>OY757213.1:17500000-20000000 GCA_963583965.1 Nomada ferruginata
CGTCTATAGAATATTTTCCTTGATGACCGACACTCTGTGTTCCTTTCTCTATGTGCAACGCAGGATCTCTGTGCACAATCTTTATCAGATTCCACGGACCTGCTGCCTGTTTTCCTTCTCCTGTATACGTTTCTTTGTTCCATTCTCGAGTACATAATCTTTTCCTCCCTCCTTTCCCCCTTTCGTACCCGTTGCCCCCCTACGTGTCTCCTACCCTCCACACCTACACCCTGGCTTCTCCTCCCTGCCCCGATTTAAGAGAACAGACGATTTATCTCGCGCTAAGTAACGCCTAGTATCTAAATATACATAATATTAGAAAAAGAAAAAACTCCGTAAGTAACGAGCAAACAAAAGAAGAAAAAAAAATGCTAAAAAGCTATGTATTACATAAAGGTAAACACGATTTAGATGATGTAGCGTATTACTCGAGAGAAAAACGAAGCGACAAACGAAAATGAGTAAGTAGACATTAGGAAATGGAATAAACAGAGAGAGCATATGTATCCATCGAACCGATCGCTTCCTTTATAGTCCATGGTCCTGTATACGATGACGTTCCCACCAACAGGTGGGGACCGTAGACGCTTCAACGGTCGCACCGTGACAATACAACAGACTCGCTCATTTCGCGTCTCCGGTGCTGATCTACATGACGAAACGCATTGCAACGAATAAAAAGTAAACGGTCTGAAATAAAACGAGAAACGTACAGCCTGTACCGCTCCGAACGCGATACACAGTGGAACGAAATTGCATAAGGAACGTCCGTTTTATGTTTCGAACAGCAAAACGATATACATGGACACCATTTTCCCCGCCCTTGGTACCTGTACCCCGATCCGCCCGCCCCCACCTTGCCGCGATAATCACTTGTCCTTTCCCGATCTTCGTTACGATTAAATGTCGAATCCTCCACTGGTCAAATTCAAGGCGACAAAGTTCTCCCTAAAGCCCTCCCCCCCCCCTCCCCCAGCTCCTACTGTGCTAGTAACGTAGAGATGAAATGTTCAATACCTATGATAATCGTCCACTAATGAACTTATCGAGAGAAGACGAAAAAAAAGGTCAAGTCCATCGCGGAATCTAGGAATCATGTACCACTAACGTAGGATACTATAAGCGCAGAATGTCGTTCTCGCGTATCATCATCTTAATCGATTAACCATGATATAATAGGTGAACGCATTACCTGCCCCCGCCCCCCTTCAGCCGCTAGCCCCATCGTTTCCATGAACGTTCACATTTAATGATACATACTCGAACAATCTCAAACGTACTAGTGTTTCCACCCTTCGCTTACGTGTATGCTTCGGCGCCTCTTGCGATA
Source organism: Nomada ferruginata (assembly GCA_963583965.1). Classification (NCBI taxonomy): domain Eukaryota; kingdom Metazoa; phylum Arthropoda; class Insecta; order Hymenoptera; family Apidae; genus Nomada; species Nomada ferruginata. The sequence continues at coordinate 17,501,331 of OY757213.1, forward strand.
CGCTTCTTAGATCCTTCTTAATCTACACACTGTCACGCGTATATACTTACACAAAGGACGATAGCATAATGTATGCACAGGTAGACATGTACACATACCGATACAATATATTACAATAAATGATAGTTGATTCTTGGTCACTTGTACGTATGCGAACGCGCACGCCTAAGCTGTTCTACCATCAAATGATGGTCGCTAATATCTACATAAACATGTATACACATTATATCTATGTACGCGTATATTAATCGCCAGGTGTTTATACTCTTTAGAAATAGATGTAGTAGTCGCTTAGGAAGTTGCACCGTGTCACTTTTGCTGATCGCTAGTTCCGACGACCCCCGTTTCGCGTCGAGGCCCCGTTAATCGTTGCTGTCCTTAAACACGTTCTTCAATATCGATCTTACCAAAATTCCCTGCGTGTCTACCAGATTTCCCGAATTTGCGTTAGGAAATTTATCAGGCACTATTGCATCAATGATACATGTCGTTATATTTTATTGCACAGGTAGACGTGTCACGTGTTAATCCGTTACTCCATTAGTCGAACATTTCGAGTCCTAAGAATGAGATCTGTTGTTAAAAAACCGAACGATTTATCCCGGTTGAATCCAGCATGCTGAACAACGAAATTGTAATATCGTCGCAGCCTGAAATGAACGGAGGGGACGTAGTTTAAGGTTTTGACACGCGTTTTATACGAATGTACACTGCAGTCATGTCGGGCGAGAATTCTTGCCATAGATTCGTAACGATAAATAGTTCGTCACAGTGATAGTTCCATATGTTATACGGTCTAGCGTCTAAGGTGACGTTTTCTTAACGAGCGCGACTATAATAGACGCTTGCAGCTTATATTCGAACGAAGATAGGTTCCTAGCTGGTAAAGTTCCTCTGGCGAGGTGTCACCGTACGGCGTCGCTTGCTTTCCTTTTCGTCTTTGAAATGATTTCGTTCAATAGAACCTGAGGGAATTGTCTCGGGCGACGTTCGCGACTAGACAAAGGGATAGAATAATTAGACCGGAACGTCTTTAACTCGACAGCGATGCGAGTAGGGCGCTCGACTTGTTGCAATCGGGAAAAGGAATTATTTCGTTCGAATTGTTCTTCTCTGGGCCCGATTACAGTGTCGCCCGTTTCAATGTTAGTGCGTTTGATTTTCGCGGTGTATTTCACGAAACTATGATACAACGCCTATGTAGTCTCAAGTGAAGCAGAATTAGTTCGATGTTCGCGATCACTGTAACTCGTTGTAATACTTCGGAAGATAGCTTGATCTCCTTTGCCCTTACTCCCGCCCCTTGTCATGTCGATCTGACATAATTAAGAAAACACGGGCGCCCCCCTTGACTACAAGTTTTTGAAAATAGAAGAAAAAACAAACAAAACACGAAGGAAAGAAAAGAGAACGAACGAAGTTCCTCGACGGTACCAATTGAACAATGAAGAGAGAGGGAAATAAACTTGATAAAATAGGAACAAAAGGCAACCCGTAGAATGAAGAAAAATTCGTAACCGACCCATTGAACACACGCGGCGATAATATTGCAAACAAGCGACGCGAAAAGGAAGAAAACGTGAAACAGGCGAATCGAAGGTTATTACATAATATAATGTATAAATATATACTTTTAAGATAATGAATTTATAAAGGTATTTACAGTTTACGAGTAAAAAAATAGAATCTTCTGTGGCAGCATAATAAACGGCAAATAAAAGAATTATTATGATAGTTCGACAACTTAAACTAATCGTATATTGGGGACGAGACCGAAGTGTTCTCGATGAACGCTTCCAGATTGTGATTGTCCGCCGAGAACCCTCCGGAACTGTGCGTCTTCCGACAGTGATGTAACTATTAACATGTAATCCCTTAACGTTATATTTTTCCGGTGGTAGATCCGACGTTCGTGCCCAACTGTTTTATCTCGGGGAACGCCAGGCAAGAATATAGCACCGCTGAATAGAGCACCGCTGAGAATAGAGAAGCATCCTTTGGTTCCACTTATTGTTAGACAGAGTGATTATTATGCGTTTTGTGCCTAAACTAAGATTGATAACAGTGATACCAACGAGGAGAAAGGACTTTTGGCACGAACATCAGACCTGCGATAGCCACCGCCAGTTTGTGATATATTTAGTAAAACAAATTTAAAAAAAGAAAAGGTTGTTATTCGAATATAAAGAAAAAAAAATGAAAAAAAAAACAAAGCGATGAGAAAGAGAAGAGAGAAACGCTAAGCGGTTTTACATCCACAGAAAACACACCAAATGGATTTGATAATGTGACACTCGTGCTGCTGAGAGAAGCAAACACGTAAATACGTTCCACGCTGAACATGAATCTTCTAGGGCATTCCGTAATACGGGACGGCCAGAGTGGTACCTCGATGATCGAGATCGACGAACGGGCACGCAAGCTTGCAAATCGATCACTCGCGAATCCGTCCACTCCCGTCCCGTTCCATCGTGACTCGTTAATTCACGCGAAACGAATCTTTTAAACGAGAAAGGAGACCGCCGTTTATATCGTATCGAGGCTGAAACCGCGAGAAATAATAATTTTATACGACTGTATACACATACACACTGCTTGGGAACGCAGGCACCGAGTTGTGTCTCTTTGGTACAATCGCGTAACAAGTCCCCTTTGTCGCAAGGCGAAGCTTACTCTTTTGCCCTCTCAGCAGCATCGTTGTAGTCGAATCATAAACTAATTGTAAATTTTAGATACTACCGCGCGTAATAATAGGGGAAAAAGAGAGGAGAGAGAGAAAACAAACTGATAACGCTAGAGCGAGCGATAGATAGATAGAAAGAGAGCGAAAGAGAGCGAGAGAAAGAGAGAGCAAGAGAGAGTGAGAACGAGAAAACATAAAAAAAAAGCGATAGGTAAGAAAAAGCGTGACGTTACGTTATCGTGATGGAGATGAGGAATAGAGAGAGTAACAAAACAAAAAAAAAAATAATATGATAATACACATAACAACACACACTACATATTGTAATATTATTTTTCGAACATAGTAATGTAATGTAGAATATAATATATGTATTATATTATATATTATATATATATAATATGATATTGTAAGTAATCATTTCGTATAGCGCCAATGGCCGGACGAAGTGTGCAGAATTACGAAGAAGCAAAAGAAAGAGAGAGAGAGAAAAAAAAAGAAGGTGAAAACATAACAAAATAATTAATTATGGGCCATATGCGTCGGCGAGTGGCGCGGGGTAACGGCACACATATTTTTACCAAGGTTTTTCGAATATTCAACCCCCCTTCGATTCCTACTATAAACGAGAACTTTCAAAAGAGTAAAAGAAGAATGTTCGCGTGCCCGCGCGCCATATCGCTTCCGCCCCGATTTTCTTACAATGCGGCTGTCGATCGATCGTCGAACGATTAGTTCGCGTCTGGATCTTGTGTTCAGGGGTGTGCCGTTTCTTTTTATTTTTTTTTTGCTTGCAAGATGGAAGAGGGAAATGACAAAGAAGTGAAACTGAATGAATTAACAAGATGCGGATATAGTGCGGGAAACGAACGAGTTTTGCAATTCAGAACGATGAAACAAGGGAATTAATGAGATAGAAAATTTATAATACGACTATCGAGCGATAAACGCTCGATCGTATTATTTTTTTTTCTTTCTTAGAGGAAATTCGATTCTTCCAGGCTCGATCCTCGCACTGTTCCCTGTCGACGTATTTTTTTTTTTTTTAATAACCTTGTTGATAAGCGAGGAAGGGAATGAGTGAGATAAGAGGGTGAGGGAAGTGAATAAGTTGGGAATGCGACAGAAAGTGGAAATAGATAATCGCGAACGTTCGACGACCGAGCCACGGCGGATTATCAAATTGGTCGAAACGAAGAATGAAATGAAGGGGTGACGTATAAATGATAGTGCGACGACACAAACGTCGACGCAATGATTTAGAACGATATTGTACTGCATACGATCATCGTCCGCTTCAAATTTCATTCTTTGACCTCGACACTTGCGTATCCTAATTTTTCAATGTCCACAACAGGGCGAACAGTCGAGAAGAAGCGTGTATAGTGGGGGTGGTTGGTTACTATAATACGAATAAAAAAGAAAACGGAAAAGGAAAGTCAGTTCCCTGGTCCCGACTTCCTCACCCCGTGCATCCATTCCGCGAGGAAATACGTCTCGATTTATCCTGATGTCCTTTCCCCTCCTATTTTAACGCCCGTTCGATACTTTTAGATGCTCCTTAGATATCGGTCCGAAATGAAGGTCAGACGGAAAAAGAAAGGAGAAGAAAATAATGAGAAAACTAAAATAAGAATCTAAAGTGAGTGTATGTGTGAGAGAAAGAGGGAGAGAGAGTGAGGGAGGGAGAGAAAGAGAGTGCGAAAGAGAGACAGAGAATAAAAATATCGAGCAATAGAAAGAGAGGAATACTACAATAAACAGTACGTCTTTTCTAATTGTCGAATCGAGCCGTTTCGTATTTAGCGACGACTTTTGTAATATGCGAAGTTACTAATGTTAAGTTGTGTTTTAATGGAATACATTTACGCCTCGGATAAGCATATTATATATATATATATATTATATTATTATTGGCCATCGAATACAATCGAGCGAGCGAAAGAGAGAAAGCGAGGGAGGGAGAGAAAGATTAGAGAGAAAGAAAGAGAGAAAGATAAAAGTATAATCGAAACTTTCAGCACGACGAATACAGTCTTGCGGCCTACTAATATAACGTAGCTGACCATTAAATTTTCTCCATTTTCCGGTTTTTGTTTTTTCTTTGTTTCTTTTTTTACGTTTCGTTTCTTCTATGCAGCTGTTATATTTCCATGTTTTGTTGTACGAATATGCTGGCATGTTGAACTTAGGCGTGAGGAACCAAGAACCGCGCAGCTGGACAATTACATTACGTATTTTCTGCGACGCACAGTTTGCTCGTGACCCCTTCATATCGAGATTTCGTTCAGTTTCTGGCGTTTTCCTGTAAAATTGATCATTTTCTTTCCCAGCGTCAACCGGTAAAAGCTAAGAGAAATGAGATTCAAACGAGACAACATTTTTCCGTCAGTTGTTTGCGACAATAAGTGCAACGCAAATAGAAATGGGAAACCATAATAGAAAGTCCGTGTACATCAGATCGAAGAAAAAGTGCGAAGTCGTTTTCGAATCCCGGTGTTTATGTGTTACAAATTGTACAAGGGAAGGGTTACAAGCAGCTTGTGCGTCACTTTTGATAGATAGCAAAAGAAATAGAAAAGAGGGAAATAAACTGTACGGACTAGAGGAAGAAATTAACATTGTGATGTTTACTGATCAAATATGTCAAAAGAAAAAAGAAGTGAAAAAATGAAAAAAAAAGAGGAGGCCCACTGGTTGAGGCCCAACATTTCTGAGTATACTATAAATAATAAACAATATGTAAAATTTATAAAGAGTGTTGCTTTCTTATCCTTGCATAATCTTCATTTCCAAATGATGAGATTCCAAGCGTGCAAATACGTTGCATCTTACGAATTACGACGCGAATTATGAGCGCGTAAATAGTTCTATTTTCAAACATAATTATATTACATGCGATGTGAACGGCTACTTGAAAGTTATTATTCCTGCCACTTACTTCTGTTAGAATTATATGTATATTGTTCATAATGCACGCGTTTCATTTATCCTATGCCTCTCATCAAGCACAGTATGTAGTAGGCTGCGCGCTACGCAACACGTGATTTTACAATCTAACAATAAGTATTCCTTTCTATTGTGTATTACCTTCTTGGTTTAATATAATTATTAAATAAACAAACTATGAAATTGCTCGCCTTGTTTAATTCTGCAATCCCTGACAATTTCGTTTCTCATTTTACAGAAACATATGAATACTTTGAAAAATGCATATAACGGTATTACAATATTAAAATGCCTTAATTTGCCAAATAATTGTCGGACGTTGTCGCGCTACTAAATACAACATTTATTTTTCAATAATACCCAACCGATTGATCAAGTAATTCCTAATTATCATTAAGCTGTAAAAGTAGGGTGACACTTCGTCCCAGATTTTAGCTCTGCGTCCCGCATAGGTCCAGGAATTAGCTACTCTTAAAACTAATCACGAATTATTTATTTCGTTCAAACGTTCGAATTATTTATACTTTAAATACAAATTTTTTATTGTATTTGGATTTGTTTCATTAGGTGTCATTTTTCAATTTTGCTTGTACAATTAACCCACCCCCCCCCCCCCTCGCTCCATGTCCCTTGACAACAAGAATGGTAAGTTTCTTGCACTGCACTCAATGGGGCTGTGAGTACAGATAACTAGTATAACGCGGATACTCCGTTCCATTAAAATGCCACGTTATACAAATCGCGTTATACAAGACTCACAATCATACCTAATTTATTCATATGGACTTGGCATGGGAATACTGCTAGAATCATGATTTTGAGCCCGCCACATACAATGCATAAAATTATTCAATCTACTAGATCTACTTTACACAGTTTCATATTAAACCGACGATCACATTTTCCAAATACCTCCCAGCTTCATTCTCTTTCTAGAATATGTCATTCAAATACGGTGAATCGTAGTACCATACGAGTATCGTTAAAAAACAATCTTTCAAGTCTAAATTTCATCACAATCAGAATTCACGGAATTTCAACCCGAAATTTAATATCAAGCTTTACGGCATTTCACTACAAACTTCTGCCGCTGTAAATTCAATTCGAATTTTGTACAATCACACGGCGAAATATTTCCCCGATATTTCCAAATCTCGTTACAAATCTTCTATCATTTCAACGCAACATTTCTTTCACTGCACAAGTCATTCAAGTCTCGTCGAATTCGCGAACGTGGTGTAATTCTTGCGCTATCACTAACATAATGCGCGCGCTAATCGCGTATCGCGTCGTACCGTAACTCGCTGCACCTATGAATTGCATGTTAGTACACTATGATTGGTGCATCGCTCAAAACGATGCAATATTTCTGACCAATCAGACATTATTCAACTTGTGCACAATACGCGATATGACTTGATACCGCTCACCTCGATGCGAGCTAAACTTCTTCACGGTATCATTTTGCTAAACCGCGACTGCGTATTGGCGGAAAATTCTCGGTATTCGTGGTCGTATTTGCAAGAAAGATCGCGTGAAGTTAGCAACAGTTATGCCTGCCTGTAAATGACCAATGATAGTTCATTCAGAGTTTCTTTAAACGTGATATCGCAAAAGCAGGTAATGGGACAAAGGAAACGCTGTCAAAGTTTTGTTGCGTTTGTAGTCAGATTATGCGTTGCTCAAATATTTCGGAAAAGTTAATTTGCAAACGTAGAAAATATTACATGATGAGTATAAGGAATACTATTTTTTATTATTACTTTGCAGGTATTGCCATAAGATTGTGAATATTGTATGCCGATATTGAATAAATTTTAGTAGATGTGATAATATTAGAAATATTTTAAACCTGATGGTCCTTAAGTCGATACTAATTGAAATATTCAAAGTGTTGATAAACAATTCCTTATTTGAAGCTAAATTGATTTGTAAAATGCGTTATATTGTTTGATATTGTATTATGTGAACAAAATGAGACACATATCCCTAGATTATTCTTATTATGATTCTACCACACTTTCTTCGGCAAATGTAAATTGTCCGTCACTGTTTCATTCTTTCATTGCGCAATTACATTGGAAATTAAGTTAAGAATTGAATTGAATTTTTTCGGCAATTTATATTCAAATTACAAGGGGATGCGACTGCACTTGTAGTTACTGTCATTAAATATACTTTGTTCTGTATATTACTCTTTCTCCTAGAATTTAACGAGAATATTAACGAATACCATGCAGAGATTGTCCGCAAGTTTAAAGTTATCGCTTTTCATATCATGTGTTTATTACATTCACAGACAAGTGGTAACTAAACTGAATTCCATTCCACGAAGCTTGTATCTTCTTGTAAAATTGGACAATACAACTTTCATTGCAATCAAGCGTGAAATACATTAATAAGAATATCATCGTTCCTCTTATCTGAACTTCCCATATTAATACATTCCATTGAACAATAAATCATGCGATGCCTCGTGCTTTCTGCACAAATGTACCAAATAAATGAACAAATCTAAAAAAAAACAATAAGGTGTAACCCGTCCTTGCAAAAATGTTCAATAATTTTCAAAATCGACCCGTAAACCAGATCGAAACATTACCACATAGCCCAAAAGGAACAATTCCAATTCAACGTCAGAATCAAGCATCCTGGAATCGATGTCCCCATGACGTTTACAACTTCGAATCTCCGGGCATGCGTTCTCCCGTTCAGAGTTTATAACCACGTTCTCTCAGCTACAGCTACATAGAATAGAACGCATGCAACTTCAGACGATGCAGTTGGACCTTCCATTGCGACGTCGCACGTAAGCGTCACATGTACGCAGATGTACGTAGGTTCGCTCGACCCATCGTTACAGGTGACATCGAGACACCCGTTCCCGGACTCAAGCGATCGTGACCAGTGTTTGGGGCTGTGCTGTGAAAAATGTATCGGTGCTGGCCGCGGAAGTGGCGCTCCGTGTTAGTGAAGTCTGCGTGGTCGACGGGCAGTATGCGAGAGGGAAAGCCGCGAGGGAACGGAGATTGCTCGATTTGAGACCGCTGATCGACGGCGTGCCTGCGACGGCAAGCACATACAACGCTTGTGACAACATACGTGGACGTAATTAGATGGCGAGTTATTCGCGAGGACGTTCCTCCCGACAATCCGAGTAAGTGACCCGCAAGTATTCATCGATCTAGAATCATTCTACGAGTACACCTGCGTTGCCCTGTCCGTTCAACGAAGTTACCTTGTCGACTTTCTGTTCCTCCAATAAGACACGGTCAATGGTCGGTAATTTGACGGGAGTCTGACAATCGATAATTGCATAATTGCAATGTGTCATTATTATGCCGTCCCGTTTGTCTTGTGGTTATTAGGTGATCGTTTTAGATTACTCAGCGTCACGAGTAGTTCGGTCGTCTGGCCGCGACTGGCCGGATCTACTGTGGCCGCTGACTGCTCCATTGCAATGCATTGGCCGATTCGAGGAATCGATGTATGTATGTTTACGTATGTACCGTGTAGCCGTGTAGCTTCATGCTGTTATCGTGATAGGAATAATGTTGCGTTTAGCACGCGACTCTCTTCGACCGACGCCTCCCGCTATTCGATTATCATTGATCACGACACGATTTATGCAATCGAGGAAAAGAAATGTTAAGCTTGAAACCTTGCGCTGGTCGGGCTAATCGGAGTCGAACGGTTGGTCATCGTATAACGGTGCAATGATCCATGCATTTGTGATACGAATTCGATAGAAATTTATTGCCTTTTTAACACGTTGGGTGATCTTCGAGTTGTTTGCGCGATAAGTCAATTGGTCTCAATTTCAATGAACCTTTACTCCCTTTGAGTGCAAATCGTTGACAATTATCGTTTAAAAAAGTTTAACGTTGAAACACTTTTTTCTTTGTTTTTTATGTACAAGAAATTGCACAACTCTTTTCTAAATGAATTCCTTCAATTTCTATTAGACTATTGACGATTTCAAATTATCGACCGTATAATTTTGTATAAATGCAGAATTTAATTTCAAATGCCACATAATACTCGAGGTTTGAATTGGATAATCTTGTAGAACACCATTATCTTCACTCATATTGATTGCAAAACCTGTTACACAATAGGCGACCCCTGATATTGATTTGTTTGTGATGCACGTGTTTCCCTACGTCGAGCGAGAATTGTGGAATGACGCAATTAAATTGCCCTCTTTCACCCTTAGCAGGAACACCTGATGCTAGCAACGTTGTTTAAGATGTATTCTATGCGTATCTAGCAAGACGATTATCCTGTGTAAAATTAAACATGCGAATTAAAAGACCGTAACTTTAATTAATTACAAGTTCTTAAGTTTGCAAAATATGAGCACGCGTAAGACAAAATTACTTATGAGTTGAATTAGAATGTAAATAAGAAATGGATTGTGGTGAGGAAAGGATGCATCGATTTGCCATTTTTAGATTAGATTAGCCATATTTTCCTGCTAAGAATCGAATGAAAAATTTACAATCAGGGTATATCGTTTTATGTACTTAAATAATATGAATAACAGTCTTTTAAAATATTTATAGTTAACTAACTTATTTTCATCCCCTTCCCTTCATTAGTTTCCCCGTGCCAAACGTACTAATCAGTTGTTTTAATCAAATGTACTAACTATACTCGTGAAACTGTTACGAACAACGCAACGCACGGAAAAATATTTTAAAAAATCTGTCTCTACTTTATGAGCCCTGAATACGGGCAACATAAGTGACAATCGTATAATTTTCTCAACCTGAATACAATTTCTCCCCCTTTTTCTCCCTTTTCAATGTTGTATTTGTAACACTTGTAACACTTGTAACACTTATTGTCAGTGAAGAACGCTACCGTTACTAAAATTCGCTGATTGTGCAGTACAGTATCGAAAGTGTTGAGCACTAATTTGTTACTTTTCCGCTTCGCAAATAATTATAGTTCTCTGTTCAGTGACACGATGGACGATGACGCTGACGACAAGGATGACACAAAGCGGTGAGCATTCAGTTAGAAATCCATGTTCCCTTGACCGTCTTCTGGAGCATTAAATTCACTGTCAAACCTATATACCATTCAGGAAGTCGCGTAATCTGAGCGAGAAGAAAAGAAGAGATCAATTCAATATGCTCGTGAATGAGCTTGGTAGCATGGTGAGCTCGAATACTAGAAAAATGGACAAATCAACTGTGTTAAAATCGACGATCTTATTTTTGAAAAACCACAACGGTATGTTTGAATAATAATTTGCATAATTCGAATAATATTGACAATTAATTATTTTATTTTTATTAAGTTTCAATCGATTATTCGTGATCATCGCGCCTTGCACTGATTATTAATGTAATTTATTAATGTAGCGATTACAAATGTCCTAGAGATAGCTGTCAGATCAAGGGCGCATGAAATTCAGGAGGATTGGAAGCCATCGTTCCTATCGAACGAAGAGTTCACTCATCTTATATTAGAGGTACGATTATTGCATAAGAGATGATCATTTTTATCTTATGTCTGCGTGCATGACATTTCTAAGGGGGCTCACAACTGACCTCTGTCCACATAGAAAGTTGTACAACTTCGTGCCCCATTCTCTCTGAAATTATTGCAGCAATGTCAATGAAATTTAAACCGAGTTACATACAATGCTAATAGTTCTAAATGAATTGAATGCACAGTTTTTTATATGTCTCTTAGAAAACAGTTACACGATCCTTAATAAATCATTTGAAAACTGCTGATGAACGATCATATTTTTTCTTCGAATGTAAACGTTATTTTCCAAATTCCTTTATTCAATATACTCACTACTTTTTGAAAAATCACTACTGAAAATACGATGATATTTGGGTTTTTTTGATTTTAAGGAAATGGGTTAATTGTACAAAAAGCGCTCTATTTGAAGAAATTGCAATTTTGTAAAACTTGCTTTTAGTGTTCAAAATTACACTATATTTTAACACACCCTGCAGGATGATATATATATTCAGAATTTGTAATAACAGAACAGGTTTTTTTAAAGTGTCTAGATTGCGGGCCCCATTAAGCAGAGTCTTATTAATATAAGATATTATCGCTAATTATAAGTTTGACAGCATCTCGTGCCTTCACTTTCTGCTGTATAACTTTTGTTGTAATAAATAATAATACCCAATCTAAATTTATATCGGACAAGTCGCTTTTCATTATTCAATGTATTATATTTCAAATAGATTATTTATAAATTCTTCGTGTTTTCATAATTTTATCCCGTATTCCATATATCTTCGACGCAAAAGAAATGTGTAGAATAGTTATATAATAAGTAAATGTATTTAGTAAGTATTCATTAATTTAATTTCCTTGAATTAAAATGCAGTTAATTACTAACCTTAATTTATTAAACAACAAAGATATTCACAAATATCAGCACGATAACTGGCAAAGATATTCGCTAATATTAACACGATAACTAAGCAATTAATTAAAATTTTTAGAAATCGTAATATTTTATCGATGCGTCTTCGAGAGAAACGCAAACTCGTAAGAAATAGGTTGATCGTACGCGATCTCGAGTTAGTGCGAAAATCAATGTCACGACGCCTGAAATTTTTTCTACTAAAAACACATGCGACTTTTCTTCAATGTAGGCTCTGGACGGTTTTATAATGGTATTTTCTTCAAGCGGGCGCATTTATTATGTATCTGAAAGTGTGACGTCCCTGCTCGGCTACCTTCCAAACGAGTTGGAAAACACGATCATCTATGATATTACATATCAAGACGACCAGTCCCCCCTTTACAACGTGCTACTGAATCCTGCCGGCACAAAGGATCGACGAAATATTAAAAAAGGTATGCCAATCAGAATAAATATGTTTAATAAAATCTAACACGTGATGTTACAACGATTGTTCATTCTGTTTTTTTCTTCTCACAGAGGACCAAATATCTTTCTCGTGTCATATTAAACGTGGAGGGGTAAATGTTGAAGACAATTCAATATACGAACTTGTACAATTTGTCGGATATTTTCGTATGTAATTAATCATTTTTCGTAAAACGAAAAACCATCAATCGATATAAGTGTAATACCGATTCGTATTTTAGGCTCCGATGTCGATACAGAGATAGACAATGTACTTCCAAATACCAAGTTCGGAAGCATCCCTGGAATAGACACAAAGTAATTGTATTGTATATCAAAGTAAAAATAAGCAGGGTACTCTAGAAATCAGTCAGTACACTTTATTAATGCATAACGGTTTTGTCAATTTGACGAAACAAATTGTGTCAAATATGAGTTATTTTATATAGAATACAGAACGTATTGCCGTAGCGGGGCAACAAATTGAACTCATCTTCTGCTACGTAAATAGTATCATGTATTATATCACTTTTCTTGCCATGTTGATGGTATTAGTAAACGCACAAGGAAGAGTATCATTTAGATTACATGATCGTTAAGTAATGGAATATTGGTGTGTTCTGAAAGCCACCAGAATAAGCTTATTGTTCCACAACGATACGCCGCCTCGCGGAATTTCTTACCATACAAACGTGTTCCACAAGCTCAAAGTAATTATCCCTTGCTAAAATTGTAATAACGTGTTATGAAAATATCATGAGCACAGGATCGACTAACAATTAGCCGCACATTTATGCAAAGAATGATTGTTCCTTTGAAATAAATTGAGTATCGGAACTGTGCTGACATATAGCAAACTTATATGCATACAAAGAACAGAAGAAAGATGTTCGTAACCGAATCAACTGCATTTCCAGAAATAATCCCATTGCAATGAACTCGTTTGTGTCTTCTTAGATTAGTTTTCGTGGGTACAGGACGTCTCCAGACGCCTCAGCTGATCCGAGAATTATCCGTGATGGACAACACGAAATCGGAGTTCACGTCTCGACACAGTCTTGAATGGAAATTCTTGTTTCTCGATCATCGAGCACCGCCTATCATTGGATATCTACCCTTTGAAGTGTTGGGCACGTCTGGCTACGATTACTATCACGTCGATGATTTGGACAAAGTAGTCACGTGCCACGAATCACGTATGTACTAAGCCAGAGACACAATTTGCTAAGTAATTGTGACATCGGGGATAACGAAACGTCCGTTTACAGTGATGCAAAAGGGCGAGGGAACATCTTGTTACTACAGATTCCTCACGAAGGGTCAACAATGGATATGGCTGCAAACGAGATTTTACATTACATACAATCAGTGGAATTCGAAGCCAGAATTCATCGTTTGTACTCATTATGTTGTTAATTATATCGACGTGATTAAAGAATTGCGCAAGGAATCAGAAAGCTTCAATAAGGAGCAGGATCAAGATGTCCTGATACCAATGAAACAACAACAGGTAAATAAAGCATGTTTGGAATATTACGTTAATTATAATATATTAGTCGTCTAATATACATACAAGAATGGAGTAGTGACCAAATTTTTCTTCCAAAATTCGAATGATTGTAGCACTCGATGAAACGTGATTCAAGTAGAAATATTTACAACACTTGTTGTTGCGGTGAATGAAGAACAATACGAACATATATGTAGAATCTCCGTTCTCTATAAAATTTGAGAGTAGTTTGATTATAAATCCACTTAATAGTTCACGAGACAATCGACTGTTTCGATTTTTTTTTTTTTTTTTTTAATATAGAGTTTTACGTCGCATCGACTTCGAGGTCTTTAGCGACTTACAGTCTTAACTTTATATTTTTTCAAAGAGTTTTGTTTCCTTTAGGAAGCTAATGGTGTTTTTCTGGTGGTTGTGGGAGGTCAAGGCCGTGTTTGGATTTATTCCGTATTTCACTCTCTGGTTGTGGTATATTTTACAGTCATATAACAGGTGTTGGATGGTTATTTGTTGGTTGCAGATGATGCAGAAAGGTGGTTCTGTTTTTCTTAGTATGAATTCGTGGGTGATTCTGGAGTGGCCAATACGAAGTCTATTCATGGTTATCCTTTCTTTTCTGTTGATATTGCAACTTGGTAGTTTTTCGTAGAAATTATGTACTAAGTCGTGTATTTTAGTCCTGTTGGTTGTAAGCCATATTCTATTCCATTCATTTTTTATAGATTTAGTGATTGACATTAGGAGATCTTGATATGTGACTGGGATGTTGCTTTCACTGGTTCGCTCTGTTGTTGCTTCTTTGGCTAGGGTGTCGGCCTTTTCATTTCCTTCTATTTCTTGATGTGATGGGATCCAGGTTATTACAACTTGTTTATGGTCGTTGGTGAGTTCGGTGTAGGTTTCCTGGATAATTTGTGTAACTTCGTGCTTTTTTGTGTTATGCGTGTTTGTTATGGCGCCTATCGAGGCCATCGAATCTGTGTAGATTACCGATAGTTGGTGTTCGTTCTCTCGTATATGACGTAGGGCTTCAAGTATTGCGTAGGACTCGGCGGTCCATATGGTTGTATGATTAGAGAGCCGTATTTTTTTGGTGGTGTTTTCTGTGACGATTGCGATTCCAGAGCCGTGATCGGTTTTGGAAGCGTCAGTGTAAATCTTGTGGTAGTTTTTATAGGTGTGATTTAGTTTCATGAAGTCTGATTTGTGTTCTAATTTGCTTTTTTCATTCTTCTTGTAGTTGGCCAAGTCGGAATTAATTTTTGGTGGTTTTAGTAACCATGGGGCTATTTTCCCGTAGTTGCGTTCGATTATTGGTGTGGAAATAATTTCAGCTGTAATTGAATATCTTTTTAATCTGACGTAGAATGGTACCGGCAGTTTTGGTTTTTTGTTGAATAGGCTAGTAGATCTGTCAGTAAATGTATTGATGAATGCTGGGTTGTTTGGAGTCGATGCTAATTTTGTTGCATATCTTAAACTGAGGAGTTTTCTTCTTTGAACAAGGGACATTTCTTTAGTTTCAAATTGTATTCCAGCAATTGGACTTGTGCGGTAACATCCCGTGGCCAGTCTTAGTGCCGAGTTCTGGATAGGTTCAATTAGTTTAATTGTGCTAGGTTTGGCAGAGTTGTATACTATTGCTCCATAATCCAGTTTGCTTCTTATTAATGCTTGGTATGCTTTTACTAGGATTTCTTGGTCAGCACCCCAACTGTAGTGTGCCAGAGCTTTTAAGATGTTTATTCTTTGAGAACACGCTAGTTTAAGTGATTTTAAGTGGTGGGCCCATGTCAGCTTTTGGTCAAATATGATTCCGAGTAGCTTTATGTGGTTGACTCTTTTTAAGTTTCGATTTTAATATTAGTGGAATTCACGAATACTATTTTCAAGTACCTACTAGGTAAATCACGCTCTATAACATGATATGGTTCTGGGTGCCCCTTTCACTTCGATCATTGTTTAAATATATTTAGATGTTTATAATCTAATAACTACTTATATCATTTTATTTGGGAGAGCCAACGAAGAAGAAATATTCATGTTCACCACCTGTATCCTCTATCAAATCCAACCCGATTTAAACATTTCTTATCTCTTTATTGAATATGTAATACTGCAATTTCAATTTCGAACTAAATATCCAGGTGACAACATCCTGCCCAGTTCTACCAACGCAATGGCCAACAAAATCGTCGAAAGTATCAAAGTCAGTCTCATCGAACACTCGACCACGGCATCAAGTAGAAAGTTCTGATAGCTCGTCGATGTCGGCTTCTCTACAGAGTCCTCCACACTCGCAAATAGCACATGTTTCACGGCCGAAGGGCACATCAGCGAATAGTTCTGTGGCGCCAAAAAATCAAATGCTGCAGGTGGAAAACAGGCAGCACCAACCGCAGCAACAACAGCAGCAACCATTGCTGGAGGTTGATCAGAGTTGTATGAATTTTATGGAGCAGACACAGTATGCCACGGTCAATTTGCGACCTGTCGTTAGCACAGGCTTTGCGACACCTGACGCCCCGATTATTCCCGCGCTACCACCACACGAGGTAATCAAACAATTTGTCGTTTACTATAAAAGCTTAAGTTCAGATAAGAGACTGTATGTCAAAAATATGGAAAAGGTATTTCGCTTGTGAAAGGTTCAAATTGCGACCATCCGGGCGGCTTCGAACAGATTTTCGCTGGAAAGTAAAATATGTTCGCAAAATGTATTCAGGTGGGCACCCGAGTACCCGGTTATTGACATAATGGTTAATATGGGTAAATAGTGTCAAAAATACCAATTATTGTTGAAATCCTAATTTTAGGCAATTTCGAACGTTATAATATCCTGCTGTGAGAAATACTTTATTTCATGTCCCTTTATTTGATCTGTACGTTTTTCGACTTTCTTATCGCCATCCGTACTATTTAGTGAGGTGTATTCGTTCATTTCAAATAGACCCACGTGTGATTTCCTCAAGTATACGAATTTTAGATGGTACATCAGCAAAGTATCGTGAT
Organism: Nomada ferruginata; assembly: GCA_963583965.1. Taxonomy (NCBI): domain Eukaryota; kingdom Metazoa; phylum Arthropoda; class Insecta; order Hymenoptera; family Apidae; genus Nomada; species Nomada ferruginata. The sequence continues at coordinate 17,518,341 of OY757213.1, forward strand.
GACACCGGCGCAAAATCAAATCCAAGACGAACTGCAACGAAAGCACGAAGAACTACAGCAGTTGATAGTACATCAGCAGGAAGAACTTAGACGAGTGTCGGAACAGCTGTTTATCGCTAGATATGGTATTCTATCGCCGCTGCTCAATGTAAGTGTCCTCATAGATATATTAGTTATGGAAACCGTCGTATTGTCACTGGCAATAAACATTTTCTATAATAAAATGACGGAAAGAAAATAAGGAACAAATTATTAAACGTTTTACAAAATAAATATTCATTTAGTACATATTATATGTGCGTGTACCGATTATTCCACAGAAATCGAAGTTATCCATTACTCCTGATATAAAAAAGATGTAATGAAACATTCCATTGGAAAGTTCTATAGCTATTCTATATAGGTTTATATCAGGTACATATCAGTTATTCAGATTGATCACCAACGCTAATTGAATATTTTTTGCGGTGCTATACTTTGCGTGTTACGTTGATTTTTCTCTAGTGAAAAATGAAAGATAGCTCATTGACATAAATGTGTCGAAAATTCGCAACCAATCAAATTTCGGTATCGTTTTGCCAGATCTGATTTTGATTTATCAACAAAATTCTCAATCAATCGTTAGAGAAAATCTGAGAGCTTCACATGTGACTTTATTTATTCTTATTTTTATTTTCAGACGAGCATACCGTACAATGCAACGAACGTGTGCCAACAAATGAACAGGTGTAACACGAACAATTCGAACGTTCAGCTACCAACATCGAGTAGTGTTCAAGGTGTAAATGTTCTTCCCCTATCAATCACCGTTCCAGTGCCTATAGTGCCTACAGAATTGTTCTCTCATCCGTTGACGGTTAGTCCAGTGCCAGCTGTGCCCGCTGCAGCACAGGGAAACGCCGGCGCGATGATCCAAACGCAACAGTTACATCAACAACCGCAACAACAGCAACAACAGCCACAAGGATCAACGCAGCAGAACGAGAATCCACAAGATCTCGTGCCTTTTCAGATGTGCACGCATCAAGCGGATATTCTGTACAACGATATGGAGCCAGGTGCGAATCAGCAACAGGGACCGTCGCAGAATTGATACAGTACGTTTGATTACTTAACTCTTTCTGGTCTATCAACGAGATATCGGGCGCACCGATTTTCACTCATTTAATTCTTTGCGCGAGGTACATATCTCGCGACACGATGTCCGTTCATTTGAAGCTTTCAACTGTTTTTATAATCGTAAGAAAATGAAGGCGAGTGTAACCGGTTTGAAATTGTTACACATTTTTATTTGGTTAAGTGGCCCTCTAGAAACTGTAGTCGCGTTAACTATGAAGCGTTTGATGTCGGTTTTAAGCGATAAGTTGAACTATTTGTATAATATGGTTATGGTAAAAAACAAATAATAAATAAGGTACTAGGAATATGAAACTGATGAATTGAATAATTAAATTTATTCCCATGGAACTTGGTGAATGTAACGAGCATTGATATTCCATTGGACTATTAAATGAACTGTTTCTGTTTCTGATAAGTTTCGGAGAAGCATTAGGCGGATGACAGTTTCACATATATTTACATCACTTAAATTTGTCTTATTGACGATGAAGAGGCGTTGAATATTTCTTCGTGTCTAAGATATGATTAAGTTGGTGTCACACGGTTTGCCAACATTTGTTATTAGCATAAAAATTTAGACTGTTCATCGAATGAAAAGTTCAGTGACTTTATAAAACATATATTCTAGTAGCAATTTTTTGAAATTTTTTACCATAATGGTAAATACAAACCAACTATTTATAGAAGTTAATCTTCCAAACCGACATTAAATATTGTAGTATCTCTTATGATATGATCAATAAGCGATGTAAAACTTATTGTATATGTAATGCCTATTACATAGTTTTTTTTATTATACAATTAACAATCTTACACATATAAGAGCAAGGCTGGAAATGGATTTATTCTGTACAAAGTGTATGAACAGTTACATTGACAAGTACAAACACATCTTCACTCGTACCAAAATACATTACCATGTATATTACAAGGAAGGGAGATATCATAGAAAAGTTAAGCCCTTGAACTCTTTTCATTATAATTATTTATGATAAGAGTACGTTCCTCCGCGTCAAATTGAGTACAAAATATGATAAACGGAAGTCAAATATTATGTGGGCGACTTTGTACTGATATACATATATAGTTAAATAATATAATTAAATAACGTAAATAGTTATTTAAATACTTCGGTACTCAAAATTTCCAATAGTATTCCAAATTTTTCTGCACTTCCTCTGCATTGGATGGGACATTGTAAGGGCAAGAAAGATTTTGTAAAGAAAGTGATAATATTGAATTAAAAATTGAATGGCTCCTCCAATTATATGAAAATTGAACTGAATCACTGTTAGTCCCCACAATATTGATTTCCAAGTAATTGGCGACTACGAAACGATTCGATTTTTCTAACGCTATTGAAGTGATTCTAAACTTTTGTATAGTATCTATCCATCTAATTGCAACTCGCGCGCCAGACTTCCAACTGAAGGATACTTGATTGATTAATTTACAAAAGTACAAATTGCAACAAAAATTTCGGACACTGTTCAAACGCTTTGCGTTTCAGATATGCGCGATATTTCAAAACATGTCAATCTGAAATGTATAAATCAAGCAACGAAAATGATGAAAGTTCGTATTAATATTTATCATTTTACACTTCATGTCATTCGTTATATTATAGCATTTCCGTAGAGATTAATTTATTTGACGTAGTGTTCTAAACAAATTTGAATGTCAAAAGCAAATGTTAATTTAATAATTGACAAAAATCTCTTGGATCGACTTCCGTTGAATTTCTTACTGATACAAAATTTTCAATACTGTTCTAATGACTACCTTAATCAATGTTTACTCGTTCACTCGATTGCAACGAGAAATATTGAAATAAAAGAGAGACCTCTACATTGACGCGATACATGTTTGTATGAACATTATTTGGAGGGCTCAGAAGCCAATCAGTGTAAGTCTAACTTTCCCTGAACATGAGTTACGTTGTTCAAAAAACTCTTTATTGTTAGGACTTTCAGTCGATAAATCAGTTAAGTCATTATTTTCATACGTAAGCAATAGATTACGGTACTAACATTGTCATTTTTTTCCAAGTAATTTGTAAAAACAATATTCATCTCGGTTTGAATGCTAATGGACTTACACTGATTGGATTCTGAACCCTCCATTTATCGTTCTTACGAGCTTGATTTATCCCTCAAATTGCGGCCACGTGTATTGCAACAGTGTTATATATCACAAACGGCACTGCATGAAAATTATTTTTATTATCGCGTTCCCAACGCCACTTATGGAAAATAGAATAACGCATTTTTCGGAAACAGGGTATATTTATATACGTATGTACATATATAGATAAAAAAGTCGGAAAAAGGTGATATATTGGGTTGTAAATATATCTTAAATAGGCTATCCGTACTTGTGTAGAGTAATAATGTGAAGTGTACCCGTTAGTGTGGCATCGAAATCGACATATTTTCTTATTGCTGTTAGATAGATTATATTTATATATATAATATATACATATTAATATACGGTAATTTGTATACAGTCCGATGAGTTAGGGAGACCGATTAATGTGTCTGATCGTTTAGTATGTATTAAGATTAAGACAATAACTATCCTCATTAATGATTGTACATGTCTTAAAAAAAATTGAGAAATATATATAAACGTACCCGGTTCTGCGAATGAGGGTTCCTGAACTTGGAATCCTGAACAACAAAATTACTGGTGCCATTATTAATTATTTTCAATTTATCCCACAATCATCTTTCTTTACATTTCGTTGCCATTTGTATACCTTTTGTACAAGTGAAAACTAATGTAACCGTAAGAAATGCAATCACAGTTATGTTTAAAAAATCGTCTCCATTGTACATTGTACCCTTACATAGAAACTGAGGCTCTGAAAACTTTGACGGAATTTTGCATGCAACCAGTTGTTGTATTGAATCTTTCGGATTTCTATGCATTAGACACTCATTATACTCATTTCACTGAAATATTCAAGTATAATACGTAATTGTTGTTCAATTATACCTTAGTACCTAAACAAATTGCTAAATTAGAACAGAAATTACGAAGATCGGATGTATTTGTATACCTGAACCACCGATTTGCCAAATTGAAATGAAACAACATGAACTCCTTTGTGTCTTTATTTTATTTTTAAGCTAATTGTAAGATATACAGTTACTAATATTGGCGTTACATTAACAATTAATCATTAACTCTTTTTCTATTTCTCTTTCCTCTTTTAACCTTATTCTATCTTATGAACATAAATAAAATCTAATATTTATAACACTTTAGATGCTGTTAATATTATAACTATTATTTAAACACACACCACAGAGAATTCACAGAATAATTAGCATTGTATAAATATTAATGTTATACAGAGCAACGTATCATAACGAAACAATTAGACAGCCATATGAAATTTACAAGGCAGTTAACGTGCTGAATACCTATGTCCATGCTTTTCTTCATGAACAATTTATAAAGTACATTATACCATTTCACTGCACTAACAGCCATCTGCGTGTTAACAGCCATGTCGGCAGCAGAAACCGAGCAGATTCTGCAACTTGAGCCATTTAAATGGCTTTAAATTGGTCAAGTTGCAGGTTCTGCATCAAATCATCGTATTGCGGGTTTGGCTGGCTGGTTAAACACATACTACTATACTGTAGCGCAATAATGAAAGACAATCTTAATTTTTCAATTTTCTTAAGGCGTCCATCAAAATTTGTACTTCTTGATTCACATTGTACACGAGATCCTCGATCTGATGCTTGCTATCAATAATGTTAATGCTTTGTGTGTACGCATCATACCTCACTCCGAACTTCCTTGGAATACTCTCGGCGAATTTACTGGAAGCAAAGATACGAATTGTAAATGGATAAATAAGTTCTTACATAAAAATATAAAAGTCTATTTAATATAATTTAGAAACATCTGGCAATTATCCCGGGAAATGGTATCGTGCCATCAGAAAATAAAATTCCTACACTTAAATACACTTAAAGTTCTAGCTCCGTGTTTCAAACTATATAATTCGATTGATACTATTTTTTTTGTGTGAACAATTTGGAATTCCTACTTTGTGTATTATTGGAATTCAACAATTTTATATGCTGTACTTAATAATTTCAACTTGATGGACTCTTTACTTTAACGCATACTTATTCTTGATAACTGTGTGCGACTTTCAAACGTAAATTACGCGACTAATTTAAAAACGAACCACGTGGGCAAACGTTATAATTTTGGTGGATTATTATCGTTTCATAAAGTCCACATAAACTAGTGAAAATAAATCTAGACTTGCTTGAGCAGCACAACATTTCCAATAAATATATTTAAAGGTCCTCTCATTATTAAGTACTAAATAATCATTGTGCAATATGTTTAAATGAAACACGAGTACATATTTTTATTGGCTAAGCATTATAAATTATCAGTATATGTATAAAACTTTCCTACTTATATGTTCAATGTATGATTCCAAATAATTAATAACTGCGATTTCAATTAATCATGTATTACTTAATAGAAAGTAATTATTTCAAGTAATAGAACATATTTTCCATAGCCGATTCACGGCCAATTAGATGACAATCACGTCAGATAGATAAACCAAACTACTTACATCATCTTCTGTTTCGCATCTTCAAAGTTTTCAGCAACGAAGTATACTGGCTGATACTCCGTTATCGGATATTTTTGCAATGACGTTTCCATTGGTTCAAAAGGTCGCAGCTGTGGTTTACCACTCAAGCAATATTCCAATTCACCAAAAGAGGAAAGCAAACCGGCACCGTACGCCTTTAATTCGCCATTTTGCCGACAAATGCCGTACTCCACAGTGAACCAGAAGCACTGCAATATATTGTGAAATTGTACTTTAATAAGTGCAATACGCTCTTCAAATGGACAAAACTTGCTCTTAACCCTATATGCATACCCGCTTCTTTAAGCTTACAATCGCTTGTCATCGATGCGCTAGTTTCATGAATTGACAAAGTTTGATTTTACTATGAAATTTTAATTTTCTTCATCTTCGACAATGATATAATAATAATTTGTCTTCGTTATAATTTCACAGTGTAGATTTGGTATTGCTTCTACTTAATTTTTGGTACTTAAATTCTAAATTGCGCGAACAATTACTTTTAAAATTAAAAAAAAACGAAAGCCAAAAATAATATCCCCTTGTACATAATTGTATTCATACGTCCATATAGTGTAAAATGATTTTCATTTCCAGCATGGCACAAATATAAGAAGTAAGTAGGAAAGCTTCCAAGTGTAATATCTATAAAACGAACTTGTCAAATACGTATACGAATACTTTTAGTTTATTAAATCATGGAAATAGCTACGAATGTTCTTATTGAAAATATCAGAGTAATAACAGATGAATATATATATATAAATATACATCACTTAATTACCGTTGCTAATTTCTCAATGAATTCGTCGGGGGCACCCAGAGATGCCAAGCCGACAACTTGGCAAAATTGAGCAAAAGATGGGTCAGCGAACAAAGGTACGTGGCCCAATACTTCGTGACATATATCTGGCTCAGGCGTGTACAGTGGTTTACTGCTATGTCTAATGTATTGGGTGGAGTGAAATACTCTGAAGGCCAGACCAGCCAGAAAGTCACGCGAAGATAATAGGCCAGCCACTGGACGTAGTGTGAAACCAGTACAGTCTACGAAGAAATCCAATAATATCGTCAAATTATGAATATCGCAGGTAATATTTTATTCGCGATAACTATAAAACGTAATACAAATGTTAGAAGACAGATATTAGAGTAATTTAAAATCTGTGTACATAATATTTTGATGAATAGTACATTTTTAGCTTCTCTCCTTCACTTCAGTCCAGTTACCATTTTACAGACATAATATAATAGTAAGTCCCGAGTAGTGAGAAAATGCTATGTGAATAAAATATGAAGATCATTTTATGCTCTGACGAATAAAATTGTTTGAATAAAGATCGAACGTTTTAGTATTGTCTTACATGGTGTATAGTGATTACATTAACGGTGGTACTTGTTACTTTAAATGCGATATCTTGTGATACGGGACAAGTGAACAAAAAAGATAGAATGATGAAATAACTTTCTTGGATTCGGAGGTAATAAAAAAGGGAAAAAGAAGACGATAACAGTTTCCTTCTATACGTTATCGTTTCCCGCGTCTATTACAATTATCGACATTTAATAACATTGATTATTTCTATCCTTTATACACGATGAATCATCATTGTTGATTTAATGTTACCAAACGCTCAACTCCCTACCTACAACTGCGTGTTTTAAAATATAAGTTCCAAATTTTGTTGCAGACAAGTACCGCTAGAAATACAAGTTAATGCCAAAACTTGTCATTGTACTTTATTACTACATAATCAATTTTTCTGTTCTGCGTTATTGCGAATAAAAATTCTCATTGCAATAAAGGTGGTTCTACTATACAGATGATTAATCTTAATATTGTAAAAATCTTGTGGCTTTCGTGCTACAGTTAATTTGAGTTCTTCTACGAAGTCTTGTTTAATTATTGTTAAATCTTGTTAAATCTTGTTTAATGAGGTTGTGTTTAATTCGTGTCAAGGCCCAATAAAGTTCCAACATTTCGATAGCATTATAATTATAACAGCTTCATTAAGGGATAAAACGCACACCCGGTAGCAGAAACATGCATATATCAAAACATTCAAATCTTATTGAATCTTAGCACAACTTAAACTGAATAGCCTTTACGATTTTAATGTTTGTTTAGATACTTTGGTAAATGTAATTTGGACCTACAAAGTTTTTAATTTTAAAGCTGCATAAGTTCATTTATCACACTAATTCCTAATAAAATAATTGATACCTTTCAGGAAGTTCGATATATCCTCCAGTTGTGGAATATTATCCTCTGAATAGCCACAGTTTTCGATCAGCAAGGGAAATACGTGATTATGTTCTTTGCAGGCATACTTCGGATAAAGCTTAGTCAAATTCCTAAATACTACTCCCCATGTTTCGATTTCTTCTTTAGTGTATTGAACCTTTGGTATTGGCTGGCCACTGGAAAGTAACACTATAACGATCAATATGTATATAGTTGCAATATGTAATTGCAAAATTCGAGGACCAACATTTCATGAAAATGAGACCAAAATCATTGCCCCGAGGAAAATGGCATAATGCTAATTGAACAATAATAGTTAAATGAAGAAATGTATTCATTTTAACCGAAGAAAACTCGCATTACATATATTACATTTAGCAACCATTTGATAAAACTTTTATGATAAACTTTTATGTGTTCACTGAACAGCTTCATGATCGTAAATAAAAAATACATGTGTGATATGCTATAATTGCAAGTACTATTTAATATTTAAATATTGATTCAGATTGATAGATAATGTAGAGCAAACTCACTGTTTATAGTTGTAAGCCAAATCGGCGAAGTACTTGCGCCTTTGACGATACACCGGATCCGTGAAACCAGGATGATCGCTATCCAACTCTGCGCCATAGCTGAGAATTTGATTGGCAAACTTATCTAAATCTCGGATCCTTCCGGGGAACCATGGCACTGTACCCACATTGTCTTTGTGATTTCTGTGTACACACACGATAGTCAAAATAGCGAATCCACTTTAGCCAACAACATATTTATACATGTAGAAATTATTTCTAATAAACCTATAATTTTTGAAAATTGCATAATCAAATATCCTGAGCAAGAGACATTGGTGTACGCTGTAACAAAAATAAAAAAACGAAGAAACGTGAACGCGTCGAACAATTCGTTACCCACCTGGAAATGATTGAAAAATAGCTGCATTGTTCGCGTAAACTTTCGATCACTGTGCCAAGATTACCGCCAGGTGCACACTCCACGAGAAATTCATACCCGTTGGCATGACGAAGGGAGCTTCTAGATTCGATATGTAACAAATTAACTTCGTGATCCTGAAACGGAAATTCACCAAGTGAAAGTATGACGAAGGAAAAGTGAAGAATTCATTTCGAACTTCAAAATCTCGGCTAGATAAGGGATGTATAACATGAACTACAGTTTTTTGTTGTTTTTTTACATGGAATTCATATGAAAAGTGTACTTACAGCAAACAGTTTGAGGTATCTGCTCAATGCTCCGACAGTATCCTGCTCTTTCGGTGAGAATATCATGCAGGTACTTTTTGCCGAGTCTTTCGCCTCTTTGATGTAGTTTCCTCCATGTATCAGTTTAGGCTTTGGGACATAATAATAGCATAATGAAGTATTCCAATCGCATTGTATAATAATTCTAATCAAGTAATATCCAATCGTGGGTTGTATGATCCAAAACATATGACATTGTATAGATTATTATTTTGAGTTTCAATCTTTCGTAACACTTTGCTGGTGTACCTTTCAAATTTACATTTTTCATAATGAAATTGGTTAAAAAACAAAAATATATCAAGTATCTAGGTACGTATCTCTTCGTCCTTATCCAATTTCAATTCATATTATAATAGCAATACAACGAGTATTTTGGTTTCGTTTAACTTGAATTCTTTATCATAAAAGCAATTTTTTCGAATAGTATATTAGAACAGTACACGAAATGTAACAGAGTACAGTTTTATTTTTGCGCATATGTGTTCGTTAGACTGGCGTGGAATAATAACGATACCATAGCTTTAATGTAAGATCGTTGTACCATTGCAGACATTACGCATTGCATCGTTCTGGTAATAAACATAAATATATAACATCTCTACGGAATCTCATGCAAGTAAGCAAGGTAGTAATAGGCATACAGTATATCAAATTACGTATATCATCTTCAAGCATAATTTCAATCACCGATGGAACACATATCCTTCAAATTTGAATTGACCACAAAAGGAAAATAATTCCGAACACTCATATATGATAATTTCATTAATTCCCTTCAGTTTTCACAAGTACGAGAAGAGCCGAATTAACACTTTTTAACGGACTTACGTCGTGCATAATTAATGAGGTTGTGCCCTAATTTTGCAGAAAAGTGAACGGAGGAAAAATTTTTCTCGTTCCAACACTTCGACCTTGTTGGTCTCGTAAGACAAGTTTGCAGTAACTATATTTCGTTAACGTATCACCGGTTTATTTTATACACCCATCAACCCCCCCACTCTTCCACTGACCACAATGTTTTACAAGATTGTACATTATACATAAAAAAAAATGGATCAGAAAATTAACTTTTCAGAAATTCCAGACATTTATCGTTAAACTTTAACTTTTCATATTATCGTGTATCTAAGGGTCATCCCCGAAAATGATCAAAAAGGGTAAAATGACGAAAACGGAGACGAATTTCATAGGAATGTAATATCTATCTGATTTGCATCATCCAAAACAGTAGACACTACTATGTGGCAAGATCGATTTCACTAAACGAAATGTTTTTTTCATGAATCCCTGATGAATGTGGAGTCACGTTGCTGAAAATCACTTTCGACATTTCCTTGCACGCAAAAATCTAATAGTCGCTTTCTCTTGTCCAGAAGTGTTTAATCTGTGTCGATTACCGAGACGAATTGGAAGAAACTGCTTGATTACAAGGAAGTTATGATTTGATTTCTCTTAAGATTTCTGTTGCAATCACATATATAGTTTAAAGAACATGGCAGTGGATGAATTGTTTTGATAGTGACTGAAACTTCCGGCTGCATTGAAGAATGCTGTGCAATTTAACATGAAGATATTATGGAAGGATGATTTATAAGTGGGAATCGCTGTACTTTTGGTGTATGTTCATTCTGTAAAATGTACTCGACAATTACTTATTTTTATCCAGCGATGTAAATGTTTCAGTTTTATATTTTCACGCACGAGGCTTAACTGTGAAATTTGTTAAGACTATAACAAAGAGTAGTTACTTTGTGCTAACTATTCTTGGGTATTACTCCATCTTCACATAAATTTTATTTTGCATTTTGTCCGAGGTCGGGTGGTACAACCGGGCAGGCAGTACTTCTATAAGCAAAAATAAGTCGCGAAACAGAATACATTCTTCTCGTTGAAGGTCTCGTTCTCGAGAAAATGGATTTTGAAAATTCGTCAAATGCATGTCAACCATTGTGAAAGTTGGAAACCTAAAAACATATTTTACTATATTTACTATCTTATGCAAGAAGACCATGAGATGACCACAAACAAATTTAATTGTCCTTCTTGTATTCAAGAGTATCTACAATTGTGAAATAGAGGTGGCAGAGAAATTGTATCGTAATTGTAATTGTACTCAAAAGAATTAATTATATAAACCGTGTAATTTTAAATTACAAATTGCTTTTCCTATTATTGTTATTTCTGTTAATTCAAGGCAAGTGTCACTGTTTACGCGTGTAATATACAGGTTTCTACTACACATGTAAATACTGTACAGAAGCTTCAGATCCACAGATGTAGATCGAAATTTTCAATTATGTTATTAAATGCACACAAACGGTTGGCATTGGTACAAGATTCAGCTCACTAAATCTAGTTATGCTAATAATAAGTCCACGTTGAATCGCAATATGTAATTAATACGACAATCTTGGTTTTCTTTATATCTAAGGCAGGTATTATGATTAGGTGATTCATGTACGGCATGGAAAAGGAGTGCATGCATGCTTAAAGTGAGAAGCGATAATGACAATTTAATGCCCCAGTTTCTGCAACCGCCGGATCTTCATTAACATGGACATAATAATTTTGTTTGCGCGCAGGATATTAAGCAAATGTATTCTTTCGCGCAAATAAGTTATACGTGTATGTATGTATAGCTGCAGTACATACATGCATGCTCGTTCATATATCTTCCAATCGTATGAATCATAATTTCATCTTGGTGCTCTATCAATTTAAGATATAGTTTCAAGAAATAAACAAATAATACATCGTTTGCTACATTTGTATACATTAGTTAAAAAGTCTTACGCTTCCCTTGTAGGCTAAGTGCGATTGTAGAATATTTCAAATAACAAAGAAAATTATCATCAGTATCGCGTGAACAAATAGGTAACTAGTTGTGTCTTTCCATTGCAAATAACAAATCAATGAAACATTCAATTTGCGAACAGTATAAGGTGTAAATGCAGTCTGTTTCTTATATTATAATTAATTTATATTGCGATCAATTTGTTCAAAGTATATTCGTAGAATAGTTGGACGAAATATAAATTGTCACTTCGAAACATTATAAACATGCAGTTTTATCGACACTCGGGAACGAGGGAAATTATATATTAGTGTAATAATTGCGTAATAATTACGGTTTAAAGCGTTATCTAGACGGTATTTTGTAATGGAATTACATACATTCCAGTTTGATAAACTATCGCACCTTGACTGCCAGTACCTTACATGAGAAGTTTTACTTTTGCGTCACGGAATTTGGAATGTATTCATATTACTCGTCATTGAAGCTCCACGTACATTTCTTTCTCTCACGCGTAGAAAGTGTACACATCGATCGTCCATTTCTACGGTGATATCGAATAGTATAGGTAGATTGCATATGAAATTAAACGTTCCTTTCTCTCCTTTGCCAAAACAGGTTTTTTTGATTTAGCCATGGGAAAAGATAGCAAAACATATATGGAAATAAGACTGGATTTTTAATATTTTACCGTGCGTTTTATTCTACACTGTACTGTCGCATCTATTTCAAAACACGCTTCAAATTCATTATTCTATAATAATAAATATAATATAATTATAATAAGAATAGTTGTTATGCAAAGTGTATCATATAATATTTAAAATGTGTATAATCAAAAATATCACTACTTCGAAATTACGAAAACTGTTGTCGGTTATAAAATTCGTGTGCCAAAAAATCAATAGTGATATTTTTTCTTTCTGTCTATTCGTTAAATAGACATCGCCAAATACGCAAAACTTAAAATTCTCTGCGTTGTTTAGATGTGTACGTTTTGCCACACATACGGAGACGTGATTATTATTTATAGTTTCAGTTATTTTCATTGAAGAACGGTTATATGCATTACAATTTCTGGTAATTTTTTAAATTATATTGAATTTATTTGTCATCGTAAGTACATATACTTTCTTATAATTCATATTGCAACCGTAATTATATTAATACAAATATTTTAACATGCAGTTCCAAAAATTTAATATGTTTGATGAAGCAACCATGGAGAATATTTACAATTTCAAGAATTAAATAATAAATTCTTATCAGAGAACAATATTACATGTTACAATATCTCGATCACCGCGGGTAACGTTAACTACACATTAGGTATTACAGTATAGCCACGATATACGCGAAATGAAGTATCCGATATAAGCGAAAAGTTTCTCCCCGCCACTGGGTGGTACACCCCTTGAAACGTCGACAAGTTCGCTTGGCCGACAGTGTAACGTGGCTCTGAATGGGTATATCGGTGAACTAATACTAATTCAACGATGAAACTATGAATACTTCTCATTTTGTTTCTTATGAAACTTTTACCTAGACGTTGGTGGCTATTGTCTGATTAAAATGACACCAAATACAATATAACCTTGACTACATTTACTGGTTTAATTGATGATAATAAGTCTCTGTCGCAGTAAAAAGAATAGCCAGTGAAAAAGAAAGAAGTAGGCCTTTTATATTGATGAAGATGCGAATGAACTGCAAGCTTTCTTATTTTCAGTTCTGTTTTTATACAACTTTTATCAACATATTTGTGACATTTTAATCGCATTTACATTATTTATTAATAAGTGGAGCACACTGCATTGTGAACAGTAAATATTATCCAAATTGTACAGTGTTTATTAGTGTTATATTAATCAGAAAAATGGGGCAAATCTTTGGTAAAAGTTTCACAAAAAATAAATAAGAAATGAAAAGGTTTCATCGTCGCTCGGCTCCATTGGCGAAAATAAAGAAACGTAGGAACTACAATACATATTCGCTATAAGCGAAAGTTCGGTGCCGAAGGTTTCGCTTGCATCGAGACTTTACTGTACATAGAACAAACCGAACAGATTTTAATGACTGTAATTGACATTACTAATACCAAACTATAATCAATACATAATTCCAGTGAACCATTTTTTTAATAAATTTTATTCCCATTTATATTTCATTGTTGTATAGTATCACGAACAAAGCAGATTCCTCTGTCAGAACGAAAGTTGTCAATTCAGGGAGTGACGAAACAAAAGTTGGCAATTCAAGGAAGAACAAAACGAATGCAGCCATACTGGAGCTTATTATTATATCATTAATTAACAGTTCATTGTACTTCCTAATATTTCCATTCATCACAGATGAGCCATCCATTAGCTAAATCGGTTAACACCGCAAAACAAAAATAAGGAAATTTATTTTAAATATACAAAGTTAAGAATCAAACAAACGGTTTGACGATAAAAAAAATTTCAAAAGGTGAAGTTGACCAGTTTGGCTAATGTGCCGCTCACATTGCATTCCTGATTATATATTCCATACTATGTACATACATATCATAAATATAATCTTACCTTATCAGGAGGTGAACCGCTGGATGTTTCGTGTGGAAGACGTACCCCCTCAATTTTCGGAATAGTTTTCGCATGCATTTCGAAGTATTGGTGACAGAACCAGGGAAAGGCTATGCCGTGATCGGAACAGTATCACGATTTTCACAAGGCAAACGTCTTAGCAGGACTGGTTCTATGCGTGCCGTGCTGGTCGGTTTTAATAAGATGCCACCACAACTTTGAAGAAAAAAATCACTGATGACGAGATTGAAAGAGTAAATAAATCTTGTTACCGCGCAATCGCTGCGATGTTTTGTAAGTTGGGAAGGATAACAGCATGTGTTCCCTTAGCATTAACATCCATGCGCATATACAGGGTGTACAGTCTAAGAGCACCCATCATTTTTTAGGCAATTGTTCGAAACAACAGTTAACCAGCGTCAACTTGGCGGAGAAGTGCAATAAAAAAAATTTCTTTTTCAATCAAATGTCAAGGACACCTTGATTTTTTGCGAATAGCACTATGTATACTTGACTTGGCACTATCAAGTTGACAGTGTTGTAGTTGACACCAGGACGACTTCAACGACCTACTACACTATGATCTTCACGCGACCTTGAATTCAAAAATTTGATTCAGCGGTTGGAAACGTTAATATGGAAATAAATTTACTTCCAACCGAATTACATATTGAAAGTAGCACTAGGTCTGTCAAGCTGACAAGTTTATGAAACATAAACGAAATAAATTAAATCTATAGTAATATTATAATACGTATCCATATTTAAATACTGCATATGGCTTTTAAATAATTTCTTGGTAAAACATTATCAAGTGCAATGATATAATATAATATATCATATTAATAGCGTTGTATTGTATATTACAAGTAATTTTGCTTCAGTATAAGCTTTTAACGTAACCAAAGTTTAAAACCTTATTTCCCATCCCTGCGGCGAATTTTTAATCAAGCAGTGGCTGACTGTAATGTAATGATTTATTTTAATAAAAGTTAACAATGTAATGCAATGCTAATATAAACATTTCAACGCCAAGAAATCTATGACGATGAGTTTCTTAGGGCCGCTGAAAAATTGATATTTTAAACATATCTGTGAATAATGTGAATGCCATAGACAAACCATAATCGCCTTACTATTATACAATTGCCCCGCGTTTCTACATAAGCGCAAGATTTTACAACTGCTATATGATCTTTCAGAGATATTCTTTTATATACTATGTATCTGGATATCGATGTAATCGGTAGTATTACATACTTAAAAAAATGTTGTAATGATCGAAGTAGGTCATGATTATAGTACACTGTCACACAGGTACTGGAATTTGTAGTATTTATGTATACTGACAACGAGATCATGTTAAAATTTCTCTCGTCTATCTTATCATTCATTCCAATTACGAATGTTGCAACTCCTTTCCTTTTCTCATTTATTACATCGTACATTTATAGATACAATTTATGTTTATATTATCTTTGTATTATGTATGTATGAATGTGTACGCATTTGTAATTTACAATAGATTTTCCGTCCGGCTTTTTCATGCTTATACCGCAAATTCAAAACCGACTTCGAATGTTGTGTATGTTGCATGCACAGTTTTCAATAAAGTCACACTACAATTCATATGTTTTCTTTTTCATTATAAGTCCGCTTTATTTTATGTACCGGTCTTAGTATTTGTGGACCTATCGCGTGATTTATATTCATTTTACTACCATTCACTCGAGCCGTATTAATTTCACTCATTCTTTCCACATTCGTACGCGTTTATCCCTCTCGCTTTCACCAGAGTGCCAGCGCAGCGGCGAGGACTGGGAAGTTATCCAGTGGATGCGACCTACGTAGTCCTCTTGGCAATACGTGTAGTGTCACCCAGTCTTTTACCGTCGAATTTTGGTGGGTTTTAAACCTAGTCGAATGTCTTTCGTTAATGGTTTTAACCTTTAGAGGACCGGCAAAGCCCGTTTAGCGACTTTGAGCAAGCACACACTGCTTTGACACTTAAGAAAATTTAGAAATAAATATTAGAGATGTCCATGCTAAAACGAACATGTACAATACATAGAATATTGCAGCGTGAAAGAAAGAAATGCGACAAAATAAAAGTATTCCCGGTATAATTCATAAGTGCAGTAATTTCTACTGGAACTTTATTTCGTTTTATACGAATGTATGCAATATTTTCGTTCTCTGATGATTTTATCTCTGCTTCAACTGTTAAAACTTAATGTATGCGAGCATCTGAGCATATAAGTCGTACTTGTAGTACATACATCTTTATATGACATTATTGTGCATAAAATGCAGCGAAGCGTCCAGTTCGCGAGAAAGAATGCACCAGAGAATATAAGGCTAAAAATTTCGAACATAAAATTTCCAAATTTCATTAATAAGCTTTGTAAAAGTGTAAATGTCCTAACACTAAGCCTTCCAAATATAAAATATTACACATAATGACTAGGGTCTTGATGTCTCTTGTTACTTTATTCATTATCATTTAGGTTACAATGCATAAATTCTTTTATTGTATAGAAACCACATGTCGCAACTAATTATTAGATTTTAAGTGTCGATTGTAAACATGACAGTATCAAATATCCATCTTGTGTATAAGAAAATATTGTTCCCATATATGCACGTTGTACATACCCTGTGCTTGATCAATAACGTATACCAATCCAGTCACTTTGTTCCATAACTACAACGTAGTACAAGTTTAAATGAAAACAGATTTTATTCTGTATCAATAATATTTCAGGCTAATCACTTGCTTTCGTACGTATAACATAGTACGTTGAATAATAATAATTCAGAAAAAACAATAGAGTCAAATGAAATCAGACTTTAACAAAAAGGTCTGTGGGTTCAATTATAATAATTCGTTTTTATTATAACGTATTACAATCAATTTGGCACTCCGCAGAACCAACACGATCCGTCATCGTAAATGCCATAATGAACACCACGAATATCTGAAAATTCTCAGTTATTCACGAAAAGAGGAAAAGACGTTTCCACACCAAATATTTCTCTCTTCGTCTATCGCGATTCTCCGTATTGCCTGCTTTTTAATACGATTAATAATCAAATCTTGTCATGCGTAATCAAAAGCGAGAAACTGTTTACCAAATATAAATGCCCAAATAATTTGATTGGATGCCGTAAAAACGGCCTGTTATCAACAGTTGACCCTCAGGCTGTGTCTTAGCCGCGATAGGCAGCGCGTAGATGCACGAATATTATTAACATTATTCCCGTAAGTAGTTGGGGATGTTGGTATTGGTACATTACAGAAGCGTCGATAATACAAGCATGATCTTTGCTCCAAGCAACGAAAAGAACTCGTAGAACAGTTAGTCCCAGTGAGAAATTCTATTCGGCCAGAGGAGCATGGAAGAATCTTGCCTGTACGTAAACGGTTTCAGACCATTTTAAGTGAAACAGAGAAACAGTGACGAAAATCAAAATACTCGACAGAAAAAGATCAACCCGTTCGCAAGTTAGCGTCTCTGGAGATGTAGCGAGGGCCTCGCTACTCGGTAAGTGTTTTATCAGAGAACATACCACGCTTCGAATACATGGGAACGATATTTTCCAACGAGTCTTTCCATCTTCGGCCCCGTATTGAAAAACCGGAATTTTAACTCGCATAAACCGTAGGTATTCGCATTTTTTATCTTGTTATTAATCGTAGAGATTTGTTCAGTTAGTGGCGATAACAGTAACGTTTTAGCTAGTAACTATTTAGTTCCCTCGTGACTTTTTTCTAGCGATCGGACATTTCTGAAGATTCAGGCAGCGTTTTACGGTAAAAAGTTGATATCTCGGTGCGTGTGACAGACGTCCTAAAAAAAGAAACGATTTTTTTATTGAAATTTACGTTGTAGGTTCGAGTACGACAAAACTCCAATCGCTTTTACATGGATCCCACTTCGTCTGTTGTGAAGACGAACCGAATTACGACTTGTACTCGCGTGGTTGCGCCCATTGCGAATGCAACAGTGAGATTTGACGAGAGCATTAACGCACAAGGTTCCCGATCACTTGACAGGTGGAAGAAACGGGTTGGAATCGCTACTAGACGAAGATGGCCCTCGACTTCTTTGCTGGTTGCCTCGGAGGTACATAATCCGTGTTTAATTCTTATACTTGCAGTAACGTCATTGGACTTTTTGTTTGTTTTAATGATAAATACTCGTGAGCAAAGGGAGCTGAGAAATCGAACTCCGTCCATTTCCTCTGTTCATCGTTGAAACCATTTATAACTCTTATCGGAAGACAGTTTTCCTGGATATTTTAACTGATAATTTGCTACTTTTCTGGCATTATAATCGATACATGAACAGTATTAACAGAAATGTATCATACTGTTAAGCACATGCTTTTCCATCCAATGCTGTCGATATTTTATATATCATTCGTCATTATTAACCCACATTACATTTCATCATTTTTATAAGTCTCCATCAATTACATTTTACTAGTTTATCCAAAGTATGAACATCATAGAAGCCTTAAACGTCTTCTCACTATTAAATCAAATTATTATCTCTGTACTAATATCTTCTCGACAATTAAAGATAAATATAATACAAGTCGGATCAGTTGCGATATTGAATCACTTTTATTTCCATTCTACATTACAAACGTTCGAAATTTATAGATGTTTTGAAATGAGTTTGCAATTGTGTTCGCAGTAACAAGTAAATTGAAAATTACAAAAGAAAACCGAATGACATTCCCCAGATGTCGAAGAACAATTATTATGCCCATCTTCGTGAGTTTCATCGGGACGTATTGAGAGTTCCATTTCATGAAAATGTAGAGTAGCAAAATAAAATTAATTTTATGCACTTTTATGCACATCCCTATCTTATTAATAGTAACTTATTAATAGTCCCTCGCTACAAAACAAGTATCAAGTTATTTCGGTGTATCGACAGCTGTCATTGAATACTTATTTTATCCTATAGCATGTCATGGAACGATCCCTCGTTGCACTCCATAAGTATAATACTTTCACATTCGTTTCTTCGTTAACTAAGGCACGTTTTCAACAATATTTGTAGCGTACCGCAAACAAACATAATCAGCAAAAGCATGTTGTTTCATTATTGAAACCATATCACTTTCAGTATTTACATACACTCTCGCTGGTAGAAATATTCAGTAATAGAAAGTCACAATAACCGAATTGGATTCGCTATTAAGTGTATTTGATGAATTTTCACAGTCAATTCTCTCGCATACAACGAAATTATATCTGGTATTTTTTCATTTACTTTCGTAAGAAGAATTACGTCCTTCTTGGTTGTGCTGCAAACGACACTTTTATTCATCAACACTTTATCGTTTGTTTCAGGGTGTGCCGGTATTATGGTGGGATATCCTTTGGACACCATTAAAGTCCACATGCAAACACAGAACTATCGTAATCCAAAATATAAGGGCAATTGGCACTGCTTCCAAACGATACTCGCAAAAGAATCGGTATTTGAATAAATCAAGAAAGTAATGATTAGAAAGATGAGCTTTGGGAAGGGGTTATGGGTTCGTTAATGGCTCGAATCTAAATGCTACTTGGTCGTATCTATCCATGATGATTTAGACATTGTCAGTATTAATGTAGTTTTGAATATGTGGGAAGATTATGATAATATCTAGTTTCATATGATAGAAAGGAGATGGATTTAAAAACAAGGGAAAAGGGTAAAAGATATGTAGAGTCCGATATTTTTGTAACGTAAAGCAGGCATACGTTACTCCTAATTTTTATTGCTAATTTAGTAATAAATAGTTATGTGGAGATTATGAATTTAGTATTACAAAAAGTACAGAAGAATGTTTTGAGCAAAAGAATTACAATATTACGATACTGATTCAAAAGCATCAGTATCGTCGATTGATAGCTGTACCGAAAGTAAAACTGACAATGCACAAGTATATTCGTCAATGCAGAAAACTTTATCAATTGTCAGACAACATCAGCATAGATCCATAGATTATTCAGTATTTATTTTCGATACGCCTGTGTAAATATATGCATGGGTACCTAAAAGGTTATCAAATCAATTTGACACTGTTAAACATCGCTGCCATCAGCCTTTCGACTGATAAAATTGATTTCCCTAGGTAGCAGGTTTTTACCGAGGCATGTCCTCACCAGTAGCAGGCGTGGCGTTGGTGAACGCCATCATCTTCGGCGTTTACGGCGAAACTCAAAGGCATATAGCCGATCCAGCCTCCCTATCATCCCATTTTCTCGCCGGTGCCTTGGCTGGAATCGCTCAAAGTCCCATCTGCAGTCCCATTGAACTGGCGAAAACACGTATGCAGCTGCGATCATCGTCTACACAATTCGCCGGCCCCATAGACTGTCTCAGACACACGTACAAGCAGGAAGGATACCGCGGCATATTCAAAGGTCTAGGAATTACACTCCTCCGCGAAGCTCCAAGTTTCGGGGTCTATTTCGTCGTGTACGAAGCGTTAACTAAGACAACGAACGACCTTCCCGTTTCGACGACGCGCATGTTGTTAGCCGGTGGATTGGCCGGCACCGCTTCTTGGGTGATTTCTTACCCCCTGGATGTAGTGAAATCACGATTTCAGGCCGAAGGGAATTGTTACAACGGAGTAATCGATTGTCTGAGACAATCGGTAAAGGCAGAGGGCTATTCCTGCTTGTACAGGGGTCTGAGCTCAACGATCCTTCGTGCATTCCCGACGAACGCAGTTACATTCACCGTGGTGGCTTGGACATTTCGTTTGCTTGGTCCGGAAACCAATGAAACCACGAATGACGCGGCAAAGACAAGCACGGTGGAATGTATGGGGGACACGTCCGATGCTCGTGAACCGTTGCTGGAAAAGTGGAGTGGTTTTTTGGCGAGTGCGTCCCTGAGAATGATGGTTCACAGGTTACATTATTCCACGCTGTCGATGGTTTCAATCGACGAGCTGAAACTTGGGTGTACTGTTTTGTGCCAGACTAATGACAAGTGCGGTAGAAAAGACAACGAGAAATCGAGGGTGCCGAGGGAGGATGGGGAGGAGGAATGCGGCGAGAAGAAATTAGAACGGACTGTTGTTAAACAGACGGTGAACGCGGTTTCCATGGCACTGGCATGAGAATGTTGAATTTTGTGGATTTTTGGAATGTGTGATCAGAAGGGCAGAGGAAAGTGTAAGGTGTGCAAACGCGTGGTCAAAGGATTATGATTTAGTTAAACGGTGAAATGTGGGAAATTAATGCAGCGCAATTTATATGAGGTAGCTCATGAAAAATTTTTGTGTGAAACAATTCATTCGGTGCTATATCATAATTACTACCGGTGGTGGTAATTAAAATTTTCCAATTTTCATTCGGTTCAATTCGTTTCAGTCGCTGAGCAATTTAAACCCATTTCTGAATCCTTTGTGAAAACTTGCTTTGGAGAATTGTAGTACTTGTAAATAAATGAAACTTGAAGCGAGTATATTTTTATTTAAACGTGAACGTGTATGAGATTTTCAATTTAACTCCGACTTCTTAATCCTTGCGAACGATGAAGTTCTTGTGTTCGATTCACTTTTGCATATTTCTAGTTTAGTTATAAACAAAAAGTAATTATGTACGTGGGCAACGAATGTAATGATCTACAAGGACACACCTAAAGAAAATTTCTAAAAAAACATGTTTAATATCTTATATTCAACTTGAACATATTTGGGCGAAATATAGCGCGACAAAAGATTCCGAACGATTCAAAGTATTTGTACCAGGAAACTGTTGTTATCAATGATTGACGAAGTTATAGCGCTCTAAATGACTGCACGTTATGTCAGGTGAAAAAACCTGCTCTTGGATGCAATTATGTGACATACTAGTAAACTTAATCATGAATAAGAATTGAAAGAAATAGATTTATTTCACCTGTAACGTAACGCAGGGTGTGTCAATCCTTTAGCAATTTATACAGTATGCTAATTAACAGTACAAAGTATAATATTATTTTTGAACTTGACAGTCAGCAGCAACTCAGAGAAAGGTGTTTAGGTAGTTCGGAGTAGTAGCAAGGAGAATAAGTTGACCGGCCGCACGTGGTACTAATGCAGTATCGTACGCAAGATGGTGGGACATTTATTTTCGGTGGGGATGGACACGGACATGGTCGTCGAGGTTGACAAACTTTTGCACAATAGAGGGTAGGTAACCTGCATGGCGGTTTGGGCTTATCTCTGCACACCTGTGCAGAAATCAGTTAAATCAACTAAAGTATATTCATTACTGACAAACTGCGCAGTAATAGAAGTTTTATCTGCTCTGCCGAGTATAATTGCGCTCGTTTAATTAATGAATTGGTAGTAAATGTATCAAACAAAATGTATAATATACATGTAACACATGGTAAGCGAAAAAAGTTAATGACTAAATGCAATTTCATTTTAGAACGTACCAAAGGTGGACACGGAGGACAGCAGCATTTTGTTGGTGAAGGCAGGCAATCGTACTTCGGACAATAAAATATTGAAGGCTGGCAATGGCAACACGGTGGGGGCAGGGTACTAGTAGGCCTTCTTTCCTCGTCACACGACATTCCCTTTTGGCGAGCTTATTTTCCAGAAAATTAAGGATGACGTTATGACGAAAATATCTCTGAGTATTTTCAATTGCAGGATTAATTGTAAATGCAGGAAAAAATTAATTTGAAATTTAGCTGACTACATTGCCAAAGGAATTTGTTGAAACAATTTAATACAAGGAATATATCTGGATATTCAAATTCAATCGATTACGTTTCTTCTGTTTTTTTTCTTTGGTTGACATTAAACATATTCACTTGTATGCGCATAATACTTATTAGACTTTTGCAGAGTCATTACAATTGCTGGTACCGGCAACTGCTAACGATAAAAATGATTAAGATCGGCAAGATCTACACAATGAACCGGCGATTTGTTATAAATAATTGATATAATAAAACTGATTCGATTTGATATAATAAAAAATATTTTCTATGCAATTTTGATGGTACTAAAGAACAAATTCTTTGCAATCACCAGGTTACTGCTGAGCGATTTATATATATTGAACAGGAAGAAAGTGTAGCCAAACTTCTGCAACTGCTGTATATGAAAAACATATATTTTATTCACAAAAAAGATAAATATAAATACAGATCCAGTATTAGTACCTGTTAGCTAATCTTTATTTTTGTAAATCTGTATATCAATGTAATCAACAATAGTATATAATTTTAAACATACAAAAACAGTGATGGAGCAGATTCTCTGAAAAGCTCGTGTTCATAAAATAGGCAGTTTAACAAATACCTAATACTACTTTTTAACTCAATTCCTGCCTGCGAAATATTTCGTAGGAAAATACAGAGTGTTCGGCAAATTCGAGGTTTCGTTTATTATTGTAAAATATAATTATAAACTGCTATAAAAGTTGACGAATTTTGCAACATTGCAAACGCAAGCGACGTACTGAACATCGACGTTCGACATACGATTGTCAGTCAGTCCTGCAACACTTAATGCCGCAACACTATAATAACAATGACACTAAGAACTGTACAAAGTGGTATATAATCAAACACTGTATATAAACAGCATTTATCAAAAAATGAATCGTTTAGACTTTAGACAGTATCCATATAAACACAGATTCCGATCTTTTATATCTTGAGTATTATCTAATTGTGCGTTTTAATTAACAAAATAGCTTTCTTGTATAGAGAAACAGTAATTTTGAGTCTACTTGCAAAGTTCGCCATTAAATGACGTTTAAAACAATTTAATGCTTAATTATATGTATTAAATAATATAGTTACAGTTAATTACCACAGACCTTTTCAAGTAGGTATTTCCTCAGAACTACCTTTATTTACCGACTTCCTAAGCAGTTTTTTGTTACTTGGAACATATACAATCAAGGCACATTAGATCTATCAAAATTCAGGCCGCCAAGTTGAGAAATGCCAAAGATTACGCAGATGCCTACCATCGATTGAAGCCCTTTTTTTTAAAAAAAAACAGATAGCACAATTTCACTTCTCACTGATTTTGTGAAAAATTGAACACCGGGTACTTTGGTGCAAAAGGATTAGATATACCGAAAATGTGATCAGATTCGCCACGTTCCCATAGACTTCTAGCACCGATATTCGATTCTTCGTACGAAGGTGGTGCTAAAAAATATTACATTCGTTCAATTAACATTGTTACGAAGCATAATAACGTCTTTACCCTCGTATTATAGTAGTGAAAATATTTAATCGAATTGAAATATAATATAAATGATAATCTTATATTAAAATATAATTAAGACTAATCATGAATTTCTTTAAAAAAAATATGATGTAAAAATATTCTTACGTAAGTTGGGATAAATGCTTGATGGCGGAGGTCCGTCAGGGCTCGAAACTGGAATTCCTGAAGTAGTCCAACCGATTTCCGATGGCTTACTTGGATATCCTTCAATCGGTGGAGCGCTTGGTGTTTGATAATTTATCAGTGGCACAGTACCCACGAATATAAGGCTGTTTCTCGACAAATTTCGGTGATACCTGAAGCACAATAACATTGGTTAAGATATTTGTAACATACAGTATACAAATGTTTAATGAGCGGGCAGAATTAATATCCCACAGTCGTTTTTCTATAGTGTAATTCATGTAGCTGAATCTACCTTCTATGGATCAATATTCAATGGATCTCATTTGATACCTAATCAGTCGAGTAGTAGTATTGTGCACGAATATCAACTCTTAATCTAATTTATTTATAACTCTCAGGGAGTGCAATACCAAAGGTAAGATACCTTATTAAAAGATGATTTAGATTAGAAGATGAATTAATTAGAAGATGATTAGAGACCTGTAATCCGTAAAGTTAATCCGTACACACTGTTTACCAATTGCAGCCTTTGTATTTTAAACATTCTTCAGCGAGATTTGACTCCTTCAGATCTACTTCTTGACATTCTGATGGATGAAATGATCCTACCGAAAAATAATTTACACTATCGTTCCCCTTTATACTAAGCGACTATTGTAACAACATTTTTTCCATATCTTTAATCACTCGTGGGATATTCCACCGTTACCAATTAAAGAGAACACCCTGTATATCACATAACTTATACTAACCATCCAGAAACACACGCCACGACTTTTATATTATATTCTAGATGAATTATTCCACAATTCGTTAGATTCGAAGGAGGTAGTGGAGGAATATCAAGCTTCTGTTCATAGTCAGCAGTTGTTCCTCCCACGACAGGCCCTTTACCTACTTCTGCCACGACGATCTCTTCTGTTTTGGTGTCAGTGGTTGGTGTGGTGGCACGAAAAGTCACGATCTAGACTTCACGATTCATTGTTATCTTTAAAGATTTTCGTGTATCATCCGTTGTTAGTAGAATCACTGAATCGAGTATACCTTACACAGAATAAGTTTTACAGTGTCCACTGTAATCCCTGATGAATTTTCAACGTTCACTTTTATTGGCATCGATTGACCTGGCACATACCCTCTGACTGGTAACGAATAATTAACCGTTAACGGTGGACTTCCACAGCACAGACAACAAAACGTCTTACTCATTTCCTCTTGCACTTGTTCCTGAAAAATATTTAATTGTTCTTTTATTGAAGAAAGCTTATAAATTAATTTTAGAGATATCAAGAATAAAATCATGTTTATGCGAGATAAAATGTAAATTCTTCTGGAGGAAAAATACATTTCACTGTAAAGTTTACTTCCAGCTTTTTAATGCTCTTATATGCACATAAGCATTGTATAACGACGTACCTACTCATAAAACGCGGTTTGATATAACGCGATTTATAAATTATTCTCAGTACTTGCATAACGCGGTCTACGGTTTTGCATAATGCAGAGCATTATTATTATTAATTAATCTTATGTATTTTTTATTTTATTAATTCTTTATTCTGTCATACAAGTTTTGGTTGCATGCAAATGACACAAATAAATAAAAATATTCTTTTTTCTTAACTAAATAGGTGAATTGTTTTCTTTACGAAATCGATTTTGAAAGGAAACGCTACTTTTTGTATTTGATCCGAACCTCGAGTTTGATAAGTGTGAATTATTACAGGACCACAAAATTAATTCCATGTTCAGCCTCACAGTGCTCGTCAAATGTTGCTACAAGTATTGAGCATACTTTTTTATTTTCTAATATGTATTAATTATCGTAACCATCAATTTCATTTAAATGATAATCAGCTTGAAAGTTATCAATCAACGTTTAATACAATAAGATACCTTTTTCAGTCGATCATGACAAAGTCAGAATCGGACACATACGAATAAGCCGTAAGTGTCGCTAATGACCCCGGTGCCGATGCGAGTTAATCGCGAAAAAAATACCTTCTTTATACCGTAATGAATACCGTACATCGCAATATTTTACGATTTCCTTATCGCCGTTAAATTTTGGCGAATTAAAAATTTACTAAAAAAAATCATACCGCGGCCCTCGGTTCTTGATTAAGGTCAAGGGGCGACACCACAGTGAAGGGACTCTTCACCTCTTGATCGAACTTCCAGGGGCGATCTAGAGTAGCCTTAACAGTGTACCGAACGTGTCCAAAATCGGATTCGAAACTGCTGGGTAAATTAGTCGGTAGGACACATTGAAATGGAAACTTGTGTTCGCCGCTTTGTATCTCTATTTCGCCGCCTGAGCAGAAAATTTATCCTTGCTTTAATAAAAAATATCAATCGAATTACGAATGATTGATATGTCGAATTTTACCAGAAGCCGATCCAACCAGATAATACTTTGTTTCAAAATACTCCTCGTTGGCAGAGACCGTCTGCGTTCCGTCTCTGTATTGTCCTCTCTCGTCCATGTCCTGCTTATCTGTCGTCCAACATGTGTTCGCCACACCTTTCACTTTTACGTTTATACCTGCAAATATGCAAATACCAATTTATTTACGTACAATCGGGATTACAATGGTGTGTACGTACTGCAAACAGTTAGCACACAAGGTAAATGTAAATAAAAATAGATTGGTGTTAATTTAATCTATTAGCCATTGAAGAAATGTACTGGCAATGTTTCGGGCGTAATAGTTCATTTATTTCCTAATACTTGTTTTGCCAATGCATCTGTAAACTTGTCACACTACACGATCGAGACTACACGGGGCTGAGATATTTTAGAAATCTCCATTAATAATGAGATAATAGTGTAAAATTGAACACGAGCTAACAGGTTTATGCTAATAGAATGTACATCAACGTGAAATGCATGTCAAGTATAACGACTCTATAACAGAGTTCTATGAAGTATTTGTATAGGAGTTACAATTACAATTATATTCAAAATATACATTGTTTTCATAAAACTGGCACCGCCAAAAATAATATAAATATGATAAATGAATGCGTAACGTTATAATAATAATTATAAGGAAAACTGTGAACTATCAATTATAAAATAAAATATGCTATGAGAGCAAAAAGAGCATGGAGCATGGGAAAGTGTTCGTCGCGATGGCAATAGAGCATAACGAAAACAAATATACTATGGCTGATCATCACTGTCCGCTTCCACTGTGCGGGTGTGCATGCTCGTTCTATAATTAAACTACACCTTACGACAAAGAGCAAAAAAATCTCCGCAGGAATGCAACGACAAAACCTTGGCGATGTTCATCAGATATTACGTACAAAGTAGAACGAAACGAATAATAAAATATTTCATAAAATATTCAATCATCAATATAGCGTATTCGTGTATGAACGGTACAGCAACGTTGTAACTAATAATTTGTTTTAACTTCATGCAAGTGTTCCTAATGCTCCGGAACGTACAAGATAATGATTTATATCTTGTCACAAAATTAAGTTAAATATTTATTATTAACTTAATTCGAGCAATATATTGCGAGTAATTTTCCTTGGCATTTTAATATTTCGGTTACAAGAAAAATATTTCTCTGAATGTATTCATCGTTGAAAAACTAAAAAATAACAATCCTCTAACGAATTTCCCATTTAATTCATAAGAACACTGAAATTCTCCCTATCCAAATCTATACAATTCTCCTAAACTTGAAGTTCTCGCCGAAGCTAAAAACACGAATTTCTTACATTTTTCTCGCCCAATTGAACCAACCGTGTTAACGAATAATGATTTCTATCTTTGACCATCGATTTTCAATTAAACAAATCCTTCCAAACTCCCAAAGCACTAACGAAAACACCACGCGAAGTTGGCGTTCCCCGTCGAACGTACAGAAACACCTGTCGATCACTGGATATCACTAAACGAACCTGCACTAATCAAAAATCATGTGCGCCTATAAATAGCCTTGCATACTATGAATCATTCCACAAGACTCCACAATCGTCGATACCACGTACCTCGAATTTTTTTCGTGCTATCTAGCACAACTATTATATTTCCGGTGACGGTCTGTCCCGGATAATAGATGTTCCAAGGATTCTCGTAGATGATCCGAAAGTCCTTCAGTCCCATATTCGTGATAGCACAAGTCACACCTATCCTTGATACTCGATACACGAACGGAATTCACGTTTTTCCTTAATTATTTATTGTATCGCCGAAGCGACGTGCCCCAAGTGGTGGAATAGCTGGTCGTTCGGCACTCGTTCGTTCGTCCGTCGTTTTCGTTCCACACACCGGGCACACACAGCTTGGCTATATCGAGCCGCTCGTAAAAGCCGGTCTGATCGTGCTCACGAGCAGTAGTCCATGCTACTACGAGCACACGGCATTTGTCTTCTGCGCAGACACCAGCTGACGCGGTGACTCTAGAACGGTGTTACAGTCCGTTTCAGTATGCATTAATGATATCGACGCTCCTTGCTCTCTGGAGGAAAGACCTGCGAGAGAGATTGTGGTTAAGTTAAGTTAAGAGAAACGAAGAGTGGCGTGGAATTGTGAATATCTTGAAATTGTTTAATTAATAGTAGTATTAATTAAATTGTTGACTGTATTTAAGAGTAGAAGGGAGAGGAAGTTGTTCAGCCGTTTCATAGATCAGATAGAATCAAGGGAAATGTATTTATTATTGGCAATAATAAAATTAAATTAAAAAAATAAAATCGCTATGCCGTGAATTGACTGGCATACCGAAACTTTTGCATCGGTTTATTATGAGCTTATTATTGTCCGAGTACCAAAAGTACCGAGAAGCGTGCCAATAATTAGGGCATGCACTATCCTGAAAAAATTACTGTAATTCATATAATAATTGTCAAATTAAATTCTGTATACCATATCAGAATTTACAAAGGATGGCCAGTATACTTCCAACAGAGATCAGTGAAATTATTAATTACTCTCCGATCCCGAGGCCTGGAAATAAATTTCGAAAACAACCCCTGTCAATTTGAAAATATTCTATTATTTTACACCGAAACTCTTATAAACTTCTATGTGAAATCTATTGAAACGTTCAACCGTCTCTGCTAAAATCGTGCCCATAGCTTTGGAAACACGATGTACGTTAAATTGCATCAACGATAAGGCAAGAATGTAACGACCTTGCAAGAATTATATTCCATCAGCGTGCAGCTATGTAACAAATTTCAGATAACTTTTTCGCAACGCTGTCCATCAATTGTGGATCTCTAGACACGGTACATCGACCGTGACGTAACAATATTGCGCAGCCCCATTGGCTAAACACACAAAGGTAAACATATTCCGGGGTAAACCAAGTTATCGCAATTCTAATGATATTCTAACGATGGAAGTACGCACGCGCTATTTTATGTCGGATGACGTCACAAACGAATAACATAGCGATGACGTAATTGACGAAGACCACTGATAATAATTCCGAGGCTGGGCTTACAATTAGATCTTATCCAAGTGGAATCAAACTCGCCTCGTTGGCGAGTACCTATATTAGACGTCTCGGCAATCATCGCTGTTATCATTCTTATCTCCCCAGCTCTTAGTACTTGATGAACTAATTATAGTACATTGGTATAGAATTAATGTAGATTCTTAATACAGCGCGCAATTACAAGATCGAGAATTCGTCGTGGATTTTATAGAATATTAATTTAAGGAGGACGGCTGCCCTCATTTCATCACTCACTTTATCACAATTGTAACAGTTATATTATAATAGCTATTCTTTTATTAAACTATCTTATGCAAATCGAACGTTGTTGGCTTTCTGTGGAATCATCTTAACTTTGACATATCATACTGTATGCAATAATCATATGCAAAATGTAGGTATTATAATTATGTTTTTCCGTTAACAAACACGGAACATGAATCGTGAACGTCGTTATTCATTTGTTACAAATTATTTTGGAAGCTAGAGTAGAATTAAACTGTTAGAAGTATGTTAAAGAATTAAGGAAGAAAATTATATACATTAAAATGTATCGAATTGGTTTTTGTTACGACGTTTTCTACATATGATGTTCGTGGAAAAATTGATGGACAGGAAGATTTAGTAATAATTTCGCTAAGAGTTGCGAAATTCCGCCGTGTATCACTGGTCTAATACCAATTGACGTCAAAATGCACTCGTTATGTCGCCGTATACGTGGGTGATATTTTACGAAACTTTATCATCGCGTCGAACACTATCGGCCATATTTTCGGAGAAACAAAATACAATCCTACCTGGGCGAAGAAGAAATTTAGTGCCCCGTGCTCCAATATATTTCAATATTTCAATCGTACCCAAATGGTAATTATTGGAATGTATTTTGAAATTTACACTAAATTATTAAAGCTGAATGTTAAGTATTGTATTTGTAATTAAGTATTGTATTTTTGAAAGAAAATTACAACAAAAGTTTCCATTCTTTTTTTAACCGTTCAAAAGCATAAGTAACGAAATAATTTCATTGAAAATCTGGAAACTTTGTTCGCGCCCTTTTGCATTCATTATAATCACGTATATCGTAATGGATATTGAATAAAATTATAGAACAACGTTGTTGTATCAAAAATTGCAATATTTACATAGGTATCTATAATAAGAAAAATCTAATATATAATCGCATAGTTGTACTATAATTCTAAGGAATAATGCGATAATAAAAGTATTACCCAGGATAACAAGCTTCCAATCTAATAACTGGGCAAACACAATTTCAGCATAGTATAATACAAATATTGACTTACTCGTGTAATTAGAAGGTTCGAGGCAATAGAGATGACTCATGGGAGTATTATCTTCCGCGTGCTACCTGTAACATAGATCGATAATTCAAAACAAAACACGGCCGAAGTGAATTAATGTAACAAGCTTCAGCAATGTAACAGCTAATGTAACATCAAATGTAATATAAATTTCACGAACGCAGAGAATATATACACAAATAATAACCACAGGTAATAATAAAAGAAACGGTAAATCAAATCTACTAAATAATTTTCTTTAAATAACTACGATCATAATGTTCCCCAAATTAATTAATTCTTTAGTAATCATTTAACATCGGTCCAATGTCGGTAAGAAAAATCGATCCCCTCGGACCTCCTCAATAAACCTAATACGAAACGGCACTAATCAAGACATGCAGTGGCCATCGCTAGATGCACCATTCCTCAATTGCACCGTCACCTGCGCCAGATCCTTCGTTACCTGCAGGAACACCCCTTCCTTCTACGTGCAGCCATGAAACAGCATTATACCTCCGGCGTCGTCGTCGGCGTCGTGTCTGTCGTTGCTTCATTTTCCAGCAACGTGTATTCCGCGCAAGCTCCAACCGTTATTATTGATCGAGTATTTCATCCGATGGTCGCCTCGGAATACCACGAACGGTCCGGACGCCGTAAATATTCGTTCAGTGCGTCGTGGTCGGGTAACTTACGCGGATAAAAAAGCGTACGCAATAGTCGGGGAAAACGTGGCCGAACATGGTCGAGGGAGTAACGGAAGAGATTGTGATTCGACCCGTCGATTTCGGTGAGTGGAACTCGTCAGCGTGAATACGCTCGTACCACCCTTTTACGTACCTCGCGCAAACCAACGCTGCAACCCTTGTGATCCAGCCAACATCGATTTCGACGGTTCTAAACCGTTTCCTCGTTTCACGCGATTGCACCATCGTGCGTTCGTCCCCTTGATTTAGTTTCGCGGTAATGCCATGTTGATGGTGTTCTTCAGTGGTCCACGCGTAAAATAATTGCTGGGACCGAGGGAACAGTGTCGCCGATAACTGCACACAGCTGTTACGCTGTGATCCTGTGCATTTCTCGGCTGGGTGTCTCCATTGATTGGGACTTTCCTCTCTGGTTTCACTTCTTCCCGTTGTTTCGCCGTAATTAATTGCTTTCGATGAATTATTCCAAAGTTTTTAATATACCGTTCGTGACACCTTGATGGCCACTTCGTTTAAACGGGTTCATCGGGGCGATACTTTTATGTATAGCGAACCATGGTGCCTTTTGTGATTAACAAACCGCGAGGCCATGTAGTTATTGAACACTCGAAGCCTTGGGTTAATTCGCCTACTTTTGGGCTGCTTTACGGCCATGGTCTTTTGAGCATCGATACTATTCTCGCACGTTTTAGATAGGGGTGAACACACGGTTCGCGTACCTCGTTATATGGAAAACTTGATGTGCGTGCTATTTGCGGCAAGGCATAAACTTAAACATAGCATCGTATGCATATAGGGGATGAAGTTCGAGTAACATCTGTAATGTTCGATTGGGGAAATATTATCGAGATGGATGTATTCGAAAGGTAGAAGATTGTCTTTCTATAAAGTAGTCGCTTGTTTTTGATAGAATTTATCTCGATTTTGTGTAACAAGAAATATTTGTGGGTTTGGGGTAAATTGAGACGCACACGTTGCAATGATTCATCCGTGGAAATGCTCGGCGTTGGGCAGCAATGATAAGCTAACTCTGTTGTGAAGATTGAATCTTTGTAATCAATCTTTTATCATTGTTTATGTACAAACTCTGTTAAGATATTAATAATATTACTTTGTTGTAAATGGTGCCACTTTAATTAGACGATTTTTAATCAGGTATTATAATAAAAAACTATCAATTCAGTTTTTAATTCGTTGAAGAATTTTCATAGAATTAAATTGAGAGACATTTTCTTGCCAATAAAAAATGAAGTACCGTACTGTGTACTCAAGTTTTTAATTAGGAGTAATCATTCCTGCACTTTCTTCCAATTTTTTTGAATAGCGACGTATTTCTGCTGCGGTGCATTGAAATGTAACAAAGGATTGAGAACAATTAGAGAGAATAGAAAATCGTCGAACTAATAAACTTTTAACAGATTTACTTCCTTATCAAACGTGAATTTCTATCGACAAAACGTATTAGAGCACTCTCCATAAAGTATTTAATAACGATTGAACTAATCTTACGTTGTTCAAAGTATATCCACTATCTCATCAATGTTATCCACAAAGCATCGATATTTCATTAATATTGAGCCCCCCGTATTGATAGTCACGTAGCTATAAGGATATTCCAACATCTTGCTGTGAAATCTAAAACGATATAACACATTCTCAAAGAAAATATGCATAATATATTTTATATATAAAAATAAACATATATACATTTTGTTTAAAAAATGCAATTAAATAAATAAGTAACATGTATATATTACATATGTGTATATTTAAAACTTTATCCAGAGTCGATAGCAATTTTGCTCGTGACCATACCCGACAATACCCAAAACATATGATCACCGCTTTTCCAGTGAAATATAATCACAAAACTCTCCAATGCATTCCCATAAAACCTAAAAGCAAGAAACTTTAAACAAACATACGAATAATTCCAGTGTCGACGACAACCGTAGTAGCGCTATGTATGGGCTCCGTGTTCCTGGTTTGCGCCGTCGCGGTGACCTGGTGGCTTTGTCGACGACGTCGCGAGCACACCAAGCTAAGTTCCGACAAGTCCCTGGCCTTCAGGCCACCTCACAGGAAACCAACGGCGGTAAAGAGTCCTGGTAGCACAAGTCACTATTTGAAAAAGAGTCCAAGTCCAACAGGACCCGCCAAGAGTCCCCCTGGTACCGGTGGACAAACACCAAGCCCGACTGGATCTCAGTCCTCGAACCCTGGTTCGCAATCCAGAACACCTCAGGGTACAGGTAACATTGCTTAATTATTTTCACCGTGCTCAAAAAGATGTTTGCAGTGGAATTCAAATATCAATTAATCACGCACAGTGAAAAATGTGACGAAAAAAGGACCGGGTTTAGAAAAACTAAAAGCGTATTTTATTTACTTATCATTGCGTATCAGAGCACAGTCTATTATAAGAAAGGTTCTAATCCTATAATACTATAAAGCTGAACTAATAAAATTTCAGCTTACTCTGCTCCAAAGATTCTTCTTATCTTTAATTAATTTAATTAGTATACAGCCACCGATTAACTATATATAGTACTCTCTTTCTTCATAGATACAATAATATAATGTTCATCGATAATTATACAAAACAAATGACGTTTTTTCCTCAAAGATTAAACAAATATTAACACCGAAATATAGCGCGTTAAACAATATTTTGTAACAACTCATTCAAATTCTTCTACAATTATTTCTTTAATACTATCACATACTATCACATACTATCACGAGATGTGAAAATCTATTCAGCAACCATTAAGAATCATTCATTGGTTTGTATAAATGATAGGTACACCGGCTCAAACGCCTTCTGGCGAAATTACCCTGAGCATCGAGAATGAACGGGACAAGGCGGAAATCGAGAACAACGAGAAAACGGAACGCGAGAAGAGTCACACAACGGAGAAGGGCAAAGACACCCTGGGCCAGCTGGTATTCAAATTGCGATACGTGAACGAACAGAATGCATTGGTTGTCACCGTGGTGAACTGCAAGGGGTTACCCGCGAGGGAACAAAATGCTACCAGTGATCCCTACGTAAAATTGAACTTGCTGCCTGACAAGCAGCATCAGGCGAAGACCAGGGTTCTCAGAAACACCAGGGACCCCGTTTACGACGAGGATTTCACGTTCTTCGGCATATCGAAAAATCAGCTTCAGGTACCAAACGACTTCTTATCATATTACAAGGGCGTATTCTAATCAGTTACATATAAAGTCATCCACTTCTGGTCTTAAAGTTAGTGATGTGCCCAATTAAATGAATTTTTCAAGGCTCAATTCATTAGGATTTTGTATCGAAGCTTTCCGGTTTCGAGAAATTGTCTGGGTATATAAGAATTAATATTAGTGCATCGTTAAAAGTACCTGGTATTTGAACAAAAATGTTTATTCAAATATTATATATGCACAAAGCAGGCATGTGATTATTAACCCTTGTGTGGGCAACCAAAATGGTTAATGGGTTTGAAGCTTTCTTACATCAATTCTTTTCACAAAACGAGAATTGACATAAAAGTGACGTAAACTTATTAAAGGAAATATAGAAATGGGTACCCGGTTGCCCACACAAGGGTTAAATAAATAATCAGTTGCGAGTGAATTAAGAAAAATAGCAGCTTTGAAGTTTAAAGTAAATCATTTTAATTCTATGTCAGAAACAATGTATTTTTTCATCCATTCTTCCGTCTTCTTCTTTTTCACCCGGACTATAAATTCAGTGCTTGAAATATCAAAAAAGAAATTCAAAGGTTGAACGCAGATCAAAGTTCAAGGTATAAATAAACTAAATCAAGTTTAAATCGATTCGTGCTTGCTGAATAAATAAATTGAATCGACTTTAAAACGATTCGTGTTATAAATAAATTTCGTCGGATTCAAAACGACTCCAGCTCAAGATATAGTTAGATATATGAAACCAATGTTCGTACAAGTCATGTACTTTCATTATTCACAGGAAATCAGCCTGCACTTCATAGTACTGAGCTTCGATAGATACTCTCGGGACAATATTATCGGAGAATTGACGTGTGCACTTTCATCGGTGACCGGTTTAACGAACGCTGATAACCAGGAGATATCATTGTGTCGAAAAATATGCCCCAGGAGCCAGAAGGTGAGAAACCAACACGAATTAAAAACACTACTTAAGATTCAGTTGTAGCGCGCTTAACTTGCTACCGTAATCTGTTTAACTTGTAATCTGTTGCATCTCTGTAGTTTACTGCTGTGTAAAAAGATGTCAGTCAATTCTTTTCTTTTAAATTTTTTCGAAGTCAGTTATACTTTTTACTATTACATGTAAATTTATGTTTCTCTTCCTTACGCTTATGAAAATTAATTTTATTGTTTGTAAAGAACTTAATAAGGCCATAACTAATAGCAATAAAAGTAATACGACGCTGTAAATAATTACAAAACCAAGGGACATTGATGTACTTACTAATAGTGGCGAAATTCTATCCCCCAAGGAAAATTAATTTCTTATAATAATCAAACACAAATGGAAGACAATCTTTCAATATTCACACAACTACTTAAAATGACCATGTTTGATTAAACAAAATCTCCTTGTAACGAATTATGACAGATGCCTCTATATAAATGAAACTTCTACAGCTATTCAGATTACTGCATTAATCAAATCCATCTTCAATATTTCAATACTACGGTACGGTTTAGAATAAACCTTTCCTTTTAAAATGTTCTACAGTCATAAATAGGGGCAATGAATATCGACGTTTAGTGAATGCCAACTTCCCGCAGCATTAAATGCAAATAAATTCGTTTTCAACAAACGTTGCGCTATGTTGGTCTTGTGCGTTGGTGTAACATCTTGCTAAAATATCTAGTGTCCTCCAGTAAACACGATA
Organism: Nomada ferruginata; assembly: GCA_963583965.1. Taxonomy (NCBI): domain Eukaryota; kingdom Metazoa; phylum Arthropoda; class Insecta; order Hymenoptera; family Apidae; genus Nomada; species Nomada ferruginata. Next base: position 17,555,715 of record OY757213.1, read on the forward strand.
CACATAATTAAAAGACTAGTTTTGAACATCGTTCAAACATCTCTTTTATTAACCGCCAACGTCCATATATAACCAAGAAATAAGAATCGAAGTATTTTTATATATTTCTACATTGTAATATACCTTACGAAGAGCATCAACAAAAAGATTCATCTTCCGTTTCAGTTTACTCATTGCATAAAATAATTTGTATCGAGAACTGATTTCACCAGTTTGAGTTATTGATATTTATATACAGCCGACCAGTATGCAATATTTGTTTGTCCATAATAGCTGTTGTTTGATAAAAAATATTCTTTATTCTATAAAACGTGGTAAAGAAAACAAGGTGTTGTCCCCAATTACAGATACAATCACAGGGAAGGGGTGAGCTATTGGTTTCCCTTTGCTGGCAACCAATCAACAGCAGATTGAAGGTTGTCGTGCTGAAGGCGCAGAATTTGCCGAAAATGGACGTGACAGGGTTGGCAGATCCCTATGTCAAAATCTATCTTCTATACAACAATCAGCGCATCGTTAAGAGGAAGACGCAAACTAAGAAACGCACCCTCAGCCCGGTGTTCAACGAATCCTTCATTTTCGACATACCGAACGGTGCTGATGGTCTGAACAACGTCAGTCTCGAGTTCCTGCTGATCGATTGGGATCGCGTTACGAGAAACGAGGTATGTACACATGAAAGTACGCTTCTGATTCTCTTTTGACTACTGCTCCTATAGCTGTTCCGCCAGTGTAGACTATTGCTTCTTTAAACTCACTGGTAGGAAGGAAGAACTCACCAATTGGTAAAAATTTCTTTGCTCTACCAACTTGATCCTATGGTAGGAGCCAACGCATGTGCATACAGTCTCGTTTGACGAGATCTCCCTTCTTTACTGCTTTTATTGGGATTTTATATAAAATGAGAAAACACTTTTGAGTACTCGTGGTGCAGGTAATAAGGGCGCACTCCGTAGCTCCCGATCTGTTGCACTGACCCTTCCAGACCTATACGAACGTCTCTGCTTGTGCAGTATAAACGAACTTTTTGCTGAGTTCGCCCTTATGGAAAACGTTTCAAACGCGTTTGAATCAAAACATGTCTTTGTTGAGTTCTCCCTTTTTATCCGTAATGGCTCCTATGTTCGTACAATACAAATTTATGTATATCATGGAATATTATTATAATGAGAGTGTAGGAATGAATGCCGCTTTATTTTTTATACTATGAAATGTACGTACATAAACGTATATTATATATTGTGGAAAGTATTCATTTTAATAGTTTTGCACGTCTACGATGGGGTGATAAAAAAAATTAGTTGCATTAAAAACGCAATATGAAAGAAAAATATAACTGATATCAAGGTGGCATGAATTTTTCGAATACTCCATCAGTATTTCACTTCTCGGGGATACTTTATAATTCAAAGTCTGAAATTTTATTTATAATTCTATATCATATATAATACAATGGTTGACCGGATCTAAATTGACCAAACTTTATTTTCATTGTTAACATAGAAAGCAGTAGTTAAATGCAACATGCAAAACGTGTCTGTAGCAGTCTGCACAAACCTCTAAAGTTATAGTAAGCCTAAAGCAATGTAACGTAGCATTACGTTACCAACTTAACTTAACTTAATATGTAAAACAGGATGATAAGAATATCTAGAAATACCTGGCAATTTCGATCGTGGTGATGTTGCATGTACATACTTTCATACCTGTGTATGTACTGTAATATACGATCCTTAAATTGCTGTACACAACCCTTGAATGCAATAGTACATAGCGTGACGCGACTGAGAGTCGGACACCCGCGACACACGTAGCGTGATTTTTCGCAATTTTCCTACATAACGTGATACTGAACGCGAAAAAATATCCAGAATAAACATTCCAGACGTTAATTTGAATGGAGTATTCGATTCGAACATGGTAGATTATAGAATACAGTACTAATAAAATAGTTTACGTTAATAATCTGGATAGTTGCAACATTGAACAATATGATTTCATTGCGTTTCATACTGAATATTATAAAAACACTAGTAATAATAAAATTGAAGAAATTTTATGCCTTACATTAATATGTTGATCAGACGAGGATTTAACTCGTCATCTAGAGTACCAATATATATTATAAAAGTATACTGTTAATCGCTATATCAAAAAAGTCTTAAGCTTATCATCAAAGGGATTTCTGATTGGAAAACGAGACGATTATCATAGTGAAATGATGGTACATTTCTTATCGTGCTTGCTTAGATTGTTGAATTCTAAGTAAAATAATATTATCTGATTATAAAATACGAGAAAAAAGCAGCGTTAGTCTGACCACCTACGTGGGCATTCTACTTATCCCAATCCTAATCCTGATTGTGAGAACAAAGCAAAGTCTGTCCAATATTCTTTCCCCACTTAAATCCATAAAGTGTAACTTCCATTTTCTCGTTGCTTCATTTTACTCTCGTACTTTTCAACAAACGTCCGCTGTTCTAAGAACAAAGATTACGAATTCTTACCCCGGCCATAATAGAGACAATGTCTCTACTGTTCCACAAACTTTTCAAGCCAACGTTGATCCCGTTGATGCGGTTTATCTTAAATGAGCCACAGGTCCCCAAGAAATTGCACGGGGAATATTATTGAACGATAACAGTGGCATATTCACCGCCTTGCATTGATCCTCTTAATTAATCATGTATAATAATTATACGAATTTTAGGTGATTGGCAGGCTCGAGTTCGGCGGTCCAAATTGTCAAGGATCGGCTCTGAATCACTGGAAAGAAGTTTGCAGCTCGCCGCAGAGGCAGATCGCTGATTGGCACAAATTAAGGGAGTAACCAGTGTCTCCCGACCCTATCAACTTTCCTGGAATCCCGTCTCCAACTATCCATAAAGCCCCATATCCTTCTCCATTGTGAAACCGCCGACCCTCCCCTCTGAAACCCCACGATGAAGTGGGGTATCTGTTTTGTAAACCTAATACTCGATGTATATTAGGCTTGACGCGAGTGGCGGCACGTCCACCCGCGATCGATGCAACTGCGGATGCACCGCGTTACTAGTCGTTACTTGTCGGCCTGAAGCGTGTACAAAGAATGATTTTGATCCCACGATGATTTTTCGAAAACACCTGGGCGTCCAATAGATCGCGTTCAAAAGTCGAGAATATCAACCGGTACTCCTTTACATTCCCCTCTCGTCGATCTGAGTTTAGCATTGTGAAAATATTTTCATTCGTTTCGCGACGATAGAACCACGAGAGAATAATGGTAGAGACCCGTTTGGGAAACGATTTCAATGCGAAAAGAATGTTTCTGGAACGTTTATTCTCTATGATGGATGATATAATAAATGTTGTTATTATATTCCCCGGAATTCATTTTCTAAGTAATATTATTTATTAATTGTGGTATTATTGTTGACAAAACAACAGATCGATAATAATCGACGATTTAACTTCGAAATTCAGTTCGTTCGGTTCATCTACCTGTCGAAAAGAAGACAAGTTTCGTTCAAGTGGTTGCAACACTGCTTGTTTGATAATTAAGATCGGTGATTTGTTTCATCCCTGTGAGACGATCGAATTTAAATCGATCATTAATTGGCCGTCGGTTACGCTATCATCGATCGCAGTAGCAGACGATCGCGGAAGAAACGCATTAAACAAATGCTTTAAGATATAAATATAGTTGTTAAGAGTTACGACCAGATGGCAAGTGGGAGGAGGGAAATGAAATAATTAATTACAAAACTTTCGAGCGTTCGCCGAATGTTGGACGCGATTGTCGCGAGTGCAGGGTCGTGCTATTGAAGAAGTATCGTTAATTTTTAATGAGAAAGTTTGAAAGGTGAATCCTTTGTATTCTTATCATCGTGAATTCATTAAAGGGTCGTTGGCTTGAGAATGATATTCAAACATGCGTGGAGTAGAAATCCGTCGATTTTAAAATTTTAAGAAACTTGTTAGGACATACCTCGAAGTGAGTAAGTTTTACCATTTTATCAAGAAGACGCAAGGTATTAATATGAAATGGGTAACAAACAAGCCTCCATTAAAGTTATAAATTATATGAAAATGAGAACGCGTTCGAATTTTTATTTGCCCTGACAAAGAGTTTCAGTGATAGAAATTCAACGCCTATACATATAATTGAATGGATCTATTTATGCGTATATAATACCAACAGATCGATAAATAAAGTATCCATACGATAGAAACACATTAATATATTCGTACCAGTATATAGAAAGAGAACTATCCTGTATTTTATACAAACACAAATGCATATTTACATAGACGTATAATTCTACAAGATTAGCAGAGACAGAAAGGAGTAATTAGTAATATTTCGTTTCACCCGATCAATTTAAGTCTTTCAATCATAAAACCGAAACTATTCACTGAGGATATTGCACGACCCTGTCAAATCACGAAGACCATCGTTTTTGGTGAAGTTAACGCATGAGTCAATCTACATAAAAAGATAAAAGAAATCGAATGTCAAGCGACACGTCCGCAACTATTAATTCGTTCATTGTGTTAATACAAGAATCTCTCAAAAATTGTCACCGTAAAACAAATTATAGTAATTGGCAGCCATCTTCTAATATAATTATCACGGAGATTCTCTTCTAAACAGGGGGGAAAAGAGGAGTCAGAGAAGAAAAAGGAATCTTTACCCCGTCTTTGACTAAATTATATTTTCAATATTTACAATAAATGAAAGTGCGAAAGCTAGTATAATTTCACAGAGTTGCAACGTACTTTTGATAGATAAATTAATCGAACAGAACTGTTCTCAATTTTTCGAATTTTTGGAGGGATTCTTGCATTGAGTATGCACATACCACGAGACGTGGAGACGATGCTGAAGAAAGCGTCTTAAACACCAATTAAGATTACAAACAAATATTACGATTATTCGTTCCTGTCCCGAAATTCCCTAGCTCCACGTCAACTGGCCGAATGTTAAATCGATAATTAATAATAAACAAAAAATTGCAATTGCTGACATACGCATATTTCAGCTTCGACTTTCTCATCACAAGCCATTAAACAATTTCGACAAATGCTTCTCCTGGATATAAATGGTACCTTTGGAGTACATTCAATTAAATTCTCGACTTGCTCCAGCAGAGAACGCTGTAACAAATGCAGAGGATGAAGGACAGGGCATCGCTACAAATTATTGATTAACTTTTATGTGCATTTGATTAATTATTTTACGTGAATTTGCACAACTGTACGTAATTTTCCGTATTTTCATTGCCTTCAACTTGATCACTGTTCTTACTTTTGTTCATGTTATTTTTATAACAAAATTCAGACACCATTTTCTTTTTTGTTTCGTAGTAATCGTGGAACGGGGTCGAGGAATTATGACGTTGTTTTCAAGTGCCAATGGAGACCGCTTCGCGATTGTAAATATGTAATTTACTTTTTGAATAAGAAGGAAAATGATAAGATGCTCTTTATTTACTTAAGACCATGGTGTGGCTTCAATTGCTATTAATGGAGAAATTAGAATATGTACGACTCGCAGTAAATATATTTCATTTGCACAGAAAGTTTAAGTAACGATCTTGTTGAAAATGCTTTCATATTCTCAATAGGAGGTGTTCGTTATTCAAAACGATCTAATCGGAAGAAACTTTAAATAAATGAAAGTATTATTGACAAGTATTTCTTTTAGTTGAATTGGATGCATTATTTTAAGGATGCAAGCTTGTTATTCGACAATATATTAATGTATCTATTGTTACCCATAGAAGATTGTTCTTCTTGAATGATTGTTATATTTAATTATTTGGCAAACTTCGATGTATGTATAAAGATATAATTAGTACCAATTCTAATTAGGAAGGTTAATAGTTTTTTAATACGTTTCGCTGGAGAATAAATTGATGTATACGCGTCGCAGTATCGATGAATGGATATAATGGATTAATTAATATTGTGTAAGAGGTGTTTCTGTTTAAGGGCCCCGTTCGCATCTGCCGCAAGTACATACAACGCTACGATGAATAACGAATATCGATTAAGTATTATCGTAGGCTCGAATTCACCGAAACTTACAAAGTTACTTTAATCTTTAGATAATCTTTAACACGTAGCTTGTACGTGTGAACAAACGTATCAGAGCATTAACGTCATCGTTAAAGAGTAAAGAACTGCTCACCTTAACCGATCATCGTTAATTACGGAATACATGCTATGTTCAGGGCTTTTTTTCTGATGGTGTATTTCTGCATAATAAACATTTCACGATGAACACCATGAAACTGTTCCTAGAAAGTAATCACACGCAACTCGTAAAATGGAGCAACGTTCACCGATGCAAAGACAGAAAACTTTTCAAAAATTTCGTTCTCTTCGTTACACATTTAATATGACGAATTATAGAGTACTGTTCGATTGCATTGTTTTACTTCGAATTAATTTTCGGATACGGCGTTTCCAAAATTTATACGTCAGGTAGTAAATTCCACGTAACACGATCATTGTCCGCGTATATAAATGAAAGCCAAGTCACACGATAACTTCTGATTACGTTCAAGGTATATTACTTGAAAAAAACCCGGTTATAGTTGCAAACCATACAGTGCATCAATGAAAGTGTTAAGGTACACTTAAGATAATATATAACATATAAAGATACAAGTAAAATGTCAGAATAGATTGCATACATTTAATCGTTTAAAATTAAACATACGCACACTAAAGGTAAACCATATCGCGGGCATGAGTAAAATTGACTGACTTCTGTGAAACTGTGCGTTGAAACAGCGCGCTGAAAAATGGAGAAGCGAAAAATTCGAATTAACCGTCAAAGGAGACGAAATTAAACCTAAATCCAATCGATATCCATTTTCCGCAGAAGAAAAGCGCCTGAAAATTAAGATGTTCACAAAACACGCACGCCAGAGCCAATATAACCGGTAACATACATATAATACGTTCGCTTATTTTTTTATTGCAACATTCCGCACCAATCGACCTTCCTTTGCGAAAGGAACGCGAAGGAGAGAAAAACGAGCCACGGAAAAGAAAGAACCGGCACGACGAAAAAAAGGAAAACCGATTGTTTCCAAAATCGAAGATGCAACGACGAAAATGTGGTACGGATAAACGCCGACAAAAGTAAACGAAAGTAACGACAGATACATCGCAATATATCACAGAAGACTCAAGAGAATACACCGAAATACATAAAACGTAATTAAGTATAGTAGGGAAACAAAGAGAGAGTAAGAGAATGAAACCGGATGATCGGCATCGTGGCGCACGATAACGCAGTAGGGGAAAAAAGCAAACGGCATTACACGATGAAGAGTTTCAGAATATTTATTTAATTGCTATACAATTACAGATACAACTATATAAGAAACGATTATAATAAGTAGCAGGTAGTGAAACATCTCATAAACATCATCTGCCGTTCTCTTTCAGCTGGTTACAACCGATCGTTTAAACAATTTTCGAACGAAACAACAATTCGTCGACACGGGAACAGCTTGTTGAGATCGGCAGATGCACTGTGACGACGCGCAGTGGTCTGGAAACCTCGAAAAAGTGGCCAAAAGTCAAAACTTCATCGCAATTTTATGAAATTTAGTAATTATGGGTTTTTGAGGTTGCTGATAACGAATCCGACTCGAAAAATTCAAAATTCAAAGGGGCGGACAAAAAACAACACAAAAAAGTAACGAAATATATATATAAAATATAAATATAACACAAATACAATATGAATAAAATATAAATACAATATAAAATACTTATAACATTTCAACTGACTCTAATTCTATGAAGCTCTGAAGCTGACTGAAGCTCTGTCAGGAAATTGAATATTTGAATATTATCGTTATTATGAAAACTCGGCGAATAATATGCGGAATGGACTAATTAGCAAATTTTTAGGTGGAGGTAGGAGTTGACAAATAAGGGTGCAAAGAACTTTGGCAAACCCGTTGACTTTATGATTCTATTATTGGGCCGCAATAAACAGCTTATAACTTTGCTAGCGTAGCGATGTTATTACAGACCGGATAGTAAAACGAATTCCTTTTACTGTTTTCGCTATTTGATTAGTTTTGTAGCCATTCTTACTGTATTCTAATTCTTTACCAATATACCAAGCATTATAACAAATGACTAGCGGGAAAACCCCTACCGTTTCTTCCAAATCGCGCTCCAAGCGCCTAATACGTAGCTACTTGGGCCCAGGACGCCAAAATACGGCGGGCGTCTAGTTGCTAAAACTCGGATAAATTGAGAAGCTGCAAGTGGATGCAGCTAAAATTTATATTATCTCCTTCGTGAATGTCTAAGGTTTCATGTAGGATAAATTCCAAGTTGAAGAAAATTGAGGTTTTTTTTAAAAACCTACTCAAAGTTTCAGTTGTTATAAATTATACACTGTTCGTACATGAATTAAAAAATACTTACAACGACATTAAATACCTTAATTACACTTACTGACATATATAAAACCATCATTTAAACCTTCATTCTGACATTCTATAACGGGTATCTAGAGCGTTTTACAATTTGGCTTTGGAACTCTATATCTTGTCACACAAGTATTTGAAACGAATAATATTTTGGATTTTGAAGCTTTGAAGGGTTGTCAATTTGTAGGAAATTTTTTTTTTCAAAATGTTAATGTTGAAAAATGGATATTTGGCCACTTTTTCGGGGTTTCCAGACCATAGTGCGACGTGCTGTAATATATTGAACATCAGTATGAAATGCTGGAAAATCACCGTTCGTTTCGCACTTCGTTCACATCGTTTTCCTTTCTCTATTTTTTTTCCTTTTTTGGCTCACCCAAATTTTTGCAATTAAGGGCTTTACTTTCCTGCTACAACGATTTTTTGTACAGGATTTGCCATACAAGTTAATAGTCAGTTGTGGAGTAGAGAAAAAGAATTCTTCAAGACTTTTATGTTCTTCGGTCAAAGACAACGTATTTATTGTACTTGAAGCGAGAGAATAATCATCGATTTTTGAAAGTGAAAGGTATTAACGCTTTAGAATTAGACAGGTGTAAAAATCAGATTTAGTTAAACGTTCAGTAGAATTTAACTTAAAAATTAAATTTCATTGTGTTAACATCTATATATTTCGCTGTTTTCTTGTGGAATTTATGATGGGATATTTATGATTTTAAGGTATTCAAATATGTTATATAATATTTAAGTCAATTATTACGAAATTGTACTAGTCGTTGTAATGACTTTCCCAATGATACATTTTAATTTATCAATAAATCTGGTGCAATTATTATTACAGATAGGCCATCTACTACACTGTAAAGAAAAAGATTGTAAATTAAAAATTTAATGTATCAATACACTGTAACAGTTTTTTATTTGTTGTTAAGAAACCCACCGCAATTTATAAAAAAATATGTGTTTAAACTTAATGAAATAGTTAAATACTCAAAGATTTATTATAGAAAGATCAGGAAGATCGAACGAAGAAAGGTTACAAATATATTCAAATCAAGCCGACCAATTGAATAAATAAATATAAATTGCCAAACTTTTTATGAACCTATTTTAATACAAATTCTATTGAAAATAACATTAAATATTTAATGAAGCAGTAAACTTCATCAAAAATTACAAAACATATTTACAAATTCCATAGAACGTGCATTCAGAATTTATTTAAAATCTTACAATTTATATACTGAAATCTCATATTTGTCTGCAGAAATTAGACAACTGTAACGTTTTACTAACATTTTTCAAATGATATAAATCTACAATGAATCTCCTTTGGTTTAATAAATTCAAGAGCTGTCTGAACCGTTTAGTGACTATCATTGCCCAATTTGCAACCAGGAATTGTATATAATTAAATTATCAATAAATTATTTCGTGGAGTAAAATGCCCTTCGGAACAAATTGCTCTTTATGCAGACAACATTATTCATCTTGAATCTTCCTGGACCCTCTCGTTACCGGTTAAAAACACACCAATCTTATTTCACACAAATTACTTCCCCCTTCCAAGACTACGAAAAAACATAATCAATATTGTCCCAGGAAGAAGAATAACAATTGGATAATTTTGCAGTGTCTGTCGTACGCTTTCTCTCTTTACACCGCTTTACGTGTCGTGTTAGTGGAAGGTCTGACAAGACATGCATAGATGCAATCAATTTGTATAACTTCTATTCGAATTGCCATTATTTTGTGACGTAATGAATAAAATAACGATCGCGTCATACTGTTAAATATAAAATATTCATTCGTTCATTATTAATTCCTTCGGTATTGCAACAAGCGGATGGTCCGTAACAGTTTATTGGTAATTATCAGTGTCACGATAACCGACAATCAATACCTTCTGTACGATTGCTGGTGCACTTGTAATATTTAACTACTAATTTATGAACAGTCGCCGAAACACCACTAAACGAGCTAATCGTTCATCTCTTCAGGTATCTCGATTGTCTCACAAGGGAAGCTACCCAGATGACCAATTACTTTTAAAACAATAACAGTTGGATTTTATAGTATTCTACCTTCTAATAACTGAAATGAGTGTCATCCGCTCGGAAAATTTCATATCGGCTGGAAAAACGGCGTCAAGTCCATAAGGCGCCATAAACAGCTCCGAAAATGGGTATAAATGCGATTTTTTCGTTATTTTTTCTAATTTTTTTAGTAGCTTTTCTAGATACATGTGTATAAAATAACTGGAATAGAAAACGAAAGTTGGGTCTCGATTCCGATGGTGAGTGTGAAACATTTATTTTCATCTGTCCCACCCGAAATTCGAATTGAAAGGAAAGATTCTCCATCTCACATTTGTCTCTGATGTTACAAATAAAACGGACATCGAAAGATAAAGCGTCCTGTGTAAATCTGTCGTCACAAATGTAAACTATTAGTTACGCGTTAGAATCTGCCGGCAAACCATGGAAGGAAAAATTCGTTGTATATAAATGGCGATATATTTTGCGTTGAAATGTTGAAAACTGGACACCTCGGGTAATTTAGTTATTATCCCTTATTTTATAACTACTTGGCAAAATTTTTGCATGCGCTCTGATTGACTATTATGAATAACTGTCCTCCCTGTGTGTTTTTGTAAAGCTTCATTTCACATCCAATCGTCAGCGCATACAGCAAACAAAACAGAAAATAAAACATTTTCCCAGATACACTACCCTCATATTAGTAAATTGAAATGAAAACAATAACAGACTCTACAATTTCTATTGAAGCATTGCATTTCATAAACGTCTTAATATCTCACAACGCTACCGTTGTCGAATAGCTACCCCTTACACTAGATCCCTTAATTCATCTAAAGGACTGTACGCGATGCTTCAATTCAGCATCTATGTATAAATAATTACATTACGTGTGTAGACAACGCGTCCTCTTTGTTTTCGTAATTGTCGTCACTAACGATGGCCCTTTTTGATTAGAATCGATTAGCCCGTACGAATACCTCGTTTTATTCATTGTCAGTTGCCCCGAAACTGTTAAGCTTGTGCGTCCAAGGCCTGTCATCGTTTCTGTGAATAGAAGAATTATCCTAGAAACAAAAGTATGAAGTTCGGTGAAATAATTGTCGCGCATAATTTTAGTCGTGGCACCAATCTCATGAGCTTTCTAAGAGCGGGTTGCCGATTATTCACTTCCTGGCCGATGGACCCGACAGATAAACGGGGATTTGTACTTTCAAGCATTGCACACTACGCGTACCTTGTGTTTCAAGTGTTCGGGTTGCTTGCAGTGATAAATGGTATTTGGTGTTGTTTCGGGACCCTGGAGGAGCTTGTGAAATCATTTGTGGATGCATCATTCTTGGTGGAAACATCGTTCAATTTAATCTATTATCGATTGAAGGCTGCTGAGTTTCAGGTTAATATTTATTCATAAATGATCCATTTGTTGTATTCATTATACGATACACTGTACAATATGAATCTTGCCTATCGTGTGCAGCGGTTTATAGTTGAGATGGAGAATTTTTTCGAAGTCACCAATCGAAGATTCATGAATCCACTCAGACCTGTGTATTACGCACTGATGCCCCTTTTTATCGTTGGGAGCATGTTGTTTGTCACCGCACCCCTAATTATGGAACATCAAATAACTCCGATGAACACGGCATACCCAATGATACCGAGGGAAAAATATTGGGGCCAATCCGTCACTTATCTGTTAAACATATTTCACATCTCAATCTTCGTTAATGTACTGTTCATCGACTTTTTAATTATTTCAATAATGTGGCACACTGCCTGCAAATTTTATTTACTAGGAAAGAAATTGAATAACTTGAACGAGAGAAAAATGAGACTATGGATCATGGAGCATCAAGAAATAATCAGGTAGCTTTCACGTTTGCCTTGAACCGAATCGCAAATGAATGGGCCCCCTTTTAATCCTGGCATTCCTTGAACAGTTATGCACGTGACATTAATCATGTGATGGGCCCCATTTTGAATAAATCAACGATTGCAGTGGCATTTTACATGATCATTTCCGGACTAATCTTGATAAGCGTAATTGTTTTTCTGCTAACGATTCGTTTTAGCTCTGCCGCTATAACTCGATTTTTTTTATGAAAAACAATTCGTTGATTCATCTAGGAAGAACCAGTTATAGACATATCGAAGTTTACCGCAGTTACTGTACTTTCCGTGATACGCTTTGTCGCTTGCAGCTGGGCGGCTGATATGATGACACACCAGGTGAGCACTGACCACTACTTGAACAAGCATGAAATATCAATCTCACGTCTATGTTAAATAGGCGCAAGGTATTGCCGGGGATATTTATGCGTCCCCATGGATCGAAGCGAGCCCGACTATCCGCAGGTTCGCCGTAATTATTATGCAAAGGTGTCAGAAACCTATCGCCGTTCGCACTGCTCTATTTCGAGCCGCGTGGTCCTTAAAATTCTGTGCACAGGTAGACTGGGGATTTACTTCATTTGAGAACACCTTGCGAGATTTCCTTCTTTGCTCGTACTTTTCAGGTGTTTTATACAGTACTGAGTTTCTTCTCAACGCTGAAAGCAGCGCTGCGCGTATGAAGAGCAGAGGCCCCCGAATAAATATGATGAGAAATTAAAACGGAATTCAATGCAGCAATATTTTATTATCCCTCTCTGTATACAACGAATAGTTGTTAAGGGAAGTAAGCTACAAACTACGACTATCATTCTTCGTTCCACGATGTGCTGCACTGCACTCGACACACAAACTAATAAAGAATGAAATACGTAATAAAGAAGAAAATAAGCTAACTATCCTTGCATCATTATCTATAGAAAAAGATATTTGCGAGAATTGGGATTTATCAGAAATAATTGATGAATTTGCATTAAAAAAAGGCAGAAGGCTTTTGTAACTGTGATTTACTTTCTTAGTTATCGTTTTAATTTTATTTCACTCTAACTCTTAATCATTACAACTAAATTGTAGATAACAATGCAGATTAATGTACACCTACGTACAAAATCAATTTATTTTACTTTCATTACACTCAATACTAATAATTGCCTATGTTATGTATTACCTTTATACTTGTATGTGAAATGAAATAAATAATGAAAATAGTAAAAATGAAATAAATATTCATGTTAAATAGAACCATTTATTTTTTAAGCATCTGTGTTTCATTTTATGAAAATAAAGATAAAGAAATATTACTTCTGTATGATAACTGTTCAAAACTATGTATATATAGATGTAAAAGTAAATACTGCATATCAAAATCTCAATTAAATAATATAAAATTAATAGGGGCGGCGGCATTATTTTTGCACCTGGGCGGCCAACAACCCAGGCACGGCCCTGCGCATACTACAATGCTAGAGTTAATAAAAGATTATTTAAAATGTTCAAACACAGTGCATCGATCGCGGTCGCTTGAAAAAATACAGCGATTGTACATATAACAAAAAAGACTGCATTTTCTGTTGCAAAGAAAACAACGGTATGCACACATGCGCAGTTGCCGCATTGGGTAAGACGAAAATTCTGTTTTTCTTGACGGCCGTCTGTGGACTTGCGCCCCATAAAGTACGCTCATAATAAACATCCGTTTATCAAAAATTATTTTGTAACATTTTAACCTAGATATCGTTCAAAGGTTCCGCTAATATTGTTACAACACGTGAACAATTAATACTATCATTCGCACAATCGTCTCGGCATTAATAGGTAGTACATACTACCATTTACCAAAATCGAACGAAGTGACACAATCTCGCAACCGAGCCTTCACCAGCCACGAAACTCTTAACCAACTAATGCCTGCAAAAAAGGCAACTATAATTTTAACACGACGTCCGGCCAAGCATCGTGAACGTCGACACCAGCACGATAATCTAATATCAGCTATCGTTCGCAAGCGAATCGGTCAAAATCGATATTCCCCCTTCGATCGACGAACATTCACCTAATAGAAAGTCTCAAATACATTGACGTTCATAAAATAAACGAGAAAGATCTCTCTGCGTAGAGAATCCGCGGCTGTTAAAAATCTACATCCTTGCCCGTGGCACGACCTACCTTTTGTACAAACCGTCAGTATCGATCCCCAGCTGGCTAGCTGTTCTCGACGGCGACAACGACGCAAGCTCGTCTCGAAAAGAGGAGCCGTCGATGGTAGAGGGGTAGTTTATTCTCCCTCTTGTTACCGCTGTTGCCCTCCACGCCGTTCACCACACGCCAACCCCTTTTCCCCTTGCTCACACATCTACCCCTCGCCATAAGTAATTCTTTCCCTCCCTGTTTCTCTCGCGTCCTCGCGAGAAAGAGGACGAGAAGTGGGAAAGATGAGCGATCAAGAGGACCTCGACTACTGCATCATGTTTCCGTCGTTTCCACCGTCACCGAAGGATCCAACGTTAACCACCAGTAGCAATAATCAGCGGGAAGAATTTGTATTCGTTTACAAAGAGGACAGGAGGCCGGTGGTTGTGCTGTTAGGATGGGCCGGCTGTCAGGACAAATATCTGGCGAAATACAGCGCGATCTACGAGGAGAAAAGGTATTGGAACTTACCGTATCGCCCCCTCGACAGATTGTTCACTTTTTAATTAATTGACTTGCTATTTTAGTAACAAATCATTGATAGTGTTAAGCTGAGGTTTTCGGGGTGCTGTTTGTTTCTTTTTTAATTTTTTGTACTTGGTGAACGATTTATTGAGAAAACAAGTGCGTAGTCGTAAGAAGCAGATGAATGAGGGTTGAGGTGCGAGGATCAATAGAAAGGGGTGTTTTTACGCTGAGGTTGGAGATAGAATTCGTCTGAATTTTTGTAATAGTTTCCTGCGATTGTTGGTGCGGTAAAGAAACCGACGATACTGTTTGATTGGTAACAATTTAATCGCTGCCTTCTACATTGAATTTCTTTATTTATTTCTTGCTCTCTGTTGTTGTCGTTGTTATTTTCCTTCAATTTGTTAATAGCAATTGATGGCCTCAACGTTTTCACGCGACGCAAAACGTATGACTAACGTAGCTACTAAATGGCACTCGCCTGTCGGTACAAAAATGTATAATAGTATTGAAACTCTTTGTACGTTTCATACGTAAAGGAAATGGTTCGAAGAATTATTCTGCATAGGACATATATTCTGCAAAACTTATTCTATGCTACAATATTCTCTAGTGTTATTGCTTAATATTACCTGATGTGAAGACTAATCTTATTATTAAATAATATTGCTTTCTCAAGTTGCATCACGTTACGATACACGGCTCCAGTAGAATGTTTGTTCTGGCGGAGGGACAAAATGCCTTACATCGGGAAACGATTAATCCAAGTGATCACGGACAAAAAATTGGATCAGCATCCGATATTCTTTCACGTCTTCAGCAACGGCGGTGCGTTTCTATATCAGCACGTAAGCCTTGCCATGCAGCAAGCTAACTCGCCACTCAAGGTAATAGAAAAGGGCAAGAACAATAATTTTGTATCCTTAAAATTTTGTGTCTTTAAAAAAAAAATGCTCCACCCCCTGCTTCATTATTTATCATATTAAAATTGTAGGTCAACGGAGTGATATTTGATAGCGCACCAGGGGAAAGAAGATTGACCGCCCTTTTCAAAGCGATCAGCGCGATTATTGGAGGACATCCATTTACAAACATACCGATGTCGTTCTTCATTACGATCTTCCTCTCTATACTTTGGTTCTTGGAGGTATTCACAAATGTACTGAATTCCTTTTGTACCATGACCTACTTACTATTGACAATTGCAATTTCTAACATCGAGAGCCATAAATACCTTCATTTTCAATTTCGTAATCCCTTCATTATTTATCCATACTGATTCGTGTACCTATAACGCCGGCGGTCTATAACTAGTCAATTATTTTCATGGTAAAAACTCGCCACTTATAGTTCATAAATAAAAAAAGAAGAGACAACACGTTTACATTATTTCACTTGCATCTTTGATCAAATTAAAGTTGTAAACATTTCACCCGAATAATCACTTAGTTATGGCAATATAATTCAGTGGAAATTAGAAATGTACGGTCGTTTAGGTGATCGCTCACGCTTTTGGACGTGGCTATCCTGTACAAACGAATCCGATCGCTCTCGCAGAGGAGTCTTACTCTTGGCCCCAATTGTTTCTTTACTCGAACGCTGACACTTTAATTCCAGCATCGGTATGTGTACTCATGAAGCACTTATAGATAACAGGAATCTATAAGCAAAATCACAATATATGAATACATTCTATTGTAACTTATACGATATTATTACACGTGTTTCAAGGATGTCGAAAAATTCGCAAGTCGACGGGCTGAACGTGGCGTACGAGTGCAGCTGGTGCTCTTCACGAATTCTCCACATGTTAAGCATTATGCTACATATCGTGATATCTACGTGAATACTGTCTGTAATTTTATCCACGAATGCTTGATGTCTACGAATTCCGAAAGCTTAGGTTTGTCAGAGAATCACGGTGAAGAGTATAACTCACGGAACGACAAATCATTGCCGGGCCTTACCAAAAGAGTTGTGATGCCCCGCGAGGAAATCGGTATGATGTATTAGGGGGGAAAAGGAGAAAGAAATATCGGTGATAGAATAGTAATGTGATCGATGAGAAAGTTGCTTACCGTACAATTTTGCATATACGATTATGTATGCGCAAAGAGAAGTGGACAAACTGGAAGGCTAGGAGGATCGGCGTATCGTTTGTTTTTATCTTCGGATTTGTACATTTCAATATATGATACGAATTTTCTAGGCAGCGTTGAGTCTTGATTATTTCAGATCCTTTTTACGATATTATATTGGCTCTACTGACATAACAATTGAAATATATTTATTGTAAAATAAACAATTATCAGAATGTCTTCGTCTTGAGACATCCGCTTTATATTAATGAAAATTGTGTTTCACATATTGTTACACAGTTATTGTGAATTTAAGAATATAGATATGCACTTGGAAATTTGATTTCAAGAAACGTGATCAATCCTTTTTTTAAACAAAACTCAACGCTGATACGCGAGTAAGGGTGTACGTATTGGTGCTGAAATTTTCTTTTCTCTTTCGATTCTAATATCTACAACGTGCTCCCCTTCTTCTTCTTGCTTTTCGCCCCTTATATTACATTTATTCTACTTCTTGCCTGCCATTACCATTCTATCTTCCAGTTTTTTCCCCTCGCTATGCGCCCTTCGACGTCGATGTGGCTGCACGTCAATAAATCGAGACAATTTCGTTCCTTTCGAAAATGAGAGAAGGCATGCACTCAGGAAGTTATCCGATCGTATACAAGTACAGTGTACTTTTAAATTTCCGGCAAAGTAAACGACGAAATGTTCCAAAAACGCCCTGAATTTCCACATTGTGGATATTACGTAATCTGGTGTAGTGGAGTTGAGATGAAAACGCTAGATTCAACGGACGGCGAATTAAAATGGGGCACTTTAAATTAGAAATCTAGACGCTTGTTATACGATCAAAGTGCGCACAATAAATACGTGTCAATAATTGTAATGTTGAGAAATAATAATAATTTCGTGGCATTTCAATTTTAACGTAATAAGTCCGCACAAAAGGATCAAGCTGGTCTTGATTTATAGCTATGAATTTAATTGCGATCGTTGTTAAGTATGAATGACCCAGACGAATTTTCTTGTATCCCTCCGTATCAAACAATGTTACACCTATGCACACATAAACACACGCATACACACACATATATACATACATACAAATGCATATGTACAGGGTTCCCCGTGGAAGGGTTCGAATCTGAAAATGGGGGGGTTGCTGGGGTGACTCTGAACAACTTTTCCTTTAACAAAATGTTAATTGAAGCTTCGTTTCTGAATTATAAACGAAAAACACTGGGCACTTGGAGAAAAAGTTGTTCAGAGTCATCCCAGCAACCCCTCATTTCCGGATTCGAACCCTTCCACGGAAAACCCTGTATATATAAGTATATATGCATAAAAAAGTATATTTTGATCTGTCGACTAGTTATAAATAAAGACTGATAAATATACGGAATTTGTTGCTCTCTTGCAAACAATAAATGGAAGAAGTAAATGGAGAGTTAAATATTTGCGAAGCATTTACATACATTGTTTCTATTTGGTTAATTGCATTATGGGGATACATACAGGGTATCCCGCAAATGGTGCAAGATCCGTGAACTGGTGATTACTGAGATGATTCTGAACAACATTTTCCTTTTGTAAAATGTTGGTTATTAAGGCCTCATTTTTTTATTATCAACGAAGAGTATATAAACATGGAAAAATGTTTATTTCGTTTAATATACATATTTTGTATTATAGTTTCATACACAAGTTTTTGCAGGTACATTTCTAAAATGCATAGTAACTTATTTGTTACATGTCTTGCATTTACATAAAATATATTCGATTAAATAGATTTTATTGTATAATAAAACACACATGATAAAAATTTAGAAGTGTTTTATATTCACAATTAATTTCATTCATAATTGTTCGTTAGATGCAAATGGTTTTAAACGTGGCCAAGAATTGAACAATTTAAACAACCATAATATACAGACTGTATATATATATATATATATATATATATACTGTATATATATATATACAGTCTGTCGCTTATTAAATTATATACAATTCATATCAGTGCATGAAATTTAATCATCATCACTAGAAGATACTTCTTGCAAATTTCCATAACAACCAATTTTTTTTCTAATTAAATCACCCCAGAGAACACTGGTTTTGCATTCAGGACAAACACCTTCAACTGGTAAAATCATGTTATCCTTACAAAATAATTTAGCCAAGCAAACCAAATGGGCTACTAATAAACAACTGGGTTTTATACAGCTAACGGATTGTTTCTCTTCTAAAACTACGTCACATATAGAACAAAATTGTAAACATTCGTTTGTTGGCAGTCTATTGTCCCCTTGAGTCTTCTTGACCTTTTGGGAAATCACTTTTCCACAGCATATAGGCATATGCATCGGTGCAGCAATATGATTTTTATATTCTTTGAAGAATTCATAATCAAGCCAACGTATTGTTAAAGGCAAACGACACCAAGGTCCGACTTTTAACATTTCTGACAAAACTAAGAGGCAGAATTCAAATTTGGTCTGTTGCGATTTCTTCTTAGGTACATGATTCAAGCGGCGACTTATATGCGGATGTTGCCAAGCCCATTCAAACTAAACAAAAAGTAAATTCATTTTCAAAGATAAGCATTGAAATAAAACGTTTCGTATTATGAGCATTAAATAAACATACCCTAAGAGCAGATGTACTATTTGGAAAACCATGAACAATCAGAACCATGTTCCTAGAAACAAATAGTCTGTTTTTTGCAATTGTATATAATTAATCTGATAACAAGAGATAATTTATTTGGTAAACATGTAATAATAATATAATTACCAAGGACCTCTGTTACTTGTTTTCCAAGCACCCCTGTGCTCCTTTCCAGCATTATGTTGTTTAAGTCTACGGCGAGGATCAACTGTATATCCTATATATGTTCTTCCCCTATATTTTGAGTTCATGCTGTACAACAAATATACGCCATAAAAATGTTCTACAACTTCTGCATCTGCCATTTTAAAATTCTACAAAATGTCTTGTACGAGAAGCATACTAAATGTATAATAATACATATAACTATAACGATATTTTCCTATACTATATTTCCATACTATAAATAACGAACTCGCATAATTCTAATGTACTATTTATCTTATAATATAAAGTACAAATTTTGCAATGTTGCATCAATTTGTTGTCGTCCATTGTGGAATATCATTACAAATTAAAATATATGTACATACTAAATTAATAGCCATGATTACATTTAACCTAACATTCTCCTACAGTTTCAAATTGACCTAACTTAACTTAACTTAACTTAACACAGTAGTTTCGAGGTTAGGTTATACATAAGTGTCACAAAACGGTCCACACAAAGAAAAACAAAAATAAAGATTATCAGTAAAGACCTGCGGCACATTATGACTTATCATAATCTATCAAACTTGAAAAACAAATGTGACAAGTGCAAAAATTATGTTCTGAATGTGAATAAAATGAAATGAATACGTGAAGATTTATATAAAATTCGAATATTATTATTTATGTAATATTACAACTCTTCAACATAAAATTTTTTATTTTAACTGAAAATTATGCACTATACTCTTAAAATTACTATATATTTTATTGTAAAAAATAGATACAGAATAAAAAATTAGTATTCCACTTTATTTTTTGCAATCATATGAATATACGTAATTTATTATTATAATAATAAATGTTTAATAATATGTTATAATAATAATTGTTTACATGTATACATGTAAACAAATTATACCTGTATATATCTGTAAACATTTATTTATTAATGTAAAAACACGCTGTTAAAGTTACGTGGCAATAATGAAATAGTAGATAAAATCATATTTGCTACAAATATCTTTTCTTAACGTTATACATATGTATATTATTATCATAAATATATGATTCTGACCATTTTCGCAAAGAGATAAAGGAAGGTGAAAGCAGTTGTTGTATTCGAACGTGCGGTTAACAAATCAAGTATAAAACATTTTATCAAAATACGCAAGCGCCGTGGTACTGAGGTCTGTAAGTTTATCAAACGAGTGTATTTTGCACGGTAGTAAGTTCCAGTTCGCGCCGAAAGAAAAAGCCGCGGATGGAGATTATAAATAAGAGTAAATCAACAATACTGATCGGTTTCTCCGGGCATGTAATCGAGAGCGCCGCGTGTTTAATTCCAGCGCTGTGGAAATTGGGCTTTGATCTTGATTGGACACAACAAACCACCAGAGATCTGTACGCAAGGATCCAGTAAGAATGGCTGCCGTTTTACGAAGATTCAGAACCGCACAGATCACAGTGATCAACAATACTAAACTACTGTCATTTATTACCAGCCGGTAGGCGACCACGATTCAGAACAATTGAGGAGCGCTTCTTTTTTCATATGTTTCGCGTATAGACTACGCGAGCTAGTCTCTAATCGGCGGCTTTTTAGGGCAATAGCCACATCGTGTGTGTTGTAGATCTTTTGCAAGGTCATCGATCCAACAGGATATCAACGAAGGATGGATAAACAAGCTTTTCGTAAGAAAAATCGAGCCAACCAAAGAGTCTCATTCAAGGATGCTATCAGATAAAGGAGTTATTTACACATTGCACACGCACAATATTCGGCCTGATTCCATAGACAAATACTTGGCCAATTAGTAAGTGATACTACTACTTTCTCACTTATATTTTCCATCTAGGTATTCAAATGTTTTCTTGAGTCGTAAACATGTTTCAAATACATGCACGAAAAGAATGTCTTTTAAATGTTCTGAACGCCTCCAAAAAAGAATATTGGATCTTATTTAGGTCATGGAATTGGCATGCGCAAAAATATTTTTTATATTAGAACAACTATATTAGGACACATTTGTATTTTGGGATATTGCAGTGAAAAGATTGTTAACATTATAAACTCCAAGAAGTCCGAATTAAAATTGGAAATAGTTGGTTCATGGACTGTCGTAGCAGGTGATGTTGATCAAGCTGTACATCTTTGGCAATATTCTGGTGGATACGACAGCGTCGATCGAGCACAAATTGAATTGTCCAAAGATAAGGTATAATACGTACAAAGAATATAATTGGGAGTAATAATACACGATAATTATTTCCTAACAAATACCACTTTCTTTTCAGGCATATCAACAATTATTTAAAGAAAGCGGCAATTATTTACGATCGCGTTACTTGCAATATTTATTGGCATTTAGCTATTGGCCTCCACTTACAAAAAGAAATGGTTCAAATATATATGAAATACGTAGTTACAGGCTACAACCTGGCACTATGATAGAATGGGGTAACAACTGGGCAAAAGCTATTAATTATAGAAGCAATAATAATGAACCTTTTGCTGGTTTCTTTTCACAAATTGGCAGATTATATAATGTCCATCACATTTGGTGTATGTATCCATACTAATATTTCTAATTCACATTCCAATTTCAATATGATATTGCTTTAATATCAGATTAATAAGTAGCTACATAGTATTTATTCTAAATTTATTATTTTTAAAATTTATTTATTATTTTTCTAATGATTTGATGAAAAATTGGATGAAATACATGTATGTATATACTGTTCACATTCTTGAAAAACGAAAAAATGTCATTTGCAGGCTACAAAAGTCTTCAAGCGCGAATGGAAACTCGCGAGAGTGCATGGAGATCCCCAGGATGGGATGAATGTGTTGCATACACTGTACCATTAATCAGAGAAACACATTCCCGCATACTAAGTCCAACTAGCTTTTCACCAACAAAATAAAGTCTTACTTTCATGAATCCATTTGTATATTAGAATTTATTCCTTATGGCTACACTATTATAATATTGTAAAAACATTTGTTATATACTACACTACATTTGTAAATGTATAAAGTAAGCGCTCAATATAAAAGGGATTATAGCATTTTGTTGTATTGCAACTACTAAAATGTATTTTAATAAAATTTAAATTTCTTTGTTACTATATAATGATTTGTGGTATATCATATTTTTATTGTCATTTAAACACATTGCATACACATTAATATCCCAGCTAGCTATCCAGAGACAGGACATGCATCTGTTACGGCGGTCGGACTGCGATTTCGAGACAGAACCTGCCAACAAAGCAAAACGGCAAAAAAGATTTTGTGCAGTTGAAGCATTTAAATTTTACACGGAAGCGCTTATACTGGGGCATTTAAATGCGCTCTTTACAAAATTATTATTTATGTTTATTCATTTATATGTGTTAATAAATTTTAAATACATATATATAGTACTATTAATAAAATGCATTTAAACAAAATACTATTAGTTAAATGTTTGAAATCAGGATTGTAAACAGTGCAAACATAAAGGGAAGAAATCTGGAATTATATTTCTTTATGATTTTAAATCAATAAGAGTATATTAATCGGATTTCAAAATTGTCACTGTTAGTACATCGTTTATTTCTTCGTTGTGATGATTCCTCTTCTCCACTGCGTTTTGGCTGAGGCCAGCGTGCCCGTGCATATACTTCGTGCCATACTTCTGATATAGAACCCTGGAAAAGTTAATATTTATAACAAAATGCACTTAGACATGTAACAAATTGAGGAATACATTCTTACATACATACATTCAGTATTTTATCGGAGAATACCTTATCTGTACATTTTCTGATACCGTACTGCTGTCCTGCTGTATCCTCCACTGCATATTTTAATGCCCAATATTCTCTCCTGAAATAATGGTTTTCTAGGATAAAGTATTTATTACTGTTTTTTCATACAGAATGTTATGATTCATACCTCGAGATTAAAGTCGTTGAAGCATGCGATGTCATCTGCATAGTGAAACTTCCACCTGGAACTAGAAATAGATGTATTAAATGATGCTTACACAAGTACTAATTTAAAACGTTGCAAATGTCCTTATCTTTTTTTTGGGTTCAACTTTTTATAGACCTCTTCTTCCTGGATATATTTCTCAAATGTTTTCTCCTTCTCGTTATTCAGTTGTAGCCTGCAAAACAAATAGCAATATTGAAAGAGATGCAGAGAGAAGAATACATATTGTATTATGACATCAAATAAAGACATATCGATCCTACATGTATTGGAATGTAGCATCTCAGCCACGACGTATCCTCTTCTTTCTTGTCCACCCTCTTCATTGTCGTCCATGTTGTCACCGGAAAAAGGCATTCTGTAACATTTCTTTTGAATATCATTTGGATGAATATAATACACGGGACTTAAAATACTACATTTATATAAACCCAAAGCTGAGGATGTTATACCGGCATCAAAATCACCGACTTGTGTATACTTTCTAATCCCTATTCGAAATGTATTTCCATGCTTTTCAATGGAGCACAAAATACATATGGCACCGTCGCGCAAAATGCAGCAATTATCGCGTGCATCAATACTCAACGATATGCCATTAAATTGTATCCTACGATACTGGAAGATATCAGTATCGCAACCAAGAGGCATCGATACTTTAATACCTGAAAATGCTACAACCCTTGCACTATTATATCCATGTTCCTGAATCTCCGCCATTCTATTGGACAATTGTTGAAGAGGTAGGCCCGGCTTTCTACAAAACTTCCTAAACAACCTCATATTATTCTCATAGGGAAAGGCAGAAAACGAATCTAACGGACCAAGACGTCTGACGTCATTGGTCAAATGGAGCAACCCATGTACATTGTAGGTGCAAAAATTTGGACCATAAAACTCTTCAGTACGAAGAACGAATCTTTGCAGAGCTACCTCGGCCAATTTTAAATACCGGAGAGACGGAGATTCTGACGCTAAGATTCTAATAGCGGCATGTAAAAATAAGAAATGTAAGTACAAATTATCATTAAGGAGGCCATACATCACAACTGGTCCTGTATAAAGAAGAAATTGTCTAAATTCCACTGCTTTGAATTTTGAATAATAAATTAGGGATCTTGGGCGTCTTCCAAACTCAGATGGGCAAAATTCGTTTATACTATTAAGTCTTTCAGATATACGAGGAATGTGGGTTCCGTGTAATTTGGAGAAGCGTGAATATTTTCCACATATCCACGCAGATAATATTTGTTTCATGACGCCCAAGCATACTAAATGCATATATTCAAATGGAACTTGAGAAGCCATTCCAAAAGGCAGTAACGATAAAGGACTGCTGCCTTGTTTATGATGGTCCTGGTCCATATATTGAGAATACTCTTCATCGGTTCTAAGGGGATGATTGATGCCACTGAAGAGATACCTACGATCGCTCTGTATACCAGAGACTTTGCACTTAGAACATGCCCGGCTGGATGTATGGCCACAGTGGTTTAATATGAAAGCCCTTGCTGGTGCATCAGCAATAAAACATCTTAGTTTGATAGGTACTTTAGTACCATGAAAATCTACACCCCCCTTGGAAATAATTTGGTTGAGGTTCATAATCAACATATTAAAAAACCTATTTGGATCAAATGGCTTCTGCATTCCTTTATAAATACCTATAATTATTGGCCTTGCATCAGGTATGTTCCTAATCATACACTGAATCGGCCAAAGATGGATTGTTCCTGCTTTATCTAATGCACATCCACCTGTGCTGAAATCTAATTCTAATTCCCTATCTAATTGAAAAGAAGCATTGTTAAGATACTTAACAATTTCAGCTTCAACACTGAAATGAATATACTCCCCCGGTTGTACAACATGTGTTGGAACACTAGTTCGTGGAGTACCTAAAACTGTTCTAATGTCCTTAGGTAGGTGGTTAAATCACTGTTGGGTTCGAAGGAGCAAAAGCAAATTGTTACCCTGAGTATGGTTAAAATTATTGTCAATGCAAAAAGAAGCTAAACTTTCTTGAAAAGAAGTTTCAGGAGCAGCTTCAGAACTAGATAAAAGCAAAGAAGAAGAGGAAGAAGAGGAAGAAGAGGAAGATGAATTATCATCTAGATCTACATTATGGATGGCATCAATACCACCTGTGTAACCTGCCGAGGTTGAAGCAACATCCTGCAGATTGACAGTGGTATTGATGTGCTGATTAGAAGAAGTAGAATGAGAAGAGGGCAAAGGGGCAACGTGTTGTGCTGTAATAGCTCGCATCTGTCTAATCCTGATGCGCCTCTGTTTAGCGGATAATAATTTTAATATCGGTTTCCTCGCTACGGATTGCTTAGAATTGGAAGGATCCATGATTAATTAAGTTACTGTAATAATACTAATTATTTTAGAAATACTGGTTAATATATCGACAAAAATGAATGTAATTTAGATATGGAAAAATATGATTATTTGTTAACAGTAATAGAATTAAGTATATCTATAATGTATATGAATATGTATGCTAGTAGGATACTATAACGCCTGTTGCACTGCACTCTCGTTTGTCCAGCGACACAATTTCTTAATCCTTGTCAATTCACTCCAGTGTATCCGTTTGGAGAAGCGAATTCAAAGATAAGTTGAAAGTTGAAAAAGTTCAGCCGTTTCACAATTCACTGCGCAAGTAAGATACTTATTCCTGAAGAAATAATATAGATCTGATCCGCGAGGATTCTTCTTCTTTCGATTTCGGCTCTGGTTCCACTTTTCGACTACCTTCATCCCCCCTCCGATTTTGATTGGTCCAATGGGGTTGAGTCTTGTCGGGTTTTGGCGCGTGGAGGTGGAAGCGCTTCCGCTTTTCGGTAGGGACGATTCAGCGCGCGCCTGGTAAGCAAAAGCGCGGCAACAGTGAGGAAAACGCGCGAAAGTCAGGGAAAACGCTCCACAGAGTCTCTAGGCTTTTGAGAGGCTCCATTGTTTCGAAGTACAACATGTGGCGGCCAGCCTAAGACGTTGTAGCACTTGACTTCCTTGGAAGGCCCTACGTGACTTTTTGGGCACAGCTAAATTTTTACGGTCTGCAACAAGTAAGCTTTAGAATTTCTAAAGCGAATTGTTCTATGATTTGAATGCTCTGACGTTCCCTTTGCTTGCCCACCCATGGCGTTTTATGTATCGCGTACGCTCATCCGGTTTTGAATTTCGCTCCTAAGTTATTTGTCGCTGTGGAATTGAATTGTATAATTCAAAGTAAAACTATACGTTTCACTTACTCATTATAGAATATGAAAATACAGGTTTTACTGACGGTTTGAAGCATTCAACATTTTTTAATCCATGTAGGAAATGGAAATTAACAGCTGCTGTCTGCCGATCACCCGATGCGTTTACCTAACGGCTTGCAAGTAATAAAGTCATAAATCTGAGTTTGGGAAAAACATGCTAATCATTCGAAAATGACCTGTACAAGTTTTTAGACATGTGGCTTGCCAAACTCGGATTTATGACTTTATTACTTGCAAGCCGTTAGGTAAACGCATCGAGTGACAGGCAGACAGTCGCCGTTACTTTACATTTCTATTACGTTCTTTTCAATCAATTACCATTTCCTACGTGGATTAAAAAATGTTTAATGCTTCAAACCGTCAGTCAAACCTGTACTTTCATATTCTATAATGAGTAAGTGAAACGTATAGTTTTACTTACAAAAGATGCCCGCTTCCAACAAAACATTCTTGCATATATTCTGATATTGTAATGTAAAGGTTTGCTACAATAAGTGAATAGATACATTGTAATATGTATGGTACCCAATAATATTTATATTTCATTAAATAGCTCGCAATAGCTTCAGATTACATTTGAATTCAGGAAGCAAGAAAAAAAGATGTATAACTTTACCATATTTATATCATACTACTCTGAATAACAATTTGAAAAAAACTAAGCTGCAACGCTACCAATTTATTCGATTTTTTTGAATATCAGAACTGTTTTAAGTTTTGCAAATTCTGAAAAGTGAATTCAATTAATCAGAAGTAACAAACAAATCAGTTCTAGATTCCACCTCCATGTACATGATAAACCATAACATTCATTACTTTATGTATAGAACCGTTTAAAAAGTTATGTTCGAAGCATTATTCTAACAAACATCAACAATTATTTAAACGATGCAAGATATGTTCTTTTCATAAATAAGTTTAAAACATTTAAAATTTCACTCGTAATACGTATAATTATTTAACATATAATGATTGTATTAAAATTTTTATTAAAACTTCATTTTCAATATCATGCAAAAACTATTAAAATCAATAATTGATTACTTATTTTTTTGTAATTAATTGGTCTTATGCCTATCCATCATTTGTACCAAATAAAGTACAACCGGCATAATATCAGTTTAAAAAGCTTAATTACATTATTGATAACATTAAATTATCAGATATTTATATATAACGGCATAAATTTGATTTGCTAAATTCATATAGACCAAAGTCTAATAAAAAAAAAATCGGCATTTACGTACTAAATGATAATACAAATACATTATACACATATATACATACATTTTCATTAAATGTATGATAAAACAACTCGATTCAATATAATACTAGGGTGTTTAGTCTGTTATTAAGTGAAAAGCAGATTGATAGTGTACCATCTTTCATTGATATTCATTCTTTTTATGTAGCATTACCAGCTTTGCATACAGTTCTATTTTTTGGGTCGCATAAAACGTGCGCAAATATCCGCCTATGTGTGCTCTGACGTGTTTTTCTATCTTCTAAGCTTTGTTCAGTGTTAATTTTTGGATAGTCTTCATATAAATTATTATTAACCAGTACAAGCCGAAAAGTATATTCGTGGTACATATTAGTATATTCACCAGTGCGTTTGTCACTTAACGAAACCAACACTCTTTATTTGTTAATATTATAAATAACATAAAAACAATATTTTTATTTCGCTTCATACACGTTTAAATTCTTTTGAAAAATATTGTACATTTGAGCTTCATATATTAGTGAATATACTGTATCAAAATTTGTATTGAACTGATAAATCAAGCGTGGTTGAAAATAACTGAGAAATAAGTGGATGGTATTAATTAGTAATCAGTAACTGATATGCTATGCTTATATATTTAATTGGCTAGCTTATATATATCACTTTTTAAATTCAAGTTTCCGAGTTAGTAGCCATACCTTTGGAAAATTCAATAAATGCTATTAAACTATATTCTAGAATTCATAATTAAGACTCAATTTCATAATCTTACAGATAGTGAATAAATATGTACAAAATGCTAGTAACAGCGAAAAGTCATTTTCTAGATTAATATGCAGCGATTTATAATATAATAGTCACGCGGCTATAATCAAATGTTTCGTTTGTCGATTATTTTCTTTGATACATACATACAATCAGACTTATAGAGAATCCGTGCTACGTTTAAGAAACATTTATGAAATGGCATTCAATTACAATTATGGGAACTTATATCTGCATTAAAGTATATGTGACGTCATTTATGGATTCCTTTATTTCATACAAATTTTTTAACACGATTGCATAACTTGTTCAGAAAAGAATGTTTTTTTTTATGAATTCTTTCACCTTTTCTATTTTGTTGCTACACTGTACATATATTTCGTAAAATGTAAGTTCATTGAATATTTGCATATAGATAATTTAAAGAAGTATCATATATGTATTATATATATGATAATTGTAAATATATGTTTAAAATTTCGCAATATTGAATTTTGTTTTAGAATATTATTACATGTTTTAATTCTACACAGTCCACAAATTTTTAGTAAAATGGTGATTCACAAGAAAAACTATTTTTGGTTGAAATTTAAAATGGGGCAAAATCTTGTTTATTACCTATAAATTCAATGGTCCTCTTAGTTAGAGAAGAAAATAAACGTATAACATATAAGTTTGCAAATTATAAGATCTGTTACTATCACTGAATAAAGATTTACTCATACCTTAAATTCTAAGTGTAAAATAACTTCTGAATTTTTATTTTCTAATTTAACGTATATTATAAAAGCTTTTGTTCCTGTATATGTATATATATCATTACAAGTCATGGATAGTCTACACTAACAAATTTTCACTCTATAGAGTAATTATAGAGATAATTTTAACCACATATATTAGAGTTAATTTCCTTATTATTTAATTTGTTAAGATGTTTTTATGAGGCTATATATAAATATCTAAACAAAAGAGTTCCGGTCGTTTAAAATTTCTATATTTTTTAAAGGAATTATATTTGAATAGAGAGTCAAGTAACATTGCTTCACAAAGAACATAAGTTTCTCACTTTTTTAGAATTTATAACTTTTTTTCGTATCAAAATATAGATGTTACTGGAAAAGCAATATTAATAATCAACAAACGTACGATAATGTTACAATAATGTTAAATTGATGTATCTTAAATAAAATACTTCTTGCAAAACACTCTTTTCAACAAATTTATTATAATTATTTCACGAAGCTTTATACGGATTGCCTATGGATTAGGACTGAAATATAACGGATTATTTAAGTTACTCATATCACAATATAAGTTGTAGCATAATCATCTCTATTAGTCTGCATTGTTTATTATCAGTTGCAGCAATTCACTGAAATATTGTATTGCATTCGTGCATCCTCCTATGTGTAGTCCAAGGAAGAATTTATATGCGATATTAGTATGTAATGCTACAGGCATACTTTTTTCTAATGGATAACATGTGTATATATTTACATACTGTATTATTATTACAAAAAGATTATTCAGTTGATTGTGACCATTTGCATTTAAAAAGTTTCGAACACATATATAATATATAAAAATCCTTCTTATCTATAACTTTGTTTTGATTATAATCAATAAAGGTATACCTTTATTAGTGTAATTGAACACACCCTTAGCTTTTGCGATTTATTCTATTCTTGAAATTATTATTCCTTTAAAAAAATCCAATTGTTATTTATAAATAGTATTACAGTAGAAACAAAATTGGAATGTACACTATATATTACCAATGTAAATAATGTAGGTATATAAGGCGTATTTTATAAATATTATTAGTCACGCACATAAATTTGATTTCGTAAAATAATTTTAAACAATAAAATCCTATCTTCAAATTAAAGCTTTTTGATACTATTACTAACATATAACAAAATTTATCTACTATTCCCACATGGAAGAAATATTCTATTATAATATATATGTATATTTAATTTGGCTATTATGTATCACAAGAATTGATGTATATATATATTATATTTGAAAATATTAATTTTTACTGCATTGAAATATTAGGTAAATAACTATATATTACTGGTTTTCCCAAAAGGATAATTATCAGTGAAAATATATTTAATGTTACACAAACAATTATATCTTTGACGTTAATCATGTTTTAGAGAAGTTATTATTAATAGCACTACAATCAATGAAATATCAATGTAAAGAATAGTCACAATCATCTGAATATAAATTTAACACTTCACAAATTAAGATGAAGACATATAAAACAGAAAAAGTACATGGAAATGTATTAAATGAAACAAAAAAGAAACAAACTAGATACTAGAATATAAGAGTACAACATTGGGATGTGTACTGGATGAAGACTTTGGACAATTACAACAGAATATGTGTAATATAATACAACTGAAATGTTGATGATATAAGCAATAGTAGAAGAAGTACTTTATTGATACCTGCAAAAATAATATATAGTAGATTTATGATATACCAGAAGCAATGTCCAGACTAAAATCATATTTGCAGATTCATTTTGGCAAGTAAATGCAATAGTATACAATTAGAATTAATTTCTGATCAAGCAAAATCAAATGAGTCGTTGCGTGTAACATGAAACAATATCACTCTAAAATATTTAAGCTTCAATTTGCAATTGAAACATAAAAATATCAACGATATTTATTTCATTGGTTTCGTTTCTATTTCGGTTTCGGTTTTATTTTTATCTACTAGAGTATGAGAAATTCATATAATGAAACAAATATTTTGCATATATGTTTTTAGTTCCATATATGTACAATCAAACAAACTATTATATCTATTTATAGTAGAAACAATGTCCATCTTCCATGTATCATTTATATCAAGCATGCAAAACTTGAATCGATATATATGTACAGAGCTATCTAAAAGCACCACCTAAGTTGTTCTTCATCTTTTGGGTATACAAGTAAACATTTGAAATATAAGAGAATTGATATTATAAATGAACTTTATATGCACTCATATTCCTGTGTATATCTTTTATGTATATATTTTAATTACAATGGATGGTAACAAATCAGACAAACTGTTGTGCCACACTATTCAAGTTTTATGCCATAAATTGCAAATATTAGTTCTCTACTACTCCTATTTGTTATATAATGCCCTTTGCACGCGAAACCATTATTATAATTTTAATATATGTAATTCAAAAAATCACAATTTCTAAATATGATGTCAATGATGTCATTGCTTCTTTCTATTGAAAAGTGCAATTATTACTTAGGTGGATTGTTCAAATACTTCCCATTACACAAAGTACTCTTCTATTCATTACAAGGCAATGAATAAAAAAATATGCATCAAGAGTTGGATCCAAAACATGTTACAAGAATATAAACATCAACATAATTATTAAACAAGCAGTGCATGGATAATTGTATGTAAACTTTACATACAATTTGATTGAATTCAAGGCAAGAAGATAAATTTTTATATTGAAAGGAAGTTTTAGTGAACACTGTCACAATTTGGTAACTCAACAAGAATTTTATTATAAATGAAATTTTTGATATTGACATTGCTTTTTATAGTAATGTAAGATATTTGTATAAAATTGTAAAAAAAAATGTTTTTCAATTTTAGAAATTAATCTTTCATTGAAACAACACATATTATCTATTACGAATGAATTATTATAATTACAACATAAGGGTACTGTAACTAAATTTCTTCATTAGTTTGTCATTTTGTAAATATAATAATTGCATGAAGAATGCAATTAAATAAATAAATCGACTCACTCAGTTTTTGTTAAATCAGACTAACTGTTATTGAAAGCTTGAAATAAGGTTTTCCAAAGATCAACATATCCAATTATCGATAATGTCATTTAATATTAAATCTTCGACCAGTTAAAACATTGCCGGAAGCATTATTCCGTATTATTTCTTATTTCAAATCTTCAATTAATCAATATCAAATGTATAATAATTCGAGCATTATGATTATACTGTGTTCTTTTTATTATAATTGCAAGATATTGATAAATAAATGTCTCTAAACATTTTTTGTAGTCGCATATAAAATTTTCTGTAATGCTATAATAGCTGGCTTACTCCAAGCCCAAGAACATTAGGATTTACTTTTCATTATAGTGGATAAGACTGGTACTTAAAATGGTTTCTTTCTTTACTCCTATTTAGTTCACAAGGTATTTGGATATGGTTAATAAATATTACAACGTTGCAAAAAAGCATCTAAGTTCTTCTTCAATATGAAGCTCTCTTTCCAGATAGATCACATTGACATATTTTGATAATTAAAAAATATGCTGTTACAATAATTTCAGTCCAATACACATTCCCAACCCTAACAAACCTCTTAGGTTTGGGTCGATGCATATAACGAGCCAACTTTTTGCTATTTATGTAAGTCATTGAATTAAACTTCGGTAGGCTCGTTATGCATTCACTACTACAGGCAAACGTACATACATACATATTCTATTAATATGATTAAAATTAGAGACTATTAGGGGGGAAGGATGTAGAACTATTACTGTGAGCCAGACTTAACATTGAGCCACTAAGGCTTTCATCGTCTGGATAAGATTCTTTTGATGCCTCAGCTATCGCCAGAGCACTGCAATAATTTCAAAAGAAAGGTATATTTAGGTATAACTACATTATTTTACAAATCATAAAGGAGAATGTTTTAAACATTTTTTCCTCCCTTTAGTATTGAAATCAAATAAAAAGAAAGATAAGTTTCTATTTACGTACCTGAATCCTATTCTTGCACTTTCCTCGTCAAATTGTTGTAACTCGCGTTCCTGTCTTTCATGTAATAAACGTATCCGTTCACTACGTTCACGAAGAAATTCCTGAGTTTCAAGTTCCATCTTCTGCTCAAGCAAAGCTCGCCTAACTGACACGCGGTCTTCTAATTCGCGGCGTTCTCTGTTCCTTTGCGCTTCGGCTTGCATTTTATTTTTAGATTGATACGCCATCAAAATTTCTAGTTCATAATTTAACCTTTCCTGTAACATTAACACGAACATATTAAGATCTGTATTTTGTCTAGATATTACTTATGCCATATTTGTTTTAATCGTTAAGAACATATGGTTAAATTGTGACATTTTATTCATTTGCCCATAAGAAATGTTACGAGACAGTGAACAGAGCTCTACTCTTGAAATTCTGTCTCAGAATACTGTGTTCAATATACTTAAGGCTGTCCCAAAATTTTAGTTAAATCCAATAATTTACCTTAAGGTTGTGGCATTCAACTTCTTGTGACTCATCTAAACGTATACTTTGTTTTTGGAGCATTTCAGCAATACTTTGTTCATATTGGTCACCCAATAAAGCTAACTTTCTCCTTTGTTCTTCCTTTAATTTTTTAATTACAGCCTTCTGTTCATCTTTAGCTGTTGTTTGTAATATTTGAGCTTTCAATGCTTTGTATTGTCGCGTTTGTATCTTACATGTCTCTCTAAACTGTTTTCGGATTTGCATTTCTTTTTGCTAAAATAAT
Organism: Nomada ferruginata; assembly: GCA_963583965.1. Taxonomy (NCBI): domain Eukaryota; kingdom Metazoa; phylum Arthropoda; class Insecta; order Hymenoptera; family Apidae; genus Nomada; species Nomada ferruginata. The sequence goes on from OY757213.1 coordinate 17,590,441, forward strand.
AATAATGTATTTGAAATAAAATAAAAATGTATTCACCTATTTAAAGGACATACACTGTTTCTATAAAATACTTACTTTCAGGCTCTTCGGTTGTTGTTTGAGTTCTAATGCGTGTTTCTTGCGTAAATCGCGTTCTGCTCTTTGCATATAATCCTGTTGATTAGAAAGTTCTGTAGCATGTTGTCGGTAAACTTGATCCTCTCGAAGAGCATGGACTGCCCTTTGCTGTCTATATTCTAATTCTTGCGTTTTTTCATGATGTCGTAATAACATATTATGTGCTTGCTCTAATTGTTGTTGCCTCTTATTTAGTTCCTATTAACATTTAAATAGTTTAAGAATTTTTTGTTCGTTGAAAGAGATACCAAACTTGTATGTACTAACTTCTCGAAGTAATTCTTGCTCCAAGCTATGGAAAATGAGTAGCTTTTTTCTACGGAATTTTCGAATTTCAAGGTCAAGGTATTCCCTTTGCCCTCTTGCAAGCCGCTGTTCTTCTTGCGCTTCCATTTGCCGTAAATTATCTTTATGGCTCTGAAGTGTTGCATCTCGTTGTCGTTTAGGTGTAACTTCATCTTGAGACAATTCCTTTTTCCATCTTTCCTTGTAAACCTTGAAATTTAAAACATCCTTCATTATGAAATTATTACGATCAATTAATTACGAAATCGCCAAAAATATGTTTCAAAGTTTTGATAAATAAAATACAATTATTATTAATTTTCTCTTCTTACTTTGTAGTCTTTCTTTTGCTGTGCTTCTAGTGCTTTTCGATCCGCCTCTTGTCTACTGGTAATCTCTTTGTGAAGTTTCTTCTCTGCGTTCTGGTTTTGCTTAAGCTTACGTTCCAATTCTTGCAAATGCCTTACTTGAAGCTTTTCCAATTCCTTACTAAATTGTTGTAAAAGAGTTTCATATTCTTTGTCTAATAACTGTTTATGTGATTCCATTTCCATTTTACAACGTTCTTCCAACTTCACCTATGTAAATAATTATTTTAATTAATGGATGGTTACTGTATTGTTTCAACACTTCAACATGGCCAAAAATAAGCTTAATTATCTTCATACTTACCAAAGCACCTTGATGTTCCCGCCTCATTCGTTTATATCCACTCATTTGTTCATGCATTTCCTCTTGCATATGTTCCTTTTGTTGTTTCGTTACAATCGACGTTGTTCTAATTGTTGCAAAATTATTGGCACCATGTTCAAGAAGATTGGCAGTGACACCACCTGCTATCTTATGCCGATTTCGTACAGATCCCGTGGAATACTCATTTGCATCAGCATTTGGCAGTGGCAGACTATTGGTGGAGGAACTTTGAGAGCTTGCAGAAACACCCATTGAATGAATTGAATGCTCCGAGGTAATTGAGTTACTCTTGCTGCTATCACCACCTGTTTGTTCGTCAGGAGTATCTGTGAAACGTAAGTTTCAAAACGTATAGACTAAATATAAAGGAATTTATACAAAAATTTATTTTCTATGTAACATATCAAATATAACATACCATCAGCATCACCAACTGTACTTTCAGTCTCACAAGCATCGATCATTAAGATTTTCTTCATTTTTCGATAATTTAAGTTGTCCAATTCTCTAACTGCACCTTTTGTTCTTTGAATTAAGTCTATTAAAACTTGCGGAGAACGTGTTCTGGTGACAAATTGATGCTGTAAAATTTAAGGCCTATAAGAAAATGACTAACTAAGCTACAGTATACCTACTTATGTGCATAACGCAGTGTGCAGAAGCAGTACGAAATTTCTATATTGCACATAAAATACAAATCCGTGTGAAAGACTCACTGATAACAGTTTTCCAGAAGCTGGCCTTTCAGTTGGACTCTTGGTTAGGCATACTTCAACAAAATGACGAAAAACATCTGACCAGTCGGGTGAGTTTAAAGTTGGCGTATCATTCTGAGCTATATGATACAGAGCACTCATAGCATTCATATTAAAATAAGGTGGTTTTCGCTCCGCTAAAATTAAAATAATTACGAGTTAACGAGTTGAATTAAAAAGTGTTTTGTTACAAGAGAAATGGTGCGTTAAAGTAAAAGGCAAAATTTAGTACCTAGTTCAATACACGTTATCCCCAAAGACCATACGTCCACTTTACCATCATACTGTCCTTCATCCATAGCTAATATCACTTCTGGTGCCATCCAGTAAGGAGTTCCGACAAAGCTATTCGCCGGACACTTTATACTTGCTGATCCAAAATCTGCCAATTTCACTGTTCCATTTTCGGTAAGTAAAATATTTCCCGCCTTGACGTCACGATGTATTCTTCCAAGAGAGTGAAGATAATGCAAACCACGTAGCACACCTTCACAGATTGCAGCTATTTCATCTTCCTTTAATGGTCTTTTATGAACTTCGATAATGTCCGATGCCGAACCGAGGCAATACTCCATTACCAACTATAAAGAATTCATAAAATATACCACTGACATTAAAACGTCTGCAGATAATGCAATATAATTTTAGAATAAATATATACCCAGGCAGTGTGGTCCCTGAGATAACATCCCTTATACTCTATTGTATTAGGATGATTAAGTTGCCTAAGAAATCGAATTTCTTTCAAGATATCTTGCCATTTTTCAACAGTTTGTTTTCCCAGGTAAGACATTTTCTTGATAGCAACAATTTCTTTGGTAACCAAACATCGTGCATAATAAACAGCCCCAAAACTGCCATGCCCGATCTCGCGCAGGTCCTCAAATATTTTCTCCGGATCATTTTTTTCAAATAATTCAGCAATCTCTGGGTCCTTAAGGCTACCAGGCCTTGGAACAGCTGGCATAGTAAAATGTTAATAATGAAATGGCTGAGGCCTATCTCATACACTGTTGGACGTCTTCTTGCTTTTCAATCTCCTACCCTAAATTTTATGACCTTAGTTAATCCTCTGTCAATCCATTCCAATATTTAACATTCTATCTGTGAAAGAATAGAAGTAATAAAAGTTAACATTAAAATAAATAGATTAGGATAATCAAGTTTGACTGATCTTCAACTTATAAATTGTAATAAATAATGGGAAGCAACTACAATCAAAATGTATTCTTTATTAATATAGAAGAAAAGGAATCAAAACAGTCCCCGCTAGTCCACAAACCTTTGTACACGATACAGTACTTGTTGCCTTCAGTTAAACAGATATTGACACGCTATGATTTTGCGTACCTCCAACTTACATTCCTCCTAATTCAATTCTTTTATGACACATTAGCACAACAGCAAGTTCCTTGGTAAGTAGCTCAATAACAAACAATTTGTGAGAAATATAAATATGTAATATACCGACGATTGAAGCACAATATAAAAGACTCTCGTCACTACGAAACGTTTTCTTGTATAATTAAAACGAGTTTGACAATTATCACGAGGTCCTCCGATACGAAATACACCATTCTATCCGCGAAGACTCATCCGATTTCGATAAATATCATAAGTTTTTTAAACCGAACCTCCGCAGGGAAGAACAAAACAAACGTTACCGTTAATACGTGGAAGCGTTAAACCACAAGCGTTTTCACGGGGAGGAGAGAAATGATTGTAAAATTGGGATTGGTAAGCAAAGAAGGCGGTCGAGTGAAATTCGCAGGAGGTAGAAATGCGGGCGTAAGGAGGGTTGGGTCTCTGACTCGAAGCAATCGCGTCAGATTGGTCCCGCAAATACAGTAGAGGGACATTGTCGCTGTAGACGAAAACGCTTGCCGTGTTTGGATTTGGTGTACGACATCGCGATCAGATCCCGGTCTATCAACTGAAATTTATCCAGAACTACGGCGATAAGGGAAAAAATTATATTCACCTCCAAAATGGCGAGAGAGCAGGCACGAACGGAAGCATGCGCGCAGCTCCAAGCAATTCTTCAGGTGGAGCACCTCTTTTTCCTAAACTTGGCCGATCCTTCAAGCATATTAAGATCAGAGGATCACAATTTTTCGTTGTGCAAACGCACCGCACCCCGGAAAAGTACACGCCTCGTACGTGTCACGAACGCACGCACACACGCGCGAGACGCGACAATCCGCGGCAACGCAACAATACGGCACCCACCGTCGGCCGGACACACGAGAATTTGCAAACTTTTTGACGCCTTTTTCGCCTAGCCTGAGTATACTCTATACAGCAGGCGAGTTCTCCGTCAATGACCAGTGGTGCTCTACGCCGGCCAAGTACTAAACTACCGAATATTACCGATAACTGCGAGCTACCTCTTTATCAGTTGTTTTTTTCATTTAATCGCACACATTCTACATAAAGAACATTCATTTATTAAAACATATGATAATAATCAGCGTGCTATTTAAATTTTGTAAATTAAATATGTATAAGAAAGGGAATATGAGACCGAAATTGACTTCAATGTTTTGACATTCTAACAACACATAATGGCAACATATATAGATTATGTTTCATGAAAGTACACTTTGATTGCTTCATTTCATAATTCTTTTCGTATAAAGTTGCACAATATTTGGTAAATTTTATATGTGTTTAGTACAAATTCTCAAATGAAATTACTGCAGAAGTATCCATAGTTTTATCATGGATATAAAATTATTGAAAGAAACTCATAAAAACTATAGTGCTAACATAACTTTAACTCAGTCTATGTCGCAATGCTTAAAATATGTACATTATGTACATTCTCGAATTATACCAAAAATATTAATAATTATTATAATTAATTATAACAAAAATGAATTTCATATACATAAAAGTATATAAATGCTGAGCTAAGAGTTTATAATTTATCGGATATACGTTTCCATAAAATATATAAGGAAATACTTATAAACAGCCCTAGGATATATATGTTCGTCGCATCCACATGTACAGAATTTTAAGAAAATTTATATAAATATTATAAACAAAGTAATATTGAATTTCCATGGATTATGTAGCTTCTAGGTTCTCCATTAACGACGTTATGAACGTGTTTCCATTTATTAGTTTCGTGGTGCAAACAACGAATTCTACGTTCGCTGAAAATAAATATTCTGGTAATACATATAAGAAGATATACACATAGTAAAATACTAAAAAAAATTCAAACAACTGAAGTAATAATATTCTAGTATTACTTACAATCTTCTTGTTGAGACAAAAACCTCAATGCAGAAATTTCTGCAAACGTACAACCTCCGATAAAGAAAACCATTACTAGTTTTGGTGGTTCTGAATTAGAATCTTCACTTGTAATAGAATTTCCTAAAAGTTCATTTATATATTAATTGCCTATTAATTATTATGCAGGATGTCCCGTAGCTCCCGTGGTTCTTGTGATGCAACTGGATTGGAGGTGATTCTATATGAAAAAATAAGATAAAGGACTAGTTTTCGGGAAAACTGACTAAGCTTGGTCAAGTTAAAAATATTTCGGTTCTATATTTTCAACTTACTTTTTCATGTATAATCACCTCCTATCCGGTTATACAGCCGTATATTAAATTAAAAACATATGTCTAATCATTTATTCTGGAAATTATAAGATTATTTTGTAATAAAATACTGTATTTATATTTCTTACTTCTTCCAGATGATAGGGCATTATATGGTGTACTAGTGATGGTGGGACCTGGTAGTAATCCCATTACATCATTTAATCCCTGCCAACCATTTGGTTGTATAAGTTGTTCTGCCAATCGAACGCTTAGTGGTGCATATATAGAATGAACATAACTAATATCTTTAGGTGTAATTTCACTTTCGTCTTCAACTGTAAGTCTCAAAGCTTTTCGCAAAACTGCATATTGCCGAGCAGATTGTTGTTGTTTCAATAATCCGGCTTTTTCTAAATTCAATATAGTTGGTAAATTGTGATACCCATATGTTTGTATTATTTCCCTCTTGTAGTAGTCAAGTAATTTTGGCTTAAGTCCAGAATTGGTTAAGGATTGTATACAAAGAAGTCGTAAAACTTTAAGAAGTGGTTCCTGCTGTGCTATCATATCTTCTATAAAAGAATTCGGTTTATCTGTATCAATACAGTTCAACAACTCCTGTTCGACCTGCAGCGATTCTAAAAAGCTACTGGAGTCTGTTACCTCCTTTATCATTTCTGCTATTGTCGTGTCTGAAAAGAAAATTGGAAAAATATATAACATATTGCAATTCGTATTATTAAATGGAATTAAAAAACTTACGTTTTGCTAAGGATTGCTTGGTAGCTAACATATGTGGTAGACGTGCTACAAATTGTTTAATTTCTTGCACACTTTTATCTCCATGTCTTTCATCAAACTGAGATGATATAACTTTAGCTTTCCTACTAAGAACAGGGCCTACCCCGTTAAAATTTTTATCTCTGTAATTAAAAAAAAGTCTTGCAAAATATTAAATCCCACGAATACATTTATAGAAATTTTTACCTAATTTCTGCAAATAATTCTTCTCCAGAATTCAATATAATCTGTTCTTTTTCGTTGAGCGACATTGCCGTAGGAGAATCTTGTGAATCGTGAAACTTCCGTGCTGGAAACTGTACAGCGTCTAAAATTATGACACGTTTATAGTAAGTGGCGTTAAAATTATTGTTATAAGATATATAATAAAATTGAGAAGAAAATACTCAACTATATTTTATTCCAAAAATTTCATCAATTAATCCTTCGTATGTCAATTGTGTAACCAAAGGCGAAAGTAAATCTATAGATCGATCCAATAATAATAAATGTTCTATGGTAGATGACTGTGCAGATGCAGTTTTAGGCTCCTCTTCTTCTCTATTTAACCTTTCTAATAACTCCCAAACCTTACTAGCAGCAGGTCCTCTTCCTGTGATCTTTGGAATTTTTCCATATAATCTTTGCAAGCCATGAATAGCTTGAGCCACTTGATACAGGCAAGTGGGATCATTTTCTAAATGAAACTCCTTAAACGATCCACTAAGTTCCATAGAGAAAAGGTCATTATCAAAGGGAAATAAATCGCACTTAAATTCTTTTATTAATGTGAAGCTACCAAAAACGCCACGGTTTTGAAGCTTCTTTTGACAAAGAAGACTTTTCCTAGGTACAAAGAACAAATGAAATTCTTTGCGTGGCTTTTTTCCTTCCTCGCTGCAAATTAAATACTACGTAAGTTTAAAAGGTGGTTCTGCAATGAAATTGAAATTTTAAACTGATATCTCTTATTATGCGCATACCCATGAATATTTTCAGCGATTAAATCCATGAGACCTAATTGTGGTCTAGTTATAAATATTATATTTACAATATTTTGTGGTATTGTCAAACTTCCTCCGCATAAAGGATACATTATAACAACATCGTGTTCCTCAAGCAAATTGTATTTTGCAACAAGACCAATCGGTCCTGCAAGAGATTGATCCCATATAATCGCCTATTAAAATATTGTTAAAAACGTATTTAGCATTATGTGTTCACTAATATATATATATATAAGTAAAATGCCCACAAAGTATACAATTATTTGTAATTAATGAATTCTATATTATACTTTAAGTGATATTATATAAATTACAAAATAAAATGTATCAACGTACTTTATTTAGTAAATTAATAATATTAAATGTACATAATCCAAAAAATGTATAAAGGTTACTGTCAGTACCTTTGTGCCATCACATTTTTCGAGTAAGCAAAGTAATTGTTTCCTTGCTTGTTCTTGTATAATGCCCACGTTTAAACGACCGGTTGATAAATGTGCGGATGACATTTTTCTTTACTCTAAATTTACACGCTTGTTAAAAAACACCGACTTCTGTCACTTAATCTGATTGCTGTGGACTAAATTTACAGGCATACGACGTACTGCACATTAGTGTAATTTCACTATCAGGGTCACCAATATTGATTCAGATTGTTATTGTACAAAAATTATGCAACATTCCTACTTTTCTATAATAATTCTTCTATGGTTTTCAATACATTATATATTCTATTCAATTTATTTAACTGTGAATACATATGTAGAACGTATTACGGGTAACTTTTATTGTAAAAATAAAAATATTCGAAAATAGTTTTCAAAAAAACCGAATTTCCCCTTCCATATTATCTTGCAAATGACAAATTCTGACGATACGATATAGTGCTTTTTAGTTTTATAGTGTGCACATACGTACATTTAAATTCATAATTCGTCCTGATCTCATGTATATCGCATAATTTCAGTCTGCAAAAGTTTATTTTTTTTCTATATGCAGCAACTTCAAGGAAGTGTAGATTAGTATGCAACGATGTTTATATTGAAACTTTAATGTATTACTTAATGTAAAGGAATAAGTAATTTAATTTAAAAAACGAGTCGAATGCTTTGGATATGTCGCAATTGGTAAGTATGGAAAATTGTCTAAAATTGTTCATGTATACATTTAATTTCAGAGCATTGACTTTACTTAATATCTATATTAACGATATGACCATCAAGATTTCATAATAATTTTCTCAATTGTTTTTGTTATAAGTTTTATTGCTATGAATTGTATCATCGACATATAAATAAGTATTTGTTAAAATATCCATAATAATTGATGACAGACACAATGAATGACATGAATTGTAAAGAACTTTATTTACAAATGTTGTAATTAGTAACCTTGAATAAAGTTGTAATGTAATACTTATAGTCCATATCAGGGCGTATATTTTAAAATAACTATTTTGAGTTATAATTCTCATTTAGTAATAGTGCATTTATTCTCTCAAGAAAGTGACCATTTTTGTTATAATTGTGTTATTCATTTCAGAGAAAAAAAGAATGGGTTGCGTCAATAGTAGGACAGATATTAATGATTTACATCCGAATGTTTTCCAAGTGATGAATGTTGATGATTTAGGTAATTTAATTGCACCTGGGCGCTTGGAAGTCACAGAAACTGATATAGTGTTATATCAACGTGGTAAACAGCCAATTAAATGGCCATTAAGATGTTTACGACGATACGGCTATGATGCAGAAATATTTAGTTTCGAGTCAGGAAGAAGATGCTCCACTGGTCCAGGCATTTATGCTTTTAAATGCTGCAGAGCCGCACATTTATTTAACCTTGTACAAACTAATATCCAGGTTTGTTTCTTTTATATGTTTATAAATGCAAATGTTACACATTTAATTAAGTATTGTTAATGGGTGACATTAGTTCGTAAAAATATAAATCCTGGTCCATGAATTTTCACAAATTAATATTTGTAGGTTTGTAATAACTGTGGAGATGATGCAATATCTAGAGAACTTCCTGTTGCTTCTCATCCTGGTCCAACAGCAACGAGAGTGACAATACCAGTTGAGCCTAATTATTTGGATCCAATATTGAATAGAACGATTAATCGTATGGGTCCTAGATTCGCTCATAATCATCAAAATGGAGTTGGAAGACTAGATAGCGTGGGAAGTAGCACTGGTCTTATATCACCCCAAGGAAATGCAAGTTCTCCTACGTCACCACCTGTGGTACCACCACCACCGCCGCCACTCCCACAACCACATCCGTCCTCACTTTATGTCAACGAAGAAATATTATCTTCTATACCATTGGAAATGGAACATAATAACAACAAAAGCCTTAGAAGAGCAATACAAAGGTGATTGAACATATAATTGTATTATTTCTATTGTATTATGCAATTCGTCTAATATCTTAATATGTTTCTCTAGATCTTGTTTAGGCAACAATGCTATATCTGATAATGGTTCCGCAACGCTCGAACTGACGCCTGTACGGAAAAGTTCAGAAGTTACTCCTCAAATTAAATCGCCGCTTTTAGCAGCAACTTACATGAACGTAGATATTACTAGCGATATTAGTCCACTTTCTCCGACACATAGTATTTCGGAAACAATGCAGTGTAAAGAGGAGAAGAATGAAAACATTGAATTCGGACATGCTTACATGAACATAAGCCCTGGTCAAGAACGTGCAGAAACTCTTAGCGCTAGACCACGACCTTCGCCGTTGCCCTCTATTCAATCTGATATGGAGGATGCAACAAGACATTGTTATGCTAATTTAGAACCAAGTGAAATTGAAAATCTAAGAAAAAGATTTTCTGGTGTATCTGTAGCAGAAAAGTCACCTTTGCCACCATCAACGCCTACAGGTGGTCCTATTAGAGAAGTGAACTATGCTGTGTTAGATTTGGACCCTAAGGATGCACCAGTAAATTCGCCAATAGACGGACCTTCAAGTTCTACAGCATCCCCTCCAGAATCTCCAAATAAGCTGCAAAAAGGATACACTACGATAGATTTTAATAAAACAGCCGCTCTTTCTCATTCGGTAAACCCGAATCTTGTGAACGACAACGAGGGTTCAAGGAAAACACGTCACAATTCCACAATTAGTGACTTGACTGCTGCTTCTGGTAGACGTAGCTCGTCTGTAAGTGAATGATCAATATCTTTTTTCATGACCGTGCCTGCATAATATTCGTAGTATTTAATAGAAAGTATACTATAAACTATGTCTTTATTTTTTATTAAATTGGAGCATTTAAGAACCAAAGAAGCAAATATTGTGTTAGTTTGTATTATTTTGTTTGTAACATTCAATGAAACGAAATGTTGTCTGAACACGCGAACTATTTAATTGCAAAATTACGTTCCATGGCTTTGATTTTTAGCAATCTATCCGCATTTCATTATTCAAATGGTCGAAATTAGTTTTTGTATACTATACACAAAGGACATCACAGTATTTTTAAAGAGTAAGTCTTTCTTTCATAGTGCTATTGATATGCACGAAGAACCAAAAAATCTCTTTTATATGATATACAAATACGTTTATAGAACAATATAGGTAAAAAAGGTTTTTTACATTGTCTATCGTGGGGGAATTGAAAGGTAAAGTGCCCTAATTTTCCTGTATTATAGGAATTGATGAGGTTCAAATAGACTAACTGAGATAAAAAAAATACATGATACTATGATAACAGAAAAAAAATGTTGGTGACGTTATATGTAATTTTAAATGACTACTTTTAAAGTAATGTCTAACTACGGCCATAATTTAGAATAATTTTGATAAATGATAGATATTAGTAGTGAAACATTATATATGTGTGTAAGTACATGCATATATGTATATACATATACATACATACACAAAACATACAATGCTGTTGTTCTTTAAAGTAAAAATTTTAAGTACACAATTTTAATGAAATATTATTATACTTTATCTCGAACTCTATATATTTTATAATTATATGTATAAAAGTTGGCAAAAATATGTTTCTTCTGTATAATTTAAGCAGATTCAACTGATAATGAGAACATTTATTGAAAATATGTGTCACATAGTCAACTATATATTTCTATCTCATAGATATACAAAATATATTTTTTATGCATAAATAAGTTTTAAAATTGCTTTATTAATTAAATATATAAGTAATGTTTTTTATTTATCTAGAATTGTACAACTTATTTATGTAATGGATAGATAATTCGTAACAGTGTTTCGTACCAATTGCACAATTATCAGCGCCAGACCATTAAAAGTTAATATACATTTAAAGAAATAATGTTTCGTGAAATGAGTTTGTATTTTTCATTCTATTCATTAATCATTTTGAACTTTAGACAAATCTTTCTTATACAAAATATACAAAATAGCATTATAAATGTACGAAATATGCATGCATAATAATTCGGTAGACAAAAACCACTTTTGTATACGTTATCAGACGATTGAAAAAAATAGGCAACAGATTGCAACAAAAAGAAGAATAGTACTAAGCTTTAGAATTGCAAAACTAAGATTTTCGTATTTGATTACAATTACTGTATTATGCTCATTCTATAGTATTTAATTGTACGTGAATTATTCTTTGCGATTTGCTAATTACTTCTAAATACTGAATTACTAAATAAATTTTAGAAATATTTTTATACTTATTACGCAACATAATAATCTGTAATTATCTTAAATCTTTATTTTGCTTTGCACCATATTTACTACGCAGTTTTATTAGGCTTTTCCTAGCACCTTGCTATTAACGTTTAGAAGGGGCCAATTAAAATAGAGTAACAAATATGGTACATTGCCAAGATTAGTATTAAGAACATGGTTTCTTTATGCAGAAAATATTATCAATTATATAATCGCAATAGAGAAACTTAAAAATGTAATTAATTAAAGTTTTATTTTTTTCATTGTTAGAAGCATGTTCAATAAAACAGAAAAACATTATAATATTTTCAGATAAAGTATTGCATGCTACCTATAATTTTACATAAATATTGTAGTAACGTGATATTAGCAAAAGAATGTAGTAAAAAATTTGTGTCATTACATATAATACATGTCTCATGATATTGACATATTCACTGCCATCATTTTACATCTACTAAATATCGAGTATGATTGTTACGAAATTTCATATAAAATTAATTATTACTAGTGTGTTGTGTTATGCTTCACCATATTATATTGAAAGCCAAACTTTGTTATAATTATTCATAATTGTATATATTTTCTAGGAATAGATAATGGTAGTGAATAAGTTAATACAAAATACTAAATATCTTCCTATACATGTATTTGATGATATAAGTGGATCTTTTATCATGGTTCATTATATATATAATTCGAATACAGAGTATACTTGCAAACACCCTGATGCAAATCAAGAGCTTTGTATTTGAATGCCTAATATTAAATAAAAAAAACAGGCCTATATAAAAGAATGAATGTTTTCATAATGCATATAGTGTTACACAAATTGTGGAAATCATTTTAGTAAATAATTGCACATTATATGTACTCTTGAGCGATCATATCTATGAAGCAAAAGAAACTATACTGTTATTTATTGGATCTAAAATTTCATTTACATTGGGAATCTTCATTCAACAATAGAATGTTCTTTAATATTGTTCGCGGAAGTACTTGTGAAGAATATTCTGTTACCAAAAGTTTATTACATTTAAATTAATCAAATAGAATAGCTTTGTTTATGAACTTTATAGAAGTGCAAAAAATGTAATATTATGTCATTACCTGTATTCTTTATTGTAAGTGTAATTTTTACTTTTTATCTGGCTAAACTTCAATTCAATAAACTTCAATTTTACGACTTAATTATTGGTCTTATGTAATTTGTATTTCACTTCAACTGGAATCATACCAAATATATAACTATACATATATAATATAATGAATGAAACAAATAGAACTTGGTAGCTTCAAACTGTAAGAAACCTTTGATTTTCTTGGAATGGACTTCTATTAGGCAAATGATGAATACAATTGCCATTTGAAACTATCCACATATTAAATATTCAACAACCAATTTTGATGCTTCATGGGATGACGACATGAAATACAATGTGAAGATGCACAAATTTCAAATTTGATTACATGTTTTATATGGTGTGCTCTATTTTGAATTTTACTCTAAAGTGTTTGTGTTGAAAAGAAGTGATAATAACAGAAATTGACAAACAAACTGCTTCCATGATTTCAATATGTATGGAATATAATAGCTTCTGGGATATGAAGAGTGCCAAAGGAAAATTCGTGTTATTAGAACTAAAGTTTAAGAACTAAAGTACAACTATAATATCTTGTATAAGATGGTAACAAAATTTTATGTTTATGAGAACGATTAGGGTGCCATGCCTTATTTTTTGTGCATTATATGAATCTACTCTAGCATTATACATCGAATTGAATGTAATAATAGTGTAAAATACGAGTAGTGTTGTGTTATCCGTAATACATGCAATTAATACATTTATATTACTACGATTGCAAAAAATTGTTCTCATTCTTAAATATTGCAGTATTATATGAGGCCAATGATTACACATTATTTTCATTTTGTTTAATCCGAAGACAAAAAATTATACGAAAATTTGGTAACATTATTCTTGCTTTTATATAATTTCAATGAATCTAGAAATATTATAATATAAATGCTCCAAAATTCTAACGCAACAGTTTGTACGAATAAATAATCCATTGAATTTCGATAGTTGACCAAAGTACCTACATACTCATTTTCAAAGAAATTCAGTTCCGTCAAATAGTGGAAATAATTCTACTTTATTGATAAAGGGAATGTTGCATTAGACATTTTAGGCATTAAATACATGAAGGAAAGGCAGCATTTTTTAAAAATATGCAATGTTGCGTGCTGTTGTAATGCATCGGCAAGTAGTTGTAAATAAATCTAACGCAACGACAAATTGGACAAGCACGCTGAACGTATAATTACCGAACGTGTTATGGCTGTGAAGTATTTTTATTTTTCGACTGCCATTTTATAATTATTATGAAAAACGAGGCCAAATTATTTTACAAAACATTTATTTCGAAACTGCATAAATAATAAATCGCTAATGAATTAAAACACTTCATTCTGTATATACACATAAATTAGATTGGAAATATAGTACCTCGATATTAAATTTCCGTAATAAAATTTAAATGAAAGAAACAATAATTTTGAAAACTATGTGTATCTAATTTTATGTAGGAAACATGCAAGTTCATCTGTTTGAGCAACCTCCAGGTTGATCCGCATTGATGTTGCTGTTTCTATATGCATTTGATAAGATGGCAGTTGATGAATTAATGAGGTACATTATTGGAATGAAACATTGGGTACTGTACTTTCTTCTGTTTTAAACTGCAAGTAGAAGATGTAATAATGCGATCTTTTACACTTACACAACTTCAAAAAATTTCATTTGTTGTAATCGCAAACTTTGTATTTTCAAGTCGTTACGCAACTTTCGTTTACATGCGTTAAACTACATTTGCTATCAAATTCTACTTTAATGAATATGAACTTGAAATTGTTTTATAAATATTTGTACATAAATTATCATCAAAATATTATTATTTGATTATTACTTTCCTTACAATGATTTATGTATATTGTATAAAATATATGGTAATGTTATTTCAGCTGGTGTTTTGCCCTTGTTTAAAATAATTTTATTATAAGATAATAAATTATAAGTAATATTAGAGGTGCATTTAATTGAGCAGTGCATAAATTTACTACAATATTTCTTTATTTAAAATGTATTATTTCAATATCACACAGTCTTTAAGAAGGCACTTTTTAAGCACAGCCAAAAATTATGGCGTCCGTATAACTTCAATTACATCTGTTCTAGTTTCACATAATGAAAATAAAACAATCTTGAGCAACAAGCAAATATTATTAACTGTAACTGGACAACAAAGAAAAATATGTACATAACGAATTGCAGTATTTTGTAACTAAAGATCGAGTATATCTAAACAAGTCAAATTGTACTTCAGGTTTTGGAATACTCCAAAATTTTCGAGCTATTTCTATGTTTTCTTTGTTTCCCCTTTTAATTAATTTCATAACCCGTACGAATTATCCTACACAGTATGTATTTGCCAGATTTAATAAAAGGAACAATTTTTATACATAATACATTTCACTATTTAAATTTAGCAAACAAGTATTTTATAAAGAAATACAAAACTAAAGCAAACATCAGATTGATATTTACTGAATTATAGTAGAGACTATGAAAATGCTGCTTGTGTTATTATAGAGATTATACAATGATTTATCTTAAATTTTTCTCTTATTTTATTATGATAACTTTCAATCTTAATAATTCTGAAACATCTGCTTTATATTGACCAATTAAAATAGCAAACAATGATAATCAACGAAATAAATGACTTTTCGATAACATTGTGAAAATCCCAAATTCTATTAACCAATTGCATTTTACTCGCAATAAAGAAAATAGTATCTACTATTTAATGGGCAACGTATAAAACGATAACATGGAAACAATGGAATAATCAAGCAGCGAGTTGACGGCGTCTACTCAATTCGTGATCTATTAAAACAGAAATATCAGGATGACGATGAAGAATCGTCGTGCAATAGTGAACTGT
Organism: Nomada ferruginata; assembly: GCA_963583965.1. Taxonomy (NCBI): domain Eukaryota; kingdom Metazoa; phylum Arthropoda; class Insecta; order Hymenoptera; family Apidae; genus Nomada; species Nomada ferruginata. The sequence goes on from OY757213.1 coordinate 17,606,332, forward strand.
TTGGCTTGGATCCGCGCCCGCTTTTAACAGTAGTCTTACTGCATTAACGAAGCCACTTTCCGCGGCTACTTGCAGGGCAGTCAACCCTTCGGTGTTTAATTTCTCTAACTGTGCAAGTGGCGATGTAACCAGTAAAGAAACAGTCTGATGAAAACCTCTCGCTGAAGCTAGATGTAAAGGAGTATTCCCACCGGCATCTTGTACACTAGGATCTTCCCCGTGTTCCAGCAATTTCGCCACCATATCGGCATAGTTTTTTCTGGAGGCAATGTGCAACGGAGTTTCACCATAACGCGACATTATACCGGTTAGCGTGTGTAGTACGAGTAAGTACGCGGTGTTTAAAGCACCGCACTCGAGGCACTCGTGCAAAGGGGTTTCTCCTCGGTCGTTTTTCAGGGACGGGTCCGAACCAGCGGCCAACAAAGTCTCAATCAATGATTCGATTTCTGTTCTGTGATTATTATCTGTAAGAAAACAAATTTATTACCGTCGAATCTATTCCAGTAAATAAAAGTATTTGGATAAAATTGAATACTGTGCACTAGTTTTTGGACCTTTATATTCGTAATCTATTCTATGTGATATTACCAATTTACTTTCGATTCAATCAATGCGAAAATAATTCTAATTTCCTATTCTGGAATTTTTAATACGTATGAATACATGCAGTAAATGAAACTGTACCAAAGATAGTGGAGGAAGCTAAAATGTGGAGGGCGCTTCGGCCTTGATGATCCTTCGCGTTAACAGGCCCAGCGCGTGCTAATAAATCGAGAGTCTTCAATGCCGCCTCGAAATTATGATGCAAATTTTTTGATCCTTGAGCATGCGCTAGCTGCCGAGTTAATATGTGCAACGCGGTCAATCCACCGCCAGCTTCTTTCACGCCTGACGGGCAACCATGTTTCAAGAGTTCTTCAACAAATTGGAATACATTTCCTGGCCCCCCATTTAAAATCACTCTGTGGAGCGCTGTTTCGCCACGAGGGGAACGCACAGCTGGATCGCATCCGTTTGCAAGTAGTAGGCTAAAACAAAAAATAAATCAGAAATATTTTGATTTTTTATGGATTTCATTCATTCTTACGAAATTGTATTGTTCATTAAAAAAAAGCATAGTACGATTCAATTTCTTAACTTCACTTGAATATACGTAATAAAAATACTATTAACACCGAATATCATAGTGTTATGGAATTAATGGTTTTTTCAAATTATTTTTAAAAATGATTAGTAACATTAAAATAGTAGAAGGACTTTCAATATTCCCATTCATTTCATGTGTGATGTTAGATGTTACATGACATATGCAGCACGACATTTTTCTGCAATATTTACTCGTACGGGAAGATCGTATAATTCTATCGAAAGCAGTCCAGTTTTAAACATCTGGTAACAGTATGTCAAGAGAGATATAGTAAAAAATCGCATAAGTCTGAGGCTTTTCAGGAATACATATTCAGCGGATACGGCAGTAAAATTCGTTCAGAATGATTCACGAATACTTTGCCGCAACAATTCCGGTGTTTGGATATTTCTTATGGCGTCAGCATATTTCCCCACTGAAATTGGGTAGGCAAAATTAGAATTCAGTAAAATCGATAAAATTAGATCCGCTGTGTTTATGCTGGGAAATACATATAATGTATGTAGATACATACTTCGTTTTAATACGCAAAAAAAATTAAATTTCAATATAATTTTTGGGACTCGTTTATTAATGTTTAAAATATGCGTTTAATAATTTGCACGCGTAAAGATTATTTGCTAGAAAAATAAAAAAAAGTAATCCACAATAAGGGAGAAGCATTTTAAAATAAGTTATTAATCAAACTATCGTGACGTAAGAATATTTTATAACAGTTATTCTTAAAATAAATTTTACTGTTCATTTCGCTTTCAACTTTAGGCCATCAAAAATTCTTCATGCGATTGTCATCAAAAGTATGTATAACAAGCATTTTATTCTCATTACTCATATCACAGGTAATGATTCAAGTATGCCCTTCGCGTGCATTGTACATATGTACAAACATTATTGTATAAATTGTTTGTTTTAAATAAAATACTACTTCACCAAGCTTGAAATAAGTTGAATCGTAAACAAAATATATTAAATAAATGAAATTTCTTATAGATAAGTAGCATCAACCAAAATTTAAGAACTTTCTTACCTGAGAACAGGCAAACAATGATTCGTCGCGGCCACTAGTAGGGGTGGATCACCTGAAACATTCCAATCCGGTTCGTCCAGGTTTTGTACAGAATTACTTGCGAGAAGCGCCGTGATGGATTTAGCGTCCCCTGCGCGTACTGCTTCGTGAAAATTCAGTTTACTTTCTGGATCATATACTTCCTCGATAACATTTCGAATAATTACACTATCTAATGATCCATTATGAGTTTCAAGATCATACGACAAGTTACTCGTTTCAGTAGCAATACTTTCAACACAATCCTGAAGTTCTTGTAACTTGAAGTTGTCCTTCGGAAGAGAATCTGTTCCACGTGTTCCGTATATTGAATCTTGAGAATCACACTCGGCCAGAAATGCATCAACTCTCATCGATACAATCGAATTCGAAGCCAACTGTGATGTAGTACTTGACTCACAATTGTTCAACACTTCACTTTTTGTTACATCTGAATCGCTACTTGTATCTTGATTATCGTTGTTACGAATTGAAGTAGTTTTATTTTTTTCGGAAAATTCACTATCTTCGATACGTTTCTGATTTTCTATTTTCTCTTCTTCTTTCTGTTCGAGCAACGCGGATGTATCAATCGGTGGATAAAGCGTAAGTCTCTCCTGGTTAACAGCAATTTCTTCTTGATCCTGGCCACCTGTTGCAACCTTCATCATTTCACTAGAAGTAAATTCGTTACTTTCTTCACTTATCCCTTGTTCTTTCTTGTTCTTCACCGTCTCATTGACTACCGTGCTTGTCTTCTTTTCTAAGTTTTGTTCCTGGGTTATGGGATCGTTGGTATAAGCAGCAGTCATTGTGACGATTGTTACTCGCCTTTTAATTGAACCTGATTCCCTTGTAATTGCCTCGACGCCTTTTAACAGCAGGATAGTCTCACACCGTGCTCTACTTTACTGAAGTCATTGTGATTTTCTTTTTTTTCTTTTCTAATACACCTGTTTGTTCATTACTTTCTCCATACAGTACAATTGATAGCTATACGATCGGTATATAGGTAGATACAAGTTATAGATGTGCGTGAATACGTGCGTAGAAACGACTCATAAAACAGACCGACGAATCACGAATACGTGACTGAAAACCAAATGAGTCTGCTTACAAAGCGTCGCTACGGATCTCTCTGCTTCCCCTCTCTTTTTTCTTAACTTTCCCACCTTTACTCCTTACCCCACTTCTCAAAACCCTCCTGCGGTGCATCCAAGGAACTTATTGCAGACCCGATACCCTACAAAATTCTAATCGATGCATCTTTTCATTTTAACTATATTATATGTATATGTATATATCATCCGCTCAAGCAATTAGATTAAAAAAAGCGTGTTTACTCATTATATCAACGTCTTTTTCATTTGCCAGTCATCTTTGTTTAAAAGGAAAAGATCAGTGTGTTGAGGGAAACATTTATCTGAATTTAACGTAATATAAATACATAAAATTGCAATTTTTCATCATTGCAACAATGCTTGTTAAACAAACATTATGTGACTTTTTTTAGGAATTCGATCGCAACAAAAATATTTTACAAGGAACATTTGAAATGTTTTGTACATAATATGATGAGACCAAAAATGGGATTACTTTGTGGCTAACTGAATAAAAACATTGTCTATATTATGTTTGCAGCTCGTACATGTATAAATATATAAACAAATGTTTTATGTAGGATAATGAACCCAAGAAATATTTCGAGACTTTTTAAGTAGTGATGGGCACCATCGACTAATTTAAACTATCGACTAATTACTAATTAGTAACGATATACTATCGAATAATTAGTCGATAGTTTTTAGTCGATAGTTTTTCGCTTATTGGTTATGTCTGGAGTCTGAACTATGTCATGAAATATTGGTGTATTTACTTTTCGTAAATTTATTACAGTTCATAATTAGAATTTCAGAAATATAAAAGGTCAACAAGTTTCTTCTTTAACCAATTGATAATATTTCAATTTGTCATAAACTATTTTATTTCGGCACTTAAAAATTAACAGTTCTAAATATTTTGTGAGAATCAATTAGGTTATATATAAGGTTTTACTCAGTTCTTGAAATTTAAAATCAGATAGACAGTTATTTAACATGACGGCATTAATTAATGTTTTTACATCAAAATTTAAGTCGTTTTTTCTTTTTCCTAGGGTAGATATAAATATTGCTGTATTAGGAATGTAAGGAATTTGTCGATCTATTTTCATAATTTTCTTCATTACTTAATAATGTTGTAATTTCGGATTTTAAGGATTTTATAGCTGATTGTGCGTTTATTTCATGTTGCAAAGTATTAAAATTAATAATAAACATATTATTAGTTATTTTTATAATAAACAATAGAATATATAAAACATCGAAACGAACTAAAGAATGACCGTTATTTTCGTCAGAAATACTAAACCATCCCTTGTTCCCGTACTCATTCGATTTTTCGATGTTACATTTTCAAGTGACCGAGCCGAATTTTGAAATTGTATAGTATACATATACCATATACGTTATAAGTTATAATCGACTCATCTTCTTTCTTATTGATACTTAAAACTTCTTATTTCTTATTAATGTAAAAGCGAGGATGAAAGTATTCGTGCACTGTAAATAACTAAATGCCTTTTTTAAAATTAAACGGAAGGATTTGCTTTATTCTGAAAAGTTTAAAGGATTAGTTTACAAGATATTTGGGAAAATTACATAATATCTTTAATAAAAATTAAAGTACTGCATTTTATAAATATCAGTAAATGGTATACATGTTGAAAATGTTACTAAAATCGGTTAATATTGCTCTGAGTTTCAAATGATTAAAAGGTTTGCATTAGTTTGCGTTATGCATAATTGAATTTACACGTGCTTAATGAATTAATTATTCAATACCGCTATCGAAGGCACATATTTTCCACAGATTCTCCACAGATTCTCCAATATCATGCATATACCGTGTATACATATACACAATTCAGTAAATGTGTCGATGGTCCAAAGTCCAGGCAGGTTTTACACAATTTGATATTATTAGACTTTTAATTAGGCAGGGTTAATGAAACCAAAAATTGATGCCAGTTGTCTGTTCTAGGAAGGCATGGCCCACGAAATTAATATGGACTAATTGAAGAGGAATTAAGTATATGCATACTTATACCTACGCGAATATGATAAAGTATCTATTACATTCCTATGTGGGTAGGATATTATTGATATTGTTCTTTTAATTGAACTGTTAGATGTTATATTAGGTAGGGTGATTCTAGTTTTAAGTTGGATCTTTAGTCAGGCAGGGCGCATTTGATTTTAATGTAGTATTTAAGAAAGGAGGATTCATTTTTAAACTGTGTCTTGGTTTTTAAGACAGCAGTGTACACTGCTGTGATAATATTTCGTTGTCTAGTTTCTAAGATCATAGGATATATTATTAAGAAAGTTTTATTTCAGGAAATTGGACTCTCTTCTTGATTTTCTTTCAGGTTTCGGTCTGATATTCCATTTAGCTGTCGGTCGTGAATTTTCCAAGTACTCCTCTTGTTGTCTTACTTGTACTACGATCAATTAATGAACGTTCTACAAATTGACAATAATAGGAGGTTTTCCTTTCTCACAAGCTATAGCTTCTAATATATATATTAGAATTAGTTTTCGCGTAATTGGGGGGTGGAAGGGCCGTAGCTAGGGTGGGTCTCCATGCGCAGTAACCTCCACGTGGTGAGGCCCGGGCAATCAATTATTTATCGTATAATTATTAAACGTTTAAGAGACGTTTGGTAATTATGTGGAAAATAATTCGAGCTAATTGACTGCGTATTGCACTTAGGATACAATGTACAATAATGGCCGCTTAATGTTCGTTTTTTTCCACAAATAATGTTCGCGGACTCATCCCTACCGATTTTTTGACCTGCTCCGATGTATGTCTATCTGCAGCTGTAAATATTGTGTATTATTTATTGCCCTGCTTCTTATGTAGACTCTTCTGTTTTCTGACGCTTTCGAGATAATTCATTAGTAACATAAATCATATATGTTTCGCCTAGAGAATTACATTTTCTTATTTCTCAAGAAGCCTTCTTTTTTATAATTGAAATACCCGTGTATATATCATTTCATTCATAAATTAATTAATATCTGCAAAGATATACTTGAATCTACGCGGGTCTCTGCCATATCTACAGTGCCTGCTGTGGTTTCGCCATCTATACAGAACTCCTTGAAACCACTCGCGCTTGCTATGGTAGTTCCATCTATGCAGATCGCATTGGAACTACTCACACCCCTTACTTTCCATAAGTGTAGATATGGCAGAGGCCCGAGTAGTTTGAGTCACGTCTGTATAGATGGCGATACTAATGACTCTTAGCACAGACAAGATATAACCACAGACGAGATATAGGAATAGACAGGACATCTTATGGACTTTCGTGGCCCAACGTGACGGCCATACCGACTCAGAAATCCGACACTGATTTGAGCGTCCCCTGCTCATGAACAGTGATCACTTGAAGAACTATTATTTACTGAAGTAGTGTTGGGACAGGACTCATGCGATTGTGTGAATATATGTGAATGCTTTGGGGGAAATCAGGAAAACTATTTCTCGGTCAACATTTCGTTAGGAAAATTGAGCTGCGGTCCCTTCTCGCGTGATACTCTTTGGTTCGGCTCGAGTTGGGTCGAAATCACATCGATGCAATGAATTTTTTAACAATGAGATGCGTGTGTCGCGTTAGCATCCTTTTTTAAAATGGAATCTTTTATTTTTTAGTCCATAAATCAATTCTTTTAAATATCCCAAATAAGTTAAATTTCAAATAAAGATTTTGAGATATCCTGTTACATATTAACATATTTTGTAAAATATGTATACATGAATCTTTTGCGTATGCCTTATTGTACATATGTATATGTATAATTATGCATATGAAACTACATACACACGTATATAATTTTTATGTAAAAAATATGCATATCCATTTAATAAAACAATGCGGTTGTTAAATATAGATTCAGCGTTATTTGTAACCAAAAATATATGGTTATACAAATATAATAATTTGTTCCTCTGAACATTACTTTTTAGTTGCACTAATTGCGAGTAATAATACCCTGGATGCGTTGCGCAAAAAATAAGTAATTTGTACTAATAATTATTAGTACAAATTATTAGCGCAACGCATCCAAGATATTGCAAAAACTGCTTCATTAAAGAAAATATACGCAAATAATGACTAAAGTTGAAATGGATTGTTATATTTATAAAGTCACTTTCGAAAAAGTAATTTTTGTCTTCTATTTTCCGTTAAATGTCTTTTCCATTTTAATGCATTTGGAAACCATGATCCTGTTGGTTACCTCGGACCCCAATCCTAGAGCCATCTGGCCACTGTCACCCATTGAAACCCTTTGTCCTCTTCAGCAATATTCAACTTGCTCAGAAAATAGATAGAATAACCTCTAGGATTTATTCTTCTCTTTTTTTACGTTTTTATATCATTCTGATGTTTCTCTGTTTATCCCAGAAATTTTCTTTTATTAAATTTTATTGTTAATGAAAGGCACCATTTTTTAATTATATTCAACTAATAATAATAACTCATTCGAATGAGTTATAATTAAAAAATGGTGTCTTTCATGAACAATAAAATTGCCCCAACGAAAAAGATAATTAAAGAATTTGTATAGTAACTATATAAGTAATAATTGTAGTAGGTATTGTGACGTCTGCCGGCATCGCCTTCGACGTATTGATTTAGATCGTCGTCGGTAAAGAGAACGCCCTCCATACGTTCCTCTTCTAATTCTATTTCTAAGCGCCTGAAGTTGGTACGCAGGATTCGCCACCAGGTCGCCATCGTCGTCGTCGTCTTCGCGCAAGTGGTCGCCCCTTGGCCACTTCATATATATATAAGTTCCGATCCTGAATCCTTGCGTCTGGGGCAGGAGTCGACTGCAGCCCTACTGATGAGTCTAGGCGGTCGATTCCGAGACGAAACGCACATCCAAACTCCAATATCCTTTTTCCTTCCTCGACATGCCTCCTCTCCCCGGAGAAATTACGGTCCTCAGCAAGTTGTTGCAGCGGCGGGCTGGGTGACGTGGCAAGATTCCTACGTTGCGTCCCACCTTAGGGCCGGGACGTAACAGTATACAATTATATCGTCACAAGTTTTTCATTGCGGCAATTTTATTGTTTGTGTGTTAAAAAAATATACATCTCTTAGCTCGATTGTAAGTAGTTCTATATCATTCATTGTCATTTACCAGAAAATAATGTAAAGTATAACTTTCAAAATTATTTAATTTACTAATACTACAATTGAAATAAGAAAACGTGTTGTAATGGTTTTTTTTAATATTTTTAATTAACATTAATTGTTTGCTATGCTTTGCCGCCTTTCATTGCGCCAAAGAACAAAAGAATTCTTTAAAATTATTTAATTTTCGCATTGTTTTCTATAATCTGTTGGTAACGTTGCGAGTGACTCGGAAATGGTATGGGTCCCTAAGGCACCCAGAAATTCGGGCCGAAAAAATACATTGGATGTCTTGTCTATTCCTATATCTCGTCAGTGATATAACAATAGACAAGACATCTTATGGACTTTCGTGGCCCAACGTGACTGTCATACCGACTCAGAAATGCCACGCTGATTTGAGCGTCCTCTGCTCATGGGCACCGACGAGATATAAGAATAGACAAGACATCTTATGGACTTTTGTGGCCCAACGTGACTGTCATACCGACTCAGAAATCCCACGCTGATTTGAGCGTCCTCTGCTCATGGACAGTGATCACTTGAAGAACTATTCTTTACTGAAGTAGCGGGGACGGGATTCATGCGATTGTTGAATATATGTAAATGCTTTGGGGGGATCAGGAAAGCTATTTCTCGAGCAACGTTTCGGTAGAAAAATTGAGCTACGATGCCTGGTCGCGCGATGCGCTTCGGCTCGGCTCGATTTGGGTCGAAACAACATCGCGATGCATTGGGCGATGAAATTGACAGTGTCACGTCAAGCGTCCCGCCTGTGCTGTCCCGCATTCATTGCGCGGCAAAGAACAAAAGAATTCTTTAACGAGGATCGTAGGTCCAGCTAAAAGTTGGTCAGAAACAGTAGAAATCCACTCGGCACGACCCTAGAGTCGTAGATCCGGCTATAAGTTGGTCAGAAATAGTAGAAGTCCAGTAGGCACGACCCTAGAGTCGTAGGTCCGGTTAAAACTTGGCCAGAAATAGTAGAAGTCCACTAGGTATGACCCTACGGCAGTAGACCGCCGGTCGCCGTCGGCGACCGTCGAAAATTTTCGGAAATAGCGAATACCGCCGAGCGCAGCTGACGCGCCGGCGCGTAGCGGAGTGGGGAGGCTGGCGGAGTGTGGTCGACCGTCGCGCGGCGCGTGCCCCTTCTTTCCCAATTGGAGTGTCGCAGCGTAAGGTCGTCTACGGTGTTGATGGTTAGCGACATACCTCACTCTACAACGCAATAGCACCTCAGGCTTTACTTTACCATTGTGTTCGCTTCATTATTAGCCTCTATTAATTAATACGCGTTTAACTAACAATCGTTCTACTATCGCAACAGTACATTAAACTTTATAGATTATAATCTTTCTTGAGTTTCCTTTGCTGAACGAATATGAGATTAACTAGTCGTTTGTTGTAACATCGCGTTAACTAATTTATCAGTTTGAACGGTTCTTCGAATCTTTATTATATTTTATTACACGATTATTCGGATTCGATGCGGTGTTAAGGTTGCGTTTATTTTCTTTGCAATGTCACTTACATACCCAGTTACATATGGCCTTTCGCAACTTTGCATTCCATTCTGATTTTAGCACAGGTTTATCACGTTAATTTCATTCGCGATTGAAACTACAGTCAGTAAATTTCATTAATTCTAAACGAAAAATTGAACGACGTTCATGTTTCGCTGCATATCGGTCGCGATTTCTATTATAGCTTCACTAGTGTAGGATTGGAAATACTGCGTGAATGTTGAGTACTTGAGAAGGTCGTGCGCATGGAGGGTACAGCGGCCCAAGGGTTCGGGTGGTCGGGACCGACCATCACCGAGGAATGACTGGGGGGTGTGTCCTGAATGAGTGAGCGCAAATGAGGAATAGAATGAAAGAGAAACTAAGAGTGAAAGAATATAACGAATGAACGATGCGTGCAAGAGGCAGATTTAGGAGAGAGTTTGAGCAGAGTGAAGAGTGTCGTGAGCTGAGAGTATTGTTGAGAGTGTTGAAAGTGCCGTGTGTTGAGTTACGTCGTGTGTCGACATTACCTTATAATAAAGTTAGTGTCTTTATGAGAGTAACTGAAGTCTTATTACACCACCTGTCCTCTATTCCCAAAACTACGTGAGGTTTACAGAAAATAACTTCTACACTAGTGTTCTTGTTGACACTTTTATTATCTCTGTGCCTTTGCACAAGTACGGTCAAAGTGAATTTTCGATGCAGGATTGCCCGCGTACTTACGTATTTGTTGCCATGCCCTTGAAGCATGATAAATAGTTTCGAGTCTTGATTTCTACAAGCAGCTACGAGAATTTATAAATGCGCGATATTGCTTACTTACTAGGATCATGATCACTTTTAAAACTCTGACATAGAACAGTCACAGTACGCTTTTGATAAATCATTTATATTAATCTATAATAATATATCTTGAATAGACAATTAACAATACAGTAGTACTTTATTAAAACACCAAAGCAGTAATTCCTCAACAGACATACAGAAATAAGAAAGAAACAAATAAAATCACATGTGTATTGCTTTAATTTTTACCTCCTCCCCTCATTTACTAACATGTACAGATTTTCTTTCAGCAAATTTTGATGACCGCGCGCAATGCGGTTGGTAAATTCAGTGCTTGTTTCGTTAAAGTTCTTCTTATTATTTTTTGAGCGCAACCGCTCTTAATAATTATAATTAAATATAAATAGTGGCAAAGATACGCGAAAGTAGAGTCAGTGTTTGCTTCGAAATATTGCTCTCGCGAAAAATAGAGTCACTTTGTTCGTCGATCACAATTATAAAACGCGCGCGACGGTAGTCCTTTATCTTATTCTTTTTTATCGCAATAAGTATTCCGGTATTAGAGTCAACACCTAGGCTGTTCGGCGAGTTCGGGCTTTCATCCATCAACTTGAAGAGTAAGTACTTCTGTATTTCTTTAATCTTGTATTGAAATAATCATTGATAATTAACACATTCCAAAAGTACTGAAAATACATAGATTTTAATGTTGTTGGCTCTTTTTGAATGTTTCAGCAGCTTCCATGGCTTCGATGGCGACGAGCTTGACCGCACACCTGGTGAGTCTGCAACCGGTGAGTGGCATGCTTTAAAGTTCCTCTGGTCACTCAATCATGTCGCAGGACGAAAGGTCCGAACCGACACGAGTGACTGGTTGTAATTACGTAGTTTTTTCTGGCAAGCATTGTGACCATGGGTATATGGAAATATACTCATGAGTAGTAACTTTTTTACTGTTTTATATTATATGAGGATAGGTCTTCTTGTACAACGCGTTTTTAAATAGCTTCATAATTTTAAAACAGATCATATTTAGAATAAAATATATCACTATATATCTTTTTATAATAGAGTATTTAATTGAATACCTATGAAACGATATTTAAATAGTTATTAATTATTGAATGAATATAAAGTAACGTCCAGTATTCTACGTGCATTAGTTTGTAGTGGAGAAGTCGAATACCATTCGACTTCGTTTATTTGTCAATTGCAATTACTGCACAGTTATAATAAATTGTTAGTAAGCGTATAGTCGTTCCTCTTTTTTACTACTTTGATTATATGTATATAAAGTAAAGGTACTGACTTACCTTGTCAATTTGTTGGGACTATCGCATAATTTTATTATACGATATCCATATTAGTCTTTAGCGTTTAGAGATATCAATACGTTCACTTTTTCCGTACAAGATATTAATTAAACCTGAATGTACAAGAAGACAATACGCGAACCGGTAGATCTCGAAATCAAAGCAATCTACTTCAAAATCAACCGTGCATTTTAGAAGCAATGCTTTGATGACGGGAACACCGGAGGATGTTTCAATATCATTCAAGGTATATTAATGTAGAGTCATTGAATAATTTCCCTAATAAAGTACAGTCATTGTACAATTTTGCTAATAAAGTAGAGTCATTGCACAATTCTTCTAATAAAGTAGAGTCATAGCATAATTTTTCTAATAAAGTAGAGTCATTTCAGTTTCTTTTTAATAGAATAAAATCATGTATTGATCGGGTATATATATGTATACATGTATACATTTAGCCCGTTAGAAAATCAGTATGTCTTCATCATTTTTTTAGACGAGGATTTCCAGGTTTATCCCTTTCCGTGTTCACTGCCCGGATCCCACTCACGTGCCCCGGTGCTACTTGGGTGGGAAAACGGTGGTAGAGCACGATGATATCTATTTAGTTTATAATGATTTATTGTTGGCGACTGACAGTGCGTTTGGTGTATCGTGCACGACGTAATATCCACATTGTGTGTGTGGTTAGGCTGTGGATTTGCGTCGTTCCGTACTAAAACGTAGTTACTCTAACCAAGATAAGATGTCCATTAATTGAAAACAGAGACATCATTTTTACTATTAACTGCATTAATAATCCCTAATATACCGGGCCACGAAGTTTTTGTCATTTAAGATGACGGAGACCAAATTCCAAAGAGAATCGAATATACTTATCAATTGCTATCAAGTACCTTTTGTATCGGTGCTATTTAATTATTCTATTAAATATCTATTAAATATCTCAACCGCGACGTGGTATTTTCCACGTGAACGCAGAGATCCCAGCCACTGTCAATCGATTTCAGAAAAATGGTACGTACATTAGAGTGTGCAAGTTGTGCGACAGCACTTGGGTGTCGGGGGTGTCCCGGGACGCCTCCCTAGTGTAGGCTTTTGCGCCCAAGTGTTTGACTGAGAACCGTGGAGTGTCGTGTGTTGGTGTGTCTGTTTGCCATTTTTTAAATATAGGTCCAGGTAGGATAGGTAGCATACTTTCTGGTGTGATTGATAGACATAAGTAGGTAGGGCCGGGCAGGTTGACACAGTCTCTGATCGTGTAGGCACTCATTCGCGTGTTCAACCTGTTTCAGGAAATCTAATTTGAAAAGCCGACGGTGAAGCTGTGGCGCGAACGAAAATGCGTTCGCCTCTGGCTTTGCCTATCGATTTTTCGAATCCTTCGCGGTCGTGGTCGCGATTTAGGCTCCGAAACGAAACGTGTTACATTATGCTCGAGGCTGCACGTGTGAACGAAGAACGATTATAATTTTAATCGTAATCTTTGCGATTTTCCGTAATCACAATTTTACGATTTTATTTCATCGTGATTCGGCCACGTGTGTTCCATTTAGCTCCGCGATTTAAACTCTTTATTTCACCTGTATAAGTTTTTCTTTGGTTTTCGATTAGAGCCTCGAGCCTAGTTTAAGTTTCAGCTGGCCCTTGGGTCCAACGAAAAGAAGAGGCTATATGCCGAAGAGGCCCGACAAACTGTCACTCAAGAGGGCAACTAATAATGGCTCCCCATTCTTTTTAAGAATGGGGAATCATTCTTTGTTACTACTTTGTCACTGTGCTTGCATTTTCATTTGTAGAATTTTTATTTGTACTTGGCCGACGCACATTCCGGCCCAACGATGCAGCCCTCCCAAATATCGCGTTGTTTTAGAGTTGTGAAAAACTTGAGAACGGGTCGAATTAGAGTTGCGTTAAATGCCACGCCGTTTTTCAAGTAGTGTCGCGAAAAAGAAAACGTGTCTCGCGTATTCTTGGAGTTGCGAAGTGACTCGCGGTTTTTAATTAGAGTTGCGACCAAATGAAAATCGTGGTTGATTTAGCGTTGCGCAATGATACCGCGATGGTTCTTGCAATTTTGCCGTGGTTATTGTTAGTTAAATTGTAGTATTTTATAATATATTTTACATATGAGAAAGTTTCTAGTGTTGCGGAAATTATTTTCGCGTCTTGAGCCTTCAGCTAACTTTACAGAGGATCTTCAATTACATTGCTTTTTGATATTACAAATAATTTACTGTTTGCTTTCTATCAGCCTTAATAAATAGTGTAGCGAAATGATTGCATCGCGAGTTCCCATTAGTGTTGCGTTGATTAAAGATCGTGTTTTTAATTAGAGTTGCGAATACCAGTCCCCAACTGCTTCCAATTGGAAGCCTGTTCATGAGCCACCCTGGAGGGTGGCACATCATCATCAGCCAAAGACCATAGCTGAATCTTCCGCGTTTAGTGTTGCGTTTAAAGAGACAATTGGTGCATAGAGCATCGAGTCATTCTTTCATTAGTGTTGCGTCCAATCGCGATTTTGCTGATTTTTAATACTATTAATGATTAACTTGAATTAGAGTTGCTATTTGACATATTGAAGCACCACTCGCGTCTGATTCTTACAAATTTGTGTTGCTATTGAATTTTCTAATGTTTAAAAGTAGTATACTAGCGTTGTGTTACATAAATATTCTTTAAATAATATAAAGTTGTTGGCGGCCCTTCTGGCCACCTGTTACTTCAGGCATTTTCAACATTTTTTTTTTATCAAAGCCAATTCATTGTCAATTATTGTTCTACATGGTGTATTTTTTCTTTTCAGCGTTTCATTTTATTTAGTTTTCTTAATAATTATACTACCTGGAATGTCTGTTGATGGAAATACTGCTAAAAAAGGGTGCGTGTACTTATGTACGCGCGTTAGAAGTTATACTTCACTGACGTGATTGAAATGATTTTTAATTTGCACGAAAAAGATTTATTGAAATAAAAGAATAAAAGGATTGGAGTGGCATAAGAAAAGAAATTTACAACATTTTTAAATTATGTCCACTATCATAGCTTCTTCAGGTGGTGACTGAATCGGCACTTCAGTTATCAGTGGCTTATGATAACTAAAATATGATACAAATAGTTTCGTACTAACGTCGTTGAGGTATCGTGTAAATACAGCATCTATGGTGGTACCGTGTTGTGTTGTTGAAGTCAGGGGATTATTATTCATAGTTAGATTCACATACTTTTGGAAAAAGTCAATAAGTGGACCAGCATCTTCTCGTGAAAAATTGACGTTGAAGTCTCCACTTAGAATCATCGGTAACTTGTTCAAAATGCAGCCCCTTTTATATAATTTTAGGGCACTTACCCCAACCAATCAGCGTCGAGCGGGTAGCGCGAACCGTTTTTTATGGCACACTCAAGTGCGAGTGCACAGCCGGGCGCGCCAACTACCCCGCTTGCGCTGTGCTCTAACCAGAGCATCTATCATTGAAACATCCCGGTACAAACCACATATATAATTTTTATTATTATTCAAATAAAACACGTGTTGTGCATAAAATTGTATAAATGGGGCTGCATTTTGGTACAGCAGTCAGTCGAAAACGTCAAGCCAAAAGATTATCGTTACCCGGACCTAACTTGTGTACTGATACGGTCATCCTGCGGACTAGCGAATTTTAGATAGCAGTCTCCCCTAGTAGCACAAAAACATTGGATAAATATTTTTTTCCAATATCGAAAAAATATTTTTTAAGGCACACTTTTTAAGATTGAACAAATATTGGATCTGATATTGTACACATGTACAAGAAATATAAAATGAATATTTAGAAAACATGAGCTAAATATTCACTGAACATAAAATGGATATTTAAAAGATATTCAAATCTAAAAAAAGTTGGAAAATTATAACATTCGCAATTGCACGCGTTATGTACGAGAGTTCACACCAATCTTGGCCTTTATTGTACTACTTACTCTCTTAAACAATTTTTGAACCTAAGAAATTTTTATTGGTGTCGACCGGAATCGAACTCGGGACTCATGGATTACTGATCAACGTACTTTCCCAATGATATAATTGGGTTGGGTATGCAAATGATATGGTTGGATTCCCATGATATAATTAATCAGAAGAGGTAAAATAGCATTTCCTGAGCTTTGTTTACCCACTCTACGTTGAAGCGTAATTTATTATGTAGCAAAACTCGATGGTGATTCATATCGTGGAAATTTTCAAAATCAAAATGTGTCCGAGAACTAGCATTATGGTTTTCATAAATTATTCGATTTTGTAATATGTACCCTCTTCTGTCCATCTTTCACAGCTATTGCGACCTGTATGTCCTTTAATATTTTTTAAAAATAAGTATTACTGTAAAATAATCCATGCTCTAAAATATCATTTAATTCGTATATAAAATCACTTAAGACTTAAGTAAGCAACCAAGGAATTTGGTTTTGTATTTGTATATTGCTGTTGGAAAAGGAGACACTGTACAATTTTTTAATACTAGCTTGCACAAAATGGGCCAAAACTGATTGTTCGAACTTTTTGAAATTGGAATGCCATCGATATTAAAAATTATTCGAAACGTTAATGTCTCTTTCAGCTTGAATTATTGCCTTGTTGCTAAACGCAAATGGTCAATTATTAAATATTATTTCGTAATGCAATGATTCGCAATCCATACATTCCAATCCATATCTCAAGCGATATATTGAAAAGAGAGTACAAACAAATATTTCATATCTAATATAAATTAAATATTTTTTTCTAATATAAAGTGAATATTTATTTGTCTCTTAGACAAAAATATTTTGTTTCAAATATTAAATGAATATTTATTTTTTATTAGGCCGTGACATCAAATAAATATTATATAAATATTCGAAAAAAAATATTTCTCTCTGAATCTAGAATGCATATTGTATGTATATTTAAATATTAAAAAGAGATTCAATCTCTTTTTAATGTTGGATAAATAGGTATTCAATATTTTGTGCTCCTAGGGTCTATTCTTGGAATTGTTTCGCGAGCCCATTTGGTGCACCGAAACGGTTCCGAGTTTCAGACGACTGAGCTTTCGCATACGAACGAATAGAATTTGACGTAACGTTCAAACTCGGGGTACTTTCCGAAGGCCCGTGTCAACTATACACGTGTTTCGACGACGAACCACGACAACGTATCGCTCGCTATTTTTTTTATATTTTATTTTTTCAAAAAATTAAATTAAAATAAATATTCAGCATCCAATATTAATGTGAACATATTTATTAAATTAACTGAGATAAACATTAATTCATACTGAAAAGAAATAAATAATTATAAATAATCAAATAAACCTTGATGAAAAATTGTATTTCAATGTCTCTTTTGTATGAAATATTAATTTATAATTTAATGACAACACGAAATTCACTGCACTGAATATGATTTATTACTCTATAATTCTTTTAATTAGTTAATATACTGTCGAATGATTTAAATAATATTTACCAATATTCAATATCAATCACTACTGTATATAATTAATAAACAGATATATCATTTTTATTAGTATTCAAATAAAACATGTATTGTGCATTCAGAATATGTATTCAAATAGTATAAATACAGTTGAACACAGCTATGAAACGCGACGCGCATGCCAACATGCGCGTGCAATGAAGATCTCTACTACTATTTTTTGAAGTTATTTAGTTGGTAGCCTTTTTCTTAAGGGGTTTAGCAAGCAGCTTCATGGTGTAGACTTTATCTGACGCGGTGCGCGCGCATCGCAAAAATTCACTCCTCATCATTTCTCCATAACGCGCCTAAAGAAGTATAACTTCAAAAATTGCATACATAATAGTATATCACCGTGTGGACGAAATGAAGGAAAAGAAAAGAAAAGGAAATAAATGAAAAAAATGAAAGAAAAGAAAGGAATAAAAAGAAATAATTAAAAGAAATAATTTGTAGAATCTTTGATAAATTTATAATAATTCTAGATAGTAGATTTCAATTAGATTCAATACTAGTAACTGTTCATTATTGGATTTTAACTCTTAAATATTTTCCCCTAATCGTTGCAATTGTATTTTTACCTTTGTTTAGTAGAGATAATTTTTATAACTTTTCGAGCTTGCTTTGTAGAAATTGAAATTCACTCGCGATATCCGTAAATGTGTAAACAAAAATCCTTACACGAAAAATGTTCTTGGCCGTAGCTGTGGCTCGGCATAGTGATAGTGGAAGTTTGATATTTTGCTTCCGAATAATCGTTTGTCGCTCCTTTGTAGAAGCAAAATAGAATCAATTATAGTGAAATGTGACTACTTCATTTTGAAGTTTTTAATGATATTGATACCACCATTCAGTTTGATCTAGAACGTACAAAAGAATACATCACTTTGGCCGAAATCCAATTACCTACTGTTATTAAAAAGTAGCTGCATTTCCCATATCAATTCTGATTTATTAACTTTGCTAAAATTCAGTTATTACGAATTAGAAGCAGCTTCATTTCGATATAAAATGGGGAGACTTGGGGATGTCACTAATCCAATGCTTGAGATTGTTACAGATTCACAGATGAACCCAAATATGCTATATTAAACAAACATAAGTACATACGTCAGAGGCTCAAGAGTGGAATATATAGAATACAGATCCAGAAATATTATCAAAGACACGATTGGAAACTTTAAAATTCAAGAGCCAGCCTCGTCGATCCAATTTGTGAGTTTAAGAATTCATTCTTATAATGCTTTACTAATTATTTCGAGTTTGTGCATGTTTCAGAAGCATTGAAAAGAAGAGGATTCATGAAACAATGTATAATACGAACACACCGTCACCCCATCCCTGCCCCAAACCCCTGTCCTTATTAACTAATTACAGGTGTTAGACAATTAATTAGGCAGGCCCAAATATAAATCGAACAATACTTTAAGCTCTTTATGGATTTGTCTCAACACACAATCTTAGATCTTAATACTGGCAGGTTTTACACGAATTGAAATTATTAGAGTTTTAATTATGCAGGGTTTATAAAACCAAATATTGTTGGCAGGTGCTGCAATTGTTCGGTTCGAGTTTCTGTCTGTTCTAGGACACCATGGACCACGAGAGATTAATACGGACTAACCGAAGAGGATTTAAGTATATGCATACTCATACCTACACGAGTATGGGATAGTATCTATTACAGTCCTATGTAGATAGGATATTATTGAAATTGTTCTTTTATTCGAACTGTTAGATGTTATACCTACTAGGTAGGGCGATTCTAGTTTTAAGTCAGATCTTTAGTCAGGTAGGGCGCATTTGAATCTAATCTAGTATTTAAGAAGGGAGGATTTATTTTCAACCTGTGTCTTAGTTTTTAAGGCAGCAGCATACACTGCTGCAATAATATTTCGCTGTCTAATTTTTAAGATCACAGGATATATTTTTAAGAAAGTTTTATTTCAGGAAATTGAATTCTCTTGCAAATTTTCTTTCAGGTTTCCTTCTGATATTCAACTTAGCTTTCGGTCGTGAATTTACCAAGTACTCCTCTTGTTGTCTTACTTGTACTACGATCAATTAATGAACGTTCTATAAATTGACAATAATAGGAGATTTTTGTTTCTCACATGTTATATTAGAATTTGTTTTCGCATAATTGGAGGGTGGAAGGGCCGTGGCTAGGGTGGGTCTCCATGCGCAGTAACCTCCACGTGGTGAGACCCGGGCAATCAATTATTTATCGTATAATTATTAAACGTTTAAGAGACGTTTGATAATTATGTGGAAAATAATTCGAGCGAATTGACTGCGAATTGACCCCTAGGCTCCCTTTTCCCTTCATAATTATTCTTCCATTCCTCCTCGGCGCGCGCGAATCTAGCATTCTGACCCCGAGGCTTCCTTTTCCCTTCATAATTATTCTTCCATTCCTCCTCGGCGCGCGCGAATCCAGCATTCGACCCCGAGGTTGCCTTTCCTTTCGTAACTATTTCGTTTCCTTTTCCGTTCTCGGCTCGGGGGACTGATGGTTGGGGACTTAGTGTCAGCCAGTTACGATGTGCGGGGGCGTGATTGTGGTTCTGGACCCTGGTCACGAGGCCCTCGGTTAGACTACGTTCTCTAACATGGGTAGGTTATCCACCATTCTGGAATCGTGGTCGCGGTTCTTGCAATATCCGGGTTGCAGTGTCATCGGGGGGCGGTGTGTGGGGCTGTGATTGCTTTTCTGGACACTTTGGCCCGCCTAGTAGGAAATTCCTATGTGTTAGACCACGCCAAGCACACCTTGGGGTGGCAGAAGGCATACGGGTCATAATCTAGAATCGTGGTTGTGGTCTTGCATATCCGTGCCTTAATGATTTCTGTGGCTCGGAATCGAAACTGGTGTCGATGCTAAGTCGTTTTACTGTACAGACTCTGGCCGAGGGCTCGCGGGCTGCTCGGTAGCAGTCACAAACACAGTAGAAATACTGTCGCGAAATTAGAATCACTTTGTTTGTCAATCATAAGTGTTCCATTAGAGTCAGGGCCCTGTTCGACGAGTTCGGGCTTTCAAAGGCACGTTTGGAAACTATAAAATTAAAGAGCCAGCCTCGTCGATTCAATTTCTGAGTTTAAGAAGTCATTTTTATAATACTTCATTAATTATTTCGTGTCTGCGTTTGCTTCAGAAGCATTGAAAATAATCAGCTAAAGAAGAAGATTCATGATAATACATACGTATAATATGACCACATCCCCGCCCTGCCCCTGCCCCTACCCGGGCCTTTTAATTCACTACATTTATTAGATAATTAATTAGGTGGGCCCAATTAAGATCGATCAATACGTTTAGCTCTTTATGTAGGCAGGATTTTTTCGAACAGACAACCTTAGAACTTTATACAGGCAGGTTTTACACGAATTGAAAATATTAGACTTTTAACTAGGCAGGGTTTAGAAAACCAAAAATTGTTGGCAGGTGCTGCAATTTTTTGGTGTGTGTTTCAGTCTGTTCTAGGACACCATGGACCACATGATTAATATCGATGAATTGAAGGGGAATTAAACATATATGTACGTACTTATACCTATATGAGTTTGGTAAAGTATCTTTTACATTCCTATGTTGGTAGGATATTATTGAAATTATTCTTTTAATTGAACTCTTAGATGTTATACCAGGTAGGGTGATTCTAGTCTTAAGTTAGCTCTTTAGTCAGGCAGGGCGTATTCGAATCTAATCTAAAATTTAAGAAAGTGGGGTTTATTTTTACGTTATGTCTTAGCTTTTAAGCCCGCAGTGTTCACCACTGCAATAATATTTCGTTGTCTAGTTTTTAAGATCATATGATATATTTTTAAGAAAGTTTTATTTCAGGAAATTGAATTCTCTTGCAAATTTTCTTTCAGGTTTCCTTCTGATATTCAACTTAGCTTTCGGTCGTGAATTTACCAAGTACTCCTCTTGTTGTCTTACTTGTACTACGATCAATTAATGAACGTTCTACAAATTGACAATAATAGGAGATTTTTGTTTCTCACATGTTATATTAGAATTTGTTTTCGCATAATTGGAGGGTGGAAGGGCCGTGGCTAGGGTGGGTCTCCATGCGCAGTAACCTCCACGTGGTGAGACCCGGGCAATCAATTATTTATCGTATAATTATTAAACGTTTAAGAGACGTTTGATAATTATGTGGAAAATAATTCGAGCGAATTGACTGCGAATTGACCCCTAGGCTCCCTTTTCCCTTCATAATTATTCTTCCATTCCTCCTCGGCGCGCGCGAATCTAGCATTCTGACCCCGAGGCTCCCTTTTCCCTTCATAATTATTCTTCCATTCCTCCTCGGCGCGCGCGAATCTAGCATTCGACCCCGAGGTTGCCTTTCCTTTCGTAACTATTTCGTTTCCTTTTCCGTTCTCGGCTCGGGGGACTGATGGTTGGGGACTTAGTGTCAGCCAGTTACGATGTGTGGGGGCGTGATTGTGGTTCTGGACCCTGGTCACGAGGCCCTCGGTTAGACTACGTTCTCTAACATGGGTAGGTTATCCACCATTCTGGAATCGTGGTCGCGGTTCTTGCAATATCCGGGTTGCAGTGTCATCGGGGGGCGGTGTGTGGGGCTGTGATTGCTTTTCTGGACACTTTGGCCCGCCTAGTAGGAAATTCCTATGTGTTAGACCACGCCAAGCACACCTTGGGGTGGCAGAAGGCATACGGGTCATAATCTAGAATCGTGGTTGTGGTCTTGCATATCCGTGCCTTAATGATTTCTGTGGCTCGGAATCGAAACTGGTGTCGATGCTAAGTCGTTTTACTGTACAGACTCTGGCCGAGGGCTCGCGGGCTGCTCGGTAGCAGTCACAAACACAGTAGAAATACTGTCGCGAAATTAGAATCACTTTGTTTGTCAATCATAAGTGTTCCATTAGAGTCAGGGCCCTGTTCGACGAGTTCGGGCTTTCAAAGGCACGTTTGGAAACTATAAAATTAAAGAGCCAGCCTCGTCGATTCAATTTCTGAGTTTAAGAAGTCATTTTTATAATACTTCATTAATTATTTCGTGTCTGCGTTTGCTTCAGAAGCATTGAAAATAATCAGCTAAAGAAGAAGATTCATGATAATACATACGTATAATATGACCACATCCCCGCCCTGCCCCTGCCCCTACCCGGGCCTTTTAATTCACTACATTTATTAGATAATTAATTAGGTGGGCCCAATTAAGATCGATCAATACGTTTAGCTCTTTATGTAGGCAGGATTTTTTCGAACAGACAACCTTAGAACTTTATACAGGCAGGTTTTACACGAATTGAAAATATTAGACTTTTAACTAGGCAGGGTTTAGAAAACCAAAAATTGTTGGCAGGTGCTGCAATTTTTTGGTGTGTGTTTCAGTCTGTTCTAGGACACCATGGACCACATATTAATATCGATGAATTGAAGGGGAATTAAACATATATGTACGTACTTATACCTATATGAGTTTGGTAAAGTATCTTTTACATTCCTATGTTGGTAGGATATTATTGAAATTATTCTTTTAATTGAACTCTTAGATGTTATACCAGGTAGGGTGATTCTAGTCTTAAGTTAGCTCTTTAGTCAGGCAGGGCGTATTCGAATCTAATCTAAAATTTAAGAAAGTGGGGTTTATTTTTACGTTATGTCTTAGCTTTTAAGCCCGCAGTGTTCACCACTGCAATAATATTTCGTTGTCTAGTTTTTAAGATCATATGATATATTTTTAAGAAAGTTTTATTTCAGGAAATTGAATTCTCTTGCAAATTTTCTTTCAGGTTTCCTTCTGATATTCAACTTAGCTTTCGGTCGTGAATTTACCAAGTACTCCTCTTGTTGTCTTACTTGTACTACGATCAATTAATGAACGTTCTACAAATTGACAATAATAGGAGATTTTTGTTTCTCACATGTTATATTAGAATTTGTTTTCGCATAATTGGAGGGTGGAAGGGCCGTGGCTAGGGTGGGTCTCCATGCGCAGTAACCTCCACGTGGTGAGACCCGGGCAATCAATTATTTATCGTATAATTATTAAACGTTTAAGAGACGTTTGATAATTATGTGGAAAATAATTCGAGCGAATTGACTGCGAATTGACCCCTAGGCTCCCTTTTCCCTTCATAATTATTCTTCCATTCCTCCTCGGCGCGCGCGAATCTAGCATTCTGACCCCGAGGCTCCCTTTTCCCTTCATAATTATTCTTCCATTCCTCCTCGGCGCGCGCGAATCTAGCATTCGACCCCGAGGTTGCCTTTCCTTTCGTAACTATTTCGTTTCCTTTTCCGTTCTCGGCTCGGGGGACTGATGGTTGGGGACTTAGTGTCAGCCAGTTACGATGTGCGGGGGCGTGATTGTGGTTCTGGACCCTGGTCACGAGGCCCTCGGTTAGACTACGTTCTCTAACATGGGTAGGTTATCCACCATTCTGGAATCGTGGTCGCGGTTCTTGCAATATCCGGGTTGCAGTGTCATCGGGGGGCGGTGTGTGGGGCTGTGATTGCTTTTCTGGACACTTTGGCCCGCCTAGTAGGAAATTCCTATGTGTTAGACCACGCCAAGCACACCTTGGGGTGGCAGAAGGCATACGGGTCATAATCTAGAATCGTGGTTGTGGTCTTGCATATCCGTGCCTTAATGATTTCTGTGGCTCGGAATCGAAACTGGTGTCGATGCTAAGTCGTTTTACTGTACAGACTCTGGCCGAGGGCTCGCGGGCTGCTCGGTAGCAGTCACAAACACAGTAGAAATACTGTCGCGAAATTAGAATCACTTTGTTTGTCAATCATAAGTGTTCCATTAAAGTCAGGGCCCTGTTCGACGAGTTCGGGCTTTCAAAGGCACGTTTGGAAACTATAAAATTAAAGAGCCAGCCTCGTCGATTCAATTTCTGAGTTTAAGAAGTCATTTTTATAATACTTCATTAATTATTTCGTGTCTGCGTTTGCTTCAGAAGCATTGAAAATAATCAGCTAAAGAAGAAGATTCATGATAATACATACGTATAATATGACCACATCCCCGCCCTGCCCCTGCCCCTACCCGGGCCTTTTAATTCACTACATTTATTAGATAATTAATTAGGTGGGCCCAATTAAGATCGATCAATACGTTTAGCTCTTTATGTAGGCAGGATTTTTTCGAACAGACAACCTTAGAACTTTATACAGGCAGGTTTTACACGAATTGAAAATATTAGACTTTTAACTAGGCAGGGTTTAGAAAACCAAAAATTGTTGGCAGGTGCTGCAATTTTTTGGTGTGTGTTTCAGTCTGTTCTAGGACACCATGGACCACATATTAATATCGATGAATTGAAGGGGAATTAAACATATATGTACGTACTTCTACCTATATGAGTTTGGTAAAGTATCTTTTACATTCCTATGTTGGTAGGATATTATTGAAATTATTCTTTTAATTGAACTCTTAGATGTTATACCAGGTAGGGTGATTCTAGTCTTAAGTTAGCTCTTTAGTCAGGCAGGGCGTATTCGAATCTAATCTAAAATTTAAGAAAGTGGGGTTTATTTTTACGTTATGTCTTAGCTTTTAAGCCCGCAGTGTTCACCACTGCAATAATATTTCGTTGTCTAGTTTTTAAGATCATATGATATATTTTTAAGAAAGTTTTATTTCAGGAAATTGAATTCTCTTGCAAATTTTCTTTCAGGTTTCCTTCTGATATTCAACTTAGCTTTCGGTCGTGAATTTACCAAGTACTCCTCTTGTTGTCTTACTTGTACTACGATCAATTAATGAACGTTCTATAAATTGACAATAATAGGAGATTTTTGTTTCTCACATGTTATATTAGAATTTGTTTTCGCATAATTGGAGGGTGGAAGGGCCGTGGCTAGGGTGGGTCTCCATGCGCAGTAACCTCCACGTGGTGAGACCCGGGCAATCAATTATTTATCGTATAATTATTAAACGTTTAAGAGACGTTTGATAATTATGTGGAAAATAATTCGAGCGAATTGACTGCGAATTGACCCCTAGGCTCCCTTTTCCCTTCATAATTATTCTTCCATTCCTCCTCGGCGCGCGCGAATCTAGCATTCTGACCCCGAGGCTTCCTTTTCCCTTCATAATTATTCTTCCATTCCTCCTCGGCGCGCGCGAATCCAGCATTCGACCCCGAGGTTGCCTTTCCTTTCGTAACTATTTCGTTTCCTTTTCCGTTCTCGGCTCGGGGGACTG
The DNA here is from genome assembly GCA_963583965.1 of Nomada ferruginata. Taxonomy (NCBI): domain Eukaryota; kingdom Metazoa; phylum Arthropoda; class Insecta; order Hymenoptera; family Apidae; genus Nomada; species Nomada ferruginata. The sequence goes on from OY757213.1 coordinate 17,632,088, forward strand.
ATGGTTGGGGACTTAGTGTCAGCCAGTTACGATGTGCGGGGGCGTGATTGTGGTTCTGGACCCTGGTCACGAGGCCCTCGGTTAGACTACGTTCTCTAACATGGGTAGGTTATCCACCATTCTGGAATCGTGGTCGCGGTTCTTGCAATATCCGGGTTGCAGTGTCATCGGGGGGCGGTGTGTGGGGCTGTGATTGCTTTTCTGGACACTTTGGCCCGCCTAGTAGGAAATTCCTATGTGTTAGACCACGCCAAGCACACCTTGGGGTGGCAGAAGGCATACGGGTCATAATCTAGAATCGTGGTTGTGGTCTTGCATATCCGTGCCTTAATGATTTCTGTGGCTCGGAATCGAAACTGGTGTCGATGCTAAGTCGTTTTACTGTACAGACTCTGGCCGAGGGCTCGCGGGCTGCTCGGTAGCAGTCACAAACACAGTAGAAATACTGTCGCGAAATTAGAATCACTTTGTTTGTCAATCATAAGTGTTCCATTAGAGTCAGGGCCCTGTTCGACGAGTTCGGGCTTTCAAAGGCACGTTTGGAAACTATAAAATTAAAGAGCCAGCCTCGTCGATTCAATTTCTGAGTTTAAGAAGTCATTTTTATAATACTTCATTAATTATTTCGTGTCTGCGTTTGCTTCAGAAGCATTGAAAATAATCAGCTAAAGAAGAAGATTCATGATAATACATACGTATAATATGACCACATCCCCGCCCTGCCCCTGCCCCTACCCGGGCCATTTAATTCACTACATTTATTAGATAATTAATTAGGTGGGCCCAATTAAGATCGATCAATACGTTTAGCTCTTTATGTAGGCAGGATTTTTTCGAACAGACAACCTTAGAACTTTATACAGGCAGGTTTTACACGAATTGAAAATATTAGACTTTTAACTAGGCAGGGTTTAGAAAACCAAAAATTGTTGGCAGGTGCTGCAATTTTTTGGTGTGTGTTTCAGTCTGTTCTAGGACACCATGGACCACATATTAATATCGATGAATTGAAGGGGAATTAAACATATATGTACGTACTTATACCTATATGAGTTTGGTAAAGTATCTTTTACATTCCTATGTTGGTAGGATATTATTGAAATTATTCTTTTAATTGAACTCTTAGATGTTATACCAGGTAGGGTGATTCTAGTCTTAAGTTAGCTCTTTAGTCAGGCAGGGCGTATTCGAATCTAATCTAAAATTTAAGAAAGTGGGGTTTATTTTTACGTTATGTCTTAGCTTTTAAGCCCGCAGTGTTCACCACTGCAATAATATTTCGTTGTCTAGTTTTTAAGATCATATGATATATTTTTAAGAAAGTTTTATTTCAGGAAATTGAATTCTCTTGCAAATTTTCTTGCAGGTTTCCTTCTGATATTCAACTTAGCTTTCGGTCGTGAATTTACCAAGTACTCCTCTTGTTGTCTTACTTGTACTACGATCAATTAATGAACGTTCTACAAATTGACAATAATAGGAGATTTTTGTTTCTCACATGTTATATTAGAATTTGTTTTCGCATAATTGGAGGGTGGAAGGGCCGTGGCTAGGGTGGGTCTCCATGCGCAGTAACCTCCACGTGGTGAGACCCGGGCAATCAATTATTTATCGTATAATTATTAAACGTTTAAGAGACGTTTGATAATTATGTGGAAAATAATTCGAGCGAATTGACTGCGAATTGACCCCTAGGCTCCCTTTTCCCTTCATAATTATTCTTCCATTCCTCCTCGGCGCGCGCGAATCTAGCATTCTGACCCCGAGGCTCCCTTTTCCCTTCATAATTATTCTTCCATTCCTCCTCGGCGCGCGCGAATCTAGCATTCGACCCCGAGGTTGCCTTTCCTTTCGTAACTATTTCGTTTCCTTTTCCGTTCTCGGCTCGGGGGACTGATGGTTGGGGACTTAGTGTCAGCCAGTTACGATGTGTGGGGGCGTGATTGTGGTTCTGGACCCTGGTCACGAGGCCCTCGGTTAGACTACGTTCTCTAACATGGGTAGGTTATCCACCATTCTGGAATCGTGGTCGCGGTTCTTGCAATATCCGGGTTGCAGTGTCATCGGGGGGCGGTGTGTGGGGCTGTGATTGCTTTTCTGGACACTTTGGCCCGCCTAGTAGGAAATTCCTATGTGTTAGACCACGCCAAGCACACCTTGGGGTGGCAGAAGGCATACGGGTCATAATCTAGAATCGTGGTTGTGGTCTTGCATATCCGTGCCTTAATGATTTCTGTGGCTCGGAATCGAAACTGGTGTCGATGCTAAGTCGTTTTACTGTACAGACTCTGGCCGAGGGCTCGCGGGCTGCTCGGTAGCAGTCACAAACACAGTAGAAATACTGTCGCGAAATTAGAATCACTTTGTTTGTCAATCATAAGTGTTCCATTAGAGTCAGGGCCCTGTTCGACGAGTTCGGGCTTTCAAAGGCACGTTTGGAAACTATAAAATTAAAGAGCCAGCCTCGTCGATTCAATTTCTGAGTTTAAGAAGTCATTTTTATAATACTTCATTAATTATTTCGTGTCTGCGTTTGCTTCAGAAGCATTGAAAATAATCAGCTAAAGAAGAAGATTCATGATAATACATACGTATAATATGACCACATCCCCGCCCTGCCCCTGCCCCTACCCGGGCCTTTTAATTCACTACATTTATTAGATAATTAATTAGGTGGGCCCAATTAAGATCGATCAATACGTTTAGCTCTTTATGTAGGCAGGATTTTTTCGAACAGACAACCTTAGAACTTTATACAGGCAGGTTTTACACGAATTGAAAATATTAGACTTTTAACTAGGCAGGGTTTAGAAAACCAAAAATTGTTGGCAGGTGCTGCAATTTTTTGGTGTGTGTTTCAGTCTGTTCTAGGACACCATGGACCACATATTAATATCGATGAATTGAAGGGGAATTAAACATATATGTACGTACTTATACCTATATGAGTTTGGTAAAGTATCTTTTACATTCCTATGTTGGTAGGATATTATTGAAATTATTCTTTTAATTGAACTCTTAGATGTTATACCAGGTAGGGTGATTCTAGTCTTAAGTTAGCTCTTTAGTCAGGCAGGGCGTATTCGAATCTAATCTAAAATTTAAGAAAGTGGGGTTTATTTTTACGTTATGTCTTAGCTTTTAAGCCCGCAGTGTTCACCACTGCAATAATATTTCGTTGTCTAGTTTTTAAGATCATATGATATATTTTTAAGAAAGTTTTATTTCAGGAAATTGAATTCTCTTGCAAATTTTCTTTCAGGTTTCCTTCTGATATTCAACTTAGCTTTCGGTCGTGAATTTACCAAGTACTCCTCTTGTTGTCTTACTTGTACTACGATCAATTAATGAACGTTCTATAAATTGACAATAATAGGAGATTTTTGTTTCTCACATGTTATATTAGAATTTGTTTTCGCATAATTGGAGGGTGGAAGGGCCGTGGCTAGGGTGGGTCTCCATGCGCAGTAACCTCCACGTGGTGAGACCCGGGCAATCAATTATTTATCGTATAATTATTAAACGTTTAAGAGACGTTTGATAATTATGTGGAAAATAATTCGAGCGAATTGACTGCGAATTGACCCCTAGGCTCCCTTTTCCCTTCATAATTATTCTTCCATTCCTCCTCGGCGCGCGCGAATCTAGCATTCTGACCCCGAGGCTTCCTTTTCCCTTCATAATTATTCTTCCATTCCTCCTCGGCGCGCGCGAATCCAGCATTCGACCCCGAGGTTGCCTTTCCTTTCGTAACTATTTCGTTTCCTTTTCCGTTCTCGGCTCGGGGGACTGATGGTTGGGGACTTAGTGTCAGCCAGTTACGATGTGCGGGGGCGTGATTGTGGTTCTGGACCCTGGTCACGAGGCCCTCGGTTAGACTACGTTCTCTAACATGGGTAGGTTATCCACCATTCTGGAATCGTGGTCGCGGTTCTTGCAATATCCGGGTTGCAGTGTCATCGGGGGGCGGTGTGTGGGGCTGTGATTGCTTTTCTGGACACTTTGGCCCGCCTAGTAGGAAATTCCTATGTGTTAGACCACGCCAAGCACACCTTGGGGTGGCAGAAGGCATACGGGTCATAATCTAGAATCGTGGTTGTGGTCTTGCATATCCGTGCCTTAATGATTTCTGTGGCTCGGAATCGAAACTGGTGTCGATGCTAAGTCGTTTTACTGTACAGACTCTGGCCGAGGGCTCGCGGGCTGCTCGGTAGCAGTCACAAACACAGTAGAAATACTGTCGCGAAATTAGAATCACTTTGTTTGTCAATCATAAGTGTTCCATTAGAGTCAGGGCCCTGTTCGACGAGTTCGGGCTTTCAAAGGCACGTTTGGAAACTATAAAATTAAAGAGCCAGCCTCGTCGATTCAATTTCTGAGTTTAAGAAGTCATTTTTATAATACTTCATTAATTATTTCGTGTCTGCGTTTGCTTCAGAAGCATTGAAAATAATCAGCTAAAGAAGAAGATTCATGATAATACATACGTATAATATGACCACATCCCCGCCCTGCCCCTGCCCCTACCCGGGCCTTTTAATTCACTACATTTATTAGATAATTAATTAGGTGGGCCCAATTAAGATCGATCAATACGTTTAGCTCTTTATGTAGGCAGGATTTTTTCGAACAGACAACCTTAGAACTTTATACAGGCAGGTTTTACACGAATTGAAAATATTAGACTTTTAACTAGGCAGGGTTTAGAAAACCAAAAATTGTTGGCAGGTGCTGCAATTTTTTGGTGTGTGTTTCAGTCTGTTCTAGGACACCATGGACCACATGATTAATATCGATGAATTGAAGGGGAATTAAACATATATGTACGTACTTATACCTATATGAGTTTGGTAAAGTATCTTTTACATTCCTATGTTGGTAGGATATTATTGAAATTATTCTTTTAATTGAACTCTTAGATGTTATACCAGGTAGGGTGATTCTAGTCTTAAGTTAGCTCTTTAGTCAGGCAGGGCGTATTCGAATCTAATCTAAAATTTAAGAAAGTGGGGTTTATTTTTACGTTATGTCTTAGCTTTTAAGCCCGCAGTGTTCACCACTGCAATAATATTTCGTTGTCTAGTTTTTAAGATCATATGATATATTTTTAAGAAAGTTTTATTTCAGGAAATTGAATTCTCTTGCTAATTTTCTTTCAGGTTTCCTTCTGATATTCAACTTAGCTTTCGGTCGTGAATTTACCAAGTACTCCTCTTGTTGTCTTACTTGTACTACGATCAATTAATGAACGTTCTACAAATTGACAATAATAGGAGATTTTTGTTTCTCACATGTTATATTAGAATTTGTTTTCGCATAATTGGAGGGTGGAAGGGCCGTGGCTAGGGTGGGTCTCCATGCGCAGTAACCTCCACGTGGTGAGACCCGGGCAATCAATTATTTATCGTATAATTATTAAACGTTTAAGAGACGTTTGATAATTATGTGGAAAATAATTCGAGCGAATTGACTGCGAATTGACCCCTAGGCTCCCTTTTCCCTTCATAATTATTCTTCCATTCCTCCTCGGCGCGCGCGAATCTAGCATTCTGACCCCGAGGCTCCCTTTTCCCTTCATAATTATTCTTCCATTCCTCCTCGGCGCGCGCGAATCTAGCATTCGACCCCGAGGTTGCCTTTCCTTTCGTAACTATTTCGTTTCCTTTTCCGTTCTCGGCTCGGGGGACTGATGGTTGGGGACTTAGTGTCAGCCAGTTACGATGTGTGGGGGCGTGATTGTGGTTCTGGACCCTGGTCACGAGGCCCTCGGTTAGACTACGTTCTCTAACATGGGTAGGTTATCCACCATTCTGGAATCGTGGTCGCGGTTCTTGCAATATCCGGGTTGCAGTGTCATCGGGGGGCGGTGTGTGGGGCTGTGATTGCTTTTCTGGACACTTTGGCCCGCCTAGTAGGAAATTCCTATGTGTTAGACCACGCCAAGCACACCTTGGGGTGGCAGAAGGCATACGGGTCATAATCTAGAATCGTGGTTGTGGTCTTGCATATCCGTGCCTTAATGATTTCTGTGGCTCGGAATCGAAACTGGTGTCGATGCTAAGTCGTTTTACTGTACAGACTCTGGCCGAGGGCTCGCGGGCTGCTCGGTAGCAGTCACAAACACAGTAGAAATACTGTCGCGAAATTAGAATCACTTTGTTTGTCAATCATAAGTGTTCCATTAAAGTCAGGGCCCTGTTCGACGAGTTCGGGCTTTCAAAGGCACGTTTGGAAACTATAAAATTAAAGAGCCAGCCTCGTCGATTCAATTTCTGAGTTTAAGAAGTCATTTTTATAATACTTCATTAATTATTTCGTGTCTGCGTTTGCTTCAGAAGCATTGAAAATAATCAGCTAAAGAAGAAGATTCATGATAATACATACGTATAATATGACCACATCCCCGCCCTGCCCCTGCCCCTACCCGGGCCTTTTAATTCACTACATTTATTAGATAATTAATTAGGTGGGCCCAATTAAGATCGATCAATACGTTTAGCTCTTTATGTAGGCAGGATTTTTTCGAACAGACAACCTTAGAACTTTATACAGGCAGGTTTTACACGAATTGAAAATATTAGACTTTTAACTAGGCAGGGTTTAGAAAACCAAAAATTGTTGGCAGGTGCTGCAATTTTTTGGTGTGTGTTTCAGTCTGTTCTAGGACACCATGGACCACATATTAATATCGATGAATTGAAGGGGAATTAAACATATATGTACGTACTTCTACCTATATGAGTTTGGTAAAGTATCTTTTACATTCCTATGTTGGTAGGATATTATTGAAATTATTCTTTTAATTGAACTCTTAGATGTTATACCAGGTAGGGTGATTCTAGTCTTAAGTTAGCTCTTTAGTCAGGCAGGGCGTATTCGAATCTAATCTAAAATTTAAGAAAGTGGGGTTTATTTTTACGTTATGTCTTAGCTTTTAAGCCCGCAGTGTTCACCACTGCAATAATATTTCGTTGTCTAGTTTTTAAGATCATATGATATATTTTTAAGAAAGTTTTATTTCAGGAAATTGAATTCTCTTGCAAATTTTCTTTCAGGTTTCCTTCTGATATTCAACTTAGCTTTCGGTCGTGAATTTACCAAGTACTCCTCTTGTTGTCTTACTTGTACTACGATCAATTAATGAACGTTCTATAAATTGACAATAATAGGAGATTTTTGTTTCTCACATGTTATATTAGAATTTGTTTTCGCATAATTGGAGGGTGGAAGGGCCGTGGCTAGGGTGGGTCTCCATGCGCAGTAACCTCCACGTGGTGAGACCCGGGCAATCAATTATTTATCGTATAATTATTAAACGTTTAAGAGACGTTTGATAATTATGTGGAAAATAATTCGAGCGAATTGACTGCGAATTGACCCCTAGGCTCCCTTTTCCCTTCATAATTATTCTTCCATTCCTCCTCGGCGCGCGCGAATCTAGCATTCTGACCCCGAGGCTTCCTTTTCCCTTCATAATTATTCTTCCATTCCTCCTCGGCGCGCGCGAATCCAGCATTCGACCCCGAGGTTGCCTTTCCTTTCGTAACTATTTCGTTTCCTTTTCCGTTCTCGGCTCGGGGGACTGATGGTTGGGGACTTAGTGTCAGCCAGTTACGATGTGCGGGGGCGTGATTGTGGTTCTGGACCCTGGTCACGAGGCCCTCGGTTAGACTACGTTCTCTAACATGGGTAGGTTATCCACCATTCTGGAATCGTGGTCGCGGTTCTTGCAATATCCGGGTTGCAGTGTCATCGGGGGGCGGTGTGTGGGGCTGTGATTGCTTTTCTGGACACTTTGGCCCGCCTAGTAGGAAATTCCTATGTGTTAGACCACGCCAAGCACACCTTGGGGTGGCAGAAGGCATACGGGTCATAATCTAGAATCGTGGTTGTGGTCTTGCATATCCGTGCCTTAATGATTTCTGTGGCTCGGAATCGAAACTGGTGTCGATGCTAAGTCGTTTTACTGTACAGACTCTGGCCGAGGGCTCGCGGGCTGCTCGGTAGCAGTCACAAACACAGTAGAAATACTGTCGCGAAATTAGAATCACTTTGTTTGTCAATCATAAGTGTTCCATTAGAGTCAGGGCCCTGTTCGACGAGTTCGGGCTTTCAAAGGCACGTTTGGAAACTATAAAATTAAAGAGCCAGCCTCGTCGATTCAATTTCTGAGTTTAAGAAGTCATTTTTATAATACTTCATTAATTATTTCGTGTCTGCGTTTGCTTCAGAAGCATTGAAAATAATCAGCTAAAGAAGAAGATTCATGATAATACATACGTATAATATGACCACATCCCCGCCCTGCCCCTGCCCCTACCCGGGCCTTTTAATTCACTACATTTATTAGATAATTAATTAGGTGGGCCCAATTAAGATCGATCAATACGTTTAGCTCTTTATGTAGGCAGGATTTTTTCGAACAGACAACCTTAGAACTTTATACAGGCAGGTTTTACACGAATTGAAAATATTAGACTTTTAACTAGGCAGGGTTTAGAAAACCAAAAATTGTTGGCAGGTGCTGCAATTTTTTGGTGTGTGTTTCAGTCTGTTCTAGGACACCATGGACCACATATTAATATCGATGAATTGAAGGGGAATTAAACATATATGTACGTACTTATACCTATATGAGTTTGGTAAAGTATCTTTTACATTCCTATGTTGGTAGGATATTATTGAAATTATTCTTTTAATTGAACTCTTAGATGTTATACCAGGTAGGGTGATTCTAGTCTTAAGTTAGCTCTTTAGTCAGGCAGGGCGTATTCGAATCTAATCTAAAATTTAAGAAAGTGGGGTTTATTTTTACGTTATGTCTTAGCTTTTAAGCCCGCAGTGTTCACCACTGCAATAATATTTCGTTGTCTAGTTTTTAAGATCATATGATATATTTTTAAGAAAGTTTTATTTCAGGAAATTGAATTCTCTTGCAAATTTTCTTGCAGGTTTCCTTCTGATATTCAACTTAGCTTTCGGTCGTGAATTTACCAAGTACTCCTCTTGTTGTCTTACTTGTACTACGATCAATTAATGAACGTTCTATAAATTGACAATAATAGGAGATTTTTGTTTCTCACATGTTATATTAGAATTTGTTTTCGCATAATTGGAGGGTGGAAGGGCCGTGGCTAGGGTGGGTCTCCATGCGCAGTAACCTCCACGTGGTGAGACCCGGGCAATCAATTATTTATCGTATAATTATTAAACGTTTAAGAGACGTTTGATAATTATGTGGAAAATAATTCGAGCGAATTGACTGCGAATTGACCCCTAGGCTCCCTTTTCCCTTCATAATTATTCTTCCATTCCTCCTCGGCGCGCGCGAATCTAGCATTCTGACCCCGAGGCTTCCTTTTCCCTTCATAATTATTCTTCCATTCCTCCTCGGCGCGCGCGAATCCAGCATTCGACCCCGAGGTTGCCTTTCCTTTCGTAACTATTTCGTTTCCTTTTCCGTTCTCGGCTCGGGGGACTGATGGTTGGGGACTTAGTGTCAGCCAGTTACGATGTGCGGGGGCGTGATTGTGGTTCTGGACCCTGGTCACGAGGCCCTCGGTTAGACTACGTTCTCTAACATGGGTAGGTTATCCACCATTCTGGAATCGTGGTCGCGGTTCTTGCAATATCCGGGTTGCAGTGTCATCGGGGGGCGGTGTGTGGGGCTGTGATTGCTTTTCTGGACACTTTGGCCCGCCTAGTAGGAAATTCCTATGTGTTAGACCACGCCAAGCACACCTTGGGGTGGCAGAAGGCATACGGGTCATAATCTAGAATCGTGGTTGTGGTCTTGCATATCCGTGCCTTAATGATTTCTGTGGCTCGGAATCGAAACTGGTGTCGATGCTAAGTCGTTTTACTGTACAGACTCTGGCCGAGGGCTCGCGGGCTGCTCGGTAGCAGTCACAAACACAGTAGAAATACTGTCGCGAAATTAGAATCACTTTGTTTGTCAATCATAAGAGTTCCATTAGAGTCAGGGCCCTGTTCGACGAGTTCGGGCTTTCAAAGGCACGTTTGGAAACTATAAAATTAAAGAGCCAGCCTCGTCGATTCAATTTCTGAGTTTAAGAAGTCATTTTTATAATACTTCATTAATTATTTCGTGTCTGCGTTTGCTTCAGAAGCATTGAAAATAATCAGCTAAAGAAGAAGATTCATGATAATACATACGTATAATATGACCACATCCCCGCCCTGCCCCTGCCCCTACCCGGGCCTTTTAATTCACTACATTTATTAGATAATTAATTAGGTGGGCCCAATTAAGATCGATCAATACGTTTAGCTCTTTATGTAGGCAGGATTTTTTCGAACAGACAACCTTAGAACTTTATACAGGCAGGTTTTACACGAATTGAAAATATTAGACTTTTAACTAGGCAGGGTTTAGAAAACCAAAAATTGTTGGCAGGTGCTGCAATTTTTTGGTGTGTGTTTCAGTCTGTTCTAGGACACCATGGACCACATGATTAATATCGATGAATTGAAGGGGAATTAAACATATATGTACGTACTTATACCTATATGAGTTTGGTAAAGTATCTTTTACATTCCTATGTTGGTAGGATATTATTGAAATTATTCTTTTAATTGAACTCTTAGATGTTATACCAGGTAGGGTGATTCTAGTCTTAAGTTAGCTCTTTAGTCAGGCAGGGCGTATTCGAATCTAATCTAAAATTTAAGAAAGTGGGGCTTATTTTTACGTTATGTCTTAGCTTTTAAGCCCGCAGTGTTCACCACTGCAATAATATTTCGTTGTCTAGTTTTTAAGATCATATGATATATTTTTAAGAAAGTTTTATTTCAGGAAATTGAATTCTCTTGCAAATTTTCTTTCAGGTTTCCTTCTGATATTCAACTTAGCTTTCGGTCGTGAATTTACCAAGTACTCCTCTTGTTGTCTTACTTGTACTACGATCAATTAATGAACGTTCTACAAATTGACAATAATAGGAGATTTTTGTTTCTCACATGTTATATTAGAATTTGTTTTCGCATAATTGGAGGGTGGAAGGGCCGTGGCTAGGGTGGGTTTCCATGCGCAGTAACCTCCACGTGGTGAGACCCGGGCAATCAATTATTTATCGTATAATTATTAAACGTTTAAGAGACGTTTGATAATTATGTGGAAAATAATTCGAGCGAATTGACTGCGAATTGACCCCTAGGCTCCCTTTTCCCTTCATAATTATTCTTCCATTCCTCCTCGGCGCGCGCGAATCTAGCATTCTGACCCCGAGGCTCCCTTTTCCCTTCATAATTATTCTTCCATTCCTCCTCGGCGCGCGCGAATCTAGCATTCGACCCCGAGGTTGCCTTTCCTTTCGTAACTATTTCGTTTCCTTTTCCGTTCTCGGCTCGGGGGACTGATGGTTGGGGACTTAGTGTCAGCCAGTTACGATGTGTGGGGGCGTGATTGTGGTTCTGGACCCTGGTCACGAGGCCCTCGGTTAGACTACGTTCTCTAACATGGGTAGGTTATCCACCATTCTGGAATCGTGGTCGCGGTTCTTGCAATATCCGGGTTGCAGTGTCATCGGGGGGCGGTGTGTGGGGCTGTGATTGCTTTTCTGGACACTTTGGCCCGCCTAGTAGGAAATTCCTATGTGTTAGACCACGCCAAGCACACCTTGGGGTGGCAGAAGGCATACGGGTCATAATCTAGAATCGTGGTTGTGGTCTTGCATATCCGTGCCTTAATGATTTCTGTGGCTCGGAATCGAAACTGGTGTCGATGCTAAGTCGTTTTACTGTACAGACTCTGGCCGAGGGCTCGCGGGCTGCTCGGTAGCAGTCACAAACACAGTAGAAATACTGTCGCGAAATTAGAATCACTTTGTTTGTCAATCATAAGTGTTCCATTAGAGTCAGGGCCCTGTTCGACGAGTTCGGGCTTTCAAAGGCACGTTTGGAAACTATAAAATTAAAGAGCCAGCCTCGTCGATTCAATTTCTGAGTTTAAGAAGTCATTTTTATAATACTTCATTAATTATTTCGTGTCTGCGTTTGCTTCAGAAGCATTGAAAATAATCAGCTAAAGAAGAAGATTCATGATAATACATACGTATAATATGACCACATCCCCGCCCTGCCCCTGCCCCTACCCGGGCCTTTTAATTCACTACATTTATTAGATAATTAATTAGGTGGGCCCAATTAAGATCGATCAATACGTTTAGCTCTTTATGTAGGCAGGATTTTTTCGAACAGACAACCTTAGAACTTTATACAGGCAGGTTTTACACGAATTGAAAATATTAGACTTTTAACTAGGCAGGGTTTAGAAAACCAAAAATTGTTGGCAGGTGCTGCAATTTTTTGGTGTGTGTTTCAGTCTGTTCTAGGACACCATGGACCACATGATTAATATCGATGAATTGAAGGGGAATTAAACATATATGTACGTACTTATACCTATATGAGTTTGGTAAAGTATCTTTTACATTCCTATGTTGGTAGGATATTATTGAAATTATTCTTTTAATTGAACTCTTAGATGTTATACCAGGTAGGGTGATTCTAGTCTTATGTTAGCTCTTTAGTCAGGCAGGGCGTATTCGAATCTAATCTAAAATTTAAGAAAGTGGGGTTTATTTTTACGTTATGTCTTAGCTTTTAAGCCCGCAGTGTTCACCACTGCAATAATATTTCGTTGTCTAGTTTTTAAGATCATATGATATATTTTTAAGAAAGTTTTATTTCAGGAAATTGAATTCTCTTGCAAATTTTCTTTCAGGTTTCCTTCTGATATTCAACTTAGCTTTCGGTCGTGAATTTACCAAGTACTCCTCTTGTTGTCTTACTTGTACTACGATCAATTAATGAACGTTCTACAAATTGACAATAATAGGAGATTTTTGTTTCTCACATGTTATATTAGAATTTGTTTTCGCATAATTGGAGGGTGGAAGGGCCGTGGCTAGGGTGGGTCTCCATGCGCAGTAACCTCCACGTGGTGAGACCCGGGCAATCAATTATTTATCGTATAATTATTAAACGTTTAAGAGACGTTTGATAATTATGTGGAAAATAATTCGAGCGAATTGACTGCGAATTGACCCCTAGGCTCCCTTTTCCCTTCATAATTATTCTTCCATTCCTCCTCGGCGCGCGCGAATCTAGCATTCTGACCCCGAGGCTCCCTTTTCCCTTCATAATTATTCTTCCATTCCTCCTCGGCGCGCGCGAATCTAGCATTCGACCCCGAGGTTGCCTTTCCTTTCGTAACTATTTCGTTTCCTTTTCCGTTCTCGGCTCGGGGGACTGATGGTTGGGGACTTAGTGTCAGCCAGTTACGATGTGTGGGGGCGTGATTGTGGTTCTGGACCCTGGTCACGAGGCCCTCGGTTAGACTACGTTCTCTAACATGGGTAGGTTATCCACCATTCTGGAATCGTGGTCGCGGTTCTTGCAATATCCGGGTTGCAGTGTCATCGGGGGGCGGTGTGTGGGGCTGTGATTGCTTTTCTGGACACTTTGGCCCGCCTAGTAGGAAATTCCTATGTGTTAGACCACGCCAAGCACACCTTGGGGTGGCAGAAGGCATACGGGTCATAATCTAGAATCGTGGTTGTGGTCTTGCATATCCGTGCCTTAATGATTTCTGTGGCTCGGAATCGAAACTGGTGTCGATGCTAAGTCGTTTTACTGTACAGACTCTGGCCGAGGGCTCGCGGGCTGCTCGGTAGCAGTCACAAACACAGTAGAAATACTGTCGCGAAATTAGAATCACTTTGTTTGTCAATCATAAGTGTTCCATTAGAGTCAGGGCCCTGTTCGACGAGTTCGGGCTTTCAAAGGCACGTTTGGAAACTATAAAATTAAAGAGCCAGCCTCGTCGATTCAATTTCTGAGTTTAAGAAGTCATTTTTATAATACTTCATTAATTATTTCGTGTCTGCGTTTGCTTCAGAAGCATTGAAAATAATCAGCTAAAGAAGAAGATTCATGATAATACATACGTATAATATGACCACATCCCCGCCCTGCCCCTGCCCCTACCCGGGCCTTTTAATTCACTACATTTATTAGATAATTAATTAGGTGGGCCCAATTAAGATCGATCAATACGTTTAGCTCTTTATGTAGGCAGGATTTTTTCGAACAGACAACCTTAGAACTTTATACAGGCAGGTTTTACACGAATTGAAAATATTAGACTTTTAACTAGGCAGGGTTTAGAAAACCAAAAATTGTTGGCAGGTGCTGCAATTTTTTGGTGTGTGTTTCAGTCTGTTCTAGGACACCATGGACCACATATTAATATCGATGAATTGAAGGGGAATTAAACATATATGTACGTACTTATACCTATATGAGTTTGGTAAAGTATCTTTTACATTCCTATGTTGGTAGGATATTATTGAAATTATTCTTTTAATTGAACTCTTAGATGTTATACCAGGTAGGGTGATTCTAGTCTTAAGTTAGCTCTTTAGTCAGGCAGGGCGTATTCGAATCTAATCTAAAATTTAAGAAAGTGGGGTTTATTTTTACGTTATGTCTTAGCTTTTAAGCCCGCAGTGTTCACCACTGCAATAATATTTCGTTGTCTAGTTTTTAAGATCATATGATATATTTTTAAGAAAGTTTTATTTCAGGAAATTGAATTCTCTTGCAAATTTTCTTTCAGGTTTCCTTCTGATATTCAACTTAGCTTTCGGTCGTGAATTTACCAAGTACTCCTCTTGTTGTCTTACTTGTACTACGATCAATTAATGAACGTTCTATAAATTGACAATAATAGGAGATTTTTGTTTCTCACATGTTATATTAGAATTTGTTTTCGCATAATTGGAGGGTGGAAGGGCCGTGGCTAGGGTGGGTCTCCATGCGCAGTAACCTCCACGTGGTGAGACCCGGGCAATCAATTATTTATCGTATAATTATTAAACGTTTAAGAGACGTTTGATAATTATGTGGAAAATAATTCGAGCGAATTGACTGCGAATTGACCCCTAGGCTCCCTTTTCCCTTCATAATTATTCTTCCATTCCTCCTCGGCGCGCGCGAATCTAGCATTCTGACCCCGAGGCTTCCTTTTCCCTTCATAATTATTCTTCCATTCCTCCTCGGCGCGCGCGAATCCAGCATTCGACCCCGAGGTTGCCTTTCCTTTCGTAACTATTTCGTTTCCTTTTCCGTTCTCGGCTCGGGGGACTGATGGTTGGGGACTTAGTGTCAGCCAGTTACGATGTGCGGGGGCGTGATTGTGGTTCTGGACCCTGGTCACGAGGCCCTCGGTTAGACTACGTTCTCTAACATGGGTAGGTTATCCACCATTCTGGAATCGTGGTCGCGGTTCTTGCAATATCCGGGTTGCAGTGTCATCGGGGGGCGGTGTGTGGGGCTGTGATTGCTTTTCTGGACACTTTGGCCCGCCTAGTAGGAAATTCCTATGTGTTAGACCACGCCAAGCACACCTTGGGGTGGCAGAAGGCATACGGGTCATAATCTAGAATCGTGGTTGTGGTCTTGCATATCCGTGCCTTAATGATTTCTGTGGCTCGGAATCGAAACTGGTGTCGATGCTAAGTCGTTTTACTGTACAGACTCTGGCCGAGGGCTCGCGGGCTGCTCGGTAGCAGTCACAAACACAGTAGAAATACTGTCGCGAAATTAGAATCACTTTGTTTGTCAATCATAAGTGTTCCATTAGAGTCAGGGCCCTGTTCGACGAGTTCGGGCTTTCAAAGGCACGTTTGGAAACTATAAAATTAAAGAGCCAGCCTCGTCGATTCAATTTCTGAGTTTAAGAAGTCATTTTTATAATACTTCATTAATTATTTCGTGTCTGCGTTTGCTTCAGAAGCATTGAAAATAATCAGCTAAAGAAGAAGATTCATGATAATACATACGTATAATATGACCACATCCCCGCCCTGCCCCTGCCCCTACCCGGGCCTTTTAATTCACTACATTTATTAGATAATTAATTAGGTGGGCCCAATTAAGATCGATCAATACGTTTAGCTCTTTATGTAGGCAGGATTTTTTCGAACAGACAACCTTAGAACTTTATACAGGCAGGTTTTACACGAATTGAAAATATTAGACTTTTAACTAGGCAGGGTTTAGAAAACCAAAAATTGTTGGCAGGTGCTGCAATTTTTTGGTGTGTGTTTCAGTCTGTTCTAGGACACCATGGACCACATGATTAATATCGATGAATTGAAGGGGAATTAAACATATATGTACGTACTTATACCTATATGAGTTTGGTAAAGTATCTTTTACATTCCTATGTTGGTAGGATATTATTGAAATTATTCTTTTAATTGAACTCTTAGATGTTATACCAGGTAGGGTGATTCTAGTCTTAAGTTAGCTCTTTAGTCAGGCAGGGCGTATTCGAATCTAATCTAAAATTTAAGAAAGTGGGGCTTATTTTTACGTTATGTCTTAGCTTTTAAGCCCGCAGTGTTCACCACTGCAATAATATTTCGTTGTCTAGTTTTTAAGATCATATGATATATTTTTAAGAAAGTTTTATTTCAGGAAATTGAATTCTCTTGCAAATTTTCTTTCAGGTTTCCTTCTGATATTCAACTTAGCTTTCGGTCGTGAATTTACCAAGTACTCCTCTTGTTGTCTTACTTGTACTACGATCAATTAATGAACGTTCTACAAATTGACAATAATAGGAGATTTTTGTTTCTCACATGTTATATTAGAATTTGTTTTCGCATAATTGGAGGGTGGAAGGGCCGTGGCTAGGGTGGGTTTCCATGCGCAGTAACCTCCACGTGGTGAGACCCGGGCAATCAATTATTTATCGTATAATTATTAAACGTTTAAGAGACGTTTGATAATTATGTGGAAAATAATTCGAGCGAATTGACTGCGAATTGACCCCTAGGCTCCCTTTTCCCTTCATAATTATTCTTCCATTCCTCCTCGGCGCGCGCGAATCTAGCATTCTGACCCCGAGGCTCCCTTTTCCCTTCATAATTATTCTTCCATTCCTCCTCGGCGCGCGCGAATCTAGCATTCGACCCCGAGGTTGCCTTTCCTTTCGTAACTATTTCGTTTCCTTTTCCGTTCTCGGCTCGGGGGACTGATGGTTGGGGACTTAGTGTCAGCCAGTTACGATGTGTGGGGGCGTGATTGTGGTTCTGGACCCTGGTCACGAGGCCCTCGGTTAGACTACGTTCTCTAACATGGGTAGGTTATCCACCATTCTGGAATCGTGGTCGCGGTTCTTGCAATATCCGGGTTGCAGTGTCATCGGGGGGCGGTGTGTGGGGCTGTGATTGCTTTTCTGGACACTTTGGCCCGCCTAGTAGGAAATTCCTATGTGTTAGACCACGCCAAGCACACCTTGGGGTGGCAGAAGGCATACGGGTCATAATCTAGAATCGTGGTTGTGGTCTTGCATATCCGTGCCTTAATGATTTCTGTGGCTCGGAATCGAAACTGGTGTCGATGCTAAGTCGTTTTACTGTACAGACTCTGGCCGAGGGCTCGCGGGCTGCTCGGTAGCAGTCACAAACACAGTAGAAATACTGTCGCGAAATTAGAATCACTTTGTTTGTCAATCATAAGTGTTCCATTAGAGTCAGGGCCCTGTTCGACGAGTTCGGGCTTTCAAAGGCACGTTTGGAAACTATAAAATTAAAGAGCCAGCCTCGTCGATTCAATTTCTGAGTTTAAGAAGTCATTTTTATAATACTTCATTAATTATTTCGTGTCTGCGTTTGCTTCAGAAGCATTGAAAATAATCAGCTAAAGAAGAAGATTCATGATAATACATACGTATAATATGACCACATCCCCGCCCTGCCCCTGCCCCTACCCGGGCCTTTTAATTCACTACATTTATTAGATAATTAATTAGGTGGGCCCAATTAAGATCGATCAATACGTTTAGCTCTTTATGTAGGCAGGATTTTTTCGAACAGACAACCTTAGAACTTTATACAGGCAGGTTTTACACGAATTGAAAATATTAGACTTTTAACTAGGCAGGGTTTAGAAAACCAAAAATTGTTGGCAGGTGCTGCAATTTTTTGGTGTGTGTTTCAGTCTGTTCTAGGACACCATGGACCACATGATTAATATCGATGAATTGAAGGGGAATTAAACATATATGTACGTACTTATACCTATATGAGTTTGGTAAAGTATCTTTTACATTCCTATGTTGGTAGGATATTATTGAAATTATTCTTTTAATTGAACTCTTAGATGTTATACCAGGTAGGGTGATTCTAGTCTTATGTTAGCTCTTTAGTCAGGCAGGGCGTATTCGAATCTAATCTAAAATTTAAGAAAGTGGGGTTTATTTTTACGTTATGTCTTAGCTTTTAAGCCCGCAGTGTTCACCACTGCAATAATATTTCGTTGTCTAGTTTTTAAGATCATATGATATATTTTTAAGAAAGTTTTATTTCAGGAAATTGAATTCTCTTGCAAATTTTCTTTCAGGTTTCCTTCTGATATTCAACTTAGCTTTCGGTCGTGAATTTACCAAGTACTCCTCTTGTTGTCTTACTTGTACTACGATCAATTAATGAACGTTCTACAAATTGACAATAATAGGAGATTTTTGTTTCTCACATGTTATATTAGAATTTGTTTTCGCATAATTGGAGGGTGGAAGGGCCGTGGCTAGGGTGGGTCTCCATGCGCAGTAACCTCCACGTGGTGAGACCCGGGCAATCAATTATTTATCGTATAATTATTAAACGTTTAAGAGACGTTTGATAATTATGTGGAAAATAATTCGAGCGAATTGACTGCGAATTGACCCCTAGGCTCCCTTTTCCCTTCATAATTATTCTTCCATTCCTCCTCGGCGCGCGCGAATCTAGCATTCTGACCCCGAGGCTCCCTTTTCCCTTCATAATTATTCTTCCATTCCTCCTCGGCGCGCGCGAATCTAGCATTCGACCCCGAGGTTGCCTTTCCTTTCGTAACTATTTCGTTTCCTTTTCCGTTCTCGGCTCGGGGGACTGATGGTTGGGGACTTAGTGTCAGCCAGTTACGATGTGTGGGGGCGTGATTGTGGTTCTGGACCCTGGTCACGAGGCCCTCGGTTAGACTACGTTCTCTAACATGGGTAGGTTATCCACCATTCTGGAATCGTGGTCGCGGTTCTTGCAATATCCGGGTTGCAGTGTTATCGGGGGGCGGTGTGTGGGGCTGTGATTGCTTTTCTGGACACTTTGGCCCGCCTAGTAGGAAATTCCTATGTGTTAGACCACGCCAAGCACACCTTGGGGTGGCAGAAGGCATACGGGTCATAATCTAGAATCGTGGTTGTGGTCTTGCATATCCGTGCCTTAATGATTTCTGTGGCTCGGAATCGAAACTGGTGTCGATGCTAAGTCGTTTTACTGTACAGACTCTGGCCGAGGGCTCGCGGGCTGCTCGGTAGCAGTCACAAACACAGTAGAAATACTGTCGCGAAATTAGAATCACTTTGTTTGTCAATCATAAGTGTTCCATTAGAGTCAGGGCCCTGTTCGACGAGTTCGGGCTTTCAAAGGCACGTTTGGAAACTATAAAATTAAAGAGCCAGCCTCGTCGATTCAATTTCTGAGTTTAAGAAGTCATTTTTATAATACTTCATTAATTATTTCGTGTCTGCGTTTGCTTCAGAAGCATTGAAAATAATCAGCTAAAGAAGAAGATTCATGATAATACATACGTATAATATGACCACATCCCCGCCCTGCCCCTGCCCCTACCCGGGCCTTTTAATTCACTACATTTATTAGATAATTAATTAGGTGGGCCCAATTAAGATCGATCAATACGTTTAGCTCTTTATGTAGGCAGGATTTTTTCGAACAGACAACCTTAGAACTTTATACAGGCAGGTTTTACACGAATTGAAAATATTAGACTTTTAACTAGGCAGGGTTTAGAAAACCAAAAATTGTTGGCAGGTGCTGCAATTTTTTGGTGTGTGTTTCAGTCTGTTCTAGGACACCATGGACCACATATTAATATCGATGAATTGAAGGGGAATTAAACATATATGTACGTACTTATACCTATATGAGTTTGGTAAAGTATCTTTTACATTCCTATGTTGGTAGGATATTATTGAAATTATTCTTTTAATTGAACTCTTAGATGTTATACCAGGTAGGGTGATTCTAGTCTTAAGTTAGCTCTTTAGTCAGGCAGGGCGTATTCGAATCTAATCTAAAATTTAAGAAAGTGGGGTTTATTTTTACGTTATGTCTTAGCTTTTAAGCCCGCAGTGTTCACCACTGCAATAATATTTCGTTGTCTAGTTTTTAAGATCATATGATATATTTTTAAGAAAGTTTTATTTCAGGAAATTGAATTCTCTTGCAAATTTTCTTTCAGGTTTCCTTCTGATATTCAACTTAGCTTTCGGTCGTGAATTTACCAAGTACTCCTCTTGTTGTCTTACTTGTACTACGATCAATTAATGAACGTTCTATAAATTGACAATAATAGGAGATTTTTGTTTCTCACATGTTATATTAGAATTTGTTTTCGCATAATTGGAGGGTGGAAGGGCCGTGGCTAGGGTGGGTCTCCATGCGCAGTAACCTCCACGTGGTGAGACCCGGGCAATCAATTATTTATCTTATAATTATTAAACGTTTAAGAGACGTTTGATAATTATGTGGAAAATAATTCGAGCGAATTGACTGCGAATTGACCCCTAGGCTCCCTTTTCCCTTCATAATTATTCTTCCATTCCTCCTCGGCGCGCGCGAATCTAGCATTCTGACCCCGAGGCTTCCTTTTCCCTTCATAATTATTCTTCCATTCCTCCTCGGCGCGCGCGAATCCAGCATTCGACCCCGAGGTTGCCTTTCCTTTCGTAACTATTTCGTTTCCTTTTCCGTTCTCGGCTCGGGGGACTGATGGTTGGGGACTTAGTGTCAGCCAGTTACGATGTGCGGGGGCGTGATTGTGGTTCTGGACCCTGGTCACGAGGCCCTCGGTTAGACTACGTTCTCTAACATGGGTAGGTTATCCACCATTCTGGAATCGTGGTCGCGGTTCTTGCAATATCCGGGTTGCAGTGTCATCGGGGGGCGGTGTGTGGGGCTGTGATTGCTTTTCTGGACACTTTGGCCCGCCTAGTAGGAAATTCCTATGTGTTAGACCACGCCAAGCACACCTTGGGGTGGCAGAAGGCATACGGGTCATAATCTAGAATCGTGGTTGTGGTCTTGCATATCCGTGCCTTAATGATTTCTGTGGCTCGGAATCGAAACTGGTGTCGATGCTAAGTCGTTTTACTGTACAGACTCTGGCCGAGGGCTCGCGGGCTGCTCGGTAGCAGTCACAAACACAGTAGAAATACTGTCGCGAAATTAGAATCACTTTGTTTGTCAATCATAAGTGTTCCATTAGAGTCAGGGCCCTGTTCGACGAGTTCGGGCTTTCAAAGGCACGTTTGGAAACTATAAAATTAAAGAGCCAGCCTCGTCGATTCAATTTCTGAGTTTAAGAAGTCATTTTTATAATACTTCATTAATTATTTCGTGTCTGCGTTTGCTTCAGAAGCATTGAAAATAATCAGCTAAAGAAGAAGATTCATGATAATACATACGTATAATATGACCACATCCCCGCCCTGCCCCTGCCCCTACCCGGGCCTTTTAATTCACTACATTTATTAGATAATTAATTAGGTGGGCCCAATTAAGATCGATCAATACGTTTAGCTCTTTATGTAGGCAGGATTTTTTCGAACAGACAACCTTAGAACTTTATACAGGCAGGTTTTACACGAATTGAAAATATTAGACTTTTAACTAGGCAGGGTTTAGAAAACCAAAAATTGTTGGCAGGTGCTGCAATTTTTTGGTGTGTGTTTCAGTCTGTTCTAGGACACCATGGACCACATGATTAATATCGATGAATTGAAGGGGAATTAAACATATATGTACGTACTTATACCTATATGAGTTTGGTAAAGTATCTTTTACATTCCTATGTTGGTAGGATATTATTGAAATTATTCTTTTAATTGAACTCTTAGATGTTATACCAGGTAGGGTGATTCTAGTCTTAAGTTAGCTCTTTAGTCAGGCAGGGCGTATTCGAATCTAATCTAAAATTTAAGAAAGTGGGGTTTATTTTTACGTTATGTCTTAGCTTTTAAGCCCGCAGTGTTCACCACTGCAATAATATTTCGTTGTCTAGTTTTTAAGATCATATGATATATTTTTAAGAAAGTTTTATTTCAGGAAATTGAATTCTCTTGCTAATTTTCTTTCAGGTTTCCTTCTGATATTCAACTTAGCTTTCGGTCGTGAATTTACCAAGTACTCCTCTTGTTGTCTTACTTGTACTACGATCAATTAATGAACGTTCTACAAATTGACAATAATAGGAGATTTTTGTTTCTCACATGTTATATTAGAATTTGTTTTCGCATAATTGGAGGGTGGAAGGGCCGTGGCTAGGGTGGGTCTCCATGCGCAGTAACCTCCACGTGGTGAGACCCGGGCAATCAATTATTTATCGTATAATTATTAAACGTTTAAGAGACGTTTGATAATTATGTGGAAAATAATTCGAGCGAATTGACTGCGAATTGACCCCTAGGCTCCCTTTTCCCTTCATAATTATTCTTCCATTCCTCCTCGGCGCGCGCGAATCTAGCATTCTGACCCCGAGGCTCCCTTTTCCCTTCATAATTATTCTTCCATTCCTCCTCGGCGCGCGCGAATCTAGCATTCGACCCCGAGGTTGCCTTTCCTTTCGTAACTATTTCGTTTCCTTTTCCGTTCTCGGCTCGGGGGACTGATGGTTGGGGACTTAGTGTCAGCCAGTTACGATGTGTGGGGGCGTGATTGTGGTTCTGGACCCTGGTCACGAGGCCCTCGGTTAGACTACGTTCTCTAACATGGGTAGGTTATCCACCATTCTGGAATCGTGGTCGCGGTTCTTGCAATATCCGGGTTGCAGTGTCATCGGGGGGCGGTGTGTGGGGCTGTGATTGCTTTTCTGGACACTTTGGCCCGCCTAGTAGGAAATTCCTATGTGTTAGACCACGCCAAGCACACCTTGGGGTGGCAGAAGGCATACGGGTCATAATCTAGAATCGTGGTTGTGGTCTTGCATATCCGTGCCTTAATGATTTCTGTGGCTCGGAATCGAAACTGGTGTCGATGCTAAGTCGTTTTACTGTACAGACTCTGGCCGAGGGCTCGCGGGCTGCTCGGTAGCAGTCACAAACACAGTAGAAATACTGTCGCGAAATTAGAATCACTTTGTTTGTCAATCATAAGTGTTCCATTAGAGTCAGGGCCCTGTTCGACGAGTTCGGGCTTTCAAAGGCACGTTTGGAAACTATAAAATTAAAGAGCCAGCCTCGTCGATTCAATTTCTGAGTTTAAGAAGTCATTTTTATAATACTTCATTAATTATTTCGTGTCTGCGTTTGCTTCAGAAGCATTGAAAATAATCAGCTAAAGAAGAAGATTCATGATAATACATACGTATAATATGACCACATCCCCGCCCTGCCCCTGCCCCTACCCGGGCCTTTTAATTCACTACATTTATTAGATAATTAATTAGGTGGGCCCAATTAAGATCGATCAATACGTTTAGCTCTTTATGTAGGCAGGATTTTTTCGAACAGACAACCTTAGAACTTTATACAGGCAGGTTTTACACGAATTGAAAATATTAGACTTTTAACTAGGCAGGGTTTAGAAAACCAAAAATTGTTGGCAGGTGCTGCAATTTTTTGGTGTGTGTTTCAGTCTGTTCTAGGACACCATGGACCACATATTAATATCGATGAATTGAAGGGGAATTAAACATATATGTACGTACTTATACCTATATGAGTTTGGTAAAGTATCTTTTACATTCCTATGTTGGTAGGATATTATTGAAATTATTCTTTTAATTGAACTCTTAGATGTTATACCAGGTAGGGTGATTCTAGTCTTAAGTTAGCTCTTTAGTCAGGCAGGGCGTATTCGAATCTAATCTAAAATTTAAGAAAGTGGGGTTTATTTTTACGTTATGTCTTAGCTTTTAAGCCCGCAGTGTTCACCACTGCAATAATATTTCGTTGTCTAGTTTTTAAGATCATATGATATATTTTTAAGAAAGTTTTATTTCAGGAAATTGAATTCTCTTGCAAATTTTCTTTCAGGTTTCCTTCTGATATTCAACTTAGCTTTCGGTCGTGAATTTACCAAGTACTCCTCTTGTTGTCTTACTTGTACTACGATCAATTAATGAACGTTCTATAAATTGACAATAATAGGAGATTTTTGTTTCTCACATGTTATATTAGAATTTGTTTTCGCATAATTGGAGGGTGGAAGGGCCGTGGCTAGGGTGGGTCTCCATGCGCAGTAACCTCCACGTGGTGAGACCCGGGCAATCAATTATTTATCGTATAATTATTAAACGTTTAAGAGACGTTTGATAATTATGTGGAAAATAATTCGAGCGAATTGACTGCGAATTGACCCCTAGGCTCCCTTTTCCCTTCATAATTATTCTTCCATTCCTCCTCGGCGCGCGCGAATCTAGCATTCTGACCCCGAGGCTTCCTTTTCCCTTCATAATTATTCTTCCATTCCTCCTCGGCGCGCGCGAATCCAGCATTCGACCCCGAGGTTGCCTTTCCTTTCGTAACTATTTCGTTTCCTTTTCCGTTCTCGGCTCGGGGGACTGATGGTTGGGGACTTAGTGTCAGCCAGTTACGATGTGCGGGGGCGTGATTGTGGTTCTGGACCCTGGTCACGAGGCCCTCGGTTAGACTACGTTCTCTAACATGGGTAGGTTATCCACCATTCTGGAATCGTGGTCGCGGTTCTTGCAATATCCGGGTTGCAGTGTCATCGGGGGGCGGTGTGTGGGGCTGTGATTGCTTTTCTGGACACTTTGGCCCGCCTAGTAGGAAATTCCTATGTGTTAGACCACGCCAAGCACACCTTGGGGTGGCAGAAGGCATACGGGTCATAATCTAGAATCGTGGTTGTGGTCTTGCATATCCGTGCCTTAATGATTTCTGTGGCTCGGAATCGAAACTGGTGTCGATGCTAAGTCGTTTTACTGTACAGACTCTGGCCGAGGGCTCGCGGGCTGCTCGGTAGCAGTCACAAACACAGTAGAAATACTGTCGCGAAATTAGAATCACTTTGTTTGTCAATCATAAGTGTTCCATTAGAGTCAGGGCCCTGTTCGACGAGTTCGGGCTTTCAAAGGCACGTTTGGAAACTATAAAATTAAAGAGCCAGCCTCGTCGATTCAATTTCTGAGTTTAAGAAGTCATTTTTATAATACTTCATTAATTATTTCGTGTCTGCGTTTGCTTCAGAAGCATTGAAAATAATCAGCTAAAGAAGAAGATTCATGATAATACATACGTATAATATGACCACATCCCCGCCCTGCCCCTGCCCCTACCCGGGCCTTTTAATTCACTACATTTATTAGATAATTAATTAGGTGGGCCCAATTAAGATCGATCAATACGTTTAGCTCTTTATGTAGGCAGGATTTTTTCGAACAGACAACCTTAGAACTTTATACAGGCAGGTTTTACACGAATTGAAAATATTAGACTTTTAACTAGGCAGGGTTTAGAAAACCAAAAATTGTTGGCAGGTGCTGCAATTTTTTGGTGTGTGTTTCAGTCTGTTCTAGGACACCATGGACCACATGATTAATATCGATGAATTGAAGGGGAATTAAACATATATGTACGTACTTATACCTATATGAGTTTGGTAAAGTATCTTTTACATTCCTATGTTGGTAGGATATTATTGAAATTATTCTTTTAATTGAACTCTTAGATGTTATACCAGGTAGGGTGATTCTAGTCTTAAGTTAGCTCTTTAGTCAGGCAGGGCGTATTCGAATCTAATCTAAAATTTAAGAAAGTGGGGTTTATTTTTACGTTATGTCTTAGCTTTTAAGCCCGCAGTGTTCACCACTGCAATAATATTTCGTTGTCTAGTTTTTAAGATCATATGATATATTTTTAAGAAAGTTTTATTTCAGGAAATTGAATTCTCTTGCTAATTTTCTTTCAGGTTTCCTTCTGATATTCAACTTAGCTTTCGGTCGTGAATTTACCAAGTACTCCTCTTGTTGTCTTACTTGTACTACGATCAATTAATGAACGTTCTACAAATTGACAATAATAGGAGATTTTTGTTTCTCACATGTTATATTAGAATTTGTTTTCGCATAATTGGAGGGTGGAAGGGCCGTGGCTAGGGTGGGTCTCCATGCGCAGTAACCTCCACGTGGTGAGACCCGGGCAATCAATTATTTATCGTATAATTATTAAACGTTTAAGAGACGTTTGATAATTATGTGGAAAATAATTCGAGCGAATTGACTGCGAATTGACCCCTAGGCTCCCTTTTCCCTTCATAATTATTCTTCCATTCCTCCTCGGCGCGCGCGAATCTAGCATTCTGACCCCGAGGCTCCCTTTTCCCTTCATAATTATTCTTCCATTCCTCCTCGGCGCGCGCGAATCTAGCATTCGACCCCGAGGTTGCCTTTCCTTTCGTAACTATTTCGTTTCCTTTTCCGTTCTCGGCTCGGGGGACTGATGGTTGGGGACTTAGTGTCAGCCAGTTACGATGTGTGGGGGCGTGATTGTGGTTCTGGACCCTGGTCACGAGGCCCTCGGTTAGACTACGTTCTCTAACATGGGTAGGTTATCCACCATTCTGGAATCGTGGTCGCGGTTCTTGCAATATCCGGGTTGCAGTGTCATCGGGGGGCGGTGTGTGGGGCTGTGATTGCTTTTCTGGACACTTTGGCCCGCCTAGTAGGAAATTCCTATGTGTTAGACCACGCCAAGCACACCTTGGGGTGGCAGAAGGCATACGGGTCATAATCTAGAATCGTGGTTGTGGTCTTGCATATCCGTGCCTTAATGATTTCTGTGGCTCGGAATCGAAACTGGTGTCGATGCTAAGTCGTTTTACTGTACAGACTCTGGCCGAGGGCTCGCGGGCTGCTCGGTAGCAGTCACAAACACAGTAGAAATACTGTCGCGAAATTAGAATCACTTTGTTTGTCAATCATAAGTGTTCCATTAGAGTCAGGGCCCTGTTCGACGAGTTCGGGCTTTCAAAGGCACGTTTGGAAACTATAAAATTAAAGAGCCAGCCTCGTCGATTCAATTTCTGAGTTTAAGAAGTCATTTTTATAATACTTCATTAATTATTTCGTGTCTGCGTTTGCTTCAGAAGCATTGAAAATAATCAGCTAAAGAAGAAGATTCATGATAATACATACGTATAATATGACCACATCCCCGCCCTGCCCCTGCCCCTACCCGGGCCTTTTAATTCACTACATTTATTAGATAATTAATTAGGTGGGCCCAATTAAGATCGATCAATACGTTTAGCTCTTTATGTAGGCAGGATTTTTTCGAACAGACAACCTTAGAACTTTATACAGGCAGGTTTTACACGAATTGAAAATATTAGACTTTTAACTAGGCAGGGTTTAGAAAACCAAAAATTGTTGGCAGGTGCTGCAATTTTTTGGTGTGTGTTTCAGTCTGTTCTAGGACACCATGGACCACATGATTAATATCGATGAATTGAAGGGGAATTAAACATATATGTACGTACTTATACCTATATGAGTTTGGTAAAGTATCTTTTACATTCCTATGTTGGTAGGATATTATTGAAATTATTCTTTTAATTGAACTCTTAGATGTTATACCAGGTAGGGTGATTCTAGTCTTAAGTTAGCTCTTTAGTCAGGCAGGGCGTATTCGAATCTAATCTAAAATTTAAGAAAGTGGGGTTTATTTTTACGTTATGTCTTAGCTTTTAAGCCCGCAGTGTTCACCACTGCAATAATATTTCGTTGTCTAGTTTTTAAGATCATATGATATATTTTTAAGAAAGTTTTATTTCAGGAAATTGAATTCTCTTGCAAATTTTCTTTCAGGTTTCCTTCTGATATTCAACTTAGCTTTCGGTCGTGAATTTACCAAGTACTCCTCTTGTTGTCTTACTTGTACTACGATCAATTAATGAACGTTCTACAAATTGACAATAATAGGAGATTTTTGTTTCTCACATGTTATATTAGAATTTGTTTTCGCATAATTGGAGGGTGGAAGGGCCGTGGCTAGGGTGGGTCTCCATGCGCAGTATCCTCCACGTGGTGAGACCTGGGCAATCAATTATTTATCGTATAATTATTAAACGTTTAAGAGACGTTTGATAATTATGTGGAAAATAATTCGAGCTAATTGACTGCGTATTGCACTTAGGATACAATGTACATTAATGGCCGCTTAATGTTCGTTTTTTTCCACAGTTAATGTTCGCGGAGTCATCCCTACCAATTCTTGGACCTACTCCGAATCGGAGTATAAATTTTACTCCAATTATTAATTTGGTATTATATATTTTCAGAAAAATCTCGATTAGTACACTTCGCTCGGGACCGAATACGAACACTAATCGTTTGCAGACACGTTTATCGCAGGAATTGCCTTATATTAGTAAATGAGTTACTTCGTTTTTTGTTTTTTTTCATTAAAGTTTAACGTCGCATCAACACCAGGGTCATTAGCACTTCGTTATTGTTATTAGTTGAATATAAATAAGAAATTGCGCCTTTCATTAACGATAAAATTGCTCCAAGGAAAAAGATAATTAAAGAATTTGTCTAGTAACTATACAATTAAGAATTGTAGTATACAATTATCGTCACTATCTTTTTCATTGTGGCAACATTATTGTTTGGGTGTTAAAAAAATATACATCTCTTAGCTCATTTTTTTTTTGGTGAGTTATCAGAAAATAATGTAAAGTATAACTTTAAAAATTATTTCGTTTATTGATAGTACAATTGAAATAAGAAAACTTTTTATCATGTGTTTCTTTAATTAAAAGATTTTTAATTAACATTAAATGTTTCACATCCTTCGTTGCCTTTCATTGCGGCAAAGAACAAAAGAACTCTTTAAAATTATTTAATTTTCGCATTGTTTTCTATAATCTGTTGGTAACGTTGCGAGTGACTCGGAAATGGTATGGGTCCCTCAGGCACCCAGAAATTCGGGCCGAAAAAATACATTGGATGTCTTGTCTATTCCTATATCTCGTCAGTGTCATGGGCAGTGATCACTTGAAGAACTATTATTTACTAAAGTAGTGGGGACGGGATTCATGCGATTGTGTGGATATATGTAAATGCTTTGAGGGGATCAGGACAGCTTTTTCTCGAGCAACGTTTCGGTAAAAAAATTGAGCTACGGTGCCTGGTCTCGCGATGCACTTCGGCTCGGCTCGAGTTGAGTCGAAACCACATCGCGATGCATCGGGGCAATGAAATTGACAGTGTCCGTCAAGCGTCCCGCCTGTGCTGTCCCGCTTTCATTGCGCAGCAAATAACAAAAGAATTCTTTAACGAGGATCGTAGGTCCAGCTAAAACTTAATCAGAACCCGCAGAAGTTCAATAGGCACGACCCTAGAGTCGTAGGTCCGGCTAAAAGTTGGTCAGAAAACGTAAAAGTCCAGTAGGTACAACTCTGGGATCGTAGGTTCAGCTATAAGTCGGTCAGAACCCGAAGAAGTACAATAGACACGATCCTAGAGCCGTCGGTCCGGCTAAAAGTGGGTCAGAAAACGTAAAAGTCCAGTAGATACAACCCTAGGATCGTAGGTTTAGCTAAAAATTGGTCAGAAGTCGAAAAAGTTCAGTACGTATGACCTTAGTACAGTAGTACGCACGACCGCGATCGGAGACCTTCGAAGAGTTCGAAAATTGCGAATACCACCGAGCACGACCGAGCGTTACCGACGCGCCGGCGCGTCGCGGAGTGGGGATGCCGGTGCGCGGCGCACGCGGTGTCACTATCAGTTCAAGCGTCGTACCGTACGGTTCGTCTATGCTGTCGAAGGTTAGCGACATATGTACATCAGCTTACAACACAATAGCATCTCGGGGTTTACTTTATCACCGCATACGCTTGTCTATTACCTTCTATTAATTAATACACGTTTATTTAACAATCGTTTGACTATCGTGGATATCCATTAAACTCTTTCTCGAGTCTCTTTTGCTGGACGCTTGACCGGTCATCCGGTACCACCGATTTTTTGATTCGCGATAACTAGTCGTTTATTAAAATATCGGGTTAATTAATTTATTAGTTTAAACGGTTCTTTGAATATTTATTATATTTTATTACACGATTATTCGGATTCGATGCGGTGTTAAGGTTGCGTTTATTTTCTTTGCAATGTCACTTACATACTCAGTTACATATGTCCTTTCGCAACTTTGAATTCGATTCTGATTTTAGCACAGGTTTATCACGTTGCTTTTCTTTTTGTTGCAGGTACAATGGGTGATTGGTTGGTGGAGGATAATATATTGAGGCTGCAGGAATGGAGTATTGAGATACAATTACTGCGATACATAACAATCAGTCCGATGACCTATGATGAAGGATTGGTAACATTTAACTTATTATCCCAACGGTTTACGTATATTTCTTGTTATCTGGCGATTGGATTTTGGCTCAAGTTCTTTTCTTTCGGTTGCAAGTTATTGAGCAATTTAAACATTTTAAATAGAACTTACAATATGCCACTCGCGATTGAAACTAGAGTCTGTAAATTTCATTAATTCTAAACGAAAAATTGAAATACTTTCATGTTTCGCTGCATATCGGTCGCGATTTCTGTTATAGCTTCACTAGTATTTATTAAAAACTTTTAATATCTCTGTGACTTTGCACAAGTACGGTCAAATTGTATTTTCGATGCAGGATTGCCCGCGTACGTACGTACTGGTTGCCATGCACCTGAAGCATGATAAATAGTTTCGAGTCTTGATTTCTACAAGCAGCTACGAGAACTTATAAATTCGCGATATTGCTTGCTTACTAAGATCATGATCACCTTTAAAACTCGGGCAAAGAACAGTCACAGTATGCTTTTGATAAATCATTTATATTAATCTATAATAGTATATGTTGAATAGACAATTAACAGTAATTAAATCAGAATAATAATACGGTAGTACTTTATTAAAACAAAGCAGTATTTCCTCAACAGACGTTTGACAGGATGAAGAAATAAGAAAGAGACAAATAAAATCAAATGTGTATTGCTTCAATTTCTAACGCCTCACCCTATTTACTAACTTGTACAGATTCTCTTTCAGAAAATTTTGATGACCGCGCGCAATGCGGTCGGTAGAGTCAGTTCTTGTTCCGTCAAAGTTCTTTTTATTATTTTCTGAGCGAAACCGCTCATAATAATTATAACTAAATATAAATAACAGTAAAGATACGCGAAAGTAGAGTCAGTGTTTGCTTCGAAATATTGCTCTCGCGAAATTAGAGTCACTTTGTTCGTCGATCACAATTGACGTGCGCGATAGTAGTCTTTTATTTATTTATTTTTTCTTTCGCAATAAGTATTCCGGTATTAGAGTCAGCACCGATGCAGTTCGGCGAGTTCGGGCATTCATCCATCAACTCGAAGAGTAAGTATCTCTGTATTTCTTTAATCTTATTTTACAATGGTCTTTGATAATTATCATGATCGAAAAGTACTCAAAACGCAAAGATTTCAATGTTCTCTGTTCTTTTGAATGTTTCAGAAGGTGCCATGAGCTCGATGGTATTACCATAACGATATTGTTGACCGCGCGCAATGCGGTCGGTAGAGTCAGTGCTTGTTCCGTCAAAGTTCTTTTTATTATTTTCTGAGCGCAACCGCCCTTATTAATAATTAAACATAAATAGCAGTAAAGAGACGCGAGATTAGAGTCAGTGTTTGCTCCGAAATAATACTCTCGCGAAAAATAAAGTCACTTTGTTCGTCGATCACAATTATTCCGTTTCCTTTTCCGTTCTCGGCTCGGAGGACTGATGGTTAGGGACTTAGTGTCAGCGAGTTACGATGTGTGGGGACGTGATTGTGGTTCTGGACCCTGGTCACGAGGCCCTCTGTTAGACCACATATAATCTCTAATTTGGGTAGGTCATCCACCATTCTGGAATCGTGGTCGCGGTTCTTGCAATATCCGGGTTGCAGTGTCATCGGGGGGCGGTGTGTGGGGCTGTGATTGCTTTTCTGGACACTTTGGCCCGCCTAGTAGGAAATTCCTATGTGTTAGACCACGCCAAGCACACCTTGGTGTGGCAGAAGGCATACGGGTCATAATCTAGAATCGTGGTTGTGGTTTTGCATATCCGTGCCTTAATGATTTCTGTGGCTCGGAATCGAAACTGGTCTCGATGCTAAGTCGTTTTACTGTCCAGACTCTGAGCCGAGGACTCGCGGGCTGCTCGGTAGCAGTCACAAAAACAGTAGAAATACTGTCGCGAAATTAGAATCACTTTGTTCGCCAATCATAAGTGTTCCATTAGAGTCAGTGTCCTGTTCAGCGAGTTCGGGCTTTCAGCCATCAATTTGACGAGTAAGTATCTCCTTCGTTCTTTAATCTTGTATTGCAATAATCATTGATAATTAACACATTCCAAAAGTACTGAAAATACATAGATTTTAATGTTGTTTGCTCTTTTTGAATGTTTCAGCAGCTTCCATGGCTTCGATGGCGACGAGCTTGACCGCACACCTGGTGAGTCTGCAACCGGTGAGTGGCATGCTTTAAAGTTCCTCTGGTCACTCAATCATGTCGCAGGACGAAAGGTCCGAACCGACACGGGTGACTAGTTGTAATTACGTAGATTTTTCTGGCAAGCACTGTGACCATGGGTATATGGAAATATACTCATGAGTAGTAACTTCTTTACTGCTTTATATTATGTGAGGATAGGTCTTCTTGTACAACGCGTTTTTAAATAGCTTGATAATTTTAAAACAGATCATATTTAGTACAAAATATATCACTATATATCTTTTTATAATAGAGTATTTAATTGAATACCTATGAAACGATATTTAAATAGTTATTAATTATTGAATGAATATAAAGTAACGTCCAGTATTCTACGTGCATTAGTTTGTAGTGGAGAAGTCGAATACCATTCGACTTCGTTTACTTGTCAATTGCAATGACTGCACAGTTAGAATAAATTGCATAATTATTGCTGTTAGTAAGAGTGTAGTATTTCATCTTTTTCTACTTTGATAATATATAAAGTGAAGGTACTCATTTACCTTATCAATTTGTTGGAACTATCGAATAATTTTATTATTCGATATCCATATTAGTCTTTAGCGTTTAAAGATATCGATACGTTCATTGTTTCCGTACAAAATGTTAATTAAACCTGAATGTACAAGAAGACAATACGCGAACGGGTAGTTTTCGAAATCAAGGCAATCAACTTTTAAAGCAATCTTGCGTTTTAGAATCAATGCTTTGATAACGGGAACGCCCGAGGATGTTTCAATTTAATTCAAAGTATATTAAAGTAGAGTCGTTGAATAATTTCTCTATTAACGTAGAGTCTTTGAATAATTTTTCTAATAAAGTAGAGTCACTGCATAATTTTTCTAATATAGTAGAGTCATTGCACAATTTTTCTAATAAAGTAGAGTCATTTAATTTTCTCTTCAATAAAATAGAATCATATATAGATCTGTTGTACATATATATGTATTTTAGCCCGTTAGAAAATCAGTATGTCCTTATCATCTTTTTAGACGAGGATTTTCAGGTTTAACCCTTTCCGTGTTCACTGCCCGGATCCCACTCACGTGCCCCGGTGCTACTTGGGTGGGAAAACGGTGGTAGAGCACGATGATATTTTTTAGTTTATAAGCCATGAAATGATTTATTGTTGGCGACTGACAGTGCGTTGGTGTATCGTGCACGACGTAATATCCGCATTGTGTGTGTGGTTAGGCTGTGGATTTGCGTCGTTCCGTATTAAAATGTAGCTACTATGACCAAGATAAGATGTCCATCAATTTAAAACAGACATCATTTTTAGTATTATTTGCTTCAATAATTCCTACTATACTTGGGCACGAAGTTTTTGTCATTTAAGATGACAGAGGCCAAATGCCAAAAAGAATTGAATATACTTATCAATTGCTATCAAGTACCTCTTGTATCGGTGCTATTTAATTATTTTATTAAATATCTATTAAATATCTCAACCGCGACGTGGTTTTTTCCACGTGAACGCAGAGATCCCAGCCACTGTCAGTCGATTTCAGAAAAATGGTACGTACATTAGAGTGTGCAAGTTGTGTGACAGCACTTGGGTGTCGGGGGTGTCCCGGGACGCCTCCCTAGTGTAGGCTTTTGCGCCCAAGTGTTTGACTGAGAACCGTGGAGTGTCGTGTGTTGGTGTGTTTGTTTGCCATTTTTTAAATATAGGTCCAGGTAGGATAGGTAGCATACTTTCTGGTGTGATTGATAGACATAAGTAGGTAGGGCCGGGCAGGTTGACACAGTCTCCGATCGGGTAGGCACTATTTCGCGTGTTCAACCTGTTTCAGGAAATCTGATTTGAAAAGTCGACGGTGAAGCTGTGGCGCGAACGAAAATGCGTTCGCCTCTGGCTTTGCCTATCGATTTTTCGAATCCTTCGCGGTCGTGGTCGCGATTTAGGCTCCGAAACGAAACGCGTTACATTATGCTCGAGGCTGCACGTGTGAACGAAGAACGATTACAATTTTAATCGTAATCTATGTGATTTTCCGTAATCACAATTTTACGATTTTATTTGATCGCCATTCGGCCACGTGTGTTCCATTTAGCTCCGCGATTCAAACTCTTTATTTCACCTTTATAAGTTTTTCCTTGGTTTCCGATTAGAGTCTCGAGCCTAGTTTAAGTTTCAGCTGACCCTTGGGTCCGACGAAATGGAGAGGCTATATGCCGAAGAGGCCCGACAAACTGTCACTCAAGAGGGCAACTACTAATGGCTCCCCATTCTTTTTAAGAATGGGGAATCATTCTGTGTTACTACTTTGTCACTGTGGTTGCATTTTCATTTGTAGAATTTTTATTTGTACTTGGCCGATGCACATTCCGGCCCAACGATACAGCCCTCCCAAAAATATCGCGTTGCTTTAGAGTTGCGAAAAACTTGCGAACGGGTCGAGTTGGAGTTGCGTTGAATGCCACTTATTGCTATTCTTATTGCTAGTTAAATTGTAGTATTTTATAATACACTTTACATTTGAGCTTCTAGTATTGCGGAAATTGTTTTCGCGTATTGGAACTTTCAGTTCATTTTTCAGAGGATCTTCAATTTGCTTAATTTTGGATAGTACATATAATTTACTGTTTGCTTTCTATTAGTCTTAATAAATAGTGTTGCGAAATGATTGTTTCGCGAGTTCCAGTTAGCGTTGCGTTGATTAAAGATCGCGTTTTTAAGTAGAGTTGCGACTACTAGTCCCCATCTGCTTCCAATTGGAAGCCTGTTCCTGAACCAGGAACTTTTTCTTTTCAGCGTTTTATATTAGCCTTTCTTTTTATTTTATTTTTCTTAATAATTATACTACCTGGAATGTCTGTTGATGGAAGTACTGCTAAAAATTTGCATACATATTAGTAAATTACTGTGTGAACGAAATGAAAAGAAATGAAAAAGAAAATAAATGAAAGAGAATGGAAAGAAAAAAGAAAAGAAAAGAAAAGAAAAAGAACAAAGAAAAGAAAAGAAAAGAAAAGAAAAGAAAGAAGAAGAAAAGAAAAAGAGCAAAGTAAAAAACAGATATAATTTGCAGAATCTTTGATAAATTTATAATAATTCTAGATAGTAGATTTAAATTAGAGTTAATACTAGTGACTGTTCATTATTGGAGTTTAACTCTTAAATATTTCCTCTTAATTGTTGCAATTCTATCTTAACCTTTTCTTTAGTAGAGCCAATTTTTATAACTTTTCGAGCTTGCTTTGTAGAAATTGAAATTCACTCGCGATATCCGTAAATGTTTAAACAAAAATCCTTGCACGAAAAACGTTATTGGCAGTAGTTGGGTCTCGGCATGGTGATAGTTGAAGTTTGATATTTTTCTTCCGAATAATCGTTTGTCGCTTCTTTGTTGAAGCAAAATAGAATCAATTGTAGTGAAATGTGACTACTTCATTTTGAAGTTTTTAATGATCGTGATACCACCATTCAGTTTGATCTAGACGTACAAAAGAATATATCACTTTGGCCGAAATCCAATTAACTATTGTTAACAAAAAATAGCAGCATTTTTCATATCAATTCTGATTTATTAACTGCGCTAAAATTCAGTTATTACGAATTAAAAGCAGCTTCATTTCGGTATAAAATGGGGAGGCTTGGGGATGTCACTAATCCAATGCTTGAGATTGTTACAGATTCACAGATGAACCCAAATATGCTATATTAAACAAACATAAGTACATACGTCAGAGGCTCAAGAGTGGAATATATAGAATACAGATCCAGAAATATTATCAAAGACACGATTGGAAACTTTAAAATTAAAGAGCCAGCCTCGTCGATTCAATTTGTGAGTTTAAGAATTCATTCTTATAATGCTTTACTAATTATTTCGAGTTTGTGCATGTTTCAGAAGCATTGAAAAGAAGAGGATTCATGAAACAATGTATAATACGAACACACCCTCACCCCATCCCTGCCCCAAACCCCTGTCCTCATTAACTAATTACAGGTGTTAGACAATTAATTAGGCAGGCCCAAATATAAATCGAACAATACATTTAGCTCTTTATGTAGGTAGGATTTGTCTCAACACACAATCTTAGATCTTTATACTGGCAGGTTTTACACGAATTTAAATTATTAGACTTTTAATTAGGCAGGGTTTATAAAACCAAATATTGTAGGCAGGTGCTGCAATTTTTTGGTTCGGGTTTCTGTCTGTTCTAGGACACCATGGACCACGAGAGATTAATACGGACTAACCGAAGAGGATTTAAGTATATGTATACTCATACCTACATGAGTATGGGATAGTATCTATTACAGTCCTATGTAGATAGGATATTATTCTAGTCTTAAGTTAGCTCTTTAGTCAGGCAGGGCGTATTCGAATCTAATCTAAAATTTAAGAAAGTAGGGTTTATTTTTAAGTTATGTTTTAGCTTTTAAGCCCGCAGTGTTCACCGCTGCAATAATATTTCGTTGTCTAGTTTTTAAGATCATAGGATATATTTTTAAGACAGTTTTATTTCAGGAACGTGAATTCTCTTGCAGATTTTCTTTCAGGTTTCCTTCTGATATTCCATTTAGCTTTCGGTCGTGAATTTTCCATCTACTCCTCTTGTTGTCTTACTTGTACTACGATCAATTACTGAACGTTCTACAAATTGACAATAATAGGAGATTTTTCTTTGTCACATGTTATATTAGAATTAGTTTTCGCGTAATTGGAGGGTGGAAGGGCCGCGGCTAGGGTGGGTCTCCATGCGCAGTAACCTCCACGTGGTGAGACCCGGGCAATCAATTATTTATCGTATAATTATTAAACGTTTAACCGACGTTTGATAATTATGCGGAAAATAATTCGAGCGAATTGACTGCGTATTGTACTTAGGATACAATGTACAATAATGGCCGCTCAGTGTTCGTTCATATCCCCAATTAATGCTTGCCGAGACATCGCCACCAATCCTTGGACCTACTCCGAATCGGAGTATAAATTTTACTCCAATTATTAATTTGGTATTATATATTTTCAGAAAAATCTCGATTAGTACACTTCGCTCGGGATCGAATACGAACACTAATCGTTTGCAGACACGTTTATCCCAGGAATTGTCTTATATTAGTAAATAATTTACTTCGTTATTGTTATTAGTTGAATATAAATAAGAAATTGCGTCTTTCATTAACGATAAAATTGCTCCAATGAAAAAGATAATGAAAGAATTTGTCTAGTAATTATACAATTAACAATTGTAGTATACAATTATCGTCATTATCTTTTTCATTGTGGCAACTTTATTGTTTGGGTGTTAAAACAATATACATCTCTTGGCTCAATTTTTGTTTGGTAATTTATCAGAAAATAATGTAAAGTATAACTTTAAAAATTATGTCATTTATTGATAGTACAATTGAAATAAGAAAACTTGTTAACATGTGTTTCTTTAATTAAAAGATTTTTAATTAACATTAAATTTTTCATATCCTTTGTTGCCTTTCATTGCGGCAAAGAACAAAAGAATTCTTTAAAATTATTCAATTTTCGCATCGTTTTCAATAATCTGTGGGTAACGTTGCGAGTGACACGGAAATGGTAATGGGTCGCGGCGTCCCAGAAATCGTGGCCGAAAAAATACATTGCATGTCTTGTCTATTCCTATATCTCGTCGGTGACCACTCGCGCTTGCTATGGTAGTCCCATCTATACAGAACGCATTGAAACTACTCACACCCCTTACTTACCGTTAAGTGTAGATATGGCAGAGGCCCGAATAGTTTTAGTCACATCTGTATAGATGGCGATACTAATGACTCGAGATAAAGTAGACATATATACAGTTTCGGGCAGTTCTGTATAGATGGCGAAATTAAAGCCCACTTTGCGTGTAGGTAAGACAGGGATGCGAGTGGTACGTAAATTCAAACACCTACCTGTTTACAAGTAGCGGCGCGATAAAGTTCATAAAACTTGGCTATTTATGTCTTCATTCATGAAATTAAGTTAATAATGCTCGAAAATTGTTTTGCAATCGTAGTTACATACCAATAAAGTGTTAGCAAACACGGTGTCACAATCTACATTAAAGTTAATATGTATGGTAACATCGTAAGTTCCATTGTTCATTTTATTCAGGAACAATCAAGCTCTTTAGCAAAGGTAAAAATCATCTTTCAGCACGTAATAAATACATACTAATAGTAGTATTATTCTTTATTTCGGTCTCACAGGAATGAAAGTTTGGTTAGTGTACATATAACCTATCTTTACAATACTATCTTAACTCTTGCACTCTCATCTTCCGTTTCGCTGTTCGTTCTCATACCTTCTCTGCCTTACGTATTGCATTATTTCTTACCTCTTAATCGCGTATCTATTATAAATCTTTTCCATTCCTTCTTGTTTAATTACAAAATCCTATTTCATGATTATACACCATTGTATCTTTTTCCATACATTCTGTTAAGAGGTGTTCTAACGTTCCAAATTTTTGTGTGCACAGGTCAGATCCTTTTTTCTTTTTCTCCTCCTAATATTTATTTGATCCTTTAATGCTTTTGCATCTTACCTGTGCTATTAACTGATGATTATGGCCTATTCCATTCTTGCTTTGGTATTCTATTAGCGTTGCTGTTCCAATATATTTTCACCGTCCATTATATCTCGCTTATTTTATTTTTATGTTTCGTTCCTGATGTTGTATTTCATAGTCTATTCTTTTAAGGGTCTGCGACAATTCCTTTACTTCCGATCTAATTAAATTCTCTCTTAAGAGACCCATTCTTAAATAATCCTCTTCTTCTTTAATGCTTCTGGTTTGGCCCTCCTTTCTTTCTTTGGTCTCCTTTTACATACTTACTAATATATGTTTTGTGTGTGCAGGTTGTGGAGGCAAAGAGTAACGAGCATTGACTGACACATCCCATCATGCATAGGAGCAAGAAAGAAAATAGAAGAACTTTTGCCACATACTTTACTTATCCATTAATTATAGTAAATTGATTTATAAAAATAGTTTGCAACTGTTAGCGCATAAGCTTAATTTAGAACAATTGTGTAGTTAACTGTTCTGTATAATATCTATTATATACTTTATTTTATATTCAGATCATTCGGTAGATCTTATATAAACTTTGATATTACTTATATATTACTAAAACAAGTTCTACTGAATGTGCTAAATGTAAAATAAAAGATATAATAAATAATGTATGTATGCTCAAGTTTACACAAATGCTGTAATTTAAATTTTATAAGCTTCTGCATATGAAGTACATAATTTTTAGTATAAGCTTTATCTGTAAGCTATATATTGTAAAATGACTTTAAAGAATAGTTTATAACTATTGGATTATTTAAGTTTATTGTATTTTTCATATTACGTAAACGTTAGT
Organism: Nomada ferruginata; assembly: GCA_963583965.1. Taxonomy (NCBI): domain Eukaryota; kingdom Metazoa; phylum Arthropoda; class Insecta; order Hymenoptera; family Apidae; genus Nomada; species Nomada ferruginata. The sequence goes on from OY757213.1 coordinate 17,672,053, forward strand.
TTAGAATTAATACATGCTTTAGTTGTACGATGTATTGTAAATAGATGTAAAAGAGTAGTCCATAAGTATTAGCTTGTAATTTGAACCTTTTTGTGACTTGTATCTTCATTCATTAGTTTAAATAAATGTTAAATTAAAAGAACTCCACTCTTCTTTTTATTTTCACACCTTAACAATCCTTGAAAGAACCTAATTCCAATTCCTTACACAAGAAGTACCGTGGACGAACTTTAAATGCAAAGTCCTGAAGCGAGAAACTTGTAAAAATGGCCCTATACGTTATTAAATATAAAAGAAGGAAATTGTGGAAACGACATCATTTTCGGTCTTCATTTCTTGCAACATTTGATGGCAGAAGTCTAGAAAATTAAGCGCTCGGAAATTCTTGGAATATGACGTCATTTCCAAGAACTGCTGATGTCGGATACCTCCTCGCACATCATATTCTCCTGATACAAATCCACGATTTTCAGCGAGTTATTTTTGCCAGAATCTCAGAAATTTAAGAACTCGGAAATTCCTGGAACGTGACGTCATTTCCAAGAATTAATGCGATGAAAGACCTCCTCGCATATCATATTCTCCTGATACAAATCCACGATTTTCAGCGAAATATTTTTACCAAAAACCCAGAAATTTGACGCTTGGAAATTCCTGGAACGTGACGTCATTTCCAAGAACTGCCTGGGTCGGATACCTCCTTGCACATCATATTCTCCTGATACAAATCCTCGATTTTCAGCACTTAAATTTCTTCTGAAAATCTTAGATTTGTATTAGGAGAATATGATGTGCAAGGAGGTCTTTCATCGAAGCAATTTTTGGAAATGACGTCACGTTCCAGGAATTTCCGAGCGTCAAATTTCTGGGTTTTTGGTAAAAATATTTCGCTGAAAATCGTGGATTTGTATCAGGAGAATATGATATGCGAGGAGGTCTTTCATAGCAGAAATTCTTGGAAATGACGTCACGTTCCAGGAATTTCTCAGCGCTTATTTTAATAACGTATAGGGCCATTTTGACAAGTTTCCCGCTTTAGGACTTTGCATTTAAAGTTCGTCCACGGTACTTCTTGTATAAGGAATCGGAATTAGGTTCTTTCAAGGATTGGTAAGGTATGAAAGTAAAAAGAGCACTGGAATTCTTTTCATTGCAAATTTATTTAAATTAATCAATGAATATACAAGTTACAAAAATGTTGTAATTAAATTTACAAACAGATACTTATTAACTATTCTTTTATATCTATTTACATTACATCGTACAACTAAATCTTGTATCAATTCTAAACCAACATTTATGTAATATAACTAACACTATAAACATAAATAATCTAATACTTATAAACTATTCTTTGAAGTTAATTTACAATATATCTTACAGATAAATCATACACTAAAATTTACGTACTTCATATGTAGAAGCATATAAAATTTAAATTACAGCAATTGTGTAACTTGTGAATATGTCAATTATTTATTATATCTTTCGTTTTACATTTAGCACATTCAGTAGAACTTGTAATGGTTATATAAGTAATATGAAAGTTCATATAAGATCTACCGAATAAACTGAATATAAAATAAAGCATATAATAGATAACGTAACAGTTAATTACACAATTGTCCTAAATTAATCTTATGCTCTAATAGTTACAAACTATTTTTATAAACCAATTTACTTTAACTAAAGTATGTAGCAGGAGTTATTCTGTATTCTTTCTTCTTTCTTGCTTTTATGCATGATGAGATGCACCGGGCAATGTTCCTCACGCTTTGGATGCGAAACCTGCACACACAAAGAATATATTAGTAAGCATGTAACAGGCGAAAGAAACATTGTTAAGGGATAGTTAGAAGAAAACGAAATAGGGAAAGACTACACAAGAAGTATAAGAAAAAGGGAGGATTATTTAAAAAGGAATGGAATGAATCCAACATGAATAAATTTGACGAGAAGGGGAGTAAAGAAAGTGATGGTGAGCCTTAAAGCCTAAATGTATAATCAAAATGAAATAAGGGGATAAGTAATGGGATAATGTACATAAGGTTTGCAAGAAAGAGTGGAGAAGAAGAATGCGTAAGCTAAGATAGTAATCAAAAGTAAGGCTATATGTACACTAAATCAAAATTTCATAGCTGCGAGGCCGACATAAAAAGGAATACTATTGTTAGTATAAGAAAAAGATATTTAGACACGTATTACACTTACATCAGCCTTTGTTGCATACACCTTCCAATCCCACAAAACCAATTTAATATAACTGAAGTATGTATATGGCGAGAGTTATTCTTTCCTCTTCCTTCTGTTTATGCACAATGAGAATTGGCAGTCAATGCTCCTTATCCTTTGCCTACGAGACCTACGCACACAAAAAATATGTTAGTAAGTACATGACAGGAGATAGAAAGATTGTTAAATGATATTTAGTCGAAAAAGAAAGTAGAGCGGGCCAAACTAGAAGTATAAGACAAAGGTACTTTTAGAACGAATGGAACGAGTGCGAGAATACTAAATTTGATAAGAACAGAACTAAAGGATCTAACAGAGAGCCTTCAAAGAAAAATACAAGAAGCAAGATATAATGAAAGGTTTAAATGTATTAAAACGGGAGCAAGACGACAGTACCACAGTAAAGAGAGAACAGGAAAGTGTCGGCAATTAATAGCGCAGAAATGACTTAGGAATTTGAAATGAAACAGAGAGGAAATGGAAAGATGTATAATACATGTGCGATAAAGAGATAAGAATAATGTGATACGTAAGGTAGAGAAGGTTTAAAAAGGAACAGCGAAACGGAAGATGAGAGTACAAGAGTCCATATAGTATTGCAAAGATAGGTTATATGTAAACTAACCAAACTTTCATTGCTTCGAGACCGAAATAAAGAATACTACTACTATTAGTATGTATTTATTACGTGCCGGAAAATTTATTTAAAGGAATAAATTTTCACAAATGCATTTACCTGTGCTAAAGAGCTTGATTGTTGTACAATAAAATGAACAATGGAACTTGCAATGTTACCGTACATATTAATTTTTATGTAGACTGTAACACGGTGTTTGCTAACTCTTTATTGATCTGTAAATGAGTGTACAATACGGTTTTTGAGAATTATTAACTCAATTTGATGAATGGAGACATAAATAACCAAATTTTATGAACATTATCGCACCGCTACTTATAAACAAGTGTCTGAATTTACGTACCACTCACATCCCTGTCTTACCTACACTCAAAGTGGGCTTTAATTTCGCCATCTATACAGAACTGCTCGAAACTGTATACATGTCTGCTTTATCTAAGAGTCATTAGTATCGCCATCTATACAGACGTGACGCAAACTACTCGGGCCTCTGCCATATCTACACTTATGGTAAGTAAGGGGTGCGAGTAGTTCCAATGTGATCTGCATAGATGGAACTATCATAGCAAGCGCGAGTGGTTTCAAGGAGTTCTGTATAGATGGCGAAACCATAGCAGGCACTGTAGATATGGCAGAGACCCGCGTAGATTCAAGTATATCTTTGCAGATGTTAATTAATTTATGAATTAAATGATATATACACGGGTATTTCAATTATAAAAAAGAAGGCTTCTTGAGAAATAAGAAAATGCAATTCTCTAGGCGAAACATATATGATTTATGTTACTAATGAATTATCTCGAAAGCGTCAGAAAACAGAAGAGTCTACATAAGAAGCAGGGCAATAAATAATACACAATATTTAGAGCTGCAGATAGATACAACGATAGAAACGAGAACTCAAAAGTAATTGCAATAAGAACTTAAGATTCTCTCCGCTCAAATAACTACAGTGGACAGTAATGCCCGCTTAATGTTCGCTGCTTCGAGGCTGCCTAGCGACCACTATCCAGGGATGTGATTTATAAGGAATTGTTCATGCTTATCACTTTTCGGCACTCTCGGTTTAGGCTGTGTTGGGAGTGGATTGAGATGTACTGAGAACCAGCGTGAGATATATTTAACACGTTGAGTGCCACGTCAGGCATCGGTGTCTGACACTAAACTTTCCGTTCAGGCCGCGTCAGTCATCGGTGACTGACAATCAACTTTCCGTTGAGTGACTAACAGTAAACTTTCCGTTCAGGCCGCGTCAGTCATAGGTGACTGACAATCAACTTTCCGTTCAGTGACTGACACTAAACTTTCCGTTCAGGCCGCGTCAGTCATCGGTGACTGACAATCAACTTTCCGTTGAGTGACTAACAGTAAACATTCCGTTCAGGCCGCGTCAGTCATCGGTGACTGACAATCAACTTTCCGTTGAGTGACTAACAGTAAACTTGCCGTTCAGGCCGCGTCAGTCATAGGTGACTTAACTAACGGGGTATTAACAGTGTTAAGCTACGCCGCGGCGCGCCGTCGGGCATGTCGCGCCGTGTGGCCTAAACGGAAAGCGTGGCAAAACCGGCGTGGCACTCAACGTGTTAAAGGCTATTGCTGATGACAAGTGGAGATAACTCGGACGCAACCTACATCCTCGATACATCGGAGCAGGTCCAAAAATCGGTAGGGATGAGTCCGCGAACATTAATTGTGGAAAAAAACGAACATTAAGCGGCCATTATTGTACATTGTATCCTAAGTGAAATACGCAGCCAATTAGCTCGAATTATTTTCCACATAATTACCAAACGTCTCTTAAACGTTTAATAATTATACGATAAATAATTGATTGCCCGGGTCTCACCACGTGGAGGTTACTGCGCATGGAGACCCACCCTAGCCACGGCCCTTCCACCCTCCAATTACGCGAAAACTAATTCTAATATAACATGTGACAAAGAAAAATCTCCTATTATTGTCAATTTGTAGAACGTTCATTAATTGATCGTAGTACAAGTAAGACAACAAGAGGAGTACTTGGAATATTCACGGCCGAAAGCTAAATGGAATATCAGAAGGAAACCTGAAAGAAAATCTGCAAGAGAATTCACGTTCCTGAAATAAAACTGTCTTAAAAATATATCCTATGATCTTAAAAACTAGACAACGAAATATTATTGCAGCGGTGAACACTGCGGGCTTAAAAGCTAAGACATAACTTAAAAATAAACCCTACTTTCTTAAATTTTAGATTAGATTCGAATACGCCCTGCCTGACTAAAGAGCTAACTTAAGACTAGAATAATATCCTATCTACATAGGACTGTAATAGATACTATCCCATACTCATGTAGGTATGAGTATACATATACTTAAATCCTCTTCGGTTAGTCCGTATTAATCTCTCGTGGTCCATGGTGTCCTAGAACAGACAGAAACCCGAACCAAAAAATTGCAGCACCTGCCTACAATATTTGGTTTTATAAACCCTGCCTAATTAAAAGTCTAATAATTTAAATTCGTGTAAAACCTGCCAGTATAAAGATCTAAGATTGTGTGTTGAGACAAATCCTACCTACATAAAGAGCTAAATGTATTGTTCGATTTATATTTGGGCCTGCCTAATTAATTGTCTAACACCTGTAATTAGTTAATGAGGACAGGGGTTTGGGGCAGGGATGGGGTGAGGGTGTGTTCGTATTATACATTGTTTCATGAATCCTCTTCTTTTCAATGCTTCTGAAACATGCACAAACTCGAAATAATTAGTAAAGCATTATAAGAATGAATTCTTAAACTCACAAATTGAATCGACGAGGCTGGCTCTTTAATTTTAAAGTTTCCAATCGTGTCTTTGATAATATTTCTGGATCTGTATTCTATATATTCCACTCTTGAGCCTCTGACGTATGTACTTATGTTTGTTTAATATAGCATATTTGGGTTCATCTGTGAATCTGTAACAATCTCAAGCATTGGATTAGTGACATCCCCAAGCCTCCCCATTTTATACCGAAATGAAGCTGCTTTTAATTCGTAATAACTGAATTTTAGCGCAGTTAATAAATCAGAATTGATATGAAAAATGCTGCTATTTTTTGTTAACAATAGTTAATTGGATTTCGGCCAAAGTGATATATTCTTTTGTACGTCTAGATCAAACTGAATGGTGGTATCACGATCATTAAAAACTTCAAAATGAAGTAGTCACATTTCACTACAATTGATTCTATTTTGCTTCAACAAAGAAGCGACAAACGATTATTCGGAAGAAAAATATCAAACTTCAACTATCACCATGCCGAGACCCAACTACTGCCAATAACGTTTTTCGTGCAAGGATTTTTGTTTAAACATTTACGGATATCGCGAGTGAATTTCAATTTCTACAAAGCAAGCTCGAAAAGTTATAAAAATTGGCTCTACTAAAGAAAAGGTTAAGATAGAATTGCAACAATTAAGAGGAAATATTTAAGAGTTAAACTCCAATAATGAACAGTCACTAGTATTAACTCTAATTTAAATCTACTATCTAGAATTATTATAAATTTATCAAAGATTCTGCAAATTATATCTGTTTTTTACTTTGCTCTTTTTCTTTTCTACTTGTTTCTTTTCTTTTCTATTCTTTTCTTTTCTTTTTTCTTTCCTTTCTCTTTCATTTATTTTCTTTTTCATTTCTTTTCATTTCGTTCACACAGTAATTTACTAATATGTATGCAAATTTTTAGCAGTACTTCCATCAACAGACATTCCAGGTAGTATAATTATTAAGAAAAATAAAATAAAAAGAAAGGCTAATATAAAACGCTGAAAAGAAAAAGTTCCTGGTTCAGGAACAGGCTTCCAATTGGAAGCAGATGGGGACTAGTAGTCGCAACTCTACTTAAAAACGCGATCTTTAATCAACGCAACGCTAACTGGAACTCGCGAAACAATCATTTCGCAACACTATTTATTAAGACTAATAGAAAGCAAACAGTAAATTATATGTACTATCCAAAATTAAGCAAATTGAAGATCCTCTGAAAAATGAACTGAAAGTTCCAATACGCGAAAACAATTTCCGCAACACTAGAAGCTCAAATGTAAAGTGTATTATAAAATACTACAATTTAACTAGCAATAAGAATAGCAATAAGTGGCATTCAACGCAACTCCAACTCGACCCGTTCGCAAGTTTTTCGCAACTCTAAAGCAACGCGATATTTTTGGGAGGGCTGTATCGTTGGGCCGGAATGTGCATCGGCCAAGTACAAATAAAAATTCTACAAATGAAAATGCAAGCACAGTGACAAAGTAGTAACACAGAATGATTCCCCATTCTTAAAAAGAATGGGGAGCCATTAGTAGTTGCCGTCTTGAGTGACAGTTTGTCGGGCCTCTTCGGCATATAGCCTCTCCATTTCGTCGGACCCAAGGGTCAGCTGAAACTTAAACTAGGCTCGAGACTCTAATCGGAAACCAAGGAAAAACTTATAAAGGTGAAATAAAGAGTTTGAATCGCGGAGCTAAATGGAACACACGTGGCCGAATGGCGATCAAATAAAATCGTAAAATTGTGATTACGGAAAATCACATAGATTACGATTAAAATTGTAATCGTTCTTCGTTCACACGTGCAGCCTCGAGCATAATGTAACGCGTTTCGTTTCGGAGCCTAAACCGCGACCACGACCGCGAAGGATTCGAAAAATCGATAGGCAAAGCCAGAGGCGAACGCATTTTCGTTCGCGCCACAGCTTCACCGTCGACTTTTCAAATCAGATTTCCTGAAACAGGTTGAACACGCGAAATAGTGCCTACCCGATCGGAGACTGTGTCAACCTGCCCGGCCCTACCTACTTATGTCTATCAATCACACCAGAAAGTATGCTACCTATCCTACCTGGACCTATATTTAAAAAATGGCAAACAAACACACCAACACACGACACTCCACGGTTCTCAGTCAAACACTTGGGCGCAAAAGCCTACACTAGGGAGGCGTCCCGGGACACCCCCGACACCCAAGTGCTGTCACACAACTTGCACACTCTAATGTACGTACCATTTTTCTGAAATCGACTGACAGTGGCTGGGATCTCTGCGTTCACGTGGAAAAAACCACGTCGCGGTTGAGATATTTAATAGATATTTAATAAAATAATTAAATAGCACCGATACAAGAGGTACTTGATAGCAATTGATAAGTATATTCAATTCTTTTTGGCATTTGGCCTCTGTCATCTTAAATGACAAAAACTTCGTGCCCAAGTATAGTAGGAATTATTGAAGCAAATAATACTAAAAATGATGTCTGTTTTAAATTGATGGACATCTTATCTTGGTCATAGTAGCTACATTTTAATACGGAACGACGCAAATCCACAGCCTAACCACACACACAATGCGGATATTACGTCGTGCACGATACACCAACGCACTGTCAGTCGCCAACAATAAATCATTTTATGGCTTATAAACTAAAAAATATCATCGTGCTCTACCACCGTTTTCCCACCCAAGTAGCACCGGGGCACGTGAGTGGGATCCGGGCAGTGAACACGGAAAGGGTTAAACCTGAAAATCCTCGTCTAAAAAGATGATAAGGACATACTGATTTTCTAACGGGCTAAAATACATATATATGTACAACAGATCTATATATGATTCTATTTTATTGAAGAGAAAATTAAATGACTCTACTTTATTAGAAAAATTGTGCAATGACTCTACTATATTAGAAAAATTATGCAGTGACTCTACTTTATTAGAAAAATTATGCAGTGACTCTACTTTATTAGAAAAATTATTCAAAGACTCTACGTTAATAGAGAAATTATTCAACGACTCTACTTTAATATACTTTGAATTAAATTGAAACATCCTCGGGCGTTCCCGTTATCAAAGCATTGATTCTAAAACGCAAGATTGCTTTAAAAGTTGATTGCCTTGATTTCGAAAACTACCCGTTCGCGTATTGTCTTCTTGTACATTCAGGTTTAATTAACATTTTGTACGGAAACAATGAACGTATCGATATCTTTAAACGCTAAAGACTAATATGGATATCGAATAATAAAATTATTCGATAGTTCCAACAAATTGATAAGGTAAATGAGTACCTTCACTTTATATATTATCAAAGTAGAAAAAGATGAAATACTACACTCTTACTAACAGCAATAATTATGCAATTTATTCTAACTGTGCAGTCATTGCAATTGACAAGTAAACGAAGTCGAATGGTATTCGACTTCTCCACTACAAACTAATGCACGTAGAATACTGGACGTTACTTTATATTCATTCAATAATTAATAACTATTTAAATATCGTTTCATAGGTATTCAATTAAATACTCTATTATAAAAAGATATATAGTGATATATTTTGTACTAAATATGATCTGTTTTAAAATTATCAAGCTATTTAAAAACGCGTTGTACAAGAAGACCTATCCTCACATAATATAAAGCAGTAAAGAAGTTACTACTCATGAGTATATTTCCATATACCCATGGTCACAGTGCTTGCCAGAAAAATCTACGTAATTACAACTAGTCACCCGTGTCGGTTCGGACCTTTCGTCCTGCGACATGATTGAGTGACCAGAGGAACTTTAAAGCATGCCACTCACCGGTTGCAGACTCACCAGGTGTGCGGTCAAGCTCGTCGCCATCGAAGCCATGGAAGCTGCTGAAACATTCAAAAAGAGCAAACAACATTAAAATCTATGTATTTTCAGTACTTTTGGAATGTGTTAATTATCAATGATTATTGCAATACAAGATTAAAGAACGAAGGAGATACTTACTCGTCAAATTGATGGCTGAAAGCCCGAACTCGCTGAACAGGACACTGACTCTAATGGAACACTTATGATTGACGAACAAAGTGATTCTAATTTCGCGACAGTATTTCTACTGTTTTTGTGACTGCTACCGAGCAGCCCGCGAGTCCTCGGCTCAGAGTCTGGACAGTAAAACGACTTAGCATCGAGACCAGTTTCGATTCCGAGCCACAGAAATCATTAAGGCACGGATATGCAAAACCACAACCACGATTCTAGATTATGACCCGTATGCCTTCTGCCACCCCAAGGTGTGCTTGGCGTGGTCTAACACATAGGAATTTCCTACTAGGCGGGCCAAAGTGTCCAGAAAAGCAATCACAGCCCCACACACCGCCCCCCGATGACACTGCAACCCGGATATTGCAAGAACCGCGACCACGATTCCAGAATGGTGGATGACCTACCCAAATTAGAGATTATATGTGGTCTAACAGAGGGCCTCGTGACCAGGGTCCAGAACCACAATCACGCCCCCACACATCGTAACTCGCTGACACTAAGTCCCTAACCATCAGTCCTCCGAGCCGAGAACGGAAAAGGAAACGGAATAATTGTGATCGACGAACAAAGTGACTTTATTTTTCGCGAGAGTATTATTTCGGAGCAAACACTGACTCTAATCTCGCGTCTCTTTACTGCTATTTATGTTTAATTATTAATAAGGGCGGTTGCGCTCAGAAAATAATAAAAAGAACTTTGACGGAACAAGCACTGACTCTACCGACCGCATTGCGCGCGGTCAACAATATCGTTATGGTAATACCATCGAGCTCATGGCACCTTCTGAAACATTTAAAAGAACAGAGAACATTGAAATCTTTGCGTTTTGAGTACTTTTCGATCATGATAATTATCAAAGACCATTGTAAAATAAGATTAAAGAAATACAGAGATACTTACTCTTCGAGTTGATGGATGAATGCCCGAACTCGCCGAACTGCATCGGTGCTGACTCTAATACCGGAATACTTATTGCGAAAGAAAAAATAAATAAATAAAAGACTACTATCGCGCACGTCAATTGTGATCGACGAACAAAGTGACTCTAATTTCGCGAGAGCAATATTTCGAAGCAAACACTGACTCTACTTTCGCGTATCTTTACTGTTATTTATATTTAGTTATAATTATTATGAGCGGTTTCGCTCAGAAAATAATAAAAAGAACTTTGACGGAACAAGAACTGACTCTACCGACCGCATTGCGCGCGGTCATCAAAATTTTCTGAAAGAGAATCTGTACAAGTTAGTAAATAGGGTGAGGCGGTAGAAATTGAAGCAATACACATTTGATTTTATTTGTCTCTTTCTTATTTCTTCATCCTGTCAAACGTCTGTTGAGGAAATACTGCTTTGTTTTAATAAAGTACTACCGTATTATTATTCTGATTTAATTACTGTTAATTGTCTATTCAACATATACTATTATAGATTAATATAAATGATTTATCAAAAGCATACTGTGACTGTTCTTTGCCCGAGTTTTAAAGGTGATCATGATCTTAGTAAGCAAGCAATATCGCGAATTTATAAGTTCTCGTAGCTGCTTGTAGAAATCAAGACTCGAAACTATTTATCATGCTTCAGTGCATGGCAACCAGTACGTACGTACGCGGGCAATCCTGCATCGAAAATACAATTTGACCGTACTTGTGCAAAGTCACAGAGATATTAAAAGTTTTTAATAAATACTAGTGAAGCTATAACAGAAATCGCGACCGATATGCAGCGAAACATGAAAGTATTTCAATTTTTCGTTTAGAATTAATGAAATTTACAGACTCTAGTTTCAATCGCGAGTGGCATATTGTAAGTTCTATTTAAAATGTTTAAATTGCTCAATAACTTGCAACCGAAAGAAAAGAACTTGAGCCAAAATCCAATCGCCAGATAACAAGAAATATACGTAAACCGTTGGGATAATAAGTTAAATGTTACCAATCCTTCATCATAGGTCATCGGACTGATTGTTATGCATCGCAGTAATTGTATCTCAATACTCCATTCCTGCAGCCTCAATATATTATCCTCCACCAACCAATCACCCATTGTACCTGCAACAAAAAGAAAAGCAACGTGATAAACCTGTGCTAAAATCAGAATCGAATTCAAAGTTGCGAAAGGACATATGTAACTGAGTATGTAAGTGACATTGCAAAGAAAATAAACGCAACCTTAACACCGCATCGAATCCGAATAATCGTGTAATAAAATATAATAAATATTCAAAGAACCGTTTAAACTAATAAATTAATTAACCCGATATTTTAATAAACGACTAGTTATCGCGAATCAAAAAATCGGTGGTACCGGATGACCGGTCAAGCGTCCAGCAAAAGAGACTCGAGAAAGAGTTTAATGGATATCCACGATAGTCAAACGATTGTTAAATAAACGTGTATTAATTAATAGAAGGTAATAGACAAGCGTATGCGGTGATAAAGTAAACCCCGAGATGCTATTGTGTTGTAAGCTGATGTACATATGTCGCTAACCTTCGACAGCATAGACGACCCGTACAGTACGACGCTTGAACTGATAGTGACACCGCGTGCGCCGCGCACCGGCATCCCCACTCCGCGACGCGCCGGCGCGTCGGTAACGCTCGGTCGTGCTCGGTGGTATTCGCAATTTTCGAACTCTTCGAAGGTCTCCGATCGCGGTCGTGCGTACTACTGTACTAAGGTCATACGTACTGAACTTTTTCGACTTCTGACCAATTTTTAGCTAAACCTACGATCCTAGGGTTGTATCTACTGGACTTTTACGTTTTCTGACCCACTTTTAGCCGGACCGACGGCTCTAGGATCGTGTCTATTGTACTTCTTCGGGTTCTGACCGACTTATAGCTGAACCTACGATCCCAGAGTTGTACCTACTGGACTTTTACGTTTTCTGACCAACTTTTAGCCGGACCTACGACTCTAGGGTCGTGCCTATTGAACTTCTGCGGGTTCTGATTAAGTTTTAGCTGGACCTACGATCCTCGTTAAAGAATTCTTTTGTTATTTGCTGCGCAATGAAAGCGGGACAGCACAGGCGGGACGCTTGACGGACACTGTCAATTTCATTGCCCCGATGCATCGCGATGTGGTTTCGACTCAACTCGAGTCGAGCCGAAGTGCATCGCGCGACCAGGCACCGTAGCTCAATTTTTTTACCGAAACGTTGCTCGAGAAAAAGCTGTCCTGATCCCCTCAAAGCATTTACATATATTCACACAATCGCATGAATCCCGTCCCCACTACTTTAGTAAATAATAGTTCTTCAAGTGATCACTGCCCATGAGCAGAGGACGCTCAAATCAGCGTGGGATTTCTGAGTCGGTATGACAGTCACGTTGGGCCACGAAAGTCCATAAGATGTCTTGTCTATTGTTATATCTTGTCTGTGTTAGAATATCGAAATAACATGCAGCTCCCTCTCGCCTGTCGGTATTACCATTTCTGTGCAGGAAAAAGCTGCTGTAATACCGACCATCCAAATCGGAGAGGTCACGTGCCGTGTCTACCTCTTTAAGGATTCGATGGTTTTAACGACTGAATTCGTCGATAGTTTTTAGTAACTACATTCAGTCGATGGTCCAAAGTCCAAACGACTAAATCATTCGATGGTTTTAACGACTGAATTTTGTCGATAGTTTTAAGTAACTACATTCAGTCGACTAAATTAGTCGTTAGCCGATACTATCGATAGTCTTAAAAATCATTCGAATAAAAGTAGTAATTGGGTACTATCGAATAATCGATAGTTTTTAGTCGATGGTGCCCATCACTATTTTTAAGCTGCAGCAAAAACGCGGATTAACAAGGAATTGCGTGCAACGATATGTATTTCTCCTTTTTGTTACCGATCGGCAAACCATAACTCTTTAGCTCCCTTCCAAAGGCCCCTCTTTGCCCCTTTGCGACCCGCATAGGTGTCAGCTTAGGAATGTAAGCATTTCTTACGTTCGCTACATACACATGGATGTATAGATCAAATAAAATTCATATTAGCCCCAGGAACAACACCACTACTTTTTTGAACTAATAAATTGAGCGATGTATGCATAATTTTCCACGAACAATTTTTATGATAATCTGTATATTATTACCAAATCTAACAGCATTAATATAATAAAAATGATTGAATAATTTACTATATCTGCAGATATAGGAGATATTATTCTGTCATGACAGAAGATATCTTGAGCAGGAATATAAATAACAATAAATCTATATATATATATATATTACACACATATATATATTTAAAAAAGATTTATTGAATGCCAATATTAATGAAATTGTATTGTATAATACAAAATACAGAATATATCATAGAGACATTTTTTGGTTTCAAAAATGAAAATAAACTTATTTGATAGAAGACACTTAGAGAAAGAAAAATCATTGATTATTCTATTTCGAAATTGGAGACAATTTGCATAATATTCATTAGTTATAAATCAGATATTTTGAATGTAACATGAATTAAGATGTTAAACAAGCAATTCGCACTTCCATTTAGATCATTTTATTACATACACATGAACATATACATGCATATGGTTTTATTTGAGACATGAAAAATTCAAATGCAACGTTATTGTATTGATAAAACAAATAATGTACTGTTTACTCTGGACGAAATATTGTATAGAAAGAAATTATGTGCCCCTGGAATCATTGAGATCTATATCAATGTTTTAATTATTTTAAGTAGTAATTGCTAACAATAACATGGATACATTCATCGCAAGTGACATTCTTTTAATATGCATGTACTTCGATAGATAAGAAAAATTAGTCTTGAAATAGTTTAATTGATTGAACAAAGTTACCAACACGAAAAAATGATTTTCATACACCTATCAAATAAAGAATATACATAATTTTATTTGCTGCGAGATCTAGAAACAGATTTAGACTTGGTTCTGCGCGGACTGTGATCTCTAGAATCAGATCGGCGTTTATTACGAAGTTTCTCTTTAGTATAGTCGTTTCTACTGTTAGACCGACTACGAGACGTGGATCGTGAGTGCTTGCTTCTTGATCTTGACCTTGAACGTGAGCGGGACCGTGATCTTGATTGAGATTTTGACCTTGAATAAGACCTGGAGTGGGATCTAAAATAATAATTGCATTAAAATCATGATTATCTTGCACCTGCCTATAAATTCAAGTTTCGCTGCTACTTTTATACTTTCATTAATTTGTTTATCTATTGTCAATTGTATTAAACGAAAATTCTTCTCCATATTTTTATAAATGTAGCATACAGTATACTTTGAATAATATACGAAATAATTTGTGGAATAATTGGGCTTGCAAAAATTGTGACAAGTACCCAGGAAAACCATAATAATTTAATTCATCTTCAGCATAAAAATAATAATAGTGATAAGATTAGTATGATATACTTATTAGTAAAATTAATTGTTTACTGTTTTCTTTTGCTTAAATGTCAATATATATATGATTGTAAATTTATTGCACTTTCTATTTAAATTAACACTAAATACTGTTCATTTAAATTCCCGACAACTATAAATATAATACTACCTCTAAGACCAGTTATATTTATTCTTTTCCAATATATAATTATTCTAGTTATGTACCATCTTTCACAGCTGTTTGTAGCAGACAGTTGTAGAGTATGCAAGAGCAATGCCAAGAAGAAGAGAACAGGCGAGTACTTATACCGATGAAATTGCACAAATATTGGATGCGTGGACGAAGAGTGGCTAGATGAGATGACTCGAAGCTTATTTTTCTGTGATCATTAGATCTATTATGATAATTTGGCAGAAATAGTAAAACAAGTGAAGAATATCAGGGATACCAGTGGTGCTGACGTATAAAAACTTTCAGTATAAGGTGATTTCAGTGGTCGTTAGAAGTATTGTAGTGTGCAGAACTAGCCACTCCATCGGCCGTGTTTCCCTCTTTCGCTTGTAGAACGCAGAAAGAAACCCGATGTACATGGGGTACACTATGCTGTAACTACGTAGTATCACAAAGTGAACCCAAGGCGAATCTCAGTAGCAACACATTTCTCATGTGTATGCCTGCTCAGCTTGGTCTCCTATAAAAATGTCAGCATTACATCGGAATCATTCTTAATACTGAACCACTTTCATTTAGAATATAAGATTTTTTTTCAGAATATATTGCTCTACATCCTATATTTGATTTGTTCCATACATATAACTTCAAAATAAAAAAAAACTGCCATTAGATAATATATTAAATGCTAACTTACTAAGCAATTTATGTTATATAATATATCCTGTATAGAGTACATTCATATCTACATCTTCTATTGGATTAGTCGTTAATTTCATTGTACATTTAAGCATTTATTTATTAAATCAAGTTGTTTAACATATATTTTATATTTCTTGCTTACTTGTCTAATGCTTTTTTGCATGCCATAGAAGTGAAGAAACAAACACGCATCTTTATACTTACCTCTTCTTACGAGTACTTCTATGTCGTTGACAATTTCT
The DNA here is from genome assembly GCA_963583965.1 of Nomada ferruginata. Classification (NCBI taxonomy): domain Eukaryota; kingdom Metazoa; phylum Arthropoda; class Insecta; order Hymenoptera; family Apidae; genus Nomada; species Nomada ferruginata. Next base: position 17,688,237 of record OY757213.1, read on the forward strand.
GGCATAGTGTCCCCTTTCGCCACATTCATAACATCTGTCCTCGGGATGAAACAGCCTTCCAACACCTCTTCTAAAATAACTTCTATCTCTTAATCTTCTCCCATTGGAAGGCTCCACGCGAGCTCGCCTTCCGCATATAGTTCTTCCGTCGAGTCCTCTTATTGCGTCTTCCGCGTCTCTGGCATCTTCGAACTCCACAAAAGCAAATCCGGGTGGATTTCTGGCCACCCATACATTCCTTAAGGATCCATAATAAGAAAAAGCATCTTCTAATTCTTGTTTTGTCGCGCCACTTCCTAAGTCTCCTACGTAAACTTTACAGTCCGATGGATATCTTGACATCTAAAACAGATAATATCCAACTTTGTGTACGCTAACCATATGCAAGTAACTTTACTCGTTTTTACTTGTAATGACAATCTAGATAATTAATACAATAATCAGTTCCCTTTTGTACCGCGATTATTATAACGAAGATTAGTTATAACGTAGAATGGAATATTAACAGAAACAGAAAACATTAATGCTGGAACTTTAGTATTCTATTTAACAATATATAATTATTCGATTCGACGAAATATATGTATCTTGTTAAATAGTACGAAACTTTTATTGAAATCATACCTTATTCATTGTCGCTTAATTTATTACACACAACATACAACGATACAATGTACAAAATATTCAATTTTTCATTCTGGAGAAAAAATTGCATGTCAGGCGCGTCAATTTTTTGCATTTAGCATCTCACCGAAGCGTAGGGGATGATTCTTTAAGTCCGGTTTCTATCGGTTACAAAAATACAAACTGAAATCGATGAAAAATATTCGTGCGATTTATAGAATCTTACATTACTAATATAATTTCACAGTTATTACTGCGTAATCTTTTACTATCATTCAAGCAAGTGCAATTAGCAGTTTAAATAGACTTTATCATCTGACAATTAAATTATACTACGTGTATATGAAATAGATATAATATTTTAATGGGTTTACCGTTGGTAGGACTGCAATCGATTCAGACCATGCATCATCTGAATTTAGTGGTGTTGACGAAAAATTTGGAAATGCAATCTTAATCGTTATATCGTGTAATATCTATGTAGATAACTATAAATATAATTAGAAGGTGTGAGAATTATGTATAAACAATTTTAAATTGGATCAATAAGAAGGAATCTTATATATAAGGAGGGAAACATTATATATTAACGAATGGCGGTTAAAAAAGCACCACGGCATGCACGTGCACCGTTTCAAAAGTTTGCACAGCAGACGTTAAAAAGTAAGGAGCAACAGAAACAAGTAACACCGGTGGGTGAAAAAGGCAAGAAGGCGGTTGTTATTGCACAGGAAATTAAATTTGCTCGTTTATTATCGAGCAACGATAAAAAAACGCGGGATAGGGTATTAAAGAATTTAAGGAAATGGTTGTCAGTCCGGGGACAGAGTTCCTTTGGTAAGAGATTAAATAACATTCATTAAAAAATCACACCCGATAAACATTCTTGCGCGTTTAATTAATGTCTTTCTATGTATTGGTTGTTACGTAGCATTCACAGAAGCAGATTTCATGCGACTATGGAAGGGTTTATTTTATTGTATGTGGATGTCGGATAAATCTTTAATTCAGGAAGAATTGGCCGAATCTCTTAGTAAAATTGTACATTGCTTTAAAACTAAGGACATAGTATTACTTTATAATGCATGCGTTCTCAGAACGTTAGGTATAGAATGGTATGGCATAGATCAATATAGATTAGATAAATTTTGTATGGTAAGTACTAGCTAACGTTTCTTTCAAATATTTAATAATACTGTGACACATTCACATGCTTTATTTGCAAACATTCGTTTACAGCTAGTTAGAAGGATATTACGACAGACTTTTGTCAAATGTAAAGAGAAATCGTGGGATATCAAATGGATAAAAGATATTTCTTTATTGCTTGAAAAACTATTAACAGATCCTAAAACTTGTCTTGGTTTGAGTATGCACATAACAGAAGTATTCCTGGAAGAACTGTCAAAGGTATATATTTACATTAAAAATCATTGTTTACAAGTATATTTCAGTGTTCTAGGTCCCAACTTATGTTCTACAAAAGTATTAAATGGTTTAATATTTATAGATAAGTAATGGAAAGATACCAGCAGATGTTGTCACAGAATTTGTTAAACCTTTCATCGCATATTTCGTGCCTATGGACGACGAAAGACGAATTAGACACGTCATGACACATATTTTTAGGAATTTAATCTTTCAGTCAGATATTGGTATGGATTACATAGAAAAATTTCAAGCTTGGAGAGATGTGGGTATTAAAATTTCAATTCATTTTGAAATTGTATAATCTATACCCTGTCTAATTTTTATATAAATTCTAAACATAATATATATTATTGTTCACGAATAGGCTGGTTTTCCCAATGGTTCTATAGATGCTATGGAAAAAATTGAATTGTCAGACGAAGAAATGGACAATAATGATATAGGAGATGAAGAACATTCTCTTCAAAATCATATCAAATGCGATACAGAAAGAGCACTAGATCCACGTGCTGGTAAAGTGGATGTTAAATTACCACAAATACCTTTTAATGCCAAACAAATAGCAACATTATTAGATCAGTACAAGTTTGATCCATCGGCGACAACAAAATCTCGCCGGCAATTACGTCGCCTCGTTAAAGAGTCAGCATTATTTAATATAGGAATAAAAAATTATAATACTGCTAAGTAATGCATGGTTTATTTTGTTCACTTTTTTTTTGTAGGTTTACTGAACTGTCGGAAGGCACAATGCCGCTAGGTGTTAAGGAAATAAGACTACCAAAAACGGCAAAGAAAGATACAGACACAAAATTAGCCGCGAAGCGTCTTTTAGAATTCGAAAAAATATTATATTCTGATACACCAGGAAACAAACGTAAAAGAAAGAAGAATGGGCAACTCGTGCAAGAGTATGATGATGACGTAAAAGAAGATAGGGAAGATGAAGATCTAGAAAATATTAGTAATGAAAATAATAGTGATAATAGCACTATAGAAATAGATGAAGGTAAAATTCCCAAAAAGATGAGAAAGGTAAAACATAAAATTAATGATACTGGTGATTTGTTGGATACAAACGCAAAAACACCGGGTGAAAATGGTATTAATTTGAAGAAAAAGGAATACAAAATTAAAAAAAATAGGCATCAAGGAAACTCTGAAATAGGAGTAAAAAATAGCAAAGGCAAATTGAAAAAGAGCTCATCAGTTTTAGCTAATAGTATTAGTGAATCTAAGAAGATAAAATTAAAAAAAAATAGAACTATAGCCACGAAAGTGTTAGACATTATTACACCAGTTAAGAAAAAGAAATTACCAAAATTAAATACTGGTAAATGGGATGTGTCCGATAGTGTAAAATTGGTAACAACTGCATCGTTGAACAACGATATTACAGTATCGTCGACAAAATTGAGAAACAAATCAATTACAAATCACCATGTACAAAAGAATAGTATACTTAATAAACAAGTATCGTGGTTAGCACCTGCATTAAAAATATTTAAAAATGAAAAAAATGTAAGTTCTTTGATATGTAACTTGAACTGCATGTAATTATTCATATTTTTATATTCAAGAAAAAAATACCATTCAATAGCAATTAAATTTGTAAATCTTATATTATATTTTTGTGATGCAATTCCACAACTTATTTTTCATGTTTGCTAGATATTTATTGGTATAAATCTTTGTTCCAGAAAGTATCCGTAAGTTCGTCAGAGCAGCAAAACAAAATAAATATTGAAAGTTCTAAAAAACGAGTGAAGATTGCCCTTCAGCGGAATACTGCACAGCATACATCTGAATATATGTTGCAAATTCGAAAGAGTCCAGCCATCCCTTTCGATGCAAACAAGAAGCCACTAGCAGGTGTATTAAAAGCAAGTCCAATACCAAGTCCAATTAATCCGTTTTATAAAAAGGGTATTTTGTGAAATATTTAATACGTTTATCATGAAATCATCTGATTATTTCTGAATGAAATAAATAAAAAGACAAGGTTTTTCAAATAACTGTTACTTGTTATTTCACCACAATATTTACACACATTTCTAAAGGTTTTGATAGCAGCAACAATATATACATGTCAATTAATTGTATTTCTACACAGATTTCACAACTTTACACAATATTTCATTGCGAAGAAATAAACTAAATCATTCTTACCTGCATAGATTAATAACCGGTCTAATAAAAGACCACAGTATATTCCTAAATAAGCATCAAACATTTAGTTTTCGTAATTACAAAAAATTACTTGAAATTCAGCAGCTGTGTGAAATATCTGTATACCTGATTATAAATTTATAAATCATTAGAACAAACCTTTATATATGATAATATAAATTTGCATATGCATATATGTATTTCATATTTATACTATTATAATTTCAGACACATTTATACAATCATAAAATTTTATATTTGCCACAGTATGAAGTATAAAGTACATGGAGACGAAATTATTATTTTAATTTTTTTATATGTTTTTGTTCATTTTTTATACAGATGTAATATACTAAAAATGTGATTCACTAGTTTTAGTTCACAGAAATATTGTGAATGTATACAAACAAAAATTATATTCTACTAAACAAAACAAAAAATATGCTGTAATATTCCACAATTAAATTATAGAAGTTATCTAAAAAAAAAGGCACATTAATATCTGTTTAATTAATAAACTGTGACACCGGAGTCGATATATTAATTATAATATCGAATTATTTTAAACAGACAAGCCTTTAAAATTTCTGTACTGCCATGATTTTCTTTGAATAACATTCATGAAAGTACACTACTACATATATTTCTTTGGCACATGAATTCACTTTTAGTTATGTTATAGCTTTTCTACAGCTATAGAAAAATAGAGCTTTAACTACTATTACAAAATCAAATAGACAAAATTCCCTTTCATCCCTATTCATGGGATGTATTCCTTACATCCCTAACTTTAATGCTAAAGTTTCCTTAGAATATGATTGAAACCCGTAAAATTATTTTTCAAACTAAATAATCAATTCACTGCAGAAAATCAATAAGTACTTTACTCTATACTACTTAAATGCAGTTAACAGTTAATTCTTTGAGAAATCGTAAGTGCATAACTATCTCATACATTAATTTGATTGAATTTTAAACTTCATAGGGCTCTAAAATTTCACATTAATATTTTTATTAATATATTTATTATTAGGTCGCATATATGTACATTTGTACTTCGAAATATGAGATAATGAGGCACTGCATCCACTGTTAGCTAGGTTGATTTTCATTATGTCTTTTAAACATCTTAAGAATCCAAAACAAATGCATTTAAATTGAAAAACCGATGCTCATTATGTTGTTTAAATATAATACTGAGTACACGGCTGTATATTTATAGAGAAACTAAATAGACACCGTTATAAACTTAAGGAATTCAATTCGATTTGAAATTCCCTTTTATAAAATTTTACCACTAATTTGTATTGTTTTCCTATGTTGAATTTTGTATAGAGAAAGTGCAATGAACTCTTTTTTTCAATAGCAATATAAATAGATAAACTAGTAGCTAAATTTATAGAATATGAATTTGAAAGTATAAGGGTCATCGAAACTGCATTCAATTCAGAATTGTTTTTCTTTTATATGAAATTAGTTTTGTTGCACTAATATTATGTTTAGAATCTGCAAAAATAATTCCTGATATTCAATCAATCTATTTATATGTATATATTTCACGCATGAACGTTATCAAAGCACGTTCCTAAGTGACAGAAAAATTTCTCCGGTATTAATTCTGATAATTAATATATGTATAATCTCAATTATTTTATATTACTTAATAACATACAGTTTTTAAAATCAGTCAGATAGTTGTAAATAAATTATGGAATGTGTACTGTTTCGTACATATTTCGATATCAATATTATTTAATGTACTATGTACGTATTTTACAAAATTATGTAAAAAAAAGTACATATTTGAAAAGTTATTAATTTTTCATAATTCTGTTTTTAACAATAAAACTATTTTTCCTGAGATCTTCCAAAAGACAATCTCTAATATGTAAAGTCTTGTATTATTTCAATTTTTGAAACTACTACGTAAGAAAATATTGTGTATAAATATTGTTTATTGCATATATTCCGAATTGTATTTGTGTTTTTTCTGAAAATTGTTTCTCTACTTTGAAACGGTATCATAGAAAATATCAACGCTGAATAAGCAAAAAAATATATATCATAGCATCTGATTTTAAGTTAGCAAAATAAGTTTTTCTAAATTTGTCGATGTCAGTTCTCGCCCTCTATAGTTTATAAGAATATCAAAGTATAAAAGTATAAACAAAATTATGAAATATGATCAATTTATCTGGCTGAAAACGAAGCACAAACTTTTTATACATTACAAAATTATTGCGATAATTATTAATTTCTTTTTTGTGACTAGAATTTCGAAATGTAAAATATACTTCTAATTGATCATTTAGTTAACTAATCTATGGAGGCTTTCCCTTCAAGTTTAAAATAAATTGATTTTCCCTCGAGTATAATATACTAATATCTATAACTCATAATTTATACTAGCAGCATTTATAATGTCACAAGTTGCATTCCGGGATCCATTTTGTTTCACATCAACTCATTTATGATACTTTTATGTCAAAATTATGTATATGCTCTCTATAAGGTCACCCTTCCCAAGTACACTATGTTTTGATTCAAACTGTTAATATGTCGTTTAGAATTAAAACTGTGTAATTATTGAAACTGAACGGTTCTCCTTAATATGTGAAAACATAACTCGGATGTACTTTATAAATTTATAAGAACCAGAAGATATTTTATGAATCTCAAGTCTTAAGCATATTCATAACATATGTAGTTATGAAAATAAATAAGTACTCCAATGGAGTGTTTAAAGCCTACTCACATAGAAAACCGGTATTATATATTATTAACTATACTTTTTTTTATGGAAGTGCGTTTTCCAACGCCAATACCATCCCATTTCAAGTTGATTGAAACCAGTTGTGAATAATGATAGCGCAATAAAGAATGCTGCGTGTACCAGCGTCCATACTTGAAATACTGGCGAGATAATAAGTAATATCACTGCAGCACCTGAAATAAGGAATTAACAATTCAAATGAAAACATAAAAAGTTGTGATAAATCATTATGACAACATTTTTACCCGTTAATAGACTCCAGAAACCAAATGCAATATGTAAAGGTCGGAGTCTTGTGAATGGCCAATTTTCGGAAGTAAACTTTTTCGTCTCATAAAATTGTTTTAATTCTTCTTCTTTGTCAAACCATCTTTTTTCCAACCACCGTCTTAATGTTAATTCGTTTGAAGGCATATCAGATGATGGTATTCGCTTAATATGAAAATGCACTTCGTTTGGTAATTTTCCTTTAATCAAATCTAATTCAGATTGCGGTATGTAATCAGGATACGCAATAGTTAAATCATAAACAGCATCAAGATATTGTGCTTGCTGAAGATGCCGGACTAAATAAGTGAAGCCTGTTGTCTTCGGGTGAAGTGTAAAAGAATATTGCGGTAGAACATGCTGCAACGCATATTTGTCCGATTTCTGCTTGCTACTTTTTGTCAAATCAGTACCCTCAGGAAATATAAGTACTTGAGAACGTCTATCAAGAGCCACTAAATAGTCCAGAGTTCGGGAAAATCGATTTTGATCTTCTTCCCAGCGACGAGTTATATAAAGGAAACCATTCATTTGCATTATCCATCCTGTTACATAATGATTCTTTAAAATGCCGAATATTCTATACCAAATCATTACTTTATTATTGTAAAAGGAAAGAAGAGGAAATAGAAGTTCAATATATTTTCTAATTCTACGATACCTATAGACTTTAACTTCTATCTATTTTTCACATTCTAATGAGCTTATGATCTTTATAATATTTTGCAATCAATGATTGTACAAGAAAAAGCCAATTTCAATCCAAACATCCATCTTACTTCGTATAGTTTTTTATAATATTCCAAACTTCTATATTCCTTTTCACTGTTACTTTAACGAGATTAATAAACATATATTACCCGGCCCTGGAATATGACGAATAGGATCCTTTAAAACAAATTTTAATTTGTGAGTTGCCACACCGGGCAAACATGCTTGGTACATTGCAGCCCATAAAAAATTCCAATCTACTCGAGTCCTATGATTCATTACAAGCACAGCAGACTCATGAGGGGAAATATGATCTCCCGATACATAAATTTTCACACCAAATACTTTCAAAAGTGCCTAAAATATATGAAGAATCGTTAGTCTATTTATATAAGAATTATGTAATTTAAACATAAGAAAATTATAGATATACAACAAACAGAAAAAAAGGAGTTAACTTTACTTACTGTGGAATAAAGCTCCCAACAAGAGAGCAAAAGATCGCCGCATTTTCGAAACTTTGGAGGGCTAAAGAGTAACAGTGGTAACAATGGGCACGCAATAAATAAAAATCCAGCCACTACACTGCTGTACCATAGTGCACAGTATAAGGTACCACGTAAAAGTCCACGCATCTCAAGGTATGTCTAAAGCATTTAGTACAAAAATGCATAATAATACCCTCTTCTCTATATTTATATATATGATTTATATTGTTATACAAGTATTATCTATTTCAATTTTTAAATACATAAATAAAAATAGAAATTAGCGTCATATTACATAAAAATCACTTAATAAAAAAAAAAGAAGTATAATGAAAATGCACTTGAATGTAAAAAGAACAATTTTAACTTACATTTCCAAACAATACTTTATATAGAAAATATATATATATAATTTATAATAAAACTTACCTTGTCATGTGTATATGCTGATTGAACTACTGTTTCCAAGCATTCAATATTAACTGCCTCTTTCTGAAATGTTTTCTCTGGCTTCCCTTCTATCTTATTAGAGGGGCTTCTCTGTATGTCACCCCTGTCGCCCCATTCTCCACCCAGTGGCTACTGAAGTCTGGGATGCTGTTCTGGACCATTATTGATCTGCTAAAAAGGGGGAACACTTTATATTCGTCTAGAAAGAATATAATTCCTACCAATGTTTTTGGTACAAATGTTATATATAATGACATTATAAATTAGAAATTATGTAAGGCATATCCTATGAAATATGTAACAACATTTATATTATTATTTTCTGTTTAACTTGACTAGTATTTATTTCGCGGTTGTGTTTTACGATGTTAAAAAGTTCAAAATAATAAAGGCTTTTTTTATATCCATTCCTATATTTCAATGTAATTTTCTAATACAAAATATACATATCTAATTATACATAAATTACAATGTATACAAAAATAATTAAAATATAATTATCATAAATTTGTTATAGCACTATCTTATTGTATTTGCAACGCTGTTTCACCATTTTTAACTATATATAAGATCCAGTGAATAAATATAAAAGTTTTTTTTAAATATAATCGAGATAATGGAACATGGTAATAAAATAGAATAATAAAGTGAAGGATATATCTATTGGAATGATAAATATTGTGGGAACGAATTATTTAAAATCTACATTTTTTACAAGACATTCAAATTTAGTTATATAAAAGTGTATTATTTTTATACTGCATTACTTAGAAGATGTATACAATGAATACCATTAATAATACACTGTATAAAAATTTGCTAAGAGAATAACTAAATCCAACAAAGTTGAATATGTATGCCATCCTTCACACACATATGTATATGTATAAAATATAATTTGCTAAATTGTACAAATTACATAATTTTAATCATTTATAAGACTTTGTGTTGGTAACGTGTATCTTTGTATGTAAATCACTGTAAATGATATTATTCGTAATATTTCAATTAAAATAAGTTCACAATACCTGCTCTAATAAGATAAAATGTGTTTTTAAATCGTTTAGTACCTGTGCCTCGTGTAATAATCGTCTTATGAACTATTTGACATGATTTTTATGTTAAGCTATAAGATACTCGTATTTATCTATACATGATACAATTATATTATTTTTTGCTATATGGAATATCCTGAATACTTGTTGAAAAGTTTACTGGCTTCTGTGCGAACTTTTTCATGGTCAGATGTTAATATTGGTTTCTCTAAAATTACTTTCAACGTGTCAATTGCACGTGAATATTGCTTTAAAGCAACATGGCATTTGGTGATATACAAGTGCGTCTCAGGACTTATATTCCCAAGCCTCGCTGCTGTTTCAAAACAACAGAGCGCTTCGTCATACGTCGCACTTAGCATATCGGAAAATAACGTAGCTGCAACCTGTAGAAAAACCAGAGCAATATTTTAATTTTCCAAAACATGAAGTAACACAATACTTTTTTTACCTTTTTCTGAAGCCAACTTAAATTGGCTATTTCATATTTAAACCTTCCTAAAAGATAGTGCAGTTCATAGTCGTCGGGACGCATTTCTAAAGCCATTTCAACATAGTTTTTAAATACAACGCCATTCTTTATTTTGTCTGCTGTTGATAAATAATCCCCATTTAATCCTATCAGAATGGCGTACCACTTAAACAAATCGGCATTTCGATTTTCGATAACTCTTTCGCAATGCTGAATTCCTATTGAAAATATTTATTATTTCATTGTCTTATACAATACAATAATTCAAAAGTACCTTCAAGGATTATTGTCCGTCTAGCATTTTGATCAGTCTGTGCTTCTGCATGATTATAACAAGCTCTTCCAAATCGCCACACTATTTCTACCTTGTCTTCGTGAGATACTAGTAATGCTTTGAGTTTATAATAAATCTTGACATCAAATTTTTCGTTTAGTTGTAGATCAATCTCCTTAAGTATTGAATCCAGTTGGCTCAGTTCCTCTGAGATCCTATATTACTGAACATATAATCTCTTCCCTTCACACTTTTAAAATAACTTTACTCGCCAAAATGATCAAACTCTAATTTCCAAATTACTATAAGTAATTATGCTTAAATCATGAATTAAACAAATTTCAATATTCTTAAGATGCTTCTTCAGGAAGGAGATTCATATTTTTACTAGAATAAATTATAAATCCTCTTACGCGTCATTTATACAACTGGAATATACTTACAAATAAATTTTTGTATATTGTTATACCAACCTTGTCTCATTATCGCTAACAATGCTTTCGCCGTCAGAACAATCGTAGAACTCATCGTCCCCAATATCGGTGTCCGTTAAAAAGACATCAACATCTGTGTCGTTATCTGTTAGGCTGTACGTACTATCATTGGAATTAAATTTTCGTGAAATTCTTCGTTTCTTTTTTTGCTGTTTCAGTTGTAATCTTGAATGAAAGAAAATTAGAAGGGAATGTTAATTTTATGGAATAGTAAATGCAATTAACTTACAAACAATTTCATTAATCTAAATGATATCTACATAAAATCATAGCCATTACCTTAATGCTTCCAGTTCGGACATTAATTCGTTGATTCTTTTATTAGCAGTGTCTATGTCGGATATAGTTGTACCATACTGTTGGTTTGCCAAAATTTTACGGTAAATAAAAATGCTGGCTGCACTTAAAACACCAACGGTAACACCGATGGCAGCAGCAATTAAATTATTATGCATTACGCTGCAAAGGCATTAGACATTAGTGTGTCAAAATATTATAATATTATAATATGTATTACTCTATACATAATTGTACAATATTATAGAACAATATATATATATGCAGGTGTGTACACACACCGAAAAAAATTAGAGGCCTTTATAAATTACATAAACGCAGAGAAATACCGTTGTTTTCTGTATTTTTTTTTATAGCTAAACTCTATCCAAAATCTTATAAATCGTCAACATTTATCAAACATTAATAATACGAGAGGAGTATCTTATCGCGTACATAAAAAAACAAATCCTGTGTGTTAAACTGACGAGTATAAAACAGTTCCTTCCTTTTTTTTATATACATGTACACATAACGTTAATCACGCGTTACAGAGAGCACATAGTGTACCGGCAATAAGACCGATGCCCGGTAAACGAACACATACATATGTAGTACGGTTTCCATTCGCGCTCATTTGATTTTATTAATTTAATCGGCCAGTGCAATAACTGCGTTTTTGCAAGTGCAAAGTGCGAAGTGATTAAAAATTTAAATCAGCAATCGCGAGTAACATTTAATAACAACATATGTATGCGAGTGCTACGTGTCTGCTGCTACATGCCATGTTGCAAGGATGTACCACATGCATAGTACATATATACAATGTTACTGAATTCAAACATGCCACTCTAATTACTTTACTCCTTTAATGATGAATCTTATCAAAATCAGTTATGAGTTTACGTCCTCGACAGCGATTTATTTTTATTTAACTCACGTGCCAGTTGCAAAACATTTCAATTTTCATCACGTGAAATAACATATATAACTTTCTCAATGTATTATACATATATAAATATCTAAAACTATATTTTCTTTGCTATTACAAGCAATTATATATATATTTCCCAAATCATTGTTTATATAATTATTTTGCATACTGAGATAATATTTTATTATACAAATGATATTAATAATATCAATGTGGTATCTTCTGCAAAAATGTACAAAAAAAAGATTTCATTTGTTTGGAATTATTTTAAAAAATCTGCCGATGGCAAATTTGCAAAATGTATTACTTGTGGGAAGGAGTATAAGACCAGTGGGAATACCAGCAATTTAGCTGACCACGTAAAAAGATTTCATTCATTTGTAAATAATGAAAAAGATTTAAATGAAGCCTCTACAAGTAGTGAATCAATTTCAATAAAAACCAATATGAAATCCATAAGTTCATTTTTTACAAGATCGACTGAATATGACAAGAATTCTGAGAGGAAAAGAGAGTTAGATTCAGCATTGGCTTTATTAATTGCAAAAGATCTGCAACCATTTAATATAGTAAACGATAAAGGTTTTAGAATATTTATAAAAAAGCTAGATCCTAGATACACTATACTAAGCAAATATACACTTAGAGAAAATATTATAAAAACTTTATACGCCGATACTATGAATAAATTAAAAGAAATGTTAAATAACATTAAACACTTATCTTTAACAACAGATATATGGACGTAAAGAAACAATGATGCGTACGTAACTGTTACATGTCATTTTCTTAATTTTAATTTTGAATTACAAAATGTTGTATTAGCCACACAACTTTTAAATATAAATCACACTGCAGAGAATATTGCGCAAACACTACAGGAAATTTGCCAAGAATGGCAAATTGAAAATGCAGCAAACATGATCAAAGCATGTAACATTTTGAAAAAAAGACATTTGCCCTGCTATGCCCATACTTTAAATTTGACTGTTCAAGATATCCTTCAATTAGATATTATAAAAGCTGTAGTAGGAAAATGTAAGGAAATTGTAAAATTTTTTAAAAGCAGCACTGTTGCAAATGATAGCTTGAAGCAAGAGCAACAAAATATGAATAATCAAGCTTATAAATTAATTCAAGAGGTTCCAACTAGATGGAATAGCTGCTATAATATGATGGAGAGAATTCTGAAAGTTATTGATGCAGTCAACAGATCTCTCATCAAGTTACGCAAAGCCCCTTCACCATTGACAGTAGACGAAGTAATGATTTTAAGGGATATTAAAAAAGTTTTGAGTTGCTTTGATGAAGCAACAACAAAAATTTCAGCCGAAAAGTATGTAACTGTATCAATGATTATGCCTCTCAATTATGGGATATATAATTATTTAACAAGTGTCAATCCAGAGCTAAACACAGAAGAGGGCAAAATAATGTGCCACAAATTGATACATAGTGTAACGGAAAGATTATTTCCATATGAGTTAAGAACCGTGCCTAGAATCGCAACAATTCTTGATCCAAGGTTTAAGAAGGATGGCTTTCGGAATATGGAAAATTTTAATCAAGGTTCCGGCTTATTAGAATCGGAAATGAACAATTTATTAAACGATAATACTACATGCAATATGAAAATGCTAAGTCAAGAAAATCCAGAAACTGGTTGCACAATACAAAAAAGGTCATTACTAGGATTTGTTGGAGAAAGGATAGAAAGAAAGGGCAAAAGCATAGCTGCAAATGCAATAATGATAAAAAGACAGTATTTAGAAAGCCCAAACTTGTTAGAGGATTCTGATGTTTTAGAATTCTGGAAAACAATTCAGAAAGAGGGAAATGTTTTAAGTCACTTAGCATGTCGGTATTTGTGTATACCTGGGTCATCCGCAGCAAGTGAAAGAAATTTTAGTACAGCAGGCCAAATTGTAAACGAACGTAGGTCGAGACTGAAAGCAAAAAATGTAGATATGCTAATATTTTTAAATAAAAATGCATGGCTATTAGATGTATAAAACAGAAATAAAAATGATTTACTTTATACTTATAAGTGTATTTTATTCTTAACATTCCTAGAATACTGTGTGATTCAATATGCTAGAGTTTTAAATACATAGCTCCCTATTACCATTGACTGATATTGTCGTTGGATTTTGATATCAAATCGTGTGTCCCCTAACCTAATAATAAGGCACTTGGGCCCAAGGACATATGTATATAATATTCCATCACTATCGATGGTCCAACTATCGGAAATTATCGATGGCACTATCGATATTATCGATGGTTGCTACTATCGAAAACTATCGATAATATATGTTTACTATCGATAGTCATCGAAAATGTGGGTTAACATTCGTAATTCCGCGAATTTAAAAATGTTTGGTAATTTGATGATAGGCATTTGTTCTATAACTGACGATACCGATAGTATTTAGTCATTAAAGGCTGGCTTTCTGGGTGATCTTGCGTACGAAAAAATCTGCAATTTAAAGAATATTATATCCTTCGTACAGGATTGAACTGTATCTGCGCGTTTTTAGGAGAGAGCTCTCTTCCTCTGTGCCTAACGTCATTTCCTTGGCTACCAGAGAGAGCGCTCTTCCTTACATTACTTATGTATGTATACTACCACTGTAGGACGTTAGCCCGCGTGGTCGTAAATGAAACGCGTGTTAATGTTAACGAAAGAGCTTTATTGCAGAGTGTCTATTCTTCGTGACTTGCACACTCCAAGTCTTGCTATGAACTAACTTCTAGACGCGAGCGCCTAGGGTTTTCCCAGCTCGCTCTTGCCACCAGAAGTCGGATGTTCTTGTTACGCTATCGTGTTAACTAGGGTTAATGTCTAGTGATATCGAACCGATGATCGGCAATATAAATATAATTATCGATAGCGATAATAACTTAGGAGCGAGATTCGAAGCCGGATGAGCATACGCGCGATAAATAAAGCTGTACATTATTCAAGTACCAGCAATAGGTTGTCGAACAAAAGGGAAACTCGGAGCATTTGGACCTTAGAACACTTCACTTGGAAGATACTAAAGGTTATTTATTACGGAGCATAAAGAATTGGCTAAAGTCTATTGAATCACGTACGAACTCCGGAGGTTGTCAAGCCCCACGATATCCTGTTCTGGCCGCCACATGTTCTACCGTTGAACAAAAGGACCTCTCAAGAGCCACTCGACTCTTCAGCGCGCTTTCTCCGACCCTCGCGCGTTTTTCCTCAGCTTTCCCGCGTTTTCCCCAAATACGCGCGTACCCTGATGCCCTTACCGAGAAGCGTAGCATTGCAATCTCCACGCGCCCAAGGACGTATAGAAACTCAACAAGAACCAACCCCATTGGACGATTTCGAAGGAGGACCAAGGATCTCAGGAAGAGGAACCGGAGCTGTAATGGAAAGAAGAAGCCCGGCACATCAGTAAACTAAGGTCGCGCAGACGAGATCTACTAGAGTCGCACTCAGATCAACTTGTACAAATCAATACTAGTTCTTGCAATAAAACAGTAAATCTTTACAAAAGTCTTTATAAAAGTTGGTGTTCTTTGATTATTCCGCGCTTCTCCACAAGCAGAGCGGTTCAGCGCTCCACGGGCAACCGAACCTACACAAAGTTCCCATATCCCACCAATCGCGACGCAACATTCTAGTTCCAATGCCTAGTGCGCCGCCTGGTACTAGGGACTAACAGAGCTTGCTCCCTACAAGCACAGCCTACTCTAGTACTAGCCGTGCTGAAGGTAAAAATGGCAACACCGCGGGAGTCCGGCTGTGATATATACAGGGTGTCCCAGAACTATGGGACTTCCCGGAAATGGGGTGTAGCTGGCGTGATCCTGAACAACTTTTTCCTTGTCTAAAATATTGTTTGAAGCTTCGTTTTTGAGTTATTAACGAAAAACACTGGCCAATGAGAGCGGCCGTATAGCGCGAGCTATATTTACTCATATGTGTGCAATAGTGGAAGCCATAATAAACGGTGTCAATTTGGAATCAGATTTTTTAAAATCTGAAAATCATAAGCACATTTTATGTAAATTAACATATATTAATATTCAATTAAATATACATCATTTAGCATTTTCTGATACATGCATTTGTGGTGAATATTTTGTAATTACCTGCACAACTCTTCCCTTCAGTAACGAATTATCCAACCTCTTTCCTTGTTCATTTAACCTCTTTTCGTGTTCATTTATCCTCTTTCCGTGTTCACTTAACTTCTTTGATTTGGTTTCATTTATTTTGTCTATTTCCGGTTTCAATTAACTTACATATCACTTCATTCATTTCCAAATGTTGCGTTTTAGTTCAAAGATGATTCTATTTCACTTCATACTTATATTTTCTTAAAATCACTGTAAAATATTTCCAATATTATGTATCACATCACCAAACCAGTCCGAGAGTCCACAAAATATATACCACATTTATAACTATTAGTATACTTTAATATCACTTCTACTTACCATAGTTATAATATTTATATATTACTTAGACATAATTAATCAAGAATTGTGTACTTTAACATAATTTTCTATAAAAAAAAGCGTTAAATGTAAACCCAATACAAGACTCCCCTTAGTGAAAATAGGGCTCCCGATCGGTAAACACGCGGCGTTGCCACGTTCTTCAGCACGGCTAGTACTAGATTAGGCTGTGGTACTACATACATACATATAAATACATATCACATTCCATCACTATCGATAACTATCGATGGTCGATGGTCCAACTATCGGATATATTCATACTCTACATACATATGTATAATCTTCATGAAAAAAGGAATGCATAGCATGTATGTACTATACGTATCTAATATCTGTATGCACACGCCTGCCCACGTTGTGAATGAACGAGACCGGGAATGTTCACTCGTAACGCGGAGATTATCAATTTTTTCATTGTAAAACTGTGTTTGTATTTAGTTCAAATGTAACAAAATTTGTTCATAAAACGTTTAATACTATCACATCTATTACGTACATAATAAAGAAAGTTGTTACATATAATATTTCGTTAAAATGAATTACACGATGCAAAGATGCATTACACTGACATGCAGAAGTAACATAAAGTTCGATGTTTGTCGAAAATTTACCACCACTTTAGTGTCATGTAATCGTATATTAACGAGATGTGCTGTTACGCCGAAATGGAATTTACAATTAAACCAAATCAACTCATTATACAGTACCAGTACGAGTACACAATTTGAATTTGTCGAAAGCAATTTAAAAACAGTAGCAAAGAAATGTGATAATAATTATTCCGCTGTTCAATTGAAAAAAAGGCCTAAAAAGAGAAAATCATTGTCTACCGATGAAGAAAATGCTAGTGTGAGTAATTACAATTAACAAAATATAAAACGTTTTAACTTTTAGTGAAAAGTATTATACGATACTTAAAGGACGATGACATCTATTAAAAAAAAAATGAAAAACATTTGCAAAACACTTTTCTAATAACTTCATCGAAATTTTATTAAAGAATTAAGTTTTGGCATAATAATGTTCCCTTTGTAAACTGCTAATAATATGATGTTTTAGCCGGAAATATATTGATTCTTTGTAGGCGTGGAATGTGAAAGCATGGGCAACATCGGAGGAATATAATTTAGAAGCTTTAGTACAAGGCCTGATGCAGCAAAACTTATATACACCTAGTATTATAACAACGTCAACTAGTTGTAAGTATTTAAGACATTTTTTTTCAAAACCACTAATTTATGTTGTGTACCAAAAAAATTGTATTGAACATTTTGCTTTCTTTTTCTTAAAGAAAAAGAATATCTTAAATTAATTATCCTTAACGTTGAACTTCCATATGAATTTCTACATTTTAATATTGTTGAAAACAAGAATCCATAATTGCAATATGTATAGTAGTACAATAAATGTTTTTTGTTTCTGCTAATAAACTATAATTATACTTTCATTTTATCACATGAAATATAGTTGTTGAAAATGAAAGTGGTTGAATGGAAATTAAGTTGGGATATGGAATTATTATTTAGTCCTATGTCTACGACTGTATTATTGATCCACTGTTAATAATTTAAAAAGCAACGGGTTTGATAGTTACAGTGTTAAGACATATTATTATTATTATTATATTACTTCCCTGTAAAAAAATAGTTTCTGTAAGCAAATTTTCCTAATTAAAATCTCTTATTACTTTTAATAAATCATCATTTATATAATATGCTTATTACTTATGCGTCTACAAAGATTAATCAATTAAATAATAAAACAAAATATTAAAATTACAGTAGGAGTCATAAAAGCAATAAATAAAAATTGGTAACGTAATTTAAAAATACTTTCCAAGCATCTACATAACCTTACTTACGAAAGTGTCGATTCAAATATGTATTACTTGAGTGGTAAACATACAATTTTTTGTAATATTATCAACTGAGCATTTAAATAAGTATATAACTTAATATAAATCATTTATATCGTTTCGATGTTAATTCCACAAATATATTTTACGAGAGTTTTCGTAATTCTCGTAAAGTCTGCAAATACATTAATTATCCAGTTTAAATCTACTTTAATTCAAGATAATCCAACTAAGATTGCAATCAATATTTTTGTTCAGTAGATGGGTGTTTTGAATGAAATGGATATTTTTCCATTAATAACGGAAAAAGTTTTTGAGATAGCTGTTTGATTCGTGGCTGTATTTTAAACGTTAGATGGAAGTATCAATACACATAATCGTTGTTTTGCTCGAATTCGAAAACGTGGTGAGGAAAATTACTTTTCAAAGGGATTTCGTGACCGTATTTCCATGACATACTGTAATTTTTCGAACTATTACGACAAATTATATATCGGTAACTTTAAACTGTTTTACTTTAGAATATCTCTTTTTTGTGTGTTTTGTCAATTATATTTTTACATACATACAATGTATGTATTATCCAATGCAACGTATTCATTAAATGATAAAATAAAATGTTATTATTCACATATTTATAGCTTTTTTCATAATTACATATTTAACAGCTTAGTTTATTTGCTTTTCCCAAATTATTATTATACCTTCAGTGTGACAACAATTTGCACATCTGCAATATTAATATATTCATTTTATCTTCGACTTGCAAATGTTGCTTTGATTTCAATTAGTATATAATCAAGAGTTAAATTCTTTTTTAATCAAATAAAGATAAGTGTAAATATTAATGTAAAATAAGATAAGTAAATTCTTTGTAAATGCTTTAAACACGATAGCGTTTAAATTTAAATAAAACAATTATTTTAAATAACTAGACTTACTTTAAATCATTGATTTAAAAGGTTTTTTGTAAGAATCTACACCGAAGGAACAGTTATGGATTTAAGGTTCCATATACCATCTTCTAAAAGAGATGTTGAAGAACTGATAGAGAAAGCAAAAGATTGGGCGCTTATGCATGGATTGTGTATGCTGTCAAAAAAAGATTTTAATAAGGATGTCTTACAATTTGCACCATTTATTTTGATACCATCTCCGTTTCCAAAAAAAGAATTTGATAATGCGTGCCAAATACAAACGATATTGAATGTGCTTATACACAAAGTAGCTCAGGATTATAACTTTTTGAAAGAAACTTTAGAGGAGACAATAAAAGTTGACAATTTCACCAAAGAATTATTTGATATTTGTAACACTGTAAACAACGAAGGAGGATCAGCGCAAAAGATATCCCTTGGTATATTGCGTTCAGACTTAATGTTGGACACATGCTGTTCACAAGAGAACACAAGTCACAAGTGCCTACCATATTGTTGTTGGAAACAAGTTGAAATAAATACAATTGCTTCTGGCTTTGGTTGGCTAGGACCTGTTTCAACAGAATTACATAAATTTGTTTTGCGTGAACTTGGTTACCATAAGGAAATAGAAAATCTTCCAGAAAATAATGCGTTACAAATAATATGTTCAAGTATGGTTGAGGCATGGAAGATATACGGGAACAAAGTGTATGTTCAGGCCTAATGCCATTTGCAAGTTTATGTAAATATGTTGAAAACATCGAAATCAAAATTTAATTAAAAATCTTCCATATAATTCTTTACAGAGGAATAATTTTATTCGTTATTGAGGATGTTACATACAATATATGTGACCAACGTTTTCACGAATTTGAAATTAGAAAACAGAATCCAAGTATCAGAATCATTCGCAGAAATTTAACGCAATTAGTAGCAACTGCTAAATTGGGCAGCAAAAAGGAATTGATTGTGGACAATTACATTGTATCTGTAGTATATTATAGATGTGGATATGAGCCTGGACAGTATCACACACAAAAAGAATGGGAAGTAAGATTATTAATAGAAAGATCATTAGCAATTAAGTGTCCTACTATTCAGTATCATTTAGCGGGCACTAAAAAAGTACAGCAAGCCCTTGCAAAGCCAGGGGTAATTAGTAGATTTTTAAATAATGAAAAAGCATGTACAGAAATCAAAGAGATATTCGCTGGTAAGTGAATATTGTTTAACAATTAATTCTTTTGCTAATAATAAATGATCATTAAAGCACAAAATTGATGAAGTATTATATTATTTTATATAGAGCTTTACGCATTAGACTTTGATAAACATGGAGATACTGCTATAGAAATGGCAATTGAAAATCCACATCGTTTTGTACTAAAACCTCAACGAGAAGGTGGTTGCAATAACAAATATGGACTAGATATAAAACAATTTCTGGAATCTGTAAAAGATAAGCAAGACCGAGTAGCTTGGATTCTTATGAACAAAATTCATCCACCGATTCATAAAAGTTACATGATTAGGCCTGAGGATAATATGAGCACGGAACTACAAGAATTAGTTTCTGAATTAGGAATATTTGGTGTTATAATTGCAGATGAAAATAATATATATCTTAACAAGCAAAGTGGTCATATGTTACGGACAAAGTTAGCTACTGCTAATGAGGGTGGTGTTGCATCAGGATTGGGTGCATGCGACAGTCCATATTTAATAGATTGAAAGATATTAATATTTTACTTTCAGAATGAAGTTTTACTTTATTGTCAAGGAATAGTGAAAAACTGATTCAATGTTATTGCTCAAGATCAAATTCAATTCGTTTGTATGATATAAATTAATGACTGTTGTGAGAGATAATTATATACAGGGTGGACCACCACATTTTACCATCTAGATTTACGTCATTATTATTACGCATAGCAAAAAATGTTTCAGAAGAAGTTGAGAGGGTTTTAAGGGGGACATATTCTGATGGTACATTTTTTTTTGTAGGTGGACGTGTGAAGGATATGTGAAGGTCATTAATGTTTTTTTAAATGGAATTATATATGTTTTATTGAATCAGCTGATGCTCCTTCTTATTCTTTATAAAAAAGTATTAATCTATTTGTGTACAAAAATCATTAGTTTAGGAGATATTTTAATTCTAATTTGTGAATTTGACCGTCCACCCTGCACGTCTGCAGGACGTTATACCTGCAGTACGACGGAAAAACCCCAACTCTGCACACATCTGGCAAAGTCAACCATAGCACTCCTTCTCTCTTTTTTATTACAACATGGAATTTTCCTCAAGACCTGTGCAAATCATAAAATACCTCCTTCCCTAAAAATCCTAGCACTCCTTCGCTTACTACTTCCACCCCTATTAACATCCAATAAGATATCCTATTTCCACTCCCTCACAAAGTAGTAATAAGCAATAGAATTTTAGTCATAGCTTACATTTTTACTTACACTACACCGACAAATTAGAATAAATCCTACAGTCAATCATTTCAGACCTAAGATAATTAACTTTGCGCATCAAGCAAAGAATTTTTTGTGTTGATAATTCGTGCTCTCCTACTTATTGTGAAATTTAGTCTTATTGGACTTATTGGTCCATACTTTATCGAAGGAACACTAACCGGACCAAAATATGCACATTTTTTATCAAACACTCTATGGACGTGCACGGTCAAATTCACCAATTAGAATTAAAATATCTCCTAAACTAATGATTTTTGTACACAAATAGATTAATACTTTTTTATAAAGAATAAGAAGGAGCATCAGCTGATTCAATAAAAAATATATGATTCCATTTAAAAAAACATTAATGACCTTCATATGTCCTTCACACGTCCACCTACAAAAAAAAATGTACCATCAGAATAGGTCCCCCTCAAAACCCTCTCAACTTCATCTGAAACATTTTTTGCTATGCATAATAATAATGACGTAAATCTAGATGGTAAAATGTGGTGGTCCACCCTGTATACAAATTATTTTATTACTTTTAACTTTTTTTCCTTGAATGACATATAAAGTTTGAATATTCTTTATTGAATATATTTTTTATTTTTATTTTAGATTATTCAATTTCGGGTTGAATATAACATTACTGCTGTGTTGTTCCTCTTAAGAAATATAAATCCTCGGTTTATAAATTGGTAATCAGTCCAAATTATTCCAAATTGTATGAAAATGATAAATAGTATTTGGCTTGATCAAAAAATTTTACAATATATATTCGTACATTAGTTTTTCTATGCTTTATTTAGATTATTTTTGCAGCCTTACCAGATGTTATACATGCAGTGGCAAAATATGAAATAGAACGTGAAGCAAGGGATATCTTTTTTTTCCGAGAAGGTACTATAGTAATGTGGAATATTTCTGAACTCGAGTGTGAAAACATATTACAGTTTTTAAGGAAATATGAACAACATCGTTACCTGAACCACATTGTCCTATCTGAAAGCGAACTGATGTCTTATAGTTATTCAGAAAATGGGTAATAGTTTAAAACTTTTCTAAGCTGTTTATAATTATTTTGCTGCATAAGTTCACGATGAAAGCAATTTCTATCAAATAGCCATTAATGTAATAAATGTATTGCAGAAAACGTAGTCATATAAAAAATGGTAACATAATATTACCCACAAATGCAACAAATTTAGATAAATACACATTTTCAAATGCGATGGCACAGTCTGTAAAGTTGGGTGTATGGGAAGCGTCTCTGGATAATTATATAGACTCAATTGAATTTGTTACTGAAGATCTAAAGGCTGGGAGAAAGCTTAAAATGACTCGGCAGGAAGTATTGAAGAAGCAAGGGGAGTTATTTGCTTTGCGGCACTCAATTAACTTGAGTTCAGATTTATTAGACACTCCAGACTTCTATTGGGAAAGAGATGATTTAGAACGACTTTACCAAGAAATTTGTTCGTATTTTAACATTGCAAAACGTACAAGAGTAAGTTATAAAACAGTCGTGGATTGACTATACATATAGTATATAGTATGTAATGAGTATATATTTTCTTCTTTTTTTTATAGGTTATAAATGAAAAATTGAATCATTGTGTAGAGCTTGTAGGTATTTTGTCTTCACATTTGAGCGATCGTCATCACATTCGTTTAGAATGGATGATTATTATTCTTATTATGGTCGAAGTTGCTTTTGAAATGCTACATTATATCGACAAGTATTTTTCATAAATGAAAAATACGCATATATATGCGTATATGTATAGAATATATATAATACTTTTAGTTAATTTGTTAAATGTTTTAATAACAATGATTGTTATTTGTAATATATTTAACTGTAAAAAAATTAATTGCACATTAGAAATAAAGTTTATACTGTAGATTCTACAATTGGCATGTTATTGTTGTTATTATGTTTATTCTATTCTATTCTACAAATTGTATAAATTAATGAATCAGAAGAAATTAAAAATTATATAGAATAACATGTATTCCATTTAAATACATGACTGTAGGATGATATTCAAAAACACAGTTTGAAAAAAAATGACGGAAACATTTGCGTAAACTACGAATTCCTTCCAATAAAGATTTATGGATTCAGATGCCTAATTTTCATTGGCAAATAAAAATTTGGAAAATCTGATGAATTTAAATATATTTGTTTTCCAAGATTTACGTAAGTTTCAGATAACGTCGGCAGATGCAAAATGCAACACGTCAATAATTGCAATCTAGAACAAGGACACTTGTTCACTGCAACGCTTTATTTCCGATTTATTCACGATTATTGGCATTTAATTAAAATAGATCTTGAGAAACTATGAATACATATTTAATTTTCGTTAAATGGTGAAAAACAGTGCCCTTTTTTAATTTTTTAGTTTGAGATTCAATAAACAAATTACTATGAACTTAAAATCATTTTATGTATGTATACGTATAAGCCAGTACCATAATAATACGTGCGAATATAAACTTTACAGAATTCAATTAGCGTTATGAGCTTCCTTATAAGTATGACTGCATCCTTTGATTACGTTATGTATAGATATATACAAGTATATAAATACTATATTACCTAAACACGACTTCGGTATACATATGCAGATGTATAAAAAAAATCGGGTGAGAGACTATTATTATTATCATTATTTATTCTCATTATTCATATCTTACGTTTTATTACAAATTAACACATTAAAACGTACACATTTTTGTACAACCTGAAAAATAAGACTTTATCCTATTTCATTATGCATAATCATGATTGTAAAAAGAAAGACAATTTAGAAGCAAGTTGTACATACTGTTAATAATAATTATTATTTACAATTAACATTGCATTGTACAACAATATTTACAATTAATTGTAAATATCTTTACAAATTTATTTACTACAATTTCATGTACTGTATATATAAATAGTATTTCATTTCATATTTATTTATGTTTAATCATGAAAGCGGCTGCTTTTGCAAAAATAAGCCAAGCTAACTCAATGAGAGGAGGACATCAAGGCGATAGTATACATGCTGTTACATTTCCGGTTATCTTAGCTAATTCAGTAGGGACGGCATTGTCGATAAACTTATTGTTAGATACATCCCTGTGAATCGCACGCATGACTCGCACCCTTCTGCGCCTGTATCGAAAGCGAAGCAGAGCCGTAGGCCAGTTTCAGCGATAATAGCACCCACTTGTCGGCTAGCTGATACCGTGGAAAGAACAGCTCTGTGCTTATACGTATGTCCGCGCAACTACAACACCCTGGAAAATAACTCGGCATTATCAACGTTATTGTAGAATACAAGTTTCGAAAATTCTTTCAAAAATCGTCCATTGACCTATAATTATGTTCACCCGTAGCGGCTGTCGGTCTCCAAATCAAATATTACACGTTTATACATATCAATGTAAGTATACAATCGCACCATTTACGATATTTTTATTGTACTGCATGAATAAAATTCCAAATATTTGCCACAATTTTGTGTTATAGATCAAGAAACGAGTTGCATTCATTAATAATTTCGAGTATCATATGTTATTTTAAGCGTATAACAAAGAACAGATGTTCTTAATTTCTAATTTCAACGGTCTTATCTTTGCATTTACATTTGAAGAATCAGAAATTCAATTCCAATTGTATTGCATAAAAGTTGTCCATAACGAAGCATTTAATATTTAATGTTTAGAATTAAAATCATATACAATTTGTTGTATTTATTTTGAGTATTTGTGTGTGCATATTTTTTTCTCTTAAAAACGAAAGAATAATTGGAATGGTAACAATGCAACCTGCGGGCATAGCACGCGTCACGAGCTTCGATTGATCGCCCTCAACGTAGGACTTTCGCGCTAATTTTTTTTTCAGTCACGATACGATTGCCACGCGTCAGAAATCTCTCCCCTCTGTTCTACTTTTCGTGTTTCTATTCCCGATGGATGTATGTAATTTAATAGTAACCTATTTTATTGCACTATCCTGTACTATTAACGTATACGACATTTTCTCTCTCTTATCATTTTTTTAATACATGCATATGTTTACCTTTTTATTGTGGGAATGTAACGTTCTACTAATGATAATAATAATAACAATAGTAACAGTAATAGTAATTATAATGATAATAATAATAAGTTTACACATTTCTAGTTCGTTTATCCGTTTAATTTTAGTATACAATATGGGAACACTTTGAATTTAAATAGCTTTTCATTTCGTACATTGCATGTATCATACCCGTGTACTAAGTAAGAAAGTAAGAGTCGCTACAAGTGTGAACCATTGAAATATCGATTTAGGTACAAATATAGTCTCCCTCTTGCTACTTAAATAATACAGAAAGCACGTATAGCTAATACTTGTTGCGCGTCTATTTTAAGCGAAAATTGTTGTTTTAAACTTTACCTTCTTGCTCGGTATTAACAAACTTCAATATTTAACTTCTCATTTAAGTGGTATACGTGTATAATTGGAAATTGTATTTATTCTAGAAGAATAAATCAATTGTCACGATTTGCATGCATAGAAGTACATAATAAAATTCGTAATTCAATTTCTTCGTAAAGTTTAATCTTTGTTAACTTAAACTTAGCCCACCGCAGTATTACTTTTCTTCGATTATATTATAATATTTCCTCATTTTGTACGACAAATTTTATTCGTATTCAATTATTCTGTCTTTAAGAGAATTATGTATATTCGAAATATCAGCTTTATCAGAATTTAAGTCCTCGTGTCTAATAGTTAAATTATTCATTGAAATTCATACAAATAGTTGAGTAATTGCGATAGTTTAGTCGAAAATGTATTTATATTAAAATAGGTTGACATACATATTTGTTCTATTATACGCTCTATTTTTTTCCTTTTTATACTGGTACAAAAATATCATGTAACATAAAAGATAAAAATGTTATATCTTTAAATGGCACTTTTATAGAAGACACCCTGCAGAATATAAAGACAAATATATCGAAATTTAAAAGATATGCGTCTGAACTTTTTTTTGTCAACTGAAGATAGTTAGAATTTTCGGGATGGCGTTACTAAGCTCTAAGAGTTTGTCCCGTTCAACAGTATTTGCGGAATGCTGAAACCCGAATAACATACATATTTATACCCATAGATGTTAGGAATTCCAACTCGCACAGAAAAGAAAATACTCCGACAAGTCTTTTGTGTTATTCCATTATGTATTATATATTTATTCTGTTATACAGAACGGGAAGAATAAAAGTGCATTTTAATACAAGTACGTATAGGTATATACATTAGATTGTTGATCTATAGTTTATATTAGTATAAACTAATTGAGAAATATTTATAAAATAAAATAACAAGCAAAATAGAAATTTGTTAAAAAATAATAATAGCGAAATAACTGCATTTTCTGACAGAGTAGTTATTAATAAAATTGTTTAATCATTTGTTACAAGGAATATATATATACATATATTCTATTATATCTATAAAATTAGTTTCAAGATATATCTTGAAACTAATTTTATTGCTTATATTTTTTTTTTTTTTACAGGCTAATGTGTATCACAATATAGTCTCAAGGTTGTATTAAATTAAACAATGGATATCACAGTGAAAGATGCAGGCAGAGGTACGAGATGGGTCTGTCCAAATGATAGACACTTGGCATTAAGAGCAAAGTGAGTATCAAATGATAATTTTTAATATTCTTAACAATTTGATAAATTTTAACACATATATATTTAATAAAATATCGTTAATTAGATTGCGAACGGGTTGGTCTGTTAAAACTGGTTCCCTGGATTCAAAATGGGGCGCTTATTCTAATTCTTGTTCAAGTGGCACAAACAGATGCCCACAATCATTTGTTCTTACTGAGGAAGAACAACGCGCAATTATACAGGTAAACATTTTTCAATCGATAGAAACATTTTTCTACCACCAGAGCATTGATTATCATTTATTACATATAAATTTTGTTTACGAATATTACTTTAGGAATTCGATGCGAAAATTAATTTACTTATCAGTATTCAGTCGCTTTCAATTATCTTAGCATCAATGTTACCATTTCGATGTATTTTCAATATCTCAGGTGATCCAAAGAGCTGAAGCTTTGGATTTATCAGAACAAGAAAGAATAGGCAGGTTGGTAGAAAGATTGGAGAATATGAAACGCAATGTCTGCATTGTCACTGCCACAAGAATGAATGCAAGAAAAGGCTGTAGTAACCGATGCTCGAGTAGGGCACATTGCACATGCTCTTGTGCCCTTTGCGGTGAAAAATTTGGTGCAGTATTGGGCGCGTCATCGAACCTTTGTAAAGATTGTCGGAAATATATATGCCAGAAATGTGGTATAGAAACTAATGAACTAAGCTCAACATGCTCGGAGGCTTTCACAATGAGGGAAAGAACGACTATGCAACGAATTGTTAGACGGTCGAGCAGTGGCCAGAGACAATTTCTTTGTCGAATATGTGCCGAGACGAGAGAAATGTGGAAAAAAAGTGGTGCGTGGTTTTTTAAAGGAATGCCAAAGTACATTTTACCAGAGAAAAAGGTATGTCAAGAATGGGAAATAAAAAAGGGAGGGGCCAGGTGAAGCCTTGTAATATATACATATATTTTTTTTTCGTATAGGAACGCGGGTGGTCGAGATCTGCTCATAAAAGTTCTACTTGGACAATCAGTGGCAATAAGTCCCTTGAATCTTCGGAACCTCAAGATTCTTCTTCTGACGAAGAAACTACGCGTCGCCTGGCATTAGCTCGAGGACAATCCAATTCATTTTCGAGTTTACAAAGAAATCAAGACAGTATTATTAACAAGACTCATTTAACGTTGCCAAATTCCGCTCAGTCGACTAGTAGCGCATCTAAATCATCAGGACAACGATCTCACAATGGATTATCGCCGCTAAACAGCCGGGAAGATGGATCAGATCTATTAGATAGATCTACTCTTTCTATTGCATCTCAGTGCAGTCGTCTTTCGCCATCTCCTACTAGTCCTCGTTCAAAAACAAGTCCGAAAGCTGGCAATGATTCTCAGATTGAACAACGTGTATCGTTTGAAGATGAAATTAACGACGGAAAGTCCAACAAGTTCGACGATATTAACGAACTAAGCGGGAGTACTCGTAAATTAGAAATCAATTCGTGCGATCAATTAAAAAATACTCAGGTACAATCCCTCAGGTACGTAAAAATGATAAATGAAAGAGTAGAAGTTTAGCTAATATCAATTGATACATTTGTAGATCGAATTCTATAATGATTCCAATGGCACCGGCAATGAAAAACATACCAACGGAGCAAATCCAAGAACAGACTCAAATCTACGAGAAATGCATGGATCTAGAAGAAAATCGATCCAATGCGGAACAGAAGAAGCCCTTCAGTCACCCCAGCAACAACCAAATCGATTTGCCACAACAAGTAACGGAGAACGGTAGGTACACAATTTGACAGGTGGAGAAAATTTAGTTCGTTCAAAAAATGGTTAACTTAACTATTGAACCCTAGAACGACACAGATACATTTTCAAAATGGCAACACAGATTGGGAGGGTAAATTAAAGCTGAACATCCTGCCATGCATTTATATGTCTGTAGGAAAAATTAATGTTTGGGTAGGGTCCATGACTATGATACACTGTCGTACCACGGTTAACCGTCTACCGTCTCGGATTAAATAACATTGTTAACGACTGACGATAAGAATTGGAGACGGATAACTTATATTTCTGAAAATAGAAACGAGGCAAAGTTATGGAACTCTCGAAGTCTCCTTGCGATACGACCCAGCAGTTCATTGCCTCCAGTGCAAAGTGGAGCGAGCACGAGGATTGCAGCCAATGGATATTCATGGTCTCGCCGATCCGTTTTGCAAGCTCAACATATTACCAATAGATATGGTTGCAGCTACGAAACGACTACGAACAAAAACAGTTCACAAAACACGGGATCCGGAGTTCAACGAGACACTAAACTTCTATGGAACAACAGAGACCGATGTATGAATATTGCAATCTTTTTGATACAAATGAAAAATAAATCTACATAATATGTAGTTTTAATGAAATACAAGAATTCCATCCAAACATTATTGTTTTTTAATAGCTATGGAATGGCAAGACTCTTCATGTCCTGATTCTCCAGGACGACCCAGCAGGACAAGACTTTCTAGGAGAGGCGAAGTTTCCTCTGCACGAATTACAACCACGGCAAACGAAAAACTATAATGTTCCACTGCAAAATCACTACCCAGTATGTACAATTGAATCTTCAGCGTTTTTGTTTGTTTGTTACGCTAAATGTATATGTAGGGCGAGGCATTTAAAATAGGCTACCTGAATAACTCGTCCGCTATTGGCGATGGAAAAAAATGTGTCAAACGAAACTTGCTTGGTTTCGAAGGCTGCATTATCTCATGTCAATAGTTTTTTTTGTAGACGAAAATGTTCAATCAGTTCCACAAAGTAAAATATTTTCCATCGCAGATGACCTTCAACGATCTTGAATGACCTTGAGTCGTAGGTCACTGTACACGCCATACAACGCTCAATTAAACTGTACATTGAAAAGTATATCATTCCTTTAAAAAAACGGAGTTGACCTTCGTATGTCCACTACGCGTCTACCTACAAAAAAAGTATTAATATGAGACTACGCCATCCTCGAAACCATGCAAGTTTCGTTTGACACATTTTTTTCTGTCGCCAATAGCAACCGAGTTATTCAGGTGGCCCGTCTTAAACGCTTCTCTCTGTATAAGAATAATTTATAACAAACAATCTAAAACACTGCAATTTCTTACACTAATTACATTTTTCTTCATTTATTTTTACGTAATAAGATTTATATTTTATTATCTATTTTGCTTTAGTACATTTAACGCTATAGATCATTCAGGAATAAATGTATAGTTGTCTGGATCAATCATTCTGATAATCTTAATTATTTCTCGCGCTTTGAATTTTTCGCGACGGCCGACTTTACTTACATTATTCCAGACACTAAGATATAAGAGCTCGGCGTTGGCATAGGTGGACAACGAAGAGGCAGTTTGGGGCGAATTTTCCAATGGGCAAGGACAGATTCAAATGAGTCTAAGTTACTGTACAAAACGGCGAGCATTGATGGTTACAGTTCACCGAGCCGCAAATCTTCTTCCGATGGATAGTAATGGATTTTCTGATCCATTTGTCAAGTTGTGCCTTATAGAGAATGTGACGAACAATCATCGACAACGTGGCTTGGATTACTCAATCGCGCGAATTACAGCTAAGAGGCTGATGTCCAAGAAAATCAAAGGTCGTAATTCACAAAGTACAACTGTTAAGTGGAAAACTCTAAGTCCAGAATGGAACGAAGAGTTCATCTTTCCTACTAGACTAACAGACCTGATGAAATTTACATTATGTCTTACCGTGTGGGACAAGGATTTGGGCAAGAGTAACGATTATCTTGGTAATACACGTTGCATTTTTTAAGCTGTACCTGATGCGCACAGGAAATTTTCTATGTAATTATTATAACGCTATATTTGTTACTTTTGTTCAGGCGGCCTTGAATTAAGTTGTAGTAGCAAAGGAGCACGATTACGACATTGGATGGATGTAATCAGATTTCCGGATCATCGCCATCAAGCTTGGCATAATTTAATCAATGCTATTTTGCCTATTGAATGATAACTTGTATTTCTACTTTTGTTAATGTGTCATTTAAAACGTTTTATTAACGTCTGTAACTAATATGCATTATAATCTATAAAATATAATTTATTTACACCTGATCTGTATTGTTGCTCAAAAAATGTACTATTTCATCAACAGTTACCATGGAAATAAAGATATTATATTACATATGGAAAATATTCTTTTGTTAGATTAATATACGAGTTATAGTTATAAATTAAGTATCAATATAAAGTTCATCTCAATTAATGTCTGCCTCAAATTGATTAATTTACAAGTGTGTAAGGCATTTGAGTTTGCAGTTGAGATATACTTTTCTCAGGAAATGGTGATATAACGAAAGGAAATTAAAGTAAAAAGATTTATTCAATATTGTGAGGAAATCCAAATAATCTTAAATATTACACTTTTTATACAAACATATTTCGTTTAAATTATTATGCTCTATATTTGTTTAATCATCTTCTCTTTCACTAGAGTCCTCTTCAGCTTCTTCCAACCATTTAATGAATGGCCTTATCGCAGTTTCTATTTTATTTTTCTGAAACGCGTCTATATCCTTGTCAGTAGATTCATACCACTCTAAAATCTTTTCCTCTGATAGTACGTCTGTATCATATAGCAAATGTAACAAATGTTGCAAAAATGGTAGTATTTCGTGTGTTGAACTGGCAGTTTCTTCTATAGCGCGCAAACAATCATCTTGCCCATCTTCTGTCTTAACATAATTTAAGATGATGGGATAAAAATAAGTTAGCATGGTCTTCAAATTCCTTTGATAATTGTGATTAGTAACAGTTTCTTTCATTTCGGATAGATAATGAAAAGGTAAACTTAGTATTGCTTTAATAACATTATATGTTACTTCACTCATACTAACATTATACGCGTATCGTGACGAGTTTATTTCTAAAATTAAATTTTCGCAATTAAGTTTATCTTGGAAGCCCCTAAGTAAACTATCAATAACTTCGGACAAGAACATGTGTGTGTCATCTGGAATGGGCGAATTACATTCAGAATCACTATCGCAACTTGTTGCATCCGTTGAATAATTATCGCATTCGATCATATCATAGTCCTTAAAGAACTGAAATTCATTGTCTGCGTCAATTTCTGACATTTTCCTTATAAAAATTTTTTTATTTTTCGATTCCAACACAGAATCAATATACTCCATTCGAGTATCAATACTCGTTCCAGGACATAATATACTTCCATTTATTTGTGCATTTTGTCTAATAAGACAATTTGGAAATACTACACTATTTATAATTGTGCAGTTATCTTCAATTTTACTATTCGACAGAATGTACGAATTTTTAATCATTACATTACGGCCTACCGAACAATTATTGCCAATAACAGATCTCGCAACAGCAGTGTCATTTCCGAGTATACTGTTTTCGCACAATATACTGTCTTTCCCTAATATACATCCTTTAGCGAGGGTAGTATTTTTATGTTTATAAGTGCACTGTGGCATACAAATAAAATTCTTTAAAAACGGTACAGCGTTTGGTGTAAGTGGAAAACTGTGCCTGTTTAGGATATCTCGATTAAGAGTATGGTACGCATTCCATGATACAATTGGCAGACTATAATCTTTAGAGTTTAACTGTTGCCAATAAATTCTGGAGTTTAAAATTTCTTCATTCATCAGTACACCACGGATGAAATCTTCCATTGTCTGTTAATAATAAGCAAAGATTAATTGTTTGACATGTTTGCTATCAATACTTTTTTTGCTTTATAAA
Organism: Nomada ferruginata; assembly: GCA_963583965.1. Classification (NCBI taxonomy): domain Eukaryota; kingdom Metazoa; phylum Arthropoda; class Insecta; order Hymenoptera; family Apidae; genus Nomada; species Nomada ferruginata. The sequence goes on from OY757213.1 coordinate 17,721,871, forward strand.
ATATCCATCAATCGAGGTGTATGAAATTTCTAATTTATAAATAATAAACGAACTGAAAAATCCTAATTAAATGATCCAAATAATATTATACAACGAATATTTCACAGACTGATCCTAAGCAAATACAATTTGTCCTTTATTAATCACCTTTTTCATAAAAGATTCATTTAATAATAGATGAAAGTTAGACCACTTACTTGAAAATCAAAATTGTCAGCGAATAATGGAAGTACTGAAGGAGAACACAGATATACATGAGTATCCAGAAAGCAAGTATCAATTTCAATCTCGTTATGATCCAAGAACCAATTCAATTCTAATTTCACTTTTTTTTCATTATTCTTTAGCTTGCTGTAATGTAGAATCTTCTTGCTGCTTTTATCAGATACAACTAAACAAGTTTCGCTTTTCAAAAAGGAGTCAGTTGTTGAACCAAAGTTTCTTAGGACCATAGTCATGGTCGCGCCCTTGTCTTTCTCAAGTTTTGCGCAATGATTACTCAAGAGACTTGTAAGATTAGCATTAATAAATGCGTCCCCTCTTATAAGTATAAAATTACCACGTATTGAGCCTTTTGTATCGATATCCCTAAGAGCATCGCCAATGGATGTGCAACCATCTGATACAATCAAAGAAACTGATATCCTTAACCAGTTTTTTTGTTTGACATATGTTCTTATTAAGTCCACGTGGTTACTACAATAGAGGAATAATTCTTGGACCTTGGACTTAATTAGAGTCTCTACTAAATAATCTAAAAGTGGTACATTTATCACAGGCATTAATATACTTGGATACATGTCTTGCACAGGTGTCAAGTTGGTTAGAAAATCATCGGCAAGCACAACAGCTTGTATAATATCCTTTTTTCCCATCTTTGTATCCATTTTGTTATTTAAGATTTTATTTATATCTATTAAATGATTAGACGAAAATATTCATCGCAGGTTATACAATATTAGATAATATTACTTTATCGAAACCTGAGTGTAACATAACCTGTACACGTTTTAGTACTGCTCATTTCATTGTGACCATTTACTTGCTATCGTGTCAAATGTAAATTCTTATTTCAGGACACTCGTGAATCGAATAGATACTTTTTATAATTGGAGGCCTTTAACGCGGTTATGTCACACCAGACTGCTGTTTACTGCGGGAACTTTATGTTAAAAGTATCCCCCTCCATTTGCCATCGCTAGAGTAATGGAAATTATTCCCCTCACGTGCTTGCTACCCCAACCAATCGTTCTTTGCAGGCATAATAAGCAGCCATTGTGAAAATTAATTCGAAAAGATCCATTTACAGTCGCGATCCAACAACATTATTATTATAAAGTTCGATTAAACGCGAATATATATATTCACGCACAAATTGTTAATTATAAATTGTTCAACGTTACAAATTTATTTACTACGCCATGTTAAATCGTTACAGAAGCTACAGTAGAAAAGATTTCGTTTGACCTTTTTGCTTATCATGTTATTACTTATCTACAACAAGAGTGTGTATCATACAAATTTTACACGCGGTATGATTAATTATTTAATAGAGATATATTGATAGTATTTATACAATTCTACTTATTTTTACAAGAAATTTAAAAAACTCTTACCGGTTTGGTTACCTGAGATCGCTTGACACTATGGCGCGCGTCCCTGTGCTACTGCGCATTCCCGCCAGTCAGCGTCGCAATATTCGATTCTCGATTGCTCTTGCGATTCTCGAAGCAAACGAAAGAGGCGGTATCAAATAAAACAGACGCCAGCGGAATAGAATTGATATTAGAGGTAAATGCGTTAAATATCGCCCATATTGTAAACATTTTGTTACAAAATGCAGAATATGTTGCTACGAAATGGAATTTTGACCGATGTTTTTTCACTTCATGACGAACTGAATTTTTCTATTTAAGTGTCCCAAAATGGATAAATTAACACATGTGTGCCATAAAATGTTTGTAGTATTCGTTACAGTACAATAGAAGTAAAGAGTTTTAGTAAAACTTATTTCCCTTTCCTTACCGTTTTCATTAATTTGTTGGTAACGTTGTGTGTGACATGGAAATGATAATGAGGCGCTAAAGCACCGACGAGATATAGGAATAGACAAGACATGCAATGTATTTTTTCGGCCAAGATTTCTGGGACGCCGCGTCCCATTACCATTTCCGTGTCACTCGCAACGTTACCCACAGATTATTGAAAACGATGCGAAAATTGAATAATTTTAAAGAATTCTTTTGTTCTTTGCCGCAATGAAAGGCAACAAAGGATATGAAACATTTAATGTTAATTAAAAATCTTTTAATTAAAGAAACACATGTTAACAAGTTTTCTTATTTCAATTGTACTATCAATAAATGAAGTAATTGTTAAAGTTATACTTTACATTATTTTCTGATAAATTACCAAAAAAAAATTGAGCTAAGAGATGTATATTGTTTTAACACCCAAACAATAAAGTTGCTACAATGAAAAAGATAATGACGATAATTGTATACTACAATTGTTAATTGTATAATTACTAGACAAATTCTTTCATTATCTTTTTCATTGGAGCAATTTTATCGTTAATGAAAGACGCAATTTCTTATTTATATTCAACTAATAACAATAACGAAGTAAATCATTTACTAATATAAGACAATTCCTGGGATAAACGTGTCTGCAAACGATTAGTGTTCGTATTCGGTCCCGAGCGAAGTGTACTAATCGAGATTTTTCTGAAAATATATAATACCAAATTAATAATTGGAGTAAAATTTATACTCCGATTCGGAGTAGGTCCAAGGATTGGTGGCGATGTCTCGGCAAGCATTAATTGGGGATATGAACGAACACTGAGCGGCCATTATTGTACATTGTATCCTAAGTACAATACGCAGTCAATTCGCTCGAATTATTTTCCACATAATTATCAAACGTGTCTTAAACGTTTAATAATTATACGATAAATAATTGATTGCCCGGGTCTCACCACGTGGAGGTTACTGCGAATGGAGACCCACCCTAGCCACGGCCCTTCCACCCTCCAATTATGCGAAAACTAATTCTAATATAACATGTGGGAAAGAAAAATCTCCTATTATTGTCAATTTGTAGAACGTTCATTAATTGATCGTAGTACAAGTAAGACAACAAGAGGAGTACTTGGTAAATTCACGACCGAAAGCTAAGTTGAATATCAGAAGGAAACCTGAAAGAAAATCTGCAAGAGAATTCAATTTCCTGGAATCAAACTTTCTTAAAAATATATTATATGATCTTAAAAACTAGACAACGAAATATTATTGCAGTGGTGAACACTGCGGGCTTAAAAGCTAAGACATAACGTAAAAATAAACCCCACTTTCTTAAATTTTAGATTAGATTCGAATACGCCCTGCCTGACTAAAGAGCTAACTTAAGACTAGAATCACCCTACCTGGTATAACATCTAAGAGTTCAATTAAAAGAATAATTTCAATAATATCCTACCAACATAGGAATGTAAAAGATACTTTACCAAACTCATATAGGTATAAGTACGTACATATATGTTTAATTCCCCTTCAATTCATCGATATTAATCATGTGGTCCATGGTGTCCTAGAACAGACTGAAACACACACCAAAAAATTGCAGCACCTGCCAACAATTTTTGATTTTCTAAACCCTGCCTAGTTAAAAGTCTAATATTTTCAATTCGTGTAAAACCTGCCTGTATAAAGTTCTAAGGTTGTCTGTTCGAAAAAATCCTGCCTACATAAAGAGCTAAACGTATTGATCGATCTTAATTGGGCCCACCTAATTAATTATCTAATAAATGTAGTGAATTAAAAGGCCCGGGTAGGGGCAGGGGCAGGGCGGGGATGTGGTCATATTATACGTATGTATTATCATGAATCTTCTTCTTTAGCTGATTATTTTCAATGCTTCTGAAGCAAACGCAGACACGAAATAATTAATGAAGTATTATAAAAATGACTTCTTAAACTCAGAAATTGAATCGACGAGGCTGGCTCTTTAATTTTATAGTTTCCAAACGTGCGTTTAAAAGCCCGAACTCGTCGAACAGGGCCCTGACTCTAATGGAACACTTATGATTGACAAACAAAGTGATTCTAATTTCGCGACAGTATTTCTACTGTGTTTGTGACTGCTACCGAGCAGCCCGCGAGCCCTCGGCCAGAGTCTGTACAGTAAAACGACTTAGCATCGACACCAGTTTCGATTCCGAGCCACAGAAATCATTAAGGCACGGATATGCAAGACCACAACCACGATTCTAGATTATGACCCGTATGCCTTCTGCCACCCCAAGGTGTGCTTGGCGTGGTCTAACACATAGGAATTTCCTACTAGGCGGGCCAAAGTGTCCAGAAAAGCAATCACAGCCCCACACACCGCCCCCCGATGACACTGCAACCCGGATATTGCAAGAACCGCGACCACGATTCCAGAATGGTGGATAACCTACCCATGTTAGAGAATAACGTAGTCTAACCGAGGGCCTCGTGACCAGGGTCCAGAACCACAATCACGCCCCCACACATCGTAACTGGCTGACACTAAGTCCCCAACCATCAGTCCCCCGAGCCGAGAACGGAAAAGGAAACGGAATAGTTACGAAAGGAAAGGCAACCTCGGGGTCGAATGCTAGATTCGCGCGCGCCGAGGAGGAATGGAAGAATAATTATGAAGGGAAAAGGGAGCCTAGGGGTCAATTCGCAGTCAATTCGCTCGAATTATTTTCCACATAATTATCAAACGTCTCTTAAACGTTTAATAATTATACGATAAATAATTGATTGCCCGGGTCTCACCACGTGGAGGTTACTGCGCATGGAGACCCACCCTAGCCACGGCCCTTCCACCCTCCAATTATGCGAAAACAAATTCTAATATAACATGTGACAAACAAAAATCTCCTATTATTGTCAATTTGTAGAACGTTCATTAATCGTAGTACAAGTAAGACAACAAGAGGAGTACTTGGTAAATTCACGACCGAAAGCTAAGTTGAATATCAGAAGGAAACCTGAAAGAAAATCTGCAAGAGGATTCAATTTCCTGAAATAAAACTTTCTTAAAAATATATCATATGATCTTAAAAACTAGACAACGAAATATTATTGCAGTGGTGAACACTGCGGGCTTAAAAGCTAAGACATAACGTAAAAATAAACCCCACTTTCTTAAATTTTAGATTAGATTCGAATACGCCCTGCCTGACTAAAGAGCTAACTTAAGACTACAATCACCCTACCTGGTATAACATCTAAGAGTTCGAATAAAAGAACAATTTCAATAATATCCTATCTACATAGGACTGTAATAGATACTATCCCATACTCATGTAGGTATGAGTATGCATATACTTAAATTCTCTTCGGTTAGTCCGTATTAATCTCTCGTGGTCCATGGTGTCCTAGAACAGACAGAAACTCGAACCAAAAAATTGCAGCACCTGCCAACAATATTTGGTTTTATAAACCCTGCCTAATTAAAACTCTAATAATTTCAATTCGTGTAAAACCTGCCAGTATAAAGATCTAAGATTGTGTGTTGAGACAAATCCTACCTACATAAAGAGCTAAAAGTATTGTTCGATTTATATTTGGGCCTGCCTAATTAATTGTCTAACACCTGTAATTAGTTAATAAGGACAGGGGTTTGGGGCAGGGATGGGGTGAGGGTGTGTTCGTATTATACATTGTTTCATGAATCCTCTTCTTTTCAATGCTTCTGAAACATGCACGAACTCGAAATAATTAGTAAAGCATTATAAGAATGAATTCTTAAACTCACAAATCGGATATCGCGAGTGAATTTCAATTTCTACAAAGCAATCTCGAAAAGTTATAAAAATTATCTCTACTAAACAAAGGTAAAAATACAATTGCAACGATTAGGGGAAAATATTTAAGAGTTAAACTCCAATAATGAACAGTTACTAGTATTGAATCTAATTGAAATCTACTATCTAGAATTATTATAAAATCAAAGGTTCTACAAATTATTTCTTTTAATTATTTCTTTTTATTCTTTTCTTTTCTTTCATTTTTTTCATTTATTTCCTTTTCTTTTCTTTTCCTTCATTTCGTCCACACGGTAATATACTATTATGTATGCAATTTTTTAGCAGTATTTCCATCAACAGACATTCCAGGTAGTATAATTATTAAGAAAACTAAATAAAATGAAACGCTGAAAAGAAAAAATACACCATGTGGAACAATAGTTGACAATGAATTGGCTCTAATAAATAAAAAAAATTTTAAAAATGCCTGAAGTAACAGGTGGCCAGAAGGGCCGCCAACAAATTTATATTATTTAAAGAATATTTATGTAACGCAACACTAGTATACTACTTTTAAACATTAGAAAATTCAATAGCAACACAAATTTGTAAGAATCAGACGCGATTGGTGCTTCAATATGTCAAATAGCAACTCTAATTCAAGTCAATCATTAATAGTATTAAAAATCAGCAAAATCGCGATTGGACGCAACACTAATGAAAGAATGACTCGATGCTCTATGCACCAATTGTCTCTTTAAACGCAACACTAAACGCGCAAGATTCAGCTATGGTCTTTGGCTGATGATGATGTGCCACACTCCAGGGTGGCTCATGAACAGGCTTCCAATTGGAAGCAGTTGGGGACTGGTATTTGCAACTCTAATTAAAAACACGATCTTTAATCAACGCAACACTAATGGGAACTCGCGATGCAATCATTTCGCTACACTATTTATTAAGGCTGATAGAAAGCAAACAGTAAATTATTTGTAATATCAAAAAGCAATGTAATTGAAGATCCTCTGTAAAGTTAGCTGAAGGCTCAAGACGCGAAAATAATTTCCGCAACACTAGAAACGTTCTCATATGTAAAATATATTATAAAATACTACAATTTAACTAACAATAACCACGGCAAAATTGCAAGAACCATCGCGATATCATTGCGCAACGCTAAATCAATCACGATTTTCATTTGGTCGCAACTCTAATTAAAAACCGCGAGTCACTTCGCAACTCCAAGAATACGCGAAACACGTTTTCTTTTTCGCGACATTACTTGAAAAACCGCGTGGCATTTAACGCAACTCTAATTCGACCCGTTCTCAAGTTTTTCGCAACTCTAAAACAACGCGATATTTGGGAGGGCTGCATCGTTGGGCCGGAATGTGCGTCGGCCAAGTACAAATAAAAATTCTACAAATGAAAATGCAAGCACAGTGACAAAGTAGTAACAAAGAATGATTTCCCATTCTTAAAAAGAATGGGGAGCCATTATTAGTTGCCCTCTTGAGTGACAGTTTGTCGGGCCTCTTCGGCATATAGCCTCTCCATTTCGTCGGACCCAAGGGTCAGCTGAAACTTAAACTAGGCTCGAGACTCTAATCGGAAACCAAGGAAAAACTTATAAAGGTGAAATAAAGAGTTTGAATCGCGGAGCTAAATGGAACACACGTGGCCGAATGGCGATCAAATAAAATCGTAAAATTGTGATTACGGAAAATCACATAGATTACGATTAAAATTGTAATCGTTCTTCGTTCACACGTGCAGCCTCGAGCATAATGTAACGCGTTTCGTTTCGGAGCCTAAATCGCGACCACGACCGCGAAGGATTCGAAAAATCGATAGGCAAAGCCAGAGGCGAACGCATTTTCGTTCGCGCCACAGCTTCACCGTCGACTTTTCAAATCAGATTTCCTGAAACAGGTTGAACACGCGAAATAGTGCCTACCCGATCGGAGACTGTGTCAACCTGCCCGGCCCTACCTACTTATGTCTATCAATCACACCAGAAAGTATGCTACCTATCCTACCTGGACCTATATTTAAAAAATGGCAAACAAACACACCAACACACGACACTCCACGGTTCTCAGTCAAACACTTGGGCGCAAAAGCCTACACTAGGGAGGCGTCCCGGGACACCCCCGACACCCAAGTGCTGTCACACAACTTGCACACTCTAATGTACGTACCATTTTTCTGAAATCGATTGACAGTGGCTGGGATCTTTGCGTTCACGTGGAAAATACCACGTCGCGGTTGAGATATTTAATAGATATTTAATAAAATAATTAAATAGCACCGATACAAAAGGTACTTGATAGCAATTGATAAGTATATTCGATTCTCTTTGGAATTTGGTCTCCGTCATCTTAAATGACAAAAACTTCGTGGCCCGGTATATTAGGGATTATTAATGCAGTTAATAGTAAAAATGATGTCTCTGTTTTCAATTAATGGACATCTTATCTTGGTTAGAGTAACTACGTTTTAGTACGGAACGACGCAAATCCACAGCCTAACCACACACACAATGTGGATATTACGTCGTGCACGATACACCAAACGCACTGTCAGTCGCCAACAATAAATCATTATAAACTAAATAGATATCATCGTGCTCTACCACCGTTTTCCCACCCAAGTAGCACCGGGGCACGTGAGTGGGATCCAGGCAGTGAACACGGAAAGGGATAAACCTGGAAATCCTCGTCTAAAAAAATGATGAAGACATACTGATTTTCTAACGGGCTAAATGTATACATGTATACATATATATACCCGATCAATACATGATTTTATTCTATTAAAAAGAAACTGAAATGACTCTACTTTATTAGAAAAATTATGCTATGACTCTACTTTATTAGAAGAATTGTGCAATGACTCTACTTTATTAGAAAAATTGTACAATGACTGTACTTTATTAGGGAAATTATTCAATGACTCTACATTAATATACCTTGAATGATATTGAAACATCCTCCGGTGTTCCCGTCATCAAAGCATTGCTTCTAAAATGCACGGTTGATTTTAAAGTAGATTGCTTTGATTTCGAGATCTACCGGTTCGCGTATTGTCTTCTTGTACATTCAGGTTTAATTAATATCTTGTACGGAAAAAGTGAACGTATTGATATCTCTAAACGCTAAAGACTAATATGGATATCGTATAATAAAATTATGCGATAGTCCCAACAAATTGACAAGGTAAGTAAGTACCTTTACTTTATATACATATAATCAAAGTAGTAAAAAAGAGGAACGACTATACGCTTACTAACAATTTATTATAACTGTGCAGTAATTGCAATTGACAAATAAACGAAGTCGAATGGTATTCGACTTGTCCACTACAAACTAATGCACGTAGAATACTGGACGTTACTTTATATTCATTCAATAATTAATAACTATTTAAATATCGTTTCATAGGTATTCAATTAAATACTCTATTATAAAAAGATATATAGTGATATATTTTATTCTAAATATGATCTGTTTTAAAATTATGAAGCTATTTAAAAACGCGTTGTACAAGAAGACCTATCCTCATATAATATAAAACAGTAAAAAAGTTACTACTCATGAGTATATTTCCATATACCCATGGTCACAATGCTTGCCAGAAAAAACTACGTAATTACAACCAGTCACTCGTGTCGGTTCGGACCTTTCGTCCTGCGACATGATTGAGTGACCAGAGGAACTTTAAAGCATGCCACTCACCGGTTGCAGACTCACCAGGTGTGCGGTCAAGCTCGTCGCCATCGAAGCCATGGAAGCTGCTGAAACATTCAAAAAGAGCCAACAACATTAAAATCTATGTATTTTCAGTACTTTTGGAATGTGTTAATTATCAATGATTATTTCAATACAAGATTAAAGAAATACAGAAGTACTTACTCTTCAAGTTGATGGATGAAAGCCCGAACTCGCCGAACAGCCTAGGTGTTGACTCTAATACCGGAATACTTATTGCGATAAAAAAGAATAAGATAAAGGACTACTGTCGCGCGCGTTTTATAATTGTGATCGACGAACAAAGTGACTCTATTTTTCGCGAGAGCAATATTTCGAAGCAAACACTGACTCTTCTTTCGCGTATCTTTGCCACTATTTATATTTAATTATAATTATTAAGAGCGGTTGCGCTCAAAAAATAATAAGAAGAACTTTAACGAAACAAGCACTGAATTTACCAACCGCATTGCGCGCGGTCATCAAAATTTGCTGAAAGAAAATCTGTACATGTTAGTAAATGAGGGGAGGAGGTAAAAATTAAAGCAATACACATGTGATTTTATTTGTTTCTTTCTTATTTCTGTATGTCTGTTGAGGAATTACTGCTTTGGTGTTTTAATAAAGTACTACTGTATTATTAATTGTCTATTCAACATATATTATTATAGATTAATATAAATGATTTATCAAAAGCGTACTGTGACTGTTCTATGTCAGAGTTTTAAAAGTGATCATGATCCTAGTAAGCAATATCGCGCATTTATAAATTCTCGTAGCTGCTTGTAGAAATCAAGACTCGAAACTATTTATCATGCTTCAAGGGCATGGCAACAAATACGTAAGTACGCGGGCAATCCTGCATCGAAAATTCACTTTGACCGTACTTGTGCAAAGTCACAGAGATAATAAAAGTGTCAACAAGAACACTAGTGAAGCTATAATAGAAATCGCGACCGATATGCAGCGAAACATGAACGTCGTTCAATTTTTCGTTTAGAATTAATGAAATTTACTGACTGTAGTTTCAATCGCGAATGATATTAACGTGATAAACCTGTGCTAAAATCAGAATGGAATGCAAAGTTGCGAAAGGCCATATGTAACTGGGAATCTAAGTGACATTGCAAAGAAAATAAACGCAACCTTAACACAGAATCGAATCCGAATAATCGTGTAATAAAATATAATAAAGATTCGAAGAACCGTTCAAACTGATAAATTAGTTAACGCGATGTTACAACAAACGACTAGTTAATCTCATATTCGTTCAGCAAAGGAAACTCAAGAAAGATTATAATCTATAAAGTTTAATGTACTGTTGCGATAGTAGAACGATTGTTAGTTAAACGCGTATTAATTAATAGAGGCTAATAATGAAGCGAACACAATGGTAAAGTAAAGCCTGAGGTGCTATTGCGTTGTAGAGTGAGGTATGTCGCTAACCATTAACACCGTAGACGACCTTACGCTGCGACACTCCAATTGAGAAAGAAGGGGCACGCGCCGCGCGACGGTCGACCACACTCCGCCAGCCGCCCCACTCCGCTACGCGCCGGCGTGTAAGCTGCGCTCGGCGGTATTCGCTATTTCCGAAAATTTTCGACGGTCGCCGACGGCGATTTTCTACTACCCCTGGGTCATACCTAGTGGACTTCTACTATTTCTGACCAATTTATAGCCGGACCTACGATTCTAGGGTCGTGCCGAGTGGATTTCTACTGTTTCTGACCAACTTTTAGCTGGACCTACGATCCTCGTTAAAGAATTCTTTTGTTCTTTGCCGCGCAATGAATGCGGGACAGCACAGGCGGGACGCTTGACGTGACACTGTCAATTTCATCGCCCAATGCATCGCGATGTTGTTTCGACCCAACTCGAGCCGAGCCGAAGCGCATCGCGCGACCAGGCATCGTAGCTCAATTTTTCTACCGAAACGTTGCTCGAGAAATAGCTTTCCTGATCCCCCCAAAGCATTTACATATATTCAACAATCGCATGAATCCCGTCCCCGCTACTTCAGTAAAGAATAGTTCTTCAAGTGATCACTGTCCATGAGCAGAGGACGCTCAAATCAGCGTGGGATTTCTGAGTCGGTATGACAGTCACGTTGGGCCACAAAAGTCCATAAGATGTCTATTCTTATATCTCGTCGGTGGCTAAAGCCCCACAGCGGAGCGCTTTTTCGTGGTTAAAAAAAGCTCGCAAAATATTAAATTTACCTTGCAACTCATGGTCACCGACGAGATATAAGAATAGACAAGACATCCAATGTATTTTTTCGGCCACGATTTTTGGGGCCCGGGGTCCCATTACCATTTCCGTGTCACTCGCAACGTTACCCACAGATTATAGAAAACAATGCGAAAATTAAATAATTTTAAAGAATTCTTTTGTTCTTTGCCGTAATGAAAGGCAACAAAGGATATCAAACATTTAATGTTAATTAGAAATCTTTTAATTAAAGAAACACATGATAACAAGTTTTCTTATTTCAATTGTACTATCAATAAATGAAATAATTTTTAAAGTTATACTTTACATTATTTTCTGATAAATTACTAAAAAAAAATTGAGCTAAGAGATGTATATTGTTTTAACACCCAAACAATAAAGTTGCCACAATGAAAAAGATAATGACGATAATTGTATACTACAATTGTTAATTGTATAATTACTAGACAAATTCTTTCATTATCTTTTTCATTGGAGCAATTTTATCGTTAATGAAAGACGCAATTTTTTATTTATATTCAACTAATAACAATAACGTAGTAAATCATTTACTAATATAAGACAATTCCTGCGATAAACGTGTCTGCAAACGATTAGTGTTCGTATTCGGTCCCGAGCGAAGTGTACTAATCGAGATTTTTCTGAAAATATATAATACCAAATTAATAATTGGAGTAAAATTTATACTCCGATTCGGAGTAGGTCCAAGGATTGGTGGCGATGTCTCGGCAAGCATTAATTGGGGATATGAACGAACACTGAGCGGCCATTATTGTACAGTGTATCCTAAGTACAATACGCAGTCAATTCGCTCGAATTATTTTCCACATAATTATCAAACGTGTCTTAAACGTTTAATAATTATACCATAAATAATTGATTGCCCAGGTCTCACCACGTGGAGGTTACTGCGCATGGAGACCCACCCTAGCCACGGCCTTTCCACCCTCCAATTATGCGAAAACTAATTCTAATATACCTTGTGAGAAAGAGAAATCTCCTATTATTGTCAATTTGTAGAACGTTCATTAATTGATCGTAGTACAAGTAAGACAACAAGAGGAGTACTTGGTAAATTCACGACCGAAAGCTAAATTGAATATCAGAAAGAAACCTGAAAGAAAATCTGCAAGAGAATTCAATTTCCTGAAATAAAACTTTCTTAAAAATATATCATATGATCTTAAAAACTAGGCAACGAAATATTATTGCAGTGGTGAACACTGCGGGCTTAAAAGCTAAGACATAACGTAAAAATAAACCCCAATTTCTTTAATGTTAGATTAGATTCGAATACGCCCTGCCTGACTAAAGAGCTAACTTAAGACTAGAATCACCCTACCTAGTATAACATCTAAGAGTTCAATTAAAAGAATAATTTCAATAATATCCTACCAACATCGGAATGTAAAAGATACTTTACCAAACTCATATAGGTATAAGTACGTACATATATGTTTAATTCCCCTTCAATTCATCGATATTAATCATGTGGTCCATGGTGTCCTAGAACAGACTCAAACACACACCAAAAAATTGCAGCACCTGCCAACAATTTTTGGTTTTCTAAACCCTGCCTAGTTAAAAGTCTAATATTTTCAATTCGTGTAAAACCTGCCTGTATAAAGTTCTAAGGATGTCTGTTCGAAAAAATCCTGCCTACATAAAGAGTTAAACGTGTTAATCGATCTTAATTGGGCCCACCTAATTAATTATCTAATAAATGTAGTGAATAAAAACGGCTGGGGTAGGGGCAGGGGCAGGGCGGGGATGTGGTCATATTATACGTATGTATTATCATGAATCTTCTTCTTCAGCTGATTATTTTCAATGCTTCTGAAGCAAACACAGACACGAAATAATTAATGATGTATTATAAAAATGAATTCTTAAACTCAGAAATTGAATCGACGAGGCTGGCTCTTTAATTTTATAGTTTCCAATCGTGCCTTTGAAAGCCCGAACTCGCCGAACAGGACCCTGACTCTAATGGAACACTCATGATTGACAAACAAAGTGATTCTAATTTCGCGACAGTATTTCTACTGTTTTTGTGACTGCTACCGAGCAGCCCGCGTGCCCTCGGCTCAGAGTCTGGACAGTAAAACGACTTAGCATCGACACCAGTTTCGATTCCGAGCCACAGAAATCATTAAGGCACGGATATGCAAGACCACAACCACGATCCTAGATTATGACCCGTATGCCTTCTGCCACACCAAGGTGTGCTTGGCGTGGTCTAACACATAGGAATTTCCTACTAGGCGGGCCAAAGTGTCCAGAAAAGCAATCACAGCCCCACACACCGCCCCCCGATGACACTGCAACCCGGATATTGCAAGAACCGCGACCACGATTCCAGAATGGTGGATGACCTACCCAAATTAGAGATTATATGTGGTCTAACAGAGGGCCTCGTGACCAGGGTCCAGAACCACAATCACGTCCCCACACATCGTAACTCGCTGACACTAAGTCCCTAACCATCAGTCCTCCGAGCCGAGAACGGAAAAGGAAACGGAATAATTGTGATCGACGAACAAAGTGACTTTATTTTTCGCGAGAGTATTATTTCGGAGCAAACACTGACTCTAATCTCGCGTCTCTTTACTGCTATTTATGTTTAATTATTAATAAGGGCGGTTGCGCTCAGAAAATAATAAAAAGAACTTTGACGGAACAAGCACTGACTCTACCGACCGCATTGCGCGCGGTCAACAATATCGTTATGGTAATACCATCGAGCTCATGGCACCTTCTGAAACATTCAAAAGAACAGAGAACATTGAAATCTTTGCGTTTTGAGTACTTTTCGATCATGATAATTATCAATGACCATTGTAAAATAAGATTAAAGAAATACAGAGATACTTACTCTTCGAGTTGATGGATGAATGCCCGAACTCGCCGAACTGCATCGGTGCTGACTCTAATACCGGAATACTTATTGCGAAAGAAAAAATAAATAAATAAAAGACTACTATCGCGCACGTCAATTGTGATCGACGAACAAAGTGACTCTAATTTCGCGAGAGCAATATTTCGAAGCAAACACTGACTCTACTTTCGCGTATCTTTACTGTTATTTATATTTAGTTATAATTATTATGAGCGGTTTCGCTCAGAAAATAATAAAAAGAACTTTGACGGAACAAGAACTGACTGTACCGACCGCATTGCGCGCGGTCATCAAAATTTTCTGAAAGAGAATCTGTACAAGTTAGTAAATAGGGTGAGGCGGTAGAAATTGAAGCAATACACATTTGATTTTATTTGTCTCTTTCTTATTTCTTCATCCTGTCAAACGTCTGTTGAGGAAATACTGCTTTGTTTTAATAAAGTACTACCGTATTATTATTCTGATTTAATTACTGTTAATTGTCTATTCAAGATATACTATTATAGATTAATATAAATGATTTATCAAAAGCATACTGTGACTGTTCTTTGTCCGAGTTTTAAAGGTGATCATGATCTTAGTTAGTAAGCAATATCGCGCATTTATAAGTTCTCGTAGCTGCTTGTAGAAATCAAGACTCGAAACTATTTATCATGCTTCAAGTGCATGGCAACCAGTACGTAAGTACGCGGACAATGCTGCATCGAAAATACAATTTGACCGTACTTGTGCCAAGTCACAGAGATAATAAAAGTTTTTAATAAATACTAGTGAAGCTATAATAGAAATCGCGACCGATATGCAGCGAAACATGAAAGTATTTCAATTTTTCGTTTAGAATTAATGAAATTTACTGACTCTAGTTTCAATCGCGAATGGCATATTGTAAGTCCTACTTAAAATGTTTAAACTGCTCAATAACTTTCAACCGAAAGAAAAGAACTTGAGCCAAAATCCAATCGCCAGATAACAAGAAATATACGTAAACCGTTGGGATAATAAGTTAAATGTTACCAATCCTTCATCATACGTCATCGGACTGATTGTTATGCATCGCAGTAATGGTATCTCAATACTCCATTCCTGCAGCCTCAACATATTATTCTTTGCCAGCTAATCATCCATTATTCCTGCAACAAAAAGAATGGAGCTGTGATAGACCTGTGCTAAAATCAGAATCGAATTCGAAGTCGCAAAAGCAGTGTGTAAGTGACTGAATAAAATATAATAAAGATTCGAAGAACCGTTCAAACTAATAAGTTAGTTAACACGATGTTACAACAAACGAGTAGTTAATCGCGTATCAAAGAACCGATGTTACCGGAAGAAGACGCGTCGATACTCAACCGGTGGACCGTTCAAGGGTCCAGGAAAAGAGGCTTGAGAAAGACTTTAATGTACTCTCGCGATAGGAAATCGATTGTTAGATAAACGCGTATTAATTAATAGAAGCTAATAGTCAAGCGTATGCGGTGGTAAACTAAAACTCGAAATGTGATTGAATTGTAGGGTGATGTACATCGCTAACCTTCGACAACATAGACGACCCTTACGCTGCGACGCTTGAACTGATAATGACGTCGCGTCCCGAACCTCCCCACTCCGCGCCGTCGCGTCGGTAGCGCTCGCTCGCGCTCGGTCCTATTCGCAATTTCCGAAAATCTTTCAAGGTTTCCGACCGCGGCCGTGCGGTCTACTATCCTTGGGTCACCTATTCGACTTCTACTGTTTCTGACCAACCTTTAGCTGGACCTACGACCCTTGGGCCATACCTACTGGACTTCTACTGTCTCTGGCCAACTTTTAGCTGGACCTACGACCTTTGGAGCATACCTGTCGGACTTCTACGGTTTCTGGCCAACTTTTAGCTGGACCTACGACCCTTGGGCCATACCTACTGGACTTCTACTGTTTCTGGCCAACTTTTAGCTGGACCTACGACCCTTGGGCCATACCTACTGGACTTCTACTGTCTCTGGCCAACTTTTAGCTGGACCTACGACCTTTGGAGCATACCTGTCGGACTTCTACGGTTTCTGGCCAACTTTTAGCTCGACCTACGACCCTTGGGCCATACCTACTGGACTTCTACTGTTGCTGACCAACTTTTACCTGGACCTTGGGTCACCTATTCGACTTCTACTGTTTCTGACCAACCTTTAGCTGGACCTACGACCCTTGGGCCATACCTACTGGACTTCTACTGTCTCTAGCCAACTTTTAGCTGGACCTACGACCTTTGGAGCATACCTGTCGGACTTCTACGGTTTCTGGCCAACTTTTAGCTGGACCTACGACCCTTGGGCCATACCTACTGGACTTCTACTGTTTCTGGCCAACTTTTAGCTGGACCTACGACCCTTGGGCCATACCTACTGGACTTCTACTGTCTCTGGCCAACTTTTAGCTGGACCTACGACCTTTGGAGCATACCTGTCGGACTTCTACGGTTTCTGGCCAACTTTTAGCTCGACCTACGACCCTTGGGCCATACCTACTGGACTTCTACTGTTTCTGACCAATTTTTAGCTGGGCTTACAACCCTTGGACCATACCTACTGGACTTTTACTGTCTCTGGCCAACTTTTAGCTGGAAACAGAAAACGGAGTGAAGCAAAAAAGGGAACGAGAGGGGAAAGTGCAATGCGCAGTCAATTCGCTCGAATTATTTTCCACATAATTATCAAACGTCGGTTAAACGTTTAATAATTATACGATAAATAATTGATTGCCCGGGTCTCACCACGTGAAGGTTACTGCGCATGGAGACCCACCCTAGCCACGGCCCTTCCACCCTCCAATTATGCGAAAACTGATTCTAATATAACATGTGAGAAAGAAAAATCTCCTGTTATTGTCAATTTATAGAACGTTCATTAATTGATCGTAGTACAGATCGTAGATCGTAGTACTATTTCTGCCCAACTTTTAGCTGGACCTGCGACTCTAGGGGTCGTGCCAATTGGACTTCAGAAATATAAAAGGTCAACAAGCTCCTTTTTTATATTTCAGTTTGTCATAAACTATTTTATTTTGGCACTTAATAATTAACTGTTCTAAATATTTTGTGTGGATCAATTAGGTTATACCTATATGTATAACCTAATGATTTACTCAGTTCTTGAAATTTAAAATCAATAGACAGGTATTTAACATGACGGCTTCAATAATGTTTTATACATCAAAATTTAAGTCGTTTGTTGTTTTTCCTAGGGTAGATATAAATATTGCTGTATTAGGAATGTAAGGAATTTGTCGATCTATTTTCATAATTTTGTTTATTTCGGATTTTAAGGATTCTATAGCTGATTGTGCATTTATTTCATGTTGAAAAGTATTAACGTTAATAATAAACATATTATTAATTATTTTTATAATAAACAATAAAATATAAAATATATAATACTTCGAAACGAACTAAAGAATGACTGCTATTTTCGTCAAAAATACTAACCCACCCCTGGTTTCCGTACTGATTCGTTTTTTAGATGTTTATATTTTCAAGTGACAGAGCCGAATTCCGAAATTGTAAAGTATATACTATATACGTTATAATCGACTCATCTTCTTTCTTATTGATACTTAAAATTTTTATTTCTTATTCATGTGAAAGGGAGGACGAAAGTATTCGTGCACTGTAAACAATTAAATGCCTTTTTTAAAATTAAGCGGAAGGTTTTGCTTTATTCTGAAAAGTTTAAAGGATTAGTTTACAAGATATTTGGGAAAATTACATAATATCCTTAATAAAAATGAAAGTACTGCATTTTATAAATATCAGTAAGTAGTATAAATGTTGAAAATGTTATTAAAATCGGGTAATATTGCACTGAGTTTTAAATGATTAAAAGATTTGCATTAGTTTGCGTTATGCATAATTGAATATACACATGCTTAATGAATTAATTATTGGATACTGCTATCGAAGACATACATTTGATAGTGAATCTTGAACCTCATGATAAAATCTATTTAAAACTCCCGCAACTTAAATTCAGTTTATCGGTAGTTCTCCACATAGATATACGTATGTACTTACTTACTTATGCATATTCAGTAAATAGCTCGATGGGCCAAAGTCCAAACGACTAAATCAGTCGTTAGTCGATAGTTTTAAAAATCAGTCGACTGAAAATAGTACATAGTTGGGTATCGATAGTTTTTAGTCGATGGTGCCCATCACTAGTTTTGATCTTTCACATTCGTTGTGAATGAATCAACCGCAATGCACGTATAAAGTGTAAAAATGCAAATTGGCTGTGTACAAAAAATATTCTAACGCAATACATATCAGGAATATTTGAATAACATGATTTTTTCATATATTTATAACATACTGAAATTTAAAAAATGGGAGTTACTTTGTATTGTAACCATTTTAATCGCATTAAAATGCTCTACAATAATTCCATTTCGACCGAACGTGAATCATTTAACGGAATTGCATAAATGTCCAATATGTTTTGGTACTTCTGCGTGCGATTACAGTCATAAAGTGGATATCATACTTAATGATTTGCATTCCATATTCTCGTACTACCTAGGTGTCAAAAATGTTTTTTTTGGTTCATTTAACGAAAATAAACTTGTACTGAAGAAACTGGCACAATCCTCAGAATTAAATGAATTTGACAAAATGCTTTGCGAAAATGCCAATTCTTCTCATGTTTGTTCCTTCAATATACCGGCGAAAGATAGCATCTTTAATATCAATTTTCGTGAGCTCACAGAGAAGCAAGTCAGTTTGGATTTTGAACGAGACAACTTTAATCGTCTAAGCTTATGTCCCAGTGTTGAACATTTGAATAATCTTTTGCGATATGTATACCAAAATAACAAAGATATTGATCCAAAGGTATTAGACATCAATATTTGGACATTAACAGTTTTAAATCCTGAGCCCCTTATACTACAGGTATATTATGCACAGTTATTTACATCGAATTATTTTATAATAATTCGATTAATTAAAATTCATTTAATTCCACTTATAAATTCCAAAGTTTTCCTTCGTCACATGCTACGGGTTAAATGTATTCATTATTCATTCCTTAAATTCACGAAAAAGTACAATAAAATGTAAAATTGTGAAAGATTATTACAAATAGAAGTAGTCAATCAGAAATATTTTTATAGATACTGTCAGCAGACAGAGATTGGCCAGTACCAAAATATTTTGGTGCCTGTGGGCGTATTGTAATTGAAGAATATGTTGGATTACCACTAACTTCATATTATAATAAACCATGGTTATTGCGAGCTAAAATAGCTTCAAGTCTTTTAGACGCAGCTTACTGGTTTACTTATAAAAGTGATGATTTTGGTTTCTATTTAACTGATATATCGGCTGATAATATTGCGGTTGACTTAAATAACAATGCAAAATTTGTGGATCTAGAGAACATGATCATTGTTGACAAAAATGTTGCACCTTCAGGTAAAAACATGGCAAATTATTTAATATTTATCATTTAAAAAAAAATAATAAAATTTGAAACATTATTGATATCTTTGTTTGAGAATTGCATAAATGTGTTCAATAGAGATATCAACTTGGAACAAGTTACATGTAAATACAGAAGATTTTAGTTGCCCAGAATGTTTAGCATTTTCCACTGCTGAAATATGTACTCATAAAGTCAGTGATCACAACTATTATGCAATATGCAAGGTTGGTCCTTATTATTAAAAGACTTAATCCTTTGCACTCGGAAGGCGACTCTCACTTGCCACTTGGTGTAATACAAAAACTCAAATAATGACAGTGAGGCGACAATAAATTGTCCTCTTGTATCTTAGATGTTTGATCTATGTGCGATTTGTAGTACAGTGTGGTCTATAATATCATTATTTTAAATTTAGTCCATCTCGGGATACCACTCCCTTATACCAGACTTTTGAATGCAAAGAGTTAATAATATTCTGTCATTTGTACAAACATGTTATGACACCATGAATTCTTCAGTAGGCGATAGAAAAGCATTATATATTCTCATCATAGTTGTAACAAGAAAATATTCAAATTTTGAAGAAGATATTTTATATTTGCAGATATTGTTAGGTACTAATGCAGATAACAGTATATTACCTGGTGGTTTTTTACACAATATACCTATGAATATATTAAAAAGTTATCCCGATGTACAGCATTTAATACAACAATGTGTTGCTCCTCAAGTTCAATTTAATAGAATAAAGGCTGCGGGGCAACTAAAAGAGGTACTAGATCTTATAGTACAAGAGCATGGATAAATGAAATGCATGTGAACATATTAATCGATACTGTTATACTGAAGTATACAAAATATTCACATATGTAATTAATGTTAATCGATAATTCAATTCTTTATTAACGTTTTCATTGATTTAATTAAGTAATCAGGATAATGAACTATTTGATATAATTAAAAACTAACAAGTGAATTACCTGTCCCAATGTATTATAGTATTCATTAAGATAATTATGCAGAAAAAATTATGTTTCATTAATGAAATGTTTTAAAAAACATATGCAATCCTTATAGCAAAGTATTAAACCATAACATGGTTTAATTGATTACTATATCGTGTTTTTACTGCAAAAGTTCTTCAAAAGTTTTATACAATTTGTATTTTCGTAAACGTACAAAATATTTACAGAAAGTATAATAAATAAATTTCAATAAAATATATGTCCTTATGTTTATGTTGTATAACAAATGAAGGAAGAGCTAATCAGATTAAACATATTTACAAACACCTCTTATATGCAAAAAACAAGAGAAATATGCATTTATCATTTTGTTATCATACAGACTTATTTATACGATAAAAATACTCGAAAAATGCATATTTCAATTATTTAATAAATGTACAATATATGACAGTCTTCAGCGTTTATTGAATATCTGCGACAGAATGCATATCTCTAAAGCCTTTTTTTCCATTTTGTAACTAACTTTCATAAAAATAATACTACGCCTTTTCTAAAATTGCGTTCCTTTTCTAAGGCTACGTTTACTGTGGATGCGTATCCGTACGAACGGCGTTCTGACGAAAACGTCTGAACTGTTTGAACTAAAGCATTGAGACAGTTCAGACGTATTCGTCAGAACGCCGTTCGTACGAATACGCATCCACCGTAAACGTAGCCTAATGCAGTTACACGAAAGGTTTATATGTCGCGCAAAGACGTATTATTCTTAGCCGTTTGTTCTTCTAATGCTAATATTCTTTCGTGTAGTTTTCTTATCGCATCGTCCTTTTGTGCAAGATCATCTTTCAAACGTGCTATCGTCACATCTTTATCTTCGTTTAAGTCCTGTAACAATTGATTTGTTGATGGTCGTTTTTCAGGGTCCTCTTGGACTAATTGACTTACTATATACGCCTGTGTAAAAAAAGAAAAGAATAAACCTTTACTTCCATGTACCTGTCTATTCACACAAGAATGTATAACTAAATACATACCCATTTGGGATAAGTGGCAGCCAATGCGGTTGGTATTTGACCTCTTTTCAAACTATTAATTATTTCAATCCTTTCCATACGAGTTCTTGTATGGACTAACAGTTCTAGAAGTACTATTCCTAGACTGTATATATCGCTCTACAAGGTTTGCCAATTAATTTAGGATATCTTAACAAATTCATGCAATACAGTCGAACCTCGGTAACGCGAAAACCTCTATAAGACTAGCATTTTGTTCGTTCCCATAATCTATAATTTGAATTAGAAGGTTCAATATTATATGGAAAAGGTACGACCTTTGCTAAGTTACTAGGCCGTAATAATTTCAAAGCTAGCCATGGTCGACTAGAAAAATGTAATACAGGCCATGGTTCGACTGTAATAGTAATAACGTGAAAATAGTACTTTAGGATTGCATTTTCCTTGCAATTGTTCTGGTGCGGCGTACATATGTGTACCAAGTATGGAATGATGGCTTTCTCTTTGCAATGGACAAGCCAATCCAAAATCTCCTATCTGTATCTGAAGCTGCCCTGATGTTGTTATGAATATATTGCTTGGCTGAAACGGAATAAAATATTACACATATTGTTAAATACTAAAATAATAAATACTTGAACATATATTTTACTTGTGCATATTTAATTCACTTAGTACCTTTATGTCGTGATGCACAATTCCACGAGCATGTATATAATTTAAACCACAAAGAATTTGTGTGACTATAGTAATTATCATTGTCTGTGAAGTCATTTCTATCCTTTCGTCAAGCCATTGTTGAAGATTTTTTTCACAAAGTGTCATTTGAATGTATAATGTTGCATAATTGTTATTCTTTAAACACGAAAAATGTTACATTTGTTTAAAATCTTGGTAAAAGGCCAATGTAAAAAAATACACAAATTATTAATAATTAATAATACATAACAACGATAAACATATGCATACCACTTGAGGAACATATGGTAAGAGTTTTCTATTAGCACTGCACACTTCGTACGAATTACTACCATCTGTGTAATTTGTGTTATTCTCTATTTGATTATCTTGTTGATCATCGTCGCATCTAAATGATATACTGTTCGAATTCGTTTGCTCTATACTTTTCTTAGTAATATGTTCCTCCACTAATTGTTCCTCTGAAACAACGTGAAATATATCAATTTCATGAAATTTGAACAATTAATAATTGTTTAATACAATTACACATACTGGATTTACCATTTGCTATGTTACTATGTTGCGACAACATATCTCGATCATCACTTTCTTTTGAAATTTCACTGCACCAAGTATTGCTAGATATTTGTTGGCTCGTTGTATTAAAAGACTGACTTACACGCGAACTATAGTTGCCATTTCTCGCGTGTTCTATGGAGCTGATTCTGCTTTGCGAGTGACTGGCAGATACTAAACTTGGTATGAAAAATGAAGGTAATGTTGGTTCAATCCATGCACCCTTGTACGACACTATATTGGTATGATTTAATTTGGCTAGAGTTTTCACTTCCTCGAGGTGTTGCATTACATTTTTAACTCGACCAGAATGTACTATTATTTTTTTCACAGCATATTCAGTACCATCTAGGCGATGTAAAGCTTTAAAAACATTACCAAATCCTCCAGACGCGATAAAGCTTATTTCTTGAAACTCTTTGTGATACTGAGACCAATCTGTCATTAGTGAACTATATAAGATAAATAGAGGAAAGTCATATTATTTATATATGCTTATGTAAAGGAGTATGTAACTTATATTTTACAATACCTAGGAACTTGTAACGCATTGTCACAACCAGTTGCTGCACGCGCCACTGTAAACAAATGATACAGCGCACGTTGATATTGGCATCTCAACGGTTCAAATTCCATCATATTGTAGGAATTATCTATCAGTTTCAATTGGTGAAGTCTATCACAAATCGCTAAAAGCAAGATATTAGTGTTCCCTCACTGTTTGTAACAAAAGTTTATAATAAGAATAAGAACTAAAGGAATGTTTGAACATGGTGCTCGTAATAATTTCTTTCAGAACAATAACATTTTTAATAAAAATAGTTAATCGAATTATAATATTCCAATTAAACGCAATCAAAAAGCTTTTGTTCCAAATTATTGTACTTTATTTTAGGTTTATCGAATAGCAAAAGCTTTTAATGATAGTAAAAATATATTAAATTTAATATTTGTCAGAAGTGGAAATACTATACCAAAATATAGTTTCTCTCTGCCTACTGTATCGCTTTCGCACAGCATACATATTTGCTGTAGTAGGGATTGAATTAATAGACTACTGGAGGGCTCCACTATGCTCACAATCTGTCTATTCGTTTCATTACTTTCCTTGTCCAATTGTACTGTCGTTTCTGCATTGTCACCTAAGGAAAACGGTATAATAAAATATTGACCACATGGAAAAGATATTGCACAATAAATAAAGTAAACTTAAATTAAAACTATATAAACACGATAGCACTTAATTCAAATTTTACTGTTTGAAATGAATGCTTATGCAAGTATGTATTGTTTCGTTCGAAACAATAATGCAGACAGCATTACCAAAAATTTGGTCATGGGGCAAGTAACATTTAAAATGCTACATCAAATCAATGAAGATAAAAAAGCGTACCGATTACGCATTATAACTGCATTTCGAATGCACTTTTAAAAATACGCGTGGCATTTTGGGTTATGTTACCTACCTCTGTCAAACGTAGTTGCAGTGGACAACGTATCCCATGGATTATTTACCGGTGCACTATTATCGCTCATTTTGAAATTGATTAATACAACGCATCAGTTTCGAAATTCTTATCACGTTCAAAGATAATATGTTTTATCTTAGAGTGAAAATCAGGGGATACAGAGTAGTACATAGATGCTTGTGTTGCAGCAGGTACTAACTTTTGCAATAAAACGAAATCTTATTTAAACATAGGTTGTTTCGCGTTAAGTTTCGTAATAGAAATAAATGATTAAGGACTTCTAATTTTCGTCTACTTTCCTTCTTTGAACAGCTGAATTTGTTATTATAGAACTGTATAAAATACAAGTTTCATTCCAGAAAAATACATTTTCTGAAGAAATATGTTATATATTGGGTAAGTTTCACGTTTCAGGAAAAATAATTCCTTATTTAAAGGAAAAATTTGTTATAGAATCCCGATAATAATAAAGGTATCAAAACATATGTTTTGTTATTTTCTGTCAGGTAAACTTCAATTTCAAAAGCATGTAGATTAGTGTTGTTCAAGGTCGGTTCATGAGTCGTTTTGGGATCTTCTAATCACGGCTAAGTTGTCATGGAAACACACAATGCTATAAGACTAGGGTCCATATTAATCAAGAAATTTCACACACCACGCACAACGAATATGTAGGTAAAGTGTATGAGAGGGCCCATTGCTGGACAGTACGAAAAGCAGTTTCCTTGTGCCTGTACAGTTGCGACATCTACACTTGAAAATAGAACTCGTCAAAACCTTATGTTTGTAAAGTATTCACTTCAAATTCAGTAGCGTAATTCTCAATAAATGATTCAGTATCCAGTACAAAAAATGAAAAATGAAGGGAAATGTGTTCTGAACGACAAAAGAATTTCCTACTTCATGTAAAGTTTCAATTTAACATTTTGTGACTTATATTGAGTTAATATAGCAACCATTACTATACGGACTAGCATTAACTTATTCGATACACTGTAATGAAAAAATGTTAGTTAGCAGAAAAACCAGTTCTACCTTTCAGCAAGTATTTAAATTGAAAAATTCGAAACCTTTAGATCAATTGCATCAACATATTAATAATACGGTCTCGTGTATGCCTTTGCATCATCAGAAAGTGTGTCAATGCCCTCTCGACTTAGTCAACACCTTTTCCAAAGACTTAGATTTAAAGTAGAACACTATTTTGAATGTTACGTCCATTATTAGATAATGTAAGTTACACTTGTTTAAATGGGACTCACGACACCATCAATCATATCAAGAATAACTCGTAATAAATGTACATTTATATGAAGTTGAAAGGGCTTTTATATTATTTTATTCAAACACACAGTATAATTTATTTATAAAAAGTTCTTGTATTCAAAATACAAATGTCGTTGCCTACGATCCATCAGTGGTAGGTTTTGAAAGACTTGTCCTGGAATTGCCTCTGTTACGTATGTATCTATTGGTGGGATATGGGGACATTGTGTAGAGTCGGTTTCCCGTGGCGCGCTAAACCGCTCTGCTTGTAGAGAAGCACGGAATATTCAAAGACAACTTATACTTTTATAAAGATTACCCGTTTATTCACTGCTCGAGTTAAAAGATACTGATATTTCAAGAAATAGTGTTGACCTGTACAAGTGACCTGCCAAAGTTGTTCTGTTGAAGGCTTATGTTGATCTCATTTACGAGTTTCTTCTTATCTCGTTGGCTTTCTATTCCTCGTTGTGCACGTGAAGGTGACAATGCTTCGCTTTTCGGTAAGGGCGTCAGGGTACGCGCGCGCTAAGGGGAAATGCGGAAAAACCCGAGAAGACGCGCGAAAGTCAGAGAAAGCGCGCCAAAGAGTCGAGGGGCTCTTGAGAGGTCCTTTTGCTCAGCGGACGAACATGTGGCGGCAGCACAGGATATCGTGGGGTCTGACTACCGCCGTAGGTCGTACCTTATTCTATAGACTTATTGTTAGTTAATTCTTTATGTTCCGTAGTAAAATAGCCTTTAGAATCTTCCAAGTGAAGTGTTCTAAGATCTGAATGCTCTGACTTTCCTTTTGTTCGACAACCTATGACTGGTACTTAAACGATATACAGCTTTATTTTTAGCGTATGCTCATCCGGGTTCGAATTTCGCTCCTAAGTTATTATCGCTATCGATAGTTACCATTATATGGTCGACCGTTCATCCGATGTTATTAGATATTAAAGCCTGCTAACGCGATAGCGTAACATCTCGAAGATACTTGTCCCCAATGTTTCTATGACGGGAATATTATCGTAGCATGTCCCTTCGATAGGAATTTTAAGTTTTAAGAATAGAAAGTAGTAGCTATGCAACATCAGGTGAATAACCTGTAACGTCAGTTATTGCCGCTTGATTTTTATTCGGGCTTGCATACGAGCTCTACACGACATCTACAACTACATGTGTCGATAGTACAGAAGCATAAATAAAATAAATAATATATTAATTTTTACAAATACATACAATCAATGTTTAAATGGATAAAACGTCGTTTATAATCATTTTCAAACATTTTATATGATATAATTGTTTTATATGATAACTGCAACGCAATATTTTTGCGACGAATATGATACATATATAGAGAGTATTTAAAAACGTCCCATCCACAATTAATCATTACAATAAACTATCCCTAGTAAATGATAAAATTATTGGTGAAAGAGTTTCATTTTATAAATTGCACTATAAATGTATTAACTAAACAAAATTAAAATTTTGTTTACGAATAATAGTATAAAGTATAGAAATTATATTATACCCTACAATAATAAGCAGTATAGTATGGTCGTAAATGAAACTTCTTATTCATTCATTCATTCATTCATTCATCAAACATTTACAACATATCTGCGTTATACCGAAAATATTTATCTGCATCGCGTGAGTTGTGAATTATGTAATGTTCGTCAGAGATGAATACGGAAGAGAAAGCTAGACAAAGCCATGTCCGCATCCATACGACCTTGAAATGTAATACACTGTGTAGTGCACTTGGTGGCATACATTGTGACACGTGGTGCAAAGCCATTGACCTTAGAAATACTTTCCACTTTCCACTTAACACATTCATGTCAATTTGACCTCCTTTGGTCTTCCCATTTTTTCCCCTCCCAACAAACATATGCATATACACGCTCGTATGCACCGATGTTCATTGAATGAGTTGAAAAATATCTAAGCTTGAATAAACGATTTTAAATTATACAAAACAAAGAAAAACAATACTTCCAATTCATCTTTGTTATACTGCTCTTCCAATAATACAAGCTTCAAATGTTACACCACGAAAATCAAATAGAATTATATAAGTAAATTTATTAAGTAGTTTCTGTCTGAATTTATACATAGACTTATTATATTTATATTCTTTACAAATGTAATTATTTACAAATGCAAAAGCGATATATTTTTAAAATAAAAAGTAGAGAATTTTTAATTTCGACAGGCAATTATTAAACACCAATAATCATACTAGACTTTTGAATGATTGTTACCATTGATTCATTTCTAGTAAGAGAATCTATTTACAAACATTTTTAAATAAAAATAAGATAACACTAACAATTCAATTGAAATATGTTAAAAGAAAATTCCTATTTATATTATCATTTTTCTTGTGTATCAGTTGTTTTAGTTGTTAGTATATACGTAAAGATGAATATTAGTAAATACAGAATAAAAAAAGCTGTACGGTAGTTGTCAGGTCAGATTATGTATTTACGTATTACATACTAAGCATGACAACATTTGAAGTCATCAACAGGAATCAATACAATCAATATGAATAACCTTCTCAAAGTATCGAGAAAAAAATGCACGAGGGAGAGCATTAAGCATCCTAAATAATCACATCTTTGCATTTTTTATTTTTACCTTTAATCCCTTCCAAAAAGTAGTACGATTTATGTTATTGTGCAAAAATAGACGATATTTGTATAATACGAATTTTTTACTTGGTATTATAACCTTTTCGCATAGTTTGAAATATCATGACAGAGCACGGCAGATCAACGAAACTCTAGCCATTTTGATTTTGGCACGATCGCGAGTGATTTCTACGGTCGCCACTGGCATAGCTTAAAACAAGTCGCGTTAAGATTGGTCAAGGTACGACATCGCTCTAGAGTTGATTGCTACCTCGACCCTCAACCCACCACTATCCGCCCCCCCCCCCCCCCCTGACAAGAATCTAGTTGGTCCATTCCCCTTCCACCTAACATTCGACCTCTTCTCTCTTCGACTGCGTGGACTCTCGTCGATCTCGCCGCGACCCGGACACTGCGTGTGTTTTGAGCCACGTAAGTCGTGTTGACCCACGTGCCTCCGCAGGACCGTACATACGTTAATGGCACCTTATGTTTAAAATTTTGTTTAATAGTTTTATGTTAAAGTGTCATACGTCAGCTATGCGCTCACCAATAGGAGCCATAATAACTCTTGTTTACACTCAATTGTACATATTTAACTATTAATGTTAGTCACGTCGGGAATTACATATGCTAAATTTTGAGATAATTGAAAAACAAGATTATATATGTATACATATATGTAAATATACTTTCATTATGCTGGAATAGCATACGTTACATGCTTGGCGGAAGAACGTACTGTATTTAAAGATACCAAAGAAATTGTTGCGCAGTTAAATTCTTCGCACGGCAATCTTATCTGCATTCACGTGTAACACATCGGTAACGTATGTATATACATGCATATATATGTATATACATATATGTACTATATACTCCGAATGCACTTTAAAGTTATCGTTGATTAAAGTATTACATAATATTCTAGCATGTCTATGGTTATCTTTGCTTGATAAAAGAATTGCCAATGCGCAATCAAAATTGCAACCTAGGAATTTTCATATAAGGATTTATGTGAAGTCGATGAAATCCTATTTTTCAACTGTATCGATCCCAGGGGCAATAAATACAATACTGGAACATTAAATTTCAGGGATGTATATAACAATGTCTCGATAGAGGTGAGTTGGTGGAACGACGACTATCGACCTCCATTATCTGAATCAGCGAACGTATCTATGGATATACATATACATGTACATATACATATGTATATCGACATAGGGCTGCTAACTGCTATCGTATTAGGTTTTTGCATAAATTCTGTTCGCTGATTCTTCTGTACAAGTACCCCAATCCCGTTACTGATTCTAAGAATTGATCAATATCATTATCAATATTGTCTCTGGACCTTATAAATGATATTAAAAAGATATTTTTATTATTATCTTTTTGCTTATTAGCTACTCATTGTCAGAGAAGTTCTTATATGAGTGCAAAATCGTCATTCGTAAATGGAACGTAAGAAGTGCAGCCAACACGTTTGTTTTGCACTTGATAGTAATGCTGTGAGGCTTGGTAACTAATGTCGATGGTTTACAAGATTTATAAAGGTACAGTATCCTACGAAAACTGCCAAAAATGTTCGAGATAAAAAACATAAACATAATATTTAAGATTAAGTATTTGTTTGTACCTACCTAGCCTAAAATATTTAAAACATTTTCAGGGCCGGCCTGTACCTGCAGAACAACGATAAGTCTGCTGGTAACAATAGCAACCCTAAATAATAGCAGAATGGCAGTCAGAATTTATTTTCATCTTTTCTGGTTTCTACCGCGAAATTTGTACTGAAAAGCTGGAGTAATTTTGAGAGCGGCAAAAGTGTATTTCGCTTTTGTTTATGTTAACTGAAAGATTTGTATAATAAATTATTCGAAACAATAATAAAACGTTCACAGTTTGAAATTAATTTAAGCGGTTTTCAAAAACTGAATGTTTAGTAGACATGCTTAAACGGACATTACAACAACCTTGTAAAATCATTGAGTGAAATTTGTTTAAACCTTCAAATAAAAATCGATGCACAAAAAAAAATTGGACAAATGCATTTAAAAAAATTAATCGTTTGCGATTCAGAAATGTACTAAAATATTTTAAAACATCAATGAATAATATATTAACACAATCATAGTATACATATGTATAAGAGCAGTATGCTCTATTTCAAAGTCGATTAATATCAAGAAATAATATATAGACACAAATTAAAATATATTATCCACCCTCCGCCTCTTCAGACATGTCGATCGCCATTATTAAAACTGCTTAATAACCTTTGTATTTTATTTATAAATTACTTATTGATTCGTAGCATCAGCGAAATAATAAAATATTTTGCGACATTTCGTTGAGTTCAAATTTGTATTGCTAGATGCGGCAGCCAGTGCCCCAATGCTACCGTCACTGCTATCGTCTGTATGAAACGAGCAGTCTCAGGGGCACTACACACAAGAAGCAGAGTATCACCGTACTCGTCGTTCCTGCCGCCGCACGCGGCGTCCAATGCCCTGCCCGGAGGCAGTCGTCGTGGTTTCCACCCGGCACACGTGCACCACGCGCACTAGGTCATTGCTCTCCTCTGTTCGAAAGT
Organism: Nomada ferruginata; assembly: GCA_963583965.1. Lineage (NCBI taxonomy): Eukaryota > Metazoa > Arthropoda > Insecta > Hymenoptera > Apidae > Nomada > Nomada ferruginata. The sequence continues at coordinate 17,753,188 of OY757213.1, forward strand.
AATATCGTTACACTTGTCCCAGGCATGATCACGACGAAACTCAACGAAATTTGTCCATCCACGACGAATTACACGCTGCATACATAATACTTATTTAGATAATTTCTTATAATTGTTCTCGTATCATTATTAACGTTTAATATGATATCTTTTATTCAATATTTTGTAGTTGTATCCATTAGTATCAAGAAAACTATAAATGTATAGCAAATACCATAATGCTGCCAAATATTTTGTCAGAATATTCGAAGTACAGAACGGTTGAGACAGGCCATGTGCATTTCGTCGATGCACACTGTCTTTGTCTAGCATAGCTTTCCCTTAGAACGAAGCATTAAATGGTCAAAAAGGGCCATGGTGACGTAGGCGCCCTCACGACCAACGCCTTTGCCAAGGAAAGCCATTCTTGTATAGACTATGGTCGTGAGAGCACAGTTTAATAAACAGAACAACGTTTTAACACATACACGCCCACATAATCATTTGAATACCTATGCAAGACTCCCTCGATTATCTTACAATTTGTTAAATGGTTAGGTGTGCATAATACTAAACATTTTAAATAAGAAAAAATAATTATGTACTGTATTAAGGGATATACAGCTACCAGGGAAAATAATAAAAGTAATGAGAGGCAAAGAGTGGATATCCCGAGTATATAGTTACAAATGCTGGAAGAAAGAAAGAGAAAGTACACGCGCCGATCACGAACGTACCAACACATTCGTATCGACCGGATTTAACCCCTCGCAACTTCTGATGCCGGCTGTTATACTGTACATATATCGTGCAGACGGCCTTTTCTCGTCATTGATGAACGCTCCATTTCGATGGGTCAATATTTTTGCGCCTTTAGGGTACATACGTATTATGTACACATACATATAATATACCATGTATACTATAGTAATAACTAAAAATACATATCCATATAAAATTTTCTACAATGTTGAGGTACATGACAACTAAACATTTATTTATCATGAACCACTTAAAACTCGTTGATAAGAAACAGTGATCAAACCTTATTATTTAAACAGTACTTAAGAAAAAGACGAAATTGTATCTTAATACTATAATACAAAAAATACACACATCTTATTATTTACCAATACAAGCTTAAGTTATTTGATTCATCATGATAATTAAGAACAGTTCTATATAATTTGATCGCAGACAAAAATTATATGAATCAAATTTATTTTGACGTAAATAATAAAGGCGCAACAAAAAATTAATCAATGGTGTACTCATTTTGATTATTCGAGCACTGATAACGAATCCGTGATTAACCAAGTTATCATGTAGTGGCGTCACATATGCGTGTGTAGAATGTGGACGCGTCCCTATAGACCGGAGATCTACCTACGTCTTTGTTTGTCGGCAGTCTTCGTCATACTTATACCGCGGGGTCGGCCGAAACCACGACGACTGCCTCCACGTGCTGCGAAAAGCACTTACTCGCTCTAAATTGTAGGTCGCCGCCGTCGATTCGTGGTGGGGACAACCAGAGTGGTGGGGCAGGGTCGAGCGCGGCACTTCGGCTCTGATCGATGATTTTCGTCATCGTTCGGTACGGCCAGGCGGTAAACATTGCACAGTACGATTGGCCGTGTCCTGAGGCGGGTCCTTTGGTTTTCGAGTTTGAGTTTTTCAACGGCATTCAGTTGTGTGAAGTGACAAACGAATGCGACATGCGTTAAGACGAACGCGTGTTTTGGTCTTGAGTTGATTTTTCAAGTTATTCCATTAATTCGTTGTTCTGAAGGGAATGATGAGCCGAAACGTGGGATTTTTATTACCTGTGAAAATGTTTAACTAGGACTTTACAGGTGGGTGATTTTGACATCTCTGCGTCATACGTCGTATACGAGAATAAGTGAATACATAATCGTAATTTTAAGCAGTGTTTAATATAATTAATTTTAAAACACTACTCTTGGAAATGAAACGCAATGAAGACGATACTTCCCCCTCGACCGTTCAAACCTAATTAGGAGTACCAAAATTTTGTAGAATTTCGGAGAAAGAAAAATATTACTGTGGCATTCCACGTTATCTAGTTTTTATTAAAAAAGCAAGAAAAGAATCAATTGTCAATCGATGTATGAAAATCGTGATTAAATACTGTAGGCATTTTTTATTAAGTTAAAAAAATGTGTTAAAAAGTAGAAAGTAAAGCATAATATATCCGTTTGCATCTAATTTGATAGTTTTCACCTTGGCCGCGAACTTCAGCTGCGCTGGCTGCGTCATTTTTCGCAATCGATCATATTGTTATATTGTTAAAGTATCGCGGAATTAGAAAGCAAGAGGGCACAAGAACCATTTTCTACAAGATGGAAAGAAAAATCACAATAGATTTGCTTAGGAGAGACGATATGTAGCTACGGTTCATGATGTAACTCAACGTCCTTACTGCGCGGCGAGTTGCACGAGGTCGGTGATCGCTATAAAAAAATGCGGCGACTACACGTGGAGGCAGCGGCAGGCGGTTTCCACCGCGGCGCGGTATTGCACCACCGCCGACCACGGTGACTGCCTCACGGAGAAACGTGCGCGTGCAGGTTTAACCCAGCCTTAACCTATTATGAACCGACGACCTCGTGCGATCGTGTGAATAATGTCTGGGTTCTTCAATAAGTCTTCTATCGGATTAGACGTTTTTTGGTATTGGCGCCTTCTTGTTTTGCGGCATTATTTAAATTTCTGCGACGATTGCGTTGCAAAATATAGGGTTAAAAATGAACTACGCGTGTTGAGCATAATTAAAATACTTGCATGCAGCCTGTCTTTATTATTGATAGCATTCAATATGAAATTATTATAAAAGTTCTGCATACGATGTATCGTTTGCTCTTTTTTTTTTAGATATCAGCAGTTAATTTCGTTGTTTGATTTTAACAAGAACGTATTGGAACTTAAACTGCTATTACGTGCTATATGTTGAAAAGTTAAATGGGAAATATAGTAAATAACTTTCGGTCACAAGAGTATCAATTACTTCCGTAAATATTCTTGATAATGAATATAGTATTTAATATTGTCGCACGTAGAAAGATAAGGCAATAATGTTTAATTGAGATATTGGCCGTATTGAATATTTCTCTCACGTTAATTTTGTACTATTTATCGATGGGAATATGTATTTTGACACAATGAAATACGTGTTCGATATGAGGTTTTTATTTAGACATTAACTGGCTATTCTTTAACGACGTAAGAAATTACTGTGTAGGCTAAAAAAACAATGCCGCGAATTATACTACAATTTATATAGATGAAACAATGCCAACTTGAAATCACAGAAAAACATGTTTCCTCGATTCGTAGGTAGTTAAATGACCCCTGTCTTCTCCCAAGCAGAGGAAATGAAAAAGTTTCGACCGTAGCAGGTTTGGACGTCGATAATACACGTTTTATCATAGGCTCGGCAGGATCGGCGACGGGTTGAAGTTGCAGGATGCGTGCGCGTGCGTGTACGCACGGGGCGTCGCACGATTCGTGGGCGTTTTTTGGGCTTGAATAGGGTCGAATGGTGGGGGTTGGAGTAGGCCGTGTTACCCCAACGTTTCAAAGCGGCGCGTAATCAAGGCGTTTACACACAGTTGTGTTCACACGTAGGACGACGTTCCTAGTGTCTTCTTCCTATCTACCTCATGTCGATCTACCTCACGAAAATAGTCTTCCAGAGTACAAATAGATTTTTTATTCTTATTATCGTTAGCCTACAGGTAAAGGGACACGATGACATTTCTTGCTTTTTTTATGTTTTGTTTCTTTTTGTTTTGAATGGAATTTGGAGATTAAGAGCATTTCAAACGTGTTTTCTATTATTTCCTTCGTGTCTGATGTTTTTCCTTTTTCTATGTTACTTGATAGTTGAATCATTGAACATTTTTCATACTAATTGTAGTCAAAGTATTGTTTCTCTTATTAATCTTTTAGGAAGTTCGTTTAGTGAGAATGTGTTTCGTTAATTTTTCTATGCACTTCGTAATAAGTAAGAAGTGTAATGTTTTGTAAAACATCCGACAGCATGCCATGTTTACAGACTTATATTATGTTGAGCCACGTGAATACTTGTTAAACCTCGTATAAAGTACTTGTACGTCTTCACGGCAAAGTTGCGCATGACTTTAAATGTCAAAACTGCTATGTCCAAAATCGAATGTAATTCATTTTTGAGAATATTGTATCTCTGTTGTTTCATTGCCTCCAACTTAATTCAATTAAAATATAACAAAAAATCTGTAAATATCGCTCCAAATTACTTTGACAAATTATAATAATCTTCGATAATTGAAATCAGGGTTAATCTAATACAAGTCCGTACATCCATTTTTATGATTACAAGTTTAACAGTTACGCGCAATGAGGTTGAAATTATTTCTCTGATATACCTTTTGAAAAGTTTCCTCAATTTTTCAACGTTAACGATCATTCTTTTCATTCCTTTTCAGATTCTTACGCATACAGTAAATAATGGTTGGCTATTGTAAAACGGAAAAGATCTCAAATACTACGACGATGATGTCGGTCAACAACGAAATATCGATCGTGGAGCCAGTGAATCCGGTGAAAAGTCTCGTGTGCAGTCCGGATTTAACTGCGTTCACATCACCGCCGTGTGGTGCTGAGACTCTGTCGGCAAACGTAGAAGAAAAAACATACCAATGCACGTTGTGCCAAAAAGCCTTCGACCAGAAGAGTTTGTATCAGAGCCACCTGCGTTCACACGGTAAGGAAGGTGAAGATCCTTACCGATGCAATATTTGCGGGAAAACATTTGCGGTACCTGCGCGACTGACCAGACATTATCGTACGCACACCGGTGAAAAACCGTATCAATGCGAGTACTGTAGTAAATCGTTTTCTGTAAAAGAGAACTTAAGCGTGCATCGTCGTATACACACGAAAGAACGGCCTTACAAGTGTGACGTGTGCGAACGTGCATTTGAACATAGTGGTAAACTGCATCGGCATATGCGAATTCACACAGGAGAACGGCCGCACAAGTGTACGGTTTGTTCGAAAACGTTCATTCAAAGCGGACAGTTGGTAATCCACATGCGCACGCATACAGGAGAAAAACCGTACGTCTGCAAAGCTTGTGGCAAGGGATTTACTTGCTCGAAGCAACTAAAGGTACACACGCGTACGCATACTGGGGAAAAACCGTACACCTGCGATATTTGTGGCAGATCATTCGGCTACAATCACGTGTTAAAATTACACCAGGTTGGTAGTGTACTATTTTTTCAATAACATGAAACATAATTCATTTATTTCTATTACTTACTAACGTTCATATGGCTTACAATATTGCATTATACAGTGCTACCAATGTTTCAAGTTGTGATAACAAAAGCATGTACAATATACTATAGTTGCTGCCTATCAAACATTGTAGAAAACGATATATGTATATGTGTACAGTAAAACAAAAGTCGGTAAATGTAGGGAACAGCCCAGACCTCACCGATTTCGATGATTTTTGAATATGTTGTAGAACTCAGTATTCTGAACAACTTTTTCCAATGCATATAATGGTCGCTCGGCCTTATTTTTCGAGATATTTGCAAAAAACTATAGCTACTACTCCATTGAATTTTGTCTATACGTGCACGCTCGGGGCAACGTGTGTGACCGCCGCTTTTCCGGCAGCCGGCGAGGGATCAGTATACCGGGTGGACTTATAAAAATTGTACCTCTACAACTGGATATATCATATCAGATTTGGTATTGGCGGGGGAGGGGCTCTGCCCCTCCCCTGCACCACCTCCCCGTAAATTTCTAACCAAACCTAACCCGAATCTAATTTTGATTTAGTCAAATATGAGTTTCTCATCGAAAAAGCAAAATCTAACCGAAACTCATATCTAATTAAATAAAAATTAGATTCGGGTTAGGTTTGGTTAGAAATTTACGCGGTGGGGGTGCAGCCAATACCCGCCAATACCAAATCTGATATGATATATCCAGTTTTAGAGGTACAATTTTGATGAGTCCACCCGGTATATTGATACGAGCGTGCACGTATAGACAAAATTCCATGTAGTAGTAGCTATACTTTTTTGCAAATAACTCGAAAACTAAGGCCGAGCGACCATTATATGCATAGGAAAAAGTTGTTCAGAATACTGTGATCTACAGCTGTTCCCTATATTTACCCAAAAGTCAAACATACTTTCATAATATTAATATCATATGAATTTAAATTTTTGATAATAACAAATTAACATAGCATTTTTACAATTTTTTATTATATGTGGTTTTACTGGAATAGAAATGTGTACAATAAGAATGTAATCAATATTTCAGGTAGCGCACTATGGTGAGAAAGTATATAAGTGTACACTCTGCCACAAGACGTTTGGTTCAAAGAAGACTATGGAACTACACATTAAAACACATTCGGACTCATCTGCCATTGGTTCTCCCCGGGATTCGCCCATTGAGCCGGAGATAGAGATCTCGCAAGCAAACAGTGTAGGCACTACGAGTGACAAGGAGAACCAGAAGACTGAAGAGCCAAACAATGATACTGCCACCTACACGGATACTCCAAGGGAGTTTCCATATTATATGTATTCCAGAGAGCAGTATTCGCAACCACTTATGGTATCAAGTGAAGATAGATCCTTCCAAACAACACCTGTGGCTCCTGTTGAACAACCACACTTGTTTATGTACCCAGATGTCTCTTCAACGTTTACAAGTTTTGGTATTCAGAGTAATGACTTTGTTGGTGATTGTTCATCGCTACTAAATTTACCAGGGAATGATGCTCGTAGAAGAGTCGAGGCTGCTCTTGAAGCAGTCGAAGAGGAGAGGCAAAGAGAGTATGGAATCAGAGTTGAAAGAGAACCAATTTTAACTCCTCCAAGTAGTAATCCTGTGAGTCCTGTACCTTCACCAGATCCTCTCGATTTGGCTATTCCTGTACGAGAAACATTAATTCTTCCTCCAAGGAAGCGATGTAAAATGATATTGGAGTCAATGGAAAGCGAGAGGATTGGCCTCATTGCCTCACAGAGACAGAATTCTGTTATTCAATTTGCAAAAGCCTCATAGTATAGGAGTTAGAAGACGTTGATGAAGAACCAGTGATAAGGTCATACATGGTCAGACATAGCCTGTGTTATGTGGAGTAATGTCAAAAGTTATATAGATACTAGTTCAGTATAGTGATGGGCAAAAAATTTAAATACTTGATATTTGAAATCATCGAAAATTGTTAAATATCTTTGGGTATCTTAATGATTTTACAATATCCAATTGAAACGTGAAATTCTAATAAATTTAAATGCAATAATGAAATGTTTCAATACTGTTAAAACAAATTCAGAGTCTTTAAGGCCTTCAAGTCTTACGTGAAATGCACGTAATACAGAATTTTGGAAGTGTGTCTTAAAGTTAAAAATTTAATGCCCATCGCTCACTACAGAGATTTTACGCCGCAGTAACAGAATTGCCGAATTTCTCTGCGACAGTTCTACGATCTGAGTTAATTTTTGTTTTCCACGTCAAATATTTTCTACCGTTTCAAGGTTTTGAATTCTCTTCAAACTTTTTAATATTTTAGAAAAAGAAATATATACATATAGAATGAGGGAAGGATCGAAATAATTCTTCCAATAATTAGACTTCATTCATGCCGAATTTGAGCGATCTGTAATATTTAACTAGCAATCAAGCTGACAATAATATTTCGTGCATTTTATATTATGAAAGTTTGAAGAAAGTTGAAAATCGCGCTAGGAAATACCCTTTTGCAAGCCTTAAATGAATCAATAGAACAACGTCCAGTAATTTTACTATGCGAAAAATAATGATACAGAATAATTCGCAGCCCAATGAGGATATGTTACATGATACGGTGGCCTCATTAATTCGCGAATTCGACTGGTTCCGTGAACTGTTTACACGTGCCTCAGGGTGAACGTCGTAACACATTTAGAGCCCGCCAGCAGATCGTGTTTGTCGTCATTTGTAAACTGCCAAAGATTATGAAAGAAAATGTCAGTTTGCTCGGTTATAAACCTGATTGCAAACCAATTATTTGGGACGTATTTAAGAATTGGATTAAATGTTTCCGACAATGAGCTCCAGTTTTATACTGCGAACGAATTAATGATAAGAAACCCAAGGATGGTAGTAGCATGTTTGGGATTAAATCATGTTATTTCATTCTCAACGCATTTCTTGCACTTGAATTGTGAAAAAGACATTGTTTGCTTTGCAGCTTTTGTTATGTAGCTGGCGTGCTCTGTGTCATTTTTCGTATTTCACGTAATATGTATGTTAGATATGTGTGTGTGCGTGTGCCTGTATGTATGTATACATAAACGAATTGCAACGGTATAGCGTAAATGTATTGAAGATTGCGAGTCACTGTGGCACAATTAGAATCATCCATTACAGAGGGCCTTGGAACGAACGTGATCGAGACAGTTTTTAAATCCGATTTCGAATTTTAGTTTTTTACATGCTCAAAAGATATATATATAGTATATTTAATACAGAAATGCAATTGAAATATTGCATATTTTCAAACCGTTTAGTTTGAATTCTGGAGAAATAATTTGATAAAAAGATGAATATCTAATTTTTGGCTTGGTGAAAACAAGATTTGGAATGGTTTATCTTGATATTACTTTTAATGTTTCTTGGAAGAAACGTACAATCAATGTTTTTCCCGGCTTCTTTTCGTGCCAACAAGCCATTACCACTAAAAAGGAATCGGTCTTTTGTCAAATGACGTATTCGTTTTTCTAATGCGTTAACTGTAAAAGTTATGCATGATTCATATATTGATAGGGTTTTCTTTTTCTAATATTCATGCGGAAATCAAAAATTCTAATTTCTTGCCAAGATTAACAAGACTGAAATCAGTCTAAACATAAATTTTCTTTTTTTTTTATGTAGCCAACATCTGATAACTTATTAATACGATAAAAGTGATATTAAAACATGTAATTGCTCAATTTCGTCGTCGTTAATATCGTACTGTTTATTTAAGAAAAGTATTTATGTAATTCTCTATAACGATTCGTTATTGCATAGTCAGGGAATGATAAATATTAAAGGGGCTATGGAAATTCAATCTTACGTTCGTAAATAATTATTTGTTTTAGTTTCAATTATAAAAATGGCTCTAGTTTGATATCACCATAAATTCATAACAATATTTAATTTTATAATAAGTTTCACTACAATTTCTCTAAATTATCATTTTATTTAATTCCTAACAGATGTATACAATTTATTAATTCACTTTAATTGGATCACGTTGGTCCATGTAATATTACTCGGTTTGTTTTAGAAATCTGGCGCGACGAAATTCGAACTTGTTTACCTCATTCATGTCTTCGGTCTATCAATTCCTTCATGTTTATTGCTTCAACGTTCCTTCCAAACGCAACATTTTTTATTGTTCAACAATAATTTGTTGCCTATTATCGCGTGTGAAAAATGATGTTCATTTTAAAATGAAAAATTGGGGGTCCTAACGTTCATCATAAAAAGCTTTGGGAAGTATTTCAACCATCCATTTCGCAAAAGGATACATTAACATTAAGTACAAAAGCGTTGAGTCAAATCTGTTCGATGATTTTGAAGAAACAAAAAATGAAGATTATATATAAATATATATACATATGTGTATATTTAATTGCTGGTGGCTAGTATTGATCCACCTTAAGAGTCTCGGTTTTAATGGAACAAACCTCATTAGGGTATATCATTATATTTTGCATCGGGTTAGTGAAATCGATAGAAAACTACGAAACACTAATAGGAAGTCCATTATATTCGATTACTCAAAGGAATTGTGCTCACTGCCAGTGCAAGTATTCATGCTAAAGCATACATGTGCATTTAACACGTTCGGTATCAAGCGCAATATTTATATGACACGCTACATCTACTTCTTAATGAGAGTCCAATATCACCACATAAATGTCTGATAGTGAAGATACCTTTTAGACGATTAAATAAAACAAGAATTACATTCAATCTAATTTTAGAGATACTTTCAGAATAGCATAATGTATCTATCTGTAGTGGTTGGTCTTGACGTTATTTAACAATACTTAAAAGTTACACGTGTATAAATACGGAAATACACATACATATATCGATTAAAACATTTGAAAACATACCATAATTGGCAACTGTTTTTGAAATTGCTCAACGGTAGCGAACGTGTTAAAATTAAATATTAAATTGTTTTGTCACAGTTCATAATATGAAGCCACTTATATTTACAATCACTCCAATATGACATACAGAACTTTTTGTAATGGGGAACAAATTTAATCGAAAATTTCGCAAAGTGCATCAAATGAGATGCAATCAATGATAGTATGCTTATGTATTTCGAATATATTTTACGATAAAATTCTATCGTAACACTCGAACAATGTAAACATTTAAAGAGTCATCATTTAAAAATTATTACGCCGCCACTTAAAGTGTCATTGTTACAGATTTCATTTCGCCAACATCTCATTTAATATGAAATGATAGTCGGCTTCTCATATTTTGCAAACAGTACTCAATTTAATTTAAAAGTGCTGACTGCATTTGTGTGTTTGAATCTACCATTAATTTCTTGATCTGTGGTTGACAGAATAATTGCGTATACGTTGAGCCATGTTCATATTAATAAGTAATGTAATATTTATATACAAGCTCATGTATATTACGCGTTACTTTTCATTTCCACCAATGTAATTGAACACGTGGCCTATACTTAGTTTTTAAACGTCTTAAGACGTTCGGGCGAATTTTTTTTGTTACGCGCGAATCATATTCTCGTTGATCATGTGAATCACGCATGACGTAAAAATTTATGTGCAATCGTATGTTTAAGTTATTTGGGACGCGTGCCTTCCCTACTTTCTTGTTTTATTAACTTTTCGACAAAAGTTACGTTTTAATTAAATAAATACTCGAAGATGTTGTTATAAATTATAATGATCGTTATGTAATATAATTCACTGCGCTTAACATTAATATTAGAATTTAAATTCTTATCTTTGAGGCATCAAACATAGGCCACGTGGTAACGTGTAGAAACGAAAACGGATGCGAACTGTTAAGTATTATGATGATAACGAGAAACAGATTGAAATGTGCAGAAACAACTCTAGTATAATATTATAATTATCTGTTATTACTTATTATTTTTAAGATATACATATAAGTACGTGCCAAATGGGACGTGTTTTGTTCCATTATCTTGGGCATGTGGAACTGATTACACATATAATGAAAATACAAAAAAATAGGGAGAAAACACTTTTGTAGAGACTCATTGTACGCAAAATGATTTCAGTGAGAATAGAAAAGCACATTTTTTTTTTGTAAGGGTCCAACTGGTATAGGAATATGTTTTTTCATTTTTCACGCTTTATGATCTGTTGATAATGCAGGGAATGCATAATAAAGAAATATCAGTGTTCATTAGGAATGAATAAATGGATGAAAAATCCAGAAATGATCATCGCGTGCAAAATTAGAAAACAAATTTCGTTCCAAAAGGGACTCGCTGCAATAATTATAATTTTAATTAATTTTATATTCTTTTGTTCTACACATCCTCAAGAATTTCCATGGAATCATGAGCCTTTCGTTAGCTGATCTGCACTAGGTCGTATTTCCTTGTTTTGATTCGCTAAAGTGCGTACGAATAATTTAATAGTCAGCTTCCGACACGAAATATATTTATTTATTTAATATATATCAATATATTTACATATGTATTTTTTGTCAAATGACGGAACGTACTATCGTGTATTCGCCGCATTAAAATATATTCTATCGTAAATGTTGTTTTTTGAAATTTGGGTCTAATTATGAATAATAAGGTGTCACAAAAAGACAAGGACTCAACTTTGATACACTTATGCCTTATAAATTTAGTGCGCGTTTTCAAAGTTTTCCGATCAAAAACAATTATTCTCATTCCGTTTTGAAATATTTAAAAATAACACGTTCAAAATCGATAACAAATGCTCTTTACATTTTTCATCATGTGTTGCAAACTATATACTATAGTTGGGCTTAAAGTTTGTTGTTGCAGTCTTTAACAAAATACATGGTGTTTTTGCTGATGTGAATGTGATCGTATTAAATTAACTATGATTTAACCCTTTAACTGTCAAAGGCGTATATACGTTCTTACGTGTGCATTAATATGTACGACATATGTGTATCTACATATACATATAGAATCAGTAAATTTTGTTTCGTAAAAGAGATTTCCTATATGAATCGTATTTTTTGTTTTGTTTATTATCGTGTGTTTCTAACAATGAGTATAACAACGCGCTTCAGTAATCCCTGAGCGACTGTCATGCCAGTATACGCACTGCATAATGCTAATAGCTTTTTGTTAGAACCTGCGACAGTCAAAGGGTTAATAGAATTAACTTTCTTGCATTCCTTAATTTTTTAGTTAAGGATGCCTGCTATCAACTTGTGCATATTCAATGCAGAAGGAAAATGATTGCATAGATTTACTTTTTCCATGCAACATAAAAATATGAAAATGAACATCAACTTAGCGTGAACTGCCAGCCATTAATAAGTACACACGAAATGTTTATATATGCATATAGAGATAATATACGTATATATTCGCATATATAGCATATATATAAAAATTGTACTGTATTTAGCAATTTTATTGAAGTATGCATTAAATATTGCTAATCGGGTAAACATCGAGTTCTATGATTTCTATTGTACACTTTTATATGTATATACATATACATCATCATTATACATGCTACAAAATTTTATAAAAATCTACTATTTCGAAATACTTACAAATAATATATCTACTTTTAAATTTAATCAAGAACCATTTTGGGACACTGCAGTGCTATTATATAATATTATTTATTTCATATTAAATAAATATATTTAATAAAAAAATTTAAATAATAATAAAATAAAAATAATAATAAACGTTTAAACGTATATTAGTCATTAACTATCGGTAAATGTATCGTGTAATTGTTTTTAAAGTATACTGCTACCACCGACGAGATATAAGAATAGACAAGACATGCAATGTATTTTTTCGGCCACGATTTTTGGGACCCGGGGTCCCATTACCATTTCCGTATCACTCGCAACGTTACCCACAGATTAGAGAAAACGATGCGAAAATTAAATAATTTTAAAGAATTCTTTTGTTCTTTGCCGTAATGAAAGGCAGCAAAGGATATGAAACATTTAATGTTAATTAAAAATCTTTTAATTAAAGAAACACATGATAACAAGTTTTCTTATTTCAATTGTACTATAAATAAATGATGTGTCTCATACAATATTGTACCAAGTCAATTATATATTATTACCAACTCCAATAATTATACTATTCGAACAACGCGTTTCGGTTATACGCGGTTTTTTTCTCCCGGTCAATTTTTGTTTGTTTTTTTGTCCCGACACATTTCTTTCATATTAATTTATTTTATGCCTAGAAACAAATGCATTCTTATCTCATTCTCCAAACAGTTGCATATCTGTTTGAATTCGATGTAGATGCTCGATGCATACAGTAACTGTTTACGCAATGGTCGACGGCCTTCGATACCTGGCAAGCTGTTTTATGATCGGATCTTTTTGACTCGGGATCCGTGTCGACCAGATAACGAAAGGCTTTCGAACTTGTCATAAAGTAGCCCCTAAAAGTAAATTCACAAATTTTTGCGCTTTCCCCACTCTCATCGTCCACTGAAAGGGACAGAGAGTGAAAGAAAGGTCAGATACCTACGTATCGGTGAGACAACACTAATGCAACTATAAAACTTCTTTTTGTTAGCTACTTCGTTCTGCAAATTTTATTAAAATATTGCTGACGCTGTTGTGTTTAAAATAACACCAAACGCGATATAATTTGGATCATATTTGCGTTGATAAATTACAGAAACGGGTTGCAATATGAAGCAAATATGATCGTGTTGTCTCATTTTAAGCATACAAACGTTAACAATATCGTAATAAAATTTGCAGAACAAAAGAACGACCGAGCATGAAACGCTTTCGAACGATCGCTCCGAGCCGAGGCGAAAGGCTTTTCGATCCCTCCGAGCCGTGGAGAAACGCTTTTGACCACCTGGTTCTTTAATGGCCTGATTCTTTAAAAACATAAAAGCATACTACAATAATCATGGGTATCTTACAATACAATGGGCATACAATATAATACAGTTTAGCACTCTGTGAAAACGTTGACCTGAAATAAACCTCCGCGGTCAACCGCGGTGATATGGGAGGAACTCAAGAAGGCAATTAATTTTAATGTTAGGAGCAGGAGAAATTTAAAAAATCGTAGCCAATTGGCTCGACATTTTTACCATATAATTAACAATTAAATCACAAAAGTATTAGTGTTAAAATTGGTAACTGTATGGTAAATAAAATCTATTGCCCAGGTCTCACCACGTGGAGGTTGCTGCGAATGGAGACCCGCGCGGCCACAGCCGCAGCCGCGCCCCTATCACCATTAATTTACAAAAATTATTATTTACAAATCAAACGCTACTTCCTTCTGTTGTATATTTGCAGCGCTGTTGATATGCAAACTGGATATAAAAATTCTGTTAAACCTAAATCAACTAAAAAATCAACATTATAATATAAATTAGCTTATACATTGTTTGAGTAAGTAAAATGTATTAAAATAAATAATTCTAACGAAAGCTGAAAATAAAAATTCTGTTAAACCTTTTGAAGTAAAAAATAAAGATTATAATACACATTAGCTTATAGGTAGTTTAAGTAAATAGGATGTATTAAAATTATTCATTATGGGGAAAGCTGAAAATAAAAAATCTGTTAGACCTGACTTAAACTAACGAATTAGCATTATAATATAAATCGCATGCACGTAATTCAAATACATTCTACCTTTAATTAAGGTAAATTAAATCATAACTGAAAGCATCCTACCTGACTAAAAAGCTAATTCAATTTGGAAATATCATATCTAATTGAAAATCTGAAAGGACAGGGGGGGGGGGGCAAGGGATATCTCATGATGAATCTTCTTTCACTAAAATTGTGATCGCGTAACCTGAAACAGATCAAAGTTCATAAGAATTTCGTAATATTTCGTAGGTATCATATGATTTCCTTCGATTTATTTGATCCATCACTTTTCAGCATCTGATTACTTACATATTGCAATGTATGTTATTTAATGTACTTGAAGCAATATTCTATTCCTTTGACATCTCCTTTAACTTAACAATTCTGTAACAGACTTTTTTATGAGAATAGTAATTGTGAAAAAATAGTACAGTAGTACAAAGGGAGCATGTTCTTCCAAAATGCAAATATGTTGAATAATAATTGTCAATTACAAATACAAACATTTACTTGGATACTAAGATGAAACAACTCGTTTTAATGTTAATAAAAAGGGGAGAGGCGAAGAAGAATAATAAATTAGAACATTGAACACACAAACTCAATAGCCAGAGGGCCATTCTACTATTAATTATCGTCCACTTATTATAAATCCGATTGAAACCCGTAAGTGGATTATCTCTTTATTTCGCAACCCTAATTAACTGCATTACTTGCAAAGTCAATCGCGTATGGTGCTTCGTTATCTCTAATATAGTATTTCGGATATATTAAAAAAGATAGGAAAAAATAATTTACTGCACCCATCATTTTTAACTCGCAACACTAATAATGAACGAGTCATGGTAGTCGCATCCAAGACTACGATTGCAGCAATCACCTTATGCAGCTTTCGTAGCTGCCTTTCGTGACTCAGGAAGCACGTTGGGCATTTCATTGTGGTCGCAACGCTACTTACAAATCGCGACCATTTATCATCGCAACATTATATGAAAATCTAAGAAAAATATTCGCGATAGAAAGATAACGCAGCACTGTAAGTGCTAATTAAAACCTGTGTAGGAAAGGAACGCGAAAATTATTGTCGCAACGCTAAAAGCAAGTACGTATCGCAAGTACAATTTAATACAAAAGCAACTCTAATTCAAGCCGCAATCTGTATTAATTCGCAACTCTAATTCAAACCACGATATATTTAAACGCACCTGTAAAAAAATGCCGCGACCTGGGTCTATCCGTAACTCTAGTTGCAATCGCGATGTGATTTTATTCGCAACTCTAATGCAAACCGTATTCAATCGTACGCGACGCTAATAAAAATCGCGATTTGCCCAATGCGATGACGGTGGGCCAGGCAATACTGCCGGCCAAACAATAAACTACAACTACGGCATACAAAAGCGAGCATAGTGACAAAATAGTAACAAAGAATGACTCTCCATCCGAAGGATGCAGAGCCATTGATAGTTGCCCTCTTGAGAGACAGTTTGTCGGGCCTCTTCGGCTTTTAGCCTCTTCTTTTCTTCGGGCGCAATGCTCGCTGAAACTTAGTCTAGGCTCGAGACTCTATTCGCAAACAAACAAAACTAAATAAAAGGCTAAATCGCGTAGCTAAACGGAACACACGTGGACGAATCACGACCAAATAAAATCGTAAAGATTGCGATTAAAATTGTAATCGATCATCGCCTACACGTGCAGCCTCGAGCATAATGTGACACGTTCGTTTCGAGACCAAATCGCGATCGCGACCGCGAAAAATTCGAAAAATCGATAGGCAAAGCCAGAGGCGAACGCATTCTCGTTCGCGCCACAGTTTCGCCGTCGACTTTTCAAATCAGATTTCCTGAAACAGGTTGAACACGCGAAATAGTGCCTACCCGATCAGAGACTGTGTCAACCTGCCCGGCCCTACCTACTTATATCTATCAGGCACGCCAGAAGGTATACTACCTATCCTACCTAGACCTATATTTAAAAAATGGCAAAGCATTCACACAAACACACATCATTCAACGTTCCTCAATCAAACACTCGGGCGCATGAACCTACACTAGAGAGACGTCCCGGGACGCCTCCGACACCCGAGCTTGGCATACAATCATTCACACTCTAAGGGTACGTACCAGTTCCTGAAATCGGCTGACAAAGGCTAGCGACCATTGCGTAAATTTGCGTATGAAATATTACTTTCGTATGAAATATTGATTGCCCAAATATGTATATTGTACATTTTCTTTCTACTATGTACGCTTGGTTTGTATAGTACTCTATTAGTTGCCATATTTTCATAATTCGTTACGGCATTCAATGTGTATTTGCAATTGTAAAACATATTGCTATTTATGAAATCATAGTATTATAATTTGTTATGAAATTCCCGAGCCGACGCAATTCCACGGCCTAACCCACACACACACACACACGGTATGGAAAATACGTCGTGCACGGTGCACTAGCAAATGTCAGCCGCCAAACATTGTTAGTAATTTAAAAACCATATGATCATCGTGCCCATTGCCTCTCACTCACCCAAGTAGCACCTGGGCACGTGAGTGAGTTCCTGGCAATCAACACGGAAGGGATTAAACCTGAAAATCCTGATCTAAAAAGATGATTAGTACACGTAAAATTGCAACAGCTAATAATATATTTTATTTTCAATCTCTTTAAACATGACTCGACTTTGTAATATATGAAATATCAAAAAAGACTCAAAAATTACTGATAAATAATTTATTTATTAAGAGAAATGACTGCCATTGAAACTGATTTTAAATAATGCAATTAAATTTACTTGGAAAATAGACAAGATATTAAATAAGCCTCAGGTGATTCCTTAATCGAAGTATATTGTTCAAGATAGTTACTCCGATTTGAAAATCTACCCGTATACAAAGTGCCTTCTTGTACATAATGTGTAATAAATTTCATTCGAAATGGACTCGACTATAGCATATGAAAATTAATATTAAATGCTATCATTGGCTATGCATATTCAATGCTGATTTCAATAAACGTATCGTTATATTTATTTACTTTAATATATGATTGCTATAATCATGTAGCACTTGCAGTAACGAAGTCGGGGGGCATCCGACTTCTGCACTGCTGAACAGTGAAAACAAATTTCAACTGATTATAAATGCAATTACAAATTTAATATGCAATGTCCTCAACATATGTACATTTGTGCAATGTATTTGTTACTGTCATCATATATTTTTATCGAAATAGAGGAACCTACAGGATCAGTGCTTTGATCAAATATTTATTCGAGTAAGAAATATTTCTATGGTCCTTAATCTTTTTATATTAAAAAACGCGGAGTACAAGAAGGCAGATCTAACCTCGTATAAGAAATAATACATATGAAAATAACGTCACAACTAACGGGTATAAAAATTATTCCCGTAGTCACTATGCTCGCAAAACTACTAAAAAATACAACCAGTCACCCGTGCCGCTTCGGACCAATCGTCCTACGGCATGATTGGGGACCGGAGGAACCAAAACACATGCGACTCACCAACTCGTTGATTGCAAAAGGAGAGCAAGTACTCGTGGAAGACATCAGGAACATCACCGGGGCAGCTCGATTGGACTCAATCGTCAGGAAGTATGCAAACTGTAACTAAACAACAAAGCAAAAAACATTAAAATCTACTGCTAAATCTACAGAATTTAACTGTTCATAGAAAACTGAGATTTGTTTTAAAAATACTTACATTTCTCGCTTCATCAGTGTCGCATAAAACACCCCCCTCAGTGATGCACTGACTCTGCTTCCGATAGCGAATATAAGACAAAAATAAAAATAAAAGACTATGTACGCGACCGCAAATTATATCGGCGAACAAATTAAGATGCTACTTTCACGATTGAAATAAAAAGAGGAGCACCGGTGCTCTGATAATAGTATTAATATCTAGTACGTGACAAACACTGGCTATACAATCGCGTGTAGCTAACGTGTAAAAGAAGATTTAAGCAGAGCCACTTGCTCTGAAAAAGCTAGAAAACTTCGAAGCAAGCACTGACTCTACCGACCGCATTGCGCGCGATCACAAAATATTCTGAAAGGAAACATGTTCATCCTATCGAGTGTTCGTTATCAGTGATATATATGAAAAATAAATATGCACGAAAAATATGTAAATATGCATTAGAAATATGCAACTATGCAAGAAAAATATACAAGATTAAAAATACATTTTGCGATTATTGTGACATACCACAATAAAGGCATGTACAAGGAAAATAACATATGCAATAAGTTATTGCATATGCTTCAATATAAAACATGAAAACATATGCATTAACCAAAAAGTGCAAAATAAAAAACCCTATTCCAATTGCAATTACTTAATTGTAATTGGTATAGAAAATCGAATTGTTTTTATAATATTTGAACTATGGTTGTTTCATCTTAGTATCAGTCATACATCATATAAAACCAATATGAAAATATAAATAAATTGCTCACATACACAGGTGTTGGCTGCATTGAATTATTAGGCATCATTGTAGCTATTGGCTTACTTTCGTCCATATAATCAACGCTCTCCATACTCCTGTACCAAAGAATAACAAGGAAATTAAACAAGTGCACGAAAGTAATGAAAATTTTGATATTCTAAAGCAATAATTCAACTCGAATTCTGTAGAAAATGTGAAAATTCGATTTGCAAATGTATAGGCACACGATGTTAACAAAAGATTTAGTATGGAAGCAATATTATGTGACGTGGTAATTAGAATCCTATTACATAAACAGCAGCGGTAATAGAGTGGAAATAATTAAGGTATAGCTATTATGAACGCACCTCACTGTGATGTCTTCCATATGTTTTGTCAGCTCGGAGTCAAGTAGTAGAATGACATCCCTCGCCATCGTCCTTTGCCGTTCGGTTGTGTTCGGTACCCAACTAAAGCCAAACACTATTTTTCTTTACGATCGCTCGCGTTTCCTAGAAATATTTCAACGCATACGTTACTTGATAAGTGTCTTTTTTTGTTTCGCGATAAATAGTCGATATTTTCCAGGAAAAACAAGCTTCCCGACCACAGCAATGAAATACTCGGAAATAATTGCTTGCATTGTGTTACTACTTGTTTACAACGCGACTGTATATGATACCAGTATTATACGTGGTATGAATTATAATTTAATACAGATATATTGCTACAATTCTACTTATTTCAACAAGAAATTTGAAGAACGCTTACCTCTCAGCGTGAAGTTGATTTAACAATATGGCGCCGCGTCACTCTGCTCCTGCGCATTCCCGTTTGAAAGTGTCGCGTTCGCGCCATTTCTGATTCAAAGCTAGCGAAAGAGACGCCATGGAACAGAATCTAACTGAAATCAGAGATAAATGTATTAAGAATCACCAATATCATGGTAATAATTCTAAAAACTGCAGAATATATTGCAAGATAATGGAATTCAGAACTGAAATACGTCAAAGATAATACGTATATGCATACTGGAGTCGATTAGAAAATGCACGCCGCGCGGTGTGATTCCGTTCACTGCACAATATTTACTTAATTTCTTGCAAAATATTCATTAATATTAAGAACGAAACCACAGAAAACTTGAAAGACAGGGAAACGAAAACAATGTATATCATTTCCTGTCTTCAAGAATATATTAGACTATGTGACATACCGTAATTCGACGGGCACCCTGAACACGTCTAATCGCTACGAGATCCCTTGGTCGAAAGAAGGAGAGCTTTGAAATAGATTGCGCTGATTGGCTGGTAGCTGATTGGGCGATGGGGGTGATGTTCTTTCCTTACGGCGGGTGTTTTTGAATATCATATCGAACTGAATATTTTTTATTGCAAGCGTTACAGTATGGATAATAGTCGAATAGTAGGATGCAAATATATTTATTAGTAATAACAAACGCATCTGTGTAATCAAATGTTTGTAATGTTTGTTGCACTATAGAATAAGTAAACTATTTCCGTCCAGCTAATATTTGTTTTTCTTTAACTTTATTTAAATTACAATTCCTACCGTTGTAAGCGTTCAGATAGTTTTCTAGCATCTTTTCACACAGACGAGATATAAGAGATCATTTCACTGACGAGATATAGGAATTCATATATCTCGTCTGTGACCGTAGCTCAATTTTCCTACCGAAACGTTGACCGAGAAATAGCTATCCTGATTTCCCCCAAAGCATTCACATATACATATTCATACAATCGTATGAGTCCTGCCCCACTACTTCAGCAAATAATAGTTCTTCAAGTGATCACTGTTCATGAGCAGGGGACGCTCAAATCAGTGTCGGATTTCTGAGTCGGTATGGCCGTCACGTTGGGCCACGAAAGTCCATAAGATGTCCTGTCTATTCCTATATCTCGTCTGTGCTGCTACAAAGATAAATAATGATTATATGCATAATTCTTCTTGTCCGTTATTACAATCTTGTATTGTACAAAATAGGTTTTAAATTAATAGCAAGGTTTTCACAGTGTATCGTGTATACACGATACACTGTTCAATTAAAGTGTATTATTTATTCGTATGTATACATACGAATGTTTATGTATACACAAATCTATGTAACAAATAAGTATTATTTAGTGTATTGCAAAATTTATGCGATGAAAATATGATTTGGCAAAGCTATCAGTAAATAATCATTTAATCATAATTGTTATCAATATAAATAGTTCTCCTTTATGTGAAATTTATGTTTATACATTTTTTATTTCGCCTAACTCATAAAATTATTGCTGTAGATAATGGATTAAGGAATATTTATTTATAACATTTTTTTTATTCATTGCGAAGTAAAAGATGAGTTTAGATATGCTTTTGATCATAACTATATCAATTTCATTTTAATAAAAAGGTAAATATGCAACCAGTACAAAAAGTCAAAATAATCCATTCCAATCGGGATGTGCTTGTCATATTTTATCCTTATAATAATTCATCCAATATAAAGTTTCTTCTGTTAACAAAAATTATCCCATGTTTTGTGCTAATGAATGTATACGTGTCTATAGATCGTCTGCCACGAAAATTTTGGAAGCTTGATTTAAACAGCAAATATTTCTTGTGTATCCTTTTTTCGTATTTTTGAAGTTAAAATAAAATCATTTTGTTAAAAATGAATAATTTTAAATCCGCATTTATAAAAGCAAATATAAATTAAAGATATATAAATCGTGACTATTTTTTATTACGAAATTGTTGAACTAATATATGTACTTATAATTTGTAATTTGTATCTCAAATACATGTGAAAATTCATATTAGCAATGAGTCTATAAAATATCAGGAATGTATGTTAAATGGAGTACAAATTTTAAGACTAAAAAGAACATGCCGATTTTAAGTAGTTCTAAACTATAAAGGGTGCGAAATATAACAAACATTTGATATATTACAGAAATAGTTAAAGACATAACTATAAATATGATCAAACATGACTATAATAATTGCTAGAATAGGAACTAAGTATATTATATCAAACCAGTATTGCCCAGGGCAGGTTTTAGGTTCTCCCATTCGCGACCACGTTGCCATGGAAACGCAGGATGCTACGAAGAACTAGGATGTCCATTGGTTGGTTAGTGGTACTGACCAAGCGTATTGTGTGCAAGGAGTGATTGGTGGGAGAAGTGTACGTGTGAGGGGCCCCTCCACTGCATCATTAAACGTTGCAGTTGCTTCAAGACTGGTTTCCATGTAACGTAATTGTTGCCCTGGGGGAAGCGAGTTCAGGAACGATTTCTTGGTTAACTTAGGTGGCGACGGAATTTTTAAATGAATATAGGAGATGTGCCGACTTTCCGGTCCCACAGGTCTATCTGATACGATGTAAATCGTTCGTGTTTCATGGAGTACGGTAGTACGACGGATTGTTATAAGCGTCATTGGAAACGTCGTTTCAATTAAAGTGTATTATTTATGTGTTAATAAAATTTTCAAAAAACGTAACGTACCTGAGAAATTTCTAGCCAACGGACGAAATACATTTACTAGGTAAGCACCCTTCTGTAGCTTTTTAGATTATGGAACGCCCGCGCGTTTCTTGGGTAACCACAAATTAAAGTCGGATATTCTTCCGACATATTAATAAATATCTGTCAGAAGTAATTATGCTAAACTATTTTTGTTGTTTGTATAACGCAAAATACTTACTACCATCTGTTAGAAGTGTTCATTTTTTTTGTCCACATACTTTAAGGAATTTGTCATCGTGACCTTTTTTATAGCAAATCATTTGGTTATTAGTAAAACAATTAGAATAATTGTTGCGTTGATTCCGTGTGCACAGCATTACAAGGATTAGTCAAATATTCTGTTGGTTTTAATTTCTACTACCTTATTTGTCTCTGCTTCTATCTATTTCTTTATAAGCATAAGTGGTTTCTTAGTATAACTTGAAAAAATGAAAATAATGAGATAAAAAGATTATGTGGGACACCAAAGGTTTTACTTGATTCTGTAGAGACCTTGATTATTATCTTTTGCGTAATATATACAATGCTATTGTATTTGTTTCAAAGTTTTATTTGCTGGATTATGTTGTTTATATTTCTAATATATCTGTATATAACGTTTTAATATCTGTATGAATATTATCATAATTATATTTATTAAGTAAGGTGGAACACAATTACAATAGAAACGATAATTGCTACGAAATTGAGTGGGTTCATAAATGAAACATTGAATGTTAAAGAACATTAAATACCTTCAATGAATGTTGCATTTGTTTGTAATGCCAAATGTATTTATATATTCTATTTAAAGTTTTTAAATCTATCTTTATGCATTTAAAATATAGATATAGTTATTTTTAAATGATTTATAATTATGGTTATGAATCTTATCCCTCTAACCAGAATTGATGTGTTAATTTGTCTTACATGTTGGAGAAGCATTGATGTATCAACATGTTATCCGTAGTGAAAGGATTACATTATACAGGATATTGTACAATGTATTCAACAAACTTTACTTTCACGTTCAACAGATCATAAGGAATAAGAAACGTTCGATACATGATATGCCTATTCCATTTTGTTAGCCAGTTAGATTACAAATAACATTTTGGACGTATTTACAGAGAAATGCCAATTCATATGCATTTTTCTTTCTTTCTTCCATGCTCTTTATTCATATATTCATTCCATAGGGAAGCAGGTACCTATTACCATTTTAGTTAAAATGATTGTAAACAATATTTATTTCAACAACAAGTGAAGCAAACGCATAATATATACACACGCATATGTATGCATACATTATAAGATTTTTTTTTTCGAATGACTTACTTAATATCTAACATAAGTTTGCTGTACATATTACGGAATACTATATATCGCCACTACAAAATTAACAGAATGTTTGATTACAAATAAATATTTAACATTTAACCTTTTGCTTTACAGTGTAATTCAGAAAATTTTGGCCTAAGAAATATTGTTTATTTTTGTTTAAAACAGAATATCACTATAAACAGAACAGAATTTGCATAAAATGAAATGTAATAAGTAGGTTTCAAAATTGCATCACGTTATTCAAAATGAAATGTGATAAATAGGTTTCAATATCGCATGGCATTATTTTGATGGCAACGGGTTAATACATTTTGCCAAATGAAGGAAGTAAAAGATTTATAGGGTGGTGTATAAGTAACAAATAGTTAAAATTGTAATTAAGATCAAACAGTTATTATACTATATTGCATTTGTGTAAGTTCTTAACATTTAACGTTTAATTACAATTGACTAAACTGAATATGTTTTCAAGTAAAGACCTTAATTCTATTAAGTTCTCATTATTAAAATTTATATATATTACAAATACATATTTTTATTACATATTAATATAATACACTTGTAATATATAGTTTATATCGTATGTACAGTTTTATAAAACGTATCAGGCTTAAAATTCTTAATACGTTTGTTCTTGACATTTTAGATATGAGGCGCAAGAGTGAAAGAAACAAAGCGAAAGCAGGGACTCCAGAAAAGGAAGTTGAGACTAAACCAACTCGAAAGTCAACACGAAGACGTGCAAAACGAGCATCTTCAACATCCCCAGAGCAGGAGAATATTGAAGAGATAGCAAAAAGTGTAAGCAACAAAGAAACAGAGAAGAAGTCAACGCCTGTTGTGAAAAAAGAAGTTGAGGAACCAGAAGAAAATAATGAAACGGTTCTGCCTGTGGATGTAGTTGTTATGGCAGTGAAAGAAGAGGATGAAGAGGACGACAGTGGTGGAACAACTTGGAAAGTGTCAAGATCTGATGCGTCGCCTGGCGAGATACAGAAGTTGAAGATATCTAGACAACATAACATGTCAGAGGGATCGTCTGATACTTCTTCAAGTAGGAAAATATCGAACAAGTGGCAGGAAAGTGGTGAGGGAGTTGCAGAGGAGGCTGACTCGGCAGATAAGCAACTGGTTTCTTGTACAAGAATGCTCAGTAGCACTGAACAGCCGAATGATCCCTCCTCTTCATACCCAGGTCAGGACTCCAACGAAGAGGTAAGTGATAGCAAGGAGATCCTGCCTGAAACCACTTCAGCCAACTTGTCTGACGATAAACCAAACATAGATCAGCAAGGTGAATCAAATGAGGCAAATTTCTCCAACGATAACGCTGATAGTGAACCCATTAAGTCGAGTAGCACAACCATGTTGGCTCCTGATTCAAATGGTAATCGCTCATCCGAGGAGACAAACATTATACCAAAGGAAGAGAAATCTGTGGAAGATGTCAGCGAAAAATCAACGGAAGCATTTAGTAAAGAAGCCAGCGTTGAAAACACGCAAAGAAGGACAAGTAGTGACGAGGACGATGATGAAAAAGATAAAGTTTGCAAAGTAAATTCATCATCTGAGTCAAATGACAATGGTCACAATAAGACTAATAGAACTAGTGGCAGAATACAATGTGTCAGTCGTAGAAAGCATCGAACTAAGTATCGGGATTCATCTAATTCAGACACGCCAGATTCTGACGATGAACCTCCTATTAAAAGAGATATAAAGATTGATACTTATGTACAAGAAGGGAAAATAAGTACAGAGGATTCCCATGAGCAGAAAGAACAATCTGCGTCACCAAACGCTAGGAATAATTCTGTATTAAATAATATAGAAATGGAAGTAGATCATTGCGAGGAAAGTAAACAAAAGTTGGATGTTCAAAATGATAAATCTGATTATTCTGTGTCAACAACAACTCAGTCAGTTACTTATAAACCCATGAAAGTAAATTTGAAAAGATCATTGTAAGCATAACTTGTTGGTTCATTTAAATTTATATTGATAGTTTTGTATTACAATATTTTACATTTTCTTTCAGTTCTGCAAGAATTCTGACGGATAAAAGTGATGCCAAAAGGGAAGACAACGATGCAAACACGAATAATGAAATAACTGTTCCAAACAAGGTTTAATATTACTTATTTCTTATAAAACAATTAATTAAAGTTGATGTAATTTATCGAACATTTCCGATTGGAAATGGATCAAGAAATTTGGAATAATATATTTACATAAATATATGCAGATGAAATAATTTAACAATTATATTTCGCAGGAGAATCATGATAATACCGAACAAGATTCAAAATGCGTTCCAAAAAAGCGTCGATGGGGCACCGCATTATCTACCGATACCGCACCTTCGTTCTCAATTTCCACGGATTCACTTAAAGTAATACTTTTACTGCCAGCGATTAAATCTACTTGTTCTTTAATCCTTTCACTCCGGTACCCTCAAAGAGAAAATTTATATAAATAATTGCAATAGACATACACCCTTCTAGAAAAAGTTTATATAGATTTTTTAGCGGAGAATTGCTGAATAACTAGGGGCGTATATATACGTTCTTCATAGCGAAAGGGTTAAAAAAAACTTATTTCATTTATTATTTACTTCTCGATATTATATCCTTTTCAAAATTTCAAAGACTACATTAACACGTTCACTGCGGGCCAAAAAAGTTGTAAAGAAAGTTTTATTCGGTCGCATGTTAATACTTCTAGCAGCTATTGATGCGATTGGAGCTATTATATAACGAGTCATGAAGCGAGAGGGCTTATATTTGGAATCGAGTCAGTAATTTCACCACGAGACTCGGTTCCAATCAATAACCATATCGATCCGGTAGTCAACGTGTTAGCATGATATTAAACTATTGATATTATTTAACATATTACAACGATATCGAAAGTGTATTATTCAAATCGTATAAACTGCTATACGTATGTTTTACAGGCATTGGTGCCAGGAGCAAGACCGTTATCGATAAATGAAGTTCGTCTCTCGAAAGACGATGATGAAGACAAAGATCGTTATCGAGTTAGTGAAAAATGGCATAACTCCACCGAAGATGTAAACGATAACCAATCGGACGACGAAAGTAACGCGCAAAAAAATGGTGCAACAAAGAAAGGGGACACTAAGATAGATAATCACATAGGTAAACGAATACTCGAACACTTGATTGAAACAATTTATGAATTTATTACTTACATTATTATCATTTACAGCAGCAAGGCGTAAAATATCAATCGTTAAAGAAAGCCCACACGTAAAATCTCCAAGTCCACCTGCTACAAAGCCTACTAACATTCTTTTAATTAAAAACTTGGTACGCCCCTTCACTTTGAATCAAATCAAGGAGCTTCTGTCGCGCACCGGTACAATCGCTGAAAACGGATTTTGGATGGATAGAATTAAATCCAAGTGTTTTGTAGAGGTATGTCGGTATAATTATTTCAAGGGGGTATAAATTTATAATAGATAACATGAAAATGTTTTTGCAAAACTGGCAACTGTTGTACAGTTTAACACGACTCTAGACAACTTACAAAACCCTAGACAAGCAAAGAATAATTTAACTTAAAACTTAGAGCTGTTTTTTGTTTTATTATATAAAATTGTCTATATTTCCTATGGGTATTTTGTACGAGATTCCAATATATACGAATTCGTTTTATTTTTATTTTCTAATTTCGATAAATGAGCAATGTGCTTAATTTGTAGTACGCGAATGAAGACCAAGCCTTTGAAACGAGACAAGCGCTACATGGTATATCCTGGCCTGTATCAAATCCGAAGAGGCTTCATGTTGAATACGCAACCAAAGACGATATGGAACTAGCGCGGGAACTATCGAAGGATCAATCCATTCCAAGAAAAACGGAGCCTCTTGTACCGTCCGATTCGTGGCAACAGGATTGGAATCGCGAGGAAAGGACAGGCACAAAGGTACACGCATCGGCCCTAAAATATTTTCTAGAAAAACGAAATAAAATTTCCTGGATCCGATGAGTCCCACCGAATACAACATATTTTATTTGAAACAGTTTTTAATCAAATCAATAATAATCTAGTTTTGTTACATAGTAGTTCTTATTGACTGACAAAATTTCAACAGCAGAATACTTAAGTAAAATATTTTTCAAATAATAGGTGATGGTAGTTCGGGAATGGGATCTGGGTAAAGAGGATGGCCAACAGCACATTAAAGAAAAGGAGCGTGAAAAGAAGGATCATGATAAAAAGAGGCGGCAGAGGAGTCGTAGTCCTGCTGTGGAAGTACACCTTCCAGCTCCAGCACGGAAATTCAAAAAGAAAGAGGACGAACCACCGCCGGCTAAGCTTTTAGATGATCTCTTTAGGAAGACAAAGGCAACGCCGTGCATTTATTGGTTACCACTGACAAATGAACAGGTAGCCCCGCAATAAATGCATTTTACATATTTATGCAATCTGAAAAATAAATATTAATTTCTTTTCTCTCTCTCTCTCTTCTTCTCTCTGTTGAAAATATATGTTCATTTGTTAAAACGATTCCAGGATTCTTTAAGGGTGTACACCACCATGTAGACGTAAAAAAAGTAGGTAAACATAACATTTTTTTCCTCGGGTAATTATTGAATAAAGTATCGGGATTTTTAGGAATTGTGAAGTAACATTTTAACTTTATTTTAATATTTTCATTTGGTATATGAAATTACAAAATGGCGGAATTGTACAATATCGTCTATCGTCATGTTTAATGAAAACATTGTCAGCTGGCACCCAGCAGCAAATCAGATTCGAATATAAAGCAAATGTTTTGTGCCAACATAAAGAAAAGTATATTTTCTTCGATATCGTGTGCGATTTTTAAAAACTTTGCTATATTAGGAATTGCCTGCTATGTAAAGTGAAACGAATTAAAATATCAAAAAATTTGAAGTTAATCGGATGCATAGTTTCAGAGATCTACTGGGTGCTACATATTTTTCTTTGATTTTTTTTAAACCGACAAGCTGGTGTACCCCCTTCAATTTAAAAATCATTATATGCCGTTGCATCTGAAATTTAATGCGCCATTTGTAATTAAACAATTAAGAATTAAATAACAGGCTCTAGGACTTTGTGATTCAATTTATTTCTTCAATTAATTAATATTATTCTTGCTTTATACGGCATCTTTCACGAATTTATATTGCAATTACAGATAGTCGTGAAAGAAGAGATGAGAAGGCAACATATGGCCGAACATGCGCGCAGATTAGAAGAGATGAGACGCGCGGAGAGAAACAATAGGGACGGCCGTCGCCGTCGCAGCCCGAGAAAATAGTTCTCTGATCTACCATTATCGATAAACGTACCTTTCCCTCTCTGATGCAAAGAAAAGAAAAAAAAAAAGAAAAATTCCAACATTGACGAGTTACACTTTTTAGAACAGTGTTACAGATCATGAAAAGACAAACGGATCGTTTTTCATTTTACATTAGACATCTCGAACGTGTCCTTTAATCTTTCTATCTCAATTGTTTCACGATTTGCAGGCTGTTTTATAATTAACGTTTTAACATATCGTATTAGAGTTCACGGATATTTTTTTCTTTTTTTTTAATTCGAAAAACCTTAAGTTACACGAGAATACAGATTTTTCATAAGCCACTTTCTCTTTGTGCTTTCATTTCGGTTACAGACGTATATACTTCTGTTTACTTGTTTGATTACTTCCGATCGTTACTTTTCGTTCGTTAACCGAAAATTGTACAAATCTGTTGCATGATCAAGGAACTCCGATCTCCGATCCCTTCTCCTTTAAATTTCAGCATTAAACCGTACTTCTTCCAGGTCAACATTAACTATCCAACAAAGCAGTGTAACTGTAAAACGAACACGGTAGTGTTTGCATCGTCTACAAGAGACACATCACATTCTACGATACGTCGTAATGCGATATTGAAAAACGTGCCCTGGGATTTGGAGGATAATCGAAAGAAAACAAAAAATGAACGAAAACAACTATCCACATAGGCGAAAGAAACGGTGAAAAGAATTTAGTATTCGTGTACGTTGATAATACTGTTTGTCTTCTTACGCCGAATATAAATCGAGCAAAAAATAAAAGTAATAAATACGAAAAGAAATCGATGTTGAGCGAGTTAGAAAAGGCAGCAATGAACAAACGAACGCTCAATACAATGAGAGACTGTGTTCCTCATATTGACTGGCTCGAGGTCGTTCTAAAATGTCGACGGGAGAATTTACACTCCTCCCGGAATTATTATTAATTTGTTTTCTTCTCTCTGTCGATAGAAGTAGTTCGATTTCGTTGAACTTTGAACATATACTACCAAAAACTTTGGTAGTAAGAATGTGAAGTATCGGTGTTTCTCGGTTTTCGCGCGAGGAATTTACACAGCCAGAAACACGTTTGTATATAAAGTACGATTCAATATACCGTGATATGTCATGTAAAATTATCAATAAATGTAAAACACCATAGATTATAATACGAAATTATATCTGCCGCTTACTTTATACAATATCACAACCATATATATTTAGAAGATTTGTTATAACATCCTTCAATGGCATCGACAGATTTTACAAAGAGATAAAAAAGAATGAAATACACTTGCCCTTCAAGTGGAAAACAAATTTGTTCATCACGTTTAATTTTCTTGTTACAATATGTATTTTCCTCCATTCGAATAGACGTATTTTATGCATTGCAAATGTTGTTCGAAAAAGGAACTCATTTCAACAGTGAAAGAAAAATGTAACATGATTCAAAAGACCAGATAATTACATATTTTATTGTAACTGGAAAGGAACTGCTCGCGTAAACTTATTCGATCTTTACTTATATTAATTTCATTCAGGCTAACTTTTGTAATAATTTCAATTTACAAAAAAGTCGTGATATTATCGGATGTGTGTATGTCAGCTATTAATGCAAATATTTCACAGTTGCAAATACTATCGGTAGAAGAAATAAAAGTGAACAAAAAAAACAACAAGTTTGACGTTTAATTGAATGATCAGTTTGTACACTGTATATCATTTCTATCAAACTAATATTATCGATTTCCGAAACATTTTTTTTATATTTCAAAGAGAAAAAAAAAATAGAAACTGGTAACATAATAATGTACATCCTTCAACACTTTTTTTTTTTTCTTTTTAATTGTGGGGAAAAAAGGAATACTTTATTTTGGAATCTATAAATAATAACTTAGCAAAAAATTCGCATTTCACAATGTGTTCAAAATTTGAATAAATTTTATCCTCTGCTGTCCATTGCTTTTACTTGATAGAAACTAGATTAATTTTAAATATATAAGCATATATATATATTATGTTTCCACTCATACAGAATTGTTTAGGAATTTTGCGGCACATTCAACATAATGAAGTAAAGCTTGATAGTATAGACCACAAAGGATTCGAACTTACGAACGTTGTAAAAAATATGTGTATACGTTACAATTAAAATTTATAATCCAAGAATTCGAGATACGTTACTTGGCGATCATACGACAGAATGTGTTCTCATATTTACATTATAGACTAATATCTTTAGTTAACCAGCTTATTATCGTTGGCCAGTGCACCTTGCACTTATACATTTCATCTGGGATTACACAATTCATTTGCAATATGTATACAAATTACCTTTATACCTTCGATACACCTATCTCATTATCAAAAGAACGCTTACTCAGAAGTAGTTAACAGCACTTGCAATCAATAAATTTGTAGTTGACAACTACATTATCTTTTTGCCTTTCGGTTTTCACAGGCAGTGGAACAGTTTAATGGTTCGATTTGGAATTTCTTCTATGTACGTGTTTGGAGAAAACAGGAATGCTATAAAATGAATCTGGTATATATTAATCTGCACGCGTTTATAATCTGTTCTTTTCTTTCCTATGGAGAAAAACATTTTCATTGTAATTTACTACAATATTAAATACCTAAACGCGGATCGTGTGGACTTAATTTTGTAATAACAAAAATTTGTAATATCACCGATTTATCGTTTTATACTTTACAAAGTAATATTTCGAATGCAGTAGTGATGATGTACCCGAGATTTCCTCGAACTGTTTTACCTTTTGTTATGTAAATATTGCAGTAAAACAGTACGGAGAAAGTCAGTTCTAATCACAGGTAAAACTTGAACAGCACGTGAATGTGTGAGACACTTAAAACAAAAGGTGAACATTTTTTGTTTTTTTTAGATTAGACACTTTCGCTTAAAAAAATCTCGTTGCTCGTGTGTTAACAGTTCCCTCACAAAATAACAATCGATGCCGACTATCATTCATTCTTATTATTATTTACTCACGCCACATTTATTTTATTTCAATGCGTGCCAATTCTTTGATACATTAGTCGACTTTCACGACACTGTAGATCTTCCGTACGAACCAGAAACAAGCAAAGAATCCAATCGATCCTGTTAAAATAAACAGAACATGTCGTTATAAATTTCAAAGTGTATCATAATTTATTAGAATTATATATTTCACCTTTATTAACGAAATAAATCAGAATATTACCTGTTAAAACGAAGAATAAATAAACCATAATGCAAGTGTAACCGAAATAAAGGAACGTAGACGTAGCGCCTTCAATATCCAATTTAGTCATGAAAAAGTGTATGCAATAAACTAATAAATAAAACGCCGTAAATCCGGATGTTAGAAAACTGCGCCACCACCAATGGTAATCCTGAAAAAAAAAAGAAAAATAATTTCAATGTTTGTACCTTTTGATAAGTGTTTCTTATCTATTTAGGTACAACTATACATACCTCTGCGCAAAGGTGAAAGTAGCAAAGCAAAATTGTTGTCTCTGAACATGTAATTACAAGAATAACAAATACTAAGAAAAGAAATCCAAACATGTAATACACCTGACTCGACCTGAAAGAGAAATAAGAAATTATTCTAGTTTCAATTAACGATGTATTGAATTATTAACACTGCTCTTCATTTGTTTCTAGATATTATACTTACCATAGAGAATTAAGTATAAAGAACAACTGTATAAATATACACCCAAATGGTAGAACGCCACCCATTACTATTCCAGGTATCGGTTGAGTATAAAAACTTTGCTCTGGTATTTGCCTTGGAATTTGATTTGTTCTTACAGGATGTTCTAAAGGCTGAAATAAAATTCTTTCAAATTTTTTCCCGAAAAAATGTGATTTAACGATACTAGAAAATATTTGTACGTGACAAAAATTAAAGTGATTTGAATGTAAAACGAAGAAATAAAACAAAATATTACCCTTTTTCTGAATCCGAAATAAGCACCAATAAATGCTAATGGAAGAGATACTCCGAACCAAAGTGCTAGAAGAGCAATAAGTGTGCTGAATGGTACTGCAGCTGAACTTCCATTTGCCCAGAATATTAGATTCATTATGAAAAACAAACTGAACACGATTCTGGAAGCAGTTAAATAAAGTGAAATTAATATTGTAATATTCATATTTCACATATCTGTATAAAGGACATTATGACATATATAGATAATTGGGAATAGATATTATATCACCGAGGCAATATTGTTCATTTGAGGAAATAAAATATTCAAGTTCTCATGCATCAATTGATACATGTTTAATAAATAATTTCCTCAAATTTATTACTGAAATAAATTATATTACCCAGGACTCAGCATCGATGTAAGCAGTACGTTCGATTTCCATTTTTCACCGCCGAAACTTTTGTATATTCTAGCAGATACATAACCAGCAGTAGCTCCAAGACAGACATATAAGACCATGGCACACGTCATTAATGCCCCTCTGTTAGCAGGAGACAAAAATCCCAAGCAAGCAAAGGCTGCAAGGTATAAAAATAAAATGATACACTTTTGTACAGCTTCCCTGATAATCACAATTAATTTCGGTTACCAGGTGCTTAAAAGATCAGTATATTTATTGGCTTACCGAGTGTTACGAGGGTCATGTAGAAAACTTGAACACCGGATCCAAGTAGAACTGAAAGTAACATTCCTTTACGAGGTGGTCTAAATACATCACCATGAACCAACTTCCAGCCAAATTCTTCGTGCGCATCTTCTCCTGATTCTATCTGGAAGGAAGCCTGCGTTATTGCAACACAGACATGGGAACATCAAACTTTTATGACACAACACACACAAAATATAAGCGTCGACATTTTTGTTTGTTAGTTAACAAATATGACTATATTAATTTGTTTGACGATTTTGTCTTCAAATTATAACTAATAATGAAAAGAAGATCGCAAAATAAAGTAATAAATTGGTTTATTAACACTAAACGTACCAGTACTTTATATATACCCATATTTGTCCGAAAAGAATACAGGTAATTGTCAATTTAATATAGAGGACAATGCATTAAATAATTTCTAGATAATGAGAAAAAGAAAGTTATATATTTTCCTCGTATTTTTTTAACGAGAACGGAAGAAAACAGGTGCATAGTTTCTTTTATTTGGGGCCGATCGTTTGACCGAGAGTGGTGCGTTTAGTGTGAAAAAACTAATGTTTCTGCAATGACTGTAACAATGTTCCTTTAGTGTACCTGATTGTATCTGGCAATATCTTTGTGCAATGTTCGAAGCAGTATCATGGCCACCATTCCAGAAAGAAACAGGACAATTATTAATGAGTTAAGGATACTAAACCATTGGATATTTGTGTGCGGCATCGATTCTAATATATAGTCCCATCTAGATGACCATTTGATTGTATTGTTTTCCTAAAAAGAAACGCAGTCATATACTGAGTAAATCGAGAATGCGCAAGTTCATTATGCGAATACTTACTATAAATGTTACAGAGTATGTATAAGTGACATCTAATTGTTGACTAACAGGAAGTGGATCGTGTGGTATTTCTAGCGGTACCTTGTGCTCACAGTCATGGATATTACCATGTTTGATGCTTCGTGGAACCACTTTAACAGCTATGGAAAAAATAAATTCAATAGAAACATGCATTCTGAATTCTACATTACGAAGACAAATATGTTTGTAGTCTTACATATTATGCGTCCACCATTTTCCTTAAACGCGGAGCCCCATTCTTCCTTTGCACCGCTATGATACGTAATTGTGAGGTCTACATGATTAAATAGGTAGTAAGTTTTTGCTTTGTTATACGCGCCCTGATGAAGAAACAAATTTAGTTTGCATATGTTTTTCAAATTTGTAACGTTAAAACGTTTACAAAACGTTGTACAGAACATATTTTCCAACATATTTTGAACATATTTTGTAGTACATTCTTGTTTCGGAAGTGATGGAGATTTTGATATTTACGTTAATGCTGCACTTGTCAAACTGCGATCTTGGTTCTCGTGAGAAGCAGCCCATGGGGAATCCGGTGCTACAATATTGTTGCTCATCTTCTAATTGATAACACCATGTGACCGGCATGTTATCTATAAACGAATGAACACAATGATGTTAAACGTTTTATTGTAGTTTTACGTTTCGATCTGTTTCATATGACGACATTACCGACTATCCAGTGGTGCTGATAATTAAGGGCCATCCCCCTTTTCAAAAATTCCAGTTTCTTTTCCAACTCTTTGTCTCCTCCTACATAAGTTTTTCGGCACGCAAGTGCACATTTCTCATCCTTCATGAATTCTAACTGCAAATTTGTACAATTCCACAGATCATATTATATGATATTCTGTATATGTGTAAAAGAATAAATTATTTCAAATCTCTTTCGTTCACTTTACAAAGTTTCACTAGTTTTTAATCTTAACGCAGCGATTCTTAATCTTTCAAGGAATAATCTTAATCTGATAAGGAAAATTTAGAGAACAGCAAAATCATTATGGTCAAAAAATTAGCAATAAAAATATGAAAATATGCATGAATGTACCTTTCATAAAAACATTAAAGTTCACAGATTACGTAATAGTAAAACAAAAAGATGTTGTATTTGCAGCAGACCCTAGCTTGTATGCCACGTTCTCATAATTTATGGAAGATTGGTTAACCCTTTCACTGCTTTGGGCGCATATATGCGTCCGGCAAAGGCTATCAGCATGGCCTATGGACGCATATGTGCGCCAGGTGAGACCATGCACGCAAATGCGCGCTCAGCGAAAAAACAAATGCTCACCGTTGTTTGTTTGTTTTGTTTTCATTCGTTTTGGAGTAGACAAAGTAATAGTAATTGGATTGTATTCTATATTATAATGTGTTAGTACGTCGCCCAGGAAACCCATACTGTGCGACAAAGTATTCAGTCCCCAGCGATCGCTACTGCCTTATACCGCTCACGCGAAGCGCTTCAGCTTGGGGCAGTTAGCAGTCAAAGGGTTAATAACCAATGGCCTAAAGTACATGATTCAATATAATCAAGTACAAAAATGGGGAAAGATCTCTTTTATCATACCTTGTAACGAGACGGCCTTATACGTTCTCCGAAAACAACCTGGCCCAAGTTTTCAACCGGACTCTGACTCTCATCAGTGGTACAAAAGTCGAAACTATAGAAGAATAATTTTGGATACATTAATAATAGACTCTACAATACTAACAAAATATAATTCTCACACAGATTCATTATAAGAACTTACTGGTGATATTCGTAGGGTATAACATATTTTTCGCTATTCAAACGATTTACATATAATTGAATCTCGGACTGAAACAGAATTTCGTAATTTATAATTATGTAGTACCAGTAGAAATATGTGGAAATTTATGAGAAATAGGAATTAAAGTTTTCCAAAATCTTTGTAAACATGATATTTGTGCGTCATTTATTACACATATACCTAGAGTTTCATAGTTTTTAGTTACGTATACATATATGTCAACAGTTTTATATGCATAGAGAAATGCATGCAAAATAGAGAGTACAGAATTAGTCAATAACATTCGCCATCGATCTGCAATACAAGTGGCAAATTAAATACAAAATACTTGGCACATTCGTGCAACGTTGATCTAGGAACATTCTAATCGACGTGGCACGGGGCAATTATTATTCCTTTTAAATAGCCTTCGCGGATTAATTTTACTCCTATGAGTCACATGTCACGAGAGGCCACGTCAAAATCTGCTCGTAAATATCAAAATTAATTGACCCATGTAATTAATACACGATCGAAAATCGCAAGCAGATTAAATGTATGATTAATGCTCCATTAACATTTCAAACGATATTGTATAGTTATTGTATTTAAGAGAAAGAAAGAAGCGGTAAGCCTGACGTGATCATAACCAATAATTAGAGTTGGAAATAATTCTTGATACGCACTTTACAATTTTCTGAGGTTTCCCCCTTCTTGCAATAATTCACGGGCGCCAGCCCCGGCAAATAAAATGCCGATGTACGATGAAGCAAATATATAATAAACACTAAGGACAGCAAAGTTATTTTCGCCATTGTGTATTGTTGTCCGTTCTTACTAACTACTTGCCTAATGCAAGTAACATATATGTCAATTGCTATGTGGAAAACATCGGTCAGTCGCTACACTGCCATGATACACGTCATTGATAACAGACTGTACATACAGATCGGTAACCTTCACGCGTGGCTGTTTCGCGATTGTCAATGTTCAACTTTTCATTGTAAACTAGATTTTTCAAGAAAACTAACGAAAAATAAATGTTAAACCAGTTTCTTCCCCCCTACTATTTTTAAAAAATTGTCGTTTAAATTTTTGTGGATTTCGTTTGTATAGACCTTTGACGCACATAAATGCAGTGCATTTTCATTATTTAAATTCCTTCCATTTTAAACCGCTCTATATGTATATTAGGTACTGCTAAATGATAAAAATCTACAAATAGTTTCCATGTTTGAAAACTAATGGATCTCAATTATTTTTCGTGGGAAATTATAAGATGATAAATTTTGTTAAGCATGTGTTTGTTAATGTATATATGGATAGTTTTAGCGCGCATTTTTTTAATTCCTTTAAATTACATACTAGTTATGATATTATCATGATAATATCTAGGGGCATAGACGTAGTATTCTGATAGACATATAACCACAGACGATTTGTATTGTCTTATTTACAATTGCTTTTCCGTCCTACATGTAGTGATGGGCACCATCGACTAAAAACTATCGATTATTCGATAGTACCCAACTACTACTTTCATTCGAATGATTTTTAAGACTATCGATAGTATCGGCTAACGACTAATTTAGTCGACTGAATGTAGTTACTAAAAACTATCGACGAATTCAGTCGTTAAAACCATCGAATCCTTAAAGAGGTAGACACGGCACGTGACCTCTCCGATTTGGATGGTCGATATTACAGCAGCTTTTTCCTGCACAGAAATGGTAATACCGACAGGCGAGAGGGAGCTGCATGTTATTTCGATATTCTAACACAGACAAGATATAACAATAGACAAGACATCTTATGGACTTTCGTGGCCCAACGTGACTGTCATACCGACTCAGAAATCCCACGCTGATTTGAGCGTCCTCTGCTCATGGGCAGTGATCACTTGAAGAACTATTATTTACTAAAGTAGTGGGGACGGGATTCATGCGATTGTGTGGATATATGTAAATGCTTTGAGGGGATCAGGACAGCTTTTTCTCGAGCAACGTTTCGGTAAAAAAATTGAGCTACGGTGCCTGGTCGCGCGATGCACTTCGGCTCGGCTCGAGTTGAGTCGAAACCACATCGCGATGCATCGGGGCAATGAAATTGACAGTGTCCGTCAAGCGTCCCGCCTGTGCTGTCCCGCTTTCATTGCGCAGCAAATAACAAAAGAATTCTTTAACGAGGATCGTAGGTCCAGCTAAAACTTAATCAGAACCCGCAGAAGTTCAATAGGCACGACCCTAGAGTCGTAGGTCCGGCTAACAGTTGGTCAGAAAACGTAAAAGTCCAGTAGGTACAACTCTGGGATCGTAGGTTCAGCTATAAGTCGGTCAGAACCCGAAGAAGTACAATAGACACGATCCTAGAGCCGTCGGTCCGGCTAAAAGTGGGTCAGAAAACGTAAAAGTCCAGTAGATACAACCCTAGGATCGTAGGTTTAGCTAAAAATTGGTCAGAAGTCGAAAAAGTTCAGTACGTATGACCTTAGTACAGTAGTACGCACGACCGCGATCGGAGACCTTCGAAGAGTTCGAAAATTGCGAATACCACCGAGCACGACCGAGCGTTACCGACGCGCCGGCGCGTCGCGGAGTGGGGATGCCGGTGCGCGGCGCACGCGGTGTCACTATCAGTTCAAGCGTCGTACCGTACGGGTCGTCTATGCTGTCGAAGGTTAGCGACATATGTACATCAGCTTACAACACAATAGCATCTCGGGGTTTACTTTATCACCGCATACGCTTGTCTATTACCTTCTATTAATTAATACACGTTTATTTAACAATCGTTTGACTATCGTGGATATCCATTAAACTCTTTCTCGAGTCTCTTTTGCTGGACGCTTGACCGGTCATCCGGTACCACCGATATTTTGATTCGCGATAACTAGTCGTTTATTAAAATATCGGGTTAATTAATTTATTAGTTTAAACGGTTCTTTGAATATTTATTATATTTTATTACACGATTATTCGGATTCGATGCGGTGTTAAGGTTGCGTTTATTTTCTTTGCAATGTCACTTACATACTCAGTTACATATGTCCTTTCGCAACTTTGAATTCGATTCTGATTTTAGCACAGGTTTATCACGTTGCTTTTCTTTTTGTTGCAGGTACAATGGGTGATTGGTTGGTGGAGGATAATATATTGAGGCTGCAGGAATGGAGTATTGAGATACAATTACTGCGATGCATAACAATCAGTCCGATGACCTATGATGAAGGATTGGTAACATTTAACTTATTATCCCAACGGTTTACGTATATTTCTTGTTATCTGGCGATTGGATTTTGGCTCAAGTTCTTTTCTTTCGGTTGCAAGTTATTGAGCAATTTAAACATTTTAAATAGAACTTACAATATGCCACTCGCGATTGAAACTAGAGTCTGTAAATTTCATTAATTCTAAACGAAAAATTGAAATACTTTCATGTTTCGCTGCATATCGGTCGCGATTTCTGTTATAGCTTCACTAGTATTTATTAAAAACTTTTAATATCTCTGTGACTTTGCACAAGTACGGTCACTTTGTATTTTCGATGCAGGATTGCCCGCGTACGTACGCACTGGTTGCCATGCACCTGAAGCATGATAAATAGTTTCGAGTCTTGATTTCTACAAGCAGCTACGAGAACTTATAAATTCGCGATATTGCTTGCTTACTAAGATCATGATCACCTTTAAAACTCGGGCAAAGAACAGTCACAGTATGCTTTTGATAAATCATTTATATTAATCTATAATAGTATATGTTGAATAGACAATTAACAGTAATTAAATCAGAATAATAATACGGTAGTACTTTATTAAAACAAAGCAGTATTTCCTCAACAGACGTTTGACAGGATGAAGAAATAAGAAAGAGACAAATAAAATCAAATGTGTATTGCTTCAATTTCTACCGCCTCACCCTATTTACTAACTTGTACAGATTCTCTTTCAGAAAATTTTGATGACCGCGCGCAATGCGGTCGGTAGAGTCAGTTCTTGTTCCGTCAAAGTTCTTTTTATTGTTTTTAGAGCGAAACCGCTCATAATAATTATAACTAAATATAAATAACAGTAAAGATACGCGAAAGTAGAGTCAGTGTTTGCTTCGAAATATTGCTCTCGCGAAATTAGAGCCACTTTGTTCGTCGATCACAATTGACGTGCGCGATAGTAGTCTTTTATTTTATTTTTTTTTCTTTCGCAATAAGTATTCCGGTATTAGAGTCAGCACCGATGCAGTTCGGCGAGTTCGGGCACTCATCCATCAACTCGAAGAGTAAGTATCTCTGTATTTCTTTAATCTTATTTTACAATGGTCTTTGATAATTATCATGATCGAAAAGTACTCAAAACGCAAAGATTTCAATGTTGTCTGTTCTTTTGAATGTTTCAGAAGCTGCCATGGGCTCAATTGTATCACCATAACGATATTGTTGGCCGCGCGCAATGCGGTTGGTAGAGTCAGTGCTTGTTCCGTCAAAGTTCTTTTTATTATTTTTTGAGCGCAGCCGCTCTTAATAATAATTCAACATAAATAACAGTAAAGAGACGCGAAATTAGAGTCAGTGTTTGCTCCGAAATAATACTCTCGCGAAAAATAAAGTCACTTTGTTCGTCGATCACAATTATTCCGTTTCCTTTTCCGTTCTCGGCTCGGAGGACTGATGGTTAGGGACTTAGTGTCAGCGAGTTACGATGTGTGGGGGCGTGATTGTGGTTCTGGACCCTGGTCACGAGGCCCTCTGTTAGACCACATATAATCTCTAATTTGGGTAGGTCATCCACCATTCTGGAATCGTGGTCGCGGTTCTTGCAATATCCGGGTTGCAGTGTCATCGGGGGGCGGT
Source organism: Nomada ferruginata (assembly GCA_963583965.1). Lineage (NCBI taxonomy): Eukaryota > Metazoa > Arthropoda > Insecta > Hymenoptera > Apidae > Nomada > Nomada ferruginata. The sequence goes on from OY757213.1 coordinate 17,794,826, forward strand.
GTGTGGGGCTGTGATTGCTTTTCTGGACACTTTGGCCCGCCTAGTAGGAAATTCCTATGTGTTAGACCACGCCAAGCACACCTTGGGGTGGCAGAAGGCATACGGGTCATAATCTAGAATCGTGGTTGTGGTTTTGCATATCCGTGCCTTAATGATTTCTGTGGCTCGGAATCGAAACTGGTCTCGATGCTAAGTCGTTTTACTGTCCAGACTCTGAGCCGAGGACTCGCGGGCTGCTCGGTAGCAGTCACAAAAACAGTAGAAATACTGTCGCGAAATTAGAATCACTTTGTTCGTCAATCATAAGTGTTCCATTAGAGTCAGTGTCCTGTTCAGCGAGTTCGGGCTTTCAGCCATCAATTTGACGAGTAAGTATCTCCTTCGTTCTTTAATCTTGTATTGCAATAATCATTGATAATTAACACATTCCAAAAGTACTGAAAATACATAGATTTTAATGTTGTTTGCTCTTTTTGAATGTTTCAGCAGCTTCCATGGCTTCGATGGCGTCGAGCTTGACCGCACACCTGGTGAGTCTGCAACTGGTGAGTGGCATGCTTTAAAGTTCCTCTGGTCACTCAATCATGTCGCAGGACGAAAGGTCCGAACCGACACGGGTGACTGGTTGTAATTACGTAGATTTTTCTGGCAAGCACTGTGACCATGGGTATATGGAAATATACTCATGAGTAGTAACTTCTTTACTGCTTTATATTATGTGAGGATAGGTCTTCTTGTACAACGCGTTTTTAAATAGCTTGATAATTTTAAAACAGATCATATTTAGTACAAAATATATCACTATATATCTTTTTATAATAGAGTATTTAATTGAATACCTATGAAACGATATTTAAATAGTTATTAATTATTGAATGAATATAAAGTAACGTCCAGTATTCTACGTGCATTAGTTTGTAGTGGAGAAGTCGAATACCATTCGACTTCGTTTACTTGTCAATTGCAATGACTGCACAGTTAGAATAAATTGCATAATTATTGCTGTTAGTAAGAGTGTAGTATTTCATCTTTTTCTACTTTGATAATATATAAAGTGAAGGTACTCATTTACCTTATCAATTTGTTGGAACTATCGAATAATTTTATTATTCGATATCCATATTAGTCTTTAGCGTTTAAAGATATCGATACGTTCATTGTTTCCGTACAAAATGTTAATTAAACCTGAATGTACAAGAAGACAATACGCGAACGGGTAGTTTTCGAAATCAAGGCAATCAACTTTTAAAGCAATCTTGCGTTTTAGAATCAATGCTTTGATAACGGGAACGCCCGAGGATGTTTCAATTTAATTCAAAGTATATTAAAGTAGAGTCGTTGAATAATTTCTCTATTAACGTAGAGTCTTTGAATAATTTTTCTAATAAAGTAGAGTCACTGCATAATTTTTCTAATAAAGTAGAGTCACTGCATAATTTTTCTAATATAGTAGAGTCATTGCACAATTTTTCTAATAAAGTAGAGTCATTTAATTTTCTCTTCAATAAAATAGAATCATATATAGATCTGTTGTACATATATATGTATTTTAGCCCGTTAGAAAATCAGTATGTCCTTATCATCTTTTTAGACGAGGATTTTCAGGTTTAACCCTTTCCGTGTTCACTGCCCGGATCCCACTCACGTGCCCCGGTGCTACTTGGGTGGGAAAACGGTGGTAGAGCACGATGATATTTTTTAGTTTATAAGCCATAAAATGATTTATTGTTGGCGACTGACAGTGCGTTGGTGTATCGTGCACGACGTAATATCCGCATTGGGTGTGTGGTTAGGCTGTGGATTTGCGTCGTTCCGTATTAAAATGTAGCTACTATGACCAAGATAAGATGTCCATCAATTTAAAACAGACATCATTTTTAGTATTATTTGCTTCAATAATTCCTACTATACTTGGGCACGAAGTTTTTGTCATTTAAGATGACAGAGGCCAAATGCCAAAAAGAATTGAATATACTTATCAATTGCTATCAAGTACCTCTTGTATCGGTGCTATTTAATTATTTTATTAAATATCTATTAAATATCTCAACCGCGACGTGGTTTTTTCCACGTGAACGCAGAGATCCCAGCCACTGTCAGTCGATTTCAGAAAAATGGTACGTACATTAGAGTGTGCAAGTTGTGTGACAGCACTTGGGTGTCGGGGGTGTCCCGGGACGCCTCCCTAGTGTAGGCTTTTGCGCCCAAGTGTTTGACTGAGAACCGTGGAGTGTCGTGTGTTGGTGTGTTTGTTTGCCATTTTTTAAATATAGGTCCAGGTAGGATAGGTAGCATACTTTCTGGTGTGATTGATAGACATAAGTAGGTAGGGCCGGGCAGGTTGACACAGTCTCCGATCGGGTAGGCACTATTTCGCGTGTTCAACCTGTTTCAGGAAATCTGATTTGAAAAGTCGACGGTGAAGCTGTGGCGCGAACGAAAATGCGTTCGCCTCTGGCTTTGCCTATCGATTTTTCGAATCCTTCGCGGTCGTGGTCGCGGTTTAGGCTCCGAAACGAAACGCGTTACATTATGCTCGAGGCTGCACGTGTGAACGAAGAACGATTACAATTTTAATCGTAATCTATGTGATTTTCCGTAATCACAATTTTACGATTTTATTTGATCGCCATTCGGCCACGTGTGTTCCATTTAGCTCCGCGATTCAAACTCTTTATTTCACCTTTATAAGTTTTTCCTTGGTTTCCGATTAGAGTCTCGAGCCTAGTTTAAGTTTCAGCTGACCCTTGGGTCCGACGAAATGGAGAGGCTATATGCCGAAGAGGCCCGACAAACTGTCACTCAAGAGGGCAACTACTAATGGCTCCCCATTCTTTTTAAGAATGGGGAATCATTCTGTGTTACTACTTTGTCACTGTGCTTGCATTTTCATTTGTAGAATTTTTATTTGTACTTGGCCGATGCACATTCCGGCCCAACGATACAGCCCTCCCAAAAATATCGCGTTGCTTTAGAGTTGCGAAAAACTTGCGAACGGGTCGAGTTGGAGTTGCGTTGAATGCCACTTATTGCTATTCTTATTGCTAGTTAAATTGTAGTATTTTATAATACACTTTACATTTGAGCTTCTAGTGTTGCGGAAATTGTTTTCGCGTATTGGAACTTTCAGTTCATTTTTCAGAGGATCTTCAATTTGCTTAATTTTGGATAGTACATATAATTTACTGTTTGCTTTCTATTAGTCTTAATAAATAGTGTTGCGAAATGATTGTATCGCGAGTTCCAGTTAGCGTTGCGTTGATTAAAGATCGCGTTTTTAAGTAGAGTTGCGACTACTAGTCCCCATCTGCTTCCAATTGGAAGCCTGTTCCTGAACCAGGAACTTTTTCTTTTCAGCGTTTTATATTTGCCTTTCTTTTTATTTTATTTTTCTTAATAATTATACTACCTGGAATGTCTGTTTATGGAAGTACTGCTAAAAATTTGCATACATATTAGTAAATTACTGTGTGAACGAAATGAAAAGAAATGAAAAAGAAAATAAATGAAAGAGAAAGGAAAGAAAAAAGAAAAGAAAAGAAAAGAATAGAAAAGAAAAGAAAGAAGTAGAAAAGAAAAAGAGCAAAGTAAAAAACAGATATAATTTGCAGAATCTTTGATAAATTTATAATAATTCTAGATAGTAGATTTAAATTAGAGTTAATACTAGTGACTGTTCATTATTGGAGTTTAACTCTTAAATATTCCCTCTTAATTGTTGCAATTCTATCTTAACCTTTTTTTTAGTAGAGCCAATTTTTATAACTTTTCGAGCTTGCTTTGTAGAAATTGAAATTCACTCGCGATATCCGTAAATGTTTAAACAAAAATCCTTGCACGAAAAACGTTATTGGCAGTAGTTGGGCCTCGGCATGGTGATAGTTGAAGTTTGATATTTTTCTTCCGTATAATCGTTTGTCGCTTCTTTGTTGAAGCAAAATAGAATCAATTGTAGTGAAATGTGACTACTTCATTTTGAAGTTTTTAATGAACGTGATACCACCATTCAGTTTGATCTAGAACGTACAAAAGAATATATCACTTTGGCCGAAATCCAATTAACTATTGTTAACAAAAAATAGCAGCATTTTTCATATCAATTCTGATTTATTAACTGCGCTAAAATTCAGTTATTACGAATTAAAAGCAGCTTCATTTCGATATAAAATGGGGAGGCTTGGGGATGTCACTAATCCAATGCTTGAGATTGTTACAGATTCACAGATGAACCCAAATATGCTATATTAAACAAACATAAGTACATACGTCAGAGGCTCAAGAGTGGAATATATAGAATACAGATCCAGAAATATTATCAAAGACACGATTGGAAACTTTAAAATTAAAGAGCCAGCCTCGTCGATTCAATTTGTGAGTTTAAGGATTCATTCTTATAATGCTTTACTAATTATTTCGAGTTTGTGCATGTTTCAGAAGCATTGAAAAGAAGAGGATTCATGAAACAATGTATAATACGAACACACCCTCACCCCATCCCTGCCCCAAACCCCTGTCCTTATTAACTAATTACAGGTGTTAGACAATTAATTAGGCAGGCCCAAATATAAATCGAACAATACATTTAGCTCTTTATGTAGGTAGGATTTGTCTCAACACACAATCTTAGATCTTTATACTGGCAGGTTTTACACGAATTTAAATTATTAGACTTTTAATTAGGCAGGTTTTATAAAACCAAATATTGTAGGCAGGTGCTGCAATTTTTTGGTTCGGGTTTCTGTCTGTTCTAGGACACCATGGACCACGAGAGATTAATACGGACTAACCGAAGAGGATTTAAGTATATGTATACTCATACCTACATGAGTATGGGATAGTATCTATTACAGTCCTATGTAGATAGGATATTATTCTAGTCTTAAGTTAGCTCTTTAGTCAGGCAGGGCGTATTCGAATCTAATCTAAAATTTAAGAAAGTAGGGTTTATTTTTAAGTTATGTCTTAGCTTTTAAGCCCGCAGTGTTCACCGCTGCAATAATATTTCGTTGTCTAGTTTTTAAGATCATAGGATATATTTTTAAGACAGTTTTATTTCAGGAACGTGAATTCTCTTGCAGATTTTCTTTCAGGTTTCCTTCTGATATTCCATTTAGCTTTCGGTCGTGAATTTTCCAACTACTCCTCTTGTTGTCTTACTTGTACTACGATCAATTACTGAACGTTCTACAAATTGACAATAATAGGAGATTTTTCTTTGTTACATGTTATATTAGAATTAGTTTTCGCGTAATTGGAGGGTGGAAGGGCCGCGGCTAGGGTGGGTCTCCATGCGCAGTAACCTCCACGTGGTGAGACCCGGGCAATCAATTATTTATCGTATAATTATTAAACGTTTAACCGACGTTTGATAATTATGCGGAAAATAATTCGAGCGAATTGACTGCGCATTGCACTTTCCCCCCTCATTCCCTTTTTTGCTTCATTCTCTTATTTGCTTGATTCCCTTATTAGCTTCATTCCCTTTTCCGTTCTCGGCCCGGGAGACGGATGGTAAGGCGCTTTTGGCACCTGTGGCGGTATTTGGGTTGCAGTGTCATCGTGGAGCAGTGTGTGAGGCTGGGACTGTGGTTCTGGACAGGTGACCCGCCAAGTAGGATACTTCTCCCCGTTAGACCACGCCAAGCACACCTTGGGGTGGCAGAAGGCATATGGGACCTAATCTGGAATCGTGGTTGCGGTTTTGCATATCCGTGCCTCAATGATTGCTGTGGCTCGGTATCGAAACTGGTGTCGATTGTAAGTCGTTCTACTGTCCAGACTCTGGGCCGAGGGCTCGCGGACTGCTCGGTAGCAGTCACTTTCGTTATTTGCCTCCCATTTGATCCCACTTGTGAGTTGAAGATTTTTATAATGCTTTACTAATTACATCCACTTTGTCTTTGTTTCAGAAGGATTGGAAGGACTCAGCTGAAGAAGAGGATTTCTTAAAATATGTATAATATGACCACACTCTCACCCTGCCCCTGCCCCTGCCCCTGCCGTGCCCAGCCCCTGCCCAGTTGCCAGTTGTCTGTTCTAGGAAGGCATGGACCACGAAATTAATATGGACTAATTGAAGAGGAATTAAGAATATGCATACTTATACTTACAATAATATGATAAAGTATCTGTTACATTCCTATTTAGGTAGCATATCATTGAAATTGTTCTTTTAATTGAACTCTTAGATATTATATTAGGTAGGGTGATTTTAGTTTTAAGTTAGATCTTTAGTCAGGCAGGGCGCATTTGAATTTAATCTAGTATTTAAGAAAGGAGAATTTATTTTTAAACTGTGCCTTGTTTTTTAAGACAGCAGTGTACACTGCTGTGATAATATTTCGTTGTCTAGTTTCTATGATATATTATTATTTCTATGATATATTATTAAGAAAGTTTTATTTCAGGAAATTGGACTTCCTTGCAGATTTTCTTTCAGGTTTCCATTTGATATTCAATTTAGCTTTCGGTCGTGAATTTTCCAAATACTCCTCTTGTTGTCTTATTTGTACTACGATCAATTAATGAACGTTCTACAAATTGACAATAATAGGAGATTTCTCTTTCTCACAAGCTATATTAGAATTAGTTTTCGCGTAATTGGAGGGTGGAAGGGCCGTGGCTAGGGTGGGTCTCCATGCGCAGTAACCTCCACGTGGTGAGACCCGGGCAATCAATTATTTATCGTATAATTATTAAACGTTTAACAGACGTTTGATAATTATGTGGAAAATAATTCGAGCGAATTGACTGCGCATTGCACTTTCCCCTCTCGTTCCCTTTTTTGCTTCATTCCGTTTTTGCTTCACTCCGTTTTCTGTTTCCAGCTAAAAGTTGGCAAGAGACAGTAAAAGTCCAGTAGGTATGGTCCAAGGGTTGTAAGCCCAGCTAAAAATTGGTCAGAAACAGTAGAAGTCCAGTAGGTATTGTCAAAGGATCGTAGGTCCAGGTAAAAGTTGGTCAGCAACAGTAGAAGTCCAGTAGGTATGGCCCAAGGGTCGTAGGTCCAGCTAAAGGTTGGTCAGAAACAGTAGAAGTCGAAAAGGTGACCGAAGGATAGTAGACCGCACGGCCGCGGTCGGAAACCTTGAAAGATTTTCGGAAATTGCGAATAGGACCGAGCGCGAGCGAGCGCTACCGGCGCGATGGCGCGGAGTGGGGAGGTTCGGGACGCGACGCGACGCGACGCGACGTCATTATCAGTTCAAGCGTCGCAGCGTAAGGGTCGTCTATGTTGTCGAAGGTTAGCGATGTACATCACCCTACAATTCAATCACATTTCGAGTTTTAGTTTACCACCGCATACGCTTGACTATTAGCTTCTATTAATTAATACGCGTTTATCTAACAATCGATTTCCTATCGCGAGAGCTTTTGATAAATCATTTATATTAATCTATAATAGTATATCTTGAATAGACAATTAACAGTAATTAAATCAGAATAATAATACGGTAGTACTTTCTTAAAACAAAGCAGTATTTCCTCAACAGACGTTTGACAGGATGAAGAAATAAGAAAGAGATAAATAAAATCAAATGTGTATTGCTTCAATTTCTACCTCCTCACCCTATTTACTAACTTGTACAGATTCTCTTTCAGAAAATTTTGATGACCGCGCGCAATGCGGTCAGTAGAGTCAGTGCTTGCTCCGTCAAAGTTCTTTTTATTGTTTTTAGAGCGAAACCGATCATAATAATTATAACTAAATATAAATAACAGTAAAGATACGCGAAAGTAGAGTCAGTGTTTGCTTCGAAATATTGCTCTCGCGAAATTAGAGCCACTTTGTTCGTCGATCACAATTGACGTGCGCGATAGTAGTCTTTTATTTTATTTTTTTTTCTTTCGCAATAAGTATTCCGGTATTAGAGTCAGCACCGATGCAGTTCGGCGAGTTCGGGCACTCATCCATCAACTCGAAGAGTAAGTATCTCTGTATTTCTTTAATCTTATTTTACAATGGTCTTTGATAATTATCATGATCGAAAAGTACTCAAAACGCAAAGATTTCAATGTTGTCTGTTCTTTTGAATGTTTCAGAAGCTGCCATGGGCTCAATTGTATCACCATAACGATATTGTTGGCCGCGCGCAATGCGGTTGGTAGAGTCAGTGCTTGTTCCGTCAAAGTTCTTTTTATTATTTTTTGAGCGCAGCCGCTCTTAATAATAATTCAACATAAATAACAGTAAAGAGACGCGAAATTAGAGTCAGTGTTTGCTCCGAAATAATACTCTCGCGAAAAATAAAGTCACTTTGTTCGTCGATCACAATTATTCCGTTTCCTTCTCCGTTCTCGGCTCGGAGGACTGATGGTTAGGGACTTAGTGTCAGCGAGTTACGATGTGTGGGGGCGTGATTGTGGTTCTGGACCCTGGTCACGAGGCCCTCTGTTAGACCACATATAATCTCTAATTTGGGTAGGTCATCCACCATTCTGGAATCGTGGTCGCGGTTCTTGCAATATCCGGGTTGCAGTGTCATCGGGGGGCGGTGTGTGGGGCTGTGATTGCTTTTCTGGACACTTTGGCCCGCCTAGTAGGAAATTCCTATGTGTTAGACCACGCCAAGCACACCTTGGGGTGGCAGAAGGCATACGGGTCATAATCTAGAATCGTGGTTGTGGTTTTGCATATCCGTGCCTTAATGATTTCTGTGGCTCGGAATCGAAACTGGTCTCGATGCTAAGTCGTTTTACTGTCCAGACTCTGAGCCGAGGACTCGCGGGCTGCTCGGTAGCAGTCACAAAAACAGTAGAAATACTGTCGCGAAATTAGAATCACTTTGTTCGTCAATCATAAGTGTTCCATTAGAGTCAGTGTCCTGTTCAGCGAGTTCGGGCTTTCAGCCATCAATTTGACGAGTAAGTATCTCCTTCGTTCTTTAATCTTGTATTGCAATAATCATTGATAATTAACACATTCCAAAAGTACTGAAAATACATAGATTTTAATGTTGTTTGCTCTTTTTGAATGTTTCAGCAGCTTCCATGGCTTCGATGGCGACGAGCTTGACCGCACACCTGGTGAGTCTGCAACCGGTGAGTGGCATGCTTTAAAGTTCCTCTGGTCACTCAATCATGTCGCAGGACGAAAGGTCCGAACCGACACGGGTGACTGGTTGTAATTACGTAGATTTTTCTGGCAAGCACTGTGACCATGGGTATATGGAAATATACTCATGAGTAGTAACTTCTTTACTGCTTTATATTATGTGAGGATAGGTCTTCTTGTACAACGCGTTTTTAAATAGCTTGATAATTTTAAAACAGATCATATTTAGTACAAAATATATCACTATATATCTTTTTATAATAGAGTATTTAATTGAATACCTATGAAACGATATTTAAATAGTTATTAATTATTGAATGAATATAAAGTAACGTCCAGTATTCTACGTGCATTAGTTTGTAGTGGAGAAGTCGAATACCATTCGACTTCGTTTACTTGTCAATTGCAATGACTGCACAGTTAGAATAAATTGCATAATTATTGCTGTTAGTAAGAGTGTAGTATTTCATCTTTTTCTACTTTGATAATATATAAAGTGAAGGTACTCATTTACCTTATCAATTTGTTGGAACTATCGAATAATTTTATTATTCGATATCCATATTAGTCTTTAGCGTTTAAAGATATCGATACGTTCATTGTTTCCGTACAAAATGTTAATTAAACCTGAATGTACAAGAAGACAATACGCGAACGGGTAGTTTTCGAAATCAAGGCAATCAACTTTTAAAGCAATCTTGCGTTTTAGAATCAATGCTTTGATAACGGGAACGCCCGAGGATGTTTCAATTTAATTCAAAGTATATTAAAGTAGAGTCGTTGAATAATTTCTCTATTAACGTAGAGTCTTTGAATAATTTTTCTAATAAAGTAGAGTCACTGCATAATTTTTCTAATAAAGTAGAGTCACTGCATAATTTTTCTAATATAGTAGAGTCATTGCACAATTTTTCTAATAAAGTAGAGTCATTTAATTTTCTCTTCAATAAAATAGAATCATATATAGATCTGTTGTACATATATATGTATTTTAGCCCGTTAGAAAATCAGTATGTCCTTATCATCTTTTTAGACGAGGATTTTCAGGTTTAACCCTTTCCGTGTTCACTGCCCGGATCCCACTCACGTGCCCCGGTGCTACTTGGGTGGGAAAACGGTGGTAGAGCACGATGATATTTTTTAGTTTATAAGCCATAAAATGATTTATTGTTGGCGACTGACAGTGCGTTGGTGTATCGTGCACGACGTAATATCCGCATTGGGTGTGTGGTTAGGCTGTGGATTTGCGTCGTTCCGTATTAAAATGTAGCTACTATGACCAAGATAAGATGTCCATCAATTTAAAACAGACATCATTTTTAGTATTATTTGCTTCAATAATTCCTACTATACTTGGGCACGAAGTTTTTGTCATTTAAGATGACAGAGGCCAAATGCCAAAAAGAATTGAATATACTTATCAATTGCTATCAAGTACCTCTTGTATCGGTGCTATTTAATTATTTTATTAAATATCTATTAAATATCTCAACCGCGACGTGGTTTTTTCCACGTGAACGCAGAGATCCCAGCCACTGTCAGTCGATTTCAGAAAAATGGTACGTACATTAGAGTGTGCAAGTTGTGTGACAGCACTTGGGTGTCGGGGGTGTCCCGGGACGCCTCCCTAGTGTAGGCTTTTGCGCCCAAGTGTTTGACTGAGAACCGTGGAGTGTCGTGTGTTGGTGTGTTTGTTTGCCATTTTTTAAATATAGGTCCAGGTAGGATAGGTAGCATACTTTCTGGTGTGATTGATAGACATAAGTAGGTAGGGCCGGGCAGGTTGACACAGTCTCCGATCGGGTAGGCACTATTTCGCGTGTTCAACCTGTTTCAGGAAATCTGATTTGAAAAGTCGACGGTGAAGCTGTGGCGCGAACGAAAATGCGTTCGCCTCTGGCTTTGCCTATCGATTTTTCGAATCCTTCGCGGTCGTGGTCGCGGTTTAGGCTCCGAAACGAAACGCGTTACATTATGCTCGAGGCTGCACGTGTGAACGAAGAACGATTACAATTTTAATCGTAATCTATGTGATTTTCCGTAATCACAATTTTACGATTTTATTTGATCGCCATTCGGCCACGTGTGTTCCATTTAGCTCCGCGATTCAAACTCTTTATTTCACCTTTATAAGTTTTTCCTTGGTTTCCGATTAGAGTCTCGAGCCTAGTTTAAGTTTCAGCTGACCCTTGGGTCCGACGAAATGGAGAGGCTATATGCCGAAGAGGCCCGACAAACTGTCACTCAAGAGGGCAACTACTAATGGCTCCCCATTCTTTTTAAGAATGGGGAATCATTCTGTGTTACTACTTTGTCACTGTGCTTGCATTTTCATTTGTAGAATTTTTATTTGTACTTGGCCGATGCACATTCCGGCCCAACGATACAGCCCTCCCAAAAATATCGCGTTGCTTTAGAGTTGCGAAAAACTTGCGAACGGGTCGAGTTGGAGTTGCGTTGAATGCCACTTATTGCTATTCTTATTGCTAGTTAAATTGTAGTATTTTATAATACACTTTACATTTGAGCTTCTAGTGTTGCGGAAATTGTTTTCGCGTATTGGAACTTTCAGTTCATTTTTCAGAGGATCTTCAATTTGCTTAATTTTGGATAGTACATATAATTTACTGTTTGCTTTCTATTAGTCTTAATAAATAGTGTTGCGAAATGATTGTATCGCGAGTTCCAGTTAGCGTTGCGTTGATTAAAGATCGCGTTTTTAAGTAGAGTTGCGACTACTAGTCCCCATCTGCTTCCAATTGGAAGCCTGTTCCTGAACCAGGAACTTTTTCTTTTCAGCGTTTTATATTTGCCTTTCTTTTTATTTTATTTTTCTTAATAATTATACTACCTGGAATGTCTGTTTATGGAAGTACTGCTAAAAATTTGCATACATATTAGTAAATTACTGTGTGAACGAAATGAAAAGAAATGAAAAAGAAAATAAATGAAAGAGAAAGGAAAGAAAAAAGAAAAGAAAAGAAAAGAAAAGAAAAGAAAGAAGAAGAAAAGAAAAAGAGCAAAGTAAAAAACAGATATAATTTGCAGAATCTTTGATAAATTTATAATAATTCTAGATAGTAGATTTAAATTAGAGTTAATACTAGTGACTGTTCATTATTGGAGTTTAACTCTTAAATATTTCCTCTTAATTGTTGCAATTCTATCTTAACCTTTTCTTTAGTGGAGCCAATTTTTATAACTTTTCGAGCTTGCTTTGTAGAAATTGAAATTCACTCGCGATATCCGTAAATGTTTAAACAAAAATCCTTGCACGAAAAACGTTATTGGCAGTAGTTGGGTCTCGGCATGGTGATAGTTGAAGTTTGATATTTTTCTTCCGAATAATCGTTTGTCGCTTCTTTGTTGAAGCAAAATAGAATCAATTGTAGTGAAATGTGACTACTTCATTTTGAAGTTTTTAATGAACGTGATACCACCATTCAGTTTGATCTAGAACGTACAAAAGAATATATCACTTTGGCCGAAATCCAATTAACTATTGTTAACCAAAAATAGCAGCATTTTTCATATCAATTCTGATTTATTAACTGCGCTAAAATTCAGTTATTACGAATTAAAAGCAGCTTCATTTCGATATAAAATGGGCAGGCTTGGGGATGTCACTAATCCAATGCTTGAGATTGTTACAGATTCACAGATGAACCCAAAAATGTTATATTAAACAAACATAAGTACATACGTCAGAGGCTCAAGGGTGGAATATATGGAATACAGATCCAGAAATATTATCAAAGACTCGATTGGAATCTTTAAAATTAAAGAGCCAGCCGCGTCGATCCAATTTGTGAGTTTAATTCACTCTTATAATGCTTTACTAATTATTTCGAGTTTGTGCATGTTTCAGAAGCATTGAAAAGAAGAGGATTCATGAAACAATGTATAACACACCCTCACCCCATCCCTGCCCCAAACCCCTGTCCTTATTAACTAATTACAGGTGTTAGACAATTAATTAGGCAGGCCCAAATATAAATCGAACAATACTTTTAGCTCTTTATGTAGGTAGGATTTGTCTCAACACACAACCTTAGAACTTTATACAGGCAGGTTTTACACGAATTGAAATTATTAGAGTTTTAATTAGGCAGGGTTTATAAAACCAAATATTGTTGGCAGGTGCTGCAATTTTTTGGTTCGGGTTTCTGTCTGTTCTAGGACACCATGGACCACGAGAGATTAATACGGACTAACCGAAGAGGATTTAAGTATATGTATACTCATACCTACATGAGTATGGGATAGTATCTATTACAGTCCTATGTAGATAGGATATTATTGAATTTGTTCTTTTATTCGATCTGTTAGATGTTATACTAGGTAGGGTGATTCTAGTCTTAAGTTAGCTCTTTAGTCAGGCAGGGCGTATTCGAATCTAATCTAAAATTTAAGAAAGTAGGGTTTATTTTTAAGTTATGTCTTAGCTTTTAAGCCCGCAGTGTTCACCACTGCAATAATATTTCGTTGTCTAGTTTTTAAGATCATAGGATATATTTTTAAGACAGTTTTATTTCAGGAACGTGAATTCTCTTGCAGATTTTCTTTCAGGTTTCCTTCTGATATTCCATTTAGCTTTCGGTCGTGAATTTTCCAACTACTCCTCTTGTTGTCTTACTTGTACTACGATCAATTACTGAACGTTCTACAAATTGACAATAATAGGAGATTTTTCTTTGTCACATGTTATATTAGAATTAGTTTTCGCGTAATTGGAGGGTGGAAGGGCCGCGGCTAGGGTGGGTCTCCATGCGCAGTAACCTCCACGTGGTGAGACCCGGGCAATCAATTATTTATCGTATAATTATTAAACGTTTAACCGACGTTTGATAATTATGCGGAAAATAATTCGAGCGAATTGACTGCGTATTGTACTTAGGATACAATGTACAATAATGGCCGCTCAGTGTTCGTTCATATCCCCAATTAATGCTTGCCGAGACATCGCCACCAATCCTTGGACCTACTCCGAATCGGAGTATAAATTTTACTCCAATTATTAATTTGGTATTATATATTTTCAGAAAAATCTCGATTAGTACACTTCGCTCGGGATCGAATACGAACACTAATCGTTTGCAGACACGTTTATCCCAGGAATTGTCTTATATTAGTAAATAATTTACTTCGTTATTGTTATTAGTTGAATATAAATAAGAAATTGCGTCTTTCATTAACGATAAAATTGCTCCAATGAAAAAGATAATGAAAGAATTTGTCTAGTAATTATACAATTAACAATTGTAGTATACAATTATCGTCATTATCTTTTTCATTGTGGCAACTTTATTGTTTGGGTGTTAAAACAATATACATCTCTTGGCTCAATTTTTGTTTGGTAATTTATCAGAAAATAATGTAAAGTATAACTTTAAAAATTATGTCATTTATTGATAGTACAATTGAAATAAGAAAACTTGTTAACATGTGTTTCTTTAATTAAAAGATTTTTAATTAACATTAAATGTTTCATATCCTTTGTTGCCTTTCATTGCGGCAAAGAACAAAAGAATTCTTTACAATTATTCAATTTTCGCATCGTTTTCAATAATCTGTGGGTAACGTTGCGAGTGACTCGAAAATGGTATGGGTCCCTAAGGCACCCAGAAATTCGGGCCGAAAAAATACATTGGATGTCTTGTCTATTCCTATATCTCGTCGGTGTTGGAACTACTCACACCCCTTACTTACCATAAGTGTAGATATGGCAGAGGCCCGAGTAGTTTGAGTCACGTCTGTATAGATGGCGATACTAATGACTCGAGATAAAGCAGAGATATATATAGTTTAGAGCAGTTCTGTATAGATGGCGAAATTAAAGCCCACTTTGAGTGTAGGTAAGACAGGGATGCGAGTGGTACGTAAATTCAAGCACTTGTTTATAATTAGCGGTGCGATAATGTTCATAAAATTTGGTTATTTATGTCTTCATTCATCCAATTAAGTTAATAATCCTCGAAAACCGTTTCGTACACTCTTTTACATATCAATAAAGTGTCAGCAAACACAGTGTTTCAATCTATGTACATAAAAATTAATATGTACGGTAACATTGCAAGTTCCATTGTTTATTATATTCTACAACAATCAAGCACTCTTTAGCACGGGTAAATGTATTTTCGAATATTTTTTCCTTTAAATAAATTTTCCAGGACTTAATAAATACATACTAATAGTGGTATTATTCTTTATTTCGGTCTCACAGGAATGAAAGTTTGGTTAGTCTACATATAACCTATCTTTACAATACTATCTCTTGCACTCTCATCTTCCGTTCCGCTCTTCCTTTTCATACCTTCTCTGCGTTACGTATTACACTATTTCTTATCTCTTTATCGCACATCTATTATAAATCTTTTCTGTTCCTTCCTGTTTAATTACAAATTCCTAAGTTATTTTTATGTCTTATTGTACCTTTTTCCGTACATTTTGTTAGCAGGTGCTCTTACGTTCCAAATTTTTGTATGCACAGGTCACATCTTTTATCCTTTTTCTTCTCCCAATATTTATTTCATCCTTTAATGCTTTTGGATCTCGCACCTGCGTTGTTAATTGTGAATTGCGCCCTCGTCTGTTTTTATTTAAGTACCATAGTAGTGTTGATGTTCTAATATATTTAAACGTATCATTGTATCTTGCTTTCCCTATTTTTCTGCCTTGTTCCTGCTATTGCATTTGATTGACTCTACTTTTGAAGATCTCCGTCAATTCCTTTACTTCCGCTTTTGTCAAAGTCACTCATACTTGACGCATTCCATTCCTTTTCAAATAATCCTCTCCTCTTTATGCTTCTGGCTTGCCCCTCATTTCTTTCTTCTTCCTCTAAATATCTCTTAATAATCTTTCTCCTGTTACGTACTTATTAATGTATTTTTTCTGTGTGCAGGTTTCACAGGCAAAGAGTAAGGAACATTGCCTGGCACTTCTCATCTTGCATAAATGCAAGAAAGAAGGTAGAAGAACTTGTGCAACATACTTTAGTTATCCTTTAGTTATAGTAAATTGGTTTATAAAAATAGTTTGTATCTATTAGCCCGTAAGTTTATTTTAGGACAATTGTGTAATTAACTGTTATGTTATCTATTATATGCTTTATTTTATATTCAGTTTATTCGGTAGATCTTATTATATGAACTTTAATATTACTTATATAAGTATTACAAGTTCTACTGAATGTGCTAAATGTAAAATGACAGATATAATAAATAATTGACATATTCACAAGTTACACAATTGCTGTAATTTAAATTTTATATGCTTCTACGTATGAAGTACGTAAATTTTAGTGTATGATTTATCTGTAAGATATATTGTAAATTAACTTCAAAGAATAGTTTATAAGTATTAGATTATTTATGTTTATAGTGTTAGTTATATTACATAAATGTTGGTTTAGAACTGATACAAGATTTAGTTGTACGATGTAATGTAAATAAATGTAAAAGAATAGTTAATAAGTATCTGTTTGTAAATTTAATTACAACATTTTTGTAACTTGTATATTCATTGATTAATTTAAATAAATTTGCAATGAAAAGAATTCCAGTGCTCTTTTTACTTTCATACCTTACCAATCCTTGAAAGGACCTAATTCCGATTCCTTATACAAGAAGTACCGTGGACGAACTTTAAATGCAAAGTCCTAAAGCGAGAAACTTGTCAAAATGGCCCTATACGTTATTAAAATAAGCGCTGAGAAATTCCTGGAACGTGACGTCAATTCCAAGAATTTCTGCTATGAAAGACCTCCTCGCATATCATATTCTCCTGATACAAATCCACGATTTTCAGCGAAATATTTTTACCAAAAACCCAGAAATTTGACGCTCGGAAATTCCTGGAACGTGACGTCATTTCCAAAAATTGCTTCGATGAAAGACCTCCTTGCACATCATATTCTCCTAATACAAATCTAAGATTTTCAGCAGAAATTTAAGTGCTGAAAATCGAGGATTTGTATCAGGAGAATATGATGTGCAAGGAGGTATCCGACCTAGGCAGTTCTTGGAAATGACGTCACGTTCCAGGAATTTCCAAGCGTCAAATTTCTGGGTTTTTGGTAAAAATATTTCGCTGAAAATCGTGGATTTGTATCAGGAGAATATGATATGCGAGGAGGTCTTTCATCGCATTAATTCTTGGAAATGACGTCACGTTCCAGGAATTTCCGAGTTCTTAAATTTCTAAGTTTCTGGTAAAAATATCTCGCTGAAAATCGTGGATTTGTATTAGGAGAATATGATATGCGAGGAGGTCTTTCATCGCAACAATTCTTGGAAATGACGTCACGTTCCAGGAATTTCCGAGTTCAAAATTTCTGAGATTCTGGCAAAAATAACTCGCTGAAAATCGTGGATTTGTATCAGGAGAATATGATGTGCGAGGAGGTATCCGACATCAGCAGTTCTTGGAAATGACGTCATATTCCAAGAATTTCCGAGCGCTTAATTTTCTAGACTTCTGCCATCAAATGTTGCAAGAAATGAAGACCGAAAATGATGTCGTTTCCACAATTTCCTTCTTTTATATTTAATAACGTATAGGGCCATTTTTACAAGTTTCTCGCTTCAGGACTTTGCATTTAAAGTTCGTCCACGGTACTTCTTGTGTAAGGAATTGGAATTAGGTTCTTTCAAGGATTGTTAAGGTGTGAAAATAAAAAGAAGAGTGGAGTTCTTTTAATTTAACATTTATTTAAACTAATGAATGAAGATACAAGTCACAAAAAGGTTCAAATTACAAGCTAATACTTATGGACTACTCTTTTACATCTATTTACAATACATCGTACAACTAAAGCATGTATTAATTCTAAACTAACGTTTACGTAATATGAAAAATACAATAAACTTAAATAATCCAATAGTTATAAACTATTCTTTAAAGTAATTTTACAATATATAGCTTACAGATAAAGCTTATACTAAAAATTATGTACTTCATATGCAGAAGCTTATAAAATTTAAATTACAGCATTTGTGTAAACTTGAGCATACATACATTATTTATTATATCTTTTATTTTACATTTAGCACATTCAGTAGAACTTGTTTTAGTAATATATAAGTAATATCAAAGTTTATATAAGATCTACCGAATGATCTGAATATAAAATAAAGTATATAATAGATATTATACAGAACAGTTAACTACACAATTGTTCTAAATTAAGCTTATGCGCTAACAGTTGCAAACTATTTTTATAAATCAATTTACTATAATTAATGGATAAGTAAAGTATGTGGCAAAAGTTCTTCTATTTTCTTTCTTGCTCCTATGCATGATGGGATGTGTCAGTCAATGCTCGTTACTCTTTGCCTCCACAACCTGCACACA
Source organism: Nomada ferruginata (assembly GCA_963583965.1). Lineage (NCBI taxonomy): Eukaryota > Metazoa > Arthropoda > Insecta > Hymenoptera > Apidae > Nomada > Nomada ferruginata. The sequence continues at coordinate 17,813,235 of OY757213.1, forward strand.
CAAAACATATATTAGTAAGTATGTAAAAGGAGACCAAAGAAAGAAAGGAGGGCCAAACCAGAAGCATTAAAGAAGAAGAGGATTATTTAAGAATGGGTCTCTTAAGAGAGAATTTAATTAGATCGGAAGTAAAGGAATTGTCGCAGACCCTTAAAAGAATAGACTATGAAATACAACATCAGGAACGAAACACAAAAATAAAATAAGCGAGATATAATGGACGGTGTAAATATATTGGAACATCAACGCTAATAGAATACCAAAGCAAGAATGGAATAGGCCATAATCATCAGTTAATAGCACAGGTAAGATGCAAAAGCATTAAAGGATCAAATAAATATTAGGAGGAGAAAAAGAAAAAAGGATCTGACCTGTGCACACAAAAATTTGGAACGTTAGAACACCTCTTAACAGAATGTATGGAAAAAGATACAATGGTGTATAATCATGACATAGGATTTTGTAATTAAACAAGAAGGAATGGAAAAGAATTATAATAGATACGCGATAAAGAGGTAAGAAATAATGCAATACGTAAGGCAGAGAAGGTATGAGAACGAACAGCGAAACGGAAGATGAGAGTGCAAGAGTTAAGATAGTATTGTAAAGATAGGTTATATGTACACTAACCAAACTTTCATTCCTGTGAGACCGAAATAAAGAATAATACTACTATTAGTATGTATTTATTACGTGCTGAAAGATGATTTTTACCTTTGCTAAAGAGCTTGATTGTTCCTGAATAAAATGAACAATGGAACTTACGATGTTACCATACATATTAACTTTAATGTAGATTGTGACACCGTGTTTGCTAACACTTTATTGGTATGTAACTAAGATTGCAAAACAATTTTCGAGCATTATTAACTTAATTTCATGAATGAAGACATAAATAGCCAAGTTTTATGAACTTTATCGCGCCGCTACTTGTAAACAGGTAGGTGTTTGAATTTACGTACCACTCGCATCCCTGTCTTACCTACACGCAAAGTGGGCTTTAATTTCGCCATCTATACAGAACTGTCCGAAACTGTATATATGTCTGCTTTATCTCGAGTCATTAGTATCGCCATCTATACAGATGTGACTAAAACTATTCGGGCCTCTGCCATTTCTACACTTAACGGTAAGTAAGGGGTGTGAGTAGTTTCAATGCGTTCTGTATAGATGGAACTACCATAGCAAGCGCGAGTGGTCACCGACGAGATATAGGAATAGACAAGACATGCAATGTATTTTTTCGGCCACGATTTCTGGGACGCCGCCACCGACGAGATATAGGAATAGACAAGACATCCAATGTATTTTTTCGGCCCGAATTTCTGGGTGCCTTAGGGACCCATACCATTTTCGAGTCACTCGCAACGTTACCCACAGATTATTGAAAACGATGCGAAAATTGAATAATTGTAAAGAATTCTTTTGTTCTTTGCCGCAATGAAAGGCAACAAAGGATATGAAACATTTAATGTTAATTAAAAATCTTTTAATTAAAGAAACACATGTTAACAAGTTTTCTTATTTCAATTGTACTATCAATAAATGACATAATTTTTAAAGTTATACTTTACATTATTTTCTGATAAATTACCAAACAAAAATTGAGCCAAGAGATGTATATTGTTTTAACACCCAAACAATAAAGTTGCCACAATGAAAAAGATAATGACGATAATTGTATACTACAATTGTTAATTGTATAATTACTAGACAAATTCTTTCATTATCTTTTTCATTGGAGCAATTTTATCGTTAATGAAAGACGCAATTTCTTATTTATATTCAACTAATAACAATAACGAAGTAAATTATTTACTAATATAAGACAATTCCTGGGATAAACGTGTCTGCAAACGATTAGTGTTCGTATTCGATCCCGAGCGAAGTGTACTAATCGAGATTTTTCTGAAAATATATAATACCAAATTAATAATTGGAGTAAAATTTATACTCCGATTCGGAGTAGGTCCAAGGATTGGTGGCGATGTCTCGGCAAGCATTAATTGGGGATATGAACGAACACTGAGCGGCCATTATTGTACATTGTATCCTAAGTACAATACGCAGTCAATTCGCTCGAATTATTTTCCGCATAATTATCAAACGTCGGTTAAACGTTTAATAATTATACGATAAATAATTGATTGCCCGGGTCTCACCACGTGGAGGTTACTGCGCATGGAGACCCACCCTAGCCGCGGCCCTTCCACCCTCCAATTACGCGAAAACTAATTCTAATATAACATGTGACAAAGAAAAATCTCCTATTATTGTCAATTTGTAGAACGTTCAGTAATTGATCGTAGTACAAGTAAGACAACAAGAGGAGTAGTTGGAAAATTCACGACCGAAAGCTAAATGGAATATCAGAAGGAAACCTGAAAGAAAATCTGCAAGAGAATTCACGTTCCTGAAATAAAACTGTCTTAAAAATATATCCTATGATCTTAAAAACTAGACAACGAAATATTATTGCAGTGGTGAACACTGCGGGCTTAAAAGCTAAGACATAACTTAAAAATAAACCCTACTTTCTTAAATTTTAGATTAGATTCGAATACGCCCTGCCTGACTAAAGAGCTAACTTAAGACTAGAATCACCCTACCTAGTATAACATCTAACAGATCGAATAAAAGAACAAATTCAATAATATCCTATCTACATAGGACTGTAATAGATACTATCCCATACTCATGTAGGTATGAGTATACATATACTTAAATCCTCTTCGGTTAGTCCGTATTAATCTCTCGTGGTCCATGGTGTCCTAGAACAGACAGAAACCCGAACCAAAAAATTGCAGCACCTGCCAACAATATTTGGTTTTATAAACCCTGCCTAATTAAAACTCTAATAATTTCAATTCGTGTAAAACCTGCCTGTATAAAGTTCTAAGGTTGTGTGTTGAGACAAATCCTACCTACATAAAGAGCTAAAAGTATTGTTCGATTTATATTTGGGCCTGCCTAATTAATTGTCTAACACCTGTAATTAGTTAATAAGGACAGGGGTTTGGGGCAGGGATGGGGTGAGGGTGTGTTATACATTGTTTCATGAATCCTCTTCTTTTCAATGCTTCTGAAACATGCACAAACTCGAAATAATTAGTAAAGCATTATAAGAGTGAATTAAACTCACAAATTGGATCGACGCGGCTGGCTCTTTAATTTTAAAGATTCCAATCGAGTCTTTGATAATATTTCTGGATCTGTATTCCATATATTCCACCCTTGAGCCTCTGACGTATGTACTTATGTTTGTTTAATATAACATTTTTGGGTTCATCTGTGAATCTGTAACAATCTCAAGCATTGGATTAGTGACATCCCCAAGCCTGCCCATTTTATATCGAAATGAAGCTGCTTTTAATTCGTAATAACTGAATTTTAGCGCAGTTAATAAATCAGAATTGATATGAAAAATGCTGCTATTTTTGGTTAACAATAGTTAATTGGATTTCGGCCAAAGTGATATATTCTTTTGTACGTTCTAGATCAAACTGAATGGTGGTATCACGTTCATTAAAAACTTCAAAATGAAGTAGTCACATTTCACTACAATTGATTCTATTTTGCTTCAACAAAGAAGCGACAAACGATTATTCGGAAGAAAAATATCAAACTTCAACTATCACCATGCCGAGACCCAACTACTGCCAATAACGTTTTTCGTGCAAGGATTTTTGTTTAAACATTTACGGATATCGCGAGTGAATTTCAATTTCTACAAAGCAAGCTCGAAAAGTTATAAAAATTGGCTCCACTAAAGAAAAGGTTAAGATAGAATTGCAACAATTAAGAGGAAATATTTAAGAGTTAAACTCCAATAATGAACAGTCACTAGTATTAACTCTAATTTAAATCTACTATCTAGAATTATTATAAATTTATCAAAGATTCTGCAAATTATATCTGTTTTTTACTTTGCTCTTTTTCTTTTCTTCTTCTTTCTTTTCTTTTCTTTTCTTTTCTTTTCTTTTCTTTTTTCTTTCCTTTCTCTTTCATTTATTTTCTTTTTCATTTCTTTTCATTTCGTTCACACAGTAATTTACTAATATGTATGCAAATTTTTAGCAGTACTTCCATAAACAGACATTCCAGGTAGTATAATTATTAAGAAAAATAAAATAAAAAGAAAGGCAAATATAAAACGCTGAAAAGAAAAAGTTCCTGGTTCAGGAACAGGCTTCCAATTGGAAGCAGATGGGGACTAGTAGTCGCAACTCTACTTAAAAACGCGATCTTTAATCAACGCAACGCTAACTGGAACTCGCGATACAATCATTTCGCAACACTATTTATTAAGACTAATAGAAAGCAAACAGTAAATTATATGTACTATCCAAAATTAAGCAAATTGAAGATCCTCTGAAAAATGAACTGAAAGTTCCAATACGCGAAAACAATTTCCGCAACACTAGAAGCTCAAATGTAAAGTGTATTATAAAATACTACAATTTAACTAGCAATAAGAATAGCAATAAGTGGCATTCAACGCAACTCCAACTCGACCCGTTCGCAAGTTTTTCGCAACTCTAAAGCAACGCGATATTTTTGGGAGGGCTGTATCGTTGGGCCGGAATGTGCATCGGCCAAGTACAAATAAAAATTCTACAAATGAAAATGCAAGCACAGTGACAAAGTAGTAACACAGAATGATTCCCCATTCTTAAAAAGAATGGGGAGCCATTAGTAGTTGCCCTCTTGAGTGACAGTTTGTCGGGCCTCTTCGGCATATAGCCTCTCCATTTCGTCGGACCCAAGGGTCAGCTGAAACTTAAACTAGGCTCGAGACTCTAATCGGAAACCAAGGAAAAACTTATAAAGGTGAAATAAAGAGTTTGAATCGCGGAGCTAAATGGAACACACGTGGCCGAATGGCGATCAAATAAAATCGTAAAATTGTGATTACGGAAAATCACATAGATTACGATTAAAATTGTAATCGTTCTTCGTTCACACGTGCAGCCTCGAGCATAATGTAACGCGTTTCGTTTCGGAGCCTAAACCGCGACCACGACCGCGAAGGATTCGAAAAATCGATAGGCAAAGCCAGAGGCGAACGCATTTTCGTTCGCGCCACAGCTTCACCGTCGACTTTTCAAATCAGATTTCCTGAAACAGGTTGAACACGCGAAATAGTGCCTACCCGATCGGAGACTGTGTCAACCTGCCCGGCCCTACCTACTTATGTCTATCAATCACACCAGAAAGTATGCTACCTATCCTACCTGGACCTATATTTAAAAAATGGCAAACAAACACACCAACACACGACACTCCACGGTTCTCAGTCAAACACTTGGGCGCAAAAGCCTACACTAGGGAGGCGTCCCGGGACACCCCCGACACCCAAGTGCTGTCACACAACTTGCACACTCTAATGTACGTACCATTTTTCTGAAATCGACTGACAGTGGCTGGGATCTCTGCGTTCACGTGGAAAAAACCACGTCGCGGTTGAGATATTTAATAGATATTTAATAAAATAATTAAATAGCACCGATACAAGAGGTACTTGATAGCAATTGATAAGTATATTCAATTCTTTTTGGCATTTGGCCTCTGTCATCTTAAATGACAAAAACTTCGTGCCCAAGTATAGTAGGAATTATTGAAGCAAATAATACTAAAAATGATGTCTGTTTTAAATTGATGGACATCTTATCTTGGTCATAGTAGCTACATTTTAATACGGAACGACGCAAATCCACAGCCTAACCACACACCCAATGCGGATATTACGTCGTGCACGATACACCAACGCACTGTCAGTCGCCAACAATAAATCATTTTATGGCTTATAAACTAAAAAATATCATCGTGCTCTACCACCGTTTTCCCACCCAAGTAGCACCGGGGCACGTGAGTGGGATCCGGGCAGTGAACACGGAAAGGGTTAAACCTGAAAATCCTCGTCTAAAAAGATGATAAGGACATACTGATTTTCTAACGGGCTAAAATACATATATATGTACAACAGATCTATATATGATTCTATTTTATTGAAGAGAAAATTAAATGACTCTACTTTATTAGAAAAATTGTGCAATGACTCTACTATATTAGAAAAATTATGCAGTGACTCTACTTTATTAGAAAAATTATGCAGTGACTCTACTTTATTAGAAAAATTATTCAAAGACTCTACGTTAATAGAGAAATTATTCAACGACTCTACTTTAATATACTTTGAATTAAATTGAAACATCCTCGGGCGTTCCCGTTATCAAAGCATTGATTCTAAAACGCAAGATTGCTTTAAAAGTTGATTGCCTTGATTTCGAAAACTACCCGTTCGCGTATTGTCTTCTTGTACATTCAGGTTTAATTAACATTTTGTACGGAAACAATGAACGTATCGATATCTTTAAACGCTAAAGACTAATATGGATATCGAATAATAAAATTATTCGATAGTTCCAACAAATTGATAAGGTAAATGAGTACCTTCACTTTATATATTATCAAAGTAGAAAAAGATGAAATACTACACTCTTACTAACAGCAATAATTATGCAATTTATTCTAACTGTGCAGTCATTGCAATTGACAAGTAAACGAAGTCGAATGGTATTCGACTTCTCCACTACAAACTAATGCACGTAGAATACTGGACGTTACTTTATATTCATTCAATAATTAATAACTATTTAAATATCGTTTCATAGGTATTCAATTAAATACTCTATTATAAAAAGATATATAGTGATATATTTTGTACTAAATATGATCTGTTTTAAAATTATCAAGCTATTTAAAAACGCGTTGTACAAGAAGACCTATCCTCACATAATATAAAGCAGTAAAGAAGTTACTACTCATGAGTATATTTCCATATACCCATGGTCACAGTGCTTGCCAGAAAAATCTACGTAATTACAACCAGTCACCCGTGTCGGTTCGGACCTTTCGTCCTGCGACATGATTGAGTGACCAGAGGAACTTTAAAGCATGCCACTCACCGGTTGCAGACTCACCAGGTGTGCGGTCAAGCTCGTCGCCATCGAAGCCATGGAAGCTGCTGAAACATTCAAAAAGAGCAAACAACATTAAAATCTATGTATTTTCAGTACTTTTGGAATGTGTTAATTATCAATGATTATTGCAATACAAGATTAAAGAACGAAGGAGATACTTACTCGTCAAATTGATGGCTGAAAGCCCGAACTCGCTGAACAGGACACTGACTCTAATGGAACACTTATGATTGACGAACAAAGTGATTCTAATTTCGCGACAGTATTTCTACTGTTTTTGTGACTGCTACCGAGCAGCCCGCGAGTCCTCGGCTCAGAGTCTGGACAGTAAAACGACTTAGCATCGAGACCAGTTTCGATTCCGAGCCACAGAAATCATTAAGGCACGGATATGCAAAACCACAACCACGATTCTAGATTATGACCCGTATGCCTTCTGCCACCCCAAGGTGTGCTTGGCGTGGTCTAACACATAGGAATTTCCTACTAGGCGGGCCAAAGTGTCCAGAAAAGCAATCACAGCCCCACACACCGCCCCCCGATGACACTGCAACCCGGATATTGCAAGAACCGCGACCACGATTCCAGAATGGTGGATGACCTACCCAAATTAGAGATTATATGTGGTCTAACAGAGGGCCTCGTGACCAGGGTCCAGAACCACAATCACGCCCCCACACATCGTAACTCGCTGACACTAAGTCCCTAACCATCAGTCCTCCGAGCCGAGAACGGAGAAGGAAACGGAATAATTGTGATCGACGAACAAAGTGACTTTATTTTTCGCGAGAGTATTATTTCGGAGCAAACACTGACTCTAATTTCGCGTCTCTTTACTGTTATTTATGTTGAATTATTATTAAGAGCGGCTGCGCTCAAAAAATAATAAAAAGAACTTTGACGGAACAAGCACTGACTCTACCAACCGCATTGCGCGCGGCCAACAATATCGTTATGGTGATACAATTGAGCCCATGGCAGCTTCTGAAACATTCAAAAGAACAGACAACATTGAAATCTTTGCGTTTTGAGTACTTTTCGATCATGATAATTATCAAAGACCATTGTAAAATAAGATTAAAGAAATACAGAGATACTTACTCTTCGAGTTGATGGATGAGTGCCCGAACTCGCCGAACTGCATCGGTGCTGACTCTAATACCGGAATACTTATTGCGAAAGAAAAAAAAATAAAATAAAAGACTACTATCGCGCACGTCAATTGTGATCGACGAACAAAGTGGCTCTAATTTCGCGAGAGCAATATTTCGAAGCAAACACTGACTCTACTTTCGCGTATCTTTACTGTTATTTATATTTAGTTATAATTATTATGATCGGTTTCGCTCTAAAAACAATAAAAAGAACTTTGACGGAGCAAGCACTGACTCTACTGACCGCATTGCGCGCGGTCATCAAAATTTTCTGAAAGAGAATCTGTACAAGTTAGTAAATAGGGTGAGGAGGTAGAAATTGAAGCAATACACATTTGATTTTATTTATCTCTTTCTTATTTCTTCATCCTGTCAAACGTCTGTTGAGGAAATACTGCTTTGTTTTAAGAAAGTACTACCGTATTATTATTCTGATTTAATTACTGTTAATTGTCTATTCAAGATATACTATTATAGATTAATATAAATGATTTATCAAAAGCTCTCGCGATAGGAAATCGATTGTTAGATAAACGCGTATTAATTAATAGAAGCTAATAGTCAAGCGTATGCGGTGGTAAACTAAAACTCGAAATGTGATTGAATTGTAGGGTGATGTACATCGCTAACCTTCGACAACATAGACGACCCTTACGCTGCGACGCTTGAACTGATAATGACGTCGCGTCGCGTCGCGTCGCGTCCCGAACCTCCCCACTCCGCGCCATCGCGCCGGTAGCGCTCGCTCGCGCTCGGTCCTATTCGCAATTTCCGAAAATCTTTCAAGGTTTCCGACCGCGGCCGTGCGGTCTACTATCCTTCGGTCACCTTTTCGACTTCTACTGTTTCTGACCAACCTTTAGCTGGACCTACGACCCTTGGGCCATACCTACTGGACTTCTACTGTTGCTGACCAACTTTTACCTGGACCTACGATCCTTTGACAATACCTACTGGACTTCTACTGTTTCTGACCAATTTTTAGCTGGGCTTACAACCCTTGGACCATACCTACTGGACTTTTACTGTCTCTTGCCAACTTTTAGCTGGAAACAGAAAACGGAGTGAAGCAAAAACGGAATGAAGCAAAAAAGGGAACGAGAGGGGAAAGTGCAATGCGCAGTCAATTCGCTCGAATTATTTTCCACATAATTATCAAACGTCTGTTAAACGTTTAATAATTATACGATAAATAATTGATTGCCCGGGTCTCACCACGTGGAGGTTACTGCGCATGGAGACCCACCCTAGCCACGGCCCTTCCACCCTCCAATTACGCGAAAACTAATTCTAATATAGCTTGTGAGAAAGAGAAATCTCCTATTATTGTCAATTTGTAGAACGTTCATTAATTGATCGTAGTACAAATAAGACAACAAGAGGAGTATTTGGAAAATTCACGACCGAAAGCTAAATTGAATATCAAATGGAAACCTGAAAGAAAATCTGCAAGGAAGTCCAATTTCCTGAAATAAAACTTTCTTAATAATATATCATAGAAATAATAATATATCATAGAAACTAGACAACGAAATATTATCACAGCAGTGTACACTGCTGTCTTAAAAAACAAGGCACAGTTTAAAAATAAATTCTCCTTTCTTAAATACTAGATTAAATTCAAATGCGCCCTGCCTGACTAAAGATCTAACTTAAAACTAAAATCACCCTACCTAATATAATATCTAAGAGTTCAATTAAAAGAACAATTTCAATGATATGCTACCTAAATAGGAATGTAACAGATACTTTATCATATTATTGTAAGTATAAGTATGCATATTCTTAATTCCTCTTCAATTAGTCCATATTAATTTCGTGGTCCATGCCTTCCTAGAACAGACAACTGGCAACTGGGCAGGGGCTGGGCACGGCAGGGGCAGGGGCAGGGGCAGGGTGAGAGTGTGGTCATATTATACATATTTTAAGAAATCCTCTTCTTCAGCTGAGTCCTTCCAATCCTTCTGAAACAAAGACAAAGTGGATGTAATTAGTAAAGCATTATAAAAATCTTCAACTCACAAGTGGGATCAAATGGGAGGCAAATAACGAAAGTGACTGCTACCGAGCAGTCCGCGAGCCCTCGGCCCAGAGTCTGGACAGTAGAACGACTTACAATCGACACCAGTTTCGATACCGAGCCACAGCAATCATTGAGGCACGGATATGCAAAACCGCAACCACGATTCCAGATTAGGTCCCATATGCCTTCTGCCACCCCAAGGTGTGCTTGGCGTGGTCTAACGGGGAGAAGTATCCTACTTGGCGGGTCACCTGTCCAGAACCACAGTCCCAGCCTCACACACTGCTCCACGATGACACTGCAACCCAAATACCGCCACAGGTGCCAAAAGCGCCTTACCATCCGTCTCCCGGGCCGAGAACGGAAAAGGGAATGAAGCTAATAAGGGAATCAAGCAAATAAGAGAATGAAGCAAAAAAGGGAATGAGGGGGGAAAGTGCAATGCGCAGTCAATTCGCTCGAATTATTTTCCGCATAATTATCAAACGTCGGTTAAACGTTTAATAATTATACGATAAATAATTGATTGCCCGGGTCTCACCACGTGGAGGTTACTGCGCATGGAGACCCACCCTAGCCGCGGCCCTTCCACCCTCCAATTACGCGAAAACTAATTCTAATATAACATGTAACAAAGAAAAATCTCCTATTATTGTCAATTTGTAGAACGTTCAGTAATTGATCGTAGTACAAGTAAGACAACAAGAGGAGTAGTTGGAAAATTCACGACCGAAAGCTAAATGGAATATCAGAAGGAAACCTGAAAGAAAATCTGCAAGAGAATTCACGTTCCTGAAATAAAACTGTCTTAAAAATATATCCTATGATCTTAAAAACTAGACAACGAAATATTATTGCAGCGGTGAACACTGCGGGCTTAAAAGCTAAGACATAACTTAAAAATAAACCCTACTTTCTTAAATTTTAGATTAGATTCGAATACGCCCTGCCTGACTAAAGAGCTAACTTAAGACTAGAATAATATCCTATCTACATAGGACTGTAATAGATACTATCCCATACTCATGTAGGTATGAGTATACATATACTTAAATCCTCTTCGGTTAGTCCGTATTAATCTCTCGTGGTCCATGGTGTCCTAGAACAGACAGAAACCCGAACCAAAAAATTGCAGCACCTGCCTACAATATTTGGTTTTATAAAACCTGCCTAATTAAAAGTCTAATAATTTAAATTCGTGTAAAACCTGCCAGTATAAAGATCTAAGATTGTGTGTTGAGACAAATCCTACCTACATAAAGAGCTAAATGTATTGTTCGATTTATATTTGGGCCTGCCTAATTAATTGTCTAACACCTGTAATTAGTTAATAAGGACAGGGGTTTGGGGCAGGGATGGGGTGAGGGTGTGTTCGTATTATACATTGTTTCATGAATCCTCTTCTTTTCAATGCTTCTGAAACATGCACAAACTCGAAATAATTAGTAAAGCATTATAAGAATGAATCCTTAAACTCACAAATTGAATCGACGAGGCTGGCTCTTTAATTTTAAAGTTTCCAATCGTGTCTTTGATAATATTTCTGGATCTGTATTCTATATATTCCACTCTTGAGCCTCTGACGTATGTACTTATGTTTGTTTAATATAGCATATTTGGGTTCATCTGTGAATCTGTAACAATCTCAAGCATTGGATTAGTGACATCCCCAAGCCTCCCCATTTTATATCGAAATGAAGCTGCTTTTAATTCGTAATAACTGAATTTTAGCGCAGTTAATAAATCAGAATTGATATGAAAAATGCTGCTATTTTTTGTTAACAATAGTTAATTGGATTTCGGCCAAAGTGATATATTCTTTTGTACGTTCTAGATCAAACTGAATGGTGGTATCACGTTCATTAAAAACTTCAAAATGAAGTAGTCACATTTCACTACAATTGATTCTATTTTGCTTCAACAAAGAAGCGACAAACGATTATACGGAAGAAAAATATCAAACTTCAACTATCACCATGCCGAGGCCCAACTACTGCCAATAACGTTTTTCGTGCAAGGATTTTTGTTTAAACATTTACGGATATCGCGAGTGAATTTCAATTTCTACAAAGCAAGCTCGAAAAGTTATAAAAATTGGCTCTACTAAAAAAAAGGTTAAGATAGAATTGCAACAATTAAGAGGGAATATTTAAGAGTTAAACTCCAATAATGAACAGTCACTAGTATTAACTCTAATTTAAATCTACTATCTAGAATTATTATAAATTTATCAAAGATTCTGCAAATTATATCTGTTTTTTACTTTGCTCTTTTTCTTTTCTACTTCTTTCTTTTCTTTTCTATTCTTTTCTTTTCTTTTCTTTTTTCTTTCCTTTCTCTTTCATTTATTTTCTTTTTCATTTCTTTTCATTTCGTTCACACAGTAATTTACTAATATGTATGCAAATTTTTAGCAGTACTTCCATAAACAGACATTCCAGGTAGTATAATTATTAAGAAAAATAAAATAAAAAGAAAGGCAAATATAAAACGCTGAAAAGAAAAAGTTCCTGGTTCAGGAACAGGCTTCCAATTGGAAGCAGATGGGGACTAGTAGTCGCAACTCTACTTAAAAACGCGATCTTTAATCAACGCAACGCTAACTGGAACTCGCGATACAATCATTTCGCAACACTATTTATTAAGACTAATAGAAAGCAAACAGTAAATTATATGTACTATCCAAAATTAAGCAAATTGAAGATCCTCTGAAAAATGAACTGAAAGTTCCAATACGCGAAAACAATTTCCGCAACACTAGAAGCTCAAATGTAAAGTGTATTATAAAATACTACAATTTAACTAGCAATAAGAATAGCAATAAGTGGCATTCAACGCAACTCCAACTCGACCCGTTCGCAAGTTTTTCGCAACTCTAAAGCAACGCGATATTTTTGGGAGGGCTGTATCGTTGGGCCGGAATGTGCATCGGCCAAGTACAAATAAAAATTCTACAAATGAAAATGCAAGCACAGTGACAAAGTAGTAACACAGAATGATTCCCCATTCTTAAAAAGAATGGGGAGCCATTAGTAGTTGCCCTCTTGAGTGACAGTTTGTCGGGCCTCTTCGGCATATAGCCTCTCCATTTCGTCGGACCCAAGGGTCAGCTGAAACTTAAACTAGGCTCGAGACTCTAATCGGAAACCAAGGAAAAACTTATAAAGGTGAAATAAAGAGTTTGAATCGCGGAGCTAAATGGAACACACGTGGCCGAATGGCGATCAAATAAAATCGTAAAATTGTGATTACGGAAAATCACATAGATTACGATTAAAATTGTAATCGTTCTTCGTTCACACGTGCAGCCTCGAGCATAATGTAACGCGTTTCGTTTCGGAGCCTAAACCGCGACCACGACCGCGAAGGATTCGAAAAATCGATAGGCAAAGCCAGAGGCGAACGCATTTTCGTTCGCGCCACAGCTTCACCGTCGACTTTTCAAATCAGATTTCCTGAAACAGGTTGAACACGCGAAATAGTGCCTACCCGATCGGAGACTGTGTCAACCTGCCCGGCCCTACCTACTTATGTCTATCAATCACACCAGAAAGTATGCTACCTATCCTACCTGGACCTATATTTAAAAAATGGCAAACAAACACACCAACACACGACACTCCACGGTTCTCAGTCAAACACTTGGGCGCAAAAGCCTACACTAGGGAGGCGTCCCGGGACACCCCCGACACCCAAGTGCTGTCACACAACTTGCACACTCTAATGTACGTACCATTTTTCTGAAATCGACTGACAGTGGCTGGGATCTCTGCGTTCACGTGGAAAAAACCACGTCGCGGTTGAGATATTTAATAGATATTTAATAAAATAATTAAATAGCACCGATACAAGAGGTACTTGATAGCAATTGATAAGTATATTCAATTCTTTTTGGCATTTGGCCTCTGTCATCTTAAATGACAAAAACTTCGTGCCCAAGTATAGTAGGAATTATTGAAGCAAATAATACTAAAAATGATGTCTGTTTTAAATTGATGGACATCTTATCTTGGTCATAGTAGCTACATTTTAATACGGAACGACGCAAATCCACAGCCTAACCACACACCCAATGCGGATATTACGTCGTGCACGATACACCAACGCACTGTCAGTCGCCAACAATAAATCATTTTATGGCTTATAAACTAAAAAATATCATCGTGCTCTACCACCGTTTTCCCACCCAAGTAGCACCGGGGCACGTGAGTGGGATCCGGGCAGTGAACACGGAAAGGGTTAAACCTGAAAATCCTCGTCTAAAAAGATGATAAGGACATACTGATTTTCTAACGGGCTAAAATACATATATATGTACAACAGATCTATATATGATTCTATTTTATTGAAGAGAAAATTAAATGACTCTACTTTATTAGAAAAATTGTGCAATGACTCTACTATATTAGAAAAATTATGCAGTGACTCTACTTTATTAGAAAAATTATGCAGTGACTCTACTTTATTAGAAAAATTATTCAAAGACTCTACGTTAATAGAGAAATTATTCAACGACTCTACTTTAATATACTTTGAATTAAATTGAAACATCCTCGGGCGTTCCCGTTATCAAAGCATTGATTCTAAAACGCAAGATTGCTTTAAAAGTTGATTGCCTTGATTTCGAAAACTACCCGTTCGCGTATTGTCTTCTTGTACATTCAGGTTTAATTAACATTTTGTACGGAAACAATGAACGTATCGATATCTTTAAACGCTAAAGACTAATATGGATATCGAATAATAAAATTATTCGATAGTTCCAACAAATTGATAAGGTAAATGAGTACCTTCACTTTATATATTATCAAAGTAGAAAAAGATGAAATACTACACTCTTACTAACAGCAATAATTATGCAATTTATTCTAACTGTGCAGTCATTGCAATTGACAAGTAAACGAAGTCGAATGGTATTCGACTTCTCCACTACAAACTAATGCACGTAGAATACTGGACGTTACTTTATATTCATTCAATAATTAATAACTATTTAAATATCGTTTCATAGGTATTCAATTAAATACTCTATTATAAAAAGATATATAGTGATATATTTTGTACTAAATATGATCTGTTTTAAAATTATCAAGCTATTTAAAAACGCGTTGTACAAGAAGACCTATCCTCACATAATATAAAGCAGTAAAGAAGTTACTACTCATGAGTATATTTCCATATACCCATGGTCACAGTGCTTGCCAGAAAAATCTACGTAATTACAACCAGTCACCCGTGTCGGTTCGGACCTTTCGTCCTGCGACATGATTGAGTGACCAGAGGAACTTTAAAGCATGCCACTCACCGGTTGCAGACTCACCAGGTGTGCGGTCAAGCTCGACGCCATCGAAGCCATGGAAGCTGCTGAAACATTCAAAAAGAGCAAACAACATTAAAATCTATGTATTTTCAGTACTTTTGGAATGTGTTAATTATCAATGATTATTGCAATACAAGATTAAAGAACGAAGGAGATACTTACTCGTCAAATTGATGGCTGAAAGCCCGAACTCGCTGAACAGGACACTGACTCTAATGGAACACTTATGATTGACGAACAAAGTGATTCTAATTTCGCGACAGTATTTCTACTGTTTTTGTGACTGCTACCGAGCAGCCCGCGAGTCCTCGGCTCAGAGTCTGGACAGTAAAACGACTTAGCATCGAGACCAGTTTCGATTCCGAGCCACAGAAATCATTAAGGCACGGATATGCAAAACCACAACCACGATTCTAGATTATGACCCGTATGCCTTCTGCCACCCCAAGGTGTGCTTGGCGTGGTCTAACACATAGGAATTTCCTACTAGGCGGGCCAAAGTGTCCAGAAAAGCAATCACAGCCCCACACACCGCCCCCCGATGACACTGCAACCCGGATATTGCAAGAACCGCGACCACGATTCCAGAATGGTGGATGACCTACCCAAATTAGAGATTATATGTGGTCTAACAGAGGGCCTCGTGACCAGGGTCCAGAACCACAATCACGCCCCCACACATCGTAACTCGCTGACACTAAGTCCCTAACCATCAGTCCTCCGAGCCGAGAACGGAAAAGGAAACGGAATAATTGTGATCGACGAACAAAGTGACTTTATTTTTCGCGAGAGTATTATTTCGGAGCAAACACTGACTCTAATTTCGCGTCTCTTTACTGTTATTTATGTTGAATTATTATTAAGAGCGGCTGCGCTCAAAAAATAATAAAAAGAACTTTGACGGAACAAGCACTGACTCTACCAACCGCATTGCGCGCGGCCAACAATATCGTTATGGTGATACAATTGAGCCCATGGCAGCTTCTGAAACATTCAAAAGAACAGACAACATTGAAATCTTTGCGTTTTGAGTACTTTTCGATCATGATAATTATCAAAGACCATTGTAAAATAAGATTAAAGAAATACAGAGATACTTACTCTTCGAGTTGATGGATGAGTGCCCGAACTCGCCGAACTGCATCGGTGCTGACTCTAATACCGGAATACTTATTGCGAAAGAAAAAAAAATAAAATAAAAGACTACTATCGCGCACGTCAATTGTGATCGACGAACAAAGTGACTCTAATTTCGCGAGAGCAATATTTCGAAGCAAACACTGACTCTACTTTCGCGTATCTTTACTGTTATTTATATTTAGTTATAATTATTATGAGCGGTTTCGCTCAGAAAATAATAAAAAGAACTTTGACGGAACAAGAACTGACTCTACCGACCGCATTGCGCGCGGTCATCAAAATTTTCTGAAAGAGAATCTGTACAAGTTAGTAAATAGGGTGAGGCGGTAGAAATTGAAGCAATACACATTTGATTTTATTTGTCTCTTTCTTATTTCTTCATCCTGTCAAACGTCTGTTGAGGAAATACTGCTTTGTTTTAATAAAGTACTACCGTATTATTATTCTGATTTAATTACTGTTAATTGTCTATTCAACATATACTATTATAGATTAATATAAATGATTTATCAAAAGCATACTGTGACTGTTCTTTGTCCGAGTTTTAAAGGTGATCATGATCTTAGTTAGTAAGCAATATCGCGCATTTATAAGTTCTCGTAGCTGCTTGTAGAAATCAAGACTCGAAACTATTTATCATGCTTCAAGTGCATGGCAACCAGTACGTAAGTACGCGGACAATGCTGCATCGAAAATACAATTTGACCGTACTTGTGCCAAGTCACAGAGATAATAAAAGTTTTTAATAAATACTAGTGAAGCTATAATAGAAATCGCGACCGATATGCAGCGAAACATGAAAGTATTTCAATTTTTCGTTTAGAATTAATGAAATTTACTGACTCTAGTTTCAATCGCGAATGGCATATTGTAAGTCCTACTTAAAATGTTTAAACTGCTCAATAACTTTCAACCGAAAGAAAAGAACTTGAGGCAAAATCCAATCGCCAGATAACAAGAAATATACGTAAACCGTTGGGATAATAAGTTAAATGTTACCAATCCTTCATCATAGGTCATCGGACTGATTGTTATGCATCGCAGTAATTGTATCTCAATACTCCATTCCTGCAGCCTCAATATATTATCCTCCACCAACCAATCACCCATTGTACCTGCAACAAAAAGAAAAGCAACGTGATAAACCTGTGCTAAAATCAGAATCGAATTCAAAGTTGCGAAAGGACATATGTAACTGAGTATGTAAGTGACATTGCAAAGAAAATAAACGCAACCTTAACACCGCATTGAATTTGAGTAAACGTTAATAAAATATAATAATGATTCGAAAAACCGTTCAAACTAATGAATTGGTTAATCCGATATTTTAATAAACGACTAGTTACCGCGTATCAAAGAATCGATGGTACCGGATGACCGGTCAAGCGTCCAACAAAAGAGACTCGATAAAGACTTTAATGTACATCCGCGATAGTCAAACGATTATTAAATAAACGCGTATTAATTAATAGAAGCTAATAGACAAGCGTATGCGGTGGTAAAGTAAACCCCGAGATGCTATTGTATTGTAAGGTTATGTATGTCGCTAACCTTCGACAGCATAGACGATCCGTACGGTACGACGCTTGAACTGATAGTGACATCGCGTGCGCAGCGCACCGTCATCCCCACTCCGTGACGCGCCGGCGCGTCGGTAGCGCTCGGTCGCGCTCGGTGGTATACGCAATTTCCGAACTCTTCGAAGGTCTCCGACCGCGGTCGTGCGTACTACTGTACTAAGGTCATACGTACTGAACTTTTGGGCCTTCCGATCAATTTTTAGCCGAACCTACGATCCTACGGTTATAAAATCCTTAAAATCCGAAATTACAACATTATTAAGTAATGAAGAAAATTATGAAAATAGATCGACAAATTCCTTATATTCCTAATACAGCAATATTTATATCTACCCTAGGAAAGAGAAAAAACGAATTAAATTTTGATGTAAAAACATTAATTAATGCCGTCATGTTAAATAACTGTCTATCTAATTTTAAATTCCATGAACTGAGTAAAACCTTATATATAATCTAATTGATTCTCACAAAATATTTAGAACTGTTAATTTTTAAGTGCCGAATTAAAATAGTTTATGGCAAATTGAAATATTATCAATTGGTTAAAAAAGAAACTTGTTGACCTTTTATATTTCTGAAATTCTAATTATGAACTGTAATAAATTTACGAAAAGTAAATACACCAATATTTCATGACATAGTTCAGACTCCAGACATAACCAATAAGCGAAAAACTATCGACTAATTATTCGATAGTATATCGTTACTAATTAGTAATTAGTCGATAGTTTAAATTAGTCGATGGTGCCCATCACTACGTACATGCAATAGATAAATAAATAAATTCTATTTGTAAGGATATACTACAGCTATTGTGTGTAACGTAATTGCGGCAAATGTATATTATGTTTTTATTGTAAAAATGCAAAAAATACTAACACGTCGAAAAGAATGATCATAACAAATGCTACAAAATTAACGAAATAAGTACCTACTACAAGTATAATAGTGTTAAATTTCAAAAATAATTATAAAACAAGCCCTTTTATATTGTGGGATTTATGAACTCTACGTAGGGGTCATGACGTGCGACGTGCTGAAGTTCACGAGTTCACCGTCAGATGACTATGGATTTGGGATGCGATACTGCTCGCAAGTGGTTGTTCATCACATATATTACTATATGTAGGACTCCGCATGTACTCCTATCAACGAGATCCCTGTGTAACTACAGGGATCGTATGCATTGTTTTGGTTATATGGAGTTTTTGCGGAGTTGCAAGAAAAGTTTTAAAAGGAGCAAAAATAGCCCTTTTTATAAATTAGCAGTAGAAGTGTCGTCAATGTGGCATCAAATGATATACATATAAAGCCCCTTTATACAGGGGTTTGGTTGTGCGTCCTAGAAGATAATTTATAAATTATCTATAAGCAACCCGCATTTTTTAAGCGCATATTCTACGACACTATAAAGAGATGCTTTAAATGAGAGTTAGTTAGCCTTTTCAGTCCACTAATAATGCATCTAGATATTTAAAGGTTCCCAAAAATGATATTTTTCAATAAAAAGACAAAGTCACCTTGATATTGAATTGATGTAGCTCGCCTGCAAGTCGAAATAATGGCATTTGTTTAAATTTCTTTAAACAAATTCTATTATCCCGGCTTCTGCTGGGCCGATTTTGATCAACGACCTCTCAAATTGAAGCTCTCGGTTCAATGAACATCTGATTCGCCATTAGTTCGGCCCTCGTGTATAGCTCCCGTGCAATTCTCAAACGAATTGTTAAATTGTTCATAAAAGATAAACAGCGCATGCAGCACTTGTAAATCGTTTATTGTAGTGTAGCAGCATCCTTTACCTTCATTTTAGGCACTAGATCATTAATCTAGTGCTTCCAGAAGCCGAGATAATTGCAGTGACTCGGAGTGCATTTTTGCCGATATTTCAATTGTTAATAACTTTTAAACCACAAGTGTCATATTGTTTAAACTGATGCACAGACTAGCTATGGTTCGTAGCTTTCATTTAAGACCAGTCCGGTTAAAATCTATTCACTAGAAGCCGAGAAAAACGCACGTGTTTAAATTAACGATGTAATCCAGGAATTTGGTTTTGGAGGTGCTGGAAACTGCTAAAAAGGCCGCAAACGCGAGATGGCGCCACGAGGCTGATTATCGACACCTATTACCGATAAAATATAAAAAAATTGATATCTCGGCTTCTGGATGTTGTTTTTCAATAAATTTGGTGTCAAATGAAAGGAAAACGAATCAGCTACACGATAAAAAATACCCCGTTGCTGTAACTATCTGCAGTTGGCCGTGATAACAATTTTAATTGTTTAATTGTTTATAACAAATGAACTGCGCGTGGAATAGTGTTCACACCTATTGGAGATGGTAGCCTATGCCTCTGGCTTTAATTTATGTCCTTTGGTCATTGATGTACCATTCCTCTTCTGTTACGTTTATTTAAATTTTAATTCCTAATATAGTGATCGTTAGGACCGTTTTCTATAATGTATTCATGAAGGCATAAGCGAAATAAAGAAATAAAGCTCTTGAGCCTCACGAAACACGGTCAGGAATATACATTGGTCGATAGGTTTAGTGAATGCTTCGTCTGCGGCAGTTTCATCGACTGGAACAGTTATATAATTTACTTGCGGTGGTAAAAAATGCAACACTGAATGTAATGAATTGGATAATAGACAATAGAATGGATGGACTAAAAAGATCATTGCATAATCATTGACTATATTGTATAAGTAACAATATTTTTACCATTCTCCCCTATTTTCGAAACGAGATTGCGACCGATGCCAATAATGATTAACTTCTAAATATACTTAAAAACAACTGAAAGTAACGAAATCAGTTTGTCCGCAAAAATGTCAACGAGGAAATGCAATTAACTACAATAATTCTTATTCGATTCAAAATCCTATGTCACATACTCAGAGTAGCGCGATTTTAAGTAGAAAATGATACCGTGAGATAGTAACAAAATTTTAAAATAATCATTGTGATTTCTCCACATGCTATATAAATATACAGAATGTTTTAGGCTATATTGTTGATATTATTTAGGATTTTTTTTTTCAGTCAAAAGTTATCGTTAAACATGAACACCTTTGCAGAGAATCCACTTCTCTTTTTCATGGATAATATGCCACCAATAATATCCGTTAAGACACCTAAAGACATAAGAAAAATTGTTGAATTGTCAGATACAGGTTGCGATGCCAGATTAACAACGCCAAACTGTAATGGATGTTATTTTCCAAAATTGTACAAGGTAAAATCAAACAAGAATTGGGCATTCGATGACGAGGCAAAGATTGACGACTCGTATGGAGGGAGATATCGAATACTAAGTAGACGTAGCGCTTTGGACATTGAAGATTATCACCTGGATCACAAAAACCATGGGACAAATCAGGTGATTGCTAGAAATGTTATGTGAAATTCGAAATATCATAAAGTATTTTACTTACAAAACTTAAATTTTAAATCCGTGGCTTAATTATAACGAGACCCAGAGTATTAGAAGAATCTCCCTACTCATATAGAAATTTATCGTACAATATGTTTATAATTTTTTGCGGCTCGTTTTAAAAGCAGCAATATTTTACTGCAAAATATCTCATAGAAATGCATGCGTAGAAAAGTGGTCGATTATTTAATCTACCTCCTTTTGCCGTTGATTTCTATAGAATTGGTGGCCGGGGCATGTTCAATACGAAGACGCTGTTGACGACGGTGAACTCGATGGAAACTTAGAATCCAAGGATTTCAAAAGCAAATTGAAGATGACTTCGCCAAAGGCAAGGACTTATCGATGGAGGCACGATAGCAATCCATGCGATATATTATCTAACGCCGGTTATCATAATTATAACATAACACCGCAAAATATTCCAAAGAATATGAACGTCGCAACGAGAGATCGTCCGCTCCGATCTTTACCGCGAAGATCAAAAATTGCCGGAGCAGGTTCGAAGATCGATCGTACCGATACTCCTACGAAGGATCTAAAACCTAACGTACAGGAAATCGTTTCGGGCAGATCAAACGAGATCCATTTGGAGCTAGATTATCCCGAGGACTTCGAGACGAATGGAATTCTGCGAAATTCACCGAGAAACTACAAAGACCATCACTGTGCGCTGAACAGTGCCACTTATGATAGTATTAAAAATCCTATTGACGTTGCGTCGCGAAAGAACGACAGAGTGTCTAAGTACAATTCGAGGAACATCAGATATTCTAAATCACCGAAACCGACCGATCTGTCGAAAGACTGGGGTAACCTCACCGACAGCAGGATCCGATCTAGGACTCGTTCACCGCCGACAGATCGGCGGAAAAGGCCTCAATCTTTGCCGAAGTCGTGCTGCGAGAACGTGAATCAATACAAAAATCAGCACGACGATATCGAGTCTGCCGAGGAGATTGCTCGCGCGTCGAACGACGCCGAATATCTTCAGAAGAAAGGCCCAAACTCTGTGCATTCTATGAAAAAATTCAAGCCATTTATGGACCGCCTAGTGGACAGAGACAGCTTGTCCGACGTACTGAACGCGAGTACGTCGACTGAACGCTTTCGCCGTTCACCTGTGCTTGACCACACGGCCAGAGATACCGACGAAACGGGGAATGTAAGAACCAGCTTCTGGGAGTTCATTCCACTGGACACCGAAGACGATCGAGAATATAAAAGAATTTTAACGAACAAAAGTCCCGCTCACGAACGTCAGACCCAAGAATATTTGGGGGATTACAGTAACGAGTCCATGAAACGTTTGTTCAAGGACAGTATCGTTGATTCCAGAATGAAAAGTGTATCGGTTCAGAAAGGAATCGCGGATGAAGAAGCGGATCGTTTGGCAACATCTCTGGACACTCAACCGCGGGATGATTCATTGGCATCGGCGACACCACAGGTTGCAGCAGAAACAGTGCAGGGTAAGAAACATTTTTCTGCTCACTCTGCTCGCGCGAGACGATCCCGCGGAATCTGTGACAAATATTATCCAGAGTTAATTGAACCCCGTTCTTACAAGTCCGAATTTTACAGCCGAGGAGGTTCAACCGAGGCCAAAAGTTACGGAAACGTTGAAGGGCCACGGGGATCGTCGACGTGAATCGAAAAGTCAAAGTAAAATTACCATAAACTACTTCGGACACTTGAGGAAACCGGGCAGTTACATGAAATCCGAATCGAACAGCGATAAAAAGAAGGAGTTAACGAACCATGCTGATGCTTCCAGCGTCGCCGATGAGCAGAAGGCTAAATCTAACATCGTGGAGCGTGCTGCGGCGTGTATGAAACGGAAGCTCGATAAATCTAGAATGGAGGAGGGTTTAACGACGTTGAATCAGTCTGCGACGACACCGACGGAAAAGAAGACCCGGCCCTTGGTTTCAGCTTGCTCCAGATTGCCTATAAGAATAGGAAGTCGACGCGTATCGAAGCACCCGGTCGCTGTGAAACGGCCGGATGCGAAAACGTGTGCCGCTAAAGAAGAAGCTAAGAGAGCGGAATTGAAAGAATCGTCGGATAATGGAGACGAGCGTTTAAGTTCGGCAAGATCTCGAACAAAATCGAAAGTGAAGCCGAGCGTGCTGCAAGACAAGGACACTGTGAACCCTGTCGACGGTCCTGAACATGTTCAATCGACAGCGGATGGACAATGGCTCGGCGATACTACGGATCGCAGCGAGGGAGAATCGGCGGGGAAATCGATATTGTTGAAGAGATCTGGCAGCAATAGCTTGATCGATTGCGCGGATGCGAGTGTAGAAATAAATCCGTCGACAGTGACGTTTTTGAACGGCGAAAAGTTCCTGGCCAGTACTGAGGATAGAGGAATCGATCCAATGGAAGCTTTTCACACGACGGAGGATCAACGACGGAAGTACACGGCGAATCATAATTATGGGCAGAAAGTGTATCAGAGGGATGGCTACAAGAAACCGACTGACGCAGGCGTGAAAAGCGGTTTCAAAGGAAAGTGTTGCTTCCACGTGAACAATGCGGAAAATATCGTTTGCAACAGCTACTACGACAAAGAACGCAAACGTTTGGATTCGTTCCGTACGAGGAAACCAATAGCAATCACATCGCGGTATTAGCGTGCAAATGTTCGACGACGGAATTAGAAATGGTAGAATTATTCAGTGGGAGCGGCAAACAGAAAGCAGACTGCAAAAAGGCAAAAAGGTGTATGAGAAATTGGAACACCAAATGAGTTATTCAAGTTAACGTGAAGGAGCATGTAAATTATTAAACGAAAGATGAAACGATTAGAATTTGTCTTGCAAAGAGATGTAACAACTTCGTGAGAAATATAATGAATGATAGAACATATGAAGCACAAGCAGTAATGCTTAATCTGTGCAATGTTTGCTACTTCTATTAACTTTATCAGCAATGTTCCTGGTTCATTGTATTAGGTTATCCCAAAAGTTCTTTCGCCTTCTTACTAGATATTAACTGCAAACAATTTTACGAAGAGTACAATATTTTTAAATGATGTACGATACGTTCTTCTTCATCATTCCCCTTGATCCGTCCGGAAGCATCGTGATATCATGTCTTAATATTTTTTTTATGATGTCGCAAAATATTGATCAACATGATTGTTATCTCATTTAAGGAGTTCAATTTTTTATACCGAATAGAACTTTTTAAAGATACAAATAAGTTATAATCAGAAGGGTAAGATTTGAAGAGCAAGGGAGGGGGGCTAGAATATTCCAAATCAGATCCAAATGACTTCCCTGCTTTTCCATATTTCGATACACGCAGGGCGACACTGATTGTGAGACTATCGATTCAAACATTATACTATTGGAAAGCTAAAATCAACGAAAAATGGATCAGTCAGTGTGTTTGACTAAACGTCGCCCAATAAAACCGAACAGTCGAACAGCGAAAGAAACTTTTGGGACAACTTAGTATGTACATAATATATACAATATGGGGGTGCATATTTTACCATCGTGACGTACCTCAATATGTATTCCCTATTCGACATTTCAATATTACTTGCCTGCAATGATAAAGATTCGATCGTGGCCTCAGAACGATACGTGTAAAACTCGCGTGGCAGTCGACGCGTCAATGAACGAACTTATGATTACTTTGGTTATAGGGGATGAAATCAACAAGGAGACGATAACAATTGACGACACAGCCATTATTCCAGCGATAATGTGCATCGTCTCATTGTAAGAGTATGTCGACGAGTAGGCGAGTACAGATGGACTAGGCGTATACGTCTTATAGAACGTACGGGGGATGTACCATGGGTCACCTCGAAAGAAGATCCCAAATGATACCAATTATGTCATCAACGCACCATACAGCCCCCTTTTCGACGTTCGTTCACTGTCGCGCCAGTGATTTTGCCCGCATGCCAACCCCTGTGTGCGTCTCCACCCTTGTACTTTTAGTTGCGCAGTATTCCATCGCCACTGTGGGGTTCCGCACAATCTCAGACTGACAACAGAAATATGTAGCGGTCTTTATTTACCTTTCCCCCTTTTTTCATGGTCGAACAGAAACGCAATACGAAGATAAGGACTCGTATAATTTGTAAACGAATGTAATACACGCAGTGAAATGTATGGAGCAGGCTCGGTCGTGGTGTAGATATGCAATAATCTGATCGAATATAATTGCGATACGGTGTTTGCTATTTTATCAAAGTGAATACTTAGGGTTGAACGTCTTGTAAAATATAATACAAACGTTTTCGGAGCTTAAATCTAGTTAAACGAGGGTAGGTCTAGTGCAGTGTAACTTGTGAGTTGCAGCACGCGTTGCTTCAACCATTGTTATTTAATTAGATGCTGTGTAAATTAATGGCTAATATTTCTTATACGACTTCGCCAACTCTTTTGGTATACGTTTGAGCCGCTCATCGGCTAAATCGGTTAACTCCGCAGAACCAATATAGGGAAATTTATTTTAATTATAAAAAGTTAAGCGCTTTGGCGGTGAAATTTAAAGGGATTCGAAAGTTGGAGTTAACCGATTTAGCTAATGTGCGGCTCATTTATTACACAATAGTTTGTTTGCAGGAATCTCGATACGTAAAACGTAGAATGTATTTGCAGGTATCTTTATTTCAGTGGGAGTCAATAAGATCAGCCATACAATTGAGATGTTATTGCAAGAGAGCATCTCGAAAACACTGAAAGGGCCGGGGAAAGGAAGACGAAAGTATGTACACATCGAGAGCGGTAAAAGTAAGAGAGAATAGCAGTCGAAAGAAAGCGAAAGCGGAAGAGAATGGGCCAGTTGGGGGACGGATAATCAAATAACCTGCACGAATCGTATAAATTATCAATCAGGCCGCGATTGTGCAACCCCAACAGAGAGACTGAGTCGTGTCGGTAAGGGTTGTTACACATCACCGTTTCGACAAGGGAGAGGAAGATTGTGCGAGAGCTCGTCGTGTCGAGTGACCCTGCAACAGTTATCTTCCCCTCGTGCGTGGGCGTGCGTGGACGTGAGTTCACGCCCTTAGCCTCTCTCGTGACACGTGCAAAGGGGGCTAGGTGCGTCTGACATTAAAGGCGACCTTCGACTCCCTCTGTTCACCGCGTGAGTATATTGAAAAACGATACCGCACGGAACGATATTTATTTCTTAATTACCTAATCCAGACGACACGGCGGCAAAGTTTCAACGGTGTAAAAATCTGTAACGCTCGCTCTACAATGCTAACTAACGGGACGATGTCGTAATCGTGGCTGTACATATGTATGTAGTACACGTATGTAAGCTCACGCCATAGATTTTAGGTCGACACGTGCAATGGGTCAGGATAGAGCCTGTCCCAAAACATTGTCATTGCGAGGAGCTTTGGTAAAGTAGGTATACAATTAAAGGTGCAAAATAAGTTTCAACTAACTCTTAGACTCACGCGTTCACATAATATTTCCGTTGACTTTGCAAAATGTAACGCGATTTCGAGGGGGTATTTGTAAATTTTCATGATCGTTTTTTCTTGAATATCAGAGATTACTCATTTGTGGCAGTAATGATTTACGGTCAGTCGGGTATCGTAATTAGTGTGCCATCCATTGATAGACACGTTTGTTCTCCAATGATATTGTGCTACGTTTTCGTCAAAAATGGTAATGGTTCTTTGGCAAAAAAAGAACGTTTTGCACGGTTAGTCTGGGTACATAAATGTCATTTGTCCAAGGAAACCTGTGGTGAATTGTTGCCCCGTTTACTGTCGGGTAATGACAGTTAATGAAGAATATCATTGAGCTGTATACTGAATTACCTGTTCCCCAACTTTAACCCCTTCGCACCGGCGGACGAGATATCTCGCCGCGTGATTTCGTTCATGATATGCTATGGACGAGATATCTCGCAACGCAATGTCTTTCATGCGATGCTATGTACGAAATCACGCGGCGAGATATCTCGTCCGCCGGTGCGAAGTGGTTAAAATGTACAACATAATCGCAACAACGTTTACGTAATGATACATACCACAATAACATTGTTCACTCATCCCTCGATTCTCCCCCAAAGAATCTGTATGGCGATTACTTTTTCATCATCATTAAATAACATTTTTAATACAGTAGAACCTCGATAACTCGAAGTTTTTTTCTCTTCCCTTAAGATTCGAGTTATCGAGGTTCGACTGTACTTTCATTCTGTTCCGTTTCATCCGTATCATTCACAATATTGCCGCTTCTTTCAACCCGTCGTCGCAGAAGCAGCTCGTCATTGATTCTACAAAATTAACATTTTCAAATCAATTCGCGCCATAATCTAACTAAGCTAGACTTGCTCATCTTGTTCTATACGTATCAAGATTGTTACCATAACACGTATAGGCAAGAAATTTGTTCGAGGAGAAGGGTGCAATAGAGAACCCACGGAATATTTACACACGGGATGTGGCGCGTAGATCACGCACGGAAGGAAGCGAGAAACTGTACACACGCAGCCACGTACGCGCCAGCCAATTAAACGTTGGAAAGGGTGTAGCCTTCGGCCCTTCAACGTACAGAAATTAATCCGCTTGTAATTCCCCGAAACTCAGAAGACACGCCGTTCCAGGCCATATGTACTTGCACATGTGCATGTAGATGCACGGAAAACTTTTCGAATTGTCCTGGTAGCAGTCTGGTCATTATAAGTTTGTTCCGAGATATGCTATATCCTCGAAGAAGGACATTTTTCAAGTGATTTTTCGTATAGGTAGAGAATACTGCAATGTTAAAATTTATAGACACCTGCTGTGCTTTTTCGAAATGGGAAGATTCGGTACATTATATTGCATATCTGCATATCTGCAATCTGAAACGATAATGCACTAACTCAGGATTACGTATGATTTACAAGAAAGCGAATAAAAAGTCTGCAGTTATTGAAGATGCGGCGAAAGAACTTTATGTTCGCTTTATCCAAAATAAAAATAGTAAGTTTCCTATAATTGCCGAGACAGTAATCACGAGAATTAATATAAAGTACGTTAACTTCTTGTACACGAACATACAGCATGTAGTATTGTTCATTCAAATTTATACATAAAGCCGGATTTCAACGACGAGATTCGCGCTTCTTTTTGTCATTAGCAGAAGCAACCGAATGAAAGGATCGCGTCCGCAGTAGAATGCGGAGGACATGAATAAACCTTAGAATTCGGATCGTGCGTGCCTGTGCTTCACGAAGTGGAATGTATCCGATGCAGCCACGCGCCAAAATAAAGGATCACGGGGGGACACTAAATAGTTTCGAATAGCCGCAGGCAGTGCACAATTGTCCATTGAACTATCGTACGACGTCGGGGTGTAAAAAGTTCTCACGTTTTCGACGCGGTCAAATCGAAACGTCGTTTAATGAATCCTACAGTCGGTAGTCTACGAAAAAGAGTCGCCGTTCGATTTCCGCAGTCAACAACGAATACAGTAGCTGCAATGCAATTCACGCGGAGAATATCTTCAAGTAGCACTTTACGTGCGACGTTCTTTTTTTCATTAGGGTTTAATGTCGCATCGACACCAGGGTCATTAGCGACAATTTCAAATTATTATCCTTTGGTTATATTTTGTCATCGAGCTGAGTTTCTCTGAGGTAGTTTAGTGTGTCAGAAATGTGGCCCTCCGGTGTCAATGCGGTGTCAGGTTTCAATTTGTATTTGAGTCTTTGAGATCCACATTTCCGGCATTCGTACAGCAGATGTTTGGTGAATATAATCTGGTTACATGTGGAGCAAGCTGGAGGTCTAATGGACACAGAGAAAATTTAAACTTCCAACTTCGGTTTTTAAGAGATTTTATTAACACTTGGACTTAGAGTATGATAATGTACTTTTTTGTATGAAGTGAGCTTGGACTTGTAAGAATGATAATTGTAATAATGAACCGGGAGTCGGGGAACCTTGGGTTTTTAAAGGGTGTTGAAAAGGATATAGTGGGGATGGTGAGGGCGAATTCCAAAGGACTGCGGATGGGTAGGGATTTTAGGCAGTATGACTAGTTGTTTTGGAAGCGGTGATGTGATAAGGTTCCATGACGAGTATTTGTGATGTCGGAACTTAAAAATATTTGTACGTATGAATCATTAAGCGACTAGTAGATAATGAGTAATACAGAAGTAAAGAGATAAAGAATAATACAGAAATATATATCGTAAGACTAATATAGATATTTGGGGGCGAATACATTACAGAGGTATGTACTGTCTTTTTTAGGAGGTATTCATGTGCGATCTTCGTGTGTCCGATTCTGAGTCTCGTCATGATCGACTTTTCTACTCTGTTCAAGTTGTTTCGATTGAAAATGTTGCTATGCCTCGACTGATATAAAGCATTCCGAAACTAATAAGAATAATATGATAGGGGCGAGGGGGCCAAAACAGTTTCGGCCTCACAAATCGTACCAAATCAATTTCTTTTCGTTTAAATAGCAAAGATATCTAATGATAAAAATATCGCCTAAACGAGCGATATGAAATATAAACAAATAATTGTGCATTACATGTTATTCTATACGCGGTACGAGCATTTAAAAAAAATTGATATTGATATAATTTATAGCGAACAGCAGTCAATATACATATACTGACATTTGTATAAAATATACAAATATATAAACATAAAATTTCGTATCTGTCGCAGTGGCTTGGAAAAAAAACCGAAGCACCGATACTGGTGCTTCATTAAATCTGAAACATAATACTCATTGCTCAATACGAAACTTTCACCGAAAGGAACCCTCGCGCATCGAGCATCGAGCGAAGAAACAAGATCCAGCGATCACAGCGGATACTTTATTTATCGGGATCCATCGGCGCCGCGAGTGGTTACACTGCGAGCGCGTAAATGGCCGCGAGCCTTTATTTAATAAGTTGTTATAAATTAAAGCGCTACCGCATATTAAACCACCCTCGGCATATTTATAGTGATTCTTAAGGGAGTATGCCGAGCCCACGGATATGTAAATCAGCCAGACCGTTTCGACTCGCCACATTTCGATCCTCGTTCGCCACGATACACGCCGGCCGCTCCTCTCATGATCTCCTCTCTGTTCTCTGCCCGAGTCTGTCTTGACCACCGCAGTGCGAGCCCGGCACAAGCGAGAGGCACGGACCCACACAACCGCGGACGGCCTTATGAATTTATCTTCGACGATGGAACGACAAACGGTTTTAATTGCCGCCCCGGGCTACGCGAGAGATCGCCGCAAGTCTCGCGGAATCCTCTGCCTTTCCTTTGCCTCGTTATCTTGCGTCGAAGGCGAGCCGATAAGCGTCGGGATTTCAATATTTCAGCGTGCTCGCCAATTGCTCGAGCTGCAACGCGACTATTTTGAATTATACTTAGAAAAGAGTTCGCGCGATAGCGTCGTCGTGTTGTTCAGAAAGGGATTCTTGTGCGGATGGCCCAGGAATTTTACCACCGAGCGAAGGTTTTCGATAGTCTGAAAATCTACTTAAAAGTTGAAACTACGCGAGACACTCAGTTTATTCAGAATGACTTAAAAAGCCTAGATGATGGGAGTATCAGAAATATGCTTTTGTTCAAGGTCTCCAAGTGCTTCACTATTAGATTCGCAAAGAAGAAAAACCCATTGAATTTATTAAATTGCACTTACAGCATTAACGCTATTCCGCTGGCTGTACGTGAATCCGCAAAGGATTTAGGTATTATCCTTTGCGGAACATACACACTATGCTACCGACACTGCTTCAAAAGTTCGAGGTTTCATTCATTCAAGAATCCGTCCATATTCGATTGTAAAGCACTTTACCTAGAGCTTGTGGTACCTCATCTCGAATATGGATCAATCATCCGGAATCCTTCACAGAAATACCTCATTAACTTATTAGAGGGTGTGCAGCATAAACTTTTGAGCTATGTTTCCTACAAGCTCAGTAAGCCGATGCCGTCAACGAGTCACAACTATGTCGACATTCTTAACCTGCTGGGCTTAATTACTCTCGAAAAGAGAAGGCTTACAGCGGATCTTGTGTTTCCTTACAAAGTCTTAAATCAGTTTATTACTGCGATCTTGAAGCTTCTTAAACTCTATGTGCCCGCGAGAAACCTAAGATCCAGAAGTCTCTTTCGCATCTTTCTCTACCGGTCGCTGGTAGGTGAAAGAAACTATATTAATCGAGTATGTTCAGCCGCAAATGCTCATTACAACCACGTCGATTTCTTTAGCGGAACAATAGCGTCTTTTAAAAAGGACGTACTGAGTTCGTATAGGGCTACTCCTTACACAATTATGTATGCAACAGTGTCATTCTCATCTTATGTAAAATTAGGACTTTCTGCCCGTTACATAAATAAATAAATACCTTTTCGAGAACGGCAGATAGCATCTGGTCGTTGATTTAGGGCCGCTAAAATGCTGAATATTTTTAATGTTTTCAGTAAGACCGAAAGGCCTGGTCGAACTTTAATAATAAACTGTATTAAACGTTCAGGTTTCACATACACTCGAAATTTCGATGCGCTCTGTATTTTCTTTTGACAAGGTAATATTTTTATATGTGGTCCCAATTCGATGACCAGGGACTCTAATTCCTGATGAAAGTCGAAATCGCTATTGTTTAATTCCGAATACTGCGCGGCTACAATTATCAGTATGAAAGCCAGCTGCCATTAATAATAATAATAAAAAAAAGAAGAAAGAACCCAACAAGCACTTACATTATCGATAGGATGATAATTCAAGACCCGCTACTAATTGGACCATCAAGTCTGATCTACCAATATTTTATCGGATATTCCAAGAAATCGTAATGCATGATGCGCGTTACAAACAATTTGGCAACGGTAAAAAACCATAAACAGGCTTATGGTTCCTCTGTTCACTCCGTTACTGAGACATCTTCGTTAACTTAAATTGGGGCAATTTCCACAGCCTGCAGGGATTCCTCTAACGATGGAATTTCCGAGTATTCGGAAAATTATTGGCTCCCCTGCGCATGAAATTGGATCGTTTGTATCGTTTGCAACTCTAACGCCGGCAAATGGTACGGCGTGCCATTATAAACACGGGAACGAGGCTTCGGTTCGGCAGGGAGTAGGCCAATGATCGGATTATCCTGAAACTTCTTGGGCAGGGAACAGGAACAGCCGCGAACTTCTACGTGGCAAACGGAGGAGCACGCGTTCACGGAACCGACATAAGGCATTGTTAGCATCCCGGGGGACAAACCGAGATCAAACGCTGTTAGCACAAACTGTGCCCTCGCTTCCCTATCGTCGGGTTAAGTTCATTTCGCTGCCATACCTCGATTTTCACGAAACATGTTGGACACCGTTCCCTAACGCGCTCTGTTTCTGTGTACTTATTTCTTTGAAATTTCCCTTCCCTCGTTCCGCTTCGTTCGTTACGTCCGTTTCACACGAATTTCAACTGTGCTGTCCTGCTGATTGTAAATTATATTTATTCGTCCTTACAACGATGGTTAAGCTATCGTTATCACTGTTATTATCTATTATTATACCAATTAGATAGTTTGGTCAAAGATTTTGGGACCAAGACATTTCGAGTCACGCAGAAATATTTATTTGCACGGGATTTGTATCACATCGGACGAAGGATAAATTGCAGTGAAAGCGATTTCGTCCACGGTACACGAGGCACATTATCATATAGTACAATATTTTCTATATGCCCAAGATTGAAGTGATCATTTCCTTTTTTTTTAAAAAAAAGAGCACGTTACGAAGATGAAACCGAAGATGAAACCTAACCAAACCTAACCAAACCATCCACGCGGTTACGTCCAAACTCATTCCTGTTCCATCCACTTCTGCCATTGGAATTCTATTATTACGGAACGCCAGGACACGAGAGAGAACATCCAGCCGGAAGGATCGCTGTACTTGCGTGGCTCGCTATAATCCCGCGATAGTCGAGCTTAAAGCAGACCGCCGGCCATAAGTCATTCGAGGATCCTGCGATGCGACAATTCGTCGAACAGAGATAGCGATACGGGAAGAAACGAGGTGTCCCCGAAAAATCGTGAAACCCACGTGGTCCAATCAGGTTAATATATTTCACCTAGTAGAAGAACCCCGTCGAAGGTGCTGGCTTTTATATACCGTGTACGGTATTTATGTGTCGCCGCCTTACCTAAGCGCGTGATATATGAACTACGAAAGGACGATATTCGTGAGCCCGAGATGGGCTGAAACAGGGGAAAAGGAATACGGGAAAGAACTTTGGCGAGCATCGCCAGCGGTGCATAGGGGCGAAACGAAAAGAAACTAGAATTATTTGCGAGATGAACTATCATTGGACGTGCGAGTCGGATGAGGATCGATTGGTTATTTATCAATCGTTTCGTAGAAGAGCGGCGTAGCTTTTTAATGTATTGAAGAAGCGCGTGTGACAATCAGTGGGGTGTACTGGTTACCCGGGTGAGCGTGTTGATTGACTAACGCGGTGCAGCTTATTGTTGATTTATTTATTTATTTACAGTGACGTTCTGGAGGAAGGCAGAATCGTGGCAAAAATTTATTCTACAAGTTATTTGTCGATGGGGCAGTGTATTTTCGATCTTGGATCAATGTTTTGCAGGAATTTGACGCTCTTAAATGACCCATCTTCGAAAAAGCTTGATAACGAACACTCGTACACGCGAGCTAGTTCACGGTTTTGCAATCAACTATGCAAACGATCTATAGCGCAATAAAAATGGGAGTATCCATAATGGCGGAGCTAGTAGTTTTTGCTCGTAAACGTATCCAGTGAAATATGCACTCGTAGCAGCAGGTCGGAAACGTTGGTAGGTAAATACATATACCTGACCCCGTACGCATGTGTACGCGGGTGTGCACCACGAAATCGATGAGCAAGACAAAGCAGATAATATCGTTTCATGAGCGAACTGCTAGGTGCCATGAATATTGCAGACTTTACCTGGTTGCCCTTCATAGCTGTTAATGATAATTATAGTAATCGTGACGCGCGAACCACGATTTTGATCACGTTTACCTGGAAACTTCTCATGGCGGTCCATCCTAAGAACCAGGCCGACAAGTTGCAGATATGGTTTTGTTAGCACCAGGTGAATAGCCGCGGCGATGGCTACTTCTACGACAAATAGGCACCTACGTGCATACGTTTTGAATAAGGATATAATTAATATTCTAGGATAGGATATAATTAGATTAATCAATTATATAAGGATATGAAAATTTTAAATTGATTTACCAAATACTCTCTTGCTAAATGTTACTCCAAGTGTTTAGGCACTTTTATGACAGAACGCGCACGATTGGTAGCTTGAAAGTTGGATTGTTTCGAGAATCAAATTAATACGATTTTAAGATAACAGTTGAAACGAATAAAAATAGATATTTATCGGAAGTAGATCTAGGTACCGTGCGTCCTCCAATATAATACATAACATTCACGATGTCTTTAGCGCCAAAAACTACAATGATATTTCACTCGAGAAAACACCGTTTCACTAATTGCACAGATCATCGTAATCAATCATATCGCGTAATCTATAGATGTCAAAATTTCACGTTGAAGCTTTATCTCGTGCAAAAAACGCTTCGATGGATTGGAACAAGTAGCGGCTCGATCGTCTAATAAATGATGCGGCACGCGTCAAATACAGGAAAGCCACGAACAAATACGAACAAAACAGGACAAAAGTAGTTCACCGTGGACATGTAAAAATTTGCGCCGGGGCAATATTTATAATCGTGTATCTGGTACACGGACTTCGGTATCGGTCCACGGTCGTATTCGAAAAGGGCATTCGGCCCGTGGTGGGCCGACAATGGCGGCCGGTAATAAATTATAAATCGAAAAAAGAAGCGAACAACGGGCAACAAGAAGCGGCAACCGCGGCGAGTTACGGTTTCGCGTTAAATATGAAATACTGCGATCCGCGTCCCAAAGATGCACGCACACGAACGCGCGTACGCGCACGCACGCGTATACACGCTTTCTAGAATACGTGCATGTAAAAGGCAGCGCGGTATTAAGTAGCTGTTTAACATATTTTAATTGCCGCATTAAAATTCGAAATGTCACGGCATCGGGATTCACTGTGGTGCCTGTAATAGCCCTCCTAATAAACCTTCGTAGATCGTTTGTCTATAAAAATCCGATTTCTTAGAGTTCATCTAAAAGTCGTTCTAAGCCCGATATTATTTATTCTTCGTCCGTTTTGTGTCCGTCGTCGTTTCGAGAAGCGGGGCCGACAAAAGGCCGTTTCTTATTATTCGATTTTACGATACTGTTCGATGTTAGAAAAGAGTTTATGGTTGATCGTTGTTCTTGTTTGTCATTGTTCATTAATATTAACGATTCCATTCGGATCCTGCATGTGGATATTATTTTTCCCTCAACGACCTATTCACGAGAGCACTTCTGACGGACTTTCATAATCGTCGGTACGAGTTAACTATGTTTTTTTATTTGGCGGGCTGAGCATACGTATGCGCACACATTTCATGCACGTTCCATACTCGAGAGTGCGAGAGAAATAGCTTGCCAACTTTATTAGAACAGCAAACTAAACTGATTTACTTTATTAAACGTCTTTACTTTATTTAACACGTGCCACAGCGCATACTGCCGTCTCACTAAAGTGACCGACAAACGTTTATCGACTCACACCCAAGTATTATGCACGGGGAGGACCATCCAAATCAGTGAAAACGGTGCGCATTGCAGTCTCGAAAGCGCACGAACCATTGTTCACACAGGGTACACGTAAAGGGAAAAAGAAAATCCAAGTCTTCCATGCAGATTCAGAGCTCTCGATATCGTTCGTTTCGCGAGACATCTCCTTCGCCAGCGATGTCCCCGCAAATTGGAAGAAAACGAAAACGAAGAAGAGAACCCCGCACAAAAGGGGAACAAGATATGCCCACAAACGGTGTGCGACAAACGGTCCTCCAGCATTTATCGCATTGCACGCGCGCGTCATTCACCATGCATCCCCTGCATCGTTTTCCAAAAGCGCGAACGCGAAATCCGTCGGTTATACGGCACGTATGTAAGTAGGCATACGTACACGCGTAGGTGTGCGCGTACATTCAACAAACGAACACGAATAATATCTGGTATCATCGGCGGATGGGTTAGAGGCGCGTCAGTCGTCGGCGCGAAGTCAGTCACTGATGGCGCGGGTATGACGTGGTAAATTATTTATTCACTGGCGACTGCGGCTGAATAATGGATCTTCCTTCGCCGCGAATGGCACCGAGAAACGTTATTGATCACCGAAATATCAAAAGTAGGCGTATCCATCACCGATGGACCACCGTACGCACATGCACGTACAGGGGGACGTGTGTCGAAACGATCCGGTAGAGATGCGTGTACGGGCGCGCTTATCCTGAACACACAAGGGGTATCTATACACAGGTGGAGAAGGTGGAGAGGAACGGATGGACGGTCGGACGGACAGGCAGACAGACGGATGGAATGCTTGGCCTGCATTGGTGCGGGCCTGTTCCGACAATAAAATCGATTTTTCAAACGAGGCATTTATCATACACCCGCGATAATGGGTGTGTATGGAGATACGGTATAAATATTTCGAGGTAAATAATCGTTAGCTTTCGAGTACCGGAGTGTGGAGAGAGCATTAATAATATCGGTGTCCTTTTCACGTGCTAGAGGGAATTGACAGCATGGTAGAATCCTTCGTTACCAGTGTCCGCGCGCACTCATACGTGTGCATCCGCTCGCGCAGGTAATAAGCGTCGAGATCCTTGTTCGTCGTCGTTTCTCTTCTTCTTCTTTGTGCGAAGTGGAAAGCGTCCAGAAAATCTCAGGGCGCGATAATGGATGATTCGAAACGTACCTCTGAACGATCGGGAGATATCTTCCGTGGGATTTTAGACGGCGCACGTTTACCAAACGTAATCTAATTATTACTTTATCTGTATGGAGCAGAAGAAACATTTCGCTGTTTACGAAAGCCTACCGGATATTCGGTTCCAAATTAATTTCCTTGAAAATATTCGATGCTTCGATTCAAGGATACAAAGGAATTTAATATTAACAGAGAGTAATAATTTCATTCCACGTTTAGAGTCGCGATAAGAAATACGGTAATAGGATATAAAAAGAAGAAGTGAAAAAGGGCGAAATAAACGTTTTATTGATATTTTGCATATATCGTGCGGGAAATACGATTAACCCGTTTAGCGAAAAGTGCAGGAAAAACTTCGAGTTATATGAAAATATGAAAAAAAAAATATGAAAATATGATCCACGCCAGACCGATTTTCGGTCACTTTCTTTGACTAAAATTGTGCAGCAATTATGACGATAATTTGTTCAAACAAAAATGTGTACCCCGTCTGTACTGCATGATTAATGATAATGATTTTTGCAATCTAATGAATATTACACCAACACACCAACAAACCAACAAAAATTTTGGTCCTGATAGCGTGGGGCGCATACGACCCACGTGGCACGGAACGTGTTAACTTTCCGACTTGCGAGGACGGAAAGGAGGGCAAATTAAATTTTTTCGCGTGAATCACATTTTGTATTGTACACATATATGTATAAACATAATCGGGAGACGAAAGTTAGGTCACTATACATACATTATGTACCGGCTTCTTATTATTCAAAAAGTTAGTGATTTTGCTATGAGCTAATGTATTAACACATTGTTTATCTATGAAAATTGACGAAAAACGATTAGCTTCCATGGATATGCACGTGGTCATTTGATGTTTTCCGTCTTGTGTTTTGAGACAATCCTAACGGTTGAAAGGAAGGAAACAATTGAATGATTTCTGACACAAAGTTATAAACTTCGAGTTGCAGAGGCAGCAGCGATAGAAGTTCGACTTATAGAGGTATACTTCGAGTAGTAGAGGTTTGACTATTCTAAATTCGAGTTACAGAGGTAAAATGATGCATCTGGACACGTGGTAAATAATTCGAGCTAAAGTAAGTTTTATTTCGACTTGTAGAGGTTTTTGCAGCGGTGCGGAAGGGAATTAACACTAGAACTGCCGATAGGTTTCGGTACTATTTAAACAGTATGCGTTACACAGATTATGAACACGAAAGTGGTTGAATGGCCATTAAATAAAGATGTATAATTATCAGTTTGTCTTACTGAAAGACATCATAAATTGCTGCAACAATGCCTACGTGTTAATAACTTTAAAGCAAGAAATCTAACCAGTCATTTTGACTGGCCTGGTAGTTCTAGTGTTAACAAAATTGTCGTCTTATAGAGGTTTTCGAGTTATAGCGGTTCGAGTTATCGAGGTTCTACTGTAATAATTGCTTCAATGACCCGGGCTGTAGAATTGCGCACAATAAATTGAACATTACTTCTATATTGACCGCGATAGAGGGGTTAATGGTATTTTGGCAAATTCATCTAAAAAGTCACAACAAATATACCCGTACAGATTTCTATGCAATATTCTATTATTTCTGTAAAATATATTCCTAATCTCCAAGAAATCAAAAAAAGAAGTGCAACTTATAATGTATAAATGGATACTTGCATCGGTACATGAAATGTGTCTGCGAAAAAAGGTCCTAATGACGGACATTTAACGCTCCACTGAATGCTGGTTTTCCCGCGGTCGCCAAGGCAATTAGCATCCCGCTGATTTTCAAAGGAGGGTGTTGCGATTCACTTCCGAAGTACGCACTCGTGGACACTCTAGGCGCTTCGCGCCCTCTTTGTCCGATCAATCGAGGAAATTTTTCGGATGACTTGTTGAGATCGAGGACCAAATTATCGACGACAAGTGCCCTACGGACGAACGATCGCCGTTCAAGCAAACACAATAGCGGCCGATTCGCAAACGAACGTCATTATCTCGATGGAAACGTCTATTTGGGTTACCCACATATAGACACGTATCTTCCCCAAAATCTATGCAACCGTGCGCATTGCCTTGCATTCGTCTCTCTCTTTTTTTCCCTTCTAATCTCTTTGGGAACGTTTGTGTTATAGGCTTACTAATTTTTTATGATTGAAATGGAGATTAATTTTTTTACCTCGACCTTTATCTCTTGCCAATCTTTTAGTATCCAGGATGATATTATTGGTAACAGCTTGCGGGGTGTAGAAACTTGTGGATTGTGTTGTGGTACTGTAACGATCGTAGATTAGTTGATGCTGACCATTTCGGCATCGTTAAAGCGTGTCGTGGAAATGACGCTGTATATAAATGTTATATTTTATTTTACATATGTCAATGTATAGGCAATACTATGTACCTGCCTAATGTAATCTAATTCTTTTATGGAATGCGAACGCAATTAATAGAAATAAAGGTTGTGCATAGAATATGGTAATAGAAGAAAGAATATTGAAGGATAGATAATTCCATATGATAGTACAGTTCAAAAGAATTGCTGTAATTAAGATATTCTTTCACCTGTGTCTCAGCTACGTTAGAAAAATACTAGAACTACCAACTCGCGCATCCTTAATGTTAGATACTTTCAAATAAATGATCGTTATTTAATAACAACAGGAAAGGCAGTAATATAGAAACGGCTGAATTTTTCACGTTACAGATTACAAAGTGCTGTGTAAAATATACAATCCCTTTACCTCACACCTATTTACTACATCGTACATTGAATGAAAAAAAACCGAAACAAAGATTAATTACACCCATGCAGCAGATACCAAGTCGTAACGTTATTCAATCAACAACTGATCAAAACAATAGCTCAGCAGGAAAGTGTCGATGTTACAATAATTGCCCGTCAACGAAACCGGCGTGCCCATCACACTGAAACATTGTGTCGTTCGTCAAGGGTTGTTCGCATCCCATTTGCCGCGATAAATCAAGCAGAGACGAGCAGTGTGTAATGACGGAAACGCTTCGGCTCTGTCCATTAACCCCGAACGTTCCTCGCCGTCTGTCTATCTGCTCGCGGATCCGCACACGAGGATCGCCTGGGCCTCTGCGCTTCGAGTTGGACCGGCGGGAATGAAATAGAAGCGAGGCGAGACGCTCGTAACGACGTCCGTGACAAATCCACGTCGATTAATCTCCAACGGGCAGCTCTAGCCGGCACGGACCTGCCCGTTCCTTGTTTATTAGTATCGGTAGACACCGGCCGTTTACAAGGTGTAACTATGTGGCCAGGTGGTCGAACGTGGAACCCGACCAATGAAAACGCTCGCGCAGGGAGTGACCCCCAGCTGAGAATTCTCCGGGCTTCTTACTTTTTATTTCTCGCCTCCTACGGCGTTACCTCTTCATCTTCGCGTTGCGCACGGGCCACGGTGCTAGGGGTCCTACAGCAGGGCCAGATAGGTGTATGTGTAGCGGCGCGGCATAACCGAAGATAATTACACGATCGATATGCTAAATATCTCTCGCCTCAATCACGCGAATAAACGGAGACGTGCATGGTAAATTTGATTAGCCGCGAGATTATCGGCGTGTATACAGGACACGCAGACGGTGCACGTTTGCCGATCGTCAGACTGCGCCCCTTGGCGAACGATCACGGGGTCAGGGAAAAGTCCGACATTATATTAGAGTCCAATATTATTCGAGTCTGGGCCTGGGCTAGTGCGATAGGTGGATAGAACTTCTTGCTGAAATCGGAATTTTCCGTAATTGAATTGTGTAATTGGATAGCCGTTATTCGAGCAGGATTTATGTAAATTGTATTCCTCGATAATTATACGTATACATGGTCGGGGAAATATGGAATATTTGAAGGAGGTTGAGATCTTTACTGCCCTCTATAAAAATGTTACAGCGGGATAGATGAGCACTTGCACGAGCATATTCGCAGTGCAGATAACCACCCCTTATGCGCAGAGATACCTATATCGAATGATGAGGACTGTAGGAGATTTTACGTAGGGGTCTGGTTTGGCTCGGGCCATGATGGTTTACGCTGGGGCGTGAGATTGTCGCGCCTATACCGCGACGGTTCCTCTCGGGCGCCAGCTAACGTAAACCATCTCAAGGCCTGTGCGTCGCCTTTGGGAAGGGACGATCGGTGGAGACGATCGTCGAGGAGAGAACGAGGGCATTCGTATATTGATAGTCATTCATTGTGTATCGGTCATTGGGAACAGTGGTAGCGTAGAAGTTAATAAAGAGTATAATATATTGTGTTACATCCATCGTTTAATTGTGACTTTCATCGTTACCTCCCAACAGTCTTTTCCCCTCGGGACAAAGGTGCGAAGAATGAATTCAGCAGACAGTGCTTCAGTAGTAATAATTAATTAAAAATTAAAATTAATTCCTAGACGAATTAACATTATATGAATTGAAATAATTAATTTATTATTTAATACGTTACATCCCCTTAAATGATATTACACATAACGATAATAATTATTATCATTTTACGTTAATTCATCCGCAAACTCTTAGAAAAAAAGTAACGCAATGCACATAACGTTAATAACGTTAAGTAACACGCGTACTGGCCATCTTCTCCGCACGTTGCGGTGCCAAACTGAGCCAACCAAAAAATCCACGCAGGTGTGTTCATAGATCGCAAAGCTGCGCGTACACCGGCGATTCAACGACTTCGCATTCATTCCAACACATGCACGCGCGTTACCGTGTAAATGTGTTCAAACTTATGCACCGGACACACGAGAAGCGTGAGTTTAATCTACTAACCCATAAGCCTGGTCAGACGGTGCTGGCCTAAAGGGGATCGGGGATAAGAGGCGCAACGGGCAGAAGGGTATATTCCATGCGAACCTCCGAGAGGTTGACTTAAAGGCTTCGGATTCTTATTTCCCCATAAATAATTTTAATGACGCACCGCGGCAGTTCAGGTATAGAGGAAAGCTATGCGTGGCCCTGTACCTGTAGCCGGCCCTCGTATTGTTATTTATTATATTCGTTGCATGCGGATGAGCGTCCACGCGCAAACGCGTTCGTAACTCTGCGTGTGTGCGTGGAAACGCGAAAATACGGCGGCATGATATTCCACGAATATATTTTTCCTATGCCCCGCGTAGAATCGCGTCTATCCATTCGCATATCTATAATGCGTGAACTGCGCACTGTTTAGAATTTTTGGGATCATCCAAGTGGCTAGGTATGTCTACGGATATTTGCAGAACAGTGAATCGTTCTTTGCCGGCGAGTGATCCCTAGTAGCACAAAATATTGGATACATATTTATCCAACATTAACACTAGGTTTACGGGACGCGTCATTTTGACGCATTTCGAAATGTTTTAGGAAAATTACAAAAACCGTTCGCATTTTTATTTTATCTGTTGTACTGACTTTTATCAGTTGAACGAGGTGAATCTATATTGAAGTCTATTTTCTTCAAAAGTTTTGAAATATTGAAATTGAAGTGTGTCAATTTGACGCACATCTGACACGATCGTAATGTAAGTAAAATTTTTAGTAAATTAGTTTTATCTCTACAAAAACTACAACAATGTACGAATGAACCGACTATACATCGATCCCGTTATCTCAAAGTTAGCCGAACCATATCTTCATCAAGGACGAAATATAACAGTGGATAATTTTTTCACTAGTATTCCTCTAGCTGAAAAATTGGTTGCAAAAAGAACCAGTTTAGTTGGAACTATTCGAGCCAACAAGAGAGAACTTCCAATGCCAGCAAAAATGAAAAAAGATAAAATGAAGTTATATTCATCAAAACATTATAAGTCAGGAAAATGACTTATAATAGACCAAATGGCGCGCAAATATACCACCAAAGCAGCATCTTTTCGATGGCCTCTCCAGGTGTTCTTCAAAATTTCAGATTTAGCGGCAATAAACGCATGGATCTTATACAAAGAATGTATTGAATCAAAATCATCCAGAAAGGACTTTCTGCTTCAGTTGGCCAAAGAACTTGCAGAAAAAGAAAAGAAAGTTTACAAAAACATAGATTATAATAAACCGTCACCTAGTACTTCGCAGGAACGCAAGACTTGCCAAATTGGATTTTGTAAAAGAAACAGGAGCATTAACACCTATAAAAAATGTGAAAAGACTGTTTGTGGAAAGTGTACAAACAAAATTGAATATTTGTGTAAAAGAATGAATGTAGAATATTGAAGTAATGTACTTAAATATTATTGAATAATAAAAACTTTTCATAAATATATATCTCATATTTTCATTTTTTTACTTGTAGTGTTTAATTATATTGCTTTCTAAGTGGTTGTTTTTCTTTAAATATATGTATTCGTTCATGCGTCAAATTGACGCGTGTTCGTAGAGATAGGTATGTAAGAAATGACCGTAAACCTAGTGTTAAAAAGAGATTGAATCTCTTTTTTAATATTTAAATATACATACAATATGTATTCTAGATTCGGAAAGAAATATTTTTTTTCGAATATTTATATAATATTTATTTGATGTCACGGCAAAACATTTATTTCCAAATATAAATTAAATATTCATTGAATATTTGAAAAAAAATATTTCTTTCTAAGAGAAAAATAAA
The DNA here is from genome assembly GCA_963583965.1 of Nomada ferruginata. NCBI lineage: Eukaryota > Metazoa > Arthropoda > Insecta > Hymenoptera > Apidae > Nomada > Nomada ferruginata. The sequence goes on from OY757213.1 coordinate 17,857,325, forward strand.
TATTCGCTTTATATTAGAAAAAAAATATTTAATTTATATTAGATATGAAATATTTGTTTGCACCCTCTTTTCAATATATCGATTGAGATATTGATTGGAATGTATGGATTGCGAATCATTGCGTGACGAAATAGTAATTAACAATTGACCGTTTGCGTTGTTTAGCAACAAGGCAATAATTCAAGCTGAAAGAGACATTAACGCAATATTGCTTAACATTGACGGGATGAAATGTAATGTTACGATGGTAACAAGTGTTAGACTGTGTAAAGTTAATACCGTGTCTGATACCTGTGAAAATGATACCTACCAAACATTTTGTACTTGCAGTTGCATGCTTTTTTAATGTATATTTTAATAAAATATTGCATGCTATTTGTTCGGCTTTGGTAGTGTTATTTGTAGCATTGTACAGTTGTAATAAACAATTGGAAATTCTGCTTTTTCCAAGATGCTTTATGCGAAACTTTATCTACGAATTCGGTATGATCAATACGTAGAGAGATAGATACGTAAGTACGTCTAAATTACATTCATTATCAGTATATTGATCCAGTTCGTTCTACAGGTATGCCCCAGCAAACGAAAAAATTACTTCTTGACGTATGTACACCGACAGTATACAAAAGGTTAACACTAGAACTACCGATAGGTTTTGGTACTATTTAGACAGTATACGTTAGACAGATTATGAACACGAAAATGGTTGAATGGACATTAAATAAAGATATATAATTGTCATTTTGCCTTATTGAAAGACATGAATTGCTGCAACAATACCTATATGTTAATAACTTTAAAGCAAGAAATGTAAAACCAGTCATTTTGACTAGCTTGGTAGTTCTAGTGTTAATAATAATTTTCACCCCCTGGGTGTAGAATAAAAATTGATAATCCTGGTGCCTATACCAAAATGCAATGAACATACCCCGTTCAACGAAACACTCTGAGCGAATCACACGCCAACCGTCTGAAACGAATTTCTTTCCCCGATCGAATACACGAGTGTACACTAACCAGTATCTACTCGAAGGGTTAAAAAAAAGTCCCTAAAACAAACCGATCGAAGCCTCGTCTCGTCGTAACCTATCACAACACGCTCTGCAATTACACCAGACTACCCCCCTCGTCGTGCCGTCTCAAGAGAAAGGTCCTCGACAATGATCCTCCGTACGACCAATGGAAAAGGGGTTGCAATAGCGCCGGAGTAGGGGCAAAAACACACGCGTTTGCGCCTCGCGGCTCCTCCACTTTCGTGCCGCTGGGCGGGCTGCGGTTCGGCCAATCAGACGCGGCGTTACGGCTGCATCCACCGGGCCGTTCACACCACGCCCACTCTTCAGAGATACGACACCCCGCACCGGGTCGTGGCATTCTGGGCCCGTGAACCGCAGCCCGTCCGGGAATTACGTTTGTTGTACCGTCGAGCACACCGAGTCTCGAGCCATGCTGCGCTCCTCGGGCGTAGCTGTCGTATCCTTCCACGCCGCGTGAACGCGTCTATTTTTCGCGCGGTTCTACGCGATGCTCTTGAAATCGCTCGTATTGCGCTCGTGTGACCGATAAGAGATAATAGAACGGAATTGTTAAACGAACGCGAGCCGGTGGTGTCTGGATCGAGGATCGGGGCAGTCATGAAGGTACGTGGATGTTAATATCGTGTTTTATTCGGTGGAATGAAAGGTCGATTTGTACCTTATGGCCTCGCGATCACGGGGGGTTGTTGTATGTACCTTGATCGATGTCGTTCGTGCGTTCCCTTCGTGCGACAAATTGCAGCTTCGTCGTGAATTTTAGTACTCGATAGCAACCCGTCGTGAAATAATTTATTCGCTATTGGCAGTCGATGTCGGTTCGTTGGTATACGTCCCGTCTCTTCGGTAAATTAGATTTTAATATTGTTCTCTTGTCTTTGTCAGTGTAGCGCGTTTTGTGCGTGAAACGTTTCAGAAATATCAGGGAAACGGGAAAGGTGTGCGGTTTAAATAAATTTTCTTTATATTACAGAAGAACATAGGAAACGGTTTAGAAAAAAGGACGACAGTTAGTTTTACGAATGAATTGTTTTACAATGTGTTCGTATTTAGCCATGGAAGTGATAACAAGAATGTGAAGAATATTCTGTGCCATCTACAGCTAATACAAAGCAGTATTTTTATCTTGAATGATTAGGTTCATCCTTAAAGAAAGAGTTTTGCAAGTGCGGTGATAAAATTGAAAGTTTCCACGATACCCGATAAGGATCTTTTAATGTGCAATACATGTTGGAGGACAATGTTGTTAAAAACCTATATCTAATATGTCTTTAATTAACGCGGTTTTAAATGGCACGATTTAATTATCAACATTAAAGCAAGTTGTATTTCAAAGGGTTTTGGAAATAGACAGAAAGAATTCAGAGATTGCATGCGTATTTTACCCCTTCTCAATAAATTCGTTTACCGGGTTTTCGACCTGAGTTTAGAACAATTCTAACACACCCCGTGCCTGATAAATTATTTTTGCCTTTACCAAACGTACGTATAAACTGTTATACGAATGTTGGCTTCTTAGATAGTTTAATTTTTGCGGCGAATAAATTTTTTGAGAACGCGACGTGATTCTCATCACCTATTGCACATCGTAGGGCGTTTTAACTTTCTTGGCACTTGGACACTGAAGGCACTTCAGATAATCAGGGAATACTTGAACAGAGTTTCATCGTATATTAACGTCGCGTCGGTCAGTCATAAAACACGCTGAATATTTACGAGTAATTAGCATTTATCCTTTCAACCACGCGTTGTCGAATAAAAAATACCACCATTGCACAACTGATATGGTGGCAGTGTATACATATAATATCTAGGTACAATTGAACTAGGTGCGTTCACTTCCTCAGTGATTCACTTTCTCCATGAAAGTAACCGATCCTTCGATTAAGCTCGCAACTCGCTGATTCCAATAATCGAAGCTGTGTAATTGTGCAACGAAGATTCTTTCCAAACAGACGGTGTTACTTCTACTACAACCCACGATGTAATATAAATTCTCGACAATTCTTTTTAACATTATTTTACCTCAATTTAATCATTCGAAGACTGTTAAAACGGCTCCTATGTATCTAAAAATTCAGAGACTAGTGTATCGTAACTTTCGTTTGAACGAAAGTTACACGCAACGCCATCGTCCTACGGATCTCCATAATTGTCACGAATCCATCGTTATTTGCAAGCATCCCATCCTCGAATTCTCAGAGTTAGAAGTTCCTCGACTCACAATGGACGCGATCAAAGCAGCCCACTTTCGTACGGATTACACGTACCATAAAGTCCCCAGCTAGATTTGTCACGGTCGGGGCTTGATGAGGTTGATAAGCGTTGGTGGACAGCGATACTGATTGCGCGAAAAAAAAAGCGATGTGAACGAATGGCAAGGAATCCTCGAGTCACCTAATGCCGCCATCCATGAGACTCGGCTCGGAGCAACAGATTTTTTAACGGGGAAAACGCCTGAGTATTTAGATAGAACATAGAGTTTCCAGGTACAGCAATGAATGCTCGAGTTTCCTCGAAATTCAGATATTTAAATATCCTACACTCATTCATAGAAGGTTCATTCATCGAACATCGAAAATAGCGTGCACATAATTCCGTCGTACACGAAATTGCAAATGCGCGACAAATAAGAAACTTCGGGCCAAAGTGACTCCATCTCACCTATCTATTCATTGAAGGCGAGCATAAAATAGGAAATATAGTTTGCATGAAAAATAAGGATTTAATATCAATTATTTTGATCAATTTTCCACGCAACGGTGATAAATGAATTTACCTATCTACATTTATCTCCTCGAATACAATCATTTGAGTGGCACATTCAAACTGAGAGGAGAGTAGAATTTTATCTTTGTTTCGGTATCGAGTCAATTCGACCCATATTTTAGTACAAAAGCTTTAACATATGATCAATGGTAGTATAATTACGTTTCAACCCTTTCACTCCTGACACTGGCAGCCACGAGATAGCCTGTGGATATTAACTCTGTTACAGGCGTTGTACGTGAAACAGTAGGTACTCGAGAAGAAACAATAAACTATATAATGATCGCATGGTCGTACACTTGTAATGGACTATGTATCACATTTGTTTGACTTGTATCTTCAATGCAATAAGTTAAAACAATGGATTAACTAAAGAGGGTATCGTGACCCCGGGGCGCAACGCCAGCGTCCTGCATCGTCTTATTACATGATCATTATTCAGCGAACGTCGCTGCAGTACAGAAAGGGTTAACTACGGCAGAAAATTTCCTGGAAAATCTAGCCATGTCTAGCGTGTATTCTAAATCGTTTAAGGGGCGAAAGGTTGCACAGAAGCTTACGAATTTTCTTTCGTTCTCTCCTACAGCCATTTCATCTTCTTCTGTTGATTACTCCTAAGGTTCCTCCTGTTAGTCTGTAGTGAAACTATTAGCGATAAGAATAATCTATAATCCGGGTTAAAATTCTTCGTGAACATTGTCTGGACGAACCCTCCAACGACGCCATCAGAGTCCCACAAAACTGACAAGGAATCATATCGGGGTGTCCGCCTCCGATTTTGATGAAACTTGGTGGATATATTAAGCAGGCGAAAATAAGGGACACGTATTTTTTTATAGCTGCCCAATCGCAAGTTTAGGGGTGAAACCACCCCCTTGAAGTTTCAGCAGAAAAATGGTATCTTGAAAACGGTTACAGATATAAGAAAACTTCTTAAGGAAAAGTTTCATGGTTTTTTGAGGTAAAACAAATAGTGGTCATAGATTTTGTAAAAACAATAACAATAAATTTGTTTGTTATAAACAAATTACTTTTTGCAAAATCTATGACCATTATTTGTTTTACCTCAAAAAACCATGAAACTTTTCCTTAAGAAGTTTTCTTATATCTGTAACCGTTTTCAAAATACCATTTTTCTGCTGAAACTTCAAGGGGGTGGTTTCACCCCTAAACTTGCGATTGGGCAGCTATAAAAAAATACGTGTCCCTTATTCTCGCCTGCTTAATATATCCACCAAGTTTCATCAAAATCGGAGGCGGACACCCCGATATGGTTCCTTGTGAGTTTCTTTTCCTACATTCACAAGGGCGAGTTCCATACATCAATACACGAACCAACATCCCATCTTCTACTTCCTTCCAGCTATGTTCTTCGTACGTACTTAGGTATTTATTGATATTAGGTAAAAAAGAAAATAATAAGTCCATACAGAGTACAGGAAAGTATGAAGAAAGAATAGAATGATATCTGTCCGATCCAGCTGGCCAAAAGTCGATGTTAAAAATACCTTCTAATCTGTACAACTGATCGATCCACTGCTATTCTTTTTTATCGATTTGTGCGCTCGTGAAATCCGCATTTGAAACGCAGTTGACGGTTCCGAATCTGTGCATATATTTTCCATGCCGAACCTACCACCCCTACCCCCACTTTGGCATATGCAGTAGCGCGGAATGACACTCTTGCGTATAATGTGCACGAAACAGGGGTGACGGATTACGGTCGATCGCCTCCTGCGATTGTCTTGTCTGGATGTCGATCGCGTGTCGGTGCTGCCAACTTCCTGTATGCTAAGTATAGCCGAGTCCGTGCTCGGGCCCTTCTGTTCCATCGAGTATGCGGTTTTACCTTCGTTGTCACCGGCGCATTGATGCGTGTCGCATGCTCCGATCAGAACGTAGCATCGTGGATGCATTGAATGTTGAAGCAGTCGAACGTTGTCGAGCGAATGGCTCATTCGATCTTTGATACTGTTAGGACACTTTGGAATTATAATCGTACGCGAAGGCGGGATCTGGTTTGGGATTGTCGTTCTCGAAGGGGCTGAGTAACTTGTTTAATCCGACACGGCTGGCTTCCCTTTGTCTCGCGCGGCTAGGAACGACGGGGATTGTTTGGGAAAGCGATGGTATTTGGAAGGAAATAAGGCCGCGTGCCATTGATTATGTATCGATGTACTTGTTTCAACCATCGATTATATGGAATGGGAGTAATTCGAAACTTGTTCTGCATTCGATTGCAGCTGTGTCGTATGGTGAAACGGACTTTTCACTGCATCCAGCATTCTTTAGGCGTCGCTGGTAATTAATAGGGTAATAAAGGTGATTGCGTGCTTCTAGTCAGGAATAGCAGATAAAAGAAAGCTGCATTAACGAGAATAACACTGTTTGTTAAAGAGCATTAAACTGTCCTTCGAAGTTAATTACAAGCATAGCAAGTTTTATCCATAGATAGGTGGAATCTAGATAAGTCTGTCAGTAATAAACATTTTTCCCTGCCAATGATACAATGATTAAAAGTAATTCTTTAGGAAAAAGGCAAATGGTTGCAATTGCAAGAGATTGTACAAAAATTCCACGATTTAGAAGCATGTAAAGTGTGATCCGTAAAAATGTGTTCATAGGTAGCAAAACATCAAATGAACACAAATTATTTGACAGGTTGCAAATAAGTCGGACTACTAATTTATAAACCTAGTAAGCCCCTTCTAAATAATTTATACTGATCTGTCGATCCACCGAAAAGTCTTTACCGATTCTCGTGCTGGTCCACTAACGATCAAACGTTTCCCCAATGAGCACGTACACACTAAGCCACGTTATTTATTGACACTGATAACACTGTTCAACACGGGTCTGATTTTGTAACTTTCATTATGCGTTTCTTATAGACTTTAATGTGCTGAATACGAATCTGTAATACGTTTTTCTCCAGATCGTACCATTTTTGAACAAATAAATTTTCAAGGAAAACGCAAATTTTCAACTTTAGAAGTGTCTTGTACTTTTGCGGTAATAGTTATTCAGTTGCGCTTGGTGCCAAATGATTCTTTGAAGTTTCACGACTAAAATGATATATGTTGTTATTAGACTATAAACATTTAAATGTGTTTAAATAATGATCAAAGTGAAGGACACCGACAATACACCCATTTTGGCAGACATCTCTCAATTTATTTCAAAAACTAAGGGTCTAGGAGAAGATCTAACTATGCCACGCGATAGAGCAGACCTTTCTGCAAAGGAAAGCATCAACGGAAGTTGCAAAATCATTTTCGTTTTCAATATACAAGCGAAATAGTTTGGCAAATAATTATTATAATTATTATACAGTAAAGAAAACTGCGTTAATAATGTTTGTCGATTACGAAATAAAACAGTCGATAAATCTCGAAATAATTTTCTATACGTGAATTCAATTGACAACGCAGGCCAGCTTACATTCGCTCGTTAATTGTACCATCAGTATCTACTCTCCACATTATCTAAAATACCTGTGATTAAAACCGCGCGAAAACTTACTTCCTCCAAACTTGCCATCAAACAGACAATTTTTCATAATACCCTCAAAGTGCCACTCAACTCGCGCGCCAACAAAATCATCCGCAATCATCTTCGCAACGAGCGTCCGCCGTTCTTTCCACGCAAAGTCCCTTAATTAATAAAACCATAGATAAAAAACGTAGCGCGGCAGAACGAATGCGACGTGTGCCACGCTAAAGACCGGCCGTGCACATCCGTTCGTGGATATCTATAAAGCATACCTACGCAGACACGGGGCGAAATCGTAAATACCTGTAACATCACATCCGAGACACGGCGCGTCCCACACGAAGGGCTCTACGCCAGGAGACCTTTCAAGATGGCATCCGGTACGTGTGTGGTCCAGTAAATTGTCGGCGTAAGGCGCAAAATGGCGCATCAGCCTGATCCGAAGTTATATGGTACCGTTTTTAAGGGACTCGCTAACGGAGAGTGCAAATCGCGGGGACAACAGAGAACGACACAGGGAGGAGCTCGTGGAGGCGCAAGTGGTTATGTATCCGTTTGTATAAATGCCCGTGACACTGCGACCTGCTCGAGGGAATCGCGATCGTGACATTGGGGAATTGCGGAGAGTAGACACGGTATATTGCACATCGTCGGGGGTCATCTTTTTGGCGTAGGTGCTACGTGTAAAAGAATTTTTAGAGTTGCAGCAATGAATTTTTTAGGCGAGCAGAATTTGCGTCGTTAGTAAAGGAATCGGCACGCGATGACGCGGCAGATGTTTGTAATGCAGGTGGATGAATTGAACGATACAGAGATGAGACATAAACGAGAAAAGCAAAGAATATCTCGAAATGGTAGGTAGGGTAGACCGAGGCGGATCGGATCACTTTTGATTTGATGGTAAAACGAAAATAGTTAAAATTTAAGTTAAAATAAATTCGTAACAAGTACTCATTGAACAAGAACATTCATAATAAAAATATAAATAAATTAAGAAATTCCTTTTCTATGGACAAAAAATGAAAAAGTGGAAAATATCCGATTCGCCCCAAGGCTCGGGGCGAATTGGATTTTCGAAATACCTCTAAAAAAAAAGAAGACAATATAGTTTAATAATAATAATGCCAAAGACTCTACGTAGTGCATGGGTGGCAAGTACATTGTCCTTGAATACCACTTATATTAGCACACTTTTCGTGCCACCACTTTTCACAGGTATTGCACTGTATCCAATCCTCCACAGGTGGATCAATGAATTTCTCGTTATAAACAATAAATGCAATGCCACTCTCTTGAAAAATTGTTTTTGCCCTTTACCTTCATACCTGAAATTACTTGACTTATATTGCGGCTCCCTCCATATTTTTTGGACATCATGATCCCTGGTTAGTCTTTTTTACGTATGACAGAACCATCTCTACCTACATGTATAAATTATTATCGCATTTATAGTCATATAACTATATCAATAAAAAAAAAGAGTAATCCGATTCACTACAAATGAAGTGATCCCCATATAATAATAATTTTAAAGTGAATAAAATACCCAAACAAGTTATGATAAAATAGTGAAAATTATATCAAATATTATTTCTGGACACTATACAAACTAATAATATTAAACACATTTGGATGTTAAACCTTACCTTTTAATTTTAAATAAGAAATTGTAAGCTATGTATCTTGGATCTGCACCAAAATTATTGCGATCGTCCGCGTAAGGCAATCTTGAAATGCGTGTCAACACTGAACGGTATTGTAAAACAATAGAAAAACAATTTAAAGAGGTTCAGGGAAAGGGCGTGAGCAGTGTGCCCACATCTTAGACGATTTTTTCAATGGTAACATAACAAATTTCAACTACATTCTTATTTCGATCCGATTCGCCTCGGTCTACCGTACAGTTTTATCATTTTTAGGGAACTTTGAACGCAGTTGAAGAATCTGATAAATACCTATTGGGTTTCAGATCTATGCTTTTTATTTTATGTTGATACGTAGGGGATGAAATTTATTAAAGCCATATCACAAAGCTAAGCATTGCTAATACTTTACATGCGGATGAATGAATACCGCAAACAAGCGATATTTATCTGTGGTCTTATTTTACTGTGCCTACTATTATCTAATCACTTCCGCGTAGAAGAAGAGTTTAATGATCGTGCCTGTTGCGGGTAATTTTCAATAGTGTATTTCTGTTTCGTTACGTCTGCAGTTATTAATATGTTTCTTACCGTATTTCGTTTTTAATGCAGAAGCAATTTTGCTGGTTACAAGTTCCATGATTATCGCAGTGTTGCCTACCTATTCGATGTCTATGTATAGTTACCATTTCCGTGTACACTTATGACGTTATTACGAGTTGTGCGTGTCTACCTAACAAACTTATTGTCTTTCAGCGAATTATTTATGACAGTGAGATGAATCGTCATACGTCATGCAGTAAGCTTTTAAATAAAGATGGACTAACTGTTGCCGGGAATTTCAAAGTTGAATTCATTCGATACTGTCATTGATTTTTTTTATAATATAATTTATTCTCAAAAGAGGTCTGGAAAATTATTAAAAACGGAATATAAATAGAGCCAACGAAAGGGGGAACAAATAATGAATTTTCCTGTAATACACAAATATCATAAATCTAAAAGAATCTGCGTAAGCCATAATTCCCGGCAGACAAACGATCTTGCGCTTTATTCAATTATTGCATTACGCCTTTAACACTAAACGTACCCGTATTTCACACATACCTATTCTTACCATAAGGGGTCACTTGACCCCTTATGAAATGAAAGTATACTAGGTAAATTATACTTTTTTTTTTAATTTAAAGTAAATTTTGAAAGGGGTCATTTGACCCCGCTTGGTACGTTTAGTGTTAACTTATCGCCAGCCTGCGTTTCTTAAATTTATATAATTCTTAAACCAGCAATCTAGGATACTAAACATACTCCTAGGTGTGTGTATGTAGAATATAACTCGAATATATCTCGTGCGTGTACAAAAATAATAATGGGAACGGTGCACCATCCTCCGTATACGTGCAAGCCAAATGCGGCGGTTATGCTAATCGGGGAACAATTTTATTTCGCCACGGCCGCGCGAAGAAGTGTCGGCGCGTCGATGACAAAGTGTGTATTCCGTGAATTAAGAAGAAAAAAGCGAATATGAGAAATAGAGGGGGATAATATATCGCGATAGTTGTAGAAGTAAAACGAACCGAGCCACACTTCTGGCACTCTATTAATAACATGCAAACATATGTTAATGTGACGCGTTTCCTTGGGCACGTTGAATCAATTTATTATACCGATCTAGAGATCTCGATGCAGATTTCTTTTGCACCTTTTTTCCCCCTTCACATCGCCGAGCACGCCGGCCGATGCAATGAATATTTCGCATTCCCGTACACTTTGCAATTAATGCACTTCAGCTGGTCCATTCACGGCTCAACTTTATTGCCCACTTTCCGCTGTTCGTACATCGCTTTTCAACGTCAGACATAAAATTGGAAACGTGGTCGTCAGACTTGTAATTCGGCTGGCGAGTAGGTAGCGGTGATTTTTGGTGAAAGAAATTTAATTACAAAAAGGAAATAGATGTTAGTAGAAGATATTAGGTGACTACTGTATAAAGTCTGCTACGTGAAAAGAGATGCGCAAATGACACTGCAGTAAAAAAAAGATTAATTTCGTAACTTCCAGTGGAAACGTGAATGAAATTCTTCACGGAAGACATGTGGAGTTGAGTTTATAATTATAGTGTTTCAAGCTGTATTTATTCATGCCGCTTGATATTTCGATGCGGCTAATTTCTCGCCAGTAAGTATTTTACATCGTTAACATTGTACATTGAACTTATTCACCCGAATGCAACTAATAGAAAATTAAATAGTATAAAAATTCCAAGATATATATTTACTATTTAAGACTGGTTCCACGTCTGTACGTACATGGTTCCTTTAAAACGAAAAATTTAATCGCACATTAATAACGTGAGTCGTTAATGAAAATCCAGAACCACCGAATTACACAGCACAACGACCTCCCTTTGTAGCCGGCCACTTTCGGTTGATCTATTAGTGAGCAGCCCGAGGTACATAGTCACGAAACGCATCTGTTCCTCGTTCAGTCAACCATTCACGATGATACAACGGCGAAGAAAAGCCGGCAAAAGAATCGGGGAAGGCGGACGTATTACATTTTGTCGCGTGAAAACCAGAAATCGGATGGCGATTTAAATGGATTTCGAGTGGCTCCACCAGGTGGACCGTTCGTTGTATATACCTGCGGGGGATCATTTTGCCCCCTGGGACACAGGGATGGAGGGGTGGTTTTTTTTTCTACGAAGGCGTGAAGAGGCTCGTGCCCTTGGTGGCTGAATGCCACTCGAAAAGCCGCTGGAAACACACGAAAAACCGGACAAGTATTATTTTCCTCGAGTGCCCTCTTTGTTGTTCCCAATTCTACACTCTTTCACCCTGCGCCTCTATCTCATTCTTTTTCGAGTGGTGGTGTATCGTTTGAAAAGGCGACCAAAAGAAGGATACCTCGTAGTGGGCCACTTTGTCAACTTGTCACCTGGGCCCAGAAGATCCGAGAGAAAACGAACGAAAGGCCCCTCGGGAAGAAGGGAACGAGGAACGTTCTTGTTCGCACCAGGAATCTTGACTTCTCCCTTCCTTAAGATATTCTCCTTTTCCATGATTCTTTTTTTTTGCGGAAGGCGGTCGGTGTGTTTCTTCTCGCCTTTTACGTGTTTCATTTCCTCCCTTTCTTTTTACTTCTTCTCTGCTCTGTTCTTGCCCCGATTATTGATACCTGGTGGAAATTACAATTTGTATCTATTGTTAACAAAAATTTGTTTCATTAATCATACGAAATTTCTATCATACGCTTTATCTAGCAAATTACGCAGGTGTTCATTACACTGGTTAATTTATGTCTACATTCGGGCACTTTATTATCACTGCCCTTTTCACGGTGGCACTTGAGGAGTATGTATTGCTTTCTTACGCCACTCTACTCCATTGATCAAGGGATGTATAAATCAAATTGGAAAAAAATCACGTGGTCGCCAGATAGATGTTTAAGTAAAGCAGATAAAAACAGCGAGCAAAACGAATTCAAAAGGCCAGGGTGAAGGAAGTGAAAATAGGTAAAGGGGTCGGGCGTATAGCTAACACGTGCGACTTGCGATGGAAGTGTTACACGAGCGTTTAAAGTCATCGAATCACAAACTTGCATGTCTTTGCAGCAGAGAGATTCAAGTGCAAGTTGGTGTAGGTTGCGAGGTTAATTAACGACACGCGGGTAACTTGTCGAAATTGGACACGTGTAGCAAACATTCTCTTAGTGAAGATGGATATAGACACGTCTATATGCTAGCTGGATAGTAAATAGTTTTTATTCGATCAGCATTCGAAACTGCTGATGTAGGAAAAGTACATTTTACTCCTCTTAAAAAAACACAATACAGATGCCATTAATTTTACTAGTGAAATATTAGTCTGTAAAATATAAATCTATCAAAATGTTAAAAACCCACAACATTTAAAGCCACGGAGACATACTACCAAGAATTAATCAATACCAAATACTCCTGAAAATAGTTTAAAACATAACAGAGGAATTTTCAACGTCGCAAATAAAATTCGTCCCCCACATTTTGCAATTCAATATTTGTAGATTACTGTTATCACCAGGCTTCAGATATAAAATAAATAAATATATATAAATAAACCCACGTTTCCCTAGCATGAAGCAACCTTAAAATCAAGCGGGGCACATTACAGCGGCGAACGAAGTAAAAAGAACACAGAAGATACACAACCGGGCTGTTCAAAAGTTACGCTCATTGTTGGCAACAGGGACGAGTATTATCGTTATTACCTCTCCGCGTACCTACCTTCGAGTGACATCGTCAGAGTAGTGGTAGACAGCCGGTCGAAGGGAACGAAGAAGTATCGGTTTCAATGGACACCGTGTCCTGGACCGAAAGTGACACGGAGCCGCGAATACCGTAGGAAAAGGCATAGTGGGACCACTAGAGGACCTCCCGTCGACAGGCTTTCAAGTTTGAAAGTCATATCCCGGTGGTGTGCCTCTCTGTCGACAAGGGGACCGAAAGCGAAACCACTCGAGAGGCAAGAATGGGGTCCCATGGCCATTCTGAATAGAGGCGTGTATAAACCCAGTGTACGAGTCCTCTATGGATGCCACTCTGCCGTCCGTTCACCGATCTACCTTTGTGTAAATAAGGCAATAAGGCGAAGCAAGCGGGATTACTCTCCGCTAAGTCTACAGATCGGATTATTGGAAAGAAGGAGAGGGATAGATGATTGGGGTGATCGATTCCATTCCAACCCGATTGTGATGTCAAAAATATTTGAATGCACTACGACGCTTCTCGATAGAGAGGAAAGAGTTGAAAACGCTGAGAAGGCGAGGTGGGGTTAGTAAGTACTTGTAGATGAGTTGTTAGTTCAAGGGGTGGAAATGTTGATCTATTTGCGGGTACAATGAAGTTTAGGGAATGGACCTTGGTGGCGCAGGTCTTCCATGAAACGAAGTGGTTTCCTCCCTTTTGGGTTTTAATCTGCAGCTCATGTACGCATGGCTTTATCCCTTTCCTTTAATTGCGAAAGAAATTTAACGCTAGAACTACCAAGGTGGTCAAAATGACTTGTTTCAGATTTCTTGCTTTAGAATTATTAATATACATATAGGTATTGTTGTAGCAATTTATGATGAGTTTTAATAAGACAGAATGACAATTATATATCTCTATTTAATGTCCATTCAACGGCTTACGTGTTCATAATCTGTCTAACATATGCTATCTGAATAATACCAAAATGTATCGGTAGTTCTAGTGTTAAATAAAGTACGTGTTTCTTTGAGCAGAAATATAATATATCCAATATATTCACTTCACTTTAATACAACAATTATAATATGTTCAAGAATCCAATTCTGCGAGCACATGCAAAACAATTATAGGCATAAATAAAATAGAAGCATACGCATCAACCTTGCATTTAAAAAAGTGCAAGCAACAGAAGAGTTTCGGAAAAGCATTGAAGCAGAAAATATTCGGAATTAAGGACTAACGATTCGCCGGGTATCGTGAGCAAATTGTTCCCTTCGGGGGAAAGTCGAGTCCTCGAGTGTCATTCTCATAATAAACCCCGAAAATCACGCCCCTGGCAGTCCGTGCGACCGCAAAAAGCAACTTCAATATAGTCGGGGTCTGGTACAAATGGGAGGGTACGTCGGTTCACCATAACTCATGGGGCTGGTCCTGTGTGTCGAGAATGCGTTTCCACGATGGGCACCGTATGCGGAACCTTACAAACACGCGCGTTCTCTAACGCGTTAGGTGTTAGGTATAGATGCAGCACCTACGGCTTGTGCAGGTATTATGTTACAATACTATTATGTAACCCCTGTGTGCTACTATTGTGGGGCCCGTTGTGACGTATGGTTAACCACCAACCATAACCAACCAAATGTTCGCACGTCCTAACCGTGCATGTATCTCGTGTTCGCCTGTTGGTGTGGAATCGGCGAGGAATGAACATCGAAGATAAGAGGGGATGATTGTTCGAGTGCAATTAGCAGTGCGAAGTTTGGAATTAATAGAAGAATAGATTTATCGTTGTGCATCTGCTTCCTTTGTGGATTTTATTCCATTAGATCTATTTATATTCTGTTGTGCGTAATTCTGATAATTCTGATATGTTGTTACATATGTGCGAATAATAGACACCTACACAAATCTGTGATACACTTTTGTGACTGGTGGGGAGGAGATTCGAAGAGTCGAGCAACTTACAGATCCGATTATTTTGACATTTATCATGTTTTATTGCCATTTATTTTACTTATTAATACAAAATATTGATCTTCTGATTGTATTATTATTTATTACAAAAATCGAAGTAATCCCTTTTCATTGAATATCGATACGTGCTATAAATAATTTCGAATTACTCTTGCACTTGAAAATATCCTCGTTTCTAATATTTCCAAAAAAATGTTCGCCCGTTCGCCAGAGAAATGTACTCGAGAGAAATGACCAACTAAATAATTATTCTCCGCGTTTAATATAAAATTCCCCAGTAAAATCCACTCGTTGGAGGGTGTCTAGGCCCCGTCGCTCTCGCGGCTCTGGATCGCCGCAGACTTGTTTCTGTCCAGCTGCGAGATTCGCAGGCTTTTTGATATCGGAAGACATATATTAGACTAATAGCCAAAAGGAGTTTAATCCTCCGTTTTATGACTCCGCCGCGTATGCAACCGCGGCTCGTTATTGTCACCTATAACTCTCTCCGCTTGGTCAACCTTTGAGTTGTGGGTGTGGAACTGGCGGCAAACGTTCGTCCACAGGAACGAACCGGCCGAAACGCGAGCAATATTTTAGCGAAAGATTTATCGCGACGGAAGGAAAGGCCCGAAGCCGGAAGACTAACGAGCGGTTAGCGATAGAGTTTATACCTACCAGCACTAATTTCTATGTTGCTAAAACGCGTGGGTTAGGTAACTGCGACATTGCAGTCCATTGTCTTGGAAACGAGAGACGATGGCGCAAATCAGACGAACAACTGGCCCGTAGAATAATTAGAACTGTTAACAGAATAATTGAGACTGTTTGTGGATAGTTCAAAATGTTGAATGGTATTGCAATAAAGTTTGTTAAGACCTTTATGCTATTTGGAAAGATCAATGGCACTTTGTTCAATAACAATTTCGAAGGGGCATAATGTGCGAACTGACAGGGGAGGTTGGGCAACCAGAAAATTCAGAAACGTATAAAACTTTGCGTACAAGTATGTCATCCGTAATGCAACCCTATTTTTCGTTCGTGCCCATAATTGGGTTTTAAGAGGTGAAATCAGCCCTTGAAGCAAATTGAGAAACTTGCACCGCTCTATTGTGAAAATCCGCGGAGAAAAATTATTTGAACAACAAACAACAGGTTTAAGGTGGCTTAAAGACGCAGGTTCAAAGACTAGAAAGTGGCTAGATAACAAATTATCTGTGGGCTCTTTTTACACATATTTATTAATACGTATAAAACGTGGATACTAGAGGCTAATATTAATTTACAGAAGTAATATGTGCATATACATATCTACATAAATTTTCCGCCACACACGTTTATCTGTACCATTACATTAGCTACTGTCAATAGAGTTAAATATAATATATTACACCGAACTGTACATAGATTACATCGACAACTCCACTAATTTTAAGTATACTTTATCTGCAATTAGTGAACAGCCAAATAAAAACAGTGGAGGCTATAAATTGCATCATAACTCCGATAACTTGTCTGTAGTCAAGACTGACAAGGATATGTCGGGAACGGTCAGACTCCGCTTTTAATCAAACTTCGCAGGTTTGAAAAACAGTCCAAAATATTATAATACGTATTTTTGCTAAAACTCGGGGAACTCAAGTTCAAGAATAAGAAGTAAAAATATTTGTTAAATAAGAATAACACGAACCGTTACCAAAATAGCACTTTAGGGGTTCAACTTTGGAGGGCGCTACCACCCCTTAGCACTAGAACTACCGATGCATTTTGGTATTACATACTTAGATAGCATACGTTAAACAGATTATGAACACGAAAGTCGTTGAACGAACAGAGAGAATGAATAGAGATACATAATTGTCATTCTGTCTTATTAAAACTCATCATAAATTGCTACAACGATACCTACATATTAATAATTCTAAAGCAAGAAATCTGAAACGAGTCATTTTGACCCCCTTGGTAGTTCTAGTGTTAAACCTGAATTACCGCACCGCTAAAAAAAGAAAAATACGTATCTAATATTTCGTTCTACAAGCCTGCAAAGTTTTATTAGAACCGCGACCTTTCCTCGCGACACATACACAAATTTACACGCGTTAATAATTGAATAAACAACCCCCTTATTACCAACTCAATCTTTTCACTCAACCAAACGATCTCGCCCAAATTATCACCGAGCACGGCCCAAAACGAACAGGCCGAACGGTCCCTCGCCGACTGTCCTCGCGGAAGTTTATTCGCCGGGCACGCCCCGCTCGTTCCAAAATCGTTTAGCCCTGAGCATTTTGCGGCCCGATCGAAGCGTGAATCCGACACGGGTCGTCGTAACAAGGCCGCCGACACAATGACAGAGACGTTCGAAGGCGGCTGGTAGCTACGATTGCCCATTTACGCGTCCCATTGGAGTACGCAACCCCCATAGCGGCATCCTTCGGGGGGTAGGGGGAGGGGGATGTTACGGGGTGGGCCGGCCAAATATATTACACCGGTGCTTGCACGCCACGGGGCTTGCGTGCACGGCACAAAGCCGTCTCTGTACGCGAGGGCATGCGTGTCACCATATTGAAAGGGAACGTCGACTCCGAACGGAGGGTTCTCGAACGCTTGCTACCTTCCACCTCCGGACCCGTAGTTATGTTGCCAACGTGTAACGTTCCCCGCGGGGTGCCATTTCGCTTGACCAGCTGCCTACCGGCGCTCGGCCGGCGCGCCTCGAGTCTGTAAACTTTGAATTAGCGGCGACTTCGATGATCGGCCTCTGGAGATCGCGCGCACGCGGCCGTTGTTGGCGGAATGCGGGAGGTTTTGACGGATGCGCCGGTCGAACGGATCGCAGAGATCGATCTACTGACTGCGAACGAACGGCGCACGAATGGTTTTTGTATCTCGGAAGCGTCGATGGGCCCTCGCGGAGATTCGCCACGGATGCCGGACAGTTTTCGGGGCGCAGCATTCAATGCCGCGCGTTTACCGCTATTTAGATGCTAGTATAGAATTAGGCGATTCGAGAACGGACAGCTGATCCTCCATGCACTTTGTTGAACTTGGGAGTCACTTGAAATTTAACGTGCTCCTGCGAATGGAGTTTCGCTTAGCTGTGGCTGTTTGAATCTGTGGGGGTGGGGGATTTTGGATTATTTGAGGCAGATTTGTTGCGATAGAACGCCTATCGTGCTTAGGTTTTGGTAGTAGAGATACATACGTGCGATATATTTGAATTGGAAATTTACTGGTTAACCGTTGGTGATTGTTAGTGGGGTGTATATTTCTCATGGCGAGGAAGGATTACCGAAGGGAAATATATTAAACAATGATTTTAATGTAGACACGATATCGTCCTCGTGTTGGTAAAGCCAGGAAAGAATAAGCGAATAGCAGCCATAGCAAACTGCGTTGAAACAGATTGATCGGAACAAACGCATCCATCAAACGCGCCACAGCTTTTACGACAAGAACATCCGATGGTTTGGTAGTTTTATTCTGCGTGGAATAGGGTTCCACAATGCCGTCGATGAAAAAGTGTAAAGGGAAACGTTGACTCCGTTACGCTATTACAGAATTTTTTTCCTTGCGTAGCCAATGATCGTGTAAAAGCGAGCGAACGAAAGTTTGTAGAAAGTTTGTAAAAAATTAGATTCGCTTTCAAGACTCTGCAATCGATCCATTATTTAAAACGTGTAGACATATCTACCCAGAAAAAAGCAAACCTAGTAACTAACGCCCCGAAAGCTACCGAATTTTTGAATAACTACATTCTCTACTTCTTTTCACAAATATTCGGTCATCCCATAAGTCGTGTCGCTTTTAACGCTAACTTTAACTATAAAATAAGAATACTTACGTTCATCTTTAGCCATCGACGTATTGGCCATCATTTTCAATGACCTCTTCCCATTACTCCCTCAATTTGTTGATTCCATTTTCGAGAAACGTCAGAGGTGGACCAGCTTTTGTTTATTGGAAAGTTCAAAATCTCCATTTTGGAATTTGGAAAACCACTTTTGACAGTTTCTTACATTTCAAGCATGTTCTCCATATACGTCACAAATATTTTTAACGGTACCTTTAACCGTATTGCCCCTTTTCAACTCGTACCTACAGTATGCAATGTCGAAAATGGATTTCGTTAACACTCATTTTAACAGTGTTTTTTAACAGAAAATATCTGTTATAAAATCTGTTTTATCTGTTTTAAACTGACTAGGGGATACTTGTTGAAAGGCAAAAGGAGAAGTTTCTATAAACATATCGCAGGAACAAAATACAGATGTTTATATGTATAAAGTGCGCTAAAAAACGACACGGCCTATGGGATGACCTAATATATAAATCAAACATTTGTTATACATGGGAATGTTGTTTTGCGACAAAAATTTATTTTTGTCCAGGTATTCTCTATAAATATAACTCAAATTACTTCCAAGCTTACGGGGCTTTGCGTCTTATTGCACATTGTCATGGTCATGGTCTCACCTACACAATTCTTCAAACTACAATTGCAATACAATTTGATTCCCCAATATATGCTTAAACAACCTGAACAAATTTCGTTCGTATGTAACGATCGAAATTGCACATTGCAGACCGAGGTAGAGGACATGACAAGCGACAGCATCTGCGGGAGTACAAGCCCGAATCTCGCCACACCTGAGAGCACCGGTGGTCTCGTAGGACCGGAAATGTCGCCAAGCGCGATGGAGTGCGGAGGATGCGGGGAACGCGTTCGCGAGCGCACTGTTCTCTGCGTCGGCGGTCGAACTTGGCACTCAAGGTGTCTGAGGTGCTGTGCCTGTGCCAGGCCATTACACGATCAGCACTCTTGCTTCCTGAAGGGTATGCGGCTCTACTGCAGGCACGACTACGCTCTGTAAGTAAACTTTTATTCTTTATATACGTTTCTTCGCGGAGATTTATTCTTGTCGTTGGGAAGTATTTTTCGATACTACTAGGCATGGGTATCGATCGAAGGGTGATCGTTTACGCGATACGGGATCTCTTTCAAAATTATTTACTGGGAAAAGAGGTCGCTATCGGCTTCGTTCTTTCAAATAGTTTACAATTTTCTATCCAGCACGGTGGAAGTTTCGATACCAGGGCCCTTGCATTCGATGCGAAAGGGCGAAACGAAAAGTCAATTTTTCCTGCTGCAATACGAATATTTCCCTTGAAAAATATAATAGAAAAAGGATAAAAAAAATGGCGGATTTTTATACGCGAACGTGTTTCATATTACATAATAAATTCGGCACAAGATAGTGGATGAAATATTTATTTATCGGTCCTTAATAGATACCTAATGTTTTTGCTATCAGACTTCTTGTCACCGACATTATCGAACGTGTGCGAAGATAAGGGAACCATGCATAAACAGTTTAACAATTTTTTGCCAAGCATTACATCGTATTACCATTAGATTGTTACAAAAATTCGCGTCCCATGCTCGGACATGGCAGGCTACAAATAAATTTCAACGGCAAGAATTTAAATTCGACATTCACACGTTATCCCTCGATCGAGAGCTCATTAGACATTCATGAAATGAATCGAGGCGTCGACAAATTAAAAACACAGACGGGTAGCGATTGAATAATAAAGTCATCGACGAATTTATCAACGAAACTATATAACACCTGAATATATTAGCTACCGTTGAAGCTTAATAGCACGCCAAGCGACATAAATCCGGCCCAACAGAACGCGTAATTGCCGCCGTGTCGTCAAAGGTATACGTATTCCTGTAGTCGCAATTTAGTCAACAAAACAGATTCAATTAATAAGATAACGCTGGACGAGAAAGTAAACGAAGCTGTTGTGCATATACTATCGAAATGCGTGCCGATCTATGACTAGAATAATAAAGTGTAATAAAAGAGCGGTGCAGCGTGTTTCTATTATCAGTGCAATAAATAACGTGGCTTAGTGTGTACGTGTTCATTGGCCGTGGGGAAACGTTTGATCGTTAGTGGACCAGCACGAGAATCGGTAAAGACTTTTCGGTGGATCGACAAATCAGTATAAATTAGTTAGAAGAGGCTTATTAGGTTTATAAATTAGTAGTTCGACTTATTTGCTACCTGTCAAATAATTTGTTTTCATTCTATTTTTTGCTACCTATGAACACATTTTTACGGATCATACTTTACACGCTTCTAAGTCGTGGAATTCTGTTACAATCTCTTACAATTGCAACCATTTGTCTTTTTCCCTAAAGAATTATTTTTTAATCATTTTATCATTGGAAGAGAAAAATGTTTATTACTGACAGACTTATCTAGATTCCATCTATCTATGGATAAAACTTGCAATGCTTGTAATTAACTTCGAAGAGCAGTTTAATGCTCTTTAACAAATTTGTCCATGAGTAAAACGTCCATTTGTCAAATATTTAGCTGCATAAATAATAATCCACCCCAAAAATCCATTTCCTTTTTACAACTACCTTTTATGATATAACATTCCGGCGGATTTTCTATTTATTTATACAGCGTGGAAGTATATTGTTCGACACACGTTTCCCTGTCTCGGTATTCGGCGATGATCCGACCGAGGCGATTTCTTTCGACTACATATTTTCATAGGAACGACGACGTATGAGAGTGCAGAGTGTAGGGAATTGTTCGAAGCAAAAGAAGCCCGCAATGACTAGTCGATTGTGCCCGAAGAATTCGACTCGGACACTTTCCAACGTGTTTATCCAACTGTCAATCAACGTTTGTTCGGTCACCTGGCTGTTGCATCGGTCCATCTAAATCGCGTATCGTGATGTCCGATCGTGACACGTTACCAGTATCGTGTGCATTATTGAACGCGGAAGTCGATGTATCGTTGAGAAGAAACGAAAGAAAAATGGAGAAAAGAATAAGAGACGTGCCAACATAAATTTATTATAATTCCCTGGATTTTTACCAAGCGTATGGCAGATTATCTGATTTCAAACCGAACGTACGTTAGAGGCCAGATGGAAAATTGGAATGTCGAAGGAACCGTTTGAAAATTAAATTTAAACTTCAATTAACAAACACATTCTTAAGCATAGGGTTAATGCAGATCCGAGATTCAAATCTAAAAACGAACAGATATCCAATATTAAACAAACTAGGAGAATGTTTCTTCTATATGCATAACTGTACAAATGAAACGACGAGATCAATGGTAAATATTTGTATAGAACATCCGTACAGAATTGTATAGAACCACGAGGACAGTTGAAAAAAATAAGTTTGAGAAAAATATTAATAATAATAATAATAATAATAATATATTTCATTAATCAACGGGCTAGAGAACCCTTTAGTATACAGGGTATTGTGTCACATAGAGGATAATAGTATCATATACAATATAAAGTAAAAACAGAATTACAGAAAAGAATAACAATTGAGACAATTGAAATAAAGTAAGATACAATCAGATGAAGTATGATGTAATAAGATAACATAAAATAAAATAAAATAAAAAAAATATTAAGTAGCACACGCAAGGATACATGTACATCCTATCTAACTGATCGTTAGAATTTCGCAACAGAGTGTCGACAATTTCTGTGACGGCAGATTTTTTCAGACTCTGTCCGCCATTGAACAGTCTTGGTCGTGTGTATGCGGGAGGTCCGCAGGAATCCGCCGCGTAATTTTTTTCGACTGACGATTTTCGCCTCGTAATGCTGTCTTACGATGACCCGGTCGACAGGATTCACGACCCGTAGACTCGTCGACAAGCGACTCGGAAAGAAACGAAGCCACTATTTTGATATATGTACGCTTTGGCCCGACGCTGATAAATGATCGAAAACTATACTCTGACTCCCTCGAAGCGGGAGGCAACAGGCCGACTACACCGGCATCTGAAATCTTTCATTCGATTCATTATTCAAGTGTTGATACAATGTGGACCTAATTAATAGATCTATAACGTTCGTGCAACCTACGGCATCCCGGGATAACGTAGGTGTTCCAAGGGACGTACGAACATTTGATATCAGACTATCAAAACGTATTCAATTCTTCCCAATTCAATTCAATTTTATTATCAGATCTATTAAAGTGATTGTCATTGATTTTAACAAACGTCCCCGGGAGAACTGTTGGATATTTGGTTTAATATTCAAGGAATTCACTGAGCATTTAGTCAGTGTCACAGAATCGCGTAAGGCTGAGAAATATGTTTATTCAGCCGACAGGTATGTAAAGGGCATGGGATGCATGATAAATGTAATATGATGTATTATTGATGTGAAATTTAACTAAGAATCGAGTACCTTAAACCTATTGAAAACTAAGGTCTTTCGAATGACGAAATTCCTAAAAATACGATTTCTGAAATACTTTGCCGCGATAGAATTGAATCTTCCGCAAACTGAAAACAATGGTTCTAGACTTCGTAAGCAGCTTCTCGTAGGGATTAATTCCCGTTGTTTTACGATGCAGCTTGCCGCCTCCTTTAGGACAGGATATGTACACCGGTTGAGACGAAAGAATCCGAGGCTCCCTCGTTCAAAATTCAAATCCTCTCCTAGAGATCGGCGTGGGCGAGACGAGAAAGTTGCCCTCGCAACCACGATTAGTACTTGGCTACGAAACAATAGGATTAAAATGCATACATCTTCTGGTTGCCGCTTGTACGCGCCAGATTTAAAGTTTACAATTGCGTATTATAAATTCTTCTTCGCTATCAAAGCACATCGCCAGGAGCGTTGTTGCATTGCCAAGATGTAAGTGTTCAAAATCAGAAGGGAAAACTTGGACTTGCGTAATTGACTATAGAATGCTCATCTATATTCAGTACCTTTCACTTGGTTGCTCAAAGTAATTATTCAAGTCGCATTATTTTTCAATACCTTGTCCGAGGCCTCGGCTGCTTTGAATAACATTCACGCATAGGGGAAATATTCTGATCAAAATTATTATTAGACTTTTTCGTCCAGTTGAATGATGGATCACAGCGAATGCCTCGTAAGTCTGCGGAAGATATAATTTTGTCAGAGACGTCTCATTCGAAAACCATGATTTTTGTCGCAAGTAGTCATAGAACGTTCGGCTGACATTTCTGTTAACCCTCCAGTTTTCAGACGTAACAGTAACAATCGCAAGAATTTGCAACAGTTTGGACAGTGTGATGCGAAACTGAACCAACGGCAGAGATTTTTACCAATTTCAATACTATTATATTGTATAAAAGAAAATAAAAAAACAGGTATTGTTTCTTGCTCAACTGTCTCAATAGAGTAAAAAAAAAATTCGAATATATAAATTGTGCTCTCCCCCGGTTGTAATAAACACAATTTTATCCATAAAATCTAAATGAGTCGGAAATCAAAATTACGCTAACACCCTACACATCGACAAAATGTACAGTAATTCTTGCCGCCAAACTCTGCGCAGCCCCCGCAACCATTCTCAGACTTCGCCACCTTACCCCGTCATCGATTATTACAAACACATACCTGTCTTCCCGAAATGGCTGATGCATACGAAACAATCAACTCCATTAGCCGGCGTTCAGAAACGTAGCGTGCACGTATCTGCTCGCTCTCGCCAAGGATCGTCCTCTTAATCCCATGGGCACGGTTGTCGGGGGCGCAACGAGACACAGTGCACGATAGTCGTGGGTCTAGCATGCCCGGTAGTACATAGCTCGCACTTTCTCCCGGTCGAATGAGGTGGTGGGGCCACCGGGGTAGTCGCGTGGCCCCATAAGATACCTTCGCGA
Organism: Nomada ferruginata; assembly: GCA_963583965.1. Lineage (NCBI taxonomy): Eukaryota > Metazoa > Arthropoda > Insecta > Hymenoptera > Apidae > Nomada > Nomada ferruginata. The sequence continues at coordinate 17,882,155 of OY757213.1, forward strand.
GGTGCTAGCAGACGGGGCGAGGGGTTCACACAACATAGACCGTATAAACAGCCTAGCTGGTTCGTCGCGAGAGGAACCGGACGAGGAATCGGGATGCACTTTCCGTGTTCATGAATATGATAATGGGCTAATGGCCGCTAGTCGTTGTTTAATTACCGGTTACGGCGCACACAACCGACCACACCGAGCACACGGCCGTGAAGAAGCCACCGTGCTGCTTGTCGTTAACCGAGGACGCTCACGGTGCGCCCATAACACCCACCCTTTGGGCCATTCATCTGGCCGTGCGTGCGTGTGTCGTGTAGCATGCTCGTGTCTTGCCGCTACACGGCTACCGTTTACACTGGCCTAGCTCCCAGAGCTTTTTCACGGAACCAACGACGAGCAGGGGGTACTCGGGGGCTGTGCTACTCGCGAGGGCATCCGACCCGAGTCGATGTTGCCTCGTGGTGAACGAAGAAGAAAACGAGCGGGGGTGTGAGGATTTCGTTGTCGATGCCGATGGGATGGAGTTTCTGCGGAGCGCCAGGCCGTGGATCGCAGGCAGCGACGTGAAGTTTCGCTTCTTTTAATGAAAAGGTCGGAATTATTGGGCCTTTGGAGTATTTGCTTTGGGGACGGGGTTTAATTAGCACGAATGGGACTGAAATACTTTCGCGTGGCGGACGGGCGAGCGTTGTTAAGGGATTTCGAGGGTGAAATAATTGATTATGGTGGTGGGGGATTGTTTTGGATCGAGTGAGTCTGGTCTGGGGGAAGGTTAATGGGACTGGCGCGAGGATATGTTGTTAATCGTGGCACAGATTTGACGTACTTATTTGTACCGTGGGGATCATTCTTAGAGTCTTTTGCCTTTGGCAATGACACGAAACCGATTTTGCGTGAAGTATCGGGCTGCGAGGTGCTAATTGTTGTCGCCGAACATGTATCATAATCTTGTAATTAGTGTACTATTTAAATTCGAAATATCTTTTAACATTTTTCCGGACCCTAGGAGTGGCTTTCCCTTTGTAAAACTCACGATCTAGACAGTAGGGAATACGAAAATCAATAATTGTCCTTTTCTTGTAACGCAACTTTGAAAACTGTTGCAGAAAGAGTTCGTGGGAGTAAGAGAAAGAACAAGTGGCTTAAGAAACATGCGCAACTGTAGATTGCTTTCCGAGACGATACAGCCAAGAAGAGAAACTTCTCTCTCAACTTTCTTCGTTTGTTCTTTTGAGCCTCTACTCCGAAGACGCTTTCTAATGAAATCCAACGCTTCTCGTTCGTTTTTTCCCCTCTTTCCCGCCATCTATTTGCTTACCTTTCATTCGCATTCGTCTTTATCTATTGAACTGTCATGTCAAGTTATGTTTAATCATACTTCGTGAAACAAAACATTTTCTCCAAGAAAACCTGATTTGTATAAAATAAACAATATGCAGAAATTGTAAGTAAGTGTAGCCTATCCGTATAGTGTTCATCGATAAATAATTCTTGCGTGACACCCATCAAACACTGTTTAAACGGGGCCGCCACTTTGTCGGTCCCCGAGTTATATTTAATAACCTAAGAAATATCTTCCAAAAACGATTAAAACGGTTTTATAATTTAAGTGATTCAGGAGGTTCAATAAATAACAATGAAAAGACTGAACATTACAGCTCCTTGGAAGTCGGACTACTTCGTTACTCTTTAACAAAACTCACCCCACGCGCAGGTGTAAACGCACACCTCTAACTGCAAGCTTGCACCGTAATAATTCATACCAATCACTTCCCGTATGTAAACTTTCTAGATTCTCTAATAACATTTTCCACTCAAAACCACTTGCACTCCACTTCACGTGCACCGCCTTTCCAAACCTCGTTCATCCAGCACACACCTCCCCTTCTCTCTATCTTTATTCTTCGTCTCGCTGAATTTCCCACACTCGCAAGAAATTTCTTTTACCAACATTCATGGGCATCACGCTCACCCCCTACCGTTCAACAAATTCCACCCCTGCTCCTGTTCCCCGCGTTCCCGAGACCTCTCCTCCCTCTTTCCTGATTTTCTATCTATCTTCCACTTCTTCCTTATCTCGGTTCTCGTTCAACCTCTTTCCTTCCCCTCAATTTATTATTCCTTTTTCCCCCCCGGCGTGCCTGCGCGGCAGCGCGAGTTTACATACACGCAAACATACTCTTCGTGGTCGCAGCTCGCGCTTCGGGACCCGGCACTCATTTATTTGTCACAGGACGACCGGTACAGGCTGGATCGTTCCAGGTAAACGCGCGTTCGTGCGCGACGCGTTATCTAAGAGCGCGGGCCCCGCCGATCCCTCGTTCGAGGTACGAATTATTTCTGCGAGCATTCGCGCGGCCATTGCATCGCTCGCGGGCTGATAATCGAGTGCGCCGTGTGAAATCGAACGGCAACATTTTTTTGGCGCTTCGTTGATCTCCCCTTCCGTATGATAATTCGCTGTTTTATTGGACGACGTACGCGAAGAACGCCGGTGTTGGCTAATGGTCATACGTGATTGAATTTAAATTATGTCGTCGACGTTGGCGCTATAATGCGATTCAGGGCGGAGGAGTACAGAGGAGACTTTAATGGACGGGAAAGTTTTCGAATCGGGGATTCGGTTAGTCGTGGGTACAAGAATACGGGTGGTGTACCTATGGACGCTCAGTCACATTTGCTCGTGCCAAGATAATATATATTTGTATGACAGATGCATGAAAGGTAGCAACAATTGAGCCGCTCAGTAGCCAAATCGGTTAACTTCGCTTTTTGAATTTTTTTCTAGATTTTATCGTCAAAGCGCTTGATGGACTCTTCATTTTTTTATATCTGAAGTAAGTGTCCTTATTATTGGGTTTAATGTCACGAAATAACCAAAATTTGTCTGGCCACAAAGTAATAGACGATTTATATCAGAAGCCGATGTAATTAATTCCACACTATAATGTTTTTCTGTAATAATAACATTAATACATTCTACAATGTTTATCCGATTTTGTATTTAAAAGGGAATATACCATTGAATCACTTCTCTCCACTTTTTGTCTTACGGAGTTAACCGATCTGGCTAATTAGCGGCTCAATTATTGCTCCATTCCAGTTGCCTACGATCTATACGTAAAGCGCGTTTGCTTGAAACAACTCGGTGGCATACGAAACGAGTGACGCGCCAAAGATCTTCACGCGAGAATAATAAAGTAAGGCATGCCGCGTGCATAATCTTCAATTTGTCACGTCGCACAGTGCTCGGACGAAGAGAATTTTAAACGATAATAATTAATACCGCCGTGGATCCCCGCGCAAATCCGCGCAAGTGGTCCGGTCGTAAAATCGGCAATAACATTTCGACGAGCGGATTCACTGAAAATCCGCGGGGGGAATTGGGTTTTTTTTCCCGCGCTCGAAATGCGCCGTCGATAGCCGGCTTATCGACAGCTGAATGCACGAACACGCGAGGACGCGAAGGTATCGTTGACACGAAATGCTCCTCTGCGGCAAACGCGTTCGTTAGAGCCGGAGGAAACTAAATCCCCGAGCGAGCTTCCATCGTTGAATTTATTGGCGCCATTGCCGCAGGTGGCCGCGTGCTGCGTGCCTGCAAATTCTTTACGACCGCCGCGGATTTTCCCGGCACGGTACAGCGTCGTTAGTCACCGGCTCTGCAGATGGAAAAACTCGGCATTCTTGAGTTACGCCTCGGTCTCTGTTGATAAAATTAATGGAAAAGAATGGGAATGCCACGGGGAATTATGGTGTTAGATTCGTTGCGAAACTGGGGATGGAAATGGATGATATTTAAGCCGAACTTGTAGGATTGGCACGGTTCGGAAAGGTGCTCTCGGTTTTGTTAATACTAGAGCTACCGATAGATTTTGGTACCGTTTAAATAGCATAGGTTAGACAGATCAAGAACACGAGGGTCGTTGAATGAACATTTAACACTATTTCTACCACGGTTTTGTGTATACCTGTTTCGACCAAAAGGTATCCTTTGACGCCTTTGCGTTTGAATGCGAATATCTTGAGAATAAGGGAAGAAAAAAGGATACCGCATAATTAATTTAACAACCATTATGGGAAAAGGTAAAAATTGAATCGAGGTAAATCGATTAAACTAATACTTAATAATAATTTCGAACGAAAATCTTAAAAGGTGTCTTTTGACACCTTCGCGTTTGAATGCAAGTATCTTGAGAATAAGGGAAGAAAAAAGGATACCGCATAATTAATTTAACAACCATTATGGGAAAAGGTAAAAATTGAATCGAGGTAAATCGATTAAACTAATACTTAATAATAATTTCGAACGAAAATCTTAAAAGGTGTCTTTTGACACCTTCGCGTTTGAATGCAAGTATCTTGAGAATAAGGGAAGAAAAAAGGATACCGCATAATTAATTTAACAACCATTATGGGAAAAGGTAAAAATTGACTCGAGGAAAAACGATTAAACTAATGATAATAATTTCGAGCGAAAATCTCAGAAGGTGTCTTTTGACACCTTAGGCAGAAATAGTGTTAAGAGAGGTATACAATTGTCATTCTGTCTAATTACAAGTCATCATAAATTTCTACAACGATTATATTAATTATTTCGAAGCAAAAAGTCTAAAACAAGTAAGTTTGATTTGCTTGGTAGCGTTAAAATGCGAAGCGAAAATTGTGTAGTATCATTTGCGAATAAAAGTTACAATATGTGCTCGATAGTTTCCGAAGTAATGAAAGGAGTTTACGCTGCATCGTTGATGTCTGCAAGAGAATTTAATTTCGAGAAAATTGTATTTTATAATAATAATAATAATAATGATACGCATTCACAACAATTTTTATACTTCTTTTCCACAGAACGTTTGGTGCCAAATGTGCGAAATGCGGTCGTAGCGTAGGTGCCGGGGATTGGGTGAGAAGGGCGAGAGAAAGGGTTTATCACTTGGCATGCTTCGCGTGTGACGCCTGCTCTCGGCAACTCTCCACCGGTGAACAATTCGCCCTCTTGGACGCGAGATTACTTTGCAAAGCTCACTACCTAGACGTCGTCGAAGGCAACAACACTTCCTCCGATGGTGAGACTCTACAGATACTTTGCTACTGTCGCGTAGCATTAACGCTCGAGTATAGATAATTATGTAATTATGTAGCCAAAAACTTTTGACTCTGTTCGCTCGCCGACACGTGTCATTTTCATGCAAAATACGATTTTGAAAAGTGGAGGAAATTATTTTGCAGCGCTATATCGTTCACCTTGGTTCCGAATTTCACACGTCGCTTTCTTCTTTTGCAAAATATAATTTTATTGAAAAAAACTGACTCAAACTCAAGCATTTCCACTTTAACCCTTTAAACCCTGAACTATGTTGCCACCGTGCCTATTAACGCAATTCTTATTCTGGCTTCTTAATACGTGATCAAACAAGGCGTTATCAAACCATAAAGACTTGTTGAAAACATTCGATCATGAAATTGTAGCATGTCGGGAAGCTTCGAAAAATACTTTAATAGAGTTGAATCTAATTATCTCAAAGTACCCTAAAATGTTGCACCCCTCAATCTTTCCACCAAAGGGTCGCCAAATAACACCGGGTATCACTGTTCGAAATTCGAAGTTGAAAAGTTGAAAGAGCGACTCCTGCTGAACGCGTCCGTGTCGAAAGATACCGGGAAAGATTGAGGGGCGAACGGAAGTTGAGGCAGGCCTTAATTGGTACTTTCGCAGAAGGCGGTGACTCCGAGAGCGGACACAAGAGCGGCAACAAAGCGAAGAGAGTGAGAACCACGTTCACGGAGGAACAGCTATCTGTTCTTCAGGCGAACTTCCAACTGGACAGCAATCCGGATGGCCAAGATCTCGAGAGGATAGCGCATGTGACGGGACTCAGCAAAAGAGTTACGCAGGTTTGGTTCCAGAATTCTAGGGCGAGGCAGAAGAAGCATCTGCACACGGGCAAAATGAAAGGGCAACACGGTACTTCTTGCGTTTGTTTCTTTCAGCGATATCTGTCGGGTTTAGGGGTGTCTAGCGAGGGAAAATTTCTATGGAATCAATACGTTTACTGTTTTTCCTATTATACGTTCGATCATTTATGCAGACTTTATTTGGTGTCGTCTGGTTTGAGGGTTGGAGTGTTTCTGGGGAAACGATTTTGAAAAATGATGAAGTAGGGTTTTGGAAAATATAGTTTTAGCTGGAGCGAATATTGTTAACACAATCGGGGGAGAGTCGTGCACTACCGGCCACTCTAAGTTTCTTGTACTACAACTTAGACTACTGTTGGCAAAAATCAAGTTTCAATAAAGCAATCTGGAGTTGGAAAGGTGATTAACAGAAGGAAAGAAATCCTTTTTATTCAATTTCATCGTGAAGATTGATAATTCGCGGGGATAAAAAAAGTTGTAATTTGCAGCGAACGACGAAATTGTCGTTCGGTACCGGCTATTAATAGATTTTGAGGTCTAACAATAAGTGAATAATAAGGTTAGCGAAAAACATTTAAAAATAGAATGGGTTTGCATCATTGTGTTATCGAAGATACAGAAAAACTACTTATCAAGTAAGATTGACACGAAATAAAGAGTCAATGAAAATTCTGAAAAAGTTGGATTTTCCATGTCGGGAACGTTTACACATTTTATTTATTTATTCTCTGAAATATCAGGGAACGTTGACAGTAGATACTTTTAATTCGATTGAAAGGTGATATACAAAGTGTTCATACTTGTGTTCAAATCAAATTACATTAAATGCATTAAAAAGTCCATTAATTCTATAAACTTTCGTAGACAACAAGTATTGAAGTTTAGGTTGTCGAACAAATTTTAATTGCAACACAATTCTAAAAAATAGATGGTTGTTTGGGGGAAGATATGAACATGTCTATTACATTTAAAAATCTTTTAGATGGTCGTACTTCAGAATCAAGGAAACGTCACTTATTGTTACAGTTCATCAATCACCCCCAAATTCTGCCGCGTCCACGGGCGATTTCAGTCGACACATCAATTTGCATCTGACCTATTCCTTTCAACATCAGCAACAGCATCATCACACTCAGCAGCAGTCACAGTTGAGTCCAGCTATGTGCAAAAGCCCCACACCTTCCATCTATCACAATCACGGTAAGGATATTGCATATCATTTTGCATGGGTGAGAAATTTGTTATATGACATTATTGCCTTCGCTTGGAATTGATCAAATTAACTATGCGAGAAGCTCGGGAAAAGAATAAAACGGTTTTACGTTGTAATCAAGTTTAATGCAAGAATTAATTAATAAGTCGAAAGCCTGAACCCTCTGCAGTTCAAGTTACTTTATTTATGAATTTCGCTATTAATCCTGGCAGCTCTACTTACTAAAAACCATCTGTTTCATTTTGTTCCAGAATTACTACTGGAAAGAACCCCAAAATTTTCATGTTGAACGAATTAATAAAGTTCGAGCGCGAATGGAATATAAATTGCGTCGCTACTGTTCCAATTGTATATTGATAGAATTTCCAGCTGCCTTGTCAGAAACATTAGCTGTTTGTACGAAGAATATAAAAAAGATAGGTTTGAAAGGCAACATTTGAAAGGCAAAGGCAATAATGATCGTTTCAACACAAACCTTTTGACAAAGATCACGCGTTCGAAAGTTACAACGTAGGGCACATTTATAAATATCCAAAGAGAAAACAAAGTTTTGCTTTAAAAAGGTCTACTCTCTATCGCAACACCGTCAACTCTGTCTTCAGGGTCGGAACAATCTATGGACGAACTCTCACAAGACTCGATGATGTTGTCGATGCCGAACGAGGTCTAATCGTCGCTGCCTCATTAGCCGTATTGTAAATATCCTTTATGTAGTGTTAAGATTTTTTTCCACGGCCATGAATCTTTCCCGGTGAACACGTTCATTCCTTTCGATTATTTCCTCTTCGATCGGAGATAGATAGAATTCCCATTATTCATCATTGCGACGAAACACTTGGACTGTGAACTATATTCCAATGTTCATGAACGTGAAATGAATGTAAAAATATTGTACGTAGAAAATAAGCAGAAAAGAAGAGATGTTTTACTATTTTTGGTTTTTTTCATTTCATGGTCTCGTCAAAGAACGTCGAAAAGAATATCAACAAGTTCGGAGGTTTGAGTTCCAAAGTATTTTTGCTTGAAGATGTGTTTCTGAAACACGTTGATTGACTATCTTACTGCTTTACTACGAACTCTGCAATAACGTATTTGTTCGACTAATGGACCCTTTGAAGCAGGATGAATTTTTCAATCTCAATAGTTTCGCAACCGAAAGTTAACGATACAGTATGTCATCCAACTGCACGGATAACAATATACTTCATTGTACCAAACCTTTTAATCAATTGAGCACAAGTATCCAAGTTGATGTACCGATGCGCTTTCCTTTTGGGTATGAGAAAGTATTGCATAATGTATACTAGTAAAGTGAAAAGGTTAATCGATAGTAATTTATATTTTACGCGAATATTTAAAAAAAAAGAAGACGTTATACATTTTATTTAAAAACGGCGAAGAAAGTGGAATATGTAAAATATTTCACTTGATTGTTCCGAACGGTATTCGATATTTTTATATTTGCGAAAATAATTAATTTATTTACTTATTTATTATTAGCAAGAATTACATTCGAACGAGCACGTGAAATATATTATGTTCTTTACACAAAGGTTGATAAAAGGAGTATGTATATATATGTATATGCATTTATAAAACTTCAAAGGGTTAATCGAAATTAAAATTTCGATACTTATAGATAGCATTCGAGATCGAGCGACGTTGGTGAAGCGTATAAGGAATGTTTTGTATGATTTAGAACGAAATCCGCCCAAACCGTTGTTAGCCTGTTAAGATTATCAACAAATCGTAGGGAAGCCAATTTTTAAGACTGGACCGTAGCACAGCTCTCTCGCACTGGGTGTTAAGCTTATTATAAATAAGTGAATACATTTAACGTTCCATGTTAAACACGAGCAGACTCTCGTGCGCCGATATGGAAGTGAGATGCGTATCTTTCTATTTGCCAATTGATCCATTACTATGAATAACGGATCGATGGCAACATTTTCCTGGTACAGTGACAGAATTAACCCTTTCCGCACTTCCTCCTATGGTAATGTAAAGTTGAATTATTCAATCGATCTAATTAATTGTTCTATTATAATGTGAATATTACTTTCCTTTTAACATTAATTACAAATTATCCTGCAATTCTTCAGAGCCACTAATATTTCTTTGCCACACAGAACTAGCATATATGTGTGAAATAGGGAAAAAATAATGATTTCTTTATTCTCCTATAAATACCGATAACTTATACCTAATAACAAGTTACATCATCTCGAGATTAATGCGAATACTTAAATTTAAGGACACCATAATTTAACTTAAACATTCACATATTTGACAAGTTCAATTTTTCACATATCAAAACGAAATTCCACCTTCTCTCCCTTTCACTCGAATCATCTCAGTAATATGAATGAAATACCTACCTGTCGTTGCGTAATTGTCAGTCAACTAATTTCACTCATCAATCCTGTTGCTCTATCTGCGTTAACTATTTTGACTGGAAAGGGTTAAGAAGTCTCGCCCGAAATCGACGAAGGAAACGAGAACGAATGTCCTTAGGAGATTTAAAGAAGCGATAAATATAATTTCCCTTCTTTTCGATTGAACGATACTGTTCATTCTCACTTTCATTGATTCACGAAATTCCCTGATATAATCAGGCTATTCGTTTAATAGAAAATATGAGGACGATTATAAGGTTATCGTGAACGAGGGAAATCAGAAACCTTCGGTGTTCCCAGAATTTTCTGAGACCTCGATTCTCGTTAACTCGAGTCCTTGGAATCTTGAGGGAACATCCGAGAGCAATGTTCCGAATGAAAGTATCTTTTACAATGTTTAGGTAATTAATTGTGTAATCATAAAAGAATCATTATTTAATATACATGTACTGTGATGTAAATATTGTAAACTAAGTATATATACAATACAAAATGTTGCACATATTTACCCGTTTCTGCGTCAATTCCCCTTCCCATAAATCTGCACGTAGGTATTACCTATACTAATTTGATATTTTTGTTTTAAAATAATTTTATCATTAGTTTCTTGCACTTTTCAATATTTCTCGTATCCAGTAGAATGTGGATCCATATATTTATTTTTAATTTATAAAATATGGGGAAATAAATAACTTATGGAAATTGAAAAGTATCGTATAAAAGGTTCAGGGATATATTTAATACGAGGATTTTTAGGATTTCAAATAATGAACCGTATTAACAGTAAAAGACAATTTTATTAATAACAGTACGGTTTACAATATTGCGGTAATGAGTATACAGGATGGAGGCAATATCAAATACTCATGCACGATTTTCTTGAGGTTCGTATATACAAAAACTAAGTGTACGTTACGTCTATGTACAATTCGATCTTAAAAGTAAAATAGCTCATGGGCATCCATATATATATCGTGAGAATTTAAATAATATCTATACATGTTACCGTCGGAGAAAATTCTGTCGCAAATGTCTATTCAATTTTGCTTGAGAAGAAATTAAATTACGGACAAGCCGACATCTTATTTTTTACAGAAACTCTTGTCGCGAACTGTTTACGATATTCAAAAATATGACCAGACAATTGGAAGAGAAACGTAGATAAGGAAATATTTGTTGAATGTAATAATATGGGCATGAAATTGTTAAACGATTGGGAGAACCGACTTGCAAGAATTGTAATTAATGAAATCTGCGAACACTTTGAACCTTATACTTTCATTTCCCTACACGATTGCACTTCTTTTAAATTACATTCGACAAAACACTTACGCGCAGAGAAAAGTTCGAGTGGAAATATAATAATGTACAAGTTATTATTACAACCGAAACGGAATAAATAGTCATTGTTTCGTCTACTCGTAATCTATAGAATTCTCACTGCGGAATTCTAGCCTATTCATAGTATCACTTTTACTTCTCGTTATTCTTTAAACAGTTCCTTTTTGGTATGTACAAAAAATGAGAGAACATCCCGTTCGAATTGAAGATATCATGATCCTCGCGGAGTTTATTCTCTTCTGTTCTAGGATTAAGAAAGAGCCCGCCCGGAGAGATATCGTATCCCTCTCCATAGCATATTTCTACTTCGTAGCTTTAGTAGAAGAATACAAAATTAATGTATCAAAAAATAATCGACGAGTCGAGGAATATTCTCAGATAACTCAAAGTACCCTCTTTGAAATCCTGGAACTTTGCTAATTTTTTGGTTCCACCGTCGTCGCTGCGAGTTTCACGTCTTCAGAATTCCAACGAGGAATATTATTATACTAAAAACGAGAAAATCTCTCGAAATGACCGAGACGGAACCGAAGCTGGAACTCGAAAGTAATCACCGGTTACGCGAGCAGTTCTTTCACAAAGTTATCCCGTTTGATGGCAAAACTGAGCTTGAAGATGGTTGGGCGTCGTTGGGGTTAAAGGTGTCAAAGGTGTGAGGGGTGTCAGCGGACTGCCAGGACTCTCGCTTCCTGCGCTACCACCTTGGTATCCGCCCAAATAGACACCCACCATATTTACCCCGGAGGTGTACAGATCGCCTGGATGGTGTTGCATCGGTGGTGAATGGTGCACTGGACAAAATTTGTATCGTTTTGTTTTTTCTCGATACGACAATATGTTTGGGAGAAAAATGACGCAGAAATATTTAAATAATTAGGTAAAATCTCCCTTGTCTCGAGCATAACTAACGACGTTTCGGAAGAATCTGTGTCAGAAAAGCTTCTGGAATTTGAGAAAGAAAAACTATGATTTTCGTTCAGTAAGTCATCCTCTATCCGCAATTCGATATCAGTGGCAAAAGAAAATTTATTATCCGTAAACTATATCGAATACAGAACAACGAAATTAAAGGCAAAAATTTCAACCCTTTATCTAAAAGACGACATTTAATAGGCTTTATATTAATAATTTTTAACGGAGGCCAGCCTTTTTCCATGGCTAATCATTGTAGACTAACGACTCATTAATAATGGATTATCATCAATAAAATTTATAACCGTACACTGTTTATTATTCTTTCTTGTATATCAACGGGTTCTCCCGATTAAGTAGACATAAATAAATAAATAAATAAATAAACTAAGCTATAGTTTGAGTCTAGACTATTGCCTGCACACGATAGAATCGTATTTTGGAAAAGTGTGAGGAAGTTTATACAAAAAAAAGACGACAGAGTATTAATGAATGAACGAAACTATGTATATACTCACTTTGCGACTTGATCTTTCCACTGTGCTTCTTCTGTCTGGCCCTCGAATTTTGAAACCAGACTTGTGTCACTCTCTTGCTCAGCCCCGTGACATGAGCTATTCTCTCAAGGTCCTGGCCGTCGGGATTACTATCCAACTGAAAGTTCGCTTGTAAAACTGAAAGCTGCTCTTCCGTGAAAGTTGTCCTGACCCTTTTCGTCTTGCTACCTTTGCCGCCGTGTTCAGAATCGCAGTCTTCCGAGGACGATGTATTGTTTCCTTCGACCACGTCTAGATAGTGAGCTTTGCAGAGCAGCCTGGCGTCCAGCAGGGCGAATTGCTCTCCCGTGGACAACTGGCGAGAACACGCGTCGCAGGCGAAGCAAGCCAAATGATAAACCCTTTCTCTGGCCCTTCTCACCCAGTCCCCGGCACCAACGCTTCGACCGCATTTCGCACACTTTGCGCCAAAGGTTCTGAAACATTCGGGGCATGGTGTTATTCTGTGTTCCGAAACACCTGAACGAGTGTCCAGTGCAGGAAAACCTGCACATCTGAAATGGGCGAAACAGAGAGATCGTTTTACGCGTCATGTGAAACAGTGTCTCTCGTAATTCTTTTGAGCTTCTTTATTTCAATCGCGATGGTCACGTTTGACCAAAAGCACGTTTGAAAAGCAGCAACGGGTTTTTTGTTTGTTTTTTTACAGATTTCGCGAACATAGCGGATTTTTAGCTTAAATCGTGGATCGCGCAGCAGATACGCTCCAAGGTACATCGAGTGGCAGAGTAGTATGTTAATGAGGACAGGACCATTGGATTCTCGTGCACGGAGGTCTTGAATGAACCTGCAGCCCCGACTGAAATAGAACCTTGTCCCTCCTTTTTTCTCCTTCGCTCGGACGAATTCTCGATTTACGAGAGAGGCGCATACCTTGCTGGCTACTCTACTGTTTAGCTTCAACGGGAATATTTTCCATTAATGAACGAAGCAAATCCTGTCGCGGAATAATTTCGTAACGGTGCCAACTAAACTGTTAACCGAAGTGTGAAAGGATCTCGTTAAAATCACTTTTAGAAATGTGTCCTTCCACCTCCACGTTTTCAAAACTACGATTGTACGTATATTTGTTTCTATGAGACAGTTCTGTGAAAGCTGTTGACAACATTTATCGATATCCTAAAATTAATAACTTTTCACCCCAGTTAGAAAATTATTCTTGAATCCATGCCTTAGCCCCTGGGTGTAAATTCGACACGTCCCGTTGTCAATATTAAACTTTATAATTTTACAATTTCTACTGTTCCCAAGCTATGGTCACAGGTTACTTAGGGTAACCAAAAAATCTAGACGCCAAGCATATTTTATAAGTCCTAAATCCTCACATAGACATATCAACCAATTACGGACCATCCGCTCACCTGTCAAAGTTCTCACCAATTTTCGGGTAATTTGCTCTACGCGCATAACGTAGCTGCTCTGGTCCACTGTGCAAGGGACCTAAGGGTCGTTCGAACTATCGCGATTCGACTGATAGATTACGTCGAGATTATCTTGACGTCTCAGTCAAGGCTTCCTACGCTCTACAAATGACTGGAGCCCTTTGAGTGTAGAGCCGCCGACACCAGGAAACGGATGGCACAGTTACGGCTGTTACCTCCCAGGTGAAGGATATGAGAGATTTGTAGCTACTATTTACAAGGACAGCAAGATGCTGATATTTTAATGAGATCGTGTATAACGATAGGATTTTAGGTAGTCGAGGCAGTGATAGGTAGACAAAGGCCTAAATGATTAACGATTCGCGAAGAATTTCGTTTTGCTCCGAGGTATCCTTGACTAGCTCTTCCTTTTTCAATTTGTTTCCAAACCTGCGCTCCTTGAATCTGTAATAATTTCGTTGGAAGAAATTTCCAACTATTTTCTCTATTATTTTGAAATTAAACATTACCCGTACAGAATTCATTTTGTTGGATGTTCGTTTTGCTGGATTTTTTGGAGAAATTTAAATGGATTGCGACATTTCTGTTACACTTCTGTGCATTCGAGTTGATCGAAGAAAGGAATAGCTTGTAGCCTCGTAGTCAATGAAAATTTTCTCCGAGAAGAAAGAGAAGAGCAGGAGGAGAAGAATAAGCGGTAGGTAAAAAAGAAGAATGGTAGTTCGACCGAAGGGTTGCTTATTGTATGGAAAAATATGGTAAGCCATGGAAGGATTAGTCTGTTCACGAATTGCTACGTCACCGTCCCATCCAAGATATTTTCGGGCATTATTGGTTATGGTGATCGTGCACAGGGCACGCCTAGAAGCATGTACGTGTTCCTGTCGAGGCCACGAGACCTTACTCTGCATACTTTCTTTCAACCCCCAAAAACTTTCAAATACAATGATACATTTACATCGGCACTCATTTCTTGCAATCACAAGAGAAAATTTATTCTATAAAACTATAAACCAATCTCATACTTTTCACTGAATCGCCGTTGCAGCGTATCTTAGGAAGTATTCGCCACTAACCGAGAGTCTGACAACACTTGTCGAAGGTGTCAAATAAAAAGAATATTACTTTTTAATTAAAACTGCCAAACATCGTTAGCAATATTTTATCGCAGAGAATCGCCGTCACTGAAATCTCGTAACAAACCACCTACAAGCAAAGCTACAGTCTTATACGAATCCCTCGAAAAATCACGAACTATGTCAAACACCCAATTCCTGTCCTCCCACCAAATAAAATAAGCAAACACAGCCGCACAAGGCGCCCCGAGGAACCCACCGAAAAATTACCTTCTTAGGATAATATTTTCAATACGCCCAATTGAGTCGTTCGAGATATTTTGCTACCCATCGCCGGACACCTCCTATCTTTCCCAGAAAATTAGCAAAACGCAAAAAGGTGGCGGGATTTCTTAACCCGATATCGAGATTCCGGGCCCGAACACTCGGCGTAGGTGTCATTAGCATAAATAGTGGCGCCACCCCTTACCCCTTTCGCCCCGTTTATATTGGATCAGGCGAAAGGGAGAAGGGTAGCTGGGCAGAAGCAGCATGTAACCAGACCAGAGGAACTGGTATTGGGTATCTATAAATCTTCAGGGCCGTACATCGGCTACCAAACGACCCCGCCCTAATTTATTCATTTGTTCTTCCACATAGGCGGGCCCTATAAGTCAACGGGGGATTAAGTCGGCCGATATCCGACCTCTGCACGGTAGAGAATTCATGGTCCCCACGTTAGACCGCATACGATTCTCGCGCACCATAACCAGATCACGATCGCGATCTTCGATATCATCGGTGATATAAATGTACCGCCGGATAAATTACACCGTCCACGGTATTTTACGCGTGAATTATTGTTTTGCGCTGGCAGTGTTGGTCCCGTGCGTGTGAAACCTGCACGGTGAGGAATTAGCACGTGGGTGAAGGTGCAGGTAGAACCTTTATTACCGCGGAAACGGTGTTTCAGTTGTAACGTGTACTCTCTGAAATTTCGTTCACGGCAATTCGCGAGTTATGTACTTCTTAAATCACTCTGCTAATTATATTTGGTCGAGTAAAATGTAATTTAGGATTTCTATTGTAGACGATTCTCTTATTTGTTTCGATGCAAACACAATTAACACTAGAACTACCGATACATTTTGGTATTATTCAGATAGCATACGTTAGACGGATTATGAACACGAAAGTCGTTCTGTCTTATTAAAACTCATCATAAATTGCTACAACGATACCTATATGTATATTGATAATTCTAAAGCAAGAAATCTTAAATAAGTCATTTTGACCCGCTTGGTAGTTCTAGTGTTAATGGAGGTTGGAGTTATTCAATTATCTGTGCTAGAGAAAGACTGGATATAGATCAAAACGATTAACACAATGCTCGGTAACACCTCCTGTGTTTAAAAGGAGCGACAAGTGGAAAGTCTTTTTGCCTATTGTAGAATCGTTAAAATCTTAAGCAATCCGCGTTCCCAATCCACCGACCAAGGGTTGTTAATTTAAAAAGAGAAAGCTCGAAACCGTGGATCCACTGCGAAATTATTCAAAATTATCAGTCCGGCTGCATGTTTAGGAAATCGTCGAAATCGCTGCCGCAAAGACGAAGATTGCGCCCGTGTTTCGGCATCGTGTCCTGAATCCGGTGCCCTTCTCGGAGGGCGTACGTATTCGCATTTAAGTGCCATTAAGGAAGAAACGATAAGGTCGTGATTAAAGCGGCGACCGATTCGCTGTCGCGAGCATTCGGCCACACTGAATTAAGAGGACCGGAATTTCGCCGCTGCCACCGCTAATAGAGCGATTTCTGGTTCGTTCCTTTCCTTCCCTGCACGCTTCATTTTCTTTCCTTCTTCTTTTTTTGTTTCTTCCATTCTTGTCTCAGAGACGATACATGGAAACGATCATAGGGAGGCGGACGGAGAATAGCGTCGACGAATATTTATTAATTTAAAAGACACCCGTCCAGGTTGAAAAGCACCGACACACGCGGGTGGACCAAAGAGAGACAGCTGGTTCCGAGCTGCCTTACGAGGCGAATTCCTCGGATCGTTCGAACACTGGCAGTCTGTACTCGTGACTTGGCAGCCACGTACACGCGTGCCTGCGTTTTCGTGTTCCTCGGTGAAAAGTGTATACGCTGTACATTCGCGGAATGACAAAAGTTGATGTTATATATAATAGATCTCCTGTCGACGTTACGACGCAATTTAGCAACGTCATGGAAAAGAAGGCAGAATAGATTATTTAACTGTCGCAGTTTCACTAGCGCAAAGCTATCCATTAGGATCGACTGCCAAATTAATCGCGAGGTTGAAGGATACTCATACACCCTGGTCTTATGGTGCGCGAGCATCGAAAGAAGTTAGGCGAGGTTGAAAAGTATGATCGGGAGATGTGCAATATCAGTCGACGCAGAGATGAACCGCTTTTACTGGTAGATAGATTTTTGGGACCATCGAAAATTCTGTCGAATGCAAACAACTTGAACGCTGAAAGTTGTTCAAGCGGAGTGCCCAGCTTCGCCCTTTCATCGATACTGTTTTTTCGAACGCTCTTGTTACGGCAACGTCCATCGTTTGGCAAGAGCTGTCGCGAATGATCGTGTACAGTTTCGATCGGTCGAAAAAGCGCCGCAGGCATTCTCTTTTCTTCGAAGGACCTGTAACCGCGAGAAAACGTCAGTTGGGCTGTCTTTTATTCGTGGCCGGCATCGAGCCAGCTTCAGCATCATAACGTGACTCGCAGCTCGCGCGTAAGCATGCGTGGTACACGTATATGCCCGGTGACGTGAATAGCCGACTACACGCGTGAGGTCCAAAGAAGAAGAAGAAGAAGAAGAAGAAGCAGAAGAAGAAGATGAGGAGGAGAAGGAAGGCCGAACCAAGAAGACTACATCGGAAGACATTAATCACCCACTGGCGAATCTCCCAAGACCCTGCGTCAAATACGCGCGTACAGATATCTGTTCATCTGCAGGAATATTTGCACCCACGTGACGGCCACGTGAGTAGAAAAGACGGACAGCGTTTTACGAGGCTATTGTTTTAAGGCTCACGTTTCTCTTTCTCCATTGGTACCGTCGATGCTTTTCACGATGAAAGAGCGCAATGTGAACTAATAAGGTTCTCGAAGGTTGCACGATACTGATTTAATCATTGCTTAAGTCTCTCCGAATATCTTGCACGGTGAATCCTCTATTACATAAATCGTTTGGGAGACAAAAGTGTTCGGATGAGAGAAATTTCGCACAACAGGACAACAAGTGTAAAGAACGTCAGACCTACTTTGCGCAACCTTCCACCAGTCGCGCGATAGTTCGAGTGAAGTTCTATGTGGTGAAGCTATGTGGTATCACAATTTAGTCACGGGGACACCAGGAGCAACTGGTTCCCATGCATAGGAGAATCGAAAGCAAGCGGCACTATTTTTGCGAGTCACGAATCCGTAATCCAGGCTACGATACGTTTGTAAATCTATCCCAAGGGAGAAGATCGTGGGGTCCTTTGAAACCAGCTTCTCTACAGGGTGTCGGAGATATCGACGCTGCTGGTGTCAGCGTGTTCCGCGAGAAGTGTCCCGTAAGTCGAACAAATGATCGTTCTTTCCAAGAGCTCCCGAGTAGTAGCCAAGAGACATCCTCTTAAGCTCGGCTTTGCCCACCGGTTAGATACTAGTAGGGTGTCTCCGCTGGTTTCGATCAACCGTGATATTATTGGACCCATTGATAATCCCTTGTGTTGCTCCTGGATCGCGGGACAACTGTCGCTCCCGGCCGATTACGGATCGCGACTGAATGATTGAACGTTTGGTTTTGACGAACGAGGTACTATTGATTGCGTTCAGGAAAGCTACTAACTAGGAAGGAACGGGTTAATTTGGCTGACACAGATTATGCAATTAAAAATGTTTATATTTTGATAGACGTACAGTTTCTGGCGAAAGTACAATATTTAGCCGCCTAACACGTTTGAGGAATGACTATTCATTTGTTGTTCAACCGTTTGATAATCAAATATTCTAAAATAACGTTTCATAATTGTATTAAATATACTTTAAATTATTTGCGTGGAAATAAATGATGCGCTATGTTCTTTTTTACTGGTACGTATATAATTTTGTGCAAAATTACCCGAACACTTAACGCGACCGAATACTTTTGTAAAATGAGAATCGAAGTAAGAAGGATTGGTAAATGTAGATGATTTAAGTTACATTAAGATGAGACTGGAACGAGAAGAGCAATGAATGTCGCAAAATGGAAATGGTGCAATTATTAAGGAACTTCGTATACAGGTAGATAATCTGATAATATCTCGGAATACCGAATTTCAACAAATATCGATAGGGACAGAAAAGGCTTGACTTTGAAAATGACTATAAATCGTCTATAAAAGTTTGTCTATAGAAAACTTCCAAGTTTTTCAAATTAATGATTGCAAATATTAAAACCCATAATGTTCCATTAGTAATTTTCTGCATTACCACAATCCACCTCTAAAACAATGCTGTCGCACCTTTAATTTCGTCTACCACCACGGTCTACTCATACGATAAAAAAAAAAAATATATGTATACATACATGTTATATGTGGAAAGTGTATTTACTAACTTTACTAACTTCCCAGTGCCCAAATTAAAAACCCACTTCTTGCACAGCGAAATGCACATAAAAAGTAATCACCAGCGTAGAAGAAAATGCAAGCACCCCATCCTCAGTGACATAAATCATCGAACTTGAGAAACAGAGATTTCTCGGCCGTATAATTGTAAGAGGTAACTATAACGAAACGGTGACGGCAGTATCCGACGACCCTTGGAATAGAAACCAGTTGTACTTACAAGGCGTAGTCGTGCCTGCAGTAAAGCCGCATCCCTCGAAGGAAACAGGAGTGCTGATCGTGCAGGGGTCTCGCACAGGCGCAACATTTCAGACACCTGGAATGCCAGGTACGACCCCCTACACAGAGGACGGTACGCTCGCGAACGCTTTCCCCGCAACCACCGCAATCCATTTCCATCCCATCGTGGTTCTCGCTGTTGCTGATATTATTACCAGACTTCTTAATACTGGCCACGTTATTGTTGTTCGCAGTAACGCTGTTATTGTTGTTATTATTCGAACAGAGAATGCTGTCCGAGCACTCTGTCTCCGTTTCAATTTCAGTCTGAAACAGATTTTATTGCGAGAATTAGAATGAAGGTTTCAATTCAGTGTTTAAGGATCGAATGATGTTTAGCGATTCATGGGGCGTTTAAACATTTCGCCCGGGGTATTGTAAAATGGAGTGAAAATTTGTGATGTTTATATCCTGACGCGGTTGTTGGAAATATCAAACATTATCGTTGGAGATAATATTTAGTTGCCTTACCCTTACAAGTACCATTGATTGTGAAAGTAGCCTACATCTCTCGTTTGATTATTTTGTAAAAACGGTTCTACATACATTGCTGCGATGCAAATCGATGGATCAGGAAACAAGTGATAAAATAATTCCCCCCACCATTTTCAACACGGATCATTATCATAATCCCGGACACAGATATTGAAAAATTATTCACCAATATTGCATTTAAAGCCCAATCGACCAGCACAAAGAGTACCAATTATACCTTGCCTCACCTTCACGCGGTAATTTACAGCCTACATTTTAATTCCACCGCTTCCTTCACAGCAGAGCACATCGAGGCGCCTCTAAAACATGTCGCACAAACGCAAACGCGGCATCACCGATAAACCTTTCAAGCATCTGCGACAAGTCGTTGCAGCGTGTCATCGCGCAGTCGCCACGGCATTAAAGTGACCATTTTACATCGTACATTCGATTCGGTGCAAAGGATGACCAACCACGGCGTTAACGTTCATTAGAAAAGTACGAGCGTTAGAATTTGTTGTCCGGCGAATCGAGCAACCGCGAACGATTCATGAGGCATCTATGCGTCGTACAAGTACGAGCATCGTTTCCGGGTGTGAAGTACGGAAAACGTGGCTTCGGGCTCCAAATCTCAATTAATGCACGGCAAAGTGAAATAATGAACGAGCCGCCGGCTGATAAATGACGCCGCTCTGAGCGTGATCCCTCGTTCCTCGACCGGACTGACCAAAGTCCACGATTCGCATGGCTACTCACACAGCGTGCACAGAGGTGCTTGCACGCGAATCAACCCTTAGGTGGACGTGGATTTTATCGTCGCGTGTCCCAGAATCAAGGGAGGATCTTACGTCAATGAGATTCAGGATTTGGGATCGTGGGTGATTTTTAGAAAATATTGTTTCGGGAGTCAAATTACAGCTCGCAGCGTTAATTTGCAATTGAGCTTACCCCCTGTGTGGGTCACCGAAGTGTTCCATGCGTTCCAAGCTTGCGATTAGGTATGCAAATATTTTGGACACGTCTTTTTCACGAGACGCAACCCTCGAAATGACGACGGTTCTAAGATAATGAATTTGATCACACGAAATTGATATTATAGTTTGAAGGGTATCTATAATTAGAAATAAGAAAGGAGTAATCTTGTCGTGGTTTAAAGTCAGATTGGTTCAAATTTCCGTGCGAGGATCAATAATGCAAGAGGCGTAGCTTCGTTCTTTTATGTGATGTAACTGTTGGGGGTGGTGTAACACATGGAACGTCCCAATACAATATTATATTTCAAATAGCATTATTATTTTTAGCAAACTTGTTCATAAATGTAGCTACAGTCCCGTTAAAAGAAATACGAACGACAGAAAAGTGAAGTGGGCTTTCGTGGTGATCCACGATACAATGGATTCTCTGAGAGTACCATTCGAAAACGAAATCTCATGCGGACCTATGAATGTACCATGTTCAAGGAGCTAATTGATTGAATGCACGAGGACTAACCTGGGTCTCTCGTTCAATTAATTAGACTCGTTCGTGAGAGTGATCGGGGTATCTGCTCATCAGCAACTATAAACCGAAAAGAGGTCCCTTTAAAACCTAGCCGTGCAAAAGCTCCGAGTGTCGTCCGCAAAATTTACTACGGACGGTATATTAATTTGCATTGGTATAATGTTCGAAAAGATTTATGACTGGACACAGCGATCGGGCTATTAAATCCGAAGGATTTGTTAATAATCCTAAAGAACGGAATGACGGCGAAACATCCAACGGGATCGCAAGCTTGAGACATTGTTTCCACGGGTCGTTTTAAATTGAAGAATTAGAATAGCGTCCTATATTTACGAGAAATGGCTCGCTGCACAATTCGCGCGGGGCATCTACTAATAATTTATTAACTCGAGGATTAATTGGTGTCATTGTGCAAACGGATACTAAGAACACCTACCTATAAATCACCCAGACCAACCTACTGAATAAACTATTATCTTTCGTGTCCATCCATGCAAATGCTAGGTAATATAATTTTCGTCCAACACAGTTTCACCATGGATTCCAACATTTCGAAATTGAACCCGACCAACGGCATCGCGAATGAAACTAACGTGCACTGCCGCAAATCCGAAGCGCGATCATCGATTAAAATGCATTCACCTTCTTACATGTCGTCGTTCATTAGTCAAGGACCGTTCGAAACAAACCTGTACTAGGGTTTCGAGCACGATTAATTGACAATCGAACGACACGATGCGGCTGATTCGCTTTTTTTCTGCCTTCTTTCAGCCGGATCGTCTCCACTGGGAAGGGAGCACAGGGGGGGGAAGACAACGAAGGGAAGAGAAAGTCATTGTGAGTGCGTAGAGATAAACGCGAAGATAACGCGTATCTGATCTGTATGCAATTTTTTTCTTATCGCTGCCCCGGCACACGTGCTCGCCCGCACACCTGTAAGCGCACACGTGCCTGCATACACACAGGTATCACGCGACACTGAGGCTTACCCTGATAATATTAATTGGTACACGAGTAATGCACAAAGGTTATTGTTCGTCTCAGCGTGCAATCAATGAGTTAATTACATTATGTTCCACGATTTATTGCGTGCACTCGTGACCGCCTATTTTCCCACGTCTCGATACGTAAAAGCTGGCCCGTCGCTATTTAATTGAACGGAACGTAGGCAATAGAAGGGGTAGTTGACAGGCCTGAATAATTCGATAATAGCTGTGCTGCTGTAGCGACAAATTTTGGAAAGGGTTATCTCCTTTTATTACTTAAGTCTTAAGTATTCGATGATACTAGTATCTGTGTTCGAGTGATAATTTCTGTCCATTAAAATCTATGTCTTGACGGTTACATTGCACCCTCTGTTTATACCTAATGGATCATTATTTTCCTGTGCAATATCGCATGTGTATGCACCTTACATGGAAGAAAGATTAAAGTTTACCGTAACTGTAATTCGCGAAACACTTCTTCGACCATACAAACGTTTAATAAAACAAACATCTGTAGACTTTATCAATTGGAAATTTCACCATCCAAAGCAGTAAATCTAGGATGCAACCGTGTCGAGCTATGTTTCGGAGTTCATCCACGAGAATTGATATACCTACACGTACCTATGACCGAAAGAACGAAGGGAACAGCCACGGTAAGAAGAATCGTTGAGGGAAAAGGGCCGAAAACAACTGACACCTCGAGGAAGACAACATTGACGACAGCCAGTTTCGAAAACGCTACGGGGCCTCATCTTTCGTCTCGTCTTCCTCTTTCTGTCCTTTCTCCCCTTGCTGCTCCTTCTCCCGTCGGCCAGTAATCATTTCACGTTTAACTGGACGGTCATTGATTTATGATCTGCCGAAGGCAAAGCTGAACTTCCCACCTGTGATTTATACCTTCTGGCATTTCGATCTTCCCTCGGAAAGCGAGCTGCGTTTCTCTTCGACGTAACACCGTCGATTAATACACTGTGTCGCACTTCATACAACTTCGAGCATTCCTTCGCGATTATTCCGCTGGAATAACCGGAAGATCCAGTCCAGCTTGCGGGACAAATATTAAGCAGAGGTCTACTCGATGCTCGTTCCATGCCTTTATTGTTCTTACATTAATCGCGCGACCTCTTGAAAGGGGCTCTAAATATATTTCTGTAATACTTTAGTGTGCTGTCCGGTTAGAAATTGGAAGTGGTCGAGAAACCGTTTGGAAACTAGCGTCATTCATTTCATTCGTTTGCAATGGATAAATATTTGTTCACTTGAAATTACGCTTCATTCCACTCATCCTTTGCTTTCAATTTCTATTCGCCACTTGCATCAAATACTTCGTGTGTAGAAAAGTATTTTAGTTCATTATATAGCGTACACGTTGACCGATTGTGCTGCACGTAGAGACAATATTGGAATTAAATTTGTGCCTTAAGATAAGGCAAGCATTATTTATCCCGCCAGTCGCGCGTTCATTGTTAATTCATTTCCTTTTGTCTCACGTTCAATTACATGCATCGCACCGTCCGAATTCTTACGAAAATGTTCGGAGTAAATTCGCAAACGGTGAAATATTAGACAATTACCTACAACCACGAGCGACTTGACACTCGTTGTCAGTCGCAACTATCAAGCCTTGATCGCACTTAATCATAGGTACCTATTATCACGTGATACACGTTGCACGTTGCGTGATTCTGCCATCGAGTGTCGCGTTACATAATTGCACCCCGTTAATTCCATTGTTCGAAACGAAACAGTTTTTCACGCGTCGCGTTGGCCCTCGAAACTGTTCGATGCTGTAATAAAAATTGCGCAAATACATAAATTCATAAACTCTGGTTTTTTTTCTATTTTGAAAAAGGTTGTACGGTGCGAATGGCGGCCAAGATCTTCCCTAATTACCTGACACTTGCGCAAGGGGAAGTCTCTGCGAGAAACTGAGGAACGAGGAGGTATGTATTTCGAGGACCGTGGGATTTTACAATGGCGCCTCCGTTTTACGACCCACAGAAAAGAGACTTGAGGAAAATCCAAGGGGTAATTTACAACAGGTCGGTATCATTCTCTCAGTTTCCCTGCGAGAACAATTCCAGGTGAAAAAAAGGAAGGAAGCGTTCCGTCGAAATAGCGCTTCCCGCGCGCCCATTGGTTCAAAAAACAATATTCCCTGGCGAAATAAGTTCACACGAAAGGTTAACGACATCCCTCCTTTTATTGTTGCCTGCGATACAGCTGTACGTTTTGTTATATTTATCTACCCAATTGTTAGCTACTACGTTAGAAGTTTAGTTCGAGAGTTTCGTAAAACTAATTCTCTATTTGCCACCTGCTGTACGGATAGAAGAATCGATCGATCGAGTTTAAGATAAAGTAGATGAACCGAGTAGCTGAACCGAGAAAAACTGGAAAAAGCCGCAACCATTTTATTAATTAGAAGATGTTAATAACAAGTGTCATGTTTCTGGTAAAAAAAATTGGCGAAATATTAAAAATGAGCCGGCAAGCACGCATATTTATTAATCTAACTTGTAGAATAGTACTGAATAATATATGCAATTTTTCTACGTGGGCTCATTATCAAACGAATTCGATTCAGTGCGCGCAAAAACTTCCTAATCTCTTCTTCTAGCACATGAATCTAGTACACTCTATTGTTCTTTAATACTTCATTTTCAAGAACGTTTTAAACTCTTGAACCCGACGCACAGTGCGGCATTTCAATGGACGTTCGGGACAGAAATAAAAAAATGCATATAATGTTTAAATAATGAACATTTTTATAGTGGAAAAGGTGAAACTAGTTGCATGGCATAACATCATCGTAACAATAACAACAAATAAGAACAATTAATATCAATTAATAACAAGCAGTAACAAATAATAACAAGTAATAGTTGCGTAACGAAATGCAAGTAAAACATGAATATTATAATAAAAAACAATACATAGTGGAATGAGCAGGAGGAGTTGAAAATTCAGTTTCTTGCAATGGGAAGCACGTGTTATGCCGCTTGAAAAATTCAATAACTCGTAGCGTATCAGTTAGTAGCAGAAATAAATTATATAGCAATGTAGCACAACACATTGTCGATGCACACCAGAGTTTGGACCGCCTTTTTTGTAAATTGAATTTTAAGGAAACATTAAGAATTTTGCACTGCAAATGAAAATTTTGCGTGCCGTTTGTGAAATTCTCCATATTTAAGGTACAACAAACAATATTACAAACGACGGACAAAAAAGAACGAGTTATGTACGAGTAAACTAATTTTTAAGTTCTCAGTTATTACAAACAGATGATTATTGCCGATCCCCTATTGATTTTTTACAGTAATAACTGTTGCATTCGTATTCCTCACCTACCGGTTAATGATTATTTCGGATGAATTGTTCAAAATTCAATCACGATTTCTTCGATTTTTGTCCATTGGACGCCGCACTGTGCGACGCGGCGACTCAGAGCTTACCGAAATCAATGTAATTGAACTTTCTTGCAATTCAATTGTTTCACACAGGACAAATGTAACTTGTCTTGCGCCTACTGCTAATAACACCAAGGAAATTAGAAAAGGAAATATTTAAAATGCTGTTAAATGAATAAATGCAATTAAGTTAAGTCTATCAAGTTCTTTGTACCATAAAGTCATATTTGAATCCGACATCCGTCCTTATTTTAAAAGGTTCGTCAGGGCAGTCACACCTCCATGCAATTCGGTGTATCGTCGGGGTTCTGTAAACTTCGCGTAAATTCCCTCATTTTTCTGCTTGCGACTGCTATTTGGAAACGCGCACACAAATCTATCAGTCAATCGTTGCAATCAAATTTTCGTCGAAAGGGCAGACGGAATTTTTCAATCGGTCATTCGTAGGTGGACGTGATCCCCGAAGAATGCAATCAGCGAGTGGTTAAGAAGAATAATAGGAGCCATTTTGTATTCCTCAGCACTTCGGGGCGACGGAGATGAGCTGACAAAGTGAGAAATGCACGGGGTGAAGAGGTCAAACGGGCCTCGCTGCCGACTACCGGACATCGAAGACGTTCGTACACATCCGATTCGTCACTTGGCTTCACGGATCAACGTTTAACAGCACGAGCGAGTGCCGTCCGCGTGATTTATCGCCATTATACGTTTCGTCGACGGTGGTGAATGATTTTTCGCGGCATTTCAAAATCGTCACAACTGCCACCCCATTCTGGGAACAGTTATGTTTCTTTCTTTACAGAACAGCAATGGAACATTGTGTACTGCAATGGCGACGATGCAAGCTTTGTGCTGGTGATATATCCTATTGGTCGAGATGGCAGGTTTTGGGAAATGAAATGGTTGAACGCCGGTTTATATTATTTTATGAGTATGATCAGCGCACAATTACGAGACAATCCGGGGAGAAGATTAGGGTGAAAGGACTTAGGAGGTTTTAGCGTTTTGAACGATGCCTGCGGTTGTACATTAATTCCAGCCCCCTTGGAGAAACTGTGGGATATTTTACGGCTTGTCTTTCATCAATAGTGGCGAGTAATGGCGAATCGCGTTGACAGCGCAAAGTTTGCTCCAATTTACAGTATTTGGAAATGGTATTGCTTGGGTCAAAAGAATGTTATTTTTATGCAGCGAAAATGATCGAAATGGCTGCTAATTATGTGATGGGTCAATTCATGGCAATTCATTTCAAGTGTTTCATTTAATCTAGTCGAACGTACGTACAATAGCTCGTCACTGGATCTACTGTGCATAAAGTTAGACGAAGTTAGCATGAATTTAGCAATCAAGCATGATTCTGCGATTCAAGTTCAACTTTGTCGTCTACAATATTGTTATTAAATTCACGCGGCCTGTGCAATAGATATTATCTCCTTTAAACTTTACAAATATGTTGAAAGACTTTTCAGTCATTGTAGTGCAAAATACATTGCAAGTACATTTTTAAATACACGTGTGTAGGTATCTTCGTATAGAGTATACCTCTACGGCAGATGTTCCACCTTCGATTCCCTAATTGTATAAATTCCCCGTTAATAGATATTGACAATCGCTTGACTTCCTTCCTTGAAAACGAAACACTTGATGAACGAACCAACCAAAACGCCCTATCTCATTCTAACAACCACATCGCACGTCGTATTGAACTTTGAAAATAATCAAACTCATATTTTGATCCGCCAATTCACGCTAGCACTCAGTTAAACCGTACAAATCAAAACCGCCCCCTAATTGCTTCCCCATCCTTTCCTCCCCAAAAATGAAAACCTCGGTAAAATATGAAGTATGAACTCACCTTCATTGTTCCTCGTTCCAAAAAGAAAACTTCCAATTCACAAACTGCCCAACTCCAGTTCCATAATCTTGGACCGAGAAGATAAGTCCCTCGACAACTACACGTGTTACAGAAGCATGTCAAGGAATCGGTCCGCGCAAAGTCCTTTTCCACAACACTCCGTGCGAACAAAAGAAGAAGCAACTAAAACTCGCGTTTCCCCCTCGAACTCTCCCTCTCTTTCTCTCTCTTTCTCCGTCGCAAGTGTTCGGGATCGAATCGTGCGGGAATCGAGCAATCCGCGAAAAGAGAAAAAGAAATATCGTCGATAGAGTGGAAAGTCGAAAAGGAACACAGAAGGGTACCCTGTCTAGATCCGTGGCCCGGGGAAGACTGGCATTCTCGATTCTGCCCCTTCCACACGCCACGATCGTTGCCTCGATCCCTCACGAACACCGCCGCCCGTTTCTTTGCACAGCTTCCACTCTGCGTGCACGACAGCGCCGTGCACGTATACCAGCCGGTGTACCTGTGTGCCTGCGGCAAAGCGGCAGTGGAGGGGAATAGTGTTCTGTGACTCGACCCGACTCGGGTCTGTCCCGGCGCTAGGTGGTTCAGAAACGATGCTTTTCAGGACGAAGACCCCTAAAACGAGGAGAACGCTCCGCCCATCGGGACACGCCCATATTCGAGGCAGCAGAACGAACGAAGGGGACCCCTAGCGGTATCGTAAAGTTTCGCGGTCCCAGAAGTGGGGACCGCAGGTACTTCTCGAAGCGAATCACACTCGGTCGGAATTTCTGCGGGTAGCGTGTTACACACGGCGCGGCGCCGCTCCCTCCAACTTTTCTTCAACAACTGCGTCCCCCACTTTCTATTTCTTTCCCGCTCCTTTTGTCATCATCTTCGGACTCCTTTTGCGCTCGCTCGCGCGCCTTTGCTCGCCGCGTTCATCCCCCTCGAGTTTTGTTCGCTTCGACACGATGCTCTGATTCGTTCCTGCTTTACTTGGATACGTGTAATCGCAGGGTACTTTTTCGTGGTACGTTTGTTTTCTTTTTCTCCTTCTTCCGTGGGGTTTGCGAGCTTCCTCCCTTCCTGATCCTCGCAGGGTCCTTGATTTGTTTAGTGTATCCGCGTATTCAATGGATGCCTACAATTTTTTTTTACATCTTTTCCGTTCTCTCCGCTCCAGTTTCGATTTATCGATTCCTTGATAGCGCTGGGAATGGGAAACTTTTGCACAATGTGCATAAGTGCTGTTAAGTTCAAGCTTTTCTCATCATGCTCTGAAATAATACCTACCTATTCACTTTTGAAAACACACTTAGTCGACAATCCCTTCGAATTCTCCAAATATTGACACTCGCATATGACAAGCGAATGATTACTCGCATAATAAAGCGGTTACTCGAAAGATTGTTCATCGTTCCATCGATATTTACCTTATTTTCTTTTCGACTTTGCTAAAAAATTAAACGTTCACAATTGAAGTCACGTATCTGAAAAATAGTTGACTCTCTGAAAATATGTTTCAACAATTCAAGCGTGAACAATTCGGTAAAAATCTGCAAGCATATTGCTCGTTCATTAAAAAGAAAAATTGAAACGAATAAATATTACATAAATATCAATCAAATAGCTTAAATATCGAACAAAATATTTCATGTAGTCCCACTTATCATTTCAATAACAAGTGCACAGCATATTTCTACAATTTATACATCTGCAGACTTTGCCTTGCGATAATTTTAATTGAAATAATGCAGTTTTCTAATAGAAAATTAGAGGCACTGACAGAGTTCGTCGAACCTCTGGTTTTACTAGGACACGCCTTCATAGTAGCTGTACAGCAGCAACTTTCGACAAATCAAACCTTTCGTGAATTCACACAGCAAACACCTCCGCGTCATTAGCTGCTTTACTTAGCTGTCATTAGATTACCCTCTATGTATCATCACTTTCTAAGACACTTTACTCCAAAAGTTTTCCAAATTGGCCCCGATCACAGGCGAATCGAGCCACCGCGATCCAAGGGATTCTGTCTCACGGAGCAAGGTCAAAAAGTGAGACTCGGTTGACCATTTAGTTACGCCTCACCCCCAGACGAAGACGACCCCCCTTCCAGCGATATTTACGCGTGGATACATATTTTATATTCCGGCGTTTCCTTTTTATTTTCGATGAGTTTGGGTTTTCAAGGGGGTTCGAGCACCTGTTTGTATTTCTGCTGCGCCGACACATAAATCATCCGGGAATGGACTAACGCCTTTTATCACTGCTGTTCCCCCCTTCAATTGGTGTCTCTTTCTATCGGGAGAGACTTTCGTGCGTGTGTTGCGTATACGTATATCCATGTAGGTATGTTCCACGGGCCCTTGAGTATACATACACCGGGGGCCCTAGCCAGGCGACCCGTATACGCCCACGCCGAAGATGAATATGAATTTTTTCGTTTCGGGACCCAGGAAAACCGTCAAACGAGTTTTCGGCCCTATCCATCGCCCTTTTATTGCCACCCCAACTCTGTGCGCGCGTGTGCACGCATCCGTGAAATCCAGTGTTTCTTGAATTATGCACCGGCAGTGGAAGAAACGGACCGACGAAAATGGTAGCCGGTATCGCTGGTTTAGATCTACAAGCCGGCGGTTTATAAATGAGTGTCAATTCGAGTGCGCCGTTGGTGAACACAGGGAAAATGAAATAAGTGGTATGAGCTGTGTTCTCTTTCGACAGGAGAGAAAATGAGAGTGTAAAAGGATTCTGTATCAAATTATTAAATAACAGTAAGAGTGAACATGGGGCACGTAATCGTGCAGCAGCTAAAATTCGAATTTTTCCGTAAAATACTTGCTTTCCTTCAGGTAAATCCTCGATAGTATTAGGTTGTCCCAAAAGTTTCTTTCGCTGTTTGGCTGCTCGGTTTTATTCGGCAACGTTTAGTCAAACACACTGACTGATCCATTTTTCGTTTTATGTTAGGGCACTCAGTTGGTTTCTAGCTTTGAAATAGTGTAATGTCGTTTGAATCGATAGTTGTCAGTGCTGTTCTGCGTGCATCGAATGATGGAGAAGCAGTGAAGGGATTTGGATCTGATTTGGAATATTCTAGCCCCCACCCCCCCTTACCCTTCAAATCTTGCCTTTCTGATTATTACTTATTTATTTCTTTAAAAAGTTCTACTCGTCATAAAAAATTGAACTCTTTATACGAGATAAAAATAATGTTGATCAATATTTTGCAACAACATAGAAAAATGATAAAACATAATATCACAATGATGAAAAAGAACGTATCGTACGTCATCTAAAAGTATTGCACTGTTCGCAATATTGTTTGCAGTTAATATCTAGTAAGAAGGCGAAAGAAACTGTTGGGACAACCTAATAAAATACTTTCAGAATATTTTCAATTGGCGCGTCTTCGGTAAAATATGTGGAACCATGACTCCATTCTGTCGATTCATTTCTGAGAGAAAAAATAGTCTCGGATACAATACGATTAACGAAAGGGTGACGAAACCTGGGACTTTCGTTCTTACACGGCTTTTGATCAATGAAAACTTTCTTTTCCCAATGTCATTTCATCACGATTAGTCGTGAGGCTATAGAGGACTCGAGCCATTCTGGCTTTCATCCTGGTAGCCTGCAACAAACCCTGAGAGAAACCGGCGGTCGTCTGTTATTTCACTTTTCTACGCGACTTTGAGGCTACGACGGAATGATAAAAATTTCCACGAATATGAACCAGGATTCAGAGCGGAAGAGCGAAAGCAAGACACCTGCTGCGAAACCACACGCAGATATGCCTAAGTAGGTATTCTATTTTTCGTATTCAAAAGATGCCCATTATCCGTGGACCGACCCGTTAGCGTTATTAAACAATGTGCGTTAAAAAATGGTAAGCGAAAGCACTATCGATGCTACTTAAGGAACATGACAAAAGAAAGAATCAGCAAAGGTTTTGGGCCTCCGTCGACACTCGAAACACTCTCATCGAAATGGCCGTCCACTGGCAGAAAGACTTCTGCCGTTGATAGTGTCAATAAAAAAGAAGAAGGAATCCGTACTCTTTCCATTTATCGCCACGATATCGGTATTACCGCGACTGACTTAACATTTTCGAGACAAATGCGCGCTACGCGCTCCCAATGCGGCCTGGCAAGGCCCATTTATTAAGCTCATCGTAGGCGCGTGTTCACGGGACCACGAAACGCACGCGTGCAGCCAGAGTGTCGCGTTTGTGTGGGTGCGTGGCCACGTTTACGCGTGCAGGCCCGGCCAACAGGGGCCCAGGGTTCCCGCGATCGACAGGGAACGGGCCCATTAGTAACGCTTACCCGGCATAAAGCGAGAAAAATGGCGGTCGAATTATTCTACCGGTAGAAACGACACTGGACAAAGGTTCTGCCTCGCGAGGACACGCGGAGGATCCTCGAAAAAGGAACCACGGGGTTCCAATGGTACCGATCCTATCAAAGGGGACACAACCGAGCCGGCGGCTCTCTTCTGCCACATTAATCGATACCATCGAGAATGCTTCTCGCAATCGATGTCCTTTTCTCCTTGGGGACCACGCATACATCGATGGCCACGCTCGCTGAATTTTTATGCGAGCGGAATGCCGAAGGTATCTTGTTTGCCCTGCTGTCTCTATGCTGGGGTGAAATTTTAGTTACTGGGGCAGGGAATGGGTGGAGTTTGTAGCGTGTCTGTTTTGGGCGAGCTGGGGTGAGTTTTTGGGGTGGCTTTTTTTTGTTTACGCGACGGTATTGAATTTTTGTAACGGCGAAGTATTGACTTCTGGTTTGCCTTCTTTCTCTGGAGGCTTTGCGAAGAGAGCGGATATTTTTGTAAAGGCGGTGGCTAATGGTTTTTGAAAACTATGTACAGTTCTGAAGCGCTAATATTACACAAGTATAATGATTAATACTGGAAGAATATAATGTTCACTTAGACATTTCTGGAATGATATTAGATGCATAAAATAATCAAGATATTTAATATGAGGGCTAGATTTTTCATTTACCGATTAATATTATATTAAATATCATTCTCAACATTTTACTTATACCCATCGGACTGCAAAAGATTAACTTCTATTACCTTTATATTAATTCGAAATAATGTATCACCAAATGTTGCTTTGCTTTTAATACGTCGTATATAATTAGCGCTGTGACAGACAAACGTACAAGAAAAGAGGAAGTCGAGATCGTGGGAAATGGAAATATGTAAATCGATTCGGAAAAGGCGTCTATCCTCTTTTGCATTCCTTCTCCTTTCACACTCGAACATTTAACACGCTCGAGGTGGGCCGAGACTCGCGGTTTCACTCCAAACATTTTCACCAAAATTTTCCGGTCCCCACACGGCATTATCATTATAAAAGTGGCCCAAAGACCTGTTCCCATTCGGAGGCAGCCATCGTGAAACGTTCATAGGAGAAACGACCCATTGTCGTGCAACCCTCGATACTCCATAAAAGAATACAAATTCGAGAAAGCAGCCTGACATGTCATTCGCGGCTAACCGCCTGCTGTTCAAACACGCAAACTCTTGTCAAAATCGAGCCACCCAGCAACCGACTTCCTTTCACGTGGACGTGCACGAAACGCTCGACGTTAAGGAAAATGCTGATACAAACCTTTCCACGATTGATTGTGAGGAATGTTTCACAAAAAATCGAGGCTTTCCTTAAATGAACACATTCCATGCTGAAAGTTCTCGGAATGATTTTCTATTTTAAGATACCGATCGCTCTTTGTTGTTAATAGGGCGAAATAATTGCCTCGATATCTTACAATTAGTAGATTCTAATGCGATTTTCTGCTTGCATTTTCGTCCGTTGTCAGACCTCGAAACATATAGAAAGCTGCAAACTGTGTATTAAAAGAACAAAAGTTTATTTAAAGATGTAAATCAATATAATTCTTTATTAAATCTTTCTGTGTATTAATTCATTAAAAACGGCTACACCCTGTTGATTTAACTATAGTATATTAATTATTATCAGAGGTAGATTTGGTAGTGACAAAACTTGTTCCACAGAACCTCAGATTTTAAACAATTACTCAAATTGAATATATTCTAACATGTTCCAATTCTTGGTTATCTCTCCGGCTACATAACCGTTTACCCTCAATCATTCTGAGGAACATTGAATTGACAAATCGCCGGTCCAGACGTACAATCGATTGCAATTAATAACAAAAAAAAAACAAACGTACCCAACACAAAACTTCTACATTCATAAAAAGCTGCACGATACATGCTCATTACACAACCTAATAATAATATCGCAACCATTTGTCCATATATAAAAAAAACCACACACACATTTCACAAATACAATATTCAACAAAAAGAACATCTTCCAAATACCTCGGCGGGTTTATTATCCAGCCATATCGTTAACCTTCGTTAGCCTGGAGCAAAGAAACGGCGCGTCTGCGCAGATTCATGGAATTACCTTGCTGCCGGAAATTTCGAGAGATATTTATGCACGAGGGTATATACAGGGCGGCGGCAACGTCTACGGTGTAGTCCTGTAATTTCAGGATTTCCACTTTCCACCATTCCGTGCAACCGTGGCGAGAAGAACGGAGAGGTGTATAATATACACATATACACATGTATACGCGCGACAGTAGAACCATCTTCCCCAACAGCGTACCTCTCATTCTCCGTCTACCTTGAGCTCTCAGCTTCCTGCTCTGTGATCTCAACCCGCCTGAGTTTCATCCCTCTTCAAGTTAGCTAACAGCAGGATCCTGCACAATGTAGTCGTGATTGCAAATCCGCTCGTTATCATCAAAACTGCGCCCGACCTAACGAAACCCACCCCCTCGTCGGGCGCAAGCCTCGTACCTATCTCCGCTCCCTTCGTGCGCCCCTCTTTCCCCTCGTTTCGCTTCTGCGCGCCCCGTATCACCCTGTCGCGCCTTTGACACGACGAAGTAAGTTCTTTCAGGCAGTAACGAGATTCCCTGCTTTCGCGCGATTTTTCTCCACGGCCGAGAGTTCGAAAGTCACGCCCGCTCCGTCCACCCTCCGACATCCGTTAATTCAATCGCCGATAACCGAGACGCGCTCGAACTTTCGGCTGTCTGTTCGGTTGATACGAAAGCGGCGTGAACGCTGAGTCTGTTGCGAGCAAGGTGTTGCCAGTAAGTTCTGACGCGTATTCGAGGGTAGCTTGTTGTTTCGCGCGCAACGCTATTGGGTCGATTAGTTTGGGTCGCGTTCGATATAGCGTCGGGGACGTTTGGTATTACATGTTGGGTCATCCCGTAAGTTGGATCATCCCGATTTTTCGCTGACAGCGCGCTGTCAAAACATCCAATAATTATTGTAAATGGCATTATTTTAAAAATTCGTATATTGCTACGTGAACATTCGCTTATGCTAATATACTCCATGATGCATAGAAGTTTAAAGAATGTTACTAATTCCTGTAATATAATGTTCTTTACAACGAAAATAAATGCACGATTTCGTCGTGATCAGGTTTCGAGTTTTCAAACGTTGATTTCCACACTTAAATAGTCACTAAATTAATTATTATGACCATTATTAGTGACAGTAAACATGAATAAATGAATGAATGGCAAGAATAAATGAAGATACGACTGTTTCGCGACATGAATTTTTTCCACCTAGATTGGGCATTTGGCCCGCTGTGCACCGCGGTGAAAAGTAATGGAGCTTGTCACGGCGGCAACGAGAATTCGAGAATGAACGTAAAATTTACGTTTCAAACGGACGACAAGTAATTCAATCGAAGATAACAATTAATAAACGACGAGAGATATTGAACCGTGTACATTGGATTTACAGAAAAGTTCGCAGATGCCGCGGCACGATATAGCAAGTTCTTATTCAACGAGACGCTCGAAAATACGAGGCAGTGAGTACACAGGTGCGACGAATTCGTTTGTCGGATCGCAATTTTCGAGCCGCTCGCTATCAGTTCGCGGTTACTGGCGTTCGACACGACGATTTATGCAAAGAACTTTTCACGCATTTCTTCTTGGAATCGGCGGCAAAGTATGACCAGAAAAAGATGGGATCGTTCTTGTTAGATTTTAATCACGATGCTACACTTACGTTGCAATGTTTAAATGAATATACTCATGAGATACAAGTCTGGTTATTTATTTATATATAATGATTATAATTATAAACTATAAAGAAACTAATACTAGGATTAAAATAGATATAGAATCAATCAAAAGCACGCATACAAGCCACTACATCACGCACGCTCGTTTTTTTACAGTGTATCAATCAGACAGTGGCGCCAATCGATTACCAAGATGATGATCACTTTTCACAGTTCTAAAGTAGACATTTTGGTAAAACTTACGTTTAGGGGAGGCAGCTCCGAAGACCTTGACCTTGACATATGTTATGAAGGTGACCCTCTTGAGTAACCCCCAAATAGTTTTAGTCGTCGCTCGTTTTTTAATAAAAAGTTACTAATAAAAATGTGTTAATGCTGGTGCAGTACAATCTGCGTATACGATCATAGGGAAATGAAAATAAAAATTTGTACGCGAAATGAAAATTTAATGAGTATTTCAATGACCTAATGGATACAGTGAACTCATTAATTTAAAGAAAGCCTCAATGCGTGTGTCAAAATCGTAAATTCTTTTGAATAAGAATACTGCGAGATAATTCGTGAAATGATATTCACGAGTGCCATAGCGAGGAATGTTTGCTCTCATATCTCTCCACAAACTTTCTATATTTTGTGTGTGAACACCAGTTTGAGGATCTATAAAATTATCCGCATGCCAACATTTAGTCTATACATAGAAGAAACTAGGGCAAAAAATTCATACACTTCCAAGGAGGTCGAAAATTGGAATTAAGTTCGTGTCTTTGCGGTTTCGGACCACTGGGCGCCGCGCCGTCTCTCACAGACTGCTCTCACAGAAACACGAAAAGCAGATTAACGAAACTGTAACGTTGATTACGCAATTGTTACTTGCTACAATCGTGCCGGCGAATCAGAAGAAATATACAATTGGTAATTTAGTGCTAGGAATTTAAAATAATTAATGTCGCAACGCAAATCGAAAACTATTTTAAATAGTCCGCCTGTCTGATACCGAGATTCCTAAACTATTCCCAGAAGCAACAATTTTCAATAACGAAAAGAATTTATCAAAGAAGTGGTATCAGCGGAATCCATCCATTTCTTAATTCTCCAAACTCTCGCTTAAGATGTTAAAGCGGACATTGAACACTGTCGTAGGCCCCAATTTTGTTGTACTGTTGAAAGAATCAGTCAATTGTTCACAGTAAGGTCAGCGAAACCTGAAAATCAGAAGACCAGCGAATGATTGATCTTCGACAACAACAAAAAATTACGTTTCAACAAAGGATAGGTTTTGATAACGGATGCCGATGATCCTTACTCACCTGCAATAGCACGGGTCATTTCGTCATCGGACGGGAATGTCGTGAGTTATTTTAATGTTACCCTTAGGGATGTGTCACGCTCGAAAAAGACGTTCTGAATAGTGATCTGTAATGTTTTCATAACTCCAGCGACCTTCTTCAAATTATAATGGTGGATCGAGAAATGATTTTCGATGGACTAGAAAAAATTTCGACGAAATTCCGATGCACTGTTTAGACAGCAGAATTTACGTGGATGATAAATGGCTGGAAAGGAACGGAATCGCGTCAACGAATGAATGAAATTGTACATTTTTCTACGTACGTCGAATATGTATGTTTAATGTATAAATATACTGGTGCATGTAATAAATTTATCTGCATATCGCAATGGAATGACAGGACGGAACGGAAAAAATTATAATCACAGATTGTAATTGGAATTTAAATATACGTACATACAGTTCGTATATCATTTTTGGAAACGTAAATATTCGAACGCGATCGTACGTGAAACTCATTAGCATTTGCATCAATATTTTTACAACTGACGTTCCGTTTACACTTCGAATAAATCGATTCAATAAATTTTAACAAAGTTTATAACATTTCCTGGAATAACGGTCGTTAACATAAAACTAACGAAACCATCCTATTTATAGCAAATCCAAATTACAAGTTGATTAGCTTGTTGATTTAACGTCTGATCGCACGTTGATATCACGTCTGTCAAATGTTCATTTTTTAACAACCCCGCACCGGAGCCTCACCCGTTAAGTATGAAACGGGCAGCTAAAAAAACTCTTTCGCGTGGCACATTTGTAAACGAAGCTACGAGATAAATTGAATATAAACTCTTCCACCATTCGCCAAATTAGTTTCAATGTTTTCGTATAAAATACTTACAGGAACGAATCGCTGCATCTCAAATAAATGAAGTAACCAACACCACCAATTAAACTCATCGCCGTGTTCAGAAAGCCAAGATCTCCAATCAAAACGCAGAGCTTCGAAAAAGACCATAAATATCGAAAGTTGCACCCAAAAGCACAACTCCGTTTAGCCCCAAAGGTCCCTGCTACCCTTCAACTCCGTTCCATCCTTCCCAAAAGAACTTTTGCTCTCGTGTCAACGAAGCCACGGCGATACGCGGCGTTAGGCAAATAACGGAAGCTCCGGTCTCATCGAGACGTAACCGATTGCACGGAATTTTTTTTCCACGTGGCACATCCACGCCCGTATTACATGCACGCGCAGGTCGAACATCAGTTGCAAGTGGGCACGCGGAACAGAACGAGGAGCGCGGTGTTCGTTGATTCGAAAGGTGTAATCGGATTAAAAGCTGAACACTGGGTAGCGGGGTGGAGTTCATTGTGAACGTTGACTCGAGAGGGATGAAACGCACGTAGCTATGCGGAATACGGGCGGCCCCGGCCTCTTTTCACCGACGACAATCGACGCCGAGCAAGCTCGAGGTCTGACCGAATTCGATTTCGAGGGGCTGCGCGGCTGCCACGTGGCCCCTATTACATAATATTAGACCTACACCCCCTCACACCCCCCTATTAG
This sequence comes from Nomada ferruginata, assembly GCA_963583965.1. NCBI lineage: Eukaryota > Metazoa > Arthropoda > Insecta > Hymenoptera > Apidae > Nomada > Nomada ferruginata. The sequence goes on from OY757213.1 coordinate 17,921,012, forward strand.
AACGTCGGAGAGCGGCGAACGTTTCGCAACCCACCGACTCTGACTGCGGCTCTCTTTCGCGATTCATCCGAATCGCGGTCCCACGCGATCACGTCAAGTGTGATGGTATCGACGACGATGGTGCTGGCGGTGGATTGGATGGAATCAGTGGTTTCGAGTCTTTTTTCCTCTCGCTTCAGCTTCGCAAGGGAGGGTATACGTGTGGTATGAATGAATTGTCCTTTCTTGCAATGATATTGTTCTCGGCTGAGGCTCGATGCTTAGTTGATAACAGTTGCATTGTACCGCGGCTTAATTTCGGTTTCTACCATCGAGGAATAAAGTATTGCGGGGGACAAGAATAGCTGGATCTATTATTTTCAAGGTACTATTAAGTTGATATTTGTGCCGGCGATCATGGAGGCAGTGTGATGTGATATTTAGGAACAAAGATCGATTTTACCCGTAATTTTCATAGCAATAACGAACGATATCTATTTTTATAAGATACTTAATGAGCGCATATATTGTCCTCAAATCCTTGGGAGGATTAATTTGAATGTACCAAATAGAATGGTCAGACACCCCTCTACGTTTGCACCTCAATTTTGCAATTCCCGATTTAACCCACACGGACGTCATTACTAGGCTATCGGAGCTTGCAAATAAATTCACCGATAGAATAAACTTCTTTGAAGGCTCTTTACTCCAGGTCAAATCACAGGTAAGGGGAGTGCTTCGCGGCAAATTAAATTAAATTAGATTAAACATACGGTTACCACTACCTTGCATATAATTCTGTATCCGGCGATAGATAAGCTATTTGTATTATATTTCTGTGCCTTGCGATATTTAAACACTGTTTGGACTATTATTTTGTATTCTGCGACAGATTACCTATGCACATTTATACAAAAGGGCATCAGCCCGTTTAATAATAATAATAATAATAATAATAATAGTATTTCTCGTAACGATCGAACGCGATATTCAGGATACCTTAAAACAAATTAATACATCGAATATACGCTCGAAGCATGCTAGAAACAATTGCTACAATCTCGATTGCAGCAAAATCTCCATCGTGTTCCCATCCTCGTCGTTGCAACCCGCGCAGAAAAAACATTGCCGCAAAGCAAAGATCGGTTGCCTGCAACGCAACCTGTTACACTTGTCGCGCACCTGGTGCCACGCGCGCCTTCTAAAAAGCCTCGATCCACCAGGACGTTGTCTACCGACCACCTTCGTGATCCTTAATTACGCCTCGCCAATCACGCTGTTATTCACAAAAGGCAAACGGGAAAGAAAAGCTCGCAACGATCAACGACAATCGGCCATTAATTTTTACGCCGATATTCGAGGGCCCCGCGCAACGATGACTCGTTGGATCGTTGTGGTGCGCTCGACGCCGACGTGGAAAGTGTCAGTCTGTCGACGACGAGAAAAAGAATCGGCGCCGGCCGGCTGGATAACGGCATCCAGAGATTGCTATCTGTCTCTCTTCTGACTAATTGTTGCGGACATTATCACCGCGTGCGCCCGATCCAGCTGAATCATCCACGGGGACAGAGCGCGCACCTGAACTCCCCGCGGAAACGACCTGTTCCCAGGCGAATCGCGTGAATAGGAAACGGCTGTACACGTAAGACCCATGTGTGCATACGCGAACGTACACCATCGAGGCGTACAGACGTATAATCGTGCCGATCCCACGAATTCGAAACGAGACACGCGTGCACGTTAACGCGCTTAGGCCTGTGCTCGTGTTCAGCCTCGCCTGTGTTCCGGATCGGCGATGATCTCCTTTGTTGCGAGCAATGATCGTTGCTTACGGCCGCAGGACGGACTGTTTAAGGTTTTGCGTGCGCCACAGTGAACGCGGGTAAGAAGTGGGATAGATAAATGCGAAACGGAGATCGTGGCTCGGCACGTGACCTGCTGTACGGTATTGAAATGTTTGGCAGTGTCTTCGGGAATCAGGTTGAGGAATTATTGTACGGTACTTGGTATCTGGCCGATTGATCGGTGTGATTTGGTGTAATATGCACTTTGTAGATTTTATGTAGGTATTGGGTTGTTTTTTTATTGATGCGACTGGATATTGTTCCTAGCGTTTCTTTATAGGTTCACGATCGGGGTGATATAGAGTGGGCCAAGAAAGTATTCGCACAGTGCGTTAGCTTCACTTGCAACTTCATTATTTTGGTGTTAAGACGACTATTCCTAAAATAATATACATGGATATGAAGCATATGTATTACACTTTAAAATAATACAGTAATCACTCGAACAAAGCGGGGGTTAGGGACAGCGACTGACCGCGCAGAGTGAAACCCGCGTAGTTCTGGAATCCACCCCCACCCCTAACAAAAATTGAAGTAGGGAGAAGATCCCTATATTGGACCTGCTCCTAAATTGGACCATAGTCTTTTTGCATAAATTAATGGATTGAGTCGACATCACTCAATATGGAGCTGTAGCTTATATCTTGTGTAGTAACAGTCAGGAAACAAAACACTGTCTACCGACGCATAACTGTGCGGTGATGATTACTGTGTTGTGATGCTAGCTGATGTAATTTTGTGTTCACTTTATTTGAGTTCTAAGTTCTGACTGGTAAGTAAATTTTGAATTCTTATGGATGCTATTTGTTAAGAAGGGGCATATCTTTAATTTTATTATAACATTGGTCCGATACTTTCACTAGTTTTCGTTTATTACATCTAAACGTAATTAAACGTTAGTTTCTTAAATTGAACCTCCTAATGGTTCTTAAATTGGACCGGTCCAAATTATGCTACGTCTCTTGTTTCTTTAAGATAAAAATGGCAAAACACGGACAATATGGAAAATGGAACGAAAAAAGTATGGAAGATGCCATAACTGCATACAAAAATGGTGTCGCAGGTTTAAATGAAATATCTAGAAGATATAACGTACCAAAAGCTACGCTGAAACGGAGAAGTGACGAGACAAACAAAAAGGTTCACGGTATTATAAAAAAAATGGGACGTGGCGCAGATCTTCCACTAGAATTAGAAAAAGAAATAGTCTTCAAAGTCAGTACCTGCAGAAAAGAAACAGGTTGTGGTACAGGATTCTTCAAGTGAATCTAACGATTTTCGGAATCGGTAATGGGAAAACAGTGGATTCAGTGTATTTCTTGCAAAAAATGGGTCCATTTGAGATGCACAAACGAATGCATAAACTGTCAGTCTGACAGCGACTGATTATTTTGTAAACGGATACATATTTCGTTTTCTTTAGTATGTACGCTGTCAATTATTTCCCAGAGTTATTTTTTATCTTTTTGTAGAATGTACGTAGATTTTTGAATAAAATTTCTTACTTGAAATAATGAAAAATAAACATGGTCCAATTTAAGATATCTCTGGCCCAACTTAGGATACCAGTTACCTCGATTGGACTAATAGTACTATGTTGAAAATATTTCTTTACATCCAGCCACATAACATTTTAGCCCATTTTATTATATTTATGTATCAAGTATATTCTTGAAATTGTTCTCAAATTTTCCTGCTCAAAAATATGGTCAAGTTTCCGATTTATGGAGGTATTTTCTTACGTGGTCCAATATAGGGGACTTTCCCCTATATACACACATTTATATCCTTCCAATTTATGTGCATATACATATTGCACATACAATGTGTACACATAGTTCGCAGAGATACACTAATCGGTTGATTCTTTTTTCCAAGTTCCAAAACAGTTCGTTATGTGTTTGAATTTGGTGCTACTACTTCTTGTGTGCTTGGGCAATTTTTGAAGAACCAGTTCACGTGGACGAACTAGCATTTGTTTTTCTTTACCTCTCTTATTCGCCGTGATACAGAAAATTGTAAAGATATGCTGAATAAATTAGTTCGAAACAAATGTTTAATCATTTGTCAAATGCGTAATCGAAACCGCGTTGTTCGAGGGATTACCGTATATTGTTTTAGGTATAATTGTCTTAACACCGACATTTTGGTGACACCAAAATGGTGCAGTTGCAAGCGAAACTAATGCACTGCCTGAATTTAATTTAACGGGCAGAAGTTCCAATTTACGGACAAATTTAAAAAGAAGATCGTCCATTACAAACAACCCTCGTAGATAGATATATAATATTCGAATAAATTAAACCTTTCATTAAACTCGCAAATGAACAGCCCTTTCTCCTACGTTCCCTCAGAACTGTCTAATTTTTTTTAACGAATAGGTATTGCGCACCCCCAAAGTTTAGTAAAACTTTTTATGAACATTCCGCCAAAAATAAGTCACCGTTTTAAACGCTCCAAACCTATCATACCTTCGATGTTCCAACTTTTATCATCTTCTCTTAACATCTAATTTTTCCGCGCCTACTTAAAATTGTAACGAAAATTACCTTGCATCTTCGATCCAAGCTAAATCACAGACTTTTAAGGCTTCCAAAACATTCAAGACTTTCGAACCGCCTGGAAATTTCGAAGACTGAGACCTATTCAACGTCAACGCGTACAAAATCCAATACTTATCAAGACTTTCAGCAGTTCCAATCTTCGAATCACGCTCCAAGCGATTCGAATTTTGCGTCACATGTGCAGATTCGAAGCAACTCAAAGTGTTTCCCACCCCATAGGGCCTTTCGCGTAGGATGACCCGTTTCAGAAGAATCTCGCGAATTAATCCCGCCAGCGACAATTAAATAACCACCCCCGAGCGACCTGGTTCATCCAGCTTCACTTTCGTGCTCGAATTGAGTCGTCCGCGAACAACCGAGCTTCTCTTCTCACCCCCGCGGATTGTCGGGGCAAGTACACGACCAACGAGAGCAAATGAACGAAAAGCAATCGCGTATCGGCAGCAGCGTTCAAGAAGGAAGAAATCGCGACGGTCGGAGCCGCGCACGGTGAATTGGTATTTAAAAATATGCATGCCGACAGATGCGGTTTCCATGTCGCACGCTTCCACCGGCTACCATAAATATGATAAGACCCCATAAAGAGATATACGAGCCTATAAGCCGGTTTCGCGTACCTACCGACTCGATCGTCCCTCCGACCGACCGACGACTTTGCGAAACGAGGAGGACGAAGAAGAAAAAAAGTGTGCAGAAACGAACAAACCGACGATCGGGCGTTAAAGTTCATTAATTGGAGGGTTAATCGCCCGTTCGGGGGATCTACCGTGGAACCTTGGTGACGATGTGGAGACGAGTGACTGAATTGTAATAATTATTGTGAAAATGGAACAGTTCGGACTGCTCGGTGCAGAAAGATCTCGTGTTTCGATAGTAAATTTCGAGAGGGTGGATAAAATGTGGCCTGGCGTGTTTATTTCAGCACTTATTACCAAACTTGATAAAGATTTTTTTAGTCGCAACGCTTCAATGTGTATCTGAAGCACGGTTATTTTACGATATTTGTTACAAATGATGTATTTAGAATGAAAGTAAAGTTATTCATCTTTTAAACTGGGGTATAAATACGGGCCACCATTAAGATAATCTAAAATAAAAGTCGTATTTCAATCACGTTCCATACCTCGCAAGACTCACCCTAGTTGCAATTACTCTGGAAGGTGCGACTATAAACGCACAGTTCAACAAAAAAGTAAAAACTGGTACACTTTCAGATTTATTTATTTATGTAACCGACAAAAAGTCCTAGTTTTACATAAATATGATTTTACATAAGATGAGAGTGACACTGTTGCATACATAATTGTCTAAGGAGTAGCCCTATACGAACTTAGTACGTCCTTTTTAAAGGACGCTATTGTTCCGCTAAAGAAATCGACGTGGTTTCTTTCATCTACCAGCGACCGATAGAGAAAGATGTGAAAGAGACTTGTGGCTCTTAGGTTCCTCGCAGGCACATAGAGTTTAAGGAGCTTCAAGATCGCAGGACAAGTAATAAACTGACTTTGCAAGGGAGGACAAGATCCGCTGTAAGCCTTCTCTTTTCGAGAGTAATTAAGCCCAGCAGGTTAAGAATGTCGACATAGTTGACTCGTTGACGGCATCGGCTTACTGAGTTTGTGGGAAACACACCTTAAAAATTTATGCTGCACACCCTTTAATAAATTAGAGGCTTCTAATAAATTCTTAATTCTTTCTCGACCCAGATGAAAAAAAAGTTATGTTCCGATATTTACTGAATTCGCCTCGAAATCCTCTAACAGAAAGGCCTCAAAAGATGATATCTCTACTTGCAAAAATTTCAAGGTGACCTTGAAAAAAGAAAAAAAAAAGAGTTGACAAATAATTTTTTATAATCACGTTAAAGCTCCCTTGAAACCATGCAAAAGCTGATAAAAACATTTTCGATCGGACTGCTAATGACAGAGAAATCCCTACTGATCACGATTCGTGATTCACCCTGTACATGACTCTAGTTCGACAGCCAGGGGCTATACCCATACATATTTTTGAAGTATCTCGTTGTACAACGTTTACCTGTGCAAATACCGAACTCTTCCCCGCAAATACCTACGAAACCTGAAATAACTTTCGAGGAAACAAGCACCTCGATGAACAGCCGCGTTCCAGGTGGAAGTTGCGAGCTTCGTGACGCGTCGCCGATGCGTTCGCGTCATTCCCTTCAATCCGTACGTATTCGGTGATAACGGGCCCGTTGAATTTTCACGTATCCATCGGTGGAAAAGTAAAATGGCCGTTGGCGTGCGTACCGGCGTTGATCGATAAAAGCGTCGCGACGCTGGGCGTGTCCGACGTTGCAAGCCGCCTCCGCAACGCCCCGCGAATCGCCGCAAAACTGTGGGAAAGTTTACCCGTGTCGCCGACAAACGGCGCAACTACCAAAAAAAAGCAAAAAACCCAGGACCTCCTGGTTAACAAACTGCTCGCAGTTCTGTTTTTCTGCGAGCAGCTTGCGCCACGGCTCACCCCCTCGCACCCCTTCGTCGCGTCGTTGCGAAATAGTCGTCGTGCTGCTTTGCGTTTGTTCGTGTTCTTCGTGTTCTTGGCTTGAGGAAAATTCGGCAAGTATGTATATGGACACTTTGCTGCCAGGGGAAGCGCGGCAACTCGAAAATTCCAACAAAGAAACCTCGCGCAAACGAAGCTCGCGTTATGGTTACAATGGGACAATTTGCTTTTCCTGCTGAGAAACGGTTCGGGGGGTGAAATCACTCCTCCGAAGAAGTCTTGACTTTTCGTATTATCGTGAATATTTAAGGAAGTGTATGAGATAGAGGGAAAAAGTTAGATCGAAAGTTGCGGGCGTGGTGAGAATTCGTTCGTTAGTACATGTACACGTTTCTTCTGCGTTGATAGTCGAATTGCAAAGTGTCCACGATCTAGAAGTACCTATGATACTTGCCGCAGTGCAAGTATAATACCGCTCGGTGTGCAATAATTTTAGGGGTGAAAGGCCACGATCATAAATATGTCATATTTATTATTTGTACGCAACCACTGATAACAATAGAGACGGTGGATAATTATAGTTTGCCCAATTGATACCTAAATCATTCTTCACCTCTTTTTGCAATCATAAAACTACTCATCCCTAAGAAATTTTTCGTCCCTTAAGATCGATACCTTAAACCCCTTAATTCAGTAAAATCTGGAAAATTCGCACACAATAGAAGAAAACAGGCTACTATACCAATCCCAAGATACAGCAGCGCTAAAATCTTTCGTCGACAAAATGAAAGTAGGATTGAACGGCGCCCTGTCGCCCGTGCAAAGCAATAAATATCAACAAAGTACCAGCTCTTCTTCTTCTGCCAAGTTTCAAAACAGTGATACGCAATAGGTCCTAGCAAGACAGCGTTTATTTCTAACGAAGGGTGGAACTCAAGTGATACCTGCGCCACTTGTTGGCGCGTATCGGCAATGTCCACGGGGGGTATTTTTGATGCCTCGCCTACCTCTACGTTGTCGACGACGTTTAATTCACCGTGTAACCGTACGCGGGATCGAGTTAACGTTAAGATCAAATTGGATTTGGCGCCGGCGCTGGCCTGACTAAAACTTAGTCATCCGGCAGGACCCTCCTAATCCGTTTATGCTACTTCGTTCTGAATGCTCCGTCTCCTCCGCGATTACGTAGCTGACGAAATAAAGAGAACGGTCCGTGTCAGAAGGAAGAATGTCTCGTCGGAAGGAGGCAGGAGGCGGTGTTTCATTTTTCATTCAACCTTTCGTGCAGAATGAAAAGCGATCGACGGGGTATGAGAATGGCGACGCGCAGCAATTAAGATCAACCTTACCTTCATGCAGGAATCGTTTTTCTGGCAAAATAGAATTTTTTATTTATTGTTTTATTTGTTTATTAATCAATGGGTTCAAGAACCCTTTAGTATACGGGTGTTGAAATACACACGGAGCAGTAGTATCGTGTACAGTACAAAATAAGGAGGAAAAACAAAGTAGAGAGGAGGAAAAGAAGAATGAATGCAATAAAATAAAATAGAATACAGTGAGAAGATAGAAAGATAACAGAAATAACATGCAAGGCGAAGAGAAAATTAAAGATTATTTACAGCGGTTAGAACTGTGAGTGCTTAAGCGCTAAATAAGAAATCCCGAAAAAATTAATACTATTTCAAAATTTGTTCGCGTTGGCGCATAAACAATTCAAGCAGTTAAATTTCCCATAAAGAGTCCGGTGGGTCTTTGTGTAGAGTAAGATACATATGTATTCTTAGTTGAGGGGTGAAATTGTCTATTAGTATATTTTCTTGATTAACGTTCGATAGTTATACGTTTTTTGATAAAGTAATTCAGTATGGCAATCTTCACACGATATTCAATTCACACCTTCCACTGTATATATTATAAACATGGAATGTCACGTTTCGTCTCGCGTATTGAACGAACTTTACCATACGCGGTGCAATTTTTAACGCATACCTATTATGCTAGAGAATGCGAGACTTTGCATTTTCATGCACAGTATCGTAACTACAAAGTGGATCGGTGCACAGTACGCAATAAATACCCAAATTTAAAATCGTTCGCGTGCAATCGCGACGTTTAAATACAATTCAAACGAAGCCGCGCTAATTGTAACCACGAGCTATCCTACGTGCATGCCCCGATCCAATCGTATGGAATATTTTATTTCCTGAAACCCCAGCAGAGATTTATCCACGCGCCATGTAACGAGCGGCAAATATTTATTACAGTCTACACGTATATCGAGCAAGTTCCGTTAAGTCGTCCACGTCGACAGCCGTCTAGGAACATCAAAGCTGTCCCGTCTGCGTATCGTCCTCCTTAATCATTCTCAAAGCAGAGCTGAAACCCTGCCGCGTATACAGGGCCCCGGCTAAATCGTGGCGAATCCGATTATGCATTAAAGATTCCGGCGCTGACTTCGCGTATTCGCGACGATACGCTTACGGGGTGAACGCGCCAGAGACGTTGAACGTTGCGGTGGTGAGTTAAAAAGATCGAATCTCCCTCCCGGTTTCGTTCGAGAGGACAAAGTCTTGCCACTGAAGATGATTACGCTGCGGAGGGTGGACTGGCAAAATTGGGGAGAACAAGGTGAATTCGGCTCGCTCGGGTCCGGTTTATCGAGCTGGAACAACAAGCGGCAATCAGGCATAACTCGATCATTTCATTCTTCTACGTCCGTGCTCCGCCCTCGATCTTCCGGCCCTTCCTGTGTCGCGCAGTCCTCGCCCTGCCTGCGATACACACGCGTAGAGGACGATTCAAAAATGTCAGCGGGGATCAGCGTATTTCTTTCGGCGACGAATGGACAAGGAGGTTCGTCAATTTCTAACCTGGTTTGGTGTATGTGAAAACATTGAGCGTTGCATAAAACACTTACTTCGCAAAGAATAGACGAAAATTCGCCGTATAAGTCATTCTGACGGGCAATGAACCCCGCAAAAATCGGTTTTTCATTTTTTTAACTGCGGCGCACCTAATTAGAAAATCTGAAAAAAATTGAGAGTAGTAGTATCAATAATATGTACCTACAAAAAAAATATAATTGTAAGTCCGCGATTCCTTCACTACAAAATCGGCGTTTTTCAGCATTTTTTGACGTTTCTTATTTTTCGCAGCTCGGGTTCCCAATTTAAAAATCTGCGAAACTTCTACATCATAATGTAGAAGGCACATATGCCTCCATAATAGAAATGTCTCAGAATTTTTCAACATTTTTTATGCGCTGAAATGGGAGATATTGAGGAAAAATTGTATTTTGGTTATTTCGCTGTAACTACCCTCCCAGTCGAGCTACAGGGTTGAAACTCGGTACGAATTGGTTTTTCTTGATAAGCTATCGAATGACACGTTGCAAGTCCAATTTGGGTTAGGGCACATTTCACCCCCTTATCCGACTATAGCCTTTCAGGCGTGGGCGTTCGTAGGACCAGTTTTGTATTTGGCGAAATTTCTGTTCACCACGGGCGGAGGAATTGGATTTTGGAGGCAGACAATTTCGGTGACTTTGGGTTCAATATTATTTCTATTACTACTTTACTACTTTCCTTCTAAATGCTTGCTTAGAAATTTTCTAAATTCTTAATCTAAAGTTAACAGTCGATTGGTGACGTAACACTGAAAGTATAAAAAGGCACTATTGGAATTTTCGTACGATTCGTAATTCATTTATGATAAATGCGTTAATAAATATAAAAGATAGTAACATTTGTGTAACATGAAACACAACATTGTATCAGACGAATTGTTTGCATTGGGTATCCCATGAAATTTTGATCGTTATAGGTATATTGAATAGTTCTTCGCACTAGCTAATAAATAATTAGTTATATCGTTGGAATATAAATCGTGTACGTAGGAATTCGAGTTCGTATCACGAACGAAACTTTCCACTTTCAGTGAGTCTCTTGTAAATACGTGTTCGAAGCAATCTCTACACTCACGGAACGCGAACCGAGATCACATCGATGCCTGTGCATGTAACCTTTATAGAAGCACCCCTCCGGTTTGTTTCCACGAAATCGCGAATCCTAAAACCTCAAACAGTTTCACGACAACTCGCCCTGTGCAGCTCCGGGTCGCGCGTGTTTGGAATATATCAAACTCGTATCAGTGCATGGAATACACCGACAAAACAGTATCTCCCTTACGAAAATACAATGCGAGAAGGATTAATATTTTGCGCCTTACGACTAACAAGGAAGCTTCCTTCGTGCAATTCAACAAAACTGAGTAATCGCATAAATAATTAAAAATTGTTACGTTAAAATACTTTACGTTCAAGATATAAACAATAATACACCGAACGAATAGGCAGAGAGGATATAATATATTAACCACGATATTTCGGTCTGCCCGGGGTTCGTGGAATCGTAAACTAAAAGAAAGTTCAACTGTGCGAACGAAAAATCTATATGCAAGTATACCTGCGTACAGAGTGCACACGCTGAATATTATGCACCCTCGTGGTGCGCTCCTTATTGGTCCATTCGATGTCTACATACCGCGCAGGCGGGTCAACGCGGGGGAAAGGGCTGCAAACCCCTAATTTCTGGAACAATAATTTCAGTCATCGGCACGGCGGTCGACTTGCGAATCGCATTACGCCACGCTCAAAGGGCCAACGGGACTCGATTCTGTTAGGAAATTCTGTCGGTCGATTATTACCAGTCGAACACGAAGTCGTATGTATGCGGGAGAGCCGGGTGGGCGGTCTGTTTTCATTGAAAAAAGCTCGCGTTTCTTTCGGCACCACATTTCTGCCCAATATAATATACATAATCGATGAATCGAAAGCGCTCCGAAAGGGTTGATATTGTGTCAGAGAGAGTATTGTTCGCTCGTATGGAGGGTATGTCTCTTTTTGTTTAATAAAATAATACGTTCGATAAAGTATCAGCTGTTTGATTCGCAATAGTAAAATGATTTCTCAAACTGATTGTTGATGAGAATTAACTTTAATTTCATCTGTAGAAAAAGTAATAATGTAATATTCATATAAAAAGGAAATTCATATGAAGAAGTAATATTCATATGAATGGAATAGAGTTTCAAATGTACCTTGCGCTCATTTCGTGCAATTTGCATTAATAGTGAAAAATATAGAAATATTCCAATGGGATAAAGTGAAACTTCTTCGTAGTCGCGTGTAACTGTGTATACTTCAAGCAAATTGAGAGTATATTTTATTCGGTGTAATCTAAACGAAGAGGAGAAAATGGATATCGATAAGGAACACTTTACCTTACATATCTTAATATTTGCAATATCGATTTTTATCTATGATAATAACAAACATTGAATGTACATCACTCTTGACTATTTTATTTCACGTAGGCTAATTTTTCTGCACTTCATGACAAGCATGCCATTGTCGTTAAATAAATGAGACATAAAAGTCGATATTCCATTTAGTTATTATTATATAAGATTATGACTAAGCATTATTCTAATACCATCATTCATATATCACCGTAATATACAACATTAATTTTCTCACTACTTCACTGGATCTGGATGTAAAGAAATAAATACTTTCACGGAAATCGAAAATCCGGCTGAACAAATCATTTGTTTCATAAATATCGTTCGCGTTAATTTGAAAAAAACATTCGCTCAGAACAGTTTCGGACGAGCATATGTCCAAACAAAGTTTTCGATTTCCTCCACCCTGCGGATCGCCACTTTTACTCGTCTAGTAAGCAAATATCAAACATACGCAGGTAACACGGATCATAATATATTGCACACATCGAAACGAAACTGTAAGTAGGCTGTCAATAATAAAATCTGACAAATAATCTGTTATCTCGGAATCGGAATACGCTCCAGCTTTGCACCTCCCTGTACCGCACAACATTATTCGGTCCACTTGCCGGCACCCCTTGCCAGGGCAACCCCTGCACAGCCACCCTTCCATAATCCTGTTACCGAGCACGTCGCTTCTACGCACCTACGCATTCGTCTACCTACCCTCTTTGTCCCCGTAGTCTAGCAAAAAACAATGGACGACCCGGATCTCAAATCGACAACTGTATAGAAACGAATGGAATAGATGATTCAATACCTACTCTCATCCATCGATGCAGCATGGAAAATACTTATTTCCATCGTCATTTATTTTTCATTATTATAGATAGATATAGAGACAGCAATTACATAGATTCAAATAATAATTGCTCTCGCTTGGTAGCTTTAACGACCCTTTCGTAGATGGAACCTAATAAAATGATATTATGATAAAGGGGCTTGAACTGAGGCAAAGTGTTTTCTTCTTTTTTAAAGTATGCACGAAGGTGATCCAATGTAACTGACTGTATCTTGTTGTATCTTATGATCGCAGTACTTGTTGTGTTAATCAGCCATGAGATCAGATGCAACAGAGATGCCAAGGGATGTGTTCTTTTATTACTGTCAGCTTTATAAGGTCCGAAGAAATTCATAATCGAGCAGATAACATAATGCACAATATTAAACAGTGTCTTTTATTAATGTAGCTACCATATTATTAATAAATATCTGATTACTTGCATCCGGACACTGGATATCCGACATATGGGCAATGGGACTTCGCATATTGCAAAGATACGAAGGGACCGCTATGAAATATCGCAAGAAAAATTATCCTGTACGCATAAAGATATCGGAAATTATTTCACATTTGATTCAAATGAATTTTTGTCGCGGGGCATTGCAATTATCGACCACGATCATCCGCAGACAATTAATGACCGCAGACTAGTCAGAACACTTATGTATGTATACCATACGTGGCCCGACGATGTCGCGAAGCGACCAGACGCAAGGAAAAAAAGAAGAAGAATTTCACGGATGCGTAATAGGACGTTAATCAAGGAACGATCGGCAGGGAACATCAAAGGGACAGTGTCGGCGGAATTGGAAATTGCATGCAAATCACAAGGAAAGAAGGAGTTTATTTCTTCCTTTATCTTCGCAGGCTCCCTTCATTTCCGATCGCTTCCTTCCTTCCTGTCAAACCGAGCCTGGCAGCCGTAAATTAGCCACAACGGCCAAAAGAGAGAAAGTTAAAAGAGGGTTGCCAGCCACAGCCATTTCCATTCGCGACCCCCTTACCGCCGTATTGCAATCGGTAATCCGCTGCGTTGATCTCTTTCCCCGCTGTGTTCGGCTTAGCTCTGGAAACTCGCGATCGGCCGACCGTGTTCGACGATTTTTTTTGCTCCTCCACCCCCCGCGGCGATAATTATTGTTCCGCGCGGCGATTTGCATGAATTTACATGGAAGTCGCTTTTCCGCTTGCAACGGCAGCAAATATTCCAAACTCGTGAAGAGAGGGCAACATTTGTCTGTACGTTCATTTGTTTTCGTTGCGATTTCGCGGGTTTCTACGTATTATACATGTACATAATTGCGTTTTAACCTCAACGCAACTCGCTTGTCTTTCTCACAAAAATTTCTGCCGCCCTTCCTTTTCCTCCGAAGCTAAAATGTATCGAGAGGTTAATACCATTTAATCCCCTGATAGAAATGTATCAATTGTTGCGCACTGGGTGTCAAGCACGTCGCAGAACACGAGATGTGCTTCAAGCCATCACGATTTCGCCCTGTGTCTTGTTCAGCGATAGATTAGGGTGGCGTGTACAAAAAGAGAATGACTCTTCGTCGCTCGATATCCGTTTGATTAATTCTTCTCGCTCGGGTGACTTACTCGAGGATCAACCCCGCATCTCTGCGGATTCGCCGTAAGGGGTTGACGAATTTAGAGCGTGGGAGGTTCATTTGGCCGGCAAATACACGAGGGATTAATGACACATATATGTATATATTGTCCTATTAGTATTTTGGTGGCAGATAAATGATATTACTGTTTGCATGGTATGCACTTGTATCGAGGAAAACGATACGGGCAACCCTACTGTTTTCTTTGAACGTTTCTTCTATCTATCTATCATTAAATCTATCACGAATATTTGTATTATAAAAGTAACATTTATTCAAAACGCTGTTAGTTTCCTCATTTCTCTTAGTTCTATTTCGCTTTGTAAAATAGCTCCAGGGATTGGCTTTAGTTTCAACGTACACCTAGCGATAAGTATAACAGCTATTGACTGAAGAATCTTGTGTCAGGTTTGTTTTCATATATTTATAAATAAAGCAATATTTATTAACCACGTAAGATATTATCGTTTGTGTCACACAACCACCATCACCTTATCGTTAACAGAGTGTCCAACAAAACTACGTCACAATTTAGTTTCTCAGCCCTTCTATAAGCCCTTCGCCTAGGTAACTTTGAAGTTACATACCCGAGTATAGTTTGTAAATGTTATATCACTCTTTTAATCCTTGTGCTTCAAATATTTTGCACAAAGTTTTTTCAAAAAACGCGAATCGATGAAAGTATTCAGAGAATGGAGATCTGGAGTGGTTTCACGATATCTTGCCAAGACCATACAAAAATTATTAAGGAAAAAATAGAAATGGGTACCCGGATACCCGGATAAGATGTACCATTACTTCATCTCCAGCACCCACAGTAAATGCAGTCACAAATTTCTCTCCCGCAATAATCTATACCAATGAAATTCTCTTCGAGGGTCTCCAGAAAGTAAGAAACTCTACGCTCGCGACAAAGTGAGTAACTAACATCTACCCCGGACCAGGGGCAGCTCGCGAAAATCCACCCCGCCAGTCGATCGTTCCAATAAAACAGAAGCATGTCGTACACTCTGTTATTACAGTTGTAAGTGTAACGCTTAATCCTCCCATGGGGTGGAGGGGGAGGGTGGTCATGCGAGCACCCCAGCAATAGTAGCGTAATCCCGTAAAAATGTAAATTTCCTCCAGATCCGAAGCGCCGACAGAGGCGATGTTTGCAGCGGGTCGTGCGTATGCGTGGCGTTCAATGCGTCGAATCGTAGACACAGAGCGTAGTTAGAGCGCATTACAACGCGCATGTAATGCGCTACCCACGGGCAAATATTCACAGATGCGAGCGGGGAAAATTCGGCTTTGCGCCGCTCTCGCGCCAGCTACAGCTAACAGGATTTATTTGTATCCACGTGTAGGTACATACCGCGTTGCGTTCCGTGTTTCAGCATCTCTCCCTCTACGCGCATCTCTCTCCTGCACATTCTCTCCCCGTGTAGGTATCTCTTGCTCGCCATGTCTCGCTCTCTTTCTCTGCTTTCTCCCTTGGCGCGTACGAACGGAGAAAGGTACATATGTACATACGTATGTACGTACTTATATAGGCACAAACGGTACACGAGCGATAGGGAGGAGAAAGATAGAGACGGGCAGAGTTAGACTAACTAACGGACTACCAGTTCATTAGAGATCGCTAAACTTTAGGGTGCTGCATCGAAAAGGGTGAGGATTTCGTTACCGTCGCCCCGTGTGTGTTTTATACCAGACCGTGTCCCGATGCTAATAAAAATCCGCCTGGGGATTCTTCGTTCGCGTGAACTTCTTCGAGGCGATACCCGCGAAATCGAGCGACAGAGAAACTGGAACTTGGATGGACGAAGGTGTGGTGGCGCGAGCGGGAGGAGTTCGTTCTTTGTCATTGATTAAATGTACAATAGTCGATTTTAATGGAATGCATAATATCGCCAATAATATTGGGGAAAAGAAATTGTAGAAGAATTGACCGTGAAGTTGAATTCGACTCAGGTTTAGTAACCGACCGGTGATTCTTCATTCTCACCTAACACGCGGACGTACCAAAAAATGCAATGTTTTTTTAAATACCTTTCAGCCACCGCGTTCCTAGCTCCAAAATTATTAATTACTTCCGCTTGTCTTATGGGTACACGTACATCTCGTCCATTTGAATCGACGCGTGTGCGCACACCTGACACCGCCATCATTCAAGGAAAGTTTTCATTTCTGGGAAGGTAGGCTATCGTTGCGTCTGTCGGTTCGTTTCGCGTGCAAGAATATAAGACTTGTGATTATTACTGACATGCGTTTAAGATTAATGCTACTGCCGCAGACGTGCCCGAAGCAAAAGAAAGGAGCAGACGCGCTCGGCCTTTTTGTGCCAACGTTTTGCAACATGCTCCAAAAGTTTTTACCATAGTGCCCATGTACTTCTTACTAAATACTCGCTGAATACTAATGCTTCCGAAAATTAGAGTTTTAGGTACCAGCCTATTTACTCTAATAGCAGGTTCGCGAAGGAATTAGTGGGAAAGGAAATGTTATCGGGTTGTTCGGAAAGTCTTCGCCGATTTTTGTATGCATCCGTGTATGTAAAAATCGGCGGAGACTTTCCGCACAACCCAATACATCGAGGAAAGTGTACAGTACAATTTTGACGCACGTTTCGTACGTATTCTACGGTTTATTAAAAATTTGAACGGCTTTTAAAATTTGAATTTAATATTTATTAACATAGAATGAATATTTAATTAATAATTAATAAAATATAAAATATATATATGAATTGCATCGAGTTCCAAAAGTTTTTGGAATTCGATGCACACACTATTCCTTCGAAACGTCTTACTTAAGGGGGGACACTTAATTAGAATCATAAAAAACTCGAAAAAAAATTTTCTTCTATAAGACGATAGTTTAATATCTTATTAATATAATCCCAAAGTTTTATAGCGAAATTCGAGCTCTATTCGGTGCAACAGTTGATAAACGTCACTGATGTCCGCTCGGCACCCGGCAGTCTTCGAAACTTTAAACGCGTTTTCCCGAAACCTGTACTTTTCAATTTGGCGGGAAAGATAACTCAAAAACTATTTAACCGATCTCATTCAAACTTGGCACAGATGTTCATTATACTATTACCTTCTATTTGAACTAAAATCAAATTGAAAATCGTTCAAGAAAGTACTTTTTTATTGCAAAATTACTGCGGAAAATTTCACATATTTGGTTTTTAGCCTGCCATTTTTGTAATTTTTGAATTTCATACAATGTTTTAGTACAAATGGAAACTACAAGTATTAACTACTAAAAAAATTAATTTCATATAAATCGGATGAACGATGCGGTCGCTCGAGTTCCCGCCGTTTTGGAACTCATGCCGCGACCTGCCCGGAAAAAAGTCCCGAAACTCCGCCATTTTTAAATTTTTTCAAGAAACAAAAATATTTTAGTGACACTTAAATATATAATAACTAGGCCTCTAAGTTACAAAAAGATTGAACAATTGGTATTCTACACAAAAAATCTTTAAAAATCTGCTAAATTTCATGCTTCTAATTGAGTGTCCCCCCTTAATGCACACCCTCCATTCTTTCCTCTTCGCCAGTGTCTAATAGCCGCTTGCGCATCTACAATTTACCACGGATCACGATAATTCTATCCGTGCACCTGATATCGTGGTGTAGTCATCTTACTGCAGGTTGCAATAAGCACCAGCGAACGGAAATGAATTGTTACATTCCGTAGAAAGGATCAATGGCGGTGAGGCCAAACGATACCTCTCTCGGTTCGATCTCCACCAGATGAAGAAGAAGGCAACGGTTGTCGGTGTAGATGTCTATCGATCCCTGATAATCTACGATCGAGACGAACGATGGCAGCGAGTTATTATGTAATGGAGCGACAAGCAGGAAATAAAATCGACTAGTAACGTAGTGACGCATCTCGCGGCGAAGCCAAAGTCACGTACAATGCACGAAGCGACAGGTAGATACGGGCATACGTTCACCGACGTAAATAAACGATTAAGATCTTCGACGCGACGATACTGGACGACCGACAATACTGGACCACCAATGAGCCGATCGTCGATCGACAATGAATTCCTTCCGGTCAATTCTTTCGACGACAGCGGTTCGTATCGACCACCCTCGAGCATTTTTTCTCCCGACCTTTTTTCCCGCCTCGAGTTCGGGTTAATTTATTTTTCTTATCGCTCGACACGCGAGGTTGTAATAAGCGAAATTAATGGACGCTGACAGATTTCAGTGTTCTGTAATAATATTTGGAGTAATGGAAAGACCGTGAAAGTGATTTTTTAAATAACCGTCGAAGACCGATGCGACGAGAAACTAGAGAGAGGTCTACGAATAATTTATTCTGCGCTCATAAGGAGCTATACAAAAAGAAAAGGACAAATGGTGGATCATTTATCGGCGCGTTGAATATTATTATTCTCGCGATTTACGCATTCATCTGTATTCTCATTCTACCCTCGCGCTTCTTTGCACCAAGGTATCTCGTATAGTACTTGTGAAAAATGTGTAAACGAAATAATAATTGTCCCCCCGTGGACAATGAATAAAGACACAAAATCGATAATAGTATTTTCATTAGCGTCGCACAGTGGTGCAAAGTCCCTAATACGTGACAAAAATTCGTTTTTTCTGGAAACGACATTTTAAAAAATTTGTACGGCAATATTAAAATACATAGATCGCAGGTATAACATAATATAACTTGAAACGAGAAACTGACATTAAAAACAGCTGCGATATACATATGTTATTTAAGAATTTTTTTTTTCAATTTTTGCTGTTTTGGAGTATAATCCTTGATTTTTTAGAAGTTTTATCATATAGATATTTTTCAAAGCGATACGTATTTTACTTAAAATTAAAAAATTAGAACAAAATATAAAGTTGGAAGCCAATTATTCATTTTTTGATTACAACTAAGGCCCTTCGAGTCCCAGCAAAAATTTTTTTGTTTAAAACTAGACGAAAATGCGAACATTGTAGTCTAAAAAACTCCTGCAGCTTTTTGCAACTTTACTAGAAATAGGGTCACAAAAGTGATGAAAAACGCGATTCTATACAAACACCTGCAGAGAAACGTATTCGTTAAGAAGTAATTGCTGCGATTTAAACACCAATATTAAGGAAATTATTAACATTTCAGCGTCGCACGCTTCCTCGAACACCGGTAGTTTTAGCGCTAAGTCGAAAGTCTAAACGCTCGTCGAAACTATGATACATTACATTTCTCTGGAGCGATGTTCAACGGAACGATAAAATCAGAGCCGAAGGGGTTAATACGCGCGGCGTGCGAACGTGCACGATACCCTCGACCCGGGTCGAGGCTTGTCTTTCGAACAGATACAAAGCTATGAAGTTGACGAATGCGCTAAGATCACCCGAAGGTGACTGGCAGATTGTTCGCCAGCGTTCTCAGCGGTGGTCCACGCTCGCCCCGGCCCCGATCGATAGATTCTGACCTTAAACGAACGCTTCGGCACGCCTCTCAAAATATGATAGATCTCTAGCTGGCCCGATCCGGACTTCGATGCAGCCCGTTTCACGATTAGGCGATTTATTGTGGTTCGCGCGTCCCTGCTTAACGGGTCATCGTGTGTGGCGTGTCAGGAGATCACGACCGACGGGCGTTAACGCAACGAGTGTGTCGCGAGGATGTATGGGAATGTTGGGAACGAGATTTCGTCGTGGCCGCGTGAAGATTTCCACGGTGTACACAGTTCTGTTCACGCGTGATTCCGCGGTTAACGATATCGAAACGTGGTCACACTTCTGTTTTGTGATAAGACAAATTTTAGGTGTGGGGACTCGTGATCGCGAAGCGATCACGACTCTTCGCTAATTACGAATGACGGGCCGGATTGTGCGTCTTCAGATTATAAATATTGAGCAAAAAGTTACGTCGCCAGGCATTTGCGAAAAAGGCATTTGCGGTGAATGAAAAGTGCACGGTATTTTTAGTTCCGCATTTGCCTTGTCGGTGAATCGAATCAAGATGTATCCATTATATGAACCGATATGGTGGCGGAAGTTTTCGGAGTAGAGAGTCCTCGCATAATGGAACAACAAGTGTTTTAGCATTCAGTTCGATACGCAGCCTAAGATGAAGCGAAGCAATGTAAATATTTCTTTGGGCAATGTATTTGTAACTTATAGCCTCGCGAAACCTTCAGCAGAAATGCGGGAACGAAAGCAACCCCTTTCCAAACGCGATCCCACGGTCACGTATATACGCCTTAAGCTTCGATCCAGGGCAAATGAAAAACGCCTCGGAGCCTTAATGATATTACTGGCGGAAGCTTCTGCGACGACGATGATGAGGCCGCCATTCGGGCGATTCCTTAACGATCTCATCGACGCTCGTAAAGTCCGCGATCTCTGATTAGTCGAAAGCCTCGGCCATAGGGGTAGCAAGATCATTTCGAAGCGGCGGAGCAAATTTCAAGGTCTTGCTTTAACGACGGGGCGTGTTTACGGTAGGCAGTGCACCCTAATTTTTGCCCGTAGTTAGGCACCCGACATGGCGGCGGCTCTTAATCAAACTTTGATCGCCGCGAGCACCCCTCCTTTCGCCATCCACCCTTTCTTGCGGCCGATCCACGCAAAAATCCACGGATATTAACGCGAGCGTCTCGCAATCCCTTTATGATTGCGGTCTGCCTCCGAGGAGCCCGTCTGAGATTATAAATCAAGCAATCAACCGCTATAAAAGTCCGCCCACTCACGATCGCGGGAGACCCTCTTTTTTCCGCGATCGAGCGACGAATTTTCGTCGTTGCTTCTTTTCTTAGATGCTCGATGCAAGATGGGACGAACGATGTATTTTCTGTATTCGTTTGGTGCATCTGGAAATTGCCGAGCTTTCGTGTTCAACACGTTTCATATCGGCCGGACCGAGTGGTGATCGATGTCAGTTGGCGGATTGCAAGGCAAAGCTTGCGGTTTGCATGTAAATATTTCTGAATCGAGGCGATTGTAAGGGAAGATGGAAATATTAGGAATTTATCAAAGTTGGCAGATATTCGCATCTAATTGAATATTTGGAAAATCGAATGTAAATCTATTATATATTACATTTTAAATAAGATATTGGCGTAAAAATGCCCACAGCAGCTACCATAAATTTAACTTGAAAAAAACATTACAAGTCGCCGAAACACAATAGTCAGGTTGATATTTATCAGAATTATAAATCTATTCCAGAAGTGTTCTTTTCTTTGGTATTTCAACGCGGAACATACCCTAGTAGCACAAAATATTGAATACATATATATACAATATTAAAAAGAGATTGAATCTCTTTTTAATATTTAAATATACATACAATATGTATTCTAGATTCAGGAAGAAATATTTTTTCTCGAATATTTATGAAATATTTATTAGATGTCACAGCAAAATATTTATTTACTAATGTAAAATAAATATTCATTTTATATTAGAAAAAATTATTTGATTTATATTAGATATCAAATATTTGTTTGTACACTCTTTTCAATATATCGATTGAAATATTGATTGGAATGTATGGATTGCGAATCATTGCGTGACGAAATAATAATTAACAATTGACCGATTGCGTTCTTTAGGAACAAGGCAATAATTCATGATCGTGGAATGTATAATAAAAGTATTTTGAAAAATATATGTGTATTCTGTTTTTTTGTTAATAATATACTATGCTTCATTGGGAAAAGGAATTTCACTTTTAGTTAAAACATTATTTTTGTAAAACGTTATTTTGGGAATCTATAGATTCCCAATGATTCAAGCTATCACTGTCTCAACATTGAGTCACCTTCTAAATATTCGGTGAGCGCAAAAGTTCGTGCCCGATTTTGTAATAAACTACAACAACAACTTTATCATATAAAACTCTTTTATTAATCAATTATATAATTCTTGAGTCTTTCTGCGAGTTCCTCTGTTGACATTCTTGGATGATTTTGCAATAACTTAACAATTACGTCATCATCCATCAAAGAAGGTCGACCAGAGCGTGGTTCGTCCTTTAACTGGTAATCCCCATTTCTGAATTTTGCATATCGTTTTTTAACGGTACGAAGGGCTAGTGCACGTTCGTGATAAACCTCCTGTATGTTTTTAAAAGCAGTTCCCACTGTTACACCTTTACGAAACTCGTACAACATTACCTGACGCAAATGAATCTTTTCGTCACACATTTTCACTATCCTTTTTTCTGCTATTAGAACTATCAAATCAAAAATGTCTGACGTGAAAAGAACAATCGAATGTCGCTCTGTTTGACCGCTATAAACTTTGGAAGTGTGACAACAGAATTCGCATAAGCAAACATAATATAGCGATACTTATCGGTATTGGGCACGAACTTTTGCACTCACCCAATACTTCAACAGCGGTGCGTTTGTAATAAATTCGAAGCGCCATTGTATTTTATAAAAAAAAAACCCGAAACAGTTACGAAAAAACAAAAAACGAGACATTTAAACCCCTTAGTCATTGCAAACCGTCATCCGTAACCAGTCAAATAATACCAAACTGTATTGCCCCTGGACGGACACCAGCTCGAAGATCTCGGATTCGTTCGGCTCACGAGCATCCCCGATCTGAAACTTTTCCAAAGGGACACACCTCACCGTAACCCCGCGAAAGAATTATAGAGGTGCTCGCGTAAAGACCGCTAATGGGACAGAGATCGGACGCCTTAACGTACGCTCATCTCGAGATTTGTTACGTCGCATTCCGAGTTATCGCCACCTCTCGGGCCCAGGATGACGGCAACCCTCGAAATGTCGTGTCGCGATTGCGATTCGCCACGCCACGGCAGCCTCTCTTCGCGCGGCGCGGATGGCCCGGCAAAGACGATTGTTGCGCCAACAAAATACGCGCGAGGGGCCAGCCCCGGGTGAAAAGAAATCAGGACCAGTCTCGGGCCCGGTGCATTGTCGCGGCTAGAACCGTCTCGTGTATATATATAACCGAGGGGTTTAAGAGGACAATGCAACATAAATCAGCGATCATCGCGTAGCCTCGCGCATGGTCAGCCCGCGCGGAACACGCGTGGGCGTGTTGCCGCACGCGCGACCCGAATCCGCCCGAATCGCGTACCTTATCGCCGATTTTCCGTTCTTTACGAGCATCGATAAGCGAGCCGAAACGATTGTACGGAACACGCGACGATTGTGATTTAAGGGACTTCCTGGAAGCTTCTGTCCCGTTGCAACGGCGATGTCGACGGGTATGTTAGGCAGACGGGTATTAGAATTTTGGACCGTGTGCGTGGGATGCTCTGCAGAGAATTCACGATATGAGTACTGAGGGGTTTTCGTTCGTTATTGAATACATAGTAGGTATGGTTTGGGTTAGGTACGTACTAGGGGAGAAAGTCTTACGGTCAGACAAGTGAAACGTGGTAAAGATACTGGTTTGCGTTCTTTATGATTTTCATGGATGTTACGTATATTATAGAAATTGATTTTATTATAGAAATATAAACAACATTTCCTAATTGGTTTAAATATATCCTTTTAACACTATTTCTACCACGATTTTGGGTATAGGGTAGACCGGGGCGAATCGGTTGACTTTTTATTTGATGGTAAAAAAAAATAGTTACAATTTAAAAACCCAATATTTTATTATAAATTCGTAACAAGTACCCATTTAACATGAACATTCATAAGAAAAAATATAAACAAATTCAAAAATTCCTCTTTTATGGACAAAAAACGAAAAAGTGGAAAATATCCGATTCGCCCCGAGTCTGGGGGCGAATCGGATATTCCGAATAACTCTAAGAAAACAAACAAATTGTCGTAAAATAATCTTTGGTTATAACTTTATAATGTATAACTTGATAATAATAATGTCAAAGACCCTACGTAGTACATGGGTGGCAAGTATATTGTCCTTAAATACCACTTTTATTAGCAAACTTTTCGTGCCACCACCTTTGCCACCACAGATAGTGCACTGTATCCCATCCTCCGCAGGTGGATGAGTTTCTCGTTACAATAAATGCAATGCTCTTTTATGTATGTCATACAACTAATTAAATAAACCAAAAAAAAAGTGATCCGATTCACCCCATATAATAATAATTTTAAAGTGAATAAAATACGTAAACAAATTATGATATAATAGTGAAAATTATATCAAATATTATTTCTGGACACTATACATACAAACTAATAATATTAAACACATTTGGATGTTAAACCTTACCTTTTATTTTTAAATAAGAAATTGTAAGCTATGTATTTTAGATCTGCGCCAAAATTATTACGTTCGTCCGCGTAAGGCAAACTTGAAATGCGTGTCAACACTAAACGGTATTGTAAAACAATCAAAACACAATCGAAAGAGGTGCATAGAGAGGGCGTGAGGAGTGTATGTACGACCTAAACGATTTTTTCCATAGTAACATAACAAATTTCAACTAAATTCTTATTTCGATCCGATTCGCCCTGTGATCCGATTCGCCTCGGTCTACCCTACCTATTTCGACCAAAAGGTGTGTTTTGACACCGTTTGTATGCAAATAATTGACAAAACTGTCGGAATTTCAAATTATCAGTTAAATATAAATAATTTGAGCAATATATTTATTGATACATTGATGCATATTTATTAGAGATTATTTAATTAGGTTGTAAATTGTAGAATTAGTCACTGCAATGATCTACACTAAAATGCAACATGGCGGAAAATCAAAGTTATGCGGCAACACCTGTATTTTCCGTTACAACAGAAATCGGGATTCTCTAAACTGATTATAATTGATATGATGCAGTAAAATGGTCGTGATATTTATATGTAAAATGATTTAAAGTTAGAATTTGTTATAAAATCCTTAGGGTGTCAAAGGACACCTCATGGTACGAATAGGTATACCAAGTGCATATTTTTAGATTCAGGATAAGCTGAAGGAAAATTGTATCGCTAATTTAACTTAACAGCTATTGTACTAATAGTCATCAAATTAGTTCTGGAGAAATGATTATACTTAGAGAATTATTTAAAGATAAAATTGGAAAAGTGTCTTTTGACATCTCTTGGTAAAAATAGTATTAATTTTAGGCTTTTTAAAATAGAAATTGAAACACTGTTCATTTCTTAATTAGGTTTCAGGACTTTCTTGTTACGTTTAACATCGACAATTAATTATTTAATAGAACTGAAATGAAGTCTGTGAATGTCAATTTTAAAAACATGTGAAAGCTACTCTGTAAAAGGTGCCAATAGAATTAAACTATTAAACTTATTCTTCAGGTGCTACGTATTATCCCTCGTATTCTGAGTTTTTGCAACCGAAGTATACGAATTTCAGTAAACACGATACTGGCATTTGTACAATATTCTTCGACAGACACGATAAATTCATTAGATAAAAGATTTCTCGGTAGGCGTGAAATTAATTCCGCGCATTTGTCTACTTCCAAGAAATATCACATTATATAATATGTACGTAAGTACATTATTTACTCAACTGAACGATATACATTAAAATGAAGTAATTATATTTCTATCTCGAAATAAGAGCTGCTTCACATATTTAACTCTTCCCTACGATGATTAAATCTAGAAATAAATTTACGCAGAGCGTGTATAACAAAAGTATTTGAATTCTATATTCGCTTCGTCTATTGTATTATGCATGTAAACAGATAGACGTGCGTCTAGTTCGCAAATGATCGAAACGTATTCTGATTTGTATTCACTGGCCGTGCAGGCCCAATCATTCTATTTGCCAGTGGATGAGACGAAATGAAATGAAATCTAGAAATTCGGCTTATTCTACTCGCGAACGCGTCGGCTTTATTACTTTCGTAATAATCATCCGGTTCCTCTTTGGATAGAACGGTGAATGAATATTTGATTAATTCGTACTGAGTACGAATTTTCCACGTATTTCTCATTCAAAGCTACGATACATTTTCATCTGTACAGAAGAACGGTATGCTGCAGAAAATAACTCAATATAGGTGCAAACTGTATAAAAATTTAGGGTGTATAGAAATTTCGCACATTTTCAACAATATCTTAGATATTTCAGATTGCAAATTTGATTTATACTACTCTTCGTATCCCTCGTACATCCCTCGTATTAACAGTCTCCTACACCTACGTAATTAAATGAAATTAAAAATAGTTTGGTAGCTCCAAATTCTGTACATGAAGGTGGATAGGACAGATCTATGAGTCGAAGTTTTACAAAAAATCGTGTAACATCCGTTGATGAAATATATGATGCATTATCGTACACTACATACATGTAAGCCCATAAAATGTAAATGCATGCAATTAAATTTTAGTGTCAAAACACTAATAAACACTAATAATTAGTGTTTATTTATGAATGCTTCACTTGCAAATCGATTAACTCCACTTTCTGAATTTTATTAAATTTTAATGTCGAAACACTAATAAACACTAATTATTAGTGTTTATTAGTGTTTTGACACTAATTATTAGTGTTTATTAGTGTTTATTAGTGTTTTAACACTAAAATTTAATAAAATTCAGAAAGTGGAGTTAATCGATTTGCAAGTGAAGCATTCATATCGCATTGCATGCATTTACATTTTATGGGCTTACATGTATGTAATTATAATAGTATAATTATAATAGTATAATTATAATAGTACAATTATAATAGTAGGGAGATTGAATTCATTTATTAGACTTACATATGAATGCTTCACTTGCCAATTATTCACTTGCCACTAATTATTAGTGTTTATTAGTGTTTTGATACTAAAATTTAATAAAATTCAGAAAGTGGAGTTAATCGATTTGGCAAGTGAAGCATTCATATGTAAGTCTAATAAATGAATTCAATCTCCCTACTATTATAATTATTAAAAATAATAGTAATATGATTAATATAATAATAATAATTGATATATTGTATTCAATATTTTAATATTATTTCGATCGTTATTTATTAATTATAATCGATCATTTATTTATAGCACCGTGGTAAAAAATATTATACATTATATATTTCATAATTTCCTTGTTATAGTTGTCGTATGTCATATACCTACCCTTAAATAATGCAAAATTATTATTATTCACGTTTATTCAAGCACTTCTTTACAGAAAAGAAATCCTATATTAACAGTTCTGTATCGAATCTATGAATTTGTTGACCGCAGAGTATATTCTTTAATATTAAAAAAAAAAAATGTAACCATGGAATATCGAAGATGTATTGTACATCATCAATCATTGATGCAAGTTTCACTTTCGAAGCGTCAATATAAGAATCTGGTTTGCCACAAAATAATTACCATAAGCAAAACTAATGCAACTGGTGTAATCGATGATGAATGGGCCGACCCAAATATTAAACGTTAAATGATAGTTTCAAGGAAGGATATCGGCGCAATGCCGTATCATTGAAAAAACATTCATGCAAATATAACATCCTTTTATTTTATAAACGTAGGACGAACGACGCAGGTCATTACAAAAATAAGATTCCAAAATATAATATTTCACTTAAACACGTTACGTAATTATTGCGCGTACAAACGATAATAAACTATTACTATTTAATCATTACAAAATGAGTACAGAATCGGCCAGTAGCACGGATGTACTCGCACCTCTTTCTTTTCTTTTTTTTCCTTATTTCTTTTTTTTTTAGGGCAACTACAAGACCGTCTTGGATCTTGTTCGTTAAGAAATCATCGCCGAATCTCGACTTACCAATGGGTGGTCTTCTCCGACAATCAAAATCCATGATCGTTTTGCATCTTTAACGTGCCTGAATATATCATTCACAGCACAATTATGCACGCTTTTTTTAACCCTTAACAAGAAACATTCTCTTATCGATAGTCCGTACATTATTTGTAACGCTGATTATTAATTCTTAATAACAAAATCAGAAGTAAAATCGATTCTTATTTATACATACGTATTCCAACTATCAATAGAAACGAAAGTGATACAACATTAGTAAAGCTAATACTAGTGTAACCAAAAATGTTAAAACGTAACATTCCCTTAATATTACAACAAACGTTTCTAATTTGCAACAGTATCCAACATCGATTATGTTAAATCGAAAGAAATTATATATAAATGCGATAAATTCGTATTTTGGTTCGCACGACAGCGGTGCAATCATAATTTCTCGGAACACTTACAATTAGTCATGGAATTACGAAAAATTTGTTCGCTAATATATATATATATATGCATACATAGATATCTTATCAATAGCGTAATAACTAAATATATTTTTAGAAAGAGTAATAAGATTCGTTGAATGTACGACTGATTCATTTCTTGTCAAGGGTTCATAGTTTCTCTCTATCTCGTTATTTTAATGAAGCAGAGAGCTACGTTCAGATCCTATCGATTGGGGACCTCCTATACATAGACGGAGGATTTCTTTTATTTCTTAAGAGTATAAAAACGCGGCTTTAAACTTATTTTACTTTTCAACGATTTTCACACGCGACACACGTCATAATATATACGTGTAAATATGTACTTATATGTGCTGTATATGGCAAATATTTTTGTCAGTTCTGATTAGTCGTTCCCGGAAGAATAGACGGGCCTATACGTACGATCATAATTTACATTGTTCTTACAACAAAGTGGAGAAACGTGAGAAAAAGATGACGGCATCAAAAATAGATACCTTTAGAGGACGTTTATATGTTTCATTCCAGACATTTCATTTATACTGTCAATTCTGCAAAATTCTGCAAACACGTGTTACGGTGAATTCAAGCTTTTTCCCGCTAATGCAGCTGCCTTCGACAACACTATCTGAATGTCCATTGATGGGAAATTCTAAAGCAAAATAAAACATTCGGTACAGTAACGTTCTGGATGGTGTTCACAATTCACAGAATAAATTCCAAAGTCGATTGCAATACATGCTTCGTATATGAATTCGAAAAACTGTATAAAATTCTTAAAAAATTTGTTTACCACATAATACAAATTTACGTAATTCTGATTCACGAATTCATGTCCAACAAATGGTACATGTAAGTTAAAAATGAGTAATATATTCATATTTCACATTCTACATTTCCCTCGTAGATGGGGTGCCACCTACCTGTAAAAGTTTAACGTTTGTAGCAAAATCGCCAGCAAGTAATTGGTCCCTCAAGAGCCTGAAACGGTTCACGTATTACAATACAGTCGTAATTGGAATTAAAACTCGAACAACAAGACTTACAAAATCATGGCACAGCAAATATGTATCAAAAAACTGAATCTGTTCTCGTCGGCAAAGAGAGAATCCCAGATTCGCATGACATCGGGTAGTGGAAATTCTTGTGAGAGGAGTAGTGTCAACCATCTAGCGAAAAGTTTTCGTTCATGCGAACAGTAAACGTTGGGAAGAAACTTCGGATAACTGCAATCTTCGTTCGTTAGCTTACCTGAAACTATAGTATTGTGGGCACAATTCTTGTTGATGCAACCGCATCCAAACATCGGAATCATTCGCCTTGACTTGCGCTGTCAGCTTGCTCATCATTGAATTTATACCAAACTCAGCTTCATCCAACGATTTTATAAAGAAATCACGAATTTCGCTCATCAAATTGGTAAAGCAAAAGAACGTGTCCGCTTCTGCGTGTTCTATAAAAATTATTCGATTCAAATGCGAACATTTCGAAATGATATTATTGACTATGAAACATTTATGATTTACCCCTCCATTTTTGGTCGGGATCGCAAGCGAATGCATGATAAATTGGCCCAACAATTTCATTCATGCCCTGCACATAGCCTTGGCCTGGATTTAATTTTGCATATAGAAAAAGTATTCGCTCTAAAACTTCCCAGTGCGCCTCACCACCTTCTGTAAGAGGCGCATAATCTTCTACAGCTTTTCGAATGGACACTGCTATCTGCGAAAAGATAGAATAAGAATTTCGTAACTATTCTAATACAAAATAATAATTGGTAGCAAACAAACGGCGTTACCTGCTACTTTCCGTCAGCATTAGAATATAAGAAACGAGATTAATACGAATTCTTACTTAGACTGTCCTTAAATGTAAAATTACCTTGGTAACACCGAGCCCTTTCCTTTCTACATTCGCGCTTCGTAAAACTGTATGCTGCACTCTGTGATGTAAACGCTTTTGTCCGCTCTCGTTCACAATCTCTTCGCAAGGATAATCTGTACCCTGTTGAAAGAACGATATATCCGGACACAGCCTCCTGCAGGAATAAAGTACTTTGTGCGTATAAGAGTCAAAAATATTATAGCAGCGCAACAATGCCAAATTTACCTAACATCTTTATCTATTTGTAGGAGAACTTCGTTGTCCTTGAAGTAAGTTTGCCACTTGCTATCTGGATTTAAATTTAAAGGATGATCGCTAAGTGTTACATCCACCCTTTCGCCGTCACAGTTTGCTTCGCCTGGTGTAACAATGAGATCCTCTGCAAACAAGCGGTGTTATTAGTCACCCGGTCCCTGTCCCACCTACCTTGCAATTATGGGTAAAACAAAAGAGGCAAATAATACCGATAAAAGTTTTATACAGTATTCTTTTACGTGTAAGCGTTTCTGACCAACTGGCTCTTGTCGGTGGTAAGTAATTTAGCAAAAGCTTCCAACACAAAGGTCTCAAGCCCCCCCCGTCTGGTATTCCTTAGAACAAATATCAATTATTAGACAGCTTCGGAAAGTTTTATCGGACGATACATATTATTTAAGCTAACAGTATGCTGAGCAAACGGAACGTATACAGCATCGAATGCTATAAGCAGGAAGGATTATATAGATATAGATGAACGGGATGATACATACCATGGAAGCATAATCGTTTGAGACTAATGAGATCTATTTCTTCAGCGTGCAGGGCATCGTCGAACTCGTTCAATCTAAGAAAGGAACAGCATTCTTGACTAAAAATATCCATACTAAGTAATCTTTACGGACGATCGTGTACCTCTTTCTTAATATACTCATCGTGACGGTGTACGGCACACGCGGTACTCAGTAAGAAATCCACTATGTTCTTATCGGACTACGATAGGCGTGTGGGCGTACAGCGATATGTATGTACATACCCGCTTTTGTTTTTAGATTATTGTCAGTAACCTGCCCGATCGGCGGACGGACGGCAAACCGACATTTTTCTTTGCCTCTCGTTCAATTGCCTTTTTATATTAAACGATGATACATTGGCCTTATCTCGGGGTGTGGAGAAATCCTTCTTATCATTGCAATATGGCACTTTACATACTCGTGACTACATGAGCACGCGAGCTATAGTTTCTACACGAGTTAATTTGTTTCCAACCTAACCTGTTTGACGCATATATATATATGTATATATCTTTTATACAGCTAATCGGGCGAGAACAGTGATCTTTCTCGCTATTAATATAATTCCTCTTACACGAAAGTATTTTTGCATTGAAAAAATTGCGTTCAACATATCGTAAGATGTTGATATTTGGTTTTTTCTATGCAGAAAGGTGTAAGTTGTTTATAGAACATTGCCCGGGTCAGGTTAGTTTAGTACATATGTATGCGGCATGCATATAGCGGCATGGAATGCAACATGCATTCCCGCATACGAGTATGAATGCATGCATAGAGTGCATCGGTGGAAGGATAATAAGCATATATGAATGTACTATGATAATTACACTTCGGATCGTTATTAATTCCTCTTATTATACTCCGAGATATAGCGAAACATTTTTGCGTTTCTTTTTGCAGGTAGAATAAAAATTGATATTTCAAGCAATAAGTTATTAATTAGAATATTATGATATGAAATTATGGAGCTCCTAATTTTATGGTAATTTTGTAATAAAATATTAGGTTGTATAATAGCAAGCTAGATCTATCTGCTATTACTTCTTTTAATAATTCTATTTTTATTTTAAAAATGTATCAGAGGTAAACTGTGTAAGGATCACTTTAATATTTCTTAGTGCCTCCTACAGAAATTCAAAACTAGCAAACTTATTTTTCATCAGATTCGTGGAGGAACGAGATAGATGAAAAGACTATACGAACAAGTAATAAAATGATCACTTCCTTACAATACAATGTTCCTTTTTATTCTTATATGTATATACACGAAAATTTTACTCGTACTATTTCAATTACAATTTTTTCTGTCTTCGCGTTAAATTACGAATTCCACTTTCTGTGTACATTATATTTAACGAATACTGTGAAATGATTAGAAATCATTATCATTTTATTCATAATAGTCGATTCAAAAGAATTTTCTTCGAGAAATGAAAGGATAAGAGGATAAGAATCTTGAGTTTTGAAAATATGCATATATAAATACGATATCACTGAATCCGTGCAGATGCCCCAAGAAAATCTCTGGAATTGGATAGAGAAAATAAAAGACTGGCTAACATTGTTTATTACTTTGTTGTATTCAAGGTATCTCGAATGAATTATTACAAGCAATGATATAATCAAAGGTAATGAATAAAAAGCGATGAAACTAAACATCAGACGTTACACCTCATTCGTTATTGGTCACATTATGTCATTCTCGAATGATTGATTTTATTCGCATTTTTACGGTTCTTTTTTCTTTATTTTTCTTCTTTCTCACCCTCTCTTATTCTCTCACACACACTCACACTCACACTAGCGCACGCACACCCTCTTTCTCTCTCTTCATTAATAATTTGTACTTCTCTATTGGCGCAATCCCTTGCCTCTCTAGTTTCTAAGAAACCGGTCGATTGCTTCACCAACGTCGACAGACTTGCGAGGTTTAACTATACGTTATCTTTACGACGATAATAGTGTCAATAAAACGATGCGATTCGATTCAAATAGATTGCAGTCTTCAATATCGCTTAATAAACGACTTCTATTCGTATAAAAAGAAGAGAAACGAAATCTACGACGGGGGGATAGCGCGATTGTTGTTTAGTGCGCCGAGCAATGAATTCCGTCTTCAATGATTGAAAAATCGAAAAGAAAAATGGGAGAAAGTTTCAAGGATGTTACTCTTTTAGACAGCGCGTCAAAAAATTCGAGAAATACAAAGGGTGTACGAAATTGACGACCATGCACTTCCCTTTGTACGAATTTTGTCTCTCTCTCTCTCGGGAAAATATCTCTTTATCGCGATATCCCGCCGATAATTTCGTGCTCCTTTCCTCTCTTTTCCCTTATCGAGCACAAGGGTGAACCGGGGGGGGGGGGGATAAATCGAGTCGCATCGTCGCGAAGATCGTTACGCTTAACGACGACGCGACGGGGCTCGGTTGTCCCCGTCGACGTCAACGCGCTCGTTTCAATAAAATCTGGTTGATTAACAGTAAAATGAACGTTTAGTCGCAATAATTCTCTGCTTCACCAGTCGATAATTATACAACCGTCTTTCTAAAAGGATAGTTATCTGGGCATATACAAAGTATGTAGAAAAAGAAGGGAAAGTAAGACGTTCTTCTCCTATCAATCAAAACGCTTCGCCTCTGTAAATATGTGAACGTATCGCGTAATAGCTATAATCGTACCCCGGCGATTTTAAGACGCATCTTTACAGGAAGCGGTGAAATTCAATGCGTGGGAGTAACCAGTACGATTATACGAGGGTACGAGACGACGAAAAACCGAGACTGGCCGAACTTCGACCCATCGTATTAAAAAATTTCTGTCATCATTTCATTCAGTATCCTTTCTATCGTGATTCTTCACGGTCCCTTTTCTTTCCTGTATACACGGACTATTATATTACGAATTTTGCGACAGAAATAGGAGAACAAATACTGACTGAGAGATATCAAATAAAGAACGATACGATCCATCCATGCTCTTGGTAATGGTACACAGGGAAAATTTTCAATAATATCATATTATGTATTTGGACGATGATAATCGATATTTCCGAATATGCGAAGTCTCAAGTATGTATATACAAAAGGAAATCGCTTTGAAATAGAAATCGAAAGTTTCGGAATATGCGGGAAATAAGCAACCCTGCAAAGACTAGAAACGGAAAGACCGATAACAGTGTACCAAGAAATAGAGGGACCGTGCCTCGTGGCCTCGTAGCATTGGCGAAAAGAGAAGAAGAAAAGAACTGTAGCAAAGTACACGAAATGATTTCATATAGGCGCGCGTTAAAACCGCCAGTAAAATCTATGGATACCACAACGGTTTAATATCCCCGTATTACTTTTAATCGTAATGTATCGTTACAATGTTCGTATAACAATAAAGCAATATGCAAATAGTATGAAGACTTCTTTTCTCGAAGGTGACTGCTCGTGTGGCGCGTCCCGTGCATCGCGCGAATAGAGTTTATCCTTACATACTTATGTATAACAATAAAAAACATTGCACTTCCACCTGTTTCTCCTATACGCTTCCGCGTTTCTCGTTTTACTTCTTATATCTTTATTCGTCTGCATATCTGTTCCGTTTCGTGCGCTGTACCTTTTTTATTTGTAATCTGCATCGAACATTGGATCGCGCATGAAAAAAGAAATTACATGGTTACATACACTCGAAGCTTGATACCTGAAAATTCGTTCGTTCACCGTTTCTCGCTTTCCTCTATTTCCCCTATAGCTATCAATCAGGCGAGTGCAACGTTTTATCGTCGTCTATACAATAACGCGCTGTTATAATATAATAAATTATCTTCCATATAGGTATTAATACATTATCCGACAAGATAATATATTATTCTCTTATAACGCCGGGTTCGCGTGCTGTACGAACACACGTCCGAAAGTCAAGTCTTTTTCTCGCGAATCTACTCCTACGTTTATCTTCCATTTATGTAACATCTTCGTAGTTTAGTTTTCTTCCATTCTATTTTCTTTATTTTTCTGTTAATTCTGATTCTCCTCGGTCGGAGATGCATCGAACATCACTTGCCGCTTCTTTGGGTACGACTCGACTTCGAACCCGTTGCGTTTGCACGAAACATCCTCTCCGAGCCTCTACCGACGATCGTCTGTTCGTCGATATAGTAACCAAATCCATCTTAATTCTATAAGCGAACTCGAGCGAACGGGAATTCGTCAGACATTAGCTTAAACTCCTTCGGGTACACGCTATACGCTGTATAATCATTTTCTATTGTAACTCATCGTCTGTCTTCTAGAACGCTCGTTTGAAATTTGTTCATTTCTCTTTTTGGTCGTTAATCGTAGGCGAATGTTTACAATGCTTCGCACGTTAGGATGGACGAAGTGAATTCGTTGAAACCTGAAAGAGTTAGTCGAGTCAGTGGAAAAATTGGGGCGCAATGTCTGTCTGTACTCCATTGTTCGCTCGAGTCGTTTCAGTGCAGTCCTGTGTTTCATTTCTTTTTTTTTCCCCTTTTTTTTTCTTTTCAGCCTTAATAATTACTACGCTCAGCATACATCACACCCCCCCTCTCTTGCTCCACCTTTAACCCTTACTTTTCGCACGCAAGCACTCAGAACACACGGGCACGCATCTTCTTTCGCTCTATTTTCTACACGCGTACCGTTTCCTTTCTCCTCGCCTCGCTTCTTTCGTATGTACGTATGCTAGTTCTATCTAAGTTCGCGTCCATTCTTTCCTCGGTACTTTTTCGCTTCGTCACCTTCCCGAAGAAGGAATGCGGTGGTTTGCAATATAATAACCTCTGGTTTTCCTAGGGCTTTCCTCTTTTTTTTCCTTTTCTTTTCATGTCGAACTACCACGATTCGACGGTTTTCTTTAATACTTTGATAACCGGCGCAGATCTCCCCGTTGGAAGTGAATTGTAGATCATTGTTAAAGAAACGTTCGCTGAAACGCATGCAAATTATGCCGGCTAAGTGCGTTCTACCTTAACTCTACAATATCGCGTAGCCTGCCAGAACGATCCGTCCAGGTGATCGATCCGCGGGAAATAAATAAATGATTTTAGCAAAGAAGTTCCTCGCCAAGTTAACCGAATAAATTACAGTTTCGTGCAATTCGCATTCGTTTGGCTGACTTTTCCTTGTTTCATTCGGGGAAATACATTCAATTAGAAATTTAGGAGGTTGTCCATCGAATGTTCTTATTCGGTCCACTGTGCTAACTTTGGGACAATATTCGTAAAAAGAGGAGCAAACGGAAGTGAAGTTAAAGTTGCGTGCAAAATCTATCATTTTTCCTTTACTCCTTTTGAGTATCGAATGTTACGGGAATTCTGCAGTAAAGCCTTCGACGCTCCTCTTTATTTTCTCTAACTACCAGCAGCTCAAGTTATCCGTTTATTTCTCCATCGTGCAAAGTTTCTTCCAAGAAGTTTCAATCACAATTATTACGACGAATCCACTTGTAAAAAGTTAAACAATTTGGATCGTTCATTCCCGATGCCCGGGCGAACGTTTAATTCATCATAAAACATTTCTGGGACATCGAACTTGACACTTGTCGATCCCTAACCGCAGATTTCGACTGAGAAACTTCAGCCACTGTTGTTCCGCTTCGATTAATGAAATTTTACGCGTAAATTTTATTTCCTCGCTGGAAAATTGCGTGGTATTCGCAGAGCAAAAAGAGATTCGTTGGACAGAATGAATCGAACATTAAAATATTATCAAATATTATATCGCTTTCGCTTTTCTTTGAATAACCAGTAATCAAATTTCGGTTTTAATAGTAACGTTCGATTGCTTATTAGAGCAATGCAAAGTAAGCGGACAAAAATCACAGTAACGTTCCCTTTTTGCCCACCACCCTTCTCCTCTATCCCTTCAATTTTCCTCCCCTTTTTCCCCTATGAATTTTAATTAATGCGCGATTACGCACTTGAATTGACACGGACCTGTTTCAAGTATGTAGTAGTGGCCACTCGTTGCAGCACAAGTTTGTTTAGAGAATTTGCAACTCGTGGTATCGATTATTTCACAGTCAGCAATAATCGTTTGTCTATCCGTCGACTCATTGCACTTCACTGAGCTCGTCGTTAAAAAGTGCCCAAAGAGACGTTTACGATCGATTGTTGATAATAAATACGTGATCGTGGTTGTAGCGTTATCTTTATTCTGAATGAGATGAATTAGTCTTCGAGATCGAACCATGTTGTATACGTGATTTTTGGCAATGTGGGATTACCGATACATACGGACCGGCTGTTCGAAAAAATCTAATGTTGCATTTAAGAGGCGATTCATCCTATGAAAATTGGAGAAAAATCGAAAGTAACGAAATTGCAGCGGGTGCGAATGATTATATTCGAAAATTCTTCTTTCTGGGAATGATCCTTCTCACGAAAAAGAAATATTTCCTGTTCAAGAATCTCATGGAACAGAATTTTGACACGCTGTTAGCGAGTTGAAGGAGTGGCAAATTAAATATAAATCAATAACTATGAAATTTGCCACGATAAGTGCCCTGATATCCACGCAAAACGTTAATAATTATCAAATGGATACACCCTAGCAATTTCATTACTTTCGTTTTGCTTTGTTACGGAGAATCGCACTTTAAATTTTGATCACACGTTTTACTGAACTTTCTATGTAATACTGGCCATAAGCTTGAGATCATTTCCTTTGCCCGCAAGTGTAAAGAAAGAAAAACGGGTAGCTCTAGTTCTGAGATTACAATAAAATCCATCGGAAAAACTGTATTCTGTTTGATTATGGAGTAGTTTTAATAGAGAAATACATTTTTCTTTACTAAAGGGCAAGAATAGTTGCAAAATTCACGTTTCTTTATTAATCTCTGTACTTCTTCAGATGGCGGATAACATTTTCACTAAATTCTTCATCGCAAAGTTTTCTTCAGTGAAAAATAAAATAAGAACGCTAATACGTCAAATGCGAATTCACAATTCCCTGAATAAAAGGTTAAAAGGAGATACTCGAGGAGTTTGTACAGATTATTGACTCGAGCCGATTCGTTTCTGGCACGCTGAAAAATATTCTCCAACTTACAATCAGTAACACATATTCATATTTAAAAACGCGCCTACTCTATTATTTCTGTCTCGACTTGTATAAATATGTGAAAGGTTTAAAATCGTAGAAAGTTTACTACCTATTGGGTTGCCGGATCTGAAGGCTCGTTGATATAAAACATTGCCAGAAATACACGCGATAGTGACGTTCTCATCGCAACTAAGTGCGACCCTGCAATATTAGGCACTTAACATTGTCACCGTAGATATATTTGTTGTGTGCAATTTAAAATCAGCACGGTAGTATTCGCGTACAGCTTTGAGAAAACAATTTCCTTTATCCGTACGTTAACCCTGCGGGTGATTATAATACGAGACATATTAATTTCCATAACAAATAAATACATGATTGAACGTATGCAGTTTTGACTTTAAAAGGAAACGGGCCATCAAAATTATGAATTTCTCAATAACGATCTTGACCAATATCTATTAAAATCAAGTAACAAAATTGGTATCACTGAAGAGTATCTTTTGATAGACGCATATATTTCATTGATTATAAAGGAAGAATGTTTCGTTCGGACACATTTTTTTCGTACACGGTTTAACCTCGCCAGACTAACACCGAGTTAATTATCTGCATTTTGCATACATATACATATTGTATGTATATATACATACATATACTTCCTGTCTTTGCCTGTCACAGACAAAAGGCATTGACAAATTGCGAAATACTTCAGTGCGTCGGATAAGTATTCACTGTCACGATCTTCATGCGAAAGGGACAATATTCTCGATCAACCATCTCTTAATAGCTATCGAAAAACTTTGTAAAAACGTGGAAAAATTTGGTCTGCCCAGTGAAATTGCAGATAACAAAGAGATATTTCGGCTGCCAATATTTGTACCTGGTATCGTATTGCGTGCAATCGAGATCGCCCCGTTCAATTGCGAAAAACACGAATAAAAGGGCCCGCGCGTTCATTTTCGGAGCCACGAATATCAGAGAGCCCGAATTCATGAACGGGAGCATCAGTTAGAAGATACAATATATTGTTGCCGTTCGAGGCATTTATTTACCACGTTCTCACCCCTCAACGTGAACAAGGATCAACGCGATCGTGAACGATCGTTCTTCGTCGTCGATTCATCCCTTGACGAAAAAACCCCCTTAACTACATCGCCCTTGACGAACATCCTCTATACATATAGTCTCCAAAACGCGGAACTACAAATATCGAGTTACAAAAATTGTACGGTAGAAATTTCGAACCAGACTTAAGGTATCCCCGAGAGAGAATAGAAAATCAAGGAGAATGAGGTTTACATTTGCGATCGATCATGCAGAAAGCGTCGAATTTTCTTTCTGTAATTCTAATGATATTTGTTCTCTTTCTGGATGATCAAAACGACAGTCTTTCTAGATATGCGTAGAGTCCGGCGTTTCCATTGTTCAAAGTTTACTAGACCAATCCGTCCTAATTCTAAAAACAACATGTGCCCCGCTTAACTAGCGAATACCGATTATTAATTAATCGTTCGTCTATATTCGTTGGCGCTAAATGCCCTGTAAACTCGACAGAATATACTGATCATTGAACGTGGTCCACGGTGGACACGTAGTATAAATAAAAATTTCGATCATACACGCACGCACACTTCTGTCTTTCCTGTCATCTTTTTTTTTCATTTTTTCTTGTTTTATCTCGCAGGATGTAGCTTAGGAAATCGAGAACTCTATCGTCTCGCACATCGATAAGAATACTGTTGCGACCAAATTGATAAAAAATAAAGAATTAATTATTTGAACAATCTTTGACGATATACGATTATGCCTTTTGTGTGAATAAAGAATATATTTTTTGTAAATATGCGATAATAAATAAATGCCGTATTAAAACTAACGAGACGGGGAAAATTTGTTCTGTGAAATTTTGTTCGCTAAACAGAGAAGTCTTTTATAAATATTTAAAACTTTGCCGTATGAATTTATTACTTTACAGCGTGGTTAATAATTAGTTCCAAGTATTATATCCTTTGTGAACTATACCCGTTTTTATTGCGATCTCTAAAAGAACAAGAAGGACAAGAAGTTTTTGAAACAGTACCGTTGTTCTATTACGAGTTTATTTTTTCTCCCTTTTCTTTTTGTGTGTGAACATTGGACAAAATGCAACATAATTAACAGAAATATCCTTTACGAAAAAATAAATAAAATCCAGTACGTTCGTAAAGCTTTTCATTACAAAACAAGCATTGAGAATTCTAAAATTAGGAATGGCGATCTATTTATGCAAAAAGGGGGAAAGGAAAAAAAGCAGAACGAAAACTTATTCCTACAGTATTCTGTCCGCTGTGCGATTTCTCGTTTCACCATTCATTCATCGAACGTCCGACAATCGGACTGTCCAAGAAGTAACATTAATCAAAAATTCCCTGAAGCAACATGATCGCAGAATCTTGGCAAACAGACGATTGTACCTCCCTCCTCCTTAGACAAGTTATCATTGCTTTGCGATGAAGTATTTTCTAAACGATGATAAATCAATGTTCGTCGTTCGTACAATGGTTTATAATTTTCGATGCATTCAGATATCAAAGAAAAAAAGTGATTACGAGGGGATTAACAACTTCTCGGTGTCGACGACACGTAATAAAGTTGTAGAAAAGAATAGTATGCAATGGAAATTTTCCTTTCGAATTTACTAGTCGAAGTGTAAATAGTAATTATTGAAACAGTTTTTCACGTACACGTACACTCATTCATCGTTTTCCTATCGTCGTTCCACAGACACGCATACGCAAATAACGTTTGGCTTATCAGTTTCTTCCCTTTCGTTACGCGAATCGATTACAAACGAGTATGTACGTTCAACTCAGTGGCAGTCTATTCTTATATGACGTAGGCGGCATTTATGGCGTGCAACGACATCCGTCGGTTTTTTTGTTGCTTCCTTTTGCTTCTTTGTATTTGTTCTAATTAACTCTATTCAGGCTTTTTTACGATGCCCCGCTTTGATCTTTTCATGTGAGGATACAGGCACACGAAGAAGAATGTATTAACAATCGATATTTTCTTCTCGTTTTCTTGAAATTTTCCACCGTTCTCTTTTCTGCTTTTCCTTGTTACGATCGAGCACGATGATTCCACGATTTCTCATTCGAATCTTGTCGATTGTTGAATGACAACAGTAAAACCTCGATTAACATTCAAACATATTCCACAACAATTGGCGGTGCGACTTATTCTTTGTGCCTTTTATGTATAGCATACATTGTATACTATACAAATTTAGTGGCTGGCTACAAAGATTATTCCTCTTTATATCGCAACAGCAAGACAAAATTGATCGGTTACTTGATCAATAATAAATTCTGACGATTCTATTTTTCTCTTGATGAACTATGTAAACGTAGAAACATGGTCTTTCAGTGTTCCTTAAGGTAATTTTTAATTTAGCAAATCAACAAATGTGTGTATGGCACTTTTCATTAAAGAAGTAATTCATTTTCCTTGTTTTACTTCCAGTATAATATTTCTCTTCTTTCACGGACCAAAGATAAGAAGACAAAAAACTGTGTACGATGCCTGAATGGAATATTGTCAGTTGCCGAAAATGTAGTCGCAAAAATATTACCTCGCCCAATTCACATTTCAGGATGTTTCTCGAGAAAAGAAAAAAGCAAAAAACTGAAAAACATTTTGTGGTTGCCGGTATGTCTTTTTATTCTGAATAGTTATGCTGCTTTATTCTGAATAAAGTTAAACTGATGCTTAGTATAATAGTCTTAATTAACAATAATGATGACGTGGTGTCTTGTCGCAACGGAACACATAATTAAAAATACAGAGGAGAGGCAAAAAAAATGGTTGTGCGTGCCTGCAAGAACAGTGTATCAAGCGTAATGAAAGAGATTCAATTTCTTGATGTACATAACTCCTTTTTTCCCCGACTACTTTACAATGTATACCAAATTAGAAAAACAAAAAATTGGTTTTCTTTCATTACTCAAGCAGAAAAAACGTTGCAAGAAATTTTGATAACATTTTTTTCTCGCAAGGTTCCGTCTAGCCCGCACGTGGTACGTAACAAAAAAAAATAGATTACAAAAGTCATTGACAAATGAACGTAAAAAAATAAGTAGCGATTTGTTTTTGTTGGGCGAATAAAATAAATTAATACGCATATAAACTCGACTCTTAACAACTAAATGTCCTTTCAGGCTTGAAATGAACTACCAGAGACAATCAAGCAGCCAAATCGCCAAATTAGTTCGAAGAATCGAGGTTTCACCGCAATTCGTAACGAGTTCTTTTCGTTCCACGTATGGCAGGATCCCTTTACGATTTTCAATAACGAAATAATTGTAACAAGAGGGAAAATGAATCCCCCTTCCTGCCGATAATACTGTTACAATGTTTTCCATCGTGAAAGCTTTGCAATCTTCCAATCCGCTCGCCACGTTTCTATCTCGTCAATTTAATTGGACGGTGTTTCGAATTAATTATATCGTCCTAATCAACCTTTACAAGGCCGTCAGTATTGTTCGATACATTTTATCTTTTCCTTTCTCCTATCCGTGCCCTTTCTCAACGGGGTACAATGACACTGAAAACGTTGCATAGACCCTTTTTCTTGTACTGTTTTTCACAGTAAGTTCGTTATATAAAGGCTTCTTAACGAAGGGGATTACTATTTTTTAGAAACATTTATCAGGTGATGTGCCTATGGTCGAACAGAGCTGGACACAATTTTCTGTATATCGGACATTTTGATAGCTTTTCCACCATGATTTATTAATCATTGGAACTTGAAATTCAATACTGAATTTTTCTTCGCCTTCTTTCATTAATTTTAACACGTGGATAATTTTTGTTGTAATCGAGTGTATACAAAAAATAGGGCAGTGAAAAGAATGCTATTAAATTGAATTTTTGCTACTTTCGAAAGTGGGAAGAAATTGTCGCTATATTACATTGTATATTCGTTGAAATCTGTCTGTAAGATTTTATTTTCCGACTCTCGTTCATCCGTAGCATATTTTATGATAAATATTTGCTTGTTACATTCCCATTCACATTTAAATTATTTTTTAACAGTGAGATTTCAAACGTAGCAAAGATGCGCAAATCTGTTCTTTTAAATGCCCTACTAATGTCACATGCCTTCGGAGAGGATTGCGTTTAACGAGAACGAATTTTGTTGTTACTGATATTTCAGTAAACTGTACAGTGTCTCTGTACCACTGAGCATCGCGTAATTGAAATGATTAGAAAGCAAACGTCCGGAAGAATGAATGCTCCCTTAATGCAAGCATTTACCAGAGAAACATATTGACCCCCTCAATAAAAATCGAAGACCGGACAAAATTTCCAATGAAATTTCTAACAGAATTGAACTTGCTTGTACCATTGGTACCGTGAAAGGGCCAGGTGTTAAAATAATTGAATCGAACGATCAAAATATTCGATAGCATATGGGATCCAGCTCTGTTCGAAATCGCAGGATTTCCATACCTAATGTAAAGTCAATTCCGATCACCTCTAACTTCGTAAAGTGGAGGGAACAGACTTGTATTCTAGCCCGGTTACCTTATTTTTTTCGTCTCCTCTTTAAGAAGCTTCCGAAAAGAATAGAAACATTCTGATCAGCTGCAAGCACGCAGGTGGCACACACACGGACAAAAGAAAGGAAAAGAAAGAAAACTGCGAAACCGTCGTTACTCTCTTTCGCATTAAACGAACGGGGATATTTTCTCTCGCGCCCCTCTCGCCACCCCATTCGGTTCTGTTCTCGCCAGCGTATCAATTTCCAGAACCTGATACCGATACACTTCATTCATCGCTCTACCATTTTCTAGTTAAACTTTCGACGGTACCATTCTTCCACCATTTCTCTCTACCTTACATCTCGCACAATTCACTCGGCAAACTCGCACATTTTCGCACACCTTTTATCCTCTGTTTTGCTCTCGTACAAACTCACACACACGCACGCGCGCGCACACACACACACACACAACACGCTGTGGCCGCATTTTTTCACCCTACAACTTACGCTACGCAAAGTGCTTTTTTTCTCCCTTTCGTCGTTCCCATTGGACGCGTGACGAATGAAAGTATGATAAAAAAAGAAGAATAGTTACGATAGTCGTTGTCGATCGACATATCCATTGATCCACCCATCCGCGTTTCGTTTAATCAGCAATATATCAGGACGAGAAAACGGATTTAACATTCTGCACCGCGAGAAGAGAAATTCGACGCGAATAATTGTATTTAAATCGCAACAGCATGGTCGGTTTAGTTTAATCTCGTTTTTTACGCAG
The DNA here is from genome assembly GCA_963583965.1 of Nomada ferruginata. Taxonomy (NCBI): domain Eukaryota; kingdom Metazoa; phylum Arthropoda; class Insecta; order Hymenoptera; family Apidae; genus Nomada; species Nomada ferruginata. The sequence continues at coordinate 17,965,750 of OY757213.1, forward strand.
AGGCCAATAGTTAGACGGTCGTACTCGCGGTGAACGGTCAAGGGATGCAACTTTCAGTCGTCATTTTTCCACGAAAAGAATAGAAAGCGAAATTGCCCTTGGCAGAAAAATTCTTGCTTCGCAATTAAATCATAATCGATCACTATACCCACAGCCACGCTCGCCGGAACGTTAAATAAAAGGATTATCCTTCTTCTCTATGTATCTCCTTCATTTTCGCCTTCTCAATAAACCGAACGTTCTCCTTTCCTCGTATATATACCTGTGCACCCGCCGCGTTCGCCGTTCCTGTCAATCCTCATTCTTTCTTTCTCTTCGAATTTCGTGTGCTTCTATGTGGTCCATCTGCGACATTCTGACCGCGGATCGTTGTGGTTTATGTAATGCGTTCCTCTCATTTCTCTTCGCGCATAGTGTATAGGTAATAGGCGCCATCGCGTCGTGTGTATAATTCGTTATATGTGTATGCAATCTGTATATAGTCAACGATAAAAGGAAAAAGAATCTCGACTGATCTAACAGGAGACGATCGAGCCTCGGTTTGTGTCATCGCGGAGCTGTAGGTTTTCTTTCTTTTCCTTTTTTCAGAGTACAGGACGATAAATGAAATGGTTTTACGGTTACACTATCTTTCCTTTCGCGTTTTTCATACAGTCAATCGTGATTGGAGGTAAAAAATCCCTTGTGTTTCTTTTTGTTGGGCTGTCACTCTGCTCCTTGCACTTTCTTCTTCCTTTTTTTTCCGTGCTCGATCCTCGACCCGTACGTGTTACATTGGAAAATCGTTTTATTTTCTTTTTCTATTCGGTCAAACACGAAGAAGATTCCTTTGTTCCTGGATGAAACATTTATTTCGTTCATCATTGTCGATCGATTTTGCAGAAATACTTCACAATTTCGTCACGTACGGGACGATCTCACGACGCTGGCGTGTATTTCAGAGTCATGGCAGTATGTGCGACCAAAGGTGAAACATTTTTCCAATTGATCCTTATTAGCGAGGGCGGAGCCAGGATCTGATTTTCGTTCGCTCTTGGAAAGTGTAATTGTAGCATAAATCCCAGTTGCTACGTGTACACCGCTCAATATAGGTTTAGTTTGAGCTATCGTACTTTCATAGCTAATTGAAAAAGTTGCTGCACATTATTAACCAACTGCGAAATTAAATAAGAAGTTCATCTGTCACACGACTCGAACACAATTTGTGCCGCAGCTTCCGTTCACCTAATTATTATCATTCGACGCGTAAACGGTGAATTGTAGACGATTTATTCATACAACGTCTGCGTTGATTTCTTAAAAACTGTATACAATACATTCGTTACTCCAGTCTGAATCGCCTTTCGGGTTGCACACTTTACACGTCGCAACAAGGATTTGTGCACCGCCGTTTCGCAACCCTCCCTCACAGTTTCGATAGAATGAAAGACACGAAATAGAGAGGAAAAACAAGGTCAAGTTGTATCCGAAGGATTCGTAAAATCTGAACGCCATTCCAATTTTCCATTTCCAGCATGGGAAACGCGCATTACATCGCCTCGCTATCGCGTTAACACTATCCGTATTTTACATTAATCAACTACTTTATACAAACAATAGACTACCTCGATCGTCGAATAAATTACACAAACAACGCGCCTAACATTTAAAATTTGGTTTTCCTTAAAGCGTTCCCTTAACGCTGGACAAAATACACGTCAACGCGTCTTCCTCTTACGAATCGTCCTTACGATATACACAGGAAAGGGACATACATTTCGAATCCATGTGCGTTACTCTCGGCATCCCCTTATAACTTCGTCTTCGTAGAAACGAAGAGCAGGCATGTGTTTCTTTGTCGACATTGTAAAAAAAAATAATAATAATAATAATAATAATGATAGTAATAATAATCTTCTTTTCCCCCTTCCTCTCTCACACCGGACACGTACACGGGATATACACATTTTCTCTCGCATTCAGCAAAGGACAATCGAAGAAAGATGGCTCGAGAGAAAACGAGATTCTGATCGAGTCGCGCGAAGCCTCAGGAAGATTAAGGCTTTCCCCCCCCCCCTAAATGCTCGTAAAGTATGTCGTGTAAATGCGTATGCATGGCGTATATGTGTTGCGTATATGCTAGTCTCTTTTTTTCCCTTCTTCTTTCTTACATTTAAGCGCAGTGTACGCGCGCAACGCCCTCGTATACATTGTACGCGCTTCTCCACAAATATCTATGGAAGCGCTCGAATTATGAACAGTTCAACGTGCTCTTTGCTACGAGATACAGCGTGTTACATGACACAGTTTTCGTTGCTGGATAAATCGGTATGAAAGTATTCTTGCGAGGCGTTGAACATCGAGAAAGAAAAACGAACCCGACGATTCAGACGAAACCGTTCGAAGCTGTCCATTATTGTGTTCCACTTTAACTGATTCGCAGTTGATTTCAAGGGGGACGTCGGTTGATTGATAATATAAATCATATTCTTTACGATTCGAGATTCTGTGTGAAAAAAGAATAAAGTGAAATGCTTCGAGCAAAACAAAAAAAAGAAAATATTTAAATATTAAATAACAAAGTAGTTTATTAAAATTTGCAGGGAAATTCAATTCCAGTTCGAATTTATAATATTTGTCATTGTTCCTTACGAGTCTCGCACATGCCTCGCTCGTGCCACGAATATATTTCGTAATTTGTCAAAACGTGCGTGACCGCATAGCAATGAACACGTCCCAAATAATCGCAGTGAAACGAAAACCGCGTCGCGTACGCGTGATCACGCATTTCGGAGCCTAAAGAGGGTAGATCGTTCACGAGCATACACGCGATCAAAATACAAAATAAACCGATACAATTGGGGTGCTGTTGTCGGTCTGCCGCGAACAGAAAAGCTGCGAGATTTTTCTTGGCGACATTGGCGAGATGTGTGTTGCTCCGCGCTACCAAAGACAGCGAACAAAAATAGAGGAAAAAGACTGCCAGATAAGAAGAAAAAAGTACTAGAAAAGAAGAAGAAAAAACCGATTGAAGTAATAATGCGTGTCTCGACTTCTCAGGCCCTCGTGCGTCCTCGCGCGAACATCGACGTCGACATGCTTTTTTGTACATCACCCTCAAAGGGTGTTCCTTTCTTTCGTTTTGTTTTCGTTTTCTCCGAAGGTACGATATATCGAAGTTCCGTCGAGTTACGCTTTCGTCGTGGAATTTCGAAGGTTCACCTGTCCCCGTGGAAACGGCTAGTTCACCCTTCTCGTACCTGTCGCGAGGCGCAAACGAAACGTCTTCGCGCGTGACGAACGGGGCGGTAAAACGTTGAAATAGTGGCGTCGAAAAATCGTAGAAAAACGATGAATACGTGGTAGAAAAAGTTCTTGTCCCGGGAACGAGTTGCGTCAGGTACGAGCAAGAGCTTCGCCTTCTCTTTCTTTCAATTTTTCTGTCCCGTTCTTTATATTCATCTTCTCTCTTTGCGCGTTCATCGTCGTCTTCCGCGTCGCTGCAAGCTTATCGTCGTCGTCCCTTCAACGTTGTACGTTCCTTAGGTGAATCACGTGTATAACGTATGCAACATCCTTATAATAATATATACACACAGTACAATTACGGATTAGCGCTCACATTTATCATACCGATAGACAATATTAATAAATTGGTTGTATCTCGTCGTCTACTCGCTGCTAACAATTCCTACGTACTCTCTATCTGCTAAACGTTAACTAAAGTTCCTCGCTTAACCATACACGCCTGTGTTCATTTCCTTTTATCATCGTTACGCGTCTGGTTCCGCTTGCTTGCTTAATTACATCCTTGCGCGCGCATACTTAAAACACAGGTGTCCTAGTAAGTAAATCTATGCTTGCATGCGTCGTCCGAAACTCAGCATTCTCGCGACCCTTTCCCTTCTGGTCTCTGTTCTTCTCAACGCTGCTCGCGCGGAAAAATCAACCGCGCGTCGTTTCGACGTTCGGTCGTCTATCGGGTAGCGAATCGAACGGATCCATGGTTTCAATCTCACGGAAGGAAAACGAAAGAAAAATTCAAACAAATGGAAGCAAAGAGAAAAAAAAAGAGCTCGTGCATTGTGTAGTTCGGTACGGTCAGAGTAATCTGTATTGTATTTCATCGCCGTAAGTCATCGTAAAAAACACGTCGATCGCGAGAGCTACGAACCGAACACCGTGAACGGAAAGGATAAAGAAGAAGATGCAACGTAAGGCAAGTAGTGAGTGTGTCTGTCTGTCTGTCTGTCTGTCAGCTGTAATGTTGCGCATGTGTATCTGTATATTACAACACAGGAGAGAGATACACGAAAGTCCCGTTCATGGTTCATCGTTTGGCCGATCGGTCTATCGCGTTTGATCCGATCGGGTCGAACGCTCCACCCCTCGAAAGGCACGGAAAAAATCTTCGACTCTGAGAGTTTCGCAAGCGTTCGCTCGTTCCTCGTGTCCTCTAAATCTAACAACATCGTGCTCGTTCAACGTGGTTACGTAGAAAAATGGTTCGGGAGAGATGTGTCCCGTGAGGATCACCGAAACGACGATGGCGGATTGCTCCCAGTGTTTCAGCCTTCTGCGTTTCAATATTTTTGTTTTGTATCTTTTCTGTATCTGTTTTTTTGTTGCTCCCGTTTCTGAGGTTGAGCGGCTCGTTCGCCTCGGGTCTTCGTCAAGTCCCCAACGGTCTCGAAGGGAGGAGAAAAAGACGAACGGGGGTGTTAAAAAATTGTGTACACGCAGTAGAAAAGGGATTGCTCCGCGAGCGGACAAAAAGCGTCGTAAAGTACGCCGGACAGAATTACGAAAAGAGAGGGTGAACGATATAGTCGTTCGCCGGGCCAACGCCGACATCTTGGTCTCGCACAGGATTCACCGATCTGCCATGCCGTTTCTTTCGTCACGCTGGCATCACTATTATCTACGGAGGAACAAAGGTCTGGTTTACTCGACGTTTGGCACAGATTGAAACGGAATTTTCGACCCGCGTGGCTCTCACGTCCAACTGCTCGATTGGATAACAACGTGTTTCTTTCCCCCTCCCCGCCTTTTTTTTACATTTTTCTTTTTGTATTTTTTTTTCTTGTTAATCGTTTTCCCTTTCGACGAGAGTGCTGCATTCGTATACGTGTACACGAATACGCGCGTGTAACGCGAATGTAAATCAAAATTGATCTTGGATCTTTTCGCAACCGTGTGTATGTATGTGTGTGTGTGTGTATGTCGGGTTTCGCGTCGAAACTGTATATTCGTTTATCTTGAAATTTGTGAAACGATATTCAAGCGTGTTACATGCGCCGTACCACTGTGAACGTCAGTAACGTAACGAGAAGTGAAAAGAAATACCGCACGGCGTCGTCAAGAGAATTAACCTTCTCCTCGCGTCGTCAAGAAGTCTCTATACGCGTACACGCTTCTCCTCTATTTTCCTTTTTTCCTTTGAATTCTCGTAACAATGTAAAAAAGAGAACGCAAATAACTATATATGTATATACATATACATATATGTATATACACCTTCGCGGCAGGGGTTCATACTATTACATATCTGATGTACATACGTATATATCGCGTGTACATATGTATACATCGGTACGATACAGCATACGCAGCCTTACGATCTAGGAATAATTATTATTGTGGTAGCAAGTCACCTTAAGTCTAGGAAGAAAGAAAAAAAAAGAGAAAAAAAAGAAGAAATGAAAAATCCTGCCTCGCAACACGAGGAGAGAAACGCCCGCTTCGCTGTGTTTCGATTCGCGAAGGGATGAAGGGACGAAGGGAGAGAGACTGACGATTTATCCAGCACAGGGTGAGGGTGTAACACAGGAGAGGGAGAATCTTTCGAGATTCAAGGGATGACATAGGGGATCACGCGTTCGCGAACGTGTTCTCGTAAAAAAAACCACGAGAACCGATCGCGCACCGAGAGGAAAGTATATATATCGGTGGTATTTACAAGAACTAGTAAAAAGAGTAATGATGGCGGTGAGATGAAAGTGGAAAGAAAGGGAACAAGGAGGCCAGGATAAAAGGGGAAAGATTTCGACGTCTCGGTGGCGAGGATCCTTTCGTCGAGCTTCGACATTTGCCCAACCTTCGTTCCGAGTATCCAATCCAAGTCCACCGAATCCCCCACGGGGGGTGTGCACGACCGGATCGATCAACGTTCGATCTGCCAACAAATATACTCTTCGATTTAAATCTGTCGCGGAGAACGGAATAACAACATTGGCATCTCTTCCCCCCCCTCGTTTCATTTCCTTTCCTTTGCTCTTTTTCTGCCGCAGATCTCGGTGGATTTCTCGACAGATCGGTGCCCAATCGAAACGAAGGCGGACGACGGCAGTAGGAACATACGAAAACGCCGACCGAGCAACACCGATAGAATGATCGGTCGGCGATTACAACACCGAACGCAAGGAGGCCTTCCCGAGCGTCGCCGAGGAAACGGAGCCTCAGGCTCGAGCGTCCATGGTGAACATTAAACATCGTCGCCGAAAGATCATTTCGTTTCAATCCTTCGCTATCTTCCTCGACGACCCCGCCTCGTCTTCGTGTTCTACCTTACTCTCGTCACTCTGCTTACTATTTAACGCACGCGCCCCTGTGCGCGCACACATTTCGAAGGAGTTCCTCTTGATGTTTCGATGCGTCGGGGGGTTTTCTTTTTCTTTTTTTGGATTGTTCGTTATTCTAGAGCGGACGCGAGTTCGCCGCGGTGAACGCGCGCGTTCAGTTTGCTGATCGCGACGCGCCTTTCGATCACGAATGCTTCACCACGATCACGCCTGGTCGCTGTTGGGTCTGCTGTTGTCTGTGATACTGGAGGATCTCGGCCTGCAGTAGCCGTTGCTTCGTCGTCGATGACGTGCCGCACGACGTGGGCGTTTTGCTCGACGGGTTTGCCGTTTGTTTGTTGGTCAACGCTAACGGCACGTCTTGCGCCGGCTCGTCGCTGAACAGATGGTCCCCCTCGAGGTGGCGTATCGCTTCGACGATCGTTTCCAAATTCTGTCGGGAGGTGTTGGCCAGATAAAGCCTTGCCTGGGGTGAACCGTCCTCTAATGTATTTGACGGCGACGGCAACCTGTAATTACAACGATTTCACCTTTGCGTTAGTATCGTGTCGGTTTTTATTTCGGTGGGTATGGTCTGTGTTTGTTGGAGTCGTCGTTGTTGAAGAATTTGACTACGGTGTCTGTGTTAATAAGTATTACGTTGTATGTAATAATTGATTATTTGCATATCGTATGGGCAAAGTTGTTTAACGATTAGAAATATAGTAATATAGAAAAGTAAAAAAAATGAACTAATAAATAAAATAAGATAAAATAATTGAATGAATACAAAGCTTTTTCGCTATACCAACGTCCTACGACTCGCGCCTCGTTTCCAATCAAGCGGTATAGTGTTTGGAAGTACTTAATAATACAAAAATAATAGAGCACAGACATGCATTACTATTTGCCTTGACATTTTGCTCTATGCATTGAGTGCACGGTGGCAAAGTAGGTGTGCATACAAGTTTCAAACTAGAAGAATTTAAACGGCTGCATTTTACAAACTGGAGCGAGTTCAGTCTTATGAAAACCACCTGTCTGAGTATAAATATCGAGAGTCAGGACACTTACCTCTCAACTTCGACCTTCGGTTCCGCCTTCATCGCCGCTTCGAGGACACTGGGTAACCGCTGAGGTTCCGCCGGCGGTGAGAATGGCCTGCTAGGGCTGTTGGTGATGTACTGAGGTGACGCGTTCTTAAACTCCCCTGTAGTCGCGGCGTACGTGACACGACTCGGTGAGGTGAACGAGTCGCTGGTAGCTTGCTCCTCGATCGCGGAGAACACCTGGTTCTGGCTGAACGTCACGATTTTCGGCGATCCCGGGTCAGCTTCCTCCTCCTTGATCTCCTCTGGTACCATGTCAGCAGGCTGCGGTGACAGGGGCGGTGAACTTGGGTCCGGACTAGACGTTTCCACGGTTTGCGTCGCGCCAACCGGTGCCAAGGACACCACGGAAACTACTTGAAGAGAGGCGACTGCCTCCTCGGTTTCCTGAGCGATCACGTTGTCTGTGTGTTCGATCACCTGCGATAAGAATTCCGTGATAATTTCGGTAGAAACGGTGGCACATGTATTGTGGAAAAGTGCGACGATCGATGGTTGGAACTAAGAGAAAATGCGATTTGTTTTTTAATTCCAATCGCAAGGCTCCGTTTGTTATACAATTTTCACTAACGAAACTTTTAAATCCGTCAGTCTGCCACACTTAACGTTTCAAACGGGGACATGTTACCATCTACAAAATTTCGAGCTGCTGTCTGGATCATACATCAATTCGCTTGCAATCATAGCCATAGACGTACACCAATTTATTGCTCGTAGTGCAAACAATTCTTGATTAGCTCGAAAACAGCTCCCCGTTTTTCCCGGCAAACACACTTATGTTTAAGTTGTGACACTTTTGATTGACTAATTTTATAATTCCAGGGGATTTTTACTCTTTTGAAGCTTAGTTATTTACGATATTTTGCATGAAGTTTGATTTTTACAAAACGCGTGTCGACACAAAGGTGTCCATGGAATGCGGATTCCCGGCGATTATTTTGCCGAGAACGCGAAACAAATGTTTGAAGAAGGGTGCTCGGTTGTCCACGGAAATGTTAACACCCGCGGGCATACTTCCCTTTCAACAAATTTCGCGCAGACATAAAACTTCGTCGAAAACTATGTGTCTGTTAAAGTACCTCGTGCGGCTGATAAGTGATCAGCTGATTATCCCGGAATCTCTCCGGGTACAGTTGGCTCTGTATGGCTCTCATCTGCTTCTCTAGATGCAACCTCGTGTGACGCTCCCTCTCCAACTGCCGTCTGAGCTCCACCACCTCGCTGTTGACCACGGAATGTCCCTCTGTGGTCACCGTTATTACCGACAATGGTTCGGGGGACATGCTGCCCAATCCTTCGTCACCGCTTTCGCTAACATGCATCGGTAGACTAACCACGACACCTCCTGGAACAGAGATATAGCATGGAATATTCATTAACCGATTAGTTCGCGGGAGAGCCGAACGTAATCCGGATGCACCATTTCAATTTCTTTTATTAAACGCGCTGTCAAATTGGCTAACTTATTTCACTGAAGCTGACGTTCGTGTGACGTGTACTTATAAATTGTTTTTAGATCGGTGAAAGCATGAAATGCTTCGTAGATTTTAAAGCACTTCAATTTGGATACGAATAATGAATTCTACACGTCGGCAATAGACTGACTTGTTTGTATTGTTAAAGAATGAAGAAACCAAAAAGGATTTGTGATATACTTTGTCCACGTGTACTTTAAGATTCGATATAAATATATGATTAATTGCAATATCTAATTAGGCATTGACTGGTTCTGTGAAAAAAAGATTGTAGAATCGTTCAATGTGTAAATATTTATTATTTAAAAATGTATGTTTTATTATTTAATAGTTAGTGCTTCGAAATACATATATGTTTCAAATAAAAATGGTACATTATTAATAAAATCGTGCTCCTGGATCAACTATAAACCCTATCGACATATATTATTCTATCATCAGAAAAAAAAATTGAAAAAAGAAACGGACGCATATTTTCCCGCGTAAGTAGGGAATTTTATTAAAAGTCGATATTCATCGTGTCTAAGACAATTAATAATACAAAATAAGCGTAATGCAATGGCACGAAGATTCCATCCCCTTTTTCATCGGTCTCGTAAAGCTTGAAAATTTAATGGCGTCGCGAGAGTCAAAGGAGAGTAAACGAAGTTCGATCCCATCGATCGGGTTGCGATTTTTTTTTTGTCCCCCTTCCGAACGGAATAGAATATCCGCCGTGGAACGGCCGGGGCCTGCAGGAATGTAATTACTCTCGCGAAAATGACGAACGACTCCGCCTATATTAATTTCCACGCCATTTTCGACCGACAAATTAAAAAATTCCCCGACAAAACCGTCCCGATGAGTCAATAGCGTAGTCAGTTATTCTGATGATATATATGTAAATTAGTCTCGGCTCGTTCGTAAACTGTGAAATTCCACGGAAAACGATACTTTTACGTAACAGTCCGACGATTATAAAAATTCATCAAATTTGCCTTATCCATTTACTCGGCCACTTTGAATTCATTTTGAAACTAAAGGACTTTCATTGCTTATTTTGGCTACCGTTTCTTAACACGTTTTTATACTGACAAATATATGATTCCTTCTCTTTTGTCGATAACGCGTGAATGGTACGCAAGTAATACATGTTTTACATCTCTCGTTTCGTTTGTTACTAATAGTTTTGAAAATAAACGTTTACCAGGTAATGTTCTATGTTTAAGATTGTGCATTTCGATTACTAATATCGAGGATATTAGTCCGTTTGTTACAGTTGTGGGATTGTCGCAATCAAAACTCTTTTGGTTGATATATTGGGTTGAGTCATAAGTAATTGCCGTTCTTTGCACCAATTTTATTATTCTCTTAAGAATATTGCAGAAGTACTCAGTCTAAAACCTATTCCCCATTATTAAATATAACTCTTTCCCATTTATTTGGTAGCTTGTCAATCTCTGAAGCAACTAAATTAGGCTACTTTGACAAAAAGGACGTGTCGATGAAGGCTTGTATCTCCCGAATGAAATATGGCAAACCAATTTGGCACTGTACGTTGTGATGCTACATCTTCACCAATAATGTCACATATGTTCTTTGCGGTATCGGCCGCATTATTACCATTTTGGAACTCCCACAACATTACATGCCGAATATGTTGGTTTGACTTCTCCATTTCAACTATCCAGAAAATTCCAATTGTAATCAATTCGCACTCGCTAGCTGTTGCTTTTAGACTGTTTAAGCCTTAGAAATAAAGGAACCAGCATGGTGGCAAGGGACTGCAGGTCATTCGGAATTTCCGAAAAAGTTTATGACCCAGTACCGGCAGCGGCAATTACTTATGACTCAACCTAATAGAAACTATTTAATAAATCGAGATATACAAAATAGTTTCTATATCAACCAAAAGAGTTTTGATTGCGACAATCCCACATATATGTATAATTATTACAAACAAAGTTAACAAAGAATTGTTAACTTTTGTAATGGTTGAAAAATTACAAACAAAGTTAAACATAACGCAAGAGCGAGATTTATGCAAACACACCTTGATTGTCCGGTTTACGTTTCTTGATCGGAACATCGCCACCCTCGTGCTGATTTACCAATCGCTTCAACTGACAGTTCTGCGACAATAGTTGTGTCTTTTCTTGCTCCAACTGGTATATGTATTCGGCAGTCTGCTGAAGTATCGCAGCCTGAAAGAAAAACAACGTCACATTATTAAAACGACCATTCCGTGTTATTCACAATTCATTCAATCACCGTCTATTTTTATATTATACGTATCTCAATCAATTTAGTCTTCCCTCATTACTGCACTAAACACCCCGAATGGACGAGTATTAAAAATTGATATTGCAATTTGAAATAACAAATGCATCTGCGTGATGAAATTTCTAAAATCGGTGTGCAATCTCTTTCTATACCATGACCCTTCATTTTCGCAGTTTTACATTATATAACATCATATAATCTATAACGACGACTAGCGATCTGATAACTGGCGATCATTTACCACGGCAAATGGAAGTAAAATTATACCCTATTATCCTAATTCTCTCAGACAAGCTTCCATTGAACCGCATAGAAGAAGAAGCGTAGCACGAAAGTGGGCCGTGTTATAAAAGAATCGAGGGTAAACGCGAGGCGCGGCGCAGGTGTTCCCTAAGTATTATTTGTAACCTGCGTCGGTGGACACGGGATGGAAGAGGGGAAGGTACTTCCTGTTTACGTCGTTCGAGCTTAAAGGGTTTCACTCAGGGGGGACCACCATGGGTCTTGTCCACGAGTCCGATAACATCCGGAGCGGCGACGTACGCGTCTCGTACGCACGTACTACGGCGTAGTAAAACGGGAATGGTGGAAGTGCCGGCGAAAACAAAAGGGCCAATTGATACCGAGTCGAAGGTAACGGGCTACGGGCTGCACGTTTTGCACCTGCCGACAGGTGGCCAACGAACAGATGCTTCTGTTGATCGTGAAGCTTGTCCGCGATGCAACGTCTTCAGCTGTTTCCCTGGAAACTTGTTTGGCCAGGGCATATGTATTTAGAGCTGCGCTGTTTCCTATGCGGTTACGCGTATCTTCTTCTCGTTGAATCTTCGATGAAGAAGATAATTAATTTATTAAATCGCCAGCTGCATTTCGTAGAATTTAACGAAACTTAACGAAACGACCGATGGCTCCCTGTATCCTATTATCGGATTTGCTTTTCATAGAGGTTGCTGTTGGTTTATTTCCCTCTGTAGGGATAATAAATGAGCACGATTAATGATGGCCAATTATTACGATTTTAATACGGACTGTTAATTAAGGTATTATAAAGCGAAGGAAAGATTTACATAGTATGTAAATGATATAAGGCGCGGTCGCTTAACTAAATAAAAGCTTTTTAAACTGTCAATAGAGGGGCAAATTTATAGAAATAGACAGAGAACAAAAAATTAATAATAGATGTAGTATGTAATTGGTACGTATATGACAAAACAAACAATTAATTAACAAGATTTTCGAAAGCGTGCAATTCAATTATATTGCTGATATTAAAGATTTTGAAGAATACCAATTCATTGCATAACTATAGCTTGTATACTCGATTATACAGCATCATTTGCTAAGTTTTCTGCAAAGATAATTTTATTAATTTTTATTTTACACTATAATGAAGACACTCTTATCTTCGCCATTTATATTTCCAATTAAAAAAAGAAAAATTCTGCGCCAAGGTATGACTTGGAGGAATGTAAAAATAAGTAAAAGTAAATAAAATATTGCTTGCTATAAGTAGCAAGTGCATGTTCATGAAATTCACCCGGATGTTTTTCGCCACAAATTATTCCTCCGTGCAATGTAAGAACGGAAACGTGGTTTTCCGTGATTGTTAAGGAAAAGAATCGTAAAATTAATTAAAGGTCAGAGGAGCTTCCGTCAGATGTGAGTAATAATAATATATTTTACGAGTTTCAAATAGTTTGAGATGCTTATAAAATCGAGGCGAATCTAAAGAGCTTCGAGTAGGAAGGACGGTCGGTGTCGTTGCTGGTCGATATTTATTGCGGTTTGTTCTGATTGTATTTTCGTTTGCACTAGTCAGAAGTTATTTTACAAAAATGGAAAGTGAAACGGTGCACGAAAAGAAGGACAATCTATCCGAGGCCGGCGATGGAACGCTTATAGAAACCTATGGCACCGATTTGAACTACAAGCACAAATACCTTTGGCCCCACGTAATAGTTCATTCTGCACTTCAAATTGGATGGCTAATCGGTTTCTACACGCTTTTTTTCCACACCAAGTATCTTACCATGATATGGGGTAAGTAATTAATGTCAATCTAAAGACAGACTTTAAAAGAATTATTGAATATTCTTCTACGAAACATAAATTTTATATGAATTTACTTTCGAAAAATATTCTGCCATCTTTTTTCGCCAATTTATCGTACATATCGATTGATCGAGTGAAATGCAAAATACATTGTTATCGGAAATGAAATTGTTAAATAAACGTCTACGTCGATATTTCGATGAACTATATTGAAAAAGTACTTCCACAATATTGGTTATCGTTCGTTATATTGTAGACTGCAATAATGGAAGTTGTTAACCATTGATAATATAATTGAAAACACTGACTCGCCTGCAGCAACAAACATTTTATATCATTTTGTGATACCAAAATAAAAATATAACATTTCGACACCCATATGATCATGCTCGATTCATTTTCCGTTTGTGTTGTAAACGTTAATATTATATTGGCACACAGTGAACATTTTTGTAAAATATCAATAGCATACTCGTGAAGGGTGAATTTACCTCAAAATGCCAAAAAATTCTTCTTCGAAAAAATGTACGCCTGACAAATCGTGATTTTCATCATTCATTTTTTGAGATATATTTGGTGTATACATTTTACAGCTATCTTCATTGGAATTCTGGCAGCTGAAGGTACAGGACTTGGAGCACATCGAGGCTATACGCATAGAAGTTTCAAACCAAGCAGGCCTCTAAAAGTCGCCCTATTTGTCTGTCAATCAATGGCAGGCCAGGTAGATATTATTTGTACCCCTTACTGCAATCTTTTGCATAATTTGAGAAAATCCCATAGAAATATTTCGCTCGGTACTATAATGTACTAAGTTGAATTACTCCTACAAACAACACTAATTCTATAACAAAGCGAATACAATTTTTGACGCCCATCATAAAAGAAATCATTACAATGTTATCATTCAGGCTATTTAATAATTTAATTTAATAAATTAATTATAATTTGGTACCTAGTACTTATTATGTATAAAAATGGATAAATGTTGTGTGCATTTCAGAACAGTATGTTTACATGGGCGAGGGACCATAGGATACACCATAAGTATAGCGATACGGATGCTGATCCGCACAATTCAAATCGAGGACTTTTCTTTGCTCACATGGGTTGGCTGATGATGAGGAAACATCCGCTGGTGTTAAAAAAGCAACGGGAAATGGACTTTTCAGACTTCCTGGAGGACAAACTTCTCATGTTCCAATATAAGTGAATATTAATCATTAATAATCAACTATTTAAGTTTCACAACTCTCTATCCTCCTACTATTAACGTAAGAATATCGTGCTGAGGACACAATTTCCAAAATAAGCCTTTCCTATTTTTATGAATTTAAGATTTATACAAGAGTATGAATTTTTTGCAAAATCGAAAGTCCAGAGAAAAATATTTTATCTCACATCTTGATGTCTTTCTGCTAGGCAAAAAATTGTTATCTATACATTTGCCATGGTTTGCAAAAAATTTTGGTACGCTTTGCAACGAATTTTTCTTCCTCTTCAATTATCAATATGATAGTTATCACTTATTTCCTATGTACGCTCTCAGCCAAAAGTTTCGGATCACTTCCTTAGTTGAACAAAATTTAAAAATCTTGTTACAGATTTATTGAATCGAAATTAACAGACAAATTTCGTATAACTTGAAATATCTAGAGTTTGGAAATATTTTCGGCCTGCGGTGTATATCACTTCGTGAATTATTGACTGATATTACCTTCTATGCTAACCTGTGTTTCAAGAAATTAACCAGATATTCACACCAATTACAGATACTTTTTGTACTTCTATTTTCCACTGGGATTGATCATGCCGGTGTCTGTGCCAGTGTACTTTTGGAATGAATCGCTCTGGTCCTCCTTCTTCGTGGTGTACTGTCTACAGTATGTCACCAACCTGCATATTACCTGGTCCATCAATTCGATCGCACACCATGTGGGACCGAAACCTTATGACACGTAAGTCAACAATATGACATATGTCGTAAAAATATAAAAACCTTTATTCACAGAAAACCTAAGAGTCGAACTTCGTTTTTAATTATTTCTTTTCGTACAAGAAAATTTGAAATTCAACTACTATGAAGATTGCTGTCTCTAAAAAAAAACCCCTAAAGAACTGTACCACTACGGGAATTAAAATATTGTTCATAGTATAGGTACAAGTCCATTCTAAAGCCTGGTACAATTCTGCGAAACTCAACCGCACTAGCGTGTGCACCTTAAATAAAAAGTCTCAAGAATTTGGGTAGAGAATACTTGTCAATTTACAGCAATACACGTGACATTTGCAATAGCGAGCACAAAGATACACATACGCTACTCAACAAACTGCATCTCATTTTATTCTGCACAGATCGGTACGATAATTTATTTGCTTGACCGATAATGGTATCCGTCCAAAAATGTGTCCGCAGACTTCTCCGATATGAGAAATGGTCAGGAATGATTTAGCAACAAATGGAAAATAAATTTGCTCGGACGATGAGCAATGTGTAAACGACAATAATTACCATCGTAAATGCTAAAGCTAAGATTTGGTTGCACTCCCGTAGAGCTATTTAAATCCGTTTTCGAGAAGTCACCGGTTCACAATAAGTGAACGGCCAACTAAAACCGATCGCGAACATTTGAAACGCAGATCCTCAGACTCGTGTACATATTTCAGGAGGATCAGAGCAGTGGAATCTTGGCTTTCCTCGCTCCTCACGCTCGGCGAGGGCTGGCACAATTTCCATCACACTTTCCCGTGGGACTATCGAATGGGGGAAAGGTACAGCTTTAGCGCCACCGTCCTTTATCTGCTCGCGTGCCTTGGCCTCGCCTACGATCTGAAGATCGCATCTCTGAGCCTCATTGAGGGGCAGAAAAAGAAGTACGGCGAAGGGGCCGACAGAAAGATGCTTGTCGAGGAAGTCATCGAATTCAAGCGACAAGGAAAAGACGAAACCGAGCCGGTTCGCGGTGAAAAACCGAAGGTTGCTTGATTACCTCGACGTATCACCGAATTTCCAATGCCGTTTCGTGGAGATTTAGAAAACGGCACGGATGTACGTAGCACTGTTAGCCTGCCGACTGAATCGTTCTTCAACCAGGAGCTATTTATTACACGGAGAATTAGAAATGAATAGATGTGTATTAATACAGTTCTATCTTTGGAAATGTGAATAGAACGTGCATTTTTCATACTGTAATGGTTGTAAGGATAATTTGAATGAATAAATTATTACATTTAGGGTGATACGTTTTTGTTCCCCGAAGTTAACTTTGTCACAAGGTTGAAGAAAGAATGGAAAATATTGTTGTATCTTTGTCGTTCTTGGATTTTACGTGCGTGCTTTATTGGGGGAAATTGCACGAATTGGTCGGGCGAATTAAAAGATAGAGGAATAAAATTATTTTTCCAGATAATTCAAGATATTTGGCAGATGTAGTTTTCATTCTTTGAGTGATTTCTTCGTAATGTGTTTGACGTATCTTTGGGCGGGTCAAAGGGTGTCTTGTTCAACCAATAAATAATTATTATAGGAATTCCAATTTCCCTGACATAAACAAGCACAACTTTTTTTTTTAGAAAATTGTTTTATTAGAAATATATGCGGGCATAAAGAAAATCATACGATATACAAAAATTTGACAGCTTGAATGACTTCCAACATGCTCTCCAACAATGTTTAGGAAAACGTTGCCAAGTATTAACAGTATAATAAGATCGTACAATGTATATCCTAGAGAAAAGTGCGAATAGACCTTGTATAACTGAAGTGTCCCATTTGCACACCGTCAAGGATTATTTACGGCTGTTGAGTATAGTTTCAGAAGAGAAGAAGAACGAGGTACAATTGAAACCGATGAAACGTGCCAGTAAAGTGTAGTTGTTAACGGAGAATAACGACACGAATAATGTGTATCGAAATTTAAAATGAACGTAATGCTGCATTTGTTAAAAATAAAGAAAATAAAATAGAAGCTGGCAAGCGTCCGAATTCTTATTTTTAACATTGAAGGCGGGGAAGGTATGTCTTCTCAAATATATTCGAACTTCAATATAAATCAAATGAACTATAATAATATAGTGCAGCGGGAAGTAGTATTAAAACTTTCCCCCGTTTCCTCCACCATCTAAATCTACTAATGTAAATTTAAATTATACCCAATATTCCAAACTAGATAAACATTAAAAAATTATTTGGTGATGGTCAATTATTACGATTTTAATACTGACTGTTAATTAAAGTATTATAAAGCGAAGGAAAGATTTACATATAGTGTGTAAATGATATAAGGCACAGTCGCTTAACTAAAGAAAAGTTTTTAAACTGTCAATAGAGGAGCAAATTCATAGAAATAGACAAGGATCAAAAAATAAAAAATAGATGAAGTATGTAATTGGTACGTATAGGGCAAAACAAACAATTAATTAACAAGATATTCAAAAGCGTGTAATTTGATCATATTGCTGATATTAAAGATTTTGAAGAATACCAAATCATTGCAGAACTATAGCTTGTATACTCGACTATACAGCATCATTTGCTAAGTTTTCGGCAAAAATAATTTTATTAATTTTCATTTTACACTCTAATATGAAGACACACTTATCTTCGCCATTTATATTTCCAATTAAAAAAAGAAAAATTCTGCACCAAGATAGTTACTTGCTACATATTATAATACTTGCTATAAGTTGCAAATGCATCTTCATGAAGTTCAACCGGATGTTTTTCGCCACAAAGTATTCACCCATCCAATGTATAAATGTATAAATTTGGAAATGTGGTTTCCTGCCATTGTTATGGAAAAGAATGTAATATTGAAGGTGGAAGTGCGTCAAAGGTTATAACTGATGAATTTCAAATAGTTTGAGATGTGTATAAAATCGAGACGCATCTAAAGGAAAGAAGAACGATCGGTGTCGTTGCTGGTCGATATTTATTGCGGTTTGCACTAGTCAGAAGTTATTTTACAAAAATGGAAAGTGAAACGGTGCACGAAAAGAAGGACAATCTATACGAGGTCGGCGAAGGAACGCTTATAGAAAGCTATGGCACCGATATGAACTACAAGCACAAATACCTTTGGGACCACGTAATTATTCATTCTGCACTTCACATTGGATGGCTAATCGGTTTCTACACGCTTTTTTCCCACACCAAGTATCTTACCATGATATGGGGTAAGTAATTAATGTCAATCTAAAGACAGACATTAAAAGAATTATTGAATATTCTTCTACGAAACATAAATTTTATATGAATTTACTTTCGGAAAATATTCTGCCACCTTTTTTCGCCAATTTATAGTACATATCGATTGCTAGAGTGAAATGAAAAATAAATCGTTGTCGGAAATGAAATTGTTAAATAAACGTCTACGTCGATATTTCGATGAACTATATTGAAAAAGTATTTCCCCAATATTGGTTATCGTTCGTTATATTGTAGACTGCAATAATGGAAGTTGTTACCCATTGATAATATAATTGAAAAAACTGACTCGCCTGCAGCAACAAACATTTTATATCATTATGTGATACAAAAATAAAAATATAACATTTCGACACCCATATGATCATTATCGATTCATATGCTGTTTGTGTTGTAAACGTTAATATTTACGGGAATACTGTGCAAAATTATTATATGTATTAGCACTCAGTGATCATTTTTATAAAATATCAATATCATTCTCGTGAAGAGTGAAATTACCTAAAAGTTCCGGTAAATTCTACTTCAAAAAAATGTACGCGTGACAAATCGTGATTTTCATAATTCATTTTTTGAGATACACTGCCACTCAAAAGTATGCGGACACTTCCTTACTTCTTATAACTACCTGAAAAAAGTTATGATATCTTTGGTAAATTTGATTACCTTCTATGTATTCTAGTACGTACAGTGTTAGACAACATATTTTAATAATAATTTATTAAATATCTCACCGCTAATGATAAAAAATAATTATATCTTCTTTTCATCTACATATCCATTCCAACTTTTTCATTATTTCCGTATCAATAAGGTTCAACTCAGATTCTAAAATTTCCCAGAATAGCTTTCAGATTTGGTACATCGTAAACTACTAGAGAAAAGCCTTGCAAACTGTACGCAAGCAACGAATAATAACGCAGCTTTCTACCCACTGGATAGAAAATTGAATAACTGAATTGTTAATTTAGTACTAGTAGAATATATTACATACATATTCATAATAGAATTGAGCAACAAATACTGTATAATAATAGAAATATACATTAAATATCACAAATTTCATGAACCGCGGTAAGTGTCCACATACTTTGAGCGAAAGTGCACATTTGATGTATAATTCAAATTTCATTTTACAGCTATCTTCATTGGACTTCTGGCAGCTCAAGGTACAAACCTTGGAGCACATCGAGGTTATACGCATAGAAGTTTCAAACCAAGCAAGCCCCTAAAAGTCGCTCTATTTTTCTGTCAATCAATGGCAGCCCAGGTAGATATTATTTGTACCCCTTACTGCAATCTTTTGCATAATTTGAGAAAATCCCATAGAAATACAGTAGAACCTCGTTTATCCGCACATCCTTCATATGAACAAGTTAATGCTCAGCCTCTGTTATACGAACTCGTAGGAGATTAAGGAGAAGCGGTTGCCTAGAAACGACATAATCAACTTCAGTTTTTCGCATGCTACCTTATATTATTCGGACTAATAAGAACAGCTGGTGGGGATAGGTAGTGAACCCCTATTATCGGAACTACTCGGTTATCGGAACTGCCTTGTCCCCCAAGGTGTTCAGATAAATTTTCGGCAGGAGTAAGTGCAATAAGCGTAATGGAATATGTACGTTAAGAACCTAATATTTGAGATATACACGAATATATATATATATATGAGTAGAGAATAAAATACCACACGCGTTGGTTACCCGTAGAGAACAAAAACATTCTGCACTGAAGGTGCGTGGAGTGGCGCTGAAGCCCACCTATTACTAGCGCGTCTTGTGTGGGTAACATAAAAGAAGTCCTACTGTACATATATCGCTCGGTATTATAATATACTAACAAGGAAAGGTCGCGAACGGTCAGAGTCCGATTTTAATAAAACTTTGCAGGTTTGAAGAACAATCCAAAATATTAGATACGTATTTTTTTTTAGTTGCGGTAACTCAAATTTAAGGGGCGAAACGACCCTCTGAAGTTGAACCCCCAAACTGCCATCTCGGAAACGGTTTGAGATAGAAAAAAATTGTTTGAATAAAAATTATATGGTTTTCAACATTTCGAAAGAAAATACAAAAATGAATGAAAGATTTTTTAAATTGTATGAGAAAATTGTATCGGTCATTTGTATTTGAAAAATAACTTATTACATATGTAGAAGAATGTATAAATGTCGTGTGAATATCAGGACAGTATGTTTACATGGGCGAGGGACCATAGGATACACCATAAGTATAGCGATACAGATGCTGATCCGCACAATGCAAATCGAGGATTTTTCTTTGCTCACATGGGTTGGCTGATGTTGAGGAATCATCCGCTGGTGTTAAAAAAGCAACGGGAAATGGACTTTTCAGACTTACTGGAGGACAATCTTCTCATGTTCCAACATAAGTGAATATTAATCATTAATAATCTACTATTTAAGTTTTACAACTCTCTATCCTATTATTAACGTAAGAATATCGTGCTGAGCACACAATTTCGAAAATAATCCTTTCCTATTTTTATGGAATTAAGATTTGTACAAGAGTATGAATTTCTTTCAAAATCGAAAGTCCTGAGAAAAATATTTTATCTCACATCTTGATGTTATTCTGGTCCGAAAAAAATTATTATCTATACATTAGCCATAGATTGCAGAAAATTTTGGTACGCTTTGCAAAGAATATGTATCCACGTGTTTGCCCCGTTTCAATTTTTCTTCCTCTTCAATTATCAATACAATAATTATCACTTATTTCCTGTGTACGCTCTCGGCTAAAAGTTTCAGATCACTTCCTTAGTTGAACAAAAATTAAAAATCTTGTTACAGATTTATTGATTCGGAATTAATATTGTAGACTAATAGTTAATGGCTTTGTGTCGACATGTTCTTAAACTTTTATCTTAAAATTATGAACCAGCCATTCAAATTTCGTATAACTTGAAATATCTAGAGTTTGGAAATATTTTCGGCCTGCGGTGAATATCACATCGTGAATTATTGACTGACATTTTCTTCTATGCTAATCTGTGCTTCAAGAAATTAACCAGATATTCACACCAATTACAGATACTTTTACTACCTCTATTATCCACTGGGATTGATCATGCCGGTGTCTGTGCCAGTGTACTTTTGGAATGAATCGCTCTGGTCATCCTTCTTCGTGGTGTACTGTCTACAGTATGTCACCAACCTGCATAGTACCTGGTCCATCAATTCGTTCGCACACCATGTGGGAACAAAACCTTATGACACGTAAGTCAACAATATGACGTATGTCGTAAAAATAATAAAATCTTTATTAACAGTAAACCTAAGAGTCGAATTCTGTTTTTAATTATTTCTTTTCGTACAAGAAAATTCAAAATTCAACTACTATAAAGGTTGCTGTCTCTAACCCCCCCCCCCCCAAAACTATATCACCACGAAAATTAAAAGATTGTTCAAAGTATAGGTACATGCACATTCTATAGGCTGTTAAAATTCTGTGAAACTAGCACTAGCGCACTAGCGTGTGCACCTTGAATAAAGCTTTAAGAATTTGAATAGGGGATACTCTTCAATTTACAGCAATACACGCAACATTTGCAATAGCGTGCAAAAAAATATACATACACTACTCAGTAAACCGTATCTTATTTTATCCTGCACAGATTGGTACGACAATTTATTTGCTTGACTGATAACACTGTTCGACAAATTTCAACTTTTTTTTGATTTTGTAACCTTCAATATGCGTTTCTTATAGACTTTAATGTGCTGAATACGAATCTGCAATCCGTTTTTCTCCAGAACGTACCATTTTTGAAAAAATCAATTTTGAAAAAAATCGCAAATTTTCAACTTTGGAAGTTTATTGTACTTTTGCGGTAATAGTTATTCAGTTGCGCTTGGTGCCAAATGATTCTTTGAAGTTTCACGAATAAAATGGTGTATGTTGTTATTAGACTATAAACATTTAAATGTGTTTAAATAATGATCAAAGTGAAAAGGATACCGAAAATACACCCATTTTGGCTGATATCTTTCAATTTATTTCAAAAAGTAAAGGTCCAGGGGAAAATCTAACTATGCCACGCGATAGAGCAGACCTTTCTGCAAAGGAAAGCATCAACGGAAATTACAAAATCATTTTTGTATTCGATATACAAGCGAAAAAGTTTGGCAAAACACGTGGCGGCGACAGTAGTGCTCTATGACGGCGGCTCCCCGCTTATCGCTCAGCGTAGCGGAATCACTAAACGCGCAGTCTTCTGCTGAGTGTCACTGTTGCCGTCGCGTGTTTTACCAAACTATTTCGCTTGTATATCGAATACAAAAATGATTTTGTAACTTCCGTTGATGCTTTCCTTTGCAGAAAGGTCTGCTCTGTCGCGTGGAATAGTTAGATTTTCTCCTGGACCCTTAGTTTTTGAAATAAACTGAAAGATATCAGCCAAAATGGGAATATTTTCGGTGTCCCTTTCACTTTGATCATTATTTAAACACATTTAAATGTTTATAGTCTAATAACAACATATACCATTTTATTCGTGAAACTTCAAAGAATCATTTGGCACCAAGCGCATATGAATAACTATTACCGCAAAAGTACAAAACACTTCCAAAGTTGAAAATTTGTGATTTTTTTCAAAATTGATTTTTTCAAAAATGGTACGTTCTGGAGAAAAACGGATTGCAGATTCGTATTCAGCACATTAAAGTCTATAAGAAACGCATATTGATGGTTACAAAATCAGACCCGTGTTGAACAGTGTAATAGTATCCACCCAAAACGACGACCGCAGACTTTTACGTTATGAGAAATGGTCAGGAACGATTTAACAAAAAATGAAAAATAAATTTCCTCCGACGATTAGCAATGTGTAAATGACATTAAGTACCATCGTAAATGCTTATGGTAAGATTTGGGGGCACTCCCGTAGAGATATTTAACCCTTTGCAGACGGGACGGTTCTAAACCAATCATACCGTAGGGCCGAACTACTGTCGCGATTGTCGTTTGAAATTGCCAGCGCACATTTCTGCCTACACGCTATTGTTTAGAACACTCCAGGATGCCAAATTCTGGACATATGTACACGCACAGATTGTTCAGAAGATAAATAATATGATTATTTTTGTCATTTCTTAAACATGGGGCCACAGCGATGCGTTTACGCCGGACGCATATATCTATGAGTCTTTCGGCTTTATCAGCTGTTTTCGCCGAACGCATATATGCGCCCATAGTCCGCAAAGGGTTAACTCTGTTTTTGAGAAGTCACCGGTTCACTACAAGTGAACGGCCAACTACAACCGATCGCGAGCAATGGAAACGCAGATTCTCAGACTCGTGTACATATTTCAGGAGGATCAGACCAGTGGAATCTTGGATTACCTCGTTCCTGACGCTCGGCGAAGGCTGGCATAATTTCCATCACAGTTTCCCGTGGGACTATCGATTGGGGGAAAGGTACAGCCTTAGCACCAACGTCCTTTATCTGCTCTCGCGCCTTGGCCTCGCCTACGACCTGAAGATCGCATCTCGGAACGTCATTGAGGGGCACCAAAAGAGGTACGGCGACGGGGCCGACAAAAAGATGCTGGTCGAGGAAGTCATCGAATTCAAGCGACAAGGAAAAGACGAAAGCGAGCCTGTTCGCGGTGAAAAACCGAAGGTTGCTTGATTACCTCGACGTATCATCGAATGTGGAGATTTACAGTAATACTATTACATGGAGAATTATAAATGAATAGATATCTATTAATACAGATCTGTCTTTGGAAACGGGAATAAAACGGGCATTTTTCATACTGTAAGGATTGTAAGGATAATTTGAATGAATACATTGTTACATTTAAGGTGATAGGTTTTTGTTCCCTGTATTTAAGAAATTTGTCACATGTTGAAGGAAGAATGGAATAATATTGCTGTATCTTTGTCCTTCTTGGATTTTACGTGCGTGCTTTATTGGGGACAATTGCACGAACAGGTCGGGCGAATTAAAAGATAGAGGAATAAAGATAGATATTTCAAGATATTTGGCAGATGTAATTTTCATTCTTTGACTGATTTTTTCGTAATGTTTTTGATGGCACCAGAGTATCGTCGTACAAGCTGTCACTGTAATCACAATTAATAGAAACAAACTGATTTATGAGACGAAAATCTCTGACGGTTTCGTTAAATAAATGATTAACAAATTCCAACATAATATGTAGCTGAAGGAAGATCGTTAATGACGCACCGTGGAACAAGCCACACAGTATTTGCACAGGCATGTGACATCATTGGTTTGGATCTCGCATGAGCGAGTAATAATCTAAATATAGTACGAATCTAAAGACAGGAAAGCGAAGGAGATCAAGCAGCCAGATGAACGAATATTGAAAGGTGAAAAGCAAAAAAGGGGGATCCTGTACGTGGAAGAATGTTTTACGAAGGAAGAGAAAAATGGAAGGATTTGAACGAGGACGGCATTGACCAAACCTTGTCGAACGTAATCGGACAGATTGAACGTAGCGGGGAAAAAACATATCGAAGAAAGTTGGTGAGACAGGCCAAGCAAAAAAAGAGGCGTCCATGGAATTCAATAAAACAAGAGATGAAAGAGAGACATATTCGGCGAAGGCTCTACAGTAATGTTTAACGAGAGAGAATTCTGGGGAGAAAAGAAGCGGAAGAAAGAATGTGCAGAAACCGAGTTTCAAAACGAAGGAAGAGAAATGTCGATGTTCGCCGAGAGAATATGGACGAGGAGTAAAATGAATTGAATACTATTAAACTGTAATTTTCTAGATTCGCGGTGTTCTTACGTGTCAAGCATTTTCTTGCAGGCGAATAAAGTCGAAAAATGATAATCGTATCTAATAATAATCTTTTTGCCGAAAAGCTTCATAAAGCTCGATTTTTTCATTTCCACTAAAAATGTGAAAAGTTTGAGAAATCTCAGAATTTGAAACTAATATTTCTCCACTTTTCTGACTGCAAGTATCGCGGTAGGATCTCGATATTTCGTCGATATTTAAGTCACGATTAAAGTCGACGATTTCGGTAATTTCTCTCGCCATGTGATTTATTCTCTGACCGAGAGTAATTGATCGGCCAAGGCCATTGTTCTGACGGTGAATGTCGTCGTAAGTGGTCTCTTTTACGACCTCACCGGCTCAGAGATCTGGATCTGTTCTTCAATATACTCGAGGATCTAATCGAATTCGATCCCGGAATAGCTACTATTTCTCTTATGTGTATATTTAAATTATTGCTCACTCGCGTTCCAGCCCTGTGGCTTTTAATTCGTCAGCTGATCGGTTATGGGGCAATAGAAAACGATGCTTCTCAACGTTGACATGATGTCAATGTACAACAGAAGATAAATAACTTCCAATAGAAAACGACCAACCAAGATGAGAAAGTCTTCCTCTACATTTCTTCATAGAGAAATATCCGTAAAGAAACTGGTGTAATTAAGGAGCACAAGACTGCCCCCCCAAATTCCACTGCAATTGTCGAAAACACGGCTCCAAATATGAAGCAGCATAAAAATCGCGGGTCGACAAATAAAGGGCGCTGTATAGCGAGAACGCTGCTCGCGAGGGGACAGAAAAATGAAGAAACAAGAGGAAAAGGAAAGAAGAAGAAAAAAATAGTTGAAGGTGTGTGCGGCTGCAGAGGAAACGAGAATAGAAGAGGAGTCTCCGTGAGAGAAAGACGAAAACGAGAAAGGGTGTCCCCCGACAATAATATCAGCGGCCAGAGGGAACGGATACGAGTCCGAAGGCTCTTATTATTGCGTTTGCGTGCACGTAAAGCCGATCTTAGGGCAAAATCGCATACACACGCAACATCTGTCGTGTGCACAAAGAGTTGAACGAAAAGGCTGCCCTTCCTGCGTTCATTTTTCATCTCTGGCTTCTCGGTGCGGCAATTAAAAGCTCACGGTTAAGTCTGAGAACGGGAATGTGCACGTATATACTTACCAGATGGAACTGAATGCCCGCCTATTTACGTGTGGATTTTAATCCTCTAAATAACTCGCGACTGGTTTTGTTTTGGCAAAGCGAGGGTTCATGGTGATTACGAGACAAGAAATATTGGTTTGGAAAAATTTAGTTGCTATGAGTGTTTGGATGTCTCCTGTAATTATTATGCGATTATTATTACTGTTGTATAGAGTAAAACGACGAATAGACGAACAATACTTATTTTTAAATATAACTAGGTAAGATAGCGTTTGCTAAATGTAGCAGGCTATTTTGCGGGAACTGAACGTAATTCTAACAGAAAATTAATTCGGCCGGAAAATAGATTTGAAAGTGTATGATTACTCGATTAATTTTCTAAATTGACTGACCAGAATGAATGACCAGCACCGTTTATCGCATTTCTTTGCCTGAAAGGATAAGCCCAGGCGGCCTCCAAAAGTTCGCGAGACACCGAATTTCGAGTTGATTATGAATCGCGTGACGCGATCACTTAAATTCGAGGCGAGCCATTCTTTACCTCACGACAATCAACGGCAAAGTCGAGTCGCAAAATTACGGAAAAATATTTTTTCATCGCGTAACCAGCGACGAAAATACCTAATTAACTTTCAGAGTGATAGAAAAAGTATAGCATCAATCAAGAAGTAATACGTGAATTAAATTACAAGCAGCCGTACGCGTAACGAGAATCAGTTAGAAATGCAAACCGCTACAATATTACAGTTTACAATACGATACAATATAATTGCAATTCTCTTTTGTTGAAATTTCTCGGAAATTTGCGAAATTATTCGCACGCTCGTACCAGCAGATTCTTTAACAGCCTCGGCCCTATAAGGGATACATTCGAAATTGTGGCACAACGGAAAAGAAGATAATACCTTATGCAAGGGTAAGTGAGAACGTAAAACATCTTCACTTTCTCCGATACATTACTTTCGAGGAAATACAATTTGAATATATTTCTTAGGTTCACGTGCACTTGAATAGCACCTGATTTCACGCTTGCATTAATGGACGTTATTGGTCATTTCGTAAGTGCTAACAATCCATTTATCAATTTAAGTTTATAGTCGCTGCCAAGATATAGAACGTCCGTAAAAGTCCAGAGGCGCTTCTATTTGTACATAATGCGAAAGTAAAAATCCATGCTCGCACTTCAAATTCAGATAGTAACTGATATTTACATATGCAAGGGAAATACTTTCATTTACAGATGCTACCATTAATTTCTTGTTGGAACCCTAAAACAGAATGCAACGCACTCAAGTGTTTAAGTTTTGAGAGCGCTATATGTATCTTGGCCGCGACTATACATATAAATTGATGTTTAATGGCAACAATTGTGTTGAGAAAAATCAAGTAAAACTAATAAACAGTTTGGTTTCATACAGCCAATTTTCCTGTAGGGGAAGAATGGACGATTTTAAACCCAGTTCACCAAGGAAGTATTATAGGAAAAACCTTGAGCTGTCTTATAATTTCATACAGCCAATTTTCACGTAAGAGAAGAATGGACGATTTTAAACCCAGTTCACCAAAAAAGTATTATAGAAAAAACGCTAAGCTGTCTTATAATTTTATCCAGTACTATGTATGTACACATACACCCTCTGTCCCAAAAATAACCGGAATGGCTTTAAAGAAAACAAAATAGTGCAAAAAACATGACAAAAATCATTTTATTTATTTGAAATATTCTCCCTTAGCAGAAATACAACGATTTGCACGGTCAAGAAGTGCATTAAGTGACTTTTTTATTTCACTGATTGGAATGGTGTTCAGTATGCTCGTCGTTGTCCGTTGAATATCTTCAATTGATGAAAAACGGTTTCCTTTCATCGCCAAATGCAGCTTAGGGAATAGAAAATAATCGCAGGGAGCCAAATCAGGTCAGTACGGGGGATGTTGAAGCAAAAAAATTTGTTTCTTGGTCAAAAAGTCAGTGATAATTGACGAACGATGAGAAGGTGCATTATCGTGCAACAATCGCCAACTGCCGGGTTCTCGGAATTCGGTTAAAATGCGATGAATTATTGTCTTGGATATTTCAAGTTCCATTTCCATAAATCCCACTGAAGATTTTTTCGTAATTTTCACGAAATCACGCACTTTTTCGACATTTTCTTCGGTCATCGTTTCAATTGATCGGCCTGATCGTTTATCATCATCCACATCCTCCCTGCCTTCTCTGAATCGTCGATGCCACTCAAAAACTTGTGTTTGTGATAAACAATTATCCCCATAAGCGATTTTAAGCATTTGGAACGTTTCTGTAGCACTTTTACCGTTTTTAACACAGAACTTAATGTTGATTCTTTGCTCTTTATTCATTTTTCGACCGATGAATACAAACTAGTGTCACTTAATGCGTCGTATCTTGGCTTTTACTGAACGAAATCTGATGCAATTTTTACAGATTGGTAAGGAAAGTTAACACTTCATAAATCAATCGCATAACAATAGATAGCACCACTAATTTCGTTAAACCAGAGCCATTCCGGTTATTTTTGGGACAGAGGGTGTATATGTATGTATATCCTCCGAAAACTCTGCAATCGTTTGTCAAGAACGCATCCGCGACAGTGCGTGACAAATGTACTTATTTCTACAAATTATAACCAGTTAATTGAAAAGAATATCTAACCGTAAGTATTAACAGGGCCGTTCCTGAGTTGTTGGCCGCCCAAGTGCAGAAACAACACCAATAAACATCCCTTTTGATTCAATATTATTACAAATTTTACATATACTAAACTACTAAACAGTCGGCGGCCGCCTCTGGGTTTGGCCGCCCAGGTGCGGGGTCATTCTTTGCACCCCCGTCAGGAACGGCTCTGAGTATTAATCCTGGCAACGTTTCCTCATTAATAAAATCCGTATCCCTTAGAGTACCGATAACATTTTCATTGTACAGGTGTCACAGCGTAATGCGTAAAATTCAACTTCTATGTTCTCTATCCACATTCACATCGAAACCCACCACCGTACCATGATTTCCGACTATGCACATGTACACCCTAGACGTGTCTTCCGAAGAAACTCGGCACAGCAGGAGCGTGTAGCCCAAGCAGCGTGGCTCTTGCGCTCGCCTTATTGTTTTATATCGGCGTGGCCATCGTGGCGAGCAACGAGGGGTTAACAATAATCGCCGCGATAAACGAGGACGTGGCATTGCTCGTTCGGAGAGCCAAGAGGAGGCGCACACCTCGTGGTTGAAAAACGTTTCTACGACCGATTTCGTGGGCCGGAAGGCTATACCGTCGAGGCACGCACAGCCTGCTCGGCCAGAGCTCCGGCACACGTGCCGAAATCTTGTTAATGCCATTCTGCAAAGCCGGGGCGGGCCAAGGCCGTTCCTCGAGCGTTTCCTGAACAACCGCAGATAGCGATTTATGGCCGGAGAGGAGCCGGCCAGTCGGCCTGGCGGCCGGCAATTTTTTTAAATAACTTTGCTCCGAAAATTTCACGAAATGAACCGTTTCCCGCGGCGATACACCGAGGGTATGGAACGAGTAACACAGAGTAACACATTGACACGAATGGCGCGTGGCGAACCGTGTACAGAGAGCAATTTGTGATTTGAGTACTCTAGGATCTGAATTGTGTTGACGGTGGTTTCTTCATTATATTTATACTGGATGTATGAAAAGTGATTAAACAAGACATGTTCCAGTTATGAATATTGTCCGGCATGAAACATTTGATTAGACATTTTGGCGCGTCAGAAGATTTCGTAGAAGTATTACGTTCGTTTGCTTCATTTGGGTTCTAAGTTCGCGGTGGTATGGTGATGTAAGTGGTACTGCGAAATATGTACATCCTGTCAGAAGATAAGGGGTTTATTTGAGGGGTGAGGTTCGTTAATGGACGATTAGGTTGCACAGAGAGGGGTTGTTTAATTCTGATAGGATGAGTTATGTGACTTTTCGGTTTTCTACCCAGTGCGGTACAGTCAAAATGTGAAAATAGAAAGAGTTGTGTATTATTGTTATCCGAATTTTTAGATTTCACTGTTCACCAAGGTACTATTTTTGCGTATTTGTTGCCACTGATGTCTTGGAATAATATACGGTTACATGTATTCGAATGTATTCTTAATAATGTGGTGAATCACGAATATATAAGGTTGATGAAAAAAGTGAAACAATTTGATTCTTCATTAAGAAAGTGTTTCCTTTATATACCTAGTTCCGTAAGAACAAGTTTATTCTTTTAATTTCATCAATAATAAAACTCATTAATAATATAATTTTAGTAACAAATACTGAATAATTCAATGGCTTTTTGGTAGAACTAGAACGAAGTCAGTTTAGATTAATTTGATTCGTAAAAGATAAGATATAGTATAGTATATACATACTGAAATTAAACGACTACTTGTTCTTTTTTTTATTGTCAGACTAAAACGAAAATGTTCAGTTCTTTCAACAAATTTCTAGCAAAAAGTAGAAAAAGAAACTCGCACTCTATTTACGTACCACTTTAAAACCATAAATCTCAGGTGTTTTAAAAAAAACTTTTCGTTATAGTACTACGTAAGTGTTATGTCATATGTTAAACACGTGGACGATTTAGTATTTTAACTTGGCCGCTATTAAAGTTCTCTGAAGAAAGAATGCGATGGAAGATTGTTCGCTGAGTTCATTTTATGTATTTTGCAAGAAAAAAAGTTATTTATTAATTTCGTCTTTTTCTCCAAGACAAAAACACACGTGGCCGTAAACAAAAATGATGACGACAACTTGCGGGGCCTTGAATTCTATTTATATGGAATTCTGGCACCTGGATGTTAAAAAAAATTATTTTAATTAACACATCGCTCTTAACAAAAGAATTAAAACGATTTTCAATTCCAATAAATTTCACGATATTCCAACTCTTCAAATTTTACGAACACGCCTTTTATGGCTATTTGCTATCAACTTAAAATTTGTGAATCAATTTGCTTTTTACCTTCAACAAATCCACAATTTACGCATTTTTGAGAGCGCCGCCAATTGTTGTATATTCATATACACATACAGTATATCCGTTTTAACTGACCACACGTGATTATTTCTATAATCAACAGAGACACGAGAAAATGTTTCAGATTAAAGTTGCATGGTACCGTGGGGGACATATCATCATGATAATTGCATTACCTTGATTCAACATTGGAGTGTCCTGTGAAGGTCCCATTAAAATTTTTAAATGGAACCCTGCTTGTTTTACTCCAGATTCTTGTACCTAATATTGAGACAGTTTCAAAGCACTACCTACACGTGTATTTTTCGCAAACCGTTGTTGAGGTATCAATTTTCAAAGTTTGCGTGCCGCCGGCATTATTATCTTAGGCGCCTTTACATTCAAATGGATTTTCCAATGTCCTCTAGATCACCCCGCAGTTGTGACACGGTAATGAATAGCTTTCGCATCTCACACGTAAAACAGAAGGAAATTTTCGAATGATCACCGCGTGGTCTTGAATGAAGCTCGAGCTCTTTATCTCACCCCTTGATCGTCTCAATTTTCGGTTCCGACGCTCGAAACATGCGCAATTTGATACCTTCCTGATTTAGCGACCCGCTTCTATCGCGAGTGCTACTGTGGCCTGTATTTGTCCACGTCATTCTTAAAACAATGGATCCTGAACTGGCATTGTGCGCATTGTCAGAATGAGGCTCAACCCCCTAATTTTCCCCGTTGAACGTATTAAATTTCTCTCTCTCTCTCTCTCTATGCTGGACACGCGTGTATTTGTACGCTTCGACGATTTTACGGTCGCAACTAATCATTGACATTTCCCTTACTGGTGTGGGCCACGGAACTTTCGTACGCGGGAAATCCGATTCGGGATTGCGCTTGCCGTGTATCGTATTGCCAAATGGGTCGCAACGACAACTCTGAGTCGGCTTGCCAAATTATATAGAATAATACCTCGCACCTTTTGAATTAATTGAAATTCTATCGTCAGAGTGCTTGATATAACTTGCTGTATTTAAAATGAATTTCCTTGTTGGTTTTTTTCTTATGGGGTCATCCAATTTGGCCGATGAGCTTTACAGAAGAAAGTTGTTTAGCCGCGCTGCAGACGAATCACGTTGTACTTTAACCCTTGCCCGGATAGCAGGGTAAGCATTACTATATTTCATTTAATAATTTCTGTAATGTTCTTGACGAAATGTCACGAAATATCGCCAAGCTGCTCTTTGAACTCCTTTACGCCTATCCACATTTTGTAAGAGAAACTATTTGCGCAAAATATTTTCAATAGCCAAGCTTCAAACTCGTTGAACGGTTCGATTACCTGCACATGAGGTAAACAGAATAATTTGCATGGCTTTGTTTAAGGATTTCTGAAACGTTCACGAAACGTCGGCTACAAGGAAGTCGGCAACACCACTGTGTCCAAAAAAATCGCTAAACAATATCACCCAACCTTTGTGAAAGCTTGAAAACTAAAATCATTTACACGTTACATAGAACTTCCAACGAAAGTAACGCGCAAACGGCTAGTTACGTATTATTTATCTGTATACAAAAGTTGTTCTAGTCTAGAAGCAGAAGTCGTCGGGCGTCGAGATTTGCGAACGACACGTGCCATCCCAGCTGGGACTTTATCAGGCGCGCAATTTTTTGCTTCGGGTCGCCTATTTTCCCGGGTTGCTCCCTTGATGGGAAAATCAGGATACGACAGCTGTGGCCGTGACTGAATGGGCTGACGACACGGCCGATCGATAAGAGCGAAAGACTAGAGGGCATAATGCCGGCGCGCAGCTGGCGATCGAAAAGAAAGGAAAGTTCACAGCCGCAAAGCGTGCCCGCGGTCTGAGTGCTCGTGACCCTACCTGCTGAACTAATTTTCGCGTGCCGCAAATATGTATACGTATCCGTTTTTCTCCCCCGACACGAGCAAACGATGGCATCCCCGTTGGCGAACAGGGTTAAAAGCACAGAGGGCGATTCCCGTGGTATCTACGATCGATTTGATCGCTATGGAACGTTCAACCCGTTTCGCAACGAAGAAACACGCGCTACCGGTAAGCTCTTTTATTCGAAACAGGTATATATTTTCGCCAACGGTATCTCCAGGGGTTAAGAGATTCCGTGGTGATCGAGAAAGGTGCGTGATCTAAATCTTATGTAGGACAGAGAGAGAGAGAGAGAGTGCCATTTGAATGTGTACGTATGTATAAAGATGGATGGAGTACGTATGCGCCATGTCTGATATTTCCAAACTATTTTTCATCCGTACGTATGTGAATTTTGAATTTCCGGAACCTGGTCATGGTCAATCAGTGGCAGTACGAACAAGTCGACTGGGGGCGATAATACGTAATGTTCGAGACATCGGGGGAAGGGTTGAAACTAAATAGCAGAGGTGCTTTTAATTCAACGCGGCACATGGGGAATCTATGATAAGACGCAGCTCTCCCACTCCATTTGCTAACCCTTTCAGGGATGATGAAACGCATGAAACGGTTAAATAGTGGTTATCGATCGAGATTGTAGCGGATACTGCGATGGATGTTTGTTTACGTAACGTTTCGCAACGGAATAACACGTTTAGAGGTGGTACGGGGAAGATTGAATTAGTGGTTGAACCGATGTTAATGGCGTGAAGTTGCGAATAGTAGGAATTGAGTTAGAGTTGGAATTAAATATACGAAGCAGATTGAAGCGAAATCGTATTAGACAGGGGATCGGGTGTATTGATTGTTGCTCGATCTTATCTTGAGTGAAAGACCAATGAACTTTGAATGAATGTTACATTGACTCACATTTCTGAATACTGCATGCTGCATATTACAATGTTTTATTTATTTGACAATAATTTTCGCACGGTGCTGAGAAAACAAGCTCGCTGAATTTTTTCATTCGATTAATCTATTCTCAATGGTTTCAGAGAAAGAAATAGTTAGCAAGTATTCTTGCTCCGATTAAAGATAGCATTACAGGATACATGTGCTTTAAAGCTTTTATGAAACATTTAACGTTTCAATCATACTTTACTGTTTTCCAACAATCGAATCAGAGTAATGGTTCAGCTATGAAGCAACTACTGTTACTAATAAATAAAACAATTAAAACTTGTTTAAGCAAAATAATGCAAAATCAGCTCTAACATCTCTAATGTGCATCGCAATTGTGTCAAGATATTCTGCTCATAAAATTGATCACCCCTATTTCTATTATTAAAAATCGCGAATCACCAACGTCAGGGGGGCACCGAAGCAAAGTTTCTCCGCATGAAAAAAGCGCGACCAAGTCAATGGAAGGTAATAGGGTAAATTGATTCAGGGAAAACTGTTTGCTAAGGATAAAAAAAAACCCGTGGGGTGAGTACGCGTAGCGATTCTACGCCGTTGTTGTACACAGCGTAGTAGTAAACAGACGTAGCTGGTAACATTCCACGACTGGTTACATACTACACACCACGGTTTCTCCCTTTCTCTGTCATCTCCCGTTTCATCGGTTCGATCTCTCTTCAACTACTTAGCACATCCTTCCTTTTCGTTTACCACCCCCCACGCTTACCCCTATAACCCTCTTTCTCCACTGTCTCAGCCCCTTTGCCACCCTCTTTTTATTCCTACCGTTCGTTTCCCCATCGTACCTTTCTTGGCAGGAGCGATGGGCTTGGTACGAGTTCGATTGATTTGCAATTATCTGTAGTTCCGACTGCAATCGTTTTTGTTACTGTTTTTTTTAAGGGCGAAATGGTTCTGTTTCTTGAATTACTTTTAAAATCACTTTTCATATTTCAATTATTTGTTTGTTTGCGTGATTGCCGGTAGACTCTTGGCTGCGGGTCGTAATTGTTCGTGGAATAATTTTACGGCGGCCACTTTATTCTTTTTGTAAATTCTTTTTTAACAGAATTTGCAGGAAGTTGTGTAATGATTGGAATTGAAGTAGAATAGAAGTGTAAGTATGAAGAATATACAATGGGTAATTGATAATAAATATTTATTTTGCAGAGTTTTTGTTGAGTAATTAGAGTTCTTCGCCAATGTATTATACTGTCCACACGGTTTTCTACAAAGAATCGAGGCGCATCCCTCGCGATAATACAGTGTAAGGAGTTAAACAGACCAAAGAGAATATTGCACACTTCTTATGGCGATACAATAATTAACTCACTCGTTAGCTGTACCTAGGTAGTAGAACTTGCCATGTCTGAGGCGAAAGAAAACTCTGCCCGTTCATGGGAATTCGCAGATACCAGGCAGATATATTTTACACGGTACAGGTAACACAGATTAAATGATCAAAAAAGAGAACGGAATGTTTGAAATTTTCTCATCGTACCCATTAACTCATTTCACTGATCCTTTCTAGATAGGACAAAAGACTTTATACTCTTGTAAATGTAGCTCTTTTGAAGAAAAGATTTGAAAGGCTCAACTCAAAATTTCATATAAGATTATTAATAAACAATGGCTATACTCTTACCAAGGCATTCGTTTAGTTTACCTGCCCTGTTTAACTGACAAGGAAGGTTGGGCAACCCGAAGATTCAGAAATGTATGAGACTTTGCATACAAGTAGAATATGTCATCCGTAATACAACCCTGTTCTCCGTTCGTGCCATAACTCGGTTTTAAGGGATGAAATCAGCCCTTGAAGAAAATTCAGAATGATCATTTTCATGAAATATCTCAAGATCGATGAGACATATTTGAAAAAATTCTAAACAATCACTTTATTGTGGTTACAACACAGCATAAACAAATTTTTTGAAAAGTCCCTGATTTCTTTCGTTTTTTTTCCGTGGATTTTTCAAACAAAATTTTTACGCAGTTTTGTAGACGCAATAAACTGATGCAAGGTTTCTTTAGAATTTTTTTAAATATCTGTACTTGTATGCAAAGTTTCATACGTTTCCGAATCTTCGGGTTGGCTAACCTTCCTTGTGAGAACGATTTACTTTTGCACTTTCAGATCTGGCGTTAAAACTGCAACAATAATATCAAATATAATGTGCAAATGAATTGAATCTGCTCAAATTTTCCCCAAATATCAGAGAAGAAATCTGCAGAATACAAATTAAACCTAAACTCGGTTCGAATCGAAACGATCAACAGCAACAGCAAAGTTTGCGAGGACGCGTGAGGTTTGAAGCCATCACTTCGCAAGAGAATTCTCTCCTACCGAAAGTCCCGACTCGGCCTCGAGAAGAATCGAATTGTTTTCTTCTTGTTGCGTCGGCGTCGGCGGCGTCGGCATTCCAAAGACCGAACACGATGCAAGAGAACGGCCAGCTGGCCACCTATCGAACTCGCTCTCACTTTGCGCTGCAGTTTCGCGTTCCTTTATGATTCTGCGTGCCATCGACGCGACAGTCCATCCACCCACCTCTTCCCTTCATCTATACGCCAGACTCTATTGTTTTCCCATTGTTCGACCGATTAACCACTCGCCCCTCGTACTGTTTTTCCCAAAACCCGAACGAATTTCGAAGGATCCGCCTACCATTCGATTATTCCGTCAGATCGCGGCGCCCTTTTCAATTTTTCATTGTCATTTTACAGAGACTAGATCAATCGATTCGTTTGACACTTTTGTTTTAAAAAATTGGCGCAAACGACGTCGAAATTTCGCTTTTCTTCGACAGGCAAGGAATAGTCTTAATATAAACGTAGCTCTGAAGTATATTTCAGGTGAACTGTGGCAGGCAATCTTGTATCGATGACGCTTAAACTGTCGGAAATGTTAGATCTGGGTTAAAGCTGACGCAGACAATTCGTAGGTTTTGAATAGAGCAACGCGATCGAGAATAGTTAATGTTTGGAAAAAGAATCGTCAATTCGGGGATGCTTATTATTTGTAGAGTATTATACATAGTTCGGTCGCTGGATTCTATCCCAGGGGAAGAAAAAATTGTTACGTGTCGTACAGCGGCCTCTGAAGTTGGCATACGCAAATTTTTTAGCCTATTGATAGCTTGTTTATTTATTCCTCGCGGGTGCGTACTTCAGTGCATAAATAGAACGAAGAAAAAATAGAGGTGATCGAGACTTTTTCCCAGGTATGTATTCAACACGATATCGAGTATGCTGGGGGAAAAAACTCTAATAATATGAATATTAATTTTAACATGAAAATCGTCGAGCAAATAAATAAATAGAGAATACAAAAGATAATAACACATTTATTCAACACGGCCAAGAAATGTTGTTCTTGCTATCAGAAGAATTACGTAAGTCGACGTTCTGCTCGTTCCCTTCGCTTCAAATGATCGATTTCATTGAAATTCCCTCGTATAGATTGAGTTCATGCCAGTCCCCACTTATTTATTCAATGCATAATGTTATACATAGTGCGCATTCTAGGTACTCTTCAAATTACGTGAGAATACATGCATTTAGGTTTTACTATCAGGACATTTAATTATATTGGTAATGTTTTTGGATTAGACATTCAGCTTAGAATATTTGAGTCTTCTTTCGTGATTATTCAACTATCATAAAATATATATCATATATGTACTTGACAGCTACCATATCTCATTATTTGTTTATTCAGTGTATTCTGTCGGCCTGATTGCCATATTTGAATTGCATAAAAATATGCGAAGTACTATATGTATATAGGAAAGAATACAAATGCGACATTCCGGTTCTGTTATATGAAGATTATAAAAAGAAAATTATTATTCCTCAAGCATCGAACAGCTTTCGCTTCATCCATTCGTTCATTCAACATTAATTAATTTATGAGTATCTGAAAGTCCTTTGGTCAAATTAGTCGCCCTATAAAAATACTACACAAAATGAATATAATAAATGAATAAAAATGCCAGAGACATTCGGTGTATATTTTCTATTCAACGTTCAGTTCTGAAACACGATAATAAAAAATAATAATGTACAGATGACTCGAATTCCGACGAACTTGTTAGTCAAGCAGTCCTAACTTACGTATTATACGATTTACGTAGAATAATGCCTGCAGTAGACTGAAGGCTCTCTGAATGCGTATGAATCACATTGATTACAGTTAGGCCGGT
Source organism: Nomada ferruginata (assembly GCA_963583965.1). Taxonomy (NCBI): domain Eukaryota; kingdom Metazoa; phylum Arthropoda; class Insecta; order Hymenoptera; family Apidae; genus Nomada; species Nomada ferruginata. Next base: position 18,004,345 of record OY757213.1, read on the forward strand.
TTGGTCTTTCAAAGACACACTGTCGAAAATGTAATGGCCCCTGGCCAAACGAACGAATTTACTATCGAACCGCTCCTAACGAGATTCTTACCATTACGCGTCGTAATTGCCTTGACAGACGGTTTACAAACGCGTTTCGAAGTGGTCCATGGAACTGGCCAGTCGAAATAAATTAACATTTTCTCGGGCCATTCATAATGCGCCGGAATGTGGTTGTATCTTCAGGGGATTGGGTGATTTCGCCGATATACCATGGAGCTTTCCTCCATGGCTTGATAAACCTCTAATTTCTGTGCAATGCGCGAATTTGCAATTAACTGTATGTTCTCGGATGAGAACCCGTGGATAAGAATAGTTCTATAATGGAGACATACCAGTACAGGGAGGATCAATTAAAAATGTTGCTTCGCGTTGCAACATATGAAGATGAACGTTCATTTTGAATGTTGAGCGATGTTCATTGTGCGTTGTACTAATTATTTGCATACGATACACCTTCAAAAATTGAACGATCATTTATCAGCTTTTGATTCAGGGGAGTGTATTGCTTTAAATGATAGTAGAAGGCGTTCGATATACCTATTAATTTAAGACTATTTCTACCAAGAGGTGTCAAAAGATACTTTTCCAATTTTATCTTTAAATTATTCTCTAAGTATAATCATTTGTCCACAACTAATTTGATGACTTTTAGTACAATAGCTGTTAAATTAATTCAGCGATATAATTTTCCTCCAGCTCACCCTGGATGTAAAAATATGCACTTGGTATACCTATTTGTACCATGAGGTGTCCTTTGACACCCTAAGGATTTTATAACAAATTCTAACTTTAACCTATTTTACACATAAATATCACCACCATTTTACTGCATCATATCAATTATAATCAGTTTAGAAAATCCCGATTTCTGTTGTAACGGAAAATACAGGTGTTGCTGCATAACTTTGATTTTCCGCCACGTTGTATTTTAGTGTAGATCATTGCAGTGACTAATTCTACAATTTACAACCTAATTAAATAATCTCTAATAAATATGCATCAATGTATCAATAAATATAATGCTCAAATCATCTATATTTAACTGATAGTTTGAAATCCCGACAGTTTTGTCAATTATTTGCATACAAACGCAAAGATGTCAAAAGTCACCTTTTAGACTATTTTCAAATATTTCACAGTAAGGAACAATGGAACATATTTTTGCCTTAGTATTTGCCACATATGTTAAATTATTTGCGTGCCTATCCAATCGTGAGAAATGAAAGTGAAGATAAAACGAAATGTTGAATCGTTTAATGCTCGATATATTACACAACATTTATTTCATTATTCATTCTTATAATCAAACGCGTTGGCAAAATAATGTCTCAACCTTTAACCTTATCATTACAGCTGCGCATCCCACGTGTCAAAATTCCACTCGCCAAAAACGACAGATTAGCAGCGATACGTTCCAAGATAATTACCAGCCTGTTCCACAGTTCCGTTAGGGTTTTCGTATTTCTTCTTAATCGGCCACGTATACGTTTATACGCGTATATACGTCGGAGCAAGGGTCGACAGGAGGAGATAATTAAAATTCCCAACGATGAGGTAACGAGAGGCGAGTCCGGCCATCTCGTGAGACAAGAAAACGAGGAAAAGAAAATTTCGTTGACGCGGTTTTCGAAGCACCTTCCAGGAAGGAAGGGTCCTTTGTATCCGCGCGGTGTGTATGCTAAACGGGTCTACCTGGACGAAAGTTGAAACGAGAGACGCCAGAAATGCGATCCAAACGACCGTTGAGAGACTCTTTTGCCGGGGCCAGCGGCAACTCAAGTCGCAAATTAAGCGTTGTTCAAAGGCATATATTTACAAACCTGTGCACGTTTCAGGCATCTTTTTCGCGAATCGCGTTAGATTTTTTTGTATTATAGCAGTAATCAACTTTTAACCAGCTGAAGCGGCAGACTTGCCAATGTTATCGTCGTGTTCGAGGGATCGGTCGAAAATTTGTAATCGCTATCTAAATTAACCGCTTTGGAACGTTTTGCAATTACATGGATTATTTTGATAAGAACTTGACGATCTCATCGTGGCTATCTATGATTTGGAAAGGCAGCATTGTAATATATTTAATTGTAATTGAAATTTGAATTTAGTGAATACATTACTCAACATTACTCAACATTACTCAACATTACTCAACAACAAATACAATACATTACTCAAATTCGATTTTTCCCACAAATTTTTACCCCTTACCGTGGACTGTAGATTAAAAGCAAATTTTACTATTAAAAAGCCTGTCCAAGAGTATCTATTTTTATAAATATATATATATATTTTAGGGTGCGAAGATACGAGTGTAAATATATTATTAGTAAATCCCACACCCCGTATAATCAAGACCCGGTTATTCAAGGTTCGCCTGTATGCGAAATATTATATGTATATTTAAACATGATTAACTCTTTCGCACATGTCACTTCTCGTCGGTCACATTGTACATCCAAATATCAATGTGGCTAAAAGTACTACAGAGTTCGCGCGGCGAACACCTTAAAACGGTGTATCATTTAGGTACACAGAACGATCTCAGTTTACGGGGACTAAACACGACTAAGCGAAACGTTTTTCTACAATTGCCCGCGAAATTTTTGGCCCAGAGCGCCGTTCTGAATATTTCCAACCACCTGTGGAAAGACCGAAGGTAGACAAAGAATGCGACGAGAAGGAACAGTGTCCGTCAAAGAAAAACGCGATTCCTGGTTGAAACGCAATCTTGTTGCCCGGCTAACGTAAGCGCTTTATTCGCCACTGTACGGTCTATTAAAGCGGACGAGAATTGCAAATTACACTGCACTCGTTCATCTGTCATGGCACATTGCGGTCAAGCGTCCCGGCGCCAGACGACGCCGCGAATGCGGCACGCCTCGCGTACCGGCATCGACCGGAAACGGGGCGCATTCCTCCAATCTTCCTTTATGCCCTGCCATTTTATTATTTTTTCCCTTTCATTTCCCGGTTTTCCGAATGTTAACGTTGCTGCGGGAAAAAATTGTTGCTCTCAAGAGAAACGTTCCCTTGCTTTTCCATTCTGCATAGAATTTTTGTATTTTCATGGCTGCCCGGGGTTCTTCAGCACTTATTGTATATTGTACATTTTTCTGTTCGTAAAAGCTGTTTCTTTCGGTTTCATTGTTCTTTGTTGGTTTTCCCATTGTTTCGAATTTTCCATGGAGGCGGTTCGCTATTTTTAGTAACAGTTTAGTATTTTCTGGCCTCCTCTATTTTGATTTTATTTCCTTTACTAAAGCTTTGCTAAAGTTCTACTGTCAGGATGATCTCAGTAGAGAAAACGAAGTCGACAGAAAATGATAGACTATTTCTCTGCAGTTGTCGTATTACGAACAAGTAACCGTGTAACTTCTCTATCGTATTTAGAATCCGTGGCACAAGAAGGTTGGAGCAGAAAAATAACTTAAATGTATTCTGGTTCCACGAGCTTAAGGAAAGGTGGACACGTTGCCAACACGCGAAGCCGTATATTACAGACCATAGTGGATCGTAGAGGAAAGAAAGCGAAGCTTGTACCGTGATACAGTTCGTTCGACCGATTGTAAAGCTCGGCAGAATAAAATACATGCCACCAAAAATAAATAAAATAAAAAAGCCTGGAATGTATGGAAAACGGTGACTGATAACATGCTGATAAATATCAACCCGTTGAACAGAATGAAAGTATTAATCTTCTAGTATAGACGATTTTGTTTCGCGAAGAATATAAAACGAAATCCGGTTAGCTCGATAAAATGTTGGTGTGACATTATCTTATTTATTTATTTATCTGAACGGGAATTAAATAACCCATTAATTTTACAAAGTCAATGACAATTGGAAATCGTGATAGCGCAATAAAAACTAACGGACGAAACATATATTTATTGTTTGTTCTTCAATATTATTTCGGAGTAACGAGTTAATCTTGGATCTGTCATCTTGGCGCCATACAAATGGTAACAGGTGTGTCGTCACTACTATATTATGTATACATGCACGGGCGTGTAGTGTTAATAACGATGCATCGTAGACTACTATTATTACGCTACGGTGATTCTATTATGCTATCACTTTGCTAATTGCAACGTCCTGCTAGATTATTTAATATCACGATGCTAAACGTTTCGAGTTACTATTGTGCGCTTTAAATGACAGTCCGGAATAAAACTGAGCAACGTTCTGTCATGAGTCCAAAAACTGCGACAACTTATATTGCACGGATAACAGAGTTAAAACGATTCCACAATATCGCATCAAACAAATCGTTCCAACAATAAAAATAAATCCCCGGACAACTCGTCTCTTCTCACTTCGTAAGTATTATATTCCACACCGACTCGCATTAAATACTACACACATACTGCCCCAATAATTAACAAAGCCCAGAATCTCCGTTTTCCTCGAGACTGAGCACAGTTCAAGCACCACAAATCAACCCCCATTATCCCGCGATCCCCGCCATAGGCAATCAATATTTAAATATGCCGCGTGAAGGATTGCAAATCCCAGCCAATTCCGGGAGAAGCACAATAAACTCCGTTAAACCAAGAACCTCGAGGGAAGTATTGAGAAAAAATACTAATTGAATCCACGAGAACACATGATCGACAAAGAACGACACGCGAGGGAACGAAAGAGGAGGCAAAGAGCGGTGAACGAAAGCAAACGAGTATGTAGACGGAAAAGAAGGAGAAACAGTGGCGGCCAGTGGGGGCAACGTTATGCAACTGCATTCTGAGCGGTGCGTACCTCCCGTACGTGCACTCGGGGACATTACTCCCGACGAGTCCGAAGCAGTTCCCAAGTGGCGGTGGCCTCGTCCCGGTCCAAAATCACCGGGGAACTGGCGATAACAGCCAAAATATCTCGTCAACTGCGGCGCATCGCAGCGTCGTTCAGGAAACGACGTGACCTTCTATCGAGGCCGACCTGGTTCGATGCACTTTTGACCAGCGTCGGACTCGATTACGCCGGCGGACAATCTGGACCCGATTCTTGCACTTTTAACTCGGCCTCTGGTGTCTGGCGACGATTACACGTCCCGTTCCGACGTTTCTGCGGCCGCATCGAAGCTTGGCTTGGATAAACAAAATTGGAAAATTAACACGCTCCTGATAGACGACTCTTTGGCTAGAATTTACATTGCGCATTAATTTCATGAAATTTGGAAAAATAATGTAGTTCGCGTGCTCGTGGAGACTTGAAGCTAATCGTGTTAGGTTTTCTTTTCTTCTGGGGTTTTGGTTTTTGTTCAGGGAATTCTTCATTTATATAATTTTTTGGCTCTTTGGATATCACCAATGTATGATATGTATATGTCCAAGTGGAAATGATATGAAATTTTTTGTCTAACTGGTTGATGATATCTCTGTTCAATCTTTTACGATATTTAAAAATTAATAGACCAAATGTTAATACTCGCCGCAGAGAAATAACAATCCTTAAAAAAATTCTTAAAATTCTTAAAGCTTGAAATTCAATAATATAGCGTACAATAATAAAAAGCTCCAGCACTCTGTTTTAAATAACGTTTAATAATTCCTACTCTCGATAGCCAAATATATTTAGCTAACATTAACAATAATAATAATAATAATTTTATTTACGGGGATAGCCCCTTTAGATTACATGATAAACATTTATAATAAAGGACATTTCATACAACAATTACAGTAGATTGTATATATATAAGAAAAGTAATAATAATAGTAGTTATGTTTATGTTTGCTATCCACAATGTGATAGCATGCTGCGAATGGATTTTTTAAATTCTCTAGGTGACTGTCCGAAAAAGTCAATTTCATTATGGCAAACATTTGCGAGCGAGCATATCCTGTTAAATGCGTTATGTTTACCATAATTAGTGGAGTGTTGCTCAGTTGCTATAAAGTTGTTGTTCCGTAGGTAAGTTGAAGGCACGAGAAAATTAACTTTCTGAAGGATTTCTGGACATCCGATCTTACCATTTAACGCATTATATAAAAACCATAGGTCGGCTTCGACTCTCCTGTTTTCAAGGGTCGTTAACCTCAGTGTTTGTAAATATGGCGAGTAGTTGTGGTTATTCATGGACATAGTATAGCCTATGTGGTAGCCTAACAAGAAACAAAAAGAACTAAGCAACCAGCCAACATTTTTCACCGAACTTTAAACCTAAGATATTACACTCCCTTCCAATTTAAAACGATTTCAACGCAACCACGAATATCTATTCGTAGATAACGGTAAACAAACTGCCAATAAAATATATCCTTCTTTGCCAATTCAGTTTCTGCCCTTCTTTCCCTTCTTTTTTTACAATAAAACGCAATTGCAGACTATACATTGACCATCCCCGATCTGCGCAAATCTCTACCGTTAACCTAACGCAAATCAACGTCTAACGTTTCGTCACTTGATCCGTCATCACCTAAAATGGTGCACTCAGACGGTACGCGAAGGGTAGCCTTGTCGACCTTGCACGAACGCCGAGTATCAGCTGCACGCGCGTGCAATTGTGCCGGCTTCGTGATCGTCTTAGGGGGTTCATTAACATAAATACATAATGTTCGCGTAACAACATCGCGACGGTTCAACATACTAGACTCTGCGGCCGTTAGAACGCGGTGCTTGTTGGCGGTAAAATGCAGCCTGCAGGAATGCGTATAGGGTATGGCCGTGCAGAGGAGCGGGACGTCGCGACTCAGCGAAAGGAGAGACGTGTATCGTGGTGGCCGCGACGAATCGATTGCAGTTGATCGTTTCCATTATTTAAAGACTCCAGAAACCATTTGTTTCCCCTGTCTCACGGGAATGTGTGTTCCTTCGCGTGTTTCGCCGCTCCATGTCGAGATTGTCCTTTTACTATCGATTACACGTGCTTGCTTGTCGTCCCTTTCTTATCCTTTCTTTTTGCACGATCGTTCGAACAGCTCACTTTGGGACGGTGTATGACTAGCCCGAGAAGGGAGATAAGTGAATCGAGCGTGGCAGAAATGTTATGCATCTACGGGAGGTCTAACGTGCGAATATCTTTCGCCCAGGGGGAATGGAATACGTTCCCTCTGTGTGTACGAGCGATCGTGCAGCGCTGTTATTTTGATTTACATCCTGCAATAATATTTTAAATTGTGTAATGCAGGAGAGATCGTTGCGCGTATAAATGGTACGCGGCTCGGCGAAGGCATCTGTTACCCTAATCATTTTATTCATTATCTTGGTATAATGAGACTTTAATGCTTCCTGCTAACATCGGGAAATCGAGTTTGGTTGAATTAGTATTCTGCGCGAGACTTAGCATAGAGTAATGTCATCATAATTGTAATTTGTGGTTACGATAAAGCGTTGTTAAAAATAATAGCCTTCTTTCTTGCTCCTTGATGGCTAATTAATTATCCATCGTTTAACCGTCAATTTTGTCTAAGCACGCCACTCTAGAAATCACCCCTAGTTGTTGCTGTGTAACTTTACTAAATAATTTTCTTTTTCAATATCATTGTGTTATTCCTCTCCTCGCAATTTCTATTGCTTTCGTCGAAGCAAAAACTTAATACCCACTGTCGACGAAGGGAGAAGGATATCGATAATTAAAATGCAGGGGGAACAGGACACCTCGTGGATTTCGTTGCCAACGACTGGTGAATCTTAGAGACACTTAATCGGATCAACCGTGCAATAAGTGGATAGGCCGATATTATTCTTGACTGGATTTAAGGATTTGCCTGATGAAGATGAACACCTCTATAATGTATCAAAGTTACAGGCCACTCGAAAGCGTTGGGTTGTAAACGAGGTGTTGGAGCACCTTGGCTTAAAAACAAATTTAATAAAACAATCTCTCCACCGAAAGAAAGATAGCGGGAAAGTTTCTTCAAGCTGTTGCAGGCAAGAAATACGAGAACTATGGTTTAATTACCTCTCTCGGGGATTTAACGATTTATACCTTGTTTTAATTCATGTTGAATATGAAACAAAAAGCCTGAAGCAGTTTCGAACAATTAATCTCTCCACAATTATAATATTTAGTGAGTAATTGCATTGCTTTTCCCATTCTCAGCAAACAGGCAAGATGGAAAAACGAATGAGCGGAAATTGGAAAATAATAGCTGCAGAAAACAGATTACCAATTGGGCAAAGATTTTTTTGTTAACTGATTAGCTATTATCTTTTATTCGACAAACAATTTCCTAAGATTTTTCATGCCTCGAATATCTTTCAAATCGTTACAGTATATTGAATGCTTCTTTTTATTTAATTTATTTATTTTTGTATTATGTCTTTTAATTTTAATGTCAAAACACTAATAAACACTAATTAAGTGTTTTGACATTAAAATTTAATAAAATTCAGAAAGTGGAGTTAATCGATTTGGCAAACGAAGCATTCATATATGTATCTTCTACGTACCCGTTTCGACGAACGGACCATAATTTAAACCCGGGAGAGACTGAATGATAATGTAATTCTGAATTTTCGAAGGCAAAGGCAAATATTTCAATAGGAAAAGCAGCGGAAGATAATAGAAGGCAAATAAAGCAGAATTGTATAGAAATGTAATCGAGGAAGATGCAACGACGAAATTTCCCTGCATGTGATTGCTCTACGAAATACGAAGTTTCATCAACGAGAAGCAAGTTCGTGCAGTGAGCGCGTAAAAGGGCGACGTAGAAACGGAGAGGCAGAAAAATAACGATACAGGTAACTTGAATTGATTCACTCTGCCGTGAATACGATACCCCCGTATTCTTTGAAATCCTAAAGTCGAATAGACGACACCGTGCACTTGCAAATTTTGTTATCTTCATTCTCGTTTCGCTTCATTGATTCTATCCGGGACGGTAGAAAATATTCTGAAGTGTTCCTTGGAATGTAAAGAATAATAAAGTACTAACGGTTTCGTTGGCAATATTAATAACGATCGTACGACATTCCATCACTCTCGCAATTTTATAACACAACGTTCAATCGAATCCCTCGCAAGTCAATTAATAATTTCATAAAAATCCGTCAATTAATCAACTCCACGTAACACCATCCGCTGTAAAAGATTCTACAAAGTCCCCTAAGTAATCGGCAGTTCGTTGCCCCCAACAAGGGTTTAGAAAAAGTGCTCACAAGAATGAAAAAATCACTGAAGGATACGAAATCCTGAGTGCCTCGAAACTCAAGTCTGCACAAAGAAGAAACAGATAAATCTTTTTAAAATTACCCATTCGGTCTATCTACGGTCGAAGTACTAACGCGTCACGTACGAGTGCGCCGCAGGTAAGAGGGGAGTAAAATAAAGAATCGGGCACGAACACCATGGGTGGGAAAATTAAAAGAGAAAACGGTACGATGAGAATACACCTGATACTCTAATCCAGCAGTGACTGCGGTGGGACAGCTGTATTCCCAGGAGAGTCAACACTGATAGCGACGGCCATGCAATTACCGGCTTTAGCCCCAGCCATGGAAAAGCCGGTAATTAGTTAACGTGCTCCAGATTCGATGTTTGAGTAGATAAGCTGCCAGCCTGACCGCGGCTGCATGCAATTCATGTGCCTGATTCACGGCCACGGTCAAGGTCGCCTAGTAAATTCCTGGATCTATTGTGCTCAGGCCAGCTGCGACGCTTCGTGCAATTATGTCGGTTTCTGTTTCACAAACGATGCGATATAAGCGGAACTGCGACGAACGTAGGAGGAAAGGTGAGAGAAGGTGTTTGATGAGTAAGCGAGATAATATCGGGGAGAGGCGGTATATGAATCAGTAATTTTTGTTCTTTTTTTTCATACATTCGACATCTGTTTTAACCTGTTAACCAAGATGAATTAACTGGTTACCTGTGTTGTGAATATTTTTCACGCAACATTTGATCCATTCGGAAGTCCTTGGTATTTTTGGTGGAGTTGCACATTTGTAATATTAATGCATTATCCAATTTGAATTCCCAAACACTAAGATATGATGGTTCAATTTAATGAGAATTTCGATTCTTTCTTGGTAGAAGTATTTGATTGAAAGTCAACTTAAAAGGTAACTATCTTATTTGAAAATCATCAGGTAAAAATAAACGCAGCAACCTCGCAGAGATTCTACTTGGCGACACCCTTAGGGTGGAGGTGGTTGGGATCAATTTGATTTAGCGGTGCTCTATGTATTAAAAGGTAATATATTTTATGGAAGAAAGACGGAAGAATTGTAATTAAATTAATTGATACGGTCCCAACGGTACATGTATAAATATTGAAGACCGGCAATTCAATTTATCTTGGCTGGTTGAAAATGATGCTTCAAATGTCCGATTAATGAAATAGAGTAGATACACTCGTCAAGAAAGAAAGTCGTTTTAAATATTATAACGATCAAGGAAATGACGCGTAGTAAAAAATTGTTAATGCTTCTTCTGCTTGGGATCATTCGGGCAACAAACAGTATCGACACTGAACGTTTCTTGCCTTCTCACAATCAGTAACTTCGAAAAGCAACTTCCGAATGGACAAAGTGTCGTAATCAACGTGCAGCACAACCGCAACCTTTGGTTCTCATGCCGACTGCAGAACAGTAAACTAGATTTAATTCGTCGCAGTCGTGGCTGACCTGGAGAACGTAATGACGCCGACGCCACTTAAGCCAACTAAGCAATAGCTGCCAATTCGCCTCGGGTTAAACAACTTCCGATTTGTTTTTCTTCTTCTTTTTCCATTGCCGTCCAGTAACAAATACGACCCTGAATCGCGGACTCTGGTCTAGACATCCTCGATTCAATTACACCCCTTTACCCTTCCCTTCTCTATCTGCTGCGGCGTAAGCAGATCTAGAAAAATGTGGTAAAACGAAAGCTAAACTGTTCGACTGTTCTACAAATTAATTCAACGACTAAAATAATTTCCTCGCAAATGAAATATTCTTTTGAACTCTTCGAAATTCAATTACCAAAAGACCTTGGAGAAAATCAGAAACACACAGAAAAGATGTTTCACGCTGACAAAGATATTAATGCGCTGCAGTAGGTCGTAACAAAACCCCAATTCTCCTTCTCCTTCGCTCTTACAAAAATTTAGCGATCATTCAATTTAAATCTCTCGAAATTGATTACTTATTTACGGAAAATAGAGAATATATACAGAAAAGTTTCGGCAATTGCGTGTTTGTCGCTCTACTCCATCCACCAAGTGGACTGGCTCGACTAGGATTTCGAAGTGGCAGCGAATTTTTGTTCGCGACGCGAGAAATTTCGGGATCGCTGACTCCAGAACCGTGGCAGACTGTGCCGCGATTGCAGTTCGTGTACTTCCGCAGATAAGGCACGATTCGTCAAACGGCACAGGCCCTGGTATCCTTTAATCTGAGAAAGAGTGTACATATATCGCACTGGTCGCGTAGAACAGGTCGACCGAGCAGCGTCGTCTGCCTCGTATCCGGTCTCACGATAGCATCATCGTTGACACTCGATCGAACCCGTGAAATCTCCCATAAAGAAATCGGATGCGTTACACTGTCATTACATTACAAGCATGAACGTTGTTTACCAGTAACACGATTCTTATGATTTTTCACTGTTTCTTCATTAACGTTGCTGGCGTAGCACTCACGATTCCGTAAACCAGCAATCTTCAATCGGTGAACCACGAGAGGTTTACAGAGGTGTGTTCAAGATTTTTTGATACAAGTTAGTTCTAGTGTGGCAGGAATTATTAGAATGTCATTTATTGCATAGCGAGAAAAATGGTTGCAGTAAAATCTCGATTAGTCCACTTCGCTCGGGACCGAATGCGAACTTTAATCGTGTGCAAGACACGTTTCTCGAGCGAGTTCGGCTCGCCATTAATACGGTGACAGCCGAGAATCGGGGCAGGGTATGGGAAAGAAGCAAGTTTAAATACCCGTGTACGCGCGAGGCAATACTAACGCAATCAGAATTTATAATTCAAACTTTGTTATTTTTGGTTCCTTTCTTGCGAAATTTTTACCAAACTGTTTGTGAAAATCTCCTGATTAAAATCAGACGAAACAGGACGTTGTTTGGTGCCATGGGACTGATTGTTTAGAACACCATTAATAATACCATGGTAAGTAAAAATTGTCCAAACCATATTGTGTTTGGTGTCATTTTAATCAGGACAGTGTAACAAATATTTTGGTAAAAAGATAAGCAAGTTTTTATTTTAACTCTCACTTGCAATAGTACTACTTTATTGCCACCTTGGAGCAAAAGCAGAAACAAATGTTTTTTGTAAATCATTCAGAAACGTCATGCCTTTTTATGTCAGATCGCTGAAAAAATATATGTAATATATTTTAATAATCAATTTAACCGTAAATGTTTGGTAATTAATTTATGCACGCCACGAGGTGAAAAAGTAGGGGCGGATAAGAAATATAGCAGAGTTAAATGTAATTTCCAGTACGTTTCTAAAGTGGTAGTGGTAGTTATCATTTCGCTTGCCATGGCGAGCGTTGCTCTGCAACGATTTCAATCTAAAACGTGTTGTTAATTTAAACACATAAAATCTGAACCCGTCGTTTATTGGTTTCAAGTTCTATAACCACTATAACCACTAAATCGATGGTGCCCAACATTCCCAACCCAAGGAAGTTGTCAAGTGTTTTCTGTGGGGTTGCTGCGGTTCTGTTTGTACTTATTGATTTTGAAAGAAAATAATTAAATATGTTAACTATTATTTAGCTAGAATTGTATTCTGAAATACCTATTTGTAATGCCATTTCTTTACCTTATTAAATTCATCTTACCCTACACGAAAGGAGGGGGTGTGTCGCAGGTTATTCGAAATTCCACTAAAAAAAAAGGATCCATCGAAATGCCAAATTACTAACCGCCCATCTAAACTAACAAATGTATAAGGTACACAGATCTCTACTACACATCGAATTTCTTCCAACCAATCGTTCCCTTCCAAACACCACCCAAACGATCACGACGAAGTCGCTGGGAACGGCGTGTATCGCGTAGGTGTTAATTAACCGAGATTTTCGCTTCCATCGCGGAGGACCTTTGCGAGTAACAAAGTATGTAATTTACTGCGCGAAAGCAAACTGTTGTACGCGATATTCGGCGTGGGAGTGGCATGGGAACATCCGTGGGCAGAATCGCCGGCGTGGAAACACGTCTCTGGGACCTATACACCGGGACATGTCTACAGTCCCATATTCAGTGAAGGAATCTTCGCGTTTAAATAGTCCACACCTTCGGGTATTCGTCCTGAACGGAGGAAAGCTAAATAACCGGCGTTCTTCGTCGTCATCGTGGAATCAGGGAATACCAGTGAATCGGGGCCTGGAGTATAACCAGCACGTGGCCGTTTATGGAGGGCCCGAGTGCCCATTGGATGGCAAGCCGGAGAGTCGAGTCACTGGACGTGTAGACGACCCTGACCTTGACTGTCGAACAAGGACAACGGACGCAACAGGGTGAAGCTACGTTCACAACGGTACCACGATTTCCCATCGACTTTGGATCACTCGACGATTTTAGAATGGCGGACTCGCGGTTGGGCCTGCACATATGTAACACGTCACTCAATAAGTCTCCGGTCTAACTAAGAAAAACAATTTTTTTTTTAGAAATTCCACTTTATTCATCAACATACTCTCCTTCAAGAGTGATACATTCAGTCCAACGCTCCTCTAACTTTTCGATGCCCTTTATGTAAAACGATTTGTCTTTGCTCTCAAAATAAGCCTCAGTTTCGGCAATCACATCTTCATTTGAGCCAAATTTCTTTCCCTGGATCATCTTTTTCATGTCTGCAAAAAGCCAGTAGTCGCTGGGGGCCAAATCTGGAGAGTACGGTGGGTGGGGAAGCAATTCAAAGCGTAATTCATCCAACTTAACCATTGTTTTTATCGACTTGTTTCTGGTCCGGTGTGACCAAACGCGGCACCCACTTCGAAAGCAACTTGCGCATGTCCAAATTTTCATGTAAAATTGTAAAGACACTACCTTCTGATATCTTCAAGGTGTCAGCTATCTAACGCAACTTCATTTTACGGTCTTTTAAAACTATTTTTTGGACATTTTTTATGTTTTCCGGAACAACTGCCGATTTTGGGCGACCAGAGCGTTCAGCATCATCGATGCTTGTACGACCGCGTTTAAATTCAGCATACCAGTCAATAATAGTTGATTTCCCTGGTGCAGAGTCCCCATAATGCTTATCAAGCCACTGTTTGGCTCCAACAATATTTTTTCCCATCAAAAAACAGTGTTTAATCAACACACGAAATTCCTTTCTATCCATTGTCTTGAAAATTACAAAACTGGGGTCACTAAAACGACTGTAACTTCTAAACTAACGGTCAGAATGCCATGAAATTTTGACACGTAGTGTTTGAAAGTTAGTACTACCCGGAAATCACGTGGGTCTGTCAACAATGTTGCCATATATGTGTCAGACCGGGGACTTATTGAGTGACGTGTTATGTATCATGTATCAGAGTTCAGTCCCATTTGGAGTGTTCTTATTCTCTATAAAAAGATTTCCGTATCGCCCGCGTGGACCTCTGGATCACTGATGTCTTTTAAACGGCCTACGTACACTTTGACCTACATTGCGTTTCAACCCGACGCGAAGTGTTTCAATTCTCTGTACAGCGCGAATCTGGGCCTTCTTGTGGAACGGGGATGCGTTGTTCGTGGAAATTGTGCGTTGCAATTGGTAATTGGTAGCCATGGCGCGGTGATTCGATACCAATAGCAAGTGCAGTGATGAGTACTAAATACAGGGTCTTGAATTAATTCAACTTATGCTTCAATTGGACTTGGTTTTTAACGCACTTAACTTTTGGATGGCATTAATAGACGAATTTGTACAAAAATTATAGAGAGCACTGTAGTATAATGAAGTAGAAATTGTCCCCGGGTCAGATAACGCATATCTTAACAGCGGCATTGTCCTTTCCAACTAGCGAGTGGATCATCCTGTAGTTGCGGTGATTAACACTAGAACTACCAAGCAAGTGAAGATGACTTGTTTCAGATTTCTTGCTTGAAAATTATTAACATAGATGTATCGTTGTAGCAATTTATGATGAGTTTTAATAAGACAGAATAGCAAGTATGTATCTCTATTTAATGTCCATTCAACTTTCCTGTTTATAATCTGTCTAACGTATGCTATCTAAGTATGTAGTACCAAAATCTATCGGTACTTCTAGCGTTAACAGTTTTGCGTCTAAAAAGCAGAGGAAGTTTTCGAATGACATCGCATAGTCTTGAATGAAGCTCGAGCCCCTCATCTTTCCTTTGATCGTCCCAATTTTCGGGACGATCAGATTGAAAATAATTGGTCTGCAGACTTTCACATACTGTAAACGTGTCGCGCTCGAATGATACTAACTTAAATATTGACGACCTATAATTTAATCCTGCAGTAATGTACGTACACGAAGTTCATTTAATCCTGAATAACTCAGAACCAGAAGAGATCGCGAGAAGAATGACTCTCCTCCCAGCTTCTTATCCTCGTCGATTACGTCCTCGACATCAGGTGGGGAACTTTTTAATTTAAAAAGAAACAGTGCACAGGAATTGTCGCAACGAGCAGAAGAAGACAAAGCAGGCAAATCAACGTTGTCCGACGACAAAATGGTCTGTCGGTTTGGCGAGTGTGAAACGAGCTTGAGGCTGCACACGCGCCACGTTGCGCGCTGAACGCGAGAACGCGCGAAAGAGGAGAAACGCCCGCCATCGTCGTCGTTGGACATGGTTTGTTTGCATTCCACGACCATGAAGCGGTCGTCAGTCTTCCATGGAAATTATTGTCGCACATGGGCCCGGTGCCCTTCGTCGACCAACTTGTACCACTCCTACATTTTTCCCGCAAGCTTTCCTCGCCTCGTACGTACACCTTGGAAAGTCGACGATCGTGGAATTAATAGACATCGACTGCGGTCGACAATGGTGCGCGCACATTGTCGATACGTCTGATAAGACGTGATAAGTTTTCAAGGATCAATGTTTTGGAATTTGTTACACGAGTAAGTGTAATAAGTGTATGGAATTGAGAAACAGATTAAGAACAGCGTTTTTGTTGCGAATAGTGTACTTCTTACCATTCGTTATTAACATAGCTTTATTGTTATCGTATTGTATAAATGAACTTTTATTTCCATCATACTGCTCGTTAGCGTAGCGTTACGGACGCGTGGTATTGTATTTCGGAGTAGCTGGTTAGGTGAACTTTTTCGAAATGTTTATGAAATATCTACACTTGTTCTCTCATTTAGATTATTCGGTTGAGCAACTTTCTGATGCGTATTCATTTACGCCGAGGGTTGTGCTCGGCATTTGTTATATTGAGAGGAAAGTTCCCTAATTATTATCATATTGTGCATACAGTCATTACGCAATTCAAACTGGACGTTGAGGACGAACTTAAACAGATAAAGGGGAAGGTAACTGATTTAATTGAATTCCAGTTTAAAACGCCCTTCATTAGATCTCATACATTAGGGGACTCCGGAGCATCAATTATGCAATAGCTGCAGGGGAAGTAAAGCGTAGTACCTACTCTTCTGAGAAAATGTCAAACTCTTTCTGAGAATATTAAAGTTCGCGGGAAAAACGAAATTGCAACGTTCGTGCAATTTAAATCGCAATGACACTTTTCTTCCAGGTTCAAATTGCCGCAAAATGCAGCGCGAAGAAAAGTCCTTTACAATACTTCCTTTGATATACATATATTTCCTAACCGATTCGCGGTCCAATTAAAGTGTCCATACTTTTGCACTCGTAACACAGGAAAAATTCCAACACCATTTTAATTCGACCAGGAAATGCAGTCTCAAAGTGTTTAATGTCCGTTGCATAAAATTTCCATTTCTACCTAATCAACTATTCCTTACTTGACGAGGCGCACGAAAACACAGTCTATATTTACAAAAAAAAAACATTCGAACTATCTGAACGAGGGAGGGTCGCGTAAAAGCTTTGAATTATTCACAGTTTCGATAACTCGTTCAGCCGGGCACGTTAACGATAAGACTTCAAATGACAGCTTTAATGGTCGCTGGCACGGTTCAAACAGCGGTTCAAAGAGACGTTGTCCTATGTGTGCACGCGTGCCACATTAGCCATGCGATCGAACTCGCTCTGCATATTTTCCCATTCGCATACGATCGCGTACGCGCGCCTGGTGTGGGCGTTTTCATTGAATCGCCCCGGCGAATAATGAACTTTAAGTTTCAGCGTACAGGCATCCTTTCTACGGCAACAAAGGGGAGGAGGAGTATTAGCAACGCGCGGGACCAGAATCGACTGAAACTCGTCGCGCTTTCAATGGTACCGGGGCCTCCGCAAATAGAAATTGCATCGCGCCGAGCCTCGGACTCCATTGTTTTCAGTTGTACGTTTCGCTGAACAGAAATCATTTTAAAGCACATTACGATTGTGTCACGTTGTTGCGTGCGAGTCGTTTTTAGAATCTATTTACGCGACTTGCCGGAGAAGCTTTGGTTATTGGGGCGGATCGAAAAAACAGTTTGGAGAAGTGCACATTTAGATACTGATGATGTCTGGGATTTCTAATTAGCTGAGCATCGCGGGAACAATGACGAAAGTAAACATCCTTAACACGATAGAGTTCTTCCATCAGATAAACGTACTTGATACGTTGTAATTTACAATAATCACCAAATTTTCCAAACATGTATTGTAAATTGATGTACTTTTGATGGTGGTCACTAATGACTCTATTGTTAATGGGCCCACCTTAAAATAAACTCGTAATTAAAAAAAAAAAATGACGAAAGTACAGAAAATGTAAACAACGGTTTCTCGATAAATGTACATGATTGTACAATCATGAAGTGAATCATTCTTGGTAAAGAAACAAAATTAATGTTTTCACGAGGACCCAATGAAATGTCTCTACTCTACATCATCGAACGTGATACCGTCCTAGCGACGATTTTGTTCCAATACTACTTACGCGAACCAGTGTTTGCGTCAGAATTCATTATTGAATTCTGTTGAGTAATATTTCTGCTCGAAAGACACAAAGACGGTGTTCAACCTTTTCTTTCCAACGGGCCACAATCAAATCCCTCGGCGGTATATTAAAGATCCGCTTCAGCTTCTCCTTTGGGCCGACATTTCCCTTTGTACCGGGCCCACGTTTACGCGGAGTATCACGCAGATTTCTACGCAGCGAGATTAAAATCTACGGTGTGTCAGATGGTCCACGAGGGCACGGCGTTCGCCGAGAACGGAACGTCTGTGCAGTCCAAGTGACAAGCCAGACAAGGCAAAGGGGAAAGAAAAGAAGCGGCCACGCGACAAGTTCCCTCCGACGTTGTAAGACCAGAAAGGGAACGCGGCCTGATGTGACGGGAGAAAGAAAGAATTCGATTGAACTCGGGGAAGAGGATCGTCGGCAGCGAGAGCAAAGAACTCCCTTCTTATTTATGCATTAAACATGCCAATCGATATCCATCGATATTGTCGCTCTCGAACGGCGGGGGCCGTGTCTCGACTATAGCCGAAACTTGAACTCCATTTCACCATGGTATTTCAAGTAGTTGCCGAACTCTCGAGAAACTTTAATATCCCACGTCGCGAAAGATTAAAGATTCAACCGCTACTTGTCATTCCATCGCCACGTTCCACGGCCGGCCCTATCGTCGGTCTAGCCGGCGCTTTTCCTCCTCCCCATTTTTGCTTGTCCTCTTGCTTTTATCTCGAATCTCGATGAACCCTTGCTTTCGGTTCTCGCGCTCATCCCTGCCTCTCTACGCCTGCGGCGCACAGTGTGAGGGATCGTCATTCCGGGTGGACAAAATTCGGGATGACGAATTACATTACATTTATCGCTTGACATATTATACTTGAAGTCGTATCAAGCATAAATAATACATTTTTATACTTTTTCTTCCATGGATTTTTCAACAAAATTTTTACGCACTTTCTTCCAAATAAGCATAGTGATATGTCTTGTCGTTTTAATAATACAATTGTACTTCGCTTTTATTTTAAAGAATCATACACCTTTTCAATATGACCAATTCAATTTATATTTTAAATAATGTAGTGTTACTTTTGAAGTATCCTGCGATTTGAAAATTGCCAGAAGTGGTAGTAGATTAAGGCTCTAATAGTGCATGAACAACTTTTCCTCCATCGTCGTCGGGTTAATTGCTCATGGCATATTTGCATACTGACTACCGATTAGGGCAAGATCTTGCACCTTTATGAGCCTGACCTCTTTGAATTGGATCGTACATTTCGTTGACCTGTGGTATAGTATTGAAATTGCCGATTCGAACACCTATTTCGGACCGGATGGTCTTGACGAGGTGAAGTCTGTGTTATATGTAATCGATAGAATAGAAACGCGAGAGAAATTCGTTTGATAAAATTTGTATCGCGTTAACGTAGATAAAGCGAGACATGGAGATTCGAAAATTCGAAAGTTTTTAGTTCTTGGAAAGATGAAAGTTCGCCTATGTTACTAAATGAGCACGCGACGATATTCGTATACCGATTGTATCACAGAAATCGCTGCGATAAAGCGAAACGCGGTAAAAAATTCTTGCCAGAATTTCCATATCGATCGCAAGTCTTAACTTATTATTAAATAAGTTAGCTCACCGCCGTGCTCGGCATTTGCAACTAATTTTACAGTTACGGTTCAACCTATCGTAATAAGTACCAACGCTGTTTGCGAAGAAAAACAGCGATAGCAACGGAGCAATAGCAGCTGCCGTTGATGCAGAGTTTCAAAGGAAACAGTGCGGGTAATATCGGGCCGGGAGCAGCCCAGGGGAAGTTAGTTAGTCACGGAATGTCGGCTGAGTAAACTAAAGCCATGACTAATATGTCGATGTCACAGTTAGTTCGTCGAGATTGAGAAGGAGAATACTACATAAAAATTCTTGTTACGCGAGTAAAAGACGTCCTCCAGTTTCTTCATTCTGCGTCAATTCATGCTTCGCGGCGAACAAATGCGATTCATATGTACCTACTACAATTTATCTGAAATTATTGTCATTAAACTAAACTTACCTTTATCAGTATCTAGTATTATTGCCCTCAATTGTGTTTAAGTGTGTAATACGAAATGATTTGTATGCTGCCAATATTTATCAGCTTTTTTACGATCGCATAGGAAGTACAATATTTCTGTTCAATTTAATGAATTTAAGCAACGAATAAACATGATTGATGGTAAATTGTCCGTACGTTGCCCGTGAAATCATTAATGACTAATAATTATACTTGCTGCGGAAGGTGAGTCTTGTTCTGGGTTAAAATAAATGTTCGAGACGTAAATCAATGGAAATCAATATTTAGACCTCAACGTCAGACACACCTAAATGATAAATGACTTATAAAACAATTTAACCGTAAGAAACAAGTTGCGAAGTGATTGCTAAAAGAGCTACATATCTCACCGAGCAAGAAACGGCGCGCATTATTAAGACTTTATTGCGCCATTAATGCGAGAAGCACTAAAATTTCAAGCGACTTACGCAAAACTAAGAAACGCCAGCGATTCGCATCATAATCTAAAGGTAAACAGCGTTATTCTGCGTCATCTCGTTATCTCGTCGATTCATAGCTTCTAAGCACATAACATACAATATAAAATCGCGAAGCTTGGCGACACCTTGCAAAAACATAATAGCTGTCAACCATCAATTTCCTAATCTATACAAGAAACACCTGCTCCCGCGGAGAGTACATGCACTTACCTATCCGTAAGTCACTGGAATCATTAAATGTGAAACAGGGGGCAAAATATTGCAGTTATTAGTAACAGTTTCGCAGTTAGTGTTTTGCTGGCTGCATAGAAATTGCTCGTAACACAAGAATGAGAGAAATAAAAGCTATGCACGTAGTAATCGCATATTTTTCTTATTGGATGAAAGATCAAAGCATAAAATTCGTTTGCTAATATTACACTGATTAGATACTTGAAACGCGCAGTGTGACGTTTCTTATTTATTCAGCACACGAAGAAGTTACGAAGTTAAGTCGCGCGATGTACAGAAATTGACGAAGAATATTTTTAAAACGATCTATGAGGCGCATCAAGTAATTCAGAAGTCGAAAGAGTGTAAAGGATATTTCGTTGCACAAACTTGTGAAGTGACAATTAGCATTGGTTATCCTTAAATAAAATACAATTGTCCATTGTTTATTTATACACCCAAGAGGATACTTTTCTACTCCAAAAAGAAGACACTAAATTCTACTAACATTCTTATATCAAATCAAAGTTCTGCGTGAATTAATTTCAAATCGACGAAACTTTGCTGCTGTCTTGTCAGTAATTACGTCTGCATGCCTAACTTATCTTTCAACCAATATAAACGACCAGCAATGGGAGCTGATTTAACAAAAAAACGTTAAAATAACCGCGACACAAGGGAAATCGATCTTTTCATAGCACGAATGTGCACGACAAGCGGATGCAAGCCACTCGACGCGTCTGTCCGTGGAATCGCGTGTTCTATTATCGGCCGGTGAAATGTTATTTTTGACGTCGATTTTCTGAGAGAGAGACGCCATCGCAAAGGCGTCGCTCTGTAGAGCGCCACTGACCTCGCCAACCGCCGACTGTGGTTCACCGCGAAACTCATACCTGAAACGTCACCTCTTTCGTTTCGTTCAGCTTCCCTTCTTCTCCCAAGTTTTTCCCGAACGCTTTTATTTCGCCCCTTCTAGGACCAGCTGGTATCTAGAGCTTTCACCCACCCTGTCAACGTACACGATCATGCGTGCAGTGAGTGTCAGGCGTATGGAATTTGAAGAATCGAAGTTGCAGATTGGAAACGTCGACCAATAGCTGCGTTGTGTTTCGACGATAAATTGAAAATTTCAAGGAATTCTAGATGAACAAAGTAGAATAATAATTTGTTGCGTGAAAGTGAAAGGAACTTTTGCATTGCGCGGCACGACGATACCCGTGCATACGAGACGCGAAATAAAATAAGCCGATTGGAATAGAAGAATTAATTTTTTAATTGAATGCTTTTTTAATGAACTTTGGAGGACACGTGGAAACTGAAGAGTAGGGAATAGTAGAGAAATGAATACGAAGTGTATTTGGAGAAAGTGGCGAGACTTGAGCGATCGGTGAGTGAAACTTGACGTTTGTTACGTATCTAATGTAATTCAGTATAACATGTACTTGTTAAATCTCCACCGGGATTTAATGGCGACAGTTCTAGCCGGCTGTTGAAGTAGGAAGAAAATGACCTAAATTAAAAAGTGTAATTATGAGTAAAACCTGGTAAACTAGCGTCGATAGTTTTAATGTTAAACTTTCCATTGAACGACCATCCCGAAAGCTTAGTTTCATAGCTTTTAACTTACTTTGCTTCCTCTAGGTATTATACAACGTACAATATTCGTAATTATAACAATCGTAAATATTGTACGATTCAAAATTGTTGCAATGGATGGGAAAATTCTGCACGAAGGATAAAGAATGGGAGGTTGATCTTATGATAAAATGGATACTTCAGGTTCGTTCAATGTCCCAAGGCCAGAGAACTCAATGCATGCATATAAATCATTTCTGGAGAAATGTTCAATAGCATGTGGAACGTTCGATGGTGACGAAAAAGGGCAACACGTACATATTTCAAGTTTTTCGAGCCCCCCTTCACGATTTGAAAACGAGGACACTTAGTTTCTAATTTATGACAGTGATTTCACCAATTATCCAAGCCGTAATTTCTCCGCGAAATCGATAAATCTAATTGCACACTTACCGCAGACAAACAGCAGACTGTTCAAATACGCGATAAGAACCTAACTGTTGCAGAAAGAAGAACATTGCGGTTTAAGTGAATCGATAAATCTAATTCGCGGAAGTTTTCCCAATTTAATTAAAGTGGTTACTGCTGGATAAATAAATACATCAGAAAAAAGATATTCTGGTTTGAAAAACGAGTATAAAGTATCACTTGCCAGGTAACAAGGTGAGACGTAACTGTAGGGTATTCAGCACATTGGGTGCTTTCTACTAATTGATAATAATTGGTTTACCTCGTAAATTGTTCGATAACAGCTACAACAAGCATACCGGCTATTACTTTCTACCAGAGTTTAATTATATACATATTTAACTAATCATATCACCCATAACAGTTATATTGTAGGTATGAGTAGATTGATTTGAGTAGATTATACTCAAAGGAAATGCAAAACTTATTCAATAATGAAGTGAAATTCAAACTATTTTCGAACTACGATTAGATCGTCTACAACAAAATTCTATCACCCCGAAAATTACATCAATTAGTAGACTCCCAAGAAAAGAAAAGAAATTAATGAATGATGCGACCCAGCAAAAACTTCATCTAACAAACGGTGCTAACAAATCAATCGTGCGTCGTTGATTCGCCATGAAGGCATTCCCCCTCCAATGTAATAACAATCATGTCGATTGATAATGATTAAAACATCTCGATAGTACGTTCCATCTCGCTTTTATTCTGACCCAATGATAGTCGCAATACGATTGTGTCTAACAATCGTGGGACTCGAATTCACCGGTATGGTTCAGCCATAATTACGAATGAATTGTTATAAATCATTCGAGAAAATGCTTAGTATTTAGCCGATAGTTCTGTTCATTTTCTGCGTACAACCGTTCGCATAATTACGCACGAACGTGGATAGTTACATAAACGCGCTCTTTGTTGTCGAGAAGAAAGACCGGTAATTAATAGGCCGTCGTATCGAGCGACGTGATGTCGCTTTGTTTCGCGATGGCATTGGTTTCTCTAGGAGAATCTATCGATATCAAAGATTCTGTGAGAAATGCAGGGACGTTCGATGGTTGTTTGCGTTGAAACTTAATTTTAATGGAAAAGGGGGGAAAATATAATTAAGATGAACATCTTGTACTGTAATAACAATGATAACAAGAACGAAATAGAGCTGGTTAAAACCAGTGTCACTTATATATTATAATAAACGAGCATATTCTGAAACATAGAAAAATATTCTATTTCAGTTATATGATACTTCACTTACTTTCTTATATTTGGATTTCATTTATGCACTCATAAATGTCAGCAACATTGAAATTAAATAATCATTAAACGTGCTTCAGAATTTCTCTAGTAATTCCACGCTATTATCTATCATAATAAAGTACAAAATTACCTATGATAGCCGTCGAAACATTCCTCAGAAAATTACATTAATAATCAATCTCTAATGCTACATAGGATCTCGACGAATAAAACCTACCGTATCAATTACTGCGTAATTGCCTTCAATTATATCACCGTGTGAAAGGCAACGTTACATTACGCCATGCAACTAGAAATAAACACTCCGAAGGTAATTTTTTTTTTAGAAACAGAGAGAATGTATGATAATCGACTGAAACGAGTGGAAATAATGAAGAATAAATAAGATATACCAATTGCTACGCCGTACAGTTGATTTACTAATTTAATATAATTACTGTCATCTCGAGGATTATTGTTCTAACACTTCCATGCAAAAGTAGCACTCTATAGTCGCGAAGACAACTTTGTTCTAGCTTACATTTTCGATTGGTAGAAAATTCTTAATCTTAAGTTGAACACAAGAATAATAATATTTCTTCCTATTCAAGTACATTACGATTTGGTCTACGCATAAAATAAACGGAAAAATGGTAAAAGTTTCTTCTTGAAGCAATAACTTACGTTCCCATTCGTTAAAACAAACTCTTATATCCTGTTTTCAAATTCACCAAACAATTAACACTAGAACTACCGATAGATTTTGGTACCATTTAGATAGCATACGTTAGACAGATTAAGAACACGAAAGTCGTTGAATGAACATTTAATAGAGATTTACAGTTGTCATTCTGACTTATTAAAAGTCATCAAAAATGCTACAACGACATCTATATATTAATAATTATCAAGCGAAAAATCTGAAACAAGTCAGTTTGGCTTGCTTGGTAGTTGTAGTGTTAAGATACCTTAGTTCCCATAGAATAATTAAAAAACTGAGATCCTGCAACGCAACTACCATTAACAGCTAACGTTAACGCTTCCCTTGTTCAATTTCTACGTCAACAAACAAAACCCTATAATAATCCGTAAACAATTATCAGATATACAACGCGTACACTCCAAACAAAATGCTAATTCAAATCCTCCTCTCTACCTGGCTCAAAAAATGGGAAACCCTTTGTTCCCAGCGTCATTCTCGTCATCCCCGATCGATCGTTTCCACAACCCGCTCGTCCTCTATCCCGAGCGTTTTTTAAACTCGACGCAATTGGAGCACGCGGGAGACTTTCTCATTAGCCGTACGAGCGCGCGGTCGCGGCGAAGAAGAAATCATGTTCACCGCGTGTGCAAACGTCGCGCGGTGCTTTGTGTATGTAGGCACCACGTACAATCCAAGGTGCTCATTGAAAAGCTTCCCGCAATGCCACTCTCTCGCGACCAGATGCACACCGCAGTGCACCCACCGCCGCCCCGGCATCGCGATCCAGAACCCACCCCTCCAGCCGACTTCGATTCAAAAAGATCCGTCAATAGAAGCCGGCGAATCCGAAAAAAAGTGGAAAGAAAAAAAACCGTAGCGTCATTCATCGCGACCGTAGACATAGGCTTTCGTCGATAATGAGGGAGAAGATGGCGGATCACAGCGGCTGCCACGGAGTGCTGCGAGGGGGCAAGGTAAAAATGTTCCCATTTTTCTTTCTCACTGGTGCTGCTGCTGGTGCCGTTGCTGCCGGCGAAGTTCAGGTTGTAATTGTAACGGAACCATTAAAAAGCAGCGACAGAATCCTCTGGCAAATATTAGGCACGGCCCCGATTGTAATCGTGGCGGGCGGGAGCGGCGACGACGACGGTTGGTGGTGGTGGAGGTGGTCGCGATGATAAAAGTATCGTACGTAGTATGTAGTACTAATAGTAGTAGTTGTAGTAGCAGTCTCGTACGCGCGATAGTACATAGTACGAATAGTAGTAGTAGGGGTAGTAGTAGTAGTAGGTGGTGGTCGGTCGCAGCCGCAGTTGCAGCCGAAGCAGAATCGAGTGAGGGGCTGGTGGGAGGATTTGAGAGGGAGCGCGGGAGCTGTAGGTGGGTTGACGGCGAGGTGGAAAGGAGAAGAGAAGAGAGGAGAGGAGAGGGACGAGTGCAGGCTCGGTCTGGTCGAGCTAGGTCGGCTCTCTGTTTGCAGCACTCTGTAATGAATGGTGCATCGCACGCGGGGCAACGCCCTGTCAGCCAGCTGACTGAAATGAACCGAATCGAACCGAGCTGAGCGGAGTCGCGCCGAATCGCGCCGAGCCAAGAGCGCACACGTCGAGCGCGCTAACCTTACCGCGCGGGCCGCCACTCCCAGATATTCGAGAAGCAGATTTCAGGTTTCCTTGGACATCAATTGATTCGACGAATTGCGATTGGCACGGCTGGTTTCTGCTCCGCTTTTCGGGGATGATTTTGCTCCACGGCGTGCATCGATTCTCCGCGCTATTTCGGCGGGATTATTTTTGCATCGGCAATTTTTTACCCTTTTTGGAACGGTTGCAGCGGTTCTTGCGATATTTAACGAAGCTAACGGAACGGCGCGGCGGGGCGTTGGAATTTTGCAAGCTTCGAAGAATAATTCGAACGGCTCCGACCGAATGGTATCATTGTTGTTCGGTTTACTTGTAGGTGATACGAGAGATGGGTCAGGGTAAGCGATTACGAGAAAAGCAAGGGACACGGTATTGGAGGATTTAATAATACTGCCTGAATGGAGTGGAGGAACTTGAAGATTCCGTAATGACCTGCAACTATTGATTTTGCTATATTGTTGGAAGCTTGACGTCACTACGGTGAAATATATATTACTGGAAGCGGTTGTACGTAGCTTTGCCCCCTCACTTCCAATTCGACCAGAAATTCAATAATAAATCTCCCCAGAATGCCCGAACGAAACCGAAAGAAATGGTTCACAATTTTATTGCTAAAAGACTCTCCTCTGGTATTATTGCTATTAGTTTTCGCCCATGAAAGAAAATGCCCAATCAAAGAATATAGGTAAACGAATTCAGCGTTCTTCGCCCGATTCTTACGGAAATCTTCTCACGTTTCGATGCTGATCGTTATTCCAGGAAGAGAAACTCCGAAACGAGCAAGAAAAACGCAGAAACGTGGGCCTGGACAGATGGCGTAAGCGTGTCGACTCGTGCAGCAAGGAGACAGTTCGCTCTTTCTGTAATCACAGTCACCCCCAATAAACTGTACGCCCGACAATACGGCCCGGTTTCGCGCTTGCACACAACCGGACAAATACGTGCACACACTATCGTCTGGCTGTCTCCCCCTCCGTATTTCTCGATAAGGCTGTGCCTGCGATTCACCGATTCGCGAAACTGTGCCGATCAGTAAATGGGCCAGCTCGCAAAAGGTTTGGAGAACGTCTCGTGATTGGACAGAGGCGAGACATTGCGCGTGAACTTGGGTCGTTTTGCTCTAATCTGCCTGGACTGGCTAGAAATGGTAGAGTTCTCCGTGTGGTTCGATCTTACCTTCTTGTTGCTGGACAGCTTTGAGAAATTTGAATATTTCGAGCTAGAGAGACTTGATTGGCAAACCCAGCGAGGTTGAGCTGATGAGATTTTTTACGTACCTGAAATAGAAAAGAAGAGGGCATTAGTTACAGACGATCAAACTATTGAATGCAAATAATAATAGTGAGAAAATTTACGAGACTGTGTTTCCGTCGCACGTGGGTATAAATATTGTATAAATATAGTTAGAGATCAGGGTGAACGATTAAATTCAACTATAGATAATTTTTCTATTTATATACTCTGAAAGCAGGAACCCTAAGCTAAACTTGGAGTCAAGGAAAGAAGACGTGAATCTGATTAACGAGAACACAGGTTTCCACGCCAGTACATAATTGCTTTAGGTATTTGATTTTAGGGACGGGATAAAACCTACCCCTTCTCGAATATAGAATTAAACGCATAACAATATTTGAAGTACATCAAGTAAAATTTACGTTAATAATCTCGACCAGATAACAAAAAAGTGCGCAAACTATTACGTCGAAAATACTTGCGGATTAAAAAATCATTAGAAAAAACCGTCGAATATCCTTAAAATCTTACTCAGGTTGCACTTCGTATCTAATTATATCACCCTACAAAATAACCCTGCACTCTTGGCATTATTCCAAAATAATAAAAAACGCACAAAACTGTATAAATCCATTTCAAGACTACATATCTGCTTAGAAAACGAGAAGAAGATATTCTCGTGGTCCCAACAATGTATCGATTAATATCATTCGCGAAAGTTCCGAGAAGGAATAAAACCTCGTAGCCCGGCAAAAGGCGGGCTGTGACCAGATGAAATCCAGCTTGGACAACGAGATAATACGCTTGGAGATGTGCGTTGTCGGACCCAAGGTGACGGAGGGGGTTGAACGGGCCGAGGCAACGAACTCGCTGGAGGCTAGATGATGCGAACCTGTAATACGTGCAGCCTCCGCAAGAAGGGGGTTATTTGGTTTTGGTGCTTGCCAGGGTGAGTTGCAGCAGCGCGCTGCTGCAGCCGACACGGAATGGGCGAGGGCAACGGGCGTGACGTCACGCCCTGCTCCGTTGCAGCGGGAGAGGAAAGGGTGAACCGAGCGATTAGAAGAGAGATGACCAAGTGCGGGGAGTGGGAACCGTGGAGGGTGTATTACGAGAACGAGCATAAAAAGACAAAGAGAAGATAAACGCGGAAGAGGGACAGAGCGAGAGATCCGGGGGGGGGGGTCGGTGGGCGTACAGTGAAATGAAAAGATCCCGGGAAAAACTGTAAAGAACGGCGACGAGCGCGCAGCGCGAAAATGAAACGGTGAAAAAAGACGGGAAAACGTTGGTGGACGGCGCGAAGTGGTGGAGAACAGACGACCGGGGCCCCGATGGAAAATAACGTCAGGAATGAGGAGGAAACGATAGGCGAATATAATAAACGGAGCGGCAACGGTAATAATAAGAAGGGGGTTGAAAACGGAGGAGGAAAGGACGAAGGGTACGGTGTGCGTATACGAATAAGAAAGACGGCGAAGAGAAAGGGAGGAGAAGCTGCCAGAACGAACGGAACAGAAAGGAAAGGGGGATGGGAGTAGCGTAAGAGTACGAGGAAGAGGAAGAGGAGGGACGGGGAGAGGAAGAGGCGCGTAGTAGAAAGGAGCGTTGCCCGGACGAGTGGCATATCGAGCGACGTCCGCCGTCGGGACGCCGACCCACGCAAACCGTGACGTCACGCGACGCGTCAGCTGCTGCTTCCGCGCAGAGCAAACCGTGCGCCCAGCTCTGTGGACCCCACCGGTCTCTCGTTCCTCCCGGATCTGCGACGGGTCTTCCTCATTCTGTTTCCACGGACGAAAACGTGCTCGCCACATGCGCTCATTTATGTATATACGCGGCAACGCTACGCGACCGTATTTTTATTTTCTTTCCATGTTCACGCTGCACCGGACTGACTGGTGCAGCCCCTTTTTCTCCATTTTTATTTCAAGCTCGATGCGTTTGATCCAATTGGTCGTATTTTTTGCGCTAAGTTTATTTGTGAATTTCGCCCACCATTTACCGCCAATCAGTAACTTTGGTTTCTTTTTCCTTTCAATCGAATGCAATATTGGAAGATGCCGTTTAAAGAAGTTTCCTAGGTGTTTTGTTTTCAGAAAAAGATTATTGATTCTACAATTGCTTTTAAAATGCCAAGTGATAGAATATGGGCAGTTTCTGAGCTTCATTCTTCTTTAATTAACAATCACGTGAAATACCCGCTGATATTTTGAAATTAATTAAAACTTCAGAGAAACCAAATGAAGGATATCAATTCTTAATCTACTTTTACACGATTACGTCGGATGTCGTGAAAAAAAGACTTGGTTTATTCAACGTTTAACAATTCGCTTCGAAACCGGTTTGCATTAAAGACGAATGATTTATTCCGTGTTGCGTGGAAATGTTGAAACACTGTTTCGCGTTTGTTTCATGGAAATTCCGACGCACTATCGACACTTGATTGCAAAGAAAATATCAAAAACCACGCCGGATGACCAACTATCAAATCATTCATGTTTATTCCGCCGGAAACATTTGGTTCGACGTACATTTTCTAAAAAACGTTGCATACTAGCGAGCTCGCTGTTCATTCTCGGTTAAATTGATTTATAAGTTAAACGAACAAGCCTGTTTTGTGTGCTCGCATAAAATTCCTATACACTATACACGAATCATTCGGTAATCCCAAACAAATTCTCCTTCCGCGAAATTAAACAAAAATTCTGCACGATATTTATACAAACAACCTGATCGACGGAAACCTCCACGGTGCGAGAAGATCATACGTCACGCAGAAGGGGAAATATGGATGAATGAAAATTCGGAGCGCTCTCGCCTACGCTCTACAAGTAGTTAAAAGCTAAGCGAAAGAACAATGCATCCGTAGAATCTCCTCGATGTCCAACGCAATGATACAACGTTTCGCCCGATTCCGCTCCGAAATGCAATCATCGTCGAAACACGCGTACACCCATCGTTGTAACAAACACGATCATTCCGTCGCCCGGATTCGGATGCGCACGACCGTCCTCCGTTTTCATTCCGGCACACGCAAATTATAATATACCACGTCGCGATATATCTGCCAAGCAGTTGCCGCGATTTCCCGCCATTTTAGTCGCGGAGACAGGAAACGGTCGGCGTAGAGGCGTCTGGCTCGACCCGGAAGTGGAGTGGCGTGAACGGCGCAGAGAATGACGAGCAGACGTGGGTCAGAGTTGGAGAGACAGGGGAAGAGAAAAGTCATTGTCTATGAATTCCTGGCGGCCTTCCGCCTGGGCGTATCTCCGCGACCGGATTGACTGCCTACGAGGCAGCCGCATGCGTCTATCCGGTATGAGGCTACTTTCACGTACGACGACGCGTACAACGACACGAAATTCCATTCTCTGCGCCATAAAAACCCGCCTACGTGCCATCTAGCAGCGGCACAGTGTCCCGGACGATGCGGAATGATCCTCGCGGGTCCGACCTCCGTAATCGCTTCCATCTCGCTATTGATACGGTCGCGATGACGTGCGCACACGGGAGCAGATAATCGGCAACCTTGAATGCAACCGGACGAAAGATCTTAACAAGTGTACGAAGTCTCCCTCCGACGTACGCATCCATTCTGTTTCTCTTTTCCGTTCATGTTGCTCATGGACTTTCGCGGTTCCTTCAGAAAACCCAGCGAGGATAATCGGTTGTTTGATTAAAGGTTCCCCTCTGTGGGCTCGATAAATATCGCCCAATATTTTCCGCGGTTGACAGCACTATAAGGTAATGCGAGCGTTGGGAAATGATTGACACAGCAGTACAGGGAGATACTGTTTCACGATTTAGATAGCGAATAGCGGTTCCCTGTATCCGGTAACATGACTTCAGGGAAGCTTCGTCAAATCACAGGTGACAGGCTCGCATTATCGTGCACTGGGAAAAATTGAATTACACCTATCGTCCGACACCTACGCAGAAATGCTCCGAAAACGTTCCACGACGATAACCAACCTGGTAATAATGTAACCAAGCGGGATGACCATCGAAGGACCGTGACTGCACGGAGTACTTGCACCTCGACATGCCCATCAGCCTCATGGCGACGTACATACCTGTGCACGTATACACGTATACGTATACATCGCAACGCAAATCGGCTGTCTATCGTCGTGGCCGACTAAGGTGAGTGCTTTCAAGTGGCATTGGTGCGCGCAACACGAAACGCGAAGCGACAGGAGTAGCACGCACGCATACTCGCACGATCTCCAACACACGGAGGGACCAGCTTACAGCAGACGGGTCCGCAAAGTACTCCAATTGGCTAACGCGATAAACGAGTAGAATAAAACGAATTGACCGTACGATAGGTTAGGAGCTTCGGCAGGTCAGCCAGTCAGTCAGGCGTTCGGCTTCCTGTGACGCATCCGATTGAACGAGCAAAGAGGAATGAGACGCAGTATGCAACCACTCGCCTGGTACCACCAGACACTGACGCCTCTCTTTCACGTGTTTCGCGTCCCTGTCGCCCGTGCCACGTGGGTGGCACGTTTAAGAGTGCCCATGACGAAACCCATTATCGGCGATCGATCAAATGATTCATCGTACCACTAGCCGCCCGCTTCCTGATTTTACCTGCAATTAGAACGACCGTGCTAGAAACCTCGTAGGTACACACAATCCTGTTTGCGACCGCAAGAGCAGGGGGCTCGTCCTCCTCTCTCTGTGTGCGTTATGTTCCCTCTGATCTGCCTCCTAGTACGGTGCCGTGGCTAACGGGACGCAAGGAACTTTGAAAAGTACCAACGAACCGCCACTGATTCTACATGGCGTTGAATTTGGACCGCCGTGTATGATTTACGGTTTAACCTTCCCATAACGTGCATTCTGGTCCGCGGTATAGATCCGCGTGAGCGAGATTGTGGGTGGTTGACGAGGGAGATTTAGTTTAACCTGTTAATTAGGAAAGACGTGTTATATCGCCAACTGGATCGCTCCTATGTTCTATTTGCACAGGGAGCTTCTAATTCGTTTAATTATCGTTTCGTTTATACCAATTTGGGCATACCTTTAAAATCGTGAACGCACTGGGCCCGTCGTTTAGTTTGCTTTCAATTCGCGGGCATGTTTAATTAATTGAAGTGCAATACAAATTATGCTACGACGTGCAGAGTATTTCTATGTACTTTCAGCAATTTTCTAAATGCTTCGAGGAACGAGTTTAGAGTAACACCTTGCGACAATAGTAGTGCACCCCGAGAAAGGAGAAATTCGCTCATAAATAATCATGTCTGATTTATTCAGATCAGAGGAATGGGAAGGCTATAGATCGCTACGGTTATTAGTTTGCAGTCGTGAACTTCCTACATCTTGCATGCATGAATTCGTTGATTATAAAATGGCGTGGGATTGCATAGAATATAACGTTTGTTCGCATACAAACGTTTCGATTATCCCATTAATGAATTTAACGTATTGTTCGATACAAAATGACACATAATTTAGAATTTTTACACGAGTTAAGGAAAGAAAGATATTCCGATATTTTGCAAGCACTGCCTGACACATTTGTCGAGGTGCATATTTTAACAAGCATTTGGTATCTTGTTGATCGATAAACGAATGATCTTAATGACTGTTTCGAGCAGCATAATACCGGTGAAGGTAACGTAGAATTTGCACATAGATCAGCAGCAAAGCAAGCACAATCTACACTTACAACCCTCCACTAAATATGAAACTGCTAGGCATTCAACAACTTAACAAGCCGTAAATAAACCATAATTGCGTCGAGCGGTGTAATACCCGGAGCAGCTAATTATAGTGTCTAATACAGAAACAATTTCGACCGTACACACAAAGTTCACATCGAGTCACACGTTTTACACGATCGTTACCTACCCATCTGAACAAGCTCCAGTCAAACCTGTACCTACTACATTTTCACCAGTTTTATTCAATTTGCCGCACATCTGTACCCATACAAGCGTAAACTCGAACTCGCACGATATGATGTTAGACACGGTTAACAACCTTAATCTATTACACGATACTCCGGAACCTGTTTAACCTTTGTGTACGCAACTAGGGGGTTCAACAGGTTTGAAGCAGATTCACATGAAATATTTTCCCCAATTTTGTTCCCCGCAAAACGTGAATCGAGGTTAAAAAGAGAGTGCCTTGATTGACCGATATTTTGTCCAGAACATACACAAAATTATTAAAAGAAGTGGTGGTCCGCGTAAGGGTTGAACCGATTCAGACAAATTATTATTCGTTAGCTTTCCGTACTCTAAATACCATTATCTCCCAAACTAGATCATCTTTGAGGGATAAACAAATTCCTTTGCACAAAGAGGCAAATCCAATTAAACACTTCCACTCGCCCTACTTAACGTACAGTTTAATGAACACGTTAAAAGCACTGAATATCACGGGCCCCGAGCAACTTGCGACCTCAACCTCCTGTAAGTACCTTGCCAATCAACGAGTCGTTTTGCAGCATCTAAAACTAAACCTGCATCGCGTTGCAGCGCCGGGTTCAAAAAGGCACGCGTATACACCCGTGTAGCCTCCAGGAAGAGTCGTGCAGGAACATCAGAGTGAAAATCACGCGAGGCTCAACCATCGTCGGCGACGAGCCGCGTAAAGGCCGATTCGTACCAACTGTCCAGACACGGACAGAGTCGGGCAAAACATTCTTACGTGAAACGTTAAACGTCTAAACGGATACGTTACGCCAAGCACAACGAACACTCCCATCTAATCGTCCAGCGAAAACGTTCGCCTCAACGTTGTTATGTAAGGAGTTCCGCACCGCAAGGGAGTATACGAAATTCGACTGGTTTACAGTGTTGGATGACCAGCCCTTGAGTCACCTATGAGTGTAAGGCCCGCGGATCCTGGCCCAGTCAAAGTCAATATTATGCACTAGGGCAGTAGTCAGCGATATGACTACTGCCAAGGGCCAGACTCCGCGTCGGCTAAGGCGACAACAACAAGGGCTAAGGTCAGCCTTTCTCGCCTAAAAACCACAATATATATAGTAGCGTGTTAAGAATTTGTTGATATTAAAGGTGGAAGAGGTAAGAGAGGTGTAAGATAGGTAGTTCTTTCCCGGTCAATTCTGGGGTAAAGACTGAGTGGTCAATCACAGTTCATTTACCAAAAGGCAGAACCTTCCCCACTCCGTGGCCAGATCCTCCAGGAAGAGTTTCCCTATTCCTTGGAAATACGGCTACAAGCCGATTGCCACATGTACTCTTTACAAGACACTAATAAACAATCCCTCGACACCAGATAGTTGGAAGGCCCAATGCGGTCGCCAGCCATCGTCGGTCAACGGGATGTTCAGTCTCATTCATTCACTTTCAAAACATCCCTAATAAACAGTCAATCCTTGGACATTCGATAGTTGAATAGCGTCGGGCCACCAGCCATCGTCTGCCGTCCAGATTGCCCATTTGCAAAACACTCTCCAAACGCACCCAGGCTAGGTCCCTATCATAAATCGGTCCCTTTCCTTTCATTCAAAATGCGCTGTCGCTAACAAGCGGCATAGCTACTGTAACTAGAATAGTTTTGGACGCGACCCACACCGTTACTCTGTCGCGCACACTCGCCACGGTACTCCTAATATATTAAAACTCTCATTGCAAAATTAATTGTTGAAACACGATTTCGTTTAACCCCGGAATCCAACAACAGAATCGAAGTAGAAGTAAGGAATACAGTATTTACTAAACGTAACGAAACTTTATTAAAATTAAGACAATCCGCACGTGACGATGGTACAAATTCAAAAAGCCCCGACTCCTGTTTTGAGAGATCTTTTCTATATTGCGTTATCTCGCCCTCACTAACGCCACGTTGCAGGGTCTGTTGTGGACCCTTAGGAAATTTTGAACTAGTGCTCCTTGGGCTTGGTGACTGAAGGAACAACAACGCGCCAGCGGACTCTTCCAAGTCTATGTTTGTGCATTACTCATTTAATCTATTTGTCTATTACGAATTTCTAGTTCTCTGTAACAACGTCCGTGTCCGAATGGATAGTACGAACCCGTCTTAACGCCATGGTAAACTGCGAAACGTTTCGATATGGACACCGGTCGCGAACGCTCGGCGTGTCAAAAGTCAACGACCCATCGACTTACTCCAGTGACCAGAGAGTAGGCACGACGGCGATGGCGAGTACCGCGAGTGCATGCAGGACACGAAGGAAAATCGAGCGTGCAGATAATACCGGAGACCGTGCACGGGCATCACTCCTTCTCTTTTTCTCCATCCTTTCTCCCTGTTGTCGTTCAGTCGTAGTAAAGTAGTCGGCTTTTCAGCCACTGTCGTAATAGCCGCTCAAGGGTTTACGCTTCGCCGAGCAATTCGCCGGATCGATCCACGGGACGCGACGCGGGCCCTCTGGTAGCGTGTGCTATCGCTTTCTTGTCGATACCAGGCATGATTATCCGTGGTATCGTGAAACGTGGAAACAGTGGGAAACGTGCAGCGATTGGGAAAAGCAACGGTGACTGCCCCGCGACATGCTGCTTTGCTGCGCGGGGAAGGACACGCGTGATGTCATCTGGTGACGCTGTGAAGGGTTGGCGATTAAAGGTCGATCGAGCGTTCACGAAATATTGTATGCAACACGCCCCGTGCAACGATATATTACCATTGCGATTATTTTAACGAGATCTGTACTGTTTTGCGCGTCGAGGACAGTTTCATTTTCGTATGACATCAGTGCGAAAGGGTTCATAAGATTTGCCGTGCGAGAACTCGCGGAATCACGGGAATGTATGAAACAGTTCTGTCAGGAAGAAGTGAACGGATGATGTATCGAGGACCATGATTCGGTGAATAGGTCCGGATTCGTGTGGATAATTGAAAAGGCGCGAGGTGGGCTTGGATTTTGAAGTGTCACGTTTAATCGTATTTTAAGTGAAAGGGGCATATGTAGGGCAATCATAAGTTAAACTCTGAAGCGGTGAGACCTAATTGATGTATCGACACCTAGGGTGGGGTACGTATGTCATAATCACGTGTCACGGTTAGGGACTGATGCAACGTTGCGGTAGGCACGGAGTGCTGCACGTAATAGAGATAATCTCTCTATTAATCACAGCTGATTAGATAAGAAACGTTCAACGATAGATATTAATGTATCTCAAAATAATAGTTGAAATACCTTTTCCAATAGCCTATGCTTTTGATAAACAGTGCCAGTATAATTTTCTGTTCTTTTGGTTCCTTTTTGAAAGGACATGAACATACACGCAGTTTTAACTATTAATTTGTAAGCTACTCGAACCTCGTGTGTGTTCAGTTACATTCTCCGACTATCAATTAAACATCCCAATGCTAATTTGGCGAAATTTCAAATCGGCATTGTCAAACGATTCTTTAACAATGTTCATTGATGAAACGTTCAAACCGAACCTACGCGTGTTTCGTGTATAAATAAACCGACCTTGACAAAGTCGAAGGTATACCAGTTTTCGAGCGAGGAAAAATTCACAGTGCATTACACTCCCGGTGAGATCCCGCAGGAGGAAAAGGTTTGAAAGGACGATAGCCGTTAATCAATGTCATCCAGCATGTACGCTGGAATCTACAAATGCTTCGAGGTCACGATATCCAAGAAATCTAACCACGAACTAGACTCGATAGGAATACGGAAGGTATCTTCGGGTTAAGCTGGCCGTTTTGACGACCGTCTACGAACAGATTCGTCAGTTACAGGCACGAAAGCTTGCCTTCGGGGATCTGCCATGCACTTAAATGCCACGTGATAATCCACGTTGAAATCTGACTTACGGTTGACGACGAATGAAGCTACGTCGCATGATATAATCGAGAAATAAAGTTTGTTTAGATAAAGATTAAAGAGAGATGCGTATGCGTGTGGGTGAAATTAATTAATGCGTTGATCAAGTAAAGTAATCAGAAGGTTTGCATTAACCAATTGCATTTCTTACGATTCGCGTTTCCAAACTTTATTAACATGGTTCATCAGCTAAGCTAGGTGGATACAATTTTATTACTCATATATTATGCTAATGTAAGAAAAGAATATTTCATTTTGTCATAATGACTCTCGTGGTGACAGGTCTGCGTAGCATCTTCATTTGGATTTTCTTTTCTTTTTTTGCATTTTCCTAAAGTACAGACATCTTCGAAAATATCTGCGTTAAAGGATATGCCGGAGTCAGCTAATAGCTAATAGAATTTCTTATTTAGTTTTTTTGGATGGGTCTAATGAACGAGGCTGATGGATCCCTTGACCTTCCATGAATTTGAAAAAAAACTATTGGACAATTCGACGAATCGACCGTCGTATCTCTTGGCGATTTATGTTTGGTTGAAAGACGTTCGATTACCGTGAGAAGCTCTAGCGGCTCTAAACTTATCGTTGAGAGGGTTGTCACGGAGAAATTGTCGATGCGTAAGGAATAGTTAACCCGTGAGATCGCCGAGGATGCCAGTGATCGATCGTCAATTTAGTATCGTCCATTTGGTCTGCCGTGTAGCAAGTTATTTTTGTTTATTTCTGCAATGTTGTAATGATATATTGTATTGTTGACTTATTTTCACAACGGACTAACAAGATTCTAATTATGATGCTACTGTAAATTTGTATCCCTTTCATAAACTCAATGAAACATTTAATTACTACGTTCTTGGCAACTAAAAATTTCCACCTGGAAAGAACAAAAATTATTAAGGACAATGACCATTCTTTTTGCATACTGAACGGGCAAATTAGAGGGGCAGCTATAATTAAGAATTAAATATTGAATGAAGTACAGGTTGAATGAAGAATTAAATACCGCAGGCATTCTTTGCGTTATATTTTTGTTGAGATTTGACATTTAACGCTGTTTGCTTGCCACGTCTGAACGATCCAGCATGAGAAAGGAATCCAGCGATAAAAATTACGATATCGCAACCTTGCGGACCACAATACTCGGAAAGGTCGGAACCTTCGCAGGGACAATTATGAAAAACAAAAAGCGAACTAGTTCTCCTTCTTGTACGCAGCGGCACAAGAAACGCCAAGGACGATGTCTTTGATCCTCGTGTTGAATGTAAATTCGTTGGGTAATCGTTTAAAAACGTGTTCGTCAGCACCGCGGGAATATTAATGAAACGCGATCGTACATTTTCAGTGAACTCGATCTTCGTGTTATTTCCTTGGTAATGTAGGTTATTAAATTGTGTACCTTACACCCCAGGAAGGGTTGAAATTTTAAGACAACCCCGATTTCCTCCCACCGATTATTAAGCCCCGCCTTAACATTAGTTATCTGTACTGAAACAAATGCCTCTCATTACACCGGTCATAATCAATTGCCAATTATTTTCTCACGAGTCAATACCCTTCGACTTCTAATCTGTAATGAACGGAACGCAGCCAGGGCAGCGAATCATGCGGCAGCCAATAATTTGTCTTTGGTTTTTCTCAGGTGCGCAGACAGGATGGTACAGTGTTCTGAGGAAGGCGATTTGCAAGGATGTTCATCACGAGAGGCCGTCCATTCGCGGAGGAGCAAAAGGTGGAATAGACTTGGCGGGCGCGGTGCACGATGTAATTCCATGGAAATAGAAATCCTTTCGCTGATATCTTAAACCGCCATTGGTCGCGGTCGATGGCAGAGGAAAAACGGCGCCCGCCACGAGTGAAACTGCATTCTTGTCAAGTACGTTTGCGGCGATCGTAGCTGATCATTATTCCACACAAGGTGAACCGGCACGCTTTCCCAGGAAACGTCTGCGCGCCAAGCCACGCCGATTCGTCAACTTTGAACGTTACTGACAATTATCGGTATACGTAGAACGAATACGCTGCGGATAGAATTCGATCGGGGCTGACGGCGTGTTTGCGCCATGCACAGGTCAAAGAGTCTAACTCCACTTATCGAATTTTTGTTCAGTTTCTCCACTGAAGCGCTTGATCGGTGCCGAGCTTATTACATTCAAAATCAATTTCTTCGTCGATTACGTTGCCTACCAGCAACGAGATAAAACTTTGCATGGCACGTTTATTAGCACTTATGATAGCAACCAAAATGGTCAAAAAGTTCGAAGCTTAGTTATTTAAAATATTTTGCGTAAAGTTGTTTTCACAAAACGTGCGTTGAC
This sequence comes from Nomada ferruginata, assembly GCA_963583965.1. Lineage (NCBI taxonomy): Eukaryota > Metazoa > Arthropoda > Insecta > Hymenoptera > Apidae > Nomada > Nomada ferruginata. The sequence continues at coordinate 18,044,020 of OY757213.1, forward strand.
GTAGAATTGTTCAAAGAATCGGGACCTGAAGCGATTTTGCGATATTTTATCAAGAACATACAGAAATTATTAAAGGAAATATAGAAATGGGTATCCGGGTTCCCGGTTGCTAACATAAGGATTAATAAATAATTGACTACAGAACCTAATCTGACCAACTCTGTGCGTTAAATTAAAGGATTAGAAAATTCTAATTGCAACATTACTACATCTTGTAGCAATACGTCTGGAACCGTATATTTTATAAGAAATTTTAGAGCCTCAACATTCGTTCTTGAGTTTTCTCCGCGCGTTTTTTCGCAGGACGAAGAACGAAAAATCCAGTCGAAAATCGCTACATGTCATATAGCAGGGATTCGTCGAGAAAGATCGTGTCTATGAATAGGGGAGATAAATAGACAAAGGGGATCGAGTATGGCGCGAGGCAGTGAGGGGAGAGGGAGGAAAAGAAAGACAGGTAGGAACGGCGTAAGGTGTTGCAAATAGAATAGTCAAGGTTCACGGGAGAGGTATGCGGATCTGGAAAGCCGATACAGGCAAACGAACGCGGCGAGCTTTCGAGGGAGTACATATTATGCGCAACAAGATGGACATGACTTTTAGACTCTAGGATATTGGAGTACTGTAGCTCGTGAAACGAACGGTTTCTTTTGAGCAATATTTTCCTTTGCTGGATCGGCAATTTACTCGGGTTGTCATTGTAATGAATGGAGCCTTCGTTTGGGATTACAATGTTTTACCTTCCCGATATTTGTTTGGACGATTCAGAGGTATGATGAATGAGGATTACTTGGGATTAGAGTGTTTGGTAACGTAGAAACTTTGCGTGAAACACCGATACTTGTTGGAACGGGATTTTATAGAATGAATGTACGTCCTGATGTACATACAGAAAATTTATTGAAAGTATTACGTCCTGATGGATCGTGGATTTGATTGAGTAACAAGATTTGTTCATGCAAGTGGAATTTACCTGTGCTATTGTGACAAACGAGGAAAAATGAGTTATGCGCGTGGATGTTCGAGGAACATTAGATTTCGTTCTTTCACTTTTATCGGTTTCCAGCTCTGCAAGCAAAGAAAGGGAAACACAGAGTACCTTCGAACTTGGAACTCGAATACCTTTGCTCCCGTGAAAAGGATCGTCTCCGAAAATCTTTGAAAATGTTTCTATAATCATTTATAAGGAAGGCAGATGTCTTAATTATATGTAAGTAAAAGAATTAAGCGATTGACCGTACAGAGAACAGAATATTATTGCTCGTCAAATCCTTAATATTCCTAGTATTAATAAGAATAAAATAGATATCATCTATCAATCGAATCTATCAATATCTAGCATGCGACTTGTCCTTAATGAGAGTATGCCTCATAGAACAACTTAATTGTCCACTTATAAAAAGCACCACCCAACAAAATTGTGGTACCAACAAATAAACTCGTCTCGATAAATCACTCTAGCTTCACACTACCAGTTCGTAATTGAGACACCTACCAGCTTTATATACCTATCGATTTTTTCCACGATTCTATCTCACCCACACAAGCGTCGCCAGTAAATTGATTAACAAGACCGGTTTAGAAAAATGTTCACACGAATCAGACATCTCTGTCGCCACATCCAACCCATAGAGCAATACTTTCGATTAGATTCACGCTTTGTTTATTTCGTTCTAAGGCCAACTGATTGGCCAGACACGGATCATTGGACCCGAACGCGATAATGATTTCGCAGACAGTATCGGCAGAACGAAAATTACATGGACGGCGAAACGAAGTGCCGGTCTAATTGTTTCAATTATTGTTAACGCGAGCAGCTATCAAACGCCATGCTTGGACGAAGTCTGTCAACGTGATTGTTATGAAACATCCAGGATTACGAATGAGATTGCGGCACTTAACACGAAATTATGTCCAACGAAATGTTCTACGTTTTGGATGCCCAAGAGGCAACAATTGGTACATGTACAGTATGTCCGTTATAATTGTCAGAGACACAAAGAAATGTATCAGATGAAAGATTGTTTACATGATTGTTAACATTTTTTGAGTAAATCCTATATTTTTCACTGCAGATTCTTGCAGCTAATACTGAGACGTTTTCAAAGCACTACCTAACACATGTGTTTCACGCAAACCGTTGTTGAGTTACTAACTTTCAAAGTTTACGATGCTACAGCTCGACGATCGGAATATCTTACACTCGGACGTCTCACTGACGAAACTGAAATTTTAATCAATCAAAATTAATTTCAACGAAGTGTAGCTCATACAACCATTGCCCACAACTGTATTATACAATATAATACTCTTCTTGAGGAATCTTCTGCGTACACTGAATCCACCAAACTTACCCCCTTTGTCTTCCCGATGGACCAAACAATTCCTCCAACGAACCTAGCCCCAAATCTAACCCGATATTTATTCCAATTTCAAATCGTGACACTCCGTCTCGCCCGTGATCCGTCGAAATGAAAGGCGCTCCTCTCTTTTTTCGTAGAAAAACCTTTCGTCTTCATCGGTAATAGGACTTTCCACGCGATGTGCATTGGAAATGCGAAGGGAATTTCCATCGTAAGGCCGATGGATCGTGAATAGAGCACGGATACGTTCAGAAAAAGCGCACGAAGGCTCAGAAGTCGCAACGGGGAACGATCGAGCGTATCAGCTCGATTCTTAGCGCTCGCGTGAGCATGACCCGCGCAACACTCCGCTCGGAATTCCACGGCAGCTCTTTCCATAGGCACATCGGCCGTAAAGGCTTCTCAGCTCCACGGTGGAAAAAATACTTTCGTGGCGCGTGACAAACGTGCCTTCGCGAGCAAAGAACACGCGGTCCGTTTCTTCCACTGATACGTCCACGTGATGTCTCGATCTCGTTGCGTCACTCGCGATACGTCGGGTCATTTGACATCCGTTCTCTCTATTTCTAGCGAATTGCGTTCCTCTCCTCCTTTTGAAATGTGTCACTTCTATTTTCTTTGCTGAATTCAGCACCGGTTTAATGATAATTTAATGCGAGGTCAACGTCTGCGACAATTGTTGCAATAACTACTTAATCCTGGCTGCTCCTTGACGGAGAATTTCAGAGATAATGTGGTAACGGGATATTGTTGCAACAGTAAATTATTTAAATTATGAAACAGTGTAATATTGTGTTCGAGGATATTTTTGTCCTTTAAAGAATGATAGATTTTGTATCCACATTTACGCTCGTGCATTTAGTCAAACATTTCTCTTTAGGGACTAATATAAGTATCGTTTGAAATGACCAACGATTTATAATTCCAAGTAATTTCGACGCGGGTCTACGTACTCCGCGTGCAGGGCAATAACTATCAATTAAAATAGACAGAGTAAACAATGCGTAGAGAATGTGCATGCGAATACGGTAGCAGGGAGAATAATAAGATTCTCGTTTGCACAGTATTTTGTGCCCCATAAATTCGTTAGGCGAAACAAACGAATGAATACCAAAGAGACTGACGCTGCGTGATTCAAGCTGTGCCCAATGAAGGGGAGAGAGAAGCATGAAGCTACTAAATATTAGTGAAACGAAGCTACGGAGCGACATTACGTAAGAGAGCATTCGCGATAACGAAGAGAAATTCGTTAACGCTATTTATTATGATTGCAATTGTATAATCGTGAATGAACGTACAGGCGGCATAGGAGCTGCGCAAAAACTAATCACGCGAGAACAGATTGCAAGCCGTTGCGTTACTTATGGCGCCTGTAAATTATCGGCCTCGCACCGAGAGTATTTTGTGTCGCGCCACACCTGGTGTCGTTGCCTCCTCTCTCTTTAAATAAATATTTCGATTGCTGTACACGCGATCGCGCGACCTATGATCTAATCGAAGGAATTTCATCGTGGCCATCGAACAAGATTGAAAAAGCACCGATACAAAAAGATAGGGAAAAAAGAATTCTCGCACGCGTGTTGAAAGTAAAATTACACCTTGCGCAACGCGATCGCAGACGGCAGTTTAAACACTGTTGATAATAATGATGTCACGTTGGTAGAATTCCATTCAGTGCAGGTGAAATATATCACTTTGTAACGAGCAAAGTATTGTAGAAAGATGTATGCAGCTTGTTCGTGAAGTAGGTATTTACTAATACTATTTATTTTCATTGTTGGTGGTATTCTTAATATTTATATTGCAATTTTCTATGCATTTCTATTATCTCAATACGGTGTTACTCAATATTGCATAGCTCGATGTGAGTATTAGCAGTATTGATATTTAACTAAATAAAATTCGGTTCTACGCTTGAAGTATTAATAAATAGATTAGATACTGTATAGGTCTTTGCATTATAAACGACTACTTGATTCCACCAAACATATTAAAACACTCTCCTATTACAGAGACATGACATTGATGAAAGAAAATGTCAATTTGCAACCGCAGTAATAATACCCCCCGTTCGATGCGCATAAATCTTTAGAAATTTCACACGTCGGGGTACCATCTAGAATCTAGAATCTAGCGGATGCACAGAATAAGTGCAAGTTACTTTGTGTTGAATCTGTACCAGCCCGTCGCATAATCGTTACTGGACAGTGCGTATAAGCATCGAAAAAGTTTCTTTTCTATAAGGGTCAGTGTTCCGATCACCGTTGTCTCCAATTAGCAAGTAGACACGGGGGCAAAAAGAAGAAAGCAGAAGAAGTTGAGCAGCGAAGCGACAGATTGTGCGATAAACGAAAGCTCTTCGAGTCTCCTTAATTGGGTATCCAGCGAGAAAGCAAACGACGTATCGGAAGTACATATGTATCTGATAGTTGCGAAATCTCGAGAAATGGCCATATTGTTCGGGAGTGTGTGAAATGATTTCAGCCTTCGAACGACAAACAGATACTTTTGCAGAGAGTTTAGATATTATACATTAACGTTTCTTTGGAGTTCAGCCCCTGAGCTGTATTACGCACGATTTTTATAATTGTATGTACATACTATGTACTTTGCTCCAATCTTTAATTTAAGAGAGAAACAAGTTTACTTCGCTTGTTGCTTCTTCGTCGTGGTGAATTGTCGTTGCATTATTTGAAATTATAAAATACAGTTCATGACAAAATTCCAATTTAACATCTTGAAGTTTGATCAGACCGCCTGCGACACAGTTGAATAAGATAATTTATTTTTCCGCCACACACAATAGTTTGTATAGCATATTAATAAAAAGGAAAACAAAATGCTTGTCTGAGTTTGAGAGAAGGAATTGTAAGTACGAAAAGCTGTACATTAAAACCAACACACTTTTCTCACTAATTCTACCTTTGAAAAAATCTTCGCAGCCGTCCAGTGACTTTACCGCCCTTATTAGTCACACGTAAAAGGAGCTTCATTTGTGTCCCCATAAAAATATGTGTACCTCCAGCATATGCAACATGCGTACACGTACACAGCTGGTCAAAACTGTAGGACCGCCTTAAGATATCGAGCAAGTTTTTAACGATTAATCGATACAAAATTAATATTACAGAGACGGTGTTAATAAACTTCCTTTCGGCACGTTCTATCTTGGCAATGTTCTTAAATGTTCATGAACAATTATTAATCAAGTCATCAAATTCCCGTATAACTTGAGATGCCTGGTGATGCTCAACTTTTAGCCGGCAGTGTACATCGCCCCGAAAGTATCCACCATAGGTGGCCAGTAAACATTGTCTAGCACTTATTTTAATTAGCAGCCGCCCCAAGCAAAAACTTAACAACTTCCTCTGCACTTTCTAGTGGTCTCGTCGCGACAGTTCCCGTTTCCCGTGAAATATGTCGACGGCTAATCGGTTTCTTCTCGACCGCCGTAGGAAGTGGCCCGACCTTATCCAAAGCCGGTTGAGCAATTTTTATTCGACTCAAGTGCTGCATTTCCCCTTTTCTTCCTTTATTTATCCATTACTCCTTTTTTCCCCATCTCCAGACAGGTGGATGCATCTATACGAGGCACTCGAACCACGCCCAACATTGTTCCAGACGGGACGCAAGCCCGTTTGGCACGTATGCGTTCGTCTGCTCGTTACTCGTCGTTGCAGATCGAGTATTATTACCGGCTCATAAATACCTCTCGCGCGGAACTACGATGCGCCATGCGTCCTCCTCCGTTGTACACTGTCTGTTCATCGTTCTGTTGCCTGTTCCTTTTCTTTCCTGTTCCTCGATCCAAAGTCGCCGCGCAGATCGCAACGAGACGGGGAGGACTTGCACGGCACGGCCGCATGATTAATGCCACGGCAATTTGCCTGCTGCGAATCGAGATCGACGAGTGAAGGACCGTGCGCATTCGTACGAGATAGCGTGTTATTGCGTGTCGTACGGTGAACAACGCGGCACAAGATGTATCGCTTCCTTTGCTACCTTTGATTTTCTCTTTGTTTTTTCCTTTTCTTTTTTTTTCACTTGGAAGGGTCAGGGTGGTTGAACAAGTATGCTTTTACTTGATGTCTTATTTGTGGACAGATAAAGGAAGCTGTCTGAGCAGGATATCCCGGTGGGATTGCAAAAGGGATGGTCAGGGGATTATGTCGCTGTCGCGGGCTTAAAAAATCGATTTTCTTGCATCTTATCGACTGGCGATATTCGTTTCCTGGTTAGAGCTTGAATTCGAATGCAATTTATAGACGCGTCGAAATTTTTGCCCGAAACGTGAGGTTACTATGTTTCCAGAAGTGAATACAGAAGTAGCGATTATTGAATACTCGGGGACAATTTTGTAAATTATAAAATAAGCTTAACTGGTTCAATTTTCCGCAGCACAAAGCGAGCAACAAATTGATTTTTACTTTGACCGCTATACTAATAATACTTTACTTTGACCGCTTTCATAATCACCGACCCAATCGTTCGACACTCTGCAGGCTCGTTCATATTGATCGACATTTAAAAAAAACGATTCAAGCACGAATGAAAACAACGCGCAGCCAAATTCGTAATGTACCAAGTTCTTCGATACAGAATTTGTCGAACTTGAGCTTCGTTAACGAAAAACCTTGCGTCGAATAATTCGCGGGCAAGCTAAACGTTCGTCGAAACGGCAGAAGTTCGCAAATCTCTCCTCAACGCCCGCAAACAGAGCGCGGCAAGAGTTAATGAAGTACGTTAAACGAAGTATTGTTGGCCGACGAGGAAACTGCACGGACACCGTTTTGACGGCGGAGTTTCGCGAAACGGGACGCTCTTTTCGATAACGAGCAGCGTCCACCATCGTGGCATGGAAACTGTGTCGTATAACGTCTACGACTTTGAATCGTAGCACCACATACCAGACGGTGCGCATACACTCGAAACTATAATCAGCATTATTTGCGAGAAACACATTCCCCGGGCGAATTTGATTTCCTGAACTTCCGCCGCTTTATTGTCGCGTCGGTTGCGTTACTCGTGCACACGATCGCAATGGAAATTGTACGGGCCGGCCACGTTGGATAATGGCCAGGGAATCGGGTTAAAGACAAAGTTGCGAGTGCCGCGGACCATTATTTTCCGAGCGTGAAATCGCCCCCGATATTCCCCTATTGCGTCTGATACCGAACCAAATCACCCCTTCGCCGCAATAAGACGGAGCATATTCTTTGGGATCCTTCTGATTTAAGAGTTTCTGTCAAATGTGAATCAATGCAGCATTACAGTAATATTTGGAGCCGTTCGTAGAGCAAGGCGACGGACTCCACTTTTGGAATTTTCTTTAAATTACACCAACGAAACCCTTGTTTCATTACACGTATGTGATCTGGTTTTTAATTAAACTATTTATTTTACTTTACATGTAAAATAAATGTCCCGGTCAATTATATTCGACGCCGCTGAATGGCAAAACCTTGTACGGTAGTTGTGTAATGCATCATTAACTTCAGAAGCCTACATTAAATTAACTCAATTAGTTTCGTTCACGATGAAAAATATTTTCATTAAATGCTCGGTAATAATAGATCGAGAAATATAGCAAACGACACACCGAGAACAAAATTGCTACTTTCTTCAACTTCGTAACATTTTTTCCCCCCCGTGAACTGTATTACCTTATTTCTAGTAACCTGCAATCTGTTCACCGAGATTTGCATTCCTGAACGCAACTCAGAGATAAAACGAATATCGCCGGCAAGTTGCATTATCCAAATGCGGTTTTTCCCGCGGACGATAAAACTATCTAAACGAGATCGTGACCCGAAAGCATCGATCACCAACAAGGGCCTCCACGAGTGATACCTTCAGCGTGTGGATAAAAACCAATGAAACGGAAGTCAACAAATGGAAACAACGTGGGTGTGAAAGTTCGAATGGTCGACGACGTACGATCATCCATCAATTTGATCGCGGATACTAATGCAGCATTATCGGCAATTCCGGTTACGTCGTTTTCCGAAGCGCTGTGTCCTATCACGGCGAGGACCGTGAGTCGAGCATAAATCAACCCACGTTGCCAAACCCAAACCGACCGCTTCTACTTCGTCTCGATCGAGCTACCCTTAACGCGACGTTGGAACATTCCTTATGTCGCAGACGATATTGAATTTAGACGACTGATCGCACAATCAGCCCGTGTATACAATTTTTGGCGGAGGGAAAATTATTGCTTCGTTCATTGTAGCAACCGAGAAACGGAGAATGAGCTTGTCTGCCGATTGAAATGCTTTTTCCTGGATTTTCATATTAAGAGGGTTAGTTTGTTAGGGAAAGAATGTTTGCCATTCCAAAGGAAATTTCGTTGCCGTTGCCACGTTTATTCTATAGAAACTGTTTCCCTCTGTTGTTTCGTGCGTTAAACATGTTTCTAACGTGTAAGCTGTTTCTTGAATTTTTATTTCGTGTGATTATCACGTACTTCAGATGTGGAGAGGAAAATGGAATAAAATGATTTGGTTAAAATTATTATTAATATTCGATGGTGTATTTATTCGAAAGGGTGGAATTTTTTGTAGTTAATAATCGGAAAATAAGATTTTCATATTTTTATGCATTAAAAAGTGACCGCAATCTACAATTTACCCGAGAATGTTGTACATTAGAATTCCTCGATTTTTCAAATATTAATCCCGTCCCTTTTACAAAATATTCCGTCCAATTCGAATTTCCGTGCCACTAACACAAAATCAGATTTCGTATACCTACTTCACAAGCACGGCATACTCTTCATTTGTAAATCAAATTTTCAACAAATTCTACCAAGGCTTTACGCGAATTATAAAATTATAAGCCGCTTCATTTTAACCCAACTCTAATTAAAATTTGCAGATGTGCTTATTAAAAAAAGGAAGAGAAGGAACCACCACCAATTTATCTACAAACTTCGTCAATTCTACAATTTTTAATTCCGAAAATGCATGAACGCTGTTCCACACTGCCAGAGGCGAACGATGCTAAAAAATCTGTTCACTCTGACGTCCTTTTATTCCGCACTGCGGGTAGCGACAAAAAACTAAAATAATCGAAATTTGTGAAACAATGAAATACACGGAAATAAAATGAAACGAAATAAAAATAAGAATAAAACAAAATACATAACAAGGTACGTATCTAAAAAGAAAAACCTGCAACTTTTCAAGCCACCGTCGCAAGTAGAAAAAGTCCCGCGAAAGAGAGAAGCAAGACTGAAGCGTACCTATTCCTTACGAATCGCCCGTAAAGAATTTACATGCGGGGCTATCAGCGCGAATCAGCGATAGGCGAAAGGAAAGTATTTTCTTCCCCGATTGCGGAAGTTTTCGAGAGGGATTCGTAGGTACGGCGGGAAGCATTGAACCGGCTTGTACGCCGACGTCCCGTGAATTTTAGCACCTCTTTACCGTTCCCTCGGCAAACACTTTTCCCTCCGTCTTCGAATATCGAGGACAGTTCGGTTTACCGTCTCTTGTTCGTTTCACTTAGCGCCGTGCGCATTTCTCGGGCATTTAACGCGAGATAGAGACGTTCGCGAACGGCCAGGCGTTAATGAGACACCTGCGACCGAATAACGGAGAAGAGGAGGAGAAAGAGGAGGATCGTGAAACCTGTTGTGCCTTCATTCTCCGTGGAATGGTTATGAATCCGTGGAGCATCCGCCACTATGTGCAATGCAAATCCTGCCAGTTTCCGTTGGTCAGTAGACGTTCCGGGGGAAAAAACCAGCCGGCCCTACCTCGACAACCATGTATGTACCTTTAAAGTTTGCGTGGACGGACCGTCCGGTATTTTCTCTTCATAAATGATAACGACGCGGTGGATCGGGTGAAATTGAAACACTTTTATACACATTGCTGCATTAACTGATCTACTATACAACCGGGTGAGTTGGAAGTTACACACTCGATATCTGTACATTGAAAATCGAGTCTCAATTTTTTCAAACAATCTGTCAAAACTATTTTGCAGCTGCGCTACTGTATCATGCGTTGCAACCAATCATCCACTGTAATCTAGGAGTCCAACGTTTTATTCTTACAATAAACGATTGAATATCTCTTGAGGCGTGAAAATAAATTCGTGTGCCGTGGATGAATATTAATGGCACTGCTTAAAATTCTATACGAAAGTTGGAAGACTTTCAGTGGACCATCGATGGCGCAACATATCCACCTTCCCTACAGAGAACCCCCAAAATACAAACTTCGAACGAGCATCTCCGATCGTCTCGAGTAGATGCCGATCCCAAGCAAGAGAATTCACCTAAATTTCTCGAAAATCGTCCCTCGAGAAGCCGGGTCCGTTCGAATGCCAAGGAACGCCAGAAGAAGGTGATCGAAGAAGGCATGTTGCGTAGCAGGTTCGCCCCGAATGTTCGTCTCCTCGAGCGACGAAATTTACGAGGACCACCTGTGATGACCGAATACCGGTGTGACGCGGGCCTCAATAATGGTCCACGGGTGGAAATCGAGGGGTGGCCGACACGGCAGGTGCATCATATCACGGGAGAAGGCGGAGAACGTCAATGGGAAACGTGCGTGCCATCGAAAGAAAGAGAGGAAGGGAAGAGATCACGCATACGTGGCGATCGCGGCGCGGACTCGGGCTGGAAGTCGCGGGCGCCCGAGCACGAGAAGCAGCAGCATTCAAGAACGACGTACCCGCTTACCTTGGCGAGGTCCTTCCACTCGCGCCGCCTGTGGAATGCAACGACGAGGCCTGTACGCGGCCCGAAGAAAAAGAACCGACAGAAGAGCGAGAGGAAGATGGGGAGGAAAAGTAATAAGACGAACAGAACGATTACGGGGAACGGAGACCAGAGGTGGTCCTGCGGAGGAATTGCGTAGAAGGGGATCGCGAGAGGAGGAAGCGGATGATCGATAACGGGAGGACGGTCCCGGGGTACGGAATGGACGATGATGAGAAATGAACGAGAAAATTGGGTTAACTCGTTTTTCTCTTGCCGATGGACGGTGTGTGCAGTAGGTTCTGTTACGAGTAATGAGGATATTTTAGAAATCGATAATAGACTGAGGAAAAAATGAGTGCAACGGTGAAAGGGGGAGTTGGGCGACGAGATATTTGTGGACGAATGTATGCACAGTGGGCGGAAAAAGTATTCGTATAGTATAGTGCATTGTTTCACTTGCAACTTGATTGCTCTGGTGTTGAGGCAATTATTCTTAAAGCAATATGCATGGATATGAAGCACATCAATTACACATTTACAGATGTGCTTCATATCCATGCACATTGCTTTAAGAATAATTGCCTCAACATCAAAATAATGAAGTTGCAAGTGAAACGATGCACTGTACGAATACTCTTTTCGCCCACTGTATATAGTGACACGGGTTGGTGATTGATTGTTGCTAATATTTATGAATCAATGTTGCATTTAATCCTTGTATTGTGTTCACGTCTATACTAGTCTGCACTGTACTAGTTTTACAGCAGTATCGCCTTCTTGCTTAAATTTCAGAAATTTTAAAACATTAAATCTTAAAAATATATAACGGGAATTAAATTTTAAACAGAGAAGTTATACGAATCTGGAACCAGGTCAAATAATAAGCAAAATAACGTTAATCAATTAATGGAGAGGATACATATATTCAATAAAGTTTGCTTTAACCATTTATGCATCAGAAATAAGGACATAAATTCCCTCGCGAAGTAGCATATGCTCCAAAACCATACCATAAGAAGACATTTTGCGCGACCTTACCATAAAAGGCAATTATTTTTTTTCTGTTCAAAGTTTTCGATCGAAATAGAAAAGCTCAATTAAAAAAAGGGGGGGGGGGGCAGAAAAAGAAAGTAACTGCTGTACTGCAGAGCATGAATTTTTTAAAATTAAGAATTAGGAGTATGAGAAAAGTTTGACAAAATATTATTTGACAAATGATAGAGTCGCAACTATATCCGGAATGAAGAGGCTTCTTGTCGCGTAAAATGCAAAAATAGTCTATGAAAACTTTGAAAAAAAGTCAATTCAATTTCACCCGTTACTCTTAATTTACGAATTTGCAAGGAGAAAAAGAATTTCGATCCTCAAAAATATCGTAATATTTGCACCAGATATCTCGATGCATGGTTCAAAAATAAAATTTAAAAGAATTTCGTATTCATAGGAGAAATAAAATAGGCACCACTGTGCGCCGCAAAAAGAATTCGCGAAGCTAACAAACCAAATCAACGGAACAATTATCGAGCTTCCATCGTATCATTACATCAACGCACAATCCAGCTGCGTTTCAATTCTTCATGGAATACACCATATAAGCTTAAAAAATTCTGTGCATCGGCTCGAGACTACCATCCAATTGCTTGCAATAATCGATCGAAAGATTATACATACATACTTGGCTTACTCGCTGCTCAGATGGGAACGATATGCGCAACTTACGTAACTAGCGTATACATTGCGTGACAAAAGGCCTGCTACTCAATCATTGGAAAGGTAATGATATATTTATCGGAAGCATAATAACCTCGGTGTACGCAGTAAATTCAATTACGCAATAGTCCTAGTAGGACGACACTGACACGAACAGATGAAATTTTATGTGCGCACGAATGGAATACGTATAGATAGAGCGCATGTAATGCTCCATTAAAGTACATCACGTATCGTTCTAATCTATGCGTACAGTCGCAGCCTCCAGTATCCGCACACCCATTAACCGAATCTTTCTTAGCAACCGAAGTCCTCCGCCTACTGAAAGAAACGAACGCTTCGATGGTTTCTCGAAATAATTCCGACCTCCGCCGTTATTTATATTAACAAATTTGTTCAATTCAGCAGCCAACATCATACACCTACATCGCCCAAATACCACTTAGCATTTCGAGCTACGCAGGGTATGTGAAAAGCGATGAACAAATTAAAAAACACTTCCAACCAAGAACATATCGACGCAAGGTTTACTACTGTAATGGACACAGAGAAAATTTAAACTTCCAACTTCGGTTTTTAAGAGATTTTATTAACACTTGGACTTAGAGTATGATAATGTACTTTTTTGTATGAAGTGAGCTTGGACTTGTAAGAATGATAATTGTAATAATGAGTGCGCTTGGACTTGTATGATAATAATGAGCTTGGAGTCGGGGAACCTTGGGTTTTTAAAGGGTGTTGGAAAGGATGTAGTAGGGATGGCGAGGACGAATTCCAAAGGACTGCGGATGGGTAGGGATTGTAGGTGGTATGACTAGTTGTTTTGGAAGCGGTGATGTGATAAGGTTCCATGATGAGTATTTGTGATGTCGGAACTTAAAAATATTTGTACGTATGAATCCTTAAGCGACTAGTAGATAATGAGTAATACAGAAATAAAGAGATAAAGAATAATACAGAAATATATATCGTAAGACTAATATAGATATTTGTGGCGAATACATTACACTACTATCAATCTCTACAACCCATACGCCAGTGGATTGCCCTGAGGTGGTTAAAATCCGACACCGTAATCCCTGCCAACAAAAAAATTACCCGCACCCCATAATCCAACTGTATACCTATAATGTGCAGCTCTACCTATCGAAAATCCAGTTCGAGGGCGGCGCACGAGAGACAGGGATGAAGAGTGAGAGAGAACAATGCCGGGCAGGCAGGCAGGTACGTAAACTCGCGTATGTAAATAATTCGCTGGCCATTTCGAGCGCAATTGAGATATCACGGTGACATAACAATGCTACGCGTACGTACACGCAGCTGCCAACGCATTATCGCAAATCTCGTTCACGCGGCACCTCGTGCATTGGCACGTACAGCCGTGTGTATCGCTGGTTCCCACTCGTTCCCTTGCCACCGCCTTCGTATCTGCGGTTCAGGGGTGAAAAAATCACGGGTCAGGCGGACACCGAATTCGATACCGGCCACGTAAAGAGTATTTAACGCTGTGTACGGGTTCCGCGTATTCGCGGGGCGATTCGCGTCTCGCGTATCGATAAGATATCAAGCGACGGGGGCGATGAAACTCGAGAGCACGCGTACGTTACGCACCGTTTTGCGAACGATAACGATACCACCTATCTCGTTACCTGGAATCCGCGTCTCGTAGAGGGCAGAAGGTATGTACAGAAAAGACGAGGTGAATTAAGATCCGTTTGTAAATAGAAGTGTACCTGCACCGTTTGCTGCGTTGCGCGCTGTTGGCTTAAGAGCGTGATGTTCCTCTTCCTTTTGCTCCACGCTCGTTTTTCTAACACTTCTTATCAAGCGTTGATATTGTCTGAGGAGCGCCAGTAAGAGGTTTGATTACGAAGAGAAGCTGGTTTTTTAACACCGAAAGGGCTGTGTGTCAGGACGATATTTTCGCTGAATGAAACTAAATTAAATTAGAATAGAAGTCCCATCCCGAAAGAAGTAGGTACATGACCAACAGATTGTAACCGGAAGCTGTTGGTGAATCGTCAATGGATAAGAAACGAAACACGAACTACTCGAACGTCTGTTCACACCGTTCGTCGCGGCAACACGATGTACACGAGAACGTGTGATGCATTTTACACGCTGGATAAGTCAGGCGAAATGGTAAATCGGGAATAAGGTATCACGGTACGCCCGCGAGATTGTGCGTGACTCAACATGTAAATGTTCGACGGCCGCCTATTAATTTGTTACGTGTTTAACCCAAATAACCATTCCAGGACCGGTAGACGATCGCGCGTATCATGGGTGCAGCTAATGCATGCGACGACTATGGGTACGGCGAGTGGCGCCAATCCCCATAAGGCAAGGTCTGCTCTGCGTGCCACGGTCCTAAGGCTATGTCGAACGGCGACGACAGCGGTGCTTGCCGGGGAGATCGTACGGAAAAACCGTGGAGAAATTTGTTATATCGAACGGCCGATACCGTGTGCACGTTGCTCGCAGGACGTGCTGAGAAAGTCGGTGCACGGTGACTCGCAAGAGAAAGAAGCTGCATTTTAAAGTCGACCTCGATATCTGTTTTGCGGTACTGTTATGCTTGTAAGACGATTGGAATTGTTTTCTCCTTTTTTCCCTTCTTCTCCTTTCTTTTTTTTCTTTTTTGGTTTCGCATTTGGTGATAATGTAATGCGTAACAGCTTAGGTTACAGCAAGACAATAAAAAAAATTGGTTACTGGAATATCATACACGCGTGCCTGTAAACTAAACATTTAATTTCTGCCTGCGATACAATTTATATTTAATGCCGCACTGTTTGCAATAATAACAGTACCGTGAGTTTGTAATTAAAAATAATTACGATACAAAAAATGGAGTAGTTTCGGGCATTGCTTAATTTGGTTTTAATTTCACGTGTTTCATCTGTTATATATGGTTTATAGTTTATAGCGTAACATCTGTTCGTTGTTAGGAGAAATTGTTGTACACGTTTGTTCCTTTTCATTTCGATTTTATTTGCCTCCTCTATCCGCTGTCATCAAAGCTAAACGCGAGGGGCTGCGCGAATAAAAGTCAGAAATGGAACGAAGACGGTACTATCGATCGAATATAGTGCCCAATAAACACGACACACCGCCAAATTAATAGTAATGAAACGTTCGTATCATGATTCGTGCAGTGTATCTTTAAATGAAAACATGCTCTATCTGTTATGCTTTATCGTTTGTAGTGCAGACGGTGCACATTGCGCGATATTCCACGCTGAAACGCAAACACCGCGCATCAGAATCGTAAAAGCAGCGTGAGCATCGGCGTTTCTTGGCAATGATCGCCGGCGCGACGAGTCAACAAACTCATTGACTTTCTTACGCAGAGCCACGTGGACCAAGCGAGTGAGTCATTGTGAGATTACTCCGCGCGATCTCGTCCCCCATTCCCCTTCGCAATTTTGCAAAATATATACGTGTACACGCGTTGCGACAACCCGTGGTACCAATTTCTCCCCAACGTGTTCCCCGTCTCTCACAATCTTTTTAACACACGACCCACGAGCGAGCGTGGAATTTCAACCAGACCTACCAGTTTTCTCCCCCTTTTTTTTCCATTGACGGACAATGAAAAATTGAAGGCGGTTTCATTCAATTTATTTGTTTTTAACGGCTTACACGTGTATGTTGTCGAGTATTATAGAAAAATATGTGTAGACAAATTTGAAAATTAATTTCTCTAGCGGAGCCTTGCAGTGTTTTCCATGCCTAACAGAATATCCAGAATCTTGTTTAAATGTTAAAATGATTGTGCAATATTTATGTGGGATCGCGTGTTTAGTTTAGAAAATCGTGGGCCACGGTCCAAATATAATTTACGAACCACAGTTTCAACCTGACAACTGGGGAAGATGAGCTGTTGATTTAATCATTTATTTACTCCGAAACCCTGGGAACAATTCATATTTACATTCGCAATAATCCATTGCCGAATTTGTATTGGCGAAGGTTGAAACATAGCAATTCAGTTTTATTCACTTTGCATTCCTTGCTGCTACTTTAAGTTTAGAAGACAAGAAAATAAAGCAAGGGGAACGGCAGCGAAAGCATAGAGAAGATGCTCCATCATATCACGTAATACATGTACGTACTACGCTAAGAGCTGCGTTAATAAATAACATACCGGTGTTCGCTTAACGAAGAATAACAATCAACATTACTCAAGCAAGTAAATATCTTTCTTCTAAAAGTCGCAGACACCGGCACAGTAATAAAGAGTTAATTCTCCAGGACCGAAAGATTACTAAAACTACAGTTCGCGACGATTTATTCCCAGCCAAATGAGGTTCTTAGCGCGAGATCTGGGAAAAATGAAAGCAGGATCGGGCGAGAAATATCACGGATATTAATCAGGTCGAAGTGAGGAAGAAAAGCGCGCGTGGCTATCCGTCCATTTAATGCCGTGATTCTAACGGAGCCCTCGCGTTCCATCGCTAGGTTTACACGTACAGGTAACCATCCTATAACACGGTATCCACCAACACGGTTTCGCTCTAACACGATCTTGAATTTGCGGAAACCCTCGTGCAATACGGTTATTTACAACGCGGCTTTATATATTTATGTATACATTCAAATATCTTTTTAAAATTTGTTAACTTATTGAAGGAAGACAATGTTGAATTTCCACGATAAACCACCGGTCATTTGTCTGCGTTTCGTGGTGTCCACCGAGGGCTTTTTCTAGAAACCTATCTACCGTGTTATAGGAGGGTTACCTGTATTTCCCTTCTTCCATGTATCGTTCGTCCACGACCACTGATCGATCAAGTGCACGCGACCAATTGATTCGCAATCATCGAACGTTTCCATGGGGAGGCGAAATTTTTCTTCTTTTTGCTCACACACGTTGCACTAACAGTGTACGCTAAATTACGAAACAGTATCGGCTCCTGTTTGCGTTCGACTCGCGATTACCGGACCAGCGAGTGTTCGCCACAGACCATCGATTGTTTAACTAAACACTCATCTCGCCATGCTTGGAACTGGGGTAGAAGGCCGAGAAAGACCAGTCGACTCGTAAATATTTTTGCACGTAATAATTGCTTCAATGGGAAATCCTTCATATTTCCAACGCACCTTTGCAACTGATATAATAATTTGTTATCGAGTTGGGACTGGCACGGGTTAAACTATAATAACTCGGTTCTGAATAATTGGGAAAAGTTTTAGTTCGGTTTGGGATCCGAATCCAAGTCCCGACAGGCACACATTTGGATTCTAGTTTCGACAGAAGTTTGGGGAATAATGAATATTTTGTATACTTATAGTGCAAGGATCTTATAATATAGCGGGAAGCTTTGGAAGAATAATATTGCAAGTAAATTCCAGGTGCGGTTATGCCAGTGTGTTATTAGATTATTAAATCGTTACTGAAAGTTCAGGTCATTCGATGGCAGATTAGGGCTTCTCTGAAATTTATCATTTTTCTCGGAACGATGTTAAACTATTTGTTTCTGTTATCGCGAAGGATATGTTATCACCGATGTATCTTATTGGATTAACTTTGCGTGATCCATTGCACATCCCTCCGCCTCTGTCCGTCAGTTCATTTAAGTTGTAATTCAGCTGCCAACGCGAATAAATAACACAGGCAACGCGCAGGATTAATATTAAATGAATGTTTATCCTTATTGACGTTATATGATTTTCTAGTTTACACTGGTTTATTTCAGAATTACGTATTTCGATCATAAAATTTGTAACCCCGTTGGTTCCTGTATTTCTGTATCTACTCTATGACAGATTAATATATTATTTCGAATCCAAAATGCTCTCCATTTATCGCACAGCGTACGTCGAACGCGCGCTTGAATAATGCAAAAGTAAAATCAGTTTGTCAAAACAGAGAACAGTAGTATTTAAAACGTAATCTTCAAAGCGCACTACATTAATGCCGCACGCTAATTATTTCCCACGATGTCAGTAATAAAATTGTCGACACACGATATCCATACGTTTCAAGTCAGCAGTTATACTTAAGCGTAATAACAATCGATGCTTCTATCGAATCGTTCATCACGCCGAATGGCTTTCTCATTCTGCACACCGGCGAGGCAATTACACGTGGCCATTGGACGAGATTAATAACCGCGATGGAAAATAAACCAATATCGCGACCTATCGCCGACAACAGGCAATAAAAGATACAATAAAGCGGCCGTAACATCGACGAGATTACGTGGACGCATAAAAATCGCAGAAAGGGAGGCCTCCGACGAAAGAAGCGCGTAAACCGGTCGTGAACAGATAATGGTAAGTCGAAAATGGATCGAAATCGGGATGAACGCGAAGAACGCGATTAACACCGCGAAACTGCCGGGGAAATTCAATCTGTATTGAACACCAAGCCCCGTAAATTTAATTAAAACTTTACTCAAGGAACGGATCGAGCGTACTAAATTCTTTCCCAAAATAAATTGGAGTTCCCGAAGTCGAACACGCCCTTAGGTGACCCCGGATATATCAGGTGGTAAAACCAAATTGTCCACGATACTAGTTCATGGACTTTCTTATTCTTTCTTTCTTTCTTTTCAACTCAACTACGATAAGATAATGAAACGGAAAAGAATTCAGGTATCACGGAGCTACGTTACGCACGTTCTTTAAAACTTATGTGCACGACATTTTCGTAAAAATAATTTACCGTGATTTCACTCGCCCCGAGGTGATTCATTGGCGTAAAATAGGAATTAAGCACGCTATGCGATACGTGTTTGTGCGATCGTTGTTATTCGTGTCTCTAAAACGCGTGGCTTTTGACAATTTGGGAGCAGAATATATCCAAATAATAATTAACCGAAGGGTTCTCTGTTAAATCGCTAATTATGAACAAAATAGCGCATCTTGTTTTTGGGGGAAGCACAATCCTTGCTCCAATCTACAATGCTCCAAAGTGATCGAAAATAAAAATCACCTCTCGAGTATAATTTCCCAGCGTTCTCATTTTTATCCCAAATCCAAGCAAACCGTAAATCAAACAAAAAGACCCTCCATTACTTATTCTCTCGGGAACTGTTAACTCTAACACGAGTGTTTAACAAAAAATAACACAAAAGTCAAACGAAAGAACGAGATCACGCGTAAGTCGAGAAAAGGCATTAATACATTTGTAATTACCCTTTCGTGGGCTGGCGAGTATTTGGCACCTTGTCGAGTACGGTTCTCCCTGACTATGTATTGACAAACGTACAACCGTGAGCAGAAAAGAAAGACGAGAGTCGCAAAGTCGCTGTTAGAGCGAGGAACTGTCAGGTCACGTAACCAATCACCATCACTTATTATGCGGAACGGAAGCAAATTACGGTAACGCGGCGAGAAAGAACAAGAATGGGGGAGAAGATGCAAGGTGCAACGGGAAAAGCGTTAATTTTTGACACGTGTGAACGCCTACGCGGAATGCCTAATTGGCCAATACTGTTTGCGCGACAAGACGTACAGCTCATCGTCAGTTATATCGCAAATTGAAGTTCTGTCTGTGTTTAAGCGATTCGTCTGGCACGTGCGTGCCTCCGCATACTGTGGTGCATTTAAAATTTAAAACGACAAATCGTTGAAGATCGCCGAAGGTCTTTCGAAAAATCATCATCGAAAAATGTGCAGGTATTTCCTTGGATTTTCTGGAAACATTCGGAAACAATCCCTGAGGAACAGGTGGATAGATGGAGAAAAATACGACGGCTGAAATGGTTGACAGACGATGTCCCACGCTGGGAAATCTGCTTGAAATATCGTAGATTTGAAGTGAAATTTAACGATCCGTCGAAAAATCGTACATACAGTATCGGCGATGCACTGCCAGAAAAACCAGAAAACAGTATTTTCTAATACCTGGCCTGTTCTGAATTATTTAGCGGTAATTAAAAACCAACGGGGCAAGAAGACACCGCTGCGTAATCTTCGAATGAAACAGAAGGAGGAGCGTTTTGCTTCGAGAGTAGCAATAAACCGAAGAGTACCTTCTGAAGTGACCACCACCGTGTAAACTCATTACACCCTTTCAACGCTTGCGAAAAGAGCAATAATAGACAGACGAGGAGCAAGAAAGAGGGACAGGCAAGAGAGTAAACGCAAATAGCATTAGGCTAGCCGACATTAAATTTGCATTTATATTGTATTCCGTAATTTATGACAGCGGGACTTATCTCGCGGCATGGATATATGTACGTGCCCGTAATTGTTTTCTCCCCGTGTACCTACGCACCGAGAGTCTCGTGGCTCGCACGATCGCACGATCGCTCAAACTACCCCGATAAAAAAGAGTAAAACGGGTATGAACCCACTAAATAGAGGGTTGAGAAATGAGGAACAGGCAGGGACACGTGCACGAAAAAACAGAGAGGCAGAGGGGGGAACGAGGGGGCAAATGTTCATTGTGGAAGAAGGAACAGAGAGAAAACGATGAACGCCAGGGGAGGGGGAGACACAGGGAGGGAAAACGGCGTACAAAAAAAAGACGGACGCAATAAAGCTCGCCGGGGAGCAACGTGGAGTGCACCGAGTTACGAGTTGTCGCGAATTGTAAAGGGTAGAGCAACAAGACTCACGATTGCGGTCGGAAGAGGGGATAAAAAGAAAAGGAAAGTAAACGCGTTTATTATGTATCTACCACCTCTGTGCGAGCGTCGGTGCACGCTTGCCCGCGAGAAATATACCCCTGTTTGTTCATCTTCTTTTTTCCAACGATGAAATATCCCCGGGACATAGGAAATGCAGAAGGGGATTGGCGAAATATCGGCAAACATTTGAATATGCTAATGCACGCGCGTTTACTAACAATTTGGCGATGAAATAAGGATGTGTGTGGACTTTGGGGGAGAGGAAGCACACAATTTGATAGATAGCATTGTATTTACGTATTCTAATTCTCTGGCACAAATTTTATAATGTTAATAATTGACGTCTTTTATTTCGCCGAGTAAATTTGATCTGGAGAATGAGTACTCAGTCTGGCAACTTTTTATCCAATGAAAATTGCGATATCCACGATGAGTAATTGGAAGGAACAAGGTGTACATTAAAAGAATATGTTTCTTCGTTTAAAAAATAAGTAACGAAGGTTGTTAGGAATGCCAATTATTTAATTGCTATTAATTGTCATCCTCCGTTTTATGCATTATTTATACTATTTATTTATGCGGTATTCAGTGATTTAGTAAGAATGATTAGAAAATCGCGTGATTAATTAAATTCAAAGTGCGCTATTTGAATCTTCATTGACCCCACTTGTAGCTACTATTTACATGAGGATAATGCGCCATTTCGTGAAATTCGTACGTTACCGTGCATATAAAAAAAGTACAGCAATAATTTACGTCCTCATAGGCGACGTTACGCCTGGTATTAGCGTTAAAAGCAGCAATTAACTTTACATTGAATTACCGTTGGCTTAAAGAACTTGCAGTACTGGATTCAATAGAAATAAAGTTCTTTTCGAACGACTCGCTACAATGTGCACTTCTTTTCTCTTCGATGAATATGGCAGTGCTATAAGAAAGAACGTAGACATAACTTACTCAAGTGCAACGTACAATTTAAAATTAACCCCTTAAGTGGTTAATCCATTACCCCCACAATAACACGTTTGCGGGATAAAAAGTTTGTCTTTTGAAATCCAACGCGATATGTAAAAACATTGTGGGATTTTTCTGATAATTTTTTATCCTTTCTGTACATACATAGTATCTGTATTGTTTGACTCTAAAATACTCGTTGCAGCCTTAAAAGAAAACGTGTTCCATCTTGCGTACGAGTTCGTACAAATCGTTCGACATTGTGCAATAAGTATATTTTGGAATAAACTGGAATAAAATTCTGTCATTTCACATGATCGGAAGAAAAAGTTAATTCTTTTATGTACGACTTCATTTTTATTCTCAGATTATTGTACCGCAGAAAAAAAAGTCGCCAGTAGTTCATAGCAAAGAAACAAAGAATCGTGCAGCAATGCAGAAATGTTACACACTGAAATACAAACAAAAAGATACTTAATCAGATGACATAACAACAGTCAGCAGTCTATAGAAAAAGCAAGTTCCACCAAGCAGCCAAATGGTTTAATGCCTGACAATCTATAGAAGGCGTGAGAGCAACACGTGGAATGCCAGTCCACAAAAAAGGAAAAGAAACGATATTTTACGTGAACGAGGAAACGACAGACGGCACGCGACTCCCAGAATTACCCCCGACCTAGTATCGATTAATTAGGCTAATGACTGATCAAATCCAAGCAGACGATGCTCGTAAAAGGATCACCGTCACGAAACCTAAACCAGCCGTAATCTAAAAGACTCCTGTTCGCGATTCACGTCGGATATAGGTCGTCGAACCAATCGTAATTCACTTTTATCGGGAACATTATTGATCAGAAACCCTTTCTGACCAGCCAACGCTCGTTCCATCGATATTTACGCGGCCGATACTTGAATGATTCATACCGGTTATGCGATCGACGTACTTGGTAAATATTGCACGAAGGCTGATGCGTGCGGCTACGACGTAACCTCGGTAAATCGACGTGAATCAACGAAAATTCATTCGCGAAGAGTAAAACTGATTCGTTAATGGATTTACTGGATAGAAGAGTGATACTTGTTCCGGTGGAACTGATAGTTCATAGGTTCAACGGCGATTAAGAGGCAGGATTAACCGCTTCATTCGTAGAAATCCGATTTATTTCTTGAAACAGATTTGTTCGCGGAGATATTTCTTTTACCTCTGTTTCGTTTTTATATTAGCAATGATAGTTCTTTTGAGTCTATTGTTTGCGAAATACATTTCAATAGATCCACAGTTGTTACAGATTATATAAATTCGTCAATTTCATTTCATTCCTCCCATCGGACCAAATGATAATTTTGTAGTCTAACGTTCGAGCGAAATATTCGTTAAAATACTTGACAATCCTTAACGAACAACTCCCCAATTGCTTGAACAATCGCGCGGCGAGCACAATAATGGTGTTCGCTTTTCGTTTGTACACACGTCCGCACAGAAAGAGACACGCGTGTCCCGCATTTGTTTACACGGTCTCGGTTTCCTTTTATCGACAAGCAGACCCTGTCCGCTTTCACGAATGTGCAGTAACTTTCCACAAATAGAGCACCTGATCGACAGCTCGACAGGTTGGTCGTACCATGAGATAAATTCGATTCCACGGCAATTCACCTCGGTCGTTCCTTAATCAAATATAAATAATCGCCAATGCGTCAATGCCAGTTTTTCTTCTCCTTTTCATTTCCTCCTTCTTCCTTCGCTAATATCGATGTCTGACTAGACGAGACAAGTACCGGAAACGTTGGTACGGCAATCATCCGATCGGTTCGCGAAAGCGGACACGCAGAAGAAAGTGTCTACAGGATATGACAAAACAGATATCACGAGTTGGTAGGTCGTCGTAGGTAGAGTCTCATAGTACAGGTATATACTGTACATGAGTCGTGTCACCTTTCCACGTGAAGGAAAAACGAAGTCTTACGCGGTTTATCGGCAATTAAAGGTACAACCGGATCGTAACTCAACGCGTGAATTTGTAACTCGAGTTCGCCGGCCTCGTGCGTTCTTGAACATTGTCGATTGACACCGTTCGAATCGAGTTCGTTACCTCGATGCGAGGTTTCCTTCAGTAATGGAAGTGATCGAAATCTTTCTTATGATTTTCATGCAATCGGATAATCGAATACTAGGTTTGGAACATTTGGAACGCATTTGGAACATTTGGAATGGGTGAAGGACTTGGTATACCAAACGGGATTGGTATCGTGACGACGATAAATGTGCCGATACAATTGCAAGAAAAATTAACACATTGCAAGCCTGGATCCCTGTACTGCAGAAACAAATGAAAGCATTGCAATACAGTGTTATGTATAGAATTATGAAATGATACAGTGATTAGCCATTTGAGGAAGAGGATCACAAGTGCATTCGATAATAAACTCTAATTTAGCAAAGCTAAAAACGTGGTCAGAATAAATACCTCCAAAAATTCTAATAGTCCGAAAATAAAATGGAGTTTATTAACAAAGAACGAGGGATCACAAAAATTTACAGAAAATAAGTGAAAAGAGATAGTTATTGGCCGGGTCAAGACCAGTGACTGGCAAAATATGAGTAGCAAAATATTGGCTGCGTTCGAAGCACGAAAGTACATAGCATTTGAATATGTTCATTAAAAAAAATAATAACCGATGTTTTTTCTTAATATTCATGTCTTTTTTAAAATAGGACCAATCGCTGTCAGATGGCCAATGACTATATTGTTTATCCATGTAACGCACATCCAAGACAAATCTGTGAAGGATCGATATTTCTGAGTAGGTATAATCTTGGAATCGATACTAATTGAGAAGAGCCATGCCCACTACTAGAGATTTCTTTCTTCTTGCAGGATTTCATTGTTCTCCATTGAAGAACGTTATCATAATGTGTTTCGTGCATAAACGTGAGAAGAAATTTCGAGTAGATCGATCCAGGGAAACTTTCTTCGAGTACCCTTATTCTATGGTAATCTGTCAGATATTCTAAATTTGGCCAATGGCATCGTGTTACGTAAAACATTCGGATTTGATGTATTATCTTTTTTACGTACCCTCTGTATTGACGTGTTGCCTAAAGTTAGAAGAAATCGAGCAGAATTTAATTTACTAATCTAATGTGTCTCTTAATTGCCTTTTCACATTATCGAGTGAACTTGGATTTTAAAGTAATTAAATAATAAAGTATTATATTATATAAGTATAGCATATAATATACTATTATATGTATATAAATACTAGATAATATAATATAAATATTTTTTGGTAATTCTTTAATTTTATTTAACGTGTAGAAATTTCATAATGCACATTTCATCTACACAGTAATTTCAATGTAGCTATGAAGAATACTGTTTACTAAATTAGATGGATATGTTGCTTCTCAGAAGCTAGGGATCAATATCAGATGATTAATAAGTCTGCTATGCAACGTAAATTCTGCAGATATGTTTCCTTAAATGAAATATATTGTACACTTTATGCATGCGAATATGGTGAAAGTTGTAGAACACGATGCATCGATATCACTTGGCTTTCAATGAAATGATATCTTCTTGAACTCAATCATGAACGTTTTACAAATACGCGAACGTTGTTCGAATAATGGAAAAGAAATCTCACCTTGTAACAAATAATGCAGGTTTCATCCTAAATGCTGACTCACTTATGCTAATGTTTCCAAGAAGATTTGTAATACGTACCTGAAACAGAAGAAGAAACATCTGTCAATAACAACTATTTCACAAGAAGACAAAAAGCAGTGTCTTGCTTTTGCATACAGGCATTTAAGCATACGTACTGGCGAAACATTTTTCTTCGCGACGGAAATTTTTTCGAACGGTTTTCAACGATAAATAATAATTTCCACGAAAACGAAATTAAAAACGTAATGGTATCATAATAAAACGCATGGCACTATAATAACAGTAATATTGTACCAAGAGATTGGAACGTTTACTCACAAGGAACACCCACAATTTCCATTGCTTAGAAAAGAATGGACAGCAACAATTATCTCAACAAAATGACAAGGTATACCTTCAAATATTTCCAATTATCACCTATATATTTTACACATCTATCCGACATATGACGCATAATAAAAATATTACACGAACATACCTATTCCGTACACGTGCGCAAAACTTAGTGAAATCGGAAATTCAGAGGTATGCATTGTAATTTTTCGTGGAGAATCTTTTTTAATAAACAAACTATCCTCAAAGAAGCAAGCGAAGGTCGGGAAAAAAGATTTGCGCAGTGCTGTAAATACTGTACGCGAAGTAAACGTCCACGTGCCGTGCATCGACAATTGAAGCTGTTGCTTCACGATATTATTCCAAGTATTGTGCCTGATGGATCGTTTCGCCGGAATACGTAAAATGCGCTCACTTCTGGACCAGTCTATCTATGTACGTGTATCTCTCCCATTCCCCTGAATTTCCTATGTTCAAAACGCGATAACAATGAGAGAAACGGGAACGCGACACAATAACGGACTTACGGGACTAGTATGGCTTTATTGTTTTCCCATAACGATAGTACGCTTTCGATATTACGTCTACGATTCGCTTGATCGTTCATCCCCGGAAGAATTCTGCAATTTTCGCCAGTCCGTTCGTGAGAATTGATCAGATAATCGACACTGCTGCCCGAGTTGTTGCTTGTAAGTAGTATCTTTATTCGTGTATAGATAGTGTAATATTTTCAGCCGGGTTTGCGAAAGTCACTTATGAGTATGGGGTAGACAATTGATTGGAAGATTACAACGTGCGCAGATGAGAATTGGTCTACTTTGGATTTCGAAAGTAATCTGTTAAACTTTGTTAGCGAAGACAATGATCTTAGTGATGCTCGAAAGTTTGTGGCTGCAGAAAAAAAAATCTGGGAATGTGACAATTATAATTATTAATAATCCATTAGAAAAGAAAATTAAAAGAGTATAAGATACATATATGTATTTATTTCTACATAGGTGGTTTTGAAAGAAACGCGGGATGTTTTTAAAAGTTAGGTTGAATATAATATTAATCATATACGAATGATTGTATCACGCAGACCGGAGGGGCGTAATTCTTTCTCGACCTGTTGACTGGCTATCAGTATACCAATTCGCGCTTCAAAGTATGTTTCATGAATCATATCTGGTAATACAGAAATGGGCGCCAGGCATCGAGAACTATGATTAATTAACTGCAGAGTTACGTCTCAATCACAAATGTTACGTAGCGCCCGGAGAATGTTGCAGTACAGCTAAAGGTTAAATCAGCTATTTCCCAGTTTATCAATAATTGGAACAGCAGCGTAAAGTTTACTGAATATTCCGTCCGCAATTTTTCTCTCTCGTGAGCCGGCTGGGAAATTAATCTCGTCAAAGGTATCATGCCAATCAGAATTAATAAACTGTCGTTTATTACTGATGCCAGTAGACAGTACAATATTATCCGAATTACGTGCAATGTAACGTTGCCATATTCACCGTGGAATTAGTCTACGTGGATTCATTTACCAATAATTATTATCAAAATTAATCATACACTTCATCAATTGGGATCTCGCGGTTTATTGCAACAATTGGCAGGCACAACAGACAGTAGACGCATAGTAGTCATCAAATTAATACACAATCACTAATTCCTCGTGTTAAGCAGTGCCACATATGTAACACTGTCCTCGTTGCAGACGTAACAATTTTCCCAGACACCTGAAAATCTATTCGAACAATACGTTCTATTCTACTCTCCGTATCGCGTCCCTCGCATTCGGAAACCTACTCGCGAAGCACACAGTGTCATAACAATCTTGACCATCTTCGATCACAACAGTCCCGTTAAACGACAAAAGGGTTAGCAAACAGCAACCTTATCAATTTCCACAGCGAAGACCAACAAAAGGCCGAGCCTTCGCCGCGGAACGCCCATTCAAGCTTCACTCCATCGACACTCGAGAATAAGGATGCTGTCGAGGAGGCAAAAAAAAAGAAAGGGGTAAGAATTTTTGTCGCGGCTCGCCCCGGCGACGCTTTGTGAAACCGGCACGCGGCGTCACCTCTTTCGAACTATCCACGGAGTGCTCAGCTCATTAACAGGGTGTCCTGCGCCAAACAGACGGTATATGCACTTGATTCATTGCCGCCGCAAACAGAAGTGACCGGACAGAAACGGAGTTGCCACGGTTCGTTTTATCAGGTCGCTCGTTAACGGCGAGGAAACACCGGCGACGATCGAAACCACGCAGACAGGGACAGAGAGACGCCCCAAGGGGAACAAAAGACGATTTCCCACGGGCGCACCGATCTGCACAGATCACGCGAAGCTATCATGGCTATTTGTAAAGCAGGCTACATGTTGTTAACGAATCCCATCGCCGCGATGCAAGCTGCGTCAGCTTGCACCGCCATCGCGACGCTGCACACTGGGACAAACGCCCAATCTAGGTGGAAAAAATTCATAACTCGTTTTGCGATGATCATAATACGATGAAATTTTATTTTTAAACTTGGGACCTGGTTTTCTAGTGTTTTTAATGTTAAAAACTAAATTACATTCATTAAATACAGGATTTTTAATTTATTATTTATTTTAATTTTTTAAAAATTAATTATTTTAATTTAATAAATAACACATAATAAAATGTCAACAAAATTAATACATAATATAAAAAGATAATGTAATTAGTGCATAATAAGTGTATGTACAGGGTGTTTGAATTGTAATGTATTCGCCCCAAATATCTATATTAGTCTTACGATATATTTCTGTATTATTCTTTATCTCTTTACTTCTGTCGCTTAAGGATTCATACGTACAAATATTGTTGCATCTTGCCAAACCTTCCTCATCCTTGCCCTTACCCTGTGACTCACCCCGTTTAGTCACCCGTCCAATGTTTCCAATTCCTGACCTATGTCCCTAACTATTTTCCATCCCTACTTTCGACCTCTCCTATCACCCCTACTCCTATATTTCAGATCCCTTATAAACCCTTGACCATTCCTCCTCAAAGCTCTTTACATTCATTATTATCTTACACTTCATACGAAAAGGTTCATTATACTTATTATTACCATACTACAAGACCAAGTTCGCTCATTATTACCATACAAGTCCAAGCGCACTCATTATCATTCTTACAAGTCTAAGTGTTAATAAAATCTCTTAAAAACCGAAGTGGATGTTCAAATTTTCTCTGTGTACATTACAGAATATATGTGCCGTTTGATGTAGGGTATGGCCGCGCGGAAAGTCCCGTTTTTCGTATAAACCTATATAAAGTTTAGTACGAACAATCTACAGATAAATTTTTTATTCTGTATTAAACTATAACCATTATACTTTACTTTTACAAAGTTTTTTGCCTGATATATTCATTTTTTGTTAAGTTATATAACAAAACGTGGTGATATGTCTCGAAATTGACAAGAACTTTAAAACAATAGAACTCAAAGAATTGCAAATACTAGCAGCCAAATTTTTGTACATGCATTCTACATAGTTCAAACTTTAGTACCATACAAGTTTCAAAGCGGACTTTTGCGGACTTTTTTAGTTCTACTTTATTAAAGTCAGGTAAACGGCGTCAAAAAAATGCTTTTGAAAAACATACAATAATTATTGTAAACGGCATTATTTTTAAATTTCGTATATTGCTATGTGAACATTCACTTATGCTAATATACTCCATAATGCATAGAAGTTTAAAGAATGGTACTAATTCCTGTCATATGATTTTCTTTACAACGGAAATAAATGTACGATTTCGTCGTGATCAGGTTTGGAGTTTTCAGAGGTCGATTTCCATACTTAAATAATCACTAAATTAATTATTATGACCATTATTAGTGTCAGCAAACATTCCTTAACAAGAATAAATGAAGATACGGCTGTTTCGCGATTTGAATTTTTTCCGCCTAGATTGGGCATTTTCCCCATTGTGCGCTGTGGCGCCTGGGGTATCTCCGGTTGGAGAATTCCAACGAGAAGCGTGGCTAACCGCTTTATCGTATCAGCCTAATCGTCGATAATGGAAACGATTAGTATTGCTGAGGGGATGCGCAAGTGCTGGGGGACCGGAATGAGATGCGTAAAAGATCGGGGTGACAAGGGGTAAGATTGACGACTGAGTTTTGGAGTAAGAACTGTTATACATATCTGGTACATTTGGGAGGTTTCATCTCCTTCCTGGTTATCTATGTTAAAATATGTTAATTGCAGCAACTTTTAATAATAATGATAATAATAATATTGCGGGTAAAATTCTTTGGTAAAGTACATACAAATAAAGGTATATTAAATAAAATTGTTATGGGTCATTGGATTGGTCTTGATCCGAGTTAGAACAGTACAATGATAAAAATGTGCACTCACATTTAAAAAAAATAGAGCACGCATATACATACAACGCGAATTCCTAATTGTTTAACAGATTGAGTTTTTTTTGTTACAATTCTCTAGAATTGAATTGCAATGTATTCGAATTTATTTTTGATAATATTTGTTGCTTTATGGCTTCTGCTAACTTTTGCGTCAGATTGTAATTTCATCCAAAGTGATAGTTCCTTTTCACTACTCTTTTTTTGAGATCGAAAAGATGTTACGTATCGGCGTTGGCTGAAAAAGGGAAATATCGCACACAGGCCGCAGTAATTTTACAATCCACTGAATGTTAGCCTATTTATGCTCGGAATTTCCATGACAAATTTGCGACCAGGAAAACGATTTCTACAGTGAACGACGCGAGATAGATCTTGCGTTGGAACGAGTAAGATATTCTATTTTTACGTCACATCGCATTGCCCTATGCTCATAAACATAATAAAGGTGTGTCTAACAGCTTTGAATTATACTTGAAGCAAGAGCGAACGTCAAATGGCGCGGGCGTGAGAGTAAGTTCTAATCACAATTACATCTCATCAGATACGATCATGTATGCAAGCTTGTACACGACGATCATGCAGCTAAATCCAAACGAAATACGAAGAAATTGATCTTGAACATCAGTGACATGCAGACTTTGACAGTTTTCGAAATTCTTGCCGACAATTCAAACGATTCGAATTAAAATTCTAAAACAAAGAAATCTCCAGCCTGCATTTCCATAGAGATACACGATATTTGATCAGCTCTTAAATTCGTAAAAAAATATAGACACTGTCTGCATTAGAAATGTTACACACAATTCTTTCGTATATCCTGAAGTTTGTTAACCCTGAGCAAAATGGTTATCAGCGTAAATTTGTCGCAAGGAGAGAAAAAACGAAAAGCCCAATTGATCTCCACAGTGATGCAGATAATATCAACGCAAATTCGAAGCACATAAGGATAGATCGGTTCCATTTTTCTCCACCGTGTGCATTCATTGAATTATTCACTGACCTGTCCGCTATCCGGCGTATCCAACGAACTGAAACGTTCGAACAACGACCGTGCAAAATAAAAGTGAGAAAATCATTCGCCTCTTTCAATATTCGATACAAAATAAACTCTGCACAATTCTACGATCCATCGTCCACGATCGCCGTGAAAGAGAAGAAAATATACAAGCGACAAAAAACTGTCAAGATCTAGCGTGCACGCCGCGAAGGGGCCACGGATACCTGCATTCCCGTGGAAACTAGCCGGCCGATCGTTAATGAAATAGAAATTCTAGACCTGGAATATCATGCGATCGTCACGAGTTCCGTTCTGCCGATAGCTCTGGAATGTCCACAGATTCAGGGCACGCTCGGTCCAAACACGCTGTCCAACGATCTCGGTTTCAGAGGAAGCTAGAAGCAACCTAACCGACGCCGTTTCTATCGCGTGGATCTCGCAATCCTTGCTTCTCATTTATACCGGGAGCAACAAATCTTAGTCTTGTCACGGAAGTCCCCATTAGGCGGCGAGGCCGCTGGCGAGGAAAAGTAGGATCGCATACTGTACAATAACCGTGAAATGAAGCGGAGCAAAAGCGAAGTGTAACGCACGGGGGGACCTATATTTATTCCCCAGTCCCATTCAATTTGATTAAATACTCGCTGTTCTGTCGAGACGTTTTGAAACTTCTATTGGAACGACTACTTGTTACCCTATACGAAAATACAGTTTATTACAATATATGTATCTCTCCACGTAAATATTGTACAGCTGTTTTACCGAACACCTATCCCATGTATTGATACTGTTCGAAATTCCAAGGTGCGCAATATTCTTTGACACGACACTAGAATACAGATAAATGCATTTCGTTGGCGTCCAAGGGTGAAACAGGATCAGTGCATTTTTTATCAATTGTTTTCTTAAGGGGATATTTGTGTCTTGTACTTTGGAAAAATCGATTTTTTACTTACTACACTTTCTTAAAGTACACATGTACGCAAATATCTGTGTGTTCACCCCCAGGACCGTTTTTCAGCGGGAAAAGAGAATGGTACCATCGTTAGCATAACACGAACCGCATTCGCGCCAAGTTAACAAAAGTATAACAAACTCCCGCCACAATGCCTACATGGCGTTAATAATTTTGAAACAAGGAATCCGCGGGAAACCATAATTTTTACAAGGCTTGGTAGCTCCAGTGTCAACGCGGTTACAAGGTCCCGTCCGGCCCATTATTTTTATTCCGCGCGCTCAGACATTACGTGACACGGTTCCGTTCCACGTGCCCGAACTGAACTTTACACTCTGCATCGCTTATTCCCATCCGCGACCCCAGCACGTCTCGCCCCGATTGATCCCCCGATAAGCCTCTCGTCGATAATCGCCGCTGGTATCTCTCTGCGAGCCTGAAGCAACACATTCTTGCCGCTTACCGCGGGACAATTACGAATGTGTCGCTCGCCGACTAATCGCTTTTAACGTACAACCGTCAAAATTAGCCGGAACAGATAGGATCGCTCGGAATTCCGAATGACATTCCCCACGCTGCAGTATTCCGAATCTCCGCGTGGGCTGGATCGACCGCGATCCCTGCTGCCACCGTTCCACCGGGGGCTTATCAGCGTGTAATTCAGCCAACGGGGATAGTAACGCCCCGGTGGACCGTTGATCCGCTGCAAAGTCCACGCGAGCCAATGAATTTTGCACGGATGATGAAAGAATCGAAACGCCGCGCCGGTCGGCCGCTATCCTCGAAAATCACGCGCACTGTTTACTCGAGCGAATTATTATGTAACTTTCGTTGTATATATCTGTGGTTGGAATAAGACAGCCTTCGCGTGCCTTCAACTCCTACGCCTTGCGGATATTTCGTTTCGTGTTCCGCGTCGGAGTTGAACGTTTGACACGTTCGCCGCGTATCGAGTGCAGTTGTGAATTTTCGCCAGGCGCGGATATTTTCGTTGCGCGTGTTTGTCTCGTGCTATAGTCCCGTTCGCGTTAATACAATTTTGCGACGTCTGTAACTTGGCACGGGCCGCGATTAGAATTGTTTCACCGATTGATTCGAAGTTGAAGTACTTCGTTCAAGGCGACGGGAGTTTATGTTTCTCCTTTTATTGGCGAAAAAGTTGCCGTAGTGTATAGAAACCACATTACGCGTTACGATGGATGTATTGAAGTATGGGGAAGTTTGTTCTTATAGGCGGCACACTAAGCAAGGAACGTTGACGGGGAAATACGTGAACGCCACACGATTTAATTTAGGCCACGCTTGACTGGACGAGGATTTGTGTTACAACAGAATAACGATCCCAAGCATGCAGCCAAACTTTGCCAAGAATGCCTAAGAGAAGAAGAAGAAGAAGGAATACTAATTAACACGAGCGGCCAGTTCAGACGCTAGATCTAATTGTAAACCTCATTGAGTTCGTATAGGATCACGTATGTACGTAAGAAGGTTAAAGAACATTGCCAAAGTAAAAAAAGATTCCTGAGAAGGTTCCCTAAGAAAGGCATTCCAACGAGCACCAATAAATAAACTGATTGATCAAATATTTAGAATGACTCGAGAATGAAACAAATCTATAACTAGTTTATAATCCCAAACGAAACGAAAATATGTTACAGGAAATGATTGTAAAAACTTGCAATGCCCCCATTAAATTTTATCCAAGATATAAAACTAAAAGGCTGAGAAGCTTTTAAATAAAAGCTAAACAAAGAGACCCGAACGCAATGCAAAAGTTAAACAGAAATCCGTGTATGTTCTACTATCTAACAATTGTACAACGTTTCGTTCCCTTTTGTGTACCAGCGACGCGCAAGTGTTGTGCCTTGTGATCGAACACAACCAAGCAACGTCGGCTAAGTGAAGCAACGGGCTCTGTACGTACACGCGTTGTAACGAGATCACTATGCAACGATTGCGCGCGCTCGTCGCAATGGCATCTATGCCTAAGGTAATTGACCCGTGGCGTGCTTTACGCAATTCTTAACTGGGCTTCAGGGGACTTAGATTCCACGTACGCGTACCTGGCTCCGATCTACAGTCACCTGTGCTCCGACGACGACGCCGATGCTGACCGACGAGCACGACGACGCGACGCGAGAGGCGAACGAACGTTCTCTCCAGGGTCGTTCGACTGCATCGATATAAAACTCCCACGTAGCGATGGGAACAATATTTTTCAATTGATATAGTAGGGTAGAGCGAAGCGAATCGGATCACAGAACGAATCGGATCGAAAGAAGAATTTAGTTGAAATTTGTTCTGCTATTATGGAAAAAATCGTTTAGGTCGTACATACACTCCTCATGCCCTCTCTATGCACCTCTTTCGATTGTGTTTTTATTGTTTTACAATACCGTTTAGTGTTGACACGCATCTCAAGTTTACCTTACGCGGACGAACGTAATAATTTTGGCGCAGATCTAAAATACATAGCTCGCGATTTCTTATTTAAAAATAAAAGGTAAGCTTTAACATCCAAATGTGTTTAATATTATTAGTTTGTATAGTGTCCAGAAATAATATTTGATACAATTTTCACTATTATATCGTAATTTGTTTACGTATTTTATTCACTTTAAAATTATTATTATATGGGGTGAATCGGATCACTCTTATTTTTGTTTATTTAATTAGTTGCATGACTTTAAATGCGTTAATAACGTATACATGTAGGATAGAGATGGTTTCTAAATTGTAACTATATTTTTTTTACCATCAAATAAAAAGTGATTCGATTCGCCCCGGTCTACCCTATATAGGTCCTTCAATCTACAGTAACAATGCGTAACGAAATGTACCTAGTGATGTTCAACGCTATTCGATGTTAATCATTATACACAGGATATAATCACGTGTATCCAATTCTCTGATAAAATGATAAATGCAAGTTAATAATAATTTCAATAATTTCTCTATTGAGACAACCGTGCGAATACACAGCGAGCATTTTCCCGTCGAAGCATTTCAATTATCTCAAACAAGTATCTGCCGTTTGATTACCGATTTGCTTGGACAGTCGATGAAGGAATCGAATCGCTCCCATCACTACTCTCACGATCACCAGCGACGTTCCAATCGCGCGACATTCTTTTTCCTCGTTCGTTACAACCACTGGCCATAAGTATGCCATCCGGTTGGATAGTTACACCATCGTCCTCGCGTATTTTCTTCACGCTGTTCACCTGTGCGATCCAGACGCGATATCGAAGGTACGTTGAAGATCGAGTGGACCAGATGAATGTATACACGGCGGAACATAACCGACTCGGAGACGTGGACAAATCGCGTGGACCGTTTAACGTGACAGGGGAATAAAGTTCAGCTAGATAGGGTGGGAAGTATGACTGGTGAAAGAGACGTTGTTGAATCGACCGAAGCGAATAAATCTCTTATCGGCGATGATGATACGACGTTCCCTGAATTCTTAAACGAAACACAGTACCGTACAACATTTGAACTTCTTCTTCGCTGTACTATACGGGAGATCCTTCCTGATTAAGAAACATTCTCTTGTGTAATAAAAGAGGCGACAGATTAATTGAGAAAAAATATATAAATAATATATAAAATACCCCAAAGCTACCTGTACCGCTGTGAAACGACCAACGTCTCTAACAGTACTTCAACATATAATCTCCTCTGCAGTGAACACAATTTTTGTTATTAAAAGTTTATTACTAATTACCTACCTACACGACTAGAGTTGCATAAAAGAGTATTAACCCTTTTTTCTTTCGACGATTTTACTGAATCTCTCTTTACTGCCAAAAGCTTTATCCGACTAGCTATCAGATGCTGGTCACGCAAAAAGAGTATCAAAGGTGACGCGTGGCGATCTTTTATGGGCCAAAACAAGTTGGACGGAAGGAACGTTGAAATAAATCAGGATTTCAGATACATATATAAAAAATATATATATAAAATCGGCTTGCTAATATCTGTCGGGCTCGATTCGCCCAGGGTATATCCAGTAAAATTCTTCTTCCTCCGTATGTCCCTTTTACCCTTCTTAAGGAGGTGCCGAAGGGCACGTTCCTCGGCATGCTTCGTGAGAAGCTACGGTGGATGATTCCCTGAGACGTGACTACGTTCAGCACTTCTTCGTTCGTTTTATCAGCTCCGTGCCCCCGAGAAAATACGACAATCGTAGATCTCGATGGCGTACAGTGATTTCTCGAATCGTATATCGCAATTTCTATCACGGTGCAATACTACTTTAATTGAATTTCAGAGTCGGATTGGACTCTGTATTAGATTGCTGTATACATTTTTTGTTGGTACACATAAATTACGTATAGATAAAAGTGTGAAAAATTGTTTGGAGCTTGTTAAAAAATTCATTAGATGAATTCGAAAAATTTCAATAGGACAGTAAATACATCGGAAGGGGTAATTCACTTCTACAAATGTCACAGAAAAATATAAAATTGAAATGTTGATATAAATCTTAAGCTCCGCATACCAAAGTGAACCTTTCCTCAGTGGAAGCAACAAAGATCAAACAACTAGCCTCTGTTTGCAAAATAATTAGCATACTCGCAACTAATTCAACTTCTTTTTCTCTTGGGCAGTGGTCTCGGGCAAACAATATTGCACTCGAGAGAGGGAAACGCTGGGCACAAAAGCACAGGGACGCTCATAAATACATTCCTTTGCTGGGACTTTCTCCAAAGTGCTCGAGGAGAAGTGTACGAGCAGAAATAACCGCGAAACAAGAGAAAACAACGTTAGAAAAAGACAAGCAGCCGTGCAAGAGGCTGGTAAAACGAAACAGAAGGCAAGAATCAAAGCGAAACCGTGTACTATATGCGTGCTCGACGTGAAAAAGTAGATAACCAACCGTTGGAAATCGTTTGTCGTTCTGTTTCACACGGCAGATGGAACTTGTGAATGAAGCCTCTCGCTCTTTAAACAGACTCCTCCTTTGGCTTCCGAATTGAACAATTGAAAATCTCTTGAACCCACGCTTGATTATAATTGCAATCGAGGGGCAAATTCGGAGAAAACGCGAGAAAATATGGTCATCGACCTCGCACGAAATTTGTATTTCCTACATCAGTATTAAGTAATGACAAGTCAGAATGAAAGTATTCGATTTTGGTACAGCATTTAGAACTGCCTCGATTTCGTAGACTCAGCTCGACTCAATTTCACGTGCAGCAGACAAACCATTTCGTACAGTTAGTTGCATATGTATTTTACACCTGTATTAACTAAAAAACAATCGCATCCAAGTAGAACCACACAATTCCGTAAATCTGATATTGCTCGTCACCAACCACAGAGTGCTCAACACCTGTCGTCCCGTTACCAATTAAACCCATTCAAATCGATCCCATTTCTCTGCGCACAATAGACGAAAACAATACGCAAGACACTTCGCACGGCCAGAATTCTTCGTCGTTTCAGCGCTTCTGTTGAAAACACCCCGCTGAAAACCCGGTTTCCAAATTAAACAGAACGATACTGTCGTAGCGTGCCCGGCGGCGGCAATTACGCGGACGAAAAATCGAAATCGAGAAGCGGAACCTCGAGTGAGGTAAAGACGAATACGAATAGTAACAAGGAGGTGGGAGGAGCTGCGAGTAGAACGGAGGAGAGTAAAGTTAGATCTCACAGCCGCGTTTCCGGCAAGTTCCTGATGACAAGCCCCGAATGACGAGCGCACAATGGCGAGGAGACTGTCCTTCCTACAGGAGATGAGTTCTTGATTGCACTGACGTTACTCCAGATGCAATGTCAAGGCATCACAGAGACGCCAGAGGTGCGACCGAATTGAGATCTAAAATCGTTTCCTTTGACCGTTTGCTACACGCCGTACTCGCGTCGCTGGAATTCTTTTATGCGACTGCGTCGAATCTCTTGTGAACGTTCATTTAACCCGAGACCAACGAGCATCGGAGTATGTATGTATTAGGTCGTCCTATAAGTTCATACCGCGGATGCGTTTATACCTTGGTAGGGGATTTTGTATTTTGAGTTTCTTCCAGCCAACCAAACAATTCATTCAGACAAATACCGTGCTCAGTAGGATAGATTGAAAGGAGCAATAAGAGTAATACGACCAAAACTCGTGAATCGGTACAATGTGGTTTTTCATCACGAAAATGTAGGATTATTTTTATGGGAATTGTGATTGTTAATTAAACTGTATCTCAACTCTTAACTATTTTATTAATATGGCATATCACCGCACAATACTCTTCTCAACAATAATCTCCAAGGCTTCGCAAGCCCTTCTATTCTCTTTCACGTCTCAAACTATTCTCTCAATTCACTCACGACTCAACTCTACTATGCTCTCCGATTCAACTCTGGTTCTCGCACGCAACGTCGATTCAATATATTCGTTCACTCTTAGCTTTCATCTCATTCTATCCTTCATTCGCTCTCACTCATTAAGACACACACCGACACACATTCGACGTTTCCACTAACACTCTTCTTAGATATAATATAATACTTCTATAATACTACTATAATAGATACTTCTCGTCACACGATTCATACAAAACCCTTTCATATCATTTCCATGAATGCAAGACCACATGTGGCACAAAACGTGCAAAAAAATTACGTGAATTTGGTTAGCAAATTTTATTACACCCACCACATTCTCCAGATATTGCTCCATTGAATTATCACTTATTCTGGTCCATACATCATTTTTGGAAAACAAGCATTGTAAAAAAGTATTTTAACGAAAAACCACGGAAATTTTATGGTGACGGTATAATGACTTTACCGAAAAGACGGGAAGAAGTTGTGGAACGAGATGGTGATTACGTTTATTCATAAACTTTAAAGGTATGTTTCATACATTAATTACTTATGGGACTACCTAATACAACTGCTTTCAACAGACTTGCACAGAAAGATTTCTCTGCGTAGATTTTTTTTTATTGCCACTGCTTCGTAGTGATACATTTTATAAACTTCCGGTTATATTTTATATTTCAATGGGATGCCGTAAGAAACTTGGCAAAACTAGTAGTGAATAATTTAGTTCTTAGAACTTGATGTATATTTGCGTGTACTAATATTATCACATTTTAGTATGCGTGTATAATTAAAGTCTAATGACCCAAAGCCAGCAGTTTTTATCGAAAAGATTACCGTCACTAACAGCAACGGGGCGGAATAAAACATACCATCGAGATGTTCAAGTCGAGATACCGTTTGTTGTATACATATCGTGAAATTTTAATACGTTTCAGAGTGATCATTAATTATCACCCATACGTGTGACATATTGCACTCGATTTTGAACAGCAATATAGAATTGAAAGCTGTATGTACATCCTACACTATCCTACCAATCTGCCATTATGCTACAACCAAATAATTTATTCACACGTGCCGCCGAATCCCGAAATTCCCCTGCAAAATTAACGATCGAACGAAAGAAAGAAGTTAGAAAACGAACGATAGAAAAATATCTGATTACAAATAATGAAAACGCAAAACCGTAACCTGCATTACAGCACAGAAAACAAACAAAAATCCAGAAGTGTCGAGCAGCGCGAACTGCAGATCCACCAAGTAAGGCAACTGGCTCCCCCCTTGCGGATTAGATAGATGGCCTGGAAAACATTTTGAGGAAGAAGGAACGAGAAGCGTCGGGAGACAAGTGACGCGTAGCCGTGAAAGGGTAGCACGACGTGGCACAAAAGAAACCGAAGTTTTCGGGGGCATCTGGGAGAGGAGAGGTGGGAAGAAAAACACAATAATAACGCGATCCTCGGCGCACTGTAAATACGTGAAAGGGAAAGGCGGAATAAAACAATAACGGGACAATTGGTCCACTTTGGCCGAAGTTTCCGCGGCGGAATAAAAGGTGGCAAAGAAAAGGGTAGGAGAAGAAAAAACGAGAAACAAAGGGAGAAGAGAAAGAAAGGGTGGCGGAGCTTCTATCCGCAGGACGACGGAACGAGACGACTGGACCAGAGAGAAACGGAGAAAGAGGACTGCAGAGCAGGGAACGAAGCAACGGGAGAGGGATGGAAAGGGGCGGGAGGGGGTTGTCTTGAGGCCGACGCCCAGATCGATGCTCCCGTCTGAGGTTCCTGTAGGCGGAGGCTGTGCAGAATTCCAGACT
Organism: Nomada ferruginata; assembly: GCA_963583965.1. Classification (NCBI taxonomy): domain Eukaryota; kingdom Metazoa; phylum Arthropoda; class Insecta; order Hymenoptera; family Apidae; genus Nomada; species Nomada ferruginata. Next base: position 18,084,835 of record OY757213.1, read on the forward strand.
GTAAGGACCTCCGTGCTCCTTGCTGCATGCAACTTCCTCCCGTTACTTTCCAATCGAGACAATCCCACAGCCATGGATGCTTTAAAACCATCGGAACAACGCGCTTCTTACTCTTGGAACTTCGCCACCCTGAACGGAGGGGGCTCGGGTTCACTTCCGGTTAGATTCTGAACCGGTACTAGCCACGGTCACTTTGGCACTTCAATGTATTTAGAAGGGGGGGAAAGGACACATCTGCCTTCGCGTACTGGAGTGTTTTATGCTGATTCTCGGGGAGGAAGTTCTGTGCTTTTGACTGGATTACTCTGGCGGGCTAACGCGGCGAGGTGATTGTAGACTTTGGGTTGCGTTAAAAGGGCGGAAGTGTAGAAATTCGGACGGCGGAATGCTGAATGATAATTAGAATCTGCGGGATTATGTTGTTTTCTGTTGGGCAGAATTTTGCTGCGTTTCAAGCTTCGTATATGTCTCTTGGTACATGCTATAATATATTGCATGTTAAGCGTACACGCGGTATGCGAGAGTAGTAGATTTTTGTGGTAGACAGAAGAAGAAATTGTAAGTGTGTTTCTCGTAAAATGAATTTCACTTGCATACCGTGAACGGGGAAAGCGATTAAATTTGAAAACCGTACGATCGTTTCACCGTGAAATGTATGATTGACAGGCCGAAAGGTGTGTGAGATTTTTCTGCAATAAAAATCTGGTTATATCATAAAACCTTTTGCTCGGGAATTAGCGGTGAAAGGTTGTGGGTAAAGTACTTCTTAAATGTTACGACATTTATCGTCACTACCATTTAATCCGATATATGCATCCAACACGCCTACATTTCTTACAGGGAATGGATGCGTACGCATGCGAACAATACTTAAAGAAAAGGGGAGAACTGCGGGATGAATTACACGAAAGGTGAAAACGTGCAATTAAGAACGAGAATATTAAAGAGCCGGCCGAATATTAAGGTATTATTTCTATTCCGTAATAACAGCGTATCAAAAACGTTTACAAGAAAATACACAACACTTTGAACATCGTTCATACTAAATACACAGCGTCTGTAAAAAAATCTATAACCTGTCTTTAGAGAGAAAATCAGATAACACCCCAATATACCCATGCCATAAGACGTCATACGCGATACTCTTTTCTATTCCATTCCATTAGACGAAACTAAATAACGACGACCAATGGATTCTCCAATCCCCAACAGATCTCACTCTCTGTCCAACAAACATTTCCCTACAAGGGTTCCTACAGTTCGCGTACACGCTCGCATGGATTAACAATATATGCTCGGGATCGACGATCCATCGCGAAATAATACCTCGCGATGACAGTAATCTCGCCGGACGAACAATTCCTGAATGATTCATTGTATTGCGTTACGCGAACATCGGGACAAAAGTAAAACTGCTGGGCATGGGTCCCGTGCTGCGGTGCGAAAATTCAGTGGCGACCTCGTACGCGTCCGAGGACACGAAAAAGGAAAAATCCACCGAAGGGTTCTACATTTGCCGGACGATCCATCGAGCCATTCACACGGAGGAGCCCCATTGTACGGTATTGCGGCCCTCCACGGGGTGAGTCCAGCCGGTCTTAAGGGCACATGTGACAAATGCCTTTATTCGTTTGCTCACACCCTTTCCCCGCACGACGGTCGCAACGAGGCACGTATACGCACTCCGCGAAAGCATTCTTCTGCTCATCGTTCCTAGAACTCGAGCACGTGCCATTACAAGCCTTGGAAAATGTCAATAACCTTTAGCTCTGCGCGATAAAACCACGCACAGCTCGATTATTTCCTGGCCGGTGTTGTACACATGGTCTCGACTGGCCTCGAGAATTATGTATCGAGTGAAACGCGGGAAAATCGAGGAGTCGACGTGCTCTGCGCGCGGATGTTTTCGTTACGTTCACGCTCTTTCCGTGGATTTGAATTATTGTTGCTTCGCAATGGCCTATTAAGTTTGTTCGATATCGTTGGGATATTTTTGCAGGGTTGTTAATGATGATTTTGAATGCACAGTGTATAACCCTTGGAAATATAATACTTTTAAAATGAAACTAGATTTGATAGTGATTTGAATTGTTTCTGGTTGCTTTAATATATTTTAGGTAGTTGCTTCTGGAATTGGTAAACTTGGTACCCAGAATCATTCAAAAGTACCATACTGGTACTCTGTATCTGCTATTATATTTTTCGTTGCATGAATTTGTTTTGCGAAACGTAGCTTTTTCTAAGAAAGAAGATATCTTTTTTGTTAGTATTTGGGCAGCAAATATTTTAATGTATGATTTGCGACGATAGAAATCTGATGTACAAATGTAAAAAGTATCGAAAGGCAACTAGTCCATATTGCTTCTGAAATTTATTCTTTAAGTACTATCGCACAATTATCACTTTATCGTTTAAAAACAAAACAAGTTGCGTAATGTTTCCCTTACCACTTACAATCAGTTAACCTCTCGAACAAACCACTTGGTAAAACGATATACAGAACACAACAAAACAATTTCAAACAGATCCAGATGTAGATTGTACGTTGAGAAAAAATACGATTAATCTAGGCCACGAAATCGAGTCACAGATGTCGCAAGGACGTAATTTCGGTGCAAAATCTTGAAAGGTGTTGAGAAATAGGTTCGCCCATACTAAGACGGCTCATCATTGACGCTGACAAATCGAATTATTCGCAAGCTACGAGAGAAGAGAGAGAGAGAAAATAACATGCGTTTCACTTGTCGTTGCGGTCAATCGATTCCCATATTGAGATTCGAATAGCTCCAAATCTTCAAATGTCGACAACAAAATATGAAAAAGAAAAAACCTAAACTTTGTCATTGAAAAATAGGAAAAAATATCTTGTACTCCAAGAAATTTTTATAGGACATGAAATATGGTCTCTAACTCATCAAGATCAAGGTCGACAATGGAATACATGGAAGCTTTTTAAACTTTCTCGAAGGAATTATTTGGACGTTAATACATACATGAAAAGAAAAAGGCGAAAAAATTACGCGTGTTATCCTTGAAATGGCCAAGATAAATTAATAATCCTTTCTCGTAAGAAAAAATGTAAGTCGAGAAACAGTTCATTAACTTTCACAATAACTTATCATAGATGCTTGTATTCGCATCGAGATTAATATAAAGAAAACTAGTTGCAAGTATAGACTCACGGTTGTTGAACACAGGGAGCACACCAGCGCAGGTCAAATTTCTAGGCCGCAAATGAAGTGTGCAGACTTACCTGTAATAAATATAAAAATAAAATGCTTATCGTTTCACGCTGTGTTCGCGCCTACAATTATTATTAAAGCGAACACCAGCGGCTACGGTGTTCACGGAATCATCCTTGTTAGCAGTGACAACGAGGTAAAAAAAGCGGTAGGCATGGAAAATCAAAAAGATGGAGCTCTGTGGCAGCTCCGAAATACTTTCAATTTCTGTTAATTAAAATACCAAACAGTTCAAGAACAATAAATTTCCTACAGAATTGTTCGATCAAAGAAATTGTTTCGGTATGCGTAACTTCTACCTCTTTTCAAAATGATTTAAGGTTCCGTCAGCCACATCGGGTTTGACGATAAATGCGGAAGGGTTTGAAACATTAATTATCGCCTTTATAATTGATATTAATAAACACGGTGTGCTTTATTGCGTCATAGATTAACTTAGGCCGACTCGACGGCGAACGTGCGTTTCTTGCGAAGAACGTAAAGCAAGTGACGCTTATTTACGACGACAAACTTCCAAATCAGCATTCCTTACATAGTTTAATGTTTCATTGTTTTCCTGGAAGTATGACATCAATTTGCTTCAAGCGTTGTGAAGGAAAAGGGGATTATATGAATTTTAATGATTAAAATACAAATCGTAGGTATAATTATTGAATGTTATTTAAATATTGTATATATTTGTATTTGTATTGTAATTTTATCAAAAATAGTTACAACGTAATTCAATATACGAAATATATTACATTTCATTATTACTGCCTGAATCTCTCGTACAATATTATGAAACAATATTAAACGGATATGCATTGTAGATGAAAGATATTGCGGCATGTATCGATTTCCCTATTTTATAACTTTCAAACGTAATATGAATATTTCAAGTGACAGAGTAATCTCTCCAGTCCTATATTTGAAATTTATGTAATGCCTGAAAACGTAGAAATGCAGTTGTATATTTCACAATTGTGGAAGATTTTAAGAATGATAGGAATATCGATATCGAGATATTCCGCAGCCTTAAGTTATTATTACATTGACACACAAATGTCCAGAATGACATACTATTGGCAGCCAATGCAACATTAATATCTCGTGTGATTGACTGATTGACATATCAAACAATACAATAAGATAAGATACAATTCCTTGACATCGCTACAAATCTTTTACTATTACTTAACGCTCCCGCAAATAGACTCGAAACAAATAATTAAAGCTACCAGTACTTGATTTATAATGATATTACATATTACTATTACGCATTGATTGTGTTATCAGAAAGCGCTTCTCACGATCAATCACTGTCTTCGTGCCAGTTTCTTTCTTTCAATTCTTCAATTGTCATAAAATTTATACATTCGTATCGATATTTCCATAACAAAGAAAGGTGATAAACAATTGTCACTTCCAAATCCATACGTGACACGAACAAAAATGTGTCCCGATTGTCCAGAACAAATATCTTTAATCTATAAACCACAAAAAAAATTCTACACCTACGGTAAAAAATATATGAAAAAAACCCCTAACTTTCCACAAACTTGGGCCAAACTGTTCGGCTATAAATCAAAATCTCTTACTCTTCGCATCGATCATCCCCTCGATAAATGTCACAAATTCCTTCCAAACCCATCTGCGAGCAAAACACCCCCGAAAAATTCGCATACCGTACTAATCGGGCGTTACGCGTACTCAAAATTAAGTCAGCCCGCGAGCCATAAATTGCGCTTCGGCGCGACACGTTTCCAGAGATAACGACGGGTGGAAAAAGAAAGCGGCGCGATAGGCCAAGCAGTGACATGCCCACCGGGCTGTCTGCCTTTCTTTTCGACCTTACAGTTAAAGGAACGCGGGCGCACGCTAATTGCCGGCGCAACGGATTAAAAGAATCCGAGACGACGCAACGGTGCAACGTCTGATTTACGATTGCCAACGTGCAGACCGATAACATACTCGCAGGCGTAATCCATTGTAGCAACAGCAGCGTTACATAACCCGTTCTGTGAATGAATCAGAAGTTACGTTCGCGCCGGGACTTTATCTAACAAAGCCGGCGCGCTTCTGCATCGCCGCTTCGTCTTTACAGGCGCGCGCATTTTTTTTCGATGAGCCATCCGTAACGTGCGCGTAATCCTCTTCGTCATAGACACAATGACGAACCTCGAACGCCTCTGAACCCTAACCTACCGCTACACGAGTTCCACGAGAGTAGTGGAAGCATGTAATGGCCATTAGGGGGGCATCGAAGAGCGTTAGCTTTTCATAGATCGCTTAACGAACGTGACGTTTACGTTCGTGCTTGGATGGAGATGTATAGTTTGCGTTCTTGTAACGATTTGTACTGATGGGTCTCATTTCGTCTTTATTGCTTGCTTCTTTCAATAAAGTTTAATGCTTTGCGATTGTGCAATACCGAGAGAGAGAGAGATAGTGTTGGAGAGGTGTTGGACAATTTTAGTTCATTTTATTTTAAGACACTCTGAAACTGGGCCTTTTGCATAGAAATTCGAAGACACTTTGACGTTTCTGTTTGAAACAGTTGTAAGGCGTTAAATTGTAATTTCGTTATTCTTTCTTGTAATTGAAGTTTGTCTGCGGACAGTCTCGAAGGAAATGAACGGTAGGAATATTTATTATGGTTACTGCTGATTTATTAATTGTTTCATCCGTTTTATTGCAATGTTAATATTTACGAGCGAGTATCATGTAAGTCTGAATGACTTGTCGGAGTTTAAAGATTGACAATGAACTGTAATCTCATTATTGATCGTGTCAAACAGGTGGTACATTACGCATAAAATATTTTTCACGTATCATTCCTAGAGCAGGCTAAGGATATTAAGAATAACCTCTGACATTTAAATAACTCCAGTTACCGCAAAATGCAAACTTCTCAGGAAACATTCACCTTTCGCTTATTATTATTTGACTACAATTCATTTTATTACATTCTAAATTGAAATTGGCTTTCGAGAATCAGAGCCTTGTATCGAAACTAACATTTACACTTTTGTGTAACAGCAGCTCCGGCATTTCCTGCGCTAAATTCCAACTGCAAGAACTACGATAGGTAATAGGCAATGTTCTACACCGCAGGAAGCCTTACACCTCGAATTATTAATCACTCGTCGAATTTCTGTATACGTACCTCGATATACCGGGCGGTCCCAACATTTTTACCACCAGTAAATGCAAACTCTTAAGCAATAAATAAACATTTCCCCCTATAAAGACTTCAAGAAAAATCCCAGTCGCGCAAAGTATTTTTTTCCAACAGATTTCGCTACTCATTCCTATCAAGGCTGACGTCTTTTTTCACAGCCCTGGCTTCCCGATGACAGTAGTAGCCTTGAGTACAGGCCCCGGAGTGGAGGGACCGACGCGACGCGACGCTAGCAGAGTCGGAGCAGAGCAAGCAGGCGTTACGGCTACGATAAAGAGGAGGCAGAGTTGCGTGGCGCGTATCTATGTTTAGACGGACGAGTACGTCACATCCGGTAGTCTGCACTCCCCTTGATCGTTCGCTCACTCTTTCGCCTTCTGTCTTTTTCTCCTTACAACTTTGCCATGTTCCTTATTTCCTGACTTATTCCACCCAACTTCCAGCCTCCTCTACGTTAATCTGACTCGAAAATTCGTTCATACCTCGAAGTAATTAATAGAAGACGGGGGGGGGGGCTAACAATTATTCTCCCGTGGCATATTATTATTGTTATCGATAGTTGTTATTTCCTTGTACTTCAGCGATTCAGAACTAACTGGACTTTGTATTACATTTTATTTTGCGGGCGAATCGATTGTACATGTCTTTGCGTTCGAGGGATCGAATGAATAATATTTCAATATCAATTCATCGCCGGGCGATTTTCATGCGTAACACTGCGTTTACATGTTAGCGATTCGCAATTTGCGTGATGCGCTACTGTGAGTCAGAAAAAATTCGAATTATAATGGAGTCAATAATTTCCAACGTACTGCACACACATTAGATTGTTAAACACCTTGATGTTCTAGAATTTCTTTTGCGGATGATTCTCGTACGGTCATGACTTATGTGTATTGCAAATTACGTCTCCAACCTTCAGCTCGGCGCTGTGTTATGATTATCGATCGATTTTTTTAACAGTATCAAGGATGACCAGATCAGGCTCTTCTTCCTTTTGTTACCAGTTTCTTCGAGAGAAACGATTTTCTAAGAACATGTAATCATTAAGATACGAATCTCACCTGTTTGAGAATATATCAATCCCGACGTTACAATCAATTCCATTGCCCTCTCTGCGTTCTATTAAATATGAAACATTTCCATCAACCGGCGCAATATCATTTCTTTGTTTCCCTGAAGGGAATATCATTTTTTATCATCCACCATTTCATTAACCCGAAAAGATATTCGCAAGCAGAGACATTCCTCATGTAACGAATTATAATATACACATTACGCGTACATAAAACACGTCGAGGGATAGAAACGTTGAACAATGAATACGTACAGCTCGATGGATTTCGTCGAACGCAAAACGAAAGATACGAAACAAAATCAATTTCACCATACCACAATCAAGGTCTGAGACATAAATTCTATAGACCCAGCAAATAACAGATTTATATTTTCTGAAAAAGAAGGCGAACTTTTAACGTTCCAAATAAATAATTCCGAGAGCCAACACCCGAATACCTTTACCTAACATTAACTTCTTCATAAACAATTCTACCCTCTCCCTCCGAACCACGCGCTCTCCCTTAATCGCTCATTAATTCCCAAATAAGTACCCGCGGCAACGTTTCAAGCACTTTTAGTCGAATCGAAGGTCGGCACAGGTAAGCAACGATTCGGCATTAATACCACGTCCAATTAAAAAGACGCCGATCCAATTAAAATGTCAGACAGAATCGCCGTGCTCGGGCTATGAGCTCGTGTACACGTAAACCGTCGCGCGTGAACACGCAGACACACACACGACAAGCGTGCACGTGGTATAGTTTTCATTAACGAGAAAGTGCTCGCCTCGCGTATCGAGTGAAGTCGATTCAAGTTGAATTGCGTGCACACGGTAAGAAATCGGCGACCCTCGTGTACCGTCGACGAGAAGTACGAACGTCGACGTCGCTGACGCCGTTGACTGCGTAACACGTACAACAGCCGTGTTACTTACACACGTACACAGATGTGCCTCTGTGTTCTATGGCGGTACTCGCCTTACAAGCGTCGACCACGCACGAGTACACCTGAAACGTGTGTATCGTGTATACAGAACCGCGCGGATACGATATGTATGTACTAAGTCGGGGCACGTTGTTTCTGGTAGGGTAACCAGCCTCGAATTAGCTGGCCGTCACAAGTTACCCTTTCTTTTCCTTCGCCTGTTCTCCTTCTGCGTTTCTTTGTTCCTTTTAAATACGAGACGCCCCGGTGGAATTGTGACATTACGTATGCATGCGTGTCAAATAAAATTTGGTTGAAATTAGGCTCTATTGATCATTTTTGTCGGTTCGAAGATTCGGTGGCGAGGTGTATATTTTTGAGGGATTAAGACTGCTGCTGTATTCATGTTGTGGGTTAAAATAGAAGGGCAATTTGCGTATGTTGATACACAGGTGGGATATTTTATTTGTGATAAATATCGGTAAGAAAAATTTGGGACAAAAGCAGTGTTGCTTTATTAGTTTTTTGGCGTTGTCTTTTTGTACCACGAGGTTGAGGGAAATCTAATCCTAAAGTTCGATCGCTTATTTTGGGTGCACCCTGTGGAAGGTAGGCAATTAGTAATGTTCTGATCGTGCAGGAATAGAGGACAGAGAACTGATTAAATTCTGTGACTCTCGAAACTGACTAAATTCGTTCGCCCGATTGCGCCGTGCTCTTGAAACTCTCTCTTGATATGTATCTCCTTGTACTCGAAACTTCACAATGCATTTCTGAAATCTATTCAAACGTAAGCAGGCCCTCTCGATTCCCGCCTGCGCTATTCCACTCGTCATTGGAGTACAGAAAGTTTGCGAGCACACGCGCCATCAGATTGATCATTTTCAGTAGGTATGAAAGGTAGAATAAAGAGATGTACGTTCAGATGTGTGCTCGTTTGCTATTAAATTTTCTAAGCACTCAAAGAACTAATGAAATATAATAAAGTTGAACCGTAAAGATTGCCACCTTTCTAAGCTATGAATCCATAAGAATTTGAATATTTGATTTCCACAAATGAAAAAATAACTTTATGAACATACCCATTATTTTAGCTACAATCAATACTTTTCCATTGAAAGAAAGCACAATCAAAACAAACTTTTATGAGTAACAATCGAGAGAATATACAATCTATCTCTCCTCTGTTGCAATAATAAGTAACTGAAAACTGCAAAATAAAAATGGAGAAGGCAGACATGGAGAAATATATAGTTATATGAAGTAAGTGAACTATTCAGTTTTTCGTATCTCTCTATTCATTCGTCCCAATATTTTACTCATATACACGTATAAATGTTCGGCAAGGAAACGTGTCGTGAGATTTATTTGAAAATTAAAAAATAATGAAAGAAGTCGACAAACGTACTGATTGAAGGCATAGAAAGCATGGCCATAGATAAATCGCAGTTTTCGCGTGGGTTGCAGGGCGAGGAGAATCGATCGGTCGCAAGAGGTTCGCGTTCGCGAGTTGCACATTGCTACACAAGCAATCGATCTCTCGCTCATCGACTCGACCTACGTGCTTCCTTGCAGTCTGCACAATGTTGCGTGGCTGCTTTCGCAGGCCAGTCAGCCGTGGAACAAAGGAAGTTGAAGTCTTCTGTAGCAGCCATGACGACACAGCATAATTCTACTCGAATGTACAGAACCAGCTGCGACTCCAACTTGAACTTATTACGCAGTTGCATCTGCGTTATCTACTATTGCGAACTAACGTCGAATCAAACGTAGCATGTATAGCGCGTGCAGAATTCTAGTGAAATTGTGGAATTGGGCCTAGCGATTGATGACGCCGATCGGCACGGCCGTATGCGTTTAGCCGTTGAAGAATCCTAAGTAAAAAGATAAGAGGACTACGAGTTAAATGAAGAAATATGACCCAACTTATATCATCATGTTTGGCCTCATTTTAATCGGCAGAATCTCAACAATGCGTTCAAGAAAATTTCGTGCAAAAGAGAGCTGAAAATAATAATGCAATAATAAACCATCGTCTTTAGTGTAACATCGCTTTGCATTTATGTAACCGCACCGATACGCTGGCATTTAAATTTCTCGACTGCCTCGACACTCGCTCTATCCTTCTTTTCTTCTGCAACCTTTCGACACTGACAAAAGCGAGCCCCGAGGTTCGAGAAATTGGGGCCCGTACCGACGCTATCTCAATCCACTTCCGCATTGAGCAACAATGTATGATATACTGTATATGTGCAGCAGTTGCAAATTGGCATCGCCCTGCCCCGCTGGGCTCGACGAGGCGGTTCGAGTTTTGTGGGTCGTGTTTTGGGGTTCGAAGCAGGTGTTCCCTACCCAGTACTTCTTTACTAGATTTCGCGACAAATGTTCATATTTGTCCCATTCGTCGTTCTGGTATTTTGTACTTTCCTTTTGCGCATAATGATTTTTAGTGTCATCCCGGTTTAACACTAGGTTTACGGAACCCGTCAATTTGACGCATTTCAGAATTTGAAATACAAAGATTAATGAAGATCTATTAATATTATGTAATCAAATTAATTATATTTCACTTCGAAATTAAGTGAATTATTTTTTAAAGGAAACTCGCATTTTTATTGGCAATTGTTAATCGAAGGGAAGTCAGTAAAAATAAACGGTCAAACTTGTCCGTAAACCTAGTGTTAAAAGAAAATGCCAAAGAGGATTTCCGATTTCCTATGATATCACTGTTAGTTCTGTTCCCTAAGAAAGTGTAGATTTGTGATACGATAGTTGCCAAACTCAACCCGATTTATTCTTCCTTCTCCATGTACTTGCTACGGTTATTCTCGTCGAAAATAAAAGATGCAACGAAAGAGACTACAGTTTATCAAATTCAAAGGGAAATGTAGAAAATTTATCCAAGGTAAAAGTTGTTCCTAACTCTACATTGTTAAGTGAAAAATAATGAAAAGTCGCAATGAAAATCCTACAACCAATCGACTATTTGCTCCACGCGTTTGCTTAATGGACGAAATTAATTTAACGTAACGGAGTACAAATGTATCAACCAAATTCACGAGAGCTGCATGAATCAAAGAACAAGATCGCATTTAAATAATAAATACTTCGTGTATCGTTTTTTAGCAAAGTTCCTGGCGAAATGTACTACGCGGCTAACTCTCTACATAGTTAAATCCCCCTCCAACAATTCGTTCTATTATCATCTTACTGCGTCTAGCTATAGAAACAGGCCGGGTAAATAATTCCTCGTTTCATTTAACCCTTCCCTTTTGCCTGCACTAAACAACCTTGCTGGCCGGCGTTTCATTTTTTCCGCCTCTGAATAACAGACAATGTAGCAATCTCGATCGTATATCTGCAGTACGAGTTCGAGGAACGGAAGAGGGGCATTTCTTGCACGCCATCGCGCGTGCAACTAAGGTCTCTCCCCCCCTTTTAAATTGTTGCAATATGGATATCAGTCACGAGCACGTCTACCGTCGAATACTGCCCCCTTGTTGGCGTCGTTCAACGTCTATTCACGCGAATAGCAATGCGATAATCAACATTGTTGATCCGCCGGGATAATTTCAGAAAAACTTGCAGACAATGTTGCCGGCACTTCTCGCATGCTCCGATCGTAAAAAGTGTCGCATGTATTATGTATGTATGCATGTGGGTACGCGGAAGTAAATCGAAAAGACATTGTGGCGAAGATGTTGGTTGTACAAGGAGGTAGATATACAGATGACTTTCCACAGCGTCGCCGCAGACTTTATTCGCCGCAGCGCAAAGTAGCCAAGTACTATCGTGCTGACGAATCGCTGTGCGCGTTCGCAATTTGATAACCGTGGCCACACTGGCTTTTCTTACCTCCAGAAAGTTATAAATCCGATGTGATCCATTTACCACCGACTCTCGAAACGAAACGATAAATAATATTTTACGAAGAGCAACTCTGCGAACTTCGGAGCGTATCGATGCGTTATGTCAGTTACGTATAAACTAGAGTGGAATATTGCAAGGGAAAAGCTCGTGCAACTTTGTTCCCTTATTTGCGTTAATAAGCATCTGGAAGTTCTTTTTTATTTGTTGAAACGAGTAAATTGTACGTTTGCTACATTGTAGAACAATTGTCTGCAATGAATTGGCGGCCATTTTTAATTTGCTCTAGGTTCCTTGAATAAGGCCATTAAAAGTTCATAATAATTTCTTTAACAAATGAAAATGTCGAATAAATATTTAATTTCATTTTCAACCGCCAGTTTTCTGATTTACGATATTTCGTATATATGTAAATAGGAATGATACTATGAGGAAGTTGAAAAAAGCAGATCGGAATCCGTTACGCTAAAAAATCTTGAACAAATCGTATGTTTTGTAATAAACAGCGCCACGCGGAAGTTGCTGTACAAAAACCACCGAGTTATCGAGTATAAAATCAATAATAAAACGTGACGTCAAGCATTTATATTCAAGGACTGGGGACATCATGACCGAGATGTCAACGACAGATCGCTCTGAAGAATCTGCTAAATCAAACAGGCGTTTACTACTATTTGAAGGCAGGACAATTACATAAATCTATTGGCCTGAAAGATATATATCTTCTACATAATTTTCTATCAGCATTGCAACATTTTTATTTTGTCAGCTTCTATTCACCCTGCTTTATTTTAAATTCCCTTCTAATTAAATCCCCGTCCACAAATTTCTAGCAGTATACATACATATGTTTGCATAAATAAACCTTATCATTTTTTTTCTCCCCTGCAACAAATTATTTTAAAAATCTGCCTACAAGCCACACACGCAGCAACGTTTTAAGAGAAATACGTAGGAATTAATTAGAATTACATTTATTTTTTATAAACAAGGATAGCACATTGACAGCAGGACAGTCTTTCAACTCAAAACGAGTCTTCCCGAGAAATGAGTACTCCCAAAAGATCAACTACGTACTACTGATCTCCAACTAAACACTAATCCGTCACAAAATTTCCATTAACGGGGAGGGAAATAGCAAAACAAAAACGTCAACCCACGCGACGGTACCTGACCCTCGTGTGCCTCGGGTACCGCAAGGGTACCAAGTTCCCTCGCGGCGGGGACAAGCATAAATCTGATTCGCAAAGATCGCTGCGTCACGTCGCGTCGCGACGACGGCGATCTATACTCGTACGATCAAGGGTCGCGCATCACCGATGTTTGAACAGCGTCGAAATTACTCGTAAGCGTGTCCTCCGCGATCGAGTTTCGCGGCTAGGAGGAGACGGAAGAAAGGCCAGGTCGTGTCAGCGTTTCTTTCCAGTGGAACCGGCGACGCGAGCGACGGGCGGCGAACGAGGAGCAGCAGTTTCCACGTCGTCATGAATCGTTCGAGTAGAACGCGTCGGCGGTGGGTGGATGGTTTGGTGGGGCAAGGTGTAGGTCCCGTGACGTAGCAGTACGTATTTCTACTACTACGTTGTAACCTCCGTGCATCTGCCCCTGCTCACCCTCCACTACTACTACATACTACCATCGCCATCCACCTCCGCCTCTTCCTCCTCGACTGTTCTGTCGCTCTGGAATCAGACCTGGTTCTCAACCCTCTCCCGTGTAACCGGAATATGAGCAACCACCCCTCCACCGTTCTCTCTAGCCAGCCAGCCAGCCGCCACCTACTCCGCCTCCTCTTCTTTCTCCTCCACGTTGCACATCGTAGCTATGGCAATATTGATCGACCGGCTAGCCAGCCAGCCAGGCGGCCAGACAGGCTGGTATGCTCGGTCTGCGCTTCCTACGACAGCCAACGAGCTTTCGGAGACGGCGATGCCTTTCCACGAGATCCTTCGATCCACCGTCTCTCTGCCGTGCACCGTGTACGATGTGTTACGCAGCTTTGCTGGCCCACGTTCGCCCTCTCACCTCTGGCCTCTTGACTGCAGCGGCCGCAGCCAACGTCACCGGGATACTGAGACACCGAAATTTTCAGCTGATGCCCGCTTTCACGCTTGATCTCGCGGTGCCTGGCCTGCCGACCGGTTACCTTTAAGTATTTTTTCGGGTGGTTCGAATGGCAGGTGTGATTTTCGGTGGCCTCGCTTTGGCAACTTCGTGGTTCTTCGTTTCTGGTATCCGCGAGCATTTCTAACGTCTGTTCCGGTACGCGATATCTTTGAAATTGCAGCGGCAATTTTTTCCCTCGGCATTCGGGGTACTCCAAGGTGGCGAACAGTTTCACGGGGAAATTGGGGTACTGGCAAAGGGTTGATCGTACGCATAAATTTTCAGAGTACATCTAGCTTTGACATACACGACCAAGAGTGTGTCTTCTTAACATTCGCATCGCTTCTAACAAGGAAAAAAACCAACTTTCGGCGAGATAACAAGCACCAATCATAATTTTTAAACCGGCGTCCAACTCTCTTATTACGTTTCTCTGTCTGTAAATGAAACGGCGTCGCCCGAGGGGTTAATTGAACACTACCACTCTACAAACTCGCCCGCGAAGAGGTCGAAAACACCAGAGCATTAAAACGAGGAACACGATGAAAGTGCAACGGCGAAAATAATATTATTTTTCCTAATTTAATTTAAACCTCCGCCCTCTGGCCCCGTGTATACATGGAAAAGAATATTTCCCCACGCTTTTTCGTTATTCTCGAGCCATTCACCTTTAAAGTATCCCCGTTTGAAGCAACATAGAAGACAAAAGCCCGGCAAATTTGTATCGGCACCGTATGAATCAGTGCCTATCCAGGTTCACAGGCGAATGTATGCGGCGTTTGTGTGTCGATGCACCAATACAGCGCCAGGGAACTGCAAAAGTTCTCGTCTGAAACCCCGGCGTCAAGAGTTCGTAAACCTCGATGCGCCGTAAACTCGGCCCTGAATGCGGAGCTTCTAACGAGCCACGATACGGATCCCCTTCTGCAATTCCCAATACAAACCAATTTTTCTCAATGAACCTCCGCCGATAATAGTTCGTAATTTCTTTCACCGGCTTTCCACCCTCACCCCTCGACATTTTCACAGAACCTTTCCGTTGCTTGGGTGTCGTTGAATCGATATATCGGCTGATTCGGGCAACTTTTTTTTGAATGTGTATAATTATCTGCTTTTTATAAAGCGTATTGTGTCCGTAGATGACTGACTTATTTCCCTTTCTCTTCCCTTTTTTTCCGACACGAAAGAATGGCGACATAAAATGTGTATTAGCAAGTTGACAATTGTTTCACTTTGGCAAATAGCGTATTAATAAGTTTTTTGAATGAAGCAATTTTTATGGATAGAGGCTTACTCGTGGAATAACTGGAGATCTGTTAATAATTGAAATATTGCTTCAACGGGTTTTAATTGATACATATCGATAGCACGATTGCTTGGTATTTAATACGAGTACGATTCTACGCATTGGCATTTGAATCTCCTTTTAAGTAGCAGTGTCTTTACCTGGCTGATTCTATCTTTGTACTGCTATTAGTTTTCGAACTCAATTGATTTTTGGTACGTGACATTATATGCGTATTAACGATATAAAATAGTCTACCGCACTATCCTAAATAATTAATCCATTTGCAAAAGACATTTGATTAAAATATTACACTAATTTAAGTTCCTGCCAGCACGATAGGAAATAATTCTCGTTGAACAATAAAATACTTTTATTTCATTATACCGTCCTCAGACAAACGCCATCGTTCAAAAATTAATATCCCCGTTCATGCTGGTACAAGACACGACAAATCGCGGCAAAACGGAACAGCGATCAACCAACCGATTACGTCGCATTCAACCCCAAAATAAATTTCACAGCACACCATGACGTATCCCCCCTCGATTACAAGTCTCAATCGTTGAACAGAAATATTTACTCGAGCCGCAAGTATAATAATTGCCGGCACGGACGTTGTAGAGCTAAAAAAAGATCGAAAAACCATAAAAAGAAATGAAAAAACTCAAACTTTGTAAGGGTACCGGAGAGTAGTGAAACCGCGACAGCCGCAGAAAAATAAAGTACGACACCTTATCCGTGACGGAACTGTATCAGAAAATACAGCTTGTGATTTGTCCAATGCGAGTCTGAAACTTCGAATGGAAGGCAACACCTTTACAAAGTCTTCACAAGTTAGTTTACCAAAAATTCTATTCCCTCAAGATCGCCTTCATTTGCCAAATCTAAAATTAGCAAACCGCCATCCGAACCAAAACAATACGCTATAACACTCGGAAGCTTCGTTTGCCAATTATTTTAAGCAGCAATAACGATAATATATAAAAGGCGACGCCGCCAATGAATCAACCAGAAACACGTTCGATACGCGTTACCAATCCCGGGTCTATCCAAAGCGCGAATCGAAGTGGAACCGAATCGATCGTTAATCCAGCCGACAAGCCGAATGCCAGTGATACGGTGCACGTTGAAAAATGGAATCTCATTAACGCTTTCGCCGGATGATGTGTCGAGGAAAAGCGGAAAGGCTTCGATCGCGCGAGAACCGAACCCATTGAAATGTACACCACGTTACGCGGTCGATACTGTGCCTGTGTCTGTGCTATGGCCAACTGTTTTTCTGTTTCTCCCTTTTTTGTTTTGTCCTTTTTTTATCTGACTTTTTTTCTCGATCAGAGTAGCACAGGTGTGTTAGGCACGCCACCGGGCCGGTTCAAAGGACCTGACCCGACCGAGTGGCCGAGATCCATTCTGGGAGCTGACCGAATGGCTCGACCAAGATGACTCCCGGCTCTCCGGAAGCACAGCCGTGAATTGAACCCGGTCTCCCGTGACCTTTCCACTCGTGACTATTTGTCGCCCACGAGTTGCTGATCGAAAGGTCGCGCGGCCGAATTTAGACATGTGTCCGAATGGTAATAACGAAACGGTGTAGCACGCGCTATTCGTGAACGAGATTCGGAGCAACGTTTTTGCTGGTGAAACTGAGACGTGGAGTTTAGCGGTGTGGATAATTTTAGGGATGGACGCAGACAGAGGTTGAAAAATTGTTCACGTGGGTGGCTAGTTTTTATGTTTATTGGACGACAGGTATGTATACTGAGGAATGGAAGGCTGACGAAAAGTAGCCGTGAAACGGAAACATCGGAGAGTTAATGCTGTGTAAAAGGCTTACGTAGAGTAAAGGTTAATAACTGGATATCTGAGGGCGCTGTTTTTGTTAGAATTAGCGTATTTCGCGCGGAACATTGTTTCAACGGAAAGCGTTTTATCTTTATTTGGTATACAGAGGGGAAATCAATTGCAGTGGGTGGTAATAAAAGTGCGATGTGAAAACAGGAAATCGTAAAACTATCAAAACAGGAGTTTCGTGTAAATATTATGCAGGATGTAAGCAAACGAAAATACGCTGATTTCTGTTCGGCCAAGCCTAGTGAAATTCTTGGAAAGAGTTTCGATAAACGGATATGTATGTACTTGGAAGTAAGAATGAAACCTCCTCGTGCTACCCGTTTCGAAAAATATTTTCATTCCCTCCGCTGGCATAATTTTATTTCTACATACAACTTTACATATCCATCCGAACGCTCTGAGAATAATGATCGTAACAGAAATATTTCTATCTGTTCATCAGTTTGCCTGTCCACTCGGAATAGAAAATTTAAACATTTTTCGAGAAGTTGGAATGAAAATATGTTCAAATGAATTCATAATACATACATACTTTCGTAGAATAAAAATGCAGCATCTTGGATCTTGTGCGATTGAAAGTTTATTATTTTTTATACTGAACAAAGAACACTTATTTATATTAGGCAGCATGATGTTCCTTTTTTATTTTAGATACGAAATTATTGAATATTTGCTTTTCAGCTCTATATTCAACTCATAACAGATCAAACCTATTATGTATACAGAATGATACTCCGATACCAAATTTCATAAGTGCCACGACATGCCCAGACGCATTTCATAATTATTCCTTTTCCATCCAATTGACTGTCGGTAGCAGTTAATTAATGTCAGAAATTCGTCAAGTCGATTTGGCCCTTCATGTCTATCGTGCATCACGTTATCGCAAGAACCTGTTGCCGAAATGTACGTATTTCAGCTGAGTAATCCAACAAAGTTATTCGGCTTCCGCTGTCTGGCTTTCAGCAACGTCTTTAGCGTTCATCGAGAGTATCTAGATGCAACAATAGGAAAGGTGTTGCGCTTCGTGAGTGCATAAATTAGCCATGGCTCTTCACGCGCGAACACCACAAATATTTGCCATGGCGTCTACAACGGAACTGAGTCATTTGGGGGTTCTATTCCACTGCGCCCCTGACGGCTATATGCAGACAATAATTCCGTGTACCAAGCATAATCGTCCATTTTAATATACGCACGCGGCGAAAACATTATCCTCAGAAAGAGACGGCATACACTATATTGTTACCAACTAAACGCAAAATGTGTTTGAATACCTCGCGAATGGCAAAACTAATAGTTTCAACCTTCATATCGAATTCGGTCTTCTATGGATCCAATCCTGGCTTCATTCACTCCACTCGCCCTTCGATAAATATTATCTTGTCGATAATTGCTGCTCAAGGATCATTCGCATTTTCGGCGATTAATATGCGGAAGGGAACGCCAATCCCACGCGAACGAACGTCAGAGCAAGTGGTTTGTCTGTGATACCGAGGGCGTGCGACTTGCGGTGTGCTGGCGGCGGTTGGTGGCCAGTGGCCACACCGGCTGATATCGCTTTACATGTGTTCACCCATGAAGATCGACTTTATCGTTCGGCTGAGCCTTATCAGACTTTGCCACAGACATTTGCTCGGCGCGATTCTAGCAGACGGGAAAGGAATTAGGAACCTCTGGAAGACTTATGTAACGAGAAAATTGAACTCAACTACCTCTCGAACAAACTTTCTTTCCACTTCTAAAAAGAAACATTCTTCTATCCACTGCTTACAACTTCGTGCCAATATATCTTTTGCACTTTTCCTACTTTACTACTTTCATAGTTTCGTTAGTACTAATTTGGCCGACAGGTTGCATTTTAGTCTTTCGTCGAAGTTATACCAAGATAATTGGGCTATATACGTTTTCATTGTGCTCGAACTTCACTGGTATGCACCATTTGCTTCGTCTCTCTACAAACGTTCCGATATTTGCTCTTTCCCAGCTAGCCTCGCGCTTTTAAACAATTAATCAGAGGATGATTTTATACGCCCATAAAATTGATAAAAATGGGGATGAGGGATGAAAATGAATCTTTGTTTAACCAATATTCACACCCTGCGAATAAATTGCACTTCTGACAATCCTCGTCGTCTTCGGTATCTCCTATACCCAATAACTACTCACAGCGATTCGCAAGCGAAACAGCGCAATTACAAGAACACTGTTCGAACGTCTAAGGCGAGTGTAACAAAATCGGGAAGGGGGAACAGCTGGTCGCAGACCACTTCCGGCCATTATTTTACCGAAAGGCGTGGAAAGATCGCGGAGTACCGATGGCCAGCGGAAGAGAAGTCAGGAATATAAAGGGGGCAGATGAGAAAAGAGACTGCTTTTAGCGTGGAAGTCTCGAATAACCGGCTTGGAACTGTCGCTGCAAAGTACACTTTGAATATTGGGCTAGACTTAGTGGCGAGATGGTCGACAGAATTCAACCCCAGGTTGGGTCGTCTCAAACGTAGAGATGAAGATCCCCTTTGACTTGATATCTTGATGAGATGAGCTGCCGAGCCTCGGCAGCGGTATATTTTAAAACTCTCTGGCGAAACTGGATATAACCATTCCGTTTTCACCGGGGGTGTTTAGAAAAATTTGTAACCGCAGAGGCGCTTCAACCCCTTCGCCCGTTTGGAAAGGGGGGATTCTAATTCGGGTGCTTCGAGCCTGTTTCTGGGAAGAAAGAGGCTTTTCATCTCCTTTAAGAATGGTTTAACTTAATGAAAAAACGGAGGGGGCAAGGCAAAGCGACAACGACTGGTTTTAATTATATGGGTCCTGAAATTTTCAAAGGGGAAACAATTATAGTGACGCCCGTATAAAGAAAGTAATAAAAGAAGAAATACTGCAGACACGAGAAACACAGAAGCGTCGAGCGTAAATATCTACAAAAACTGTTTGACTTCAATATTTAAATAGCATTCATAATATATTACATACGTAAAAAGAAATATCTACTTTTTCATTCGTATATCAAACAACTTCACTCGTTGAAATATTGTGTACAGGGTGTAAAGAAATGTTTGGTCTTGGCAGTCATAGGCGTATTCTACATCTTCGGATCGATGAAGCTTTGTAAAAAAAAGTTGCCGCAAAATTGTCCTTGACCTTGAATTTGCAGGTCAAATTTTTTTGTATTGCATTGTATTCTACGCATCATGAGGATAAAAAGTGTCAAAGGAACCATGGGTCAAAATTCAACTGTTTCGCCAGAAATGGTCGGCCGGTTCGAGACGTTTTAAATCAAATGTTTGGATCGAAATGGATTGGTCGAAGCGTATGGTCTGCACCAATTATATGGCTTCCACGATCGCCCGATCTAAATCCATTAGATTTTTTCTTATGGGGAGCGGTAAAGGGACAGATATATACATCGGGGCACGAAATAAGAACTGTGGAAGAATTGAAAATTCGAACAGAGGATGCCTTGCAACATTTACGAAGTATACCAACAAATTTGCATCAGCGAATTATAAACAATATTCAGGACAGATTAGGGACGTGTTTGCAAAACAATGGTGGCCATATTGAAGCTGGCATTCAAGCTCAGCTATTAAGAACTATTAATCAGAATGGATCGGTTCTTTGGCTTAGAAGAAGAGCTAGAAGATGAACATCTTTCAAAACTTAGAAGGTAATATTGATTATGATCGATTATGTTAGATTTCCGATAAACAGCAGATAAACAACAATAGTAACTGCTTGCTTTATTAGAACTGACTCTGCTACTATTTTTTATGAGAACCGTAGAGTTTTGACACATGGTTCCTTTGACACTTTTTATCCTCATAATGCGTAGAATACAATGCAATAAAATAAAATTTGACCTGCAAATTCAACGTCAAGGACAATTCTGCGGCAACTTTTTTTTACAAATCTTCATCGATCCGAAGATGTAGAGTACGCCTATGACTGCCAAGACCAAACATTTCTTTACACCCTGTACATACTCTTTTACTCGAACGCCATATAAGAGTGTAGTTGATTAATTAATTAAAAATGTTCCCCCATGTCGCATCTATAATAAAACCTTCACCCCTTCGATGTGCCATCTATAGATTTATTATTTATCGACGTTGACCCGCATTTATCGTACAAATAATAAATGTAATACGCCTTTTTCCTATAAAATTCTTCGTCTCATATAATTACACGATTAGTTGAATCGCAGGGTGTGCATCATTCGCAATGCGAATTGATTGACTGGTCAACTGCTGGAGCGACAGGGACGATTTGCTATTAGAAACACCGAAATTCCTAGAATTGTCCAGCAATTCATGCTCCACGGTTAATCGCAATGTGGTGTGCAACACGAGACTGATAAGATCATCGCTTCGACTCTCTTCGTTCGCGATTACACGTACCACGTTTAGGGATTATCCGACAAACGCTCTCACGGAGCTATGCGTACCACCAACGCCTACAGCTCATGAATTCTATCTCTATCCATGTCCCGGAAGTCGTCTCTGGTGATATCGATGTTCCTTAGATCATCGCTCTATTCCAGAGCCGTTTACATCTGCTCCACGTTCGGTAGGGAGTGATTGAAGGAACTATGTACTCGACAGAACTAACAAGCCGACAGACCTATAAATAATATCGCGCAGGAACGCAGTAATGATAATATTTCTTGTCAACAGAATCTGGAACGATTAGATCGTTGCCACTGTGGTTTAATAAAATTGATTCAATTGATTTTAACATCTGATTGATACAATATATTGCTCATAGCGAACAATTTCATTAGGGAGCTGTGAAGTATTCGATTTTAGTATGCATAGGTCCACTATGTATGAACTAAACGTTCGGCAAATTATTTATTATACATGGTTGAACATCATTGTGGAATCATTTTTTATAGTCGTACATGAATGGAAATATTTTAGAAGTTACAAAGCTGTTTAAGGTGATAACGAAATTTTATGAATAAATGAAAATAAGTTTTACATTTTATTACTATCGTATTGTACTTTCTGAAAACTCGCTGCTATTGAGCGGTTTAACGTTGAATGGAGTAAGACGAAGTGCAGTATATGTACGTGCCACAAGAAAGTCTTCAATTCCATTCACTTCTAACTTTGTATAATACCGAACTATGTATATCTAGCGTCTTCGAACTTGCTTCCGTAAAATTTTCTTGTTCAGAGTTCAGTGACAGACTAAACGTCAGGTTTGCTCGAAGTTACAGTCAACCATGCAGTATGTACACCACATACTACTTCCGATATCTCAATCTGAACATATTTCTAAATTTTCTTCCCATTGTCCTTAGCAATAATAATATATCAAAATAAAAAGAACAAACACCTAATACACCAAAAAAGTTTTTAGGCAACTCAATAATATTAATGATAATTAAAACACTACATTACAAGGCCTATATGTAAATTAATCGACCAAGCTAAGTAACAAATAAACAGCGATACCTTTCGCCCGAACGGGATTAAAAATTAAGCTCACTGTCGTAATTGACGCCTTCGAGATATTCAGATAAAAAGTGGGGAAAAATTTCCGGTTAGAACAAGACGATTCCTTGGATTCCAGAGTTCCGCAAATTACCAGAGTTGTAGCAGAAGATACGCGGCAGACAGCGACCGGTACCAGAGACAGACAAGCAAAACAACGATAATAGGCGAGGTAAAAGACGAGAGAATGGGAGCAAAGCCAATCTGTTATAGGAAACAGGGGGAAGAAAAAGGTGCCGCAAGAAGGCATTATTAACCGTCTCGTTGAACAAAGAGAAACAGTAATTTTGCTGTTGGCATAAGCAAGGAAGTACGCGTCTTCTTCTCTGTTTTATATCTTCACCTTACCCACCTTCGTTTCGCTCTTCATTATTTTTATACACCATTTATATTATCCTTCCATTAGGTCTTGTAACGTCATAGCTTTGCCTCGGTCCTTTAAATTCGCTGCAGCGCACGAAGAGTAAAACTGTTATATTGTTGATGTTATCGCTGATAAGTTAACGGCAACTACTTAGATGTTGGGTCCACTTGGGGAGGAAAATATCGGAAAAGATGTCGAACGTAAGTGCGATTGATTTTAAAGGACTCTATGAAAAGCGAGTTGGATCCGACTCAACGGATGTCCTTTCACCCTCGCGGTAAGTGATCGACCTCGATTAATTAGCGGCCCAATTAACGCGACGCGCGATTAGATCGCGCGTCGATACATTATTTATCCTTCAAGCGCTAATTGGCCAACAACTAGGGTGTTTGTTTTGCAGACCATTGCACGGCTGTCTATTCAATTCCTTCCTAATATGGTGTTCTCAATGCGTGTATCTTTTGGTGGGATCAAGTTTCACGATTCTATTGAGCATTAATTTACAGGTGAAATCCTTCTTATTCAATCGTTTGATTATAGTTTACAGTTGAACTAAAAGAAATATAATATGACACCCATAAGAAATTTGTATGAAAAGAATCTGATGACTCAAGTATTGGGTAATGATCGCGTAATTGACTTTACATATAATACATTTAATATTACAGTCCTTTATGACACAAAATTCACCTTCATTAATCTAGAATTAATTTAATATGTTGCATGGTTTAGTCGTATATCGCAGAAGAATATTTTAAGCAAATGAAAATAGTTCGTCCTGTGTCAGGATTAAATTTTCATCAAATAAAACTGTTTTGATGAAACGAGAAAAACGCAACTGTTGTTGCAGCATCTGTATCGAAAAACTTTAGATTAAGGGGAGAATATCTAGTATACATTCAATACAGCTCATGATTATCAGCACCGATCCACAGACTGGTATTACGTATTATCAACTTATGAACAGCTCTGTTTTGCATTACCTTAACTTTCAATTACGCCTGGATTAGATTCCCTTCAGGTTCGAGGTAAAAGCAAAATGGAAATTAGCCGAGAACAGATTCAAGATTAACTTATGTTCATATCAACCATTCGATGAAGTAAATGTCTCTCAAATTAATTTACCGTCAGATTAATCAACTGATCGTGAAATAGAATTCTCAAACAATTTAATAAAATATATGGGAACATAGACAGCAGTATATGTGTAACAGCATAATGGCTGAAAATTCTTATATCGAAAAGGTACAACTCCCATCGTTTCCACGTTCTAACTATAAAATTGTTTACTGTTAACTCCTTCGCCCCTGTATCTTCAAAAAGAAAATATCCTCAATGCACAGAACAGTACAGTTTATATTAATCATTTTTTTGTGACATCGTTAAAATAGAAACTGTGCTTAATATACAAACCAGCACAATTTTTATTAATAAGGAGAAATACGTATAGACACTTAAATGATGCGTTTCATTACTTAAACTGTAATTTTATAAATAATTGCAATAATGATACATTGTTGTAAAGAACGTTCGGGTGAATATTTACCGAACAATTGCCGAAGATCTAAGAGTATTTATACAATGCATACATCCTCTCTAGCGAAAGGATCAGTCTCAACAGGTAGCCTGAAAAACAGCCTCTAAAAATCATCGAAACAGAGAACACATGAATCGCGATTAAACACACACGATTGCTCGCAGACCCCACATAACACAACTATGTAAACGGAAAAATCCTGTCCCTTTCTTTCCATAAAAAGAAAACCGAAAAAGCATAAAGCGAGCTAAGTTACACAACGCACAACAGGCACACCGATTACCTCACAACGAACGACAAAGTCGAAAAAAAAAAAAAAAATGGCAAAACAGCAGCGGAATCTGTGGAATTCATGAAATATAACACGGAGGCTAAGCGGTCGAACATGTTTTCCGCCAGGTGGTTCTCCCCCTTTTTTCCTCTCCCACCTGCTGCCCAATTTTTTCCGCTCTTTTTCCATTCGAACGCAACCGTTGCTGCCGCGCTATATTTGTGGTGAAAGACAGGCACGAATGCATTTCCACGAACGTGCACGTCCAGTACAGTTACATTACCCGCATGAGCACGCGTTCGCGTCTGGTGGGTGGAAAGCAACGAGGCACGAAAAGTCAACCGATCTCGATCCCGCGATGGGCCCACACGTCCGGCTCGCGCCGGACGAGCCAACGAGTTAAAAGACTTTTAAGCTTGTCCTGCAGTGATTTACGACGCTCGTTTAAAAGCCCACGACGAACAGGATGCCATCGCGGCCGTTCCTGCGCAGCGAGGGCGGCGATCGCACGCGCACCTTCGGCAACATTCGTCGGGGAAAACCGCCGAGTGTCAACGTGAACGAGCCTAATAAAATACACCTCTCTCTGGGATCGAAAGTTTCGAAGGACCTTGTTTTGCCGCATAAAGCCGGGCCCTTTGTCTCTTTCGTTCCTCCACGTGTCCTCCCTCTGTCTTCTGTCGCTTTTTCCCCGCGCCTCCACACCCTACGGATCCTTTCCCTCTTTGTTTTACTACTCTGTTTGATCCATGATACATTTTACGTGACTCGCACGCGTCGCGGTGTTTTCAAGTTTTCGACGGGACTCTGTGAGAGGAGTCCGTCCGCCTCTGTGCTCGTGGTGCAAGAAATTTTACCGCGGGGGGTGGTCTGCCTTTTTGTCGATGCAACTTTTGTTTATAAAAGGCCGACGATAGATGCGGAGAGTTCTTCTTTTGTCAACGGATGTGAATACCCTGGATGAGTATCTGAGGGCGGTTTGCGAAACGATACAGGGATTACATGGAAGTAAATTGTCTCGCAAGAAAAGTCTTTATACGTGCACAGTAATTCTACTTTTCATGCAGTTGTTCGGTTGAAAGTTTGTTGATTTTAAACAGAAAGATAGAACATCATTTCTTCACAATATTTTCATACTTTCCGGAGTACAATTCTGTCGAAGACGTTGTTACGCGATATAAAATATTCCCTGAATACATATGTATAATCTTCAAAGCTTTATTTTAAAGTCATTACCACCGTTCACCCTGCTCTATCGCTCACCCTATGAAAACTATCTTTCAAACCAAAGAGCTGACCTCTCCAAGCATAAACGTATAAGCCAAGTACACTCTCAATGACCTACATATCATCGCACCACGTGGGTGTGCGCCATAGTATAACATTCTCCACCAACAGCAGGGAAACAATAAGAAAGCTAGCCCCGATGTAGCTGAAAACGCCAGCTCTGCGCAATTACTGTAGCGAAAATCGCGGCGTCGGTAAACGCCAATAAAGAGCGTCAGGAAAATATGCGGCTGGAAAAACGTGGCGTGAGGTCATCGTCTGACGTGGCTACAATCTCCAACGCGATTGGCCTAATCGATTCAAGCGTATAACACATTGGACAGAGGAACGGACAGTCCAGGTGTGTCCACGCCAACGACCACGCGAGCAACGACAGAATGCTGTCCACGGAAGAGGCATCATCCTCGCACTCCGTGCCCCGGCTTCGTGTACGCACGTTGTACACGGGAGGAACACGCAGTGAACACGCACACACGGCCAGCGAGTAGTGGAAGCGCGGAGGCGCAGTCACAACTACGCACACCCACTCGAACTGCATTCATTCATAAAAGTAGCGAGCACAGAGAGCCGTGTGCCGCGCCCTGCTAGCCTCCGGCTGGCCTTTTACGAGCACAACGTACTCCCTCTCTCTCCAGCTGGCTCTCCTGACCACGTATACGCAAGCTCACTCTATTGTAGAACTGAGGATAGTCTAGCAGCTGGACTCTAGCTCCGAAACACGATGTGCACGGCTGAGATACTATTTAGAAGTGTCCATCGAACTTTGGGAGAGGAAAAAGTTTACGGGTGAAAGTGGACGTTGATCGTCTGTTGACAGGGGATCGTCTAGGTTTATGACGAATTCGAAAGATTTGCGGCGAATGGTGATGTTGATAGAGAACTGTAGATTGTGAGAAATGTATATATACGACTGGTTATTTATCATGGGGAATAGAAAACCCGTTAGTTCAGATAATGCATGCGATAATTACATTTTGCACAAAGGAACCTGATAAAGCAAAGTGTGTTATCACGGTTATACTAAACCTGTTAGTAAGTAAAAATGATAAATTGATGTGTTTGGAGCAGGATTCGCGAGATTGGTGCTAAGTGAAACGTTATTGTCCCGGGATATTATTTAGGTAATTGATATTTGAACAATCCTGTTGGTTATTTCGAGAAATTATGGTATACAGTCAGGTATATCAAACTTGAATTACAATTGGAGTATATGCAATATGCTTATTAATTGTGTTCCTGATTTCAAGGAGGAATTCTCGTGACAGAACACTACTTATTAATGCAACAGTTTAATTGAATTTCGTGTCTACATATTTCTCCGAAATCGTACCAAAAATGACGTCTATTTTAATTGCCAAAAATGTTTGCTACATGTTAGAGATAATCGATGATTGTTACCGCATGAGGTGCAATCTTGAATTAATGTGTAATTTTCTGTTTCAGCACGATAATTTGATGAGTACCATGTGCTATCTCTTACCTTCATCTTATAAAGTTCTTTTCTGTGGACCCTGGAGTGAATAATGCATTAAATGTTTCGAATTTGTAATTAAAGCGTACAAATACGTAGATGAAACATATCAATAATTGGGAGGAAAGTAAATACGCATATAAAACTTGAGTTAAACATATTCACATTATTCCATAAGAAATGTTACATTGCTGTATCCAAGATTGCCTACCTATTATCCTATATGCAACTGGAATGTAAAATCATCTCGACGCATATCTAACTCCATCTTGTAATTTTGTAATCCTATTCCGATCACTGTTAAGGCAAGTTTGCACTGGGACCATCGAATCTTGATCGTTTAATTCATTCTACTCGGCAAGAGCAATTATATAAAATACATTGCAAGTACGTAAACGTGAGCCGTAATTACCCATATTTAATTGCACATTCCCCTTAATTACCTGCACGTTAACGCTTACACCTAGCGATAAACACAACTCTATCCAAGCCCTCCATACGATGTCTACGAATTCTTCGAAATAAATAAGCCAGCCACCATCCAATTAAATTTCAAGTCACTAAATAAACATGCATACTTCATATAAAACGCGATACTAAATACTCATACCATTCCTCTGAAAGAACCCCATACATTTCAAGGAATATCCTCAACAACATTCTCAGACGCTCAAAGTACACAGCACGATGCAAATCCTTTCGCAACGGTCCGTAACCCTTCACCCCCTCCCCTCTGGATTCGCGTGCAACGCACAGCATATTTAATCTCCACCATGCAACCCGGAAAATGTAAACGCACAATGGACCAACCATTCACTCCCGTTCATCTAAACCCGAATCACAAGATCCGCAACGACGAGAAGCCGCAGTATACCGCCGGAAATTTAAACACACCCCCGTTCGAGACATACGGGAGTCAACTTTGGCGCGCCGAATAATGCTACCGAGGGCATGCACTCGAAATTCCGAACCCCCACCCAATCGCTTTACACTGTTCCCGCGAAACGTGCCACTCGCGATTGCACGAATTCCAATTGTCGGACAGCATTTACCGTCGCGGCATAATACACGATTCCTTATATCGCATAAAATACACAATCGCTAGAGTAAACGCGACCGGCCGGTTCTTGTGCCGTCTCTCTCCATCCTCTTCCCCTCGTACTTTCACGCTGTCTGTACACGCGCACGCCCGCCCGCTTTAATGCACCCGGGGAGAAATTGTGTGCTAATGGCTGATCGCTATCGATGCGCGCAACCCGTAGTAAATTCAACCGTACTTCCCGAACCGCCGCCGTTACAGCCGGTATCGAAGTCGCGTTATTATTATCCATTTTCTGAAACGCTTCGGTGTACACTATTTATATATATATGTGCATATATAGATTCGCGAGTAAAGAGGCGGATTTGTGCACGGCGAGCTGATTCTTAGCTACGAGCGCGTGCAGCGGTTTCGCGGTCGCCGAGACGAGAACTGTTAAGGAATTATCGATACGCGTTATTGCGGTCGCTGGCAATTGAATCGTGTTTATTGGCTGGTTATTAATGTTTACGGGTTATCAGAGACGCTGTTATTATTATTCATTTAGGGTGGATGAAAATGGCGATGATTCTGCAGCACCTACTGTGCTCGTATCTTTTTAATAACGACATCTGTTTAACAGCGAATTATTGCTGTTCCGATTTGCAGCAATTTGTTGGGCGCGAAGGGACGCGCACCAGTTTGATCGGAGGGGACGCAAGAATTTTGCGTGATCGAATGGTGTGCGTTGTGGTGCAATTTATTATGTTTAGTAGTTCGTTGCGCGTAACGATGTTGCGCCAATTTAGACGATGTCGCGATGTGCTTTGGTTAAAGTTAACGTAAAAGTAGCGATATATTTACAGTACAGAACGTATTAATGTTTTTTAATTGTATTTTTCTGTACCGAATATCAGATTCGAAAGTTGATTACGATTTATGGGATTCATTTCCCGATAAGAAGAATTAAGTACCATTACTGCAACATTCTGTTACACAGTAATGCTTTGTTACTTTCTTTTTCAGCCATCAGCAGTTGCCAAATAGCCGACAGATATTCACACATAATTTTTTTTTCTTCCTTCCACAACGAGCACACGATGTACATAAATACTTTGGTAACGACCGCAGACAGAATAATCAGCTGGAGTTTCCGTTCGAAACATATATTTCGTATCAGGGGAACGATAAGGGCCATAATTTACCGTTTGCAGGGGAAAAAAGAACAGAAAATTCTACCGATAACGAAGAAAGATTAAAAGGAGAAGGCGTTGCTGCGCTGAGCACATCATTCGCATCTCACGAAACGCGGCTTCTTTTCTTTTTTCCCCCCTTTTTTTTCATCAGTTATAAAAATACTCCCCGACTAGCCACCGAGCTAATTATATCCGGCTTCGTGCTTCTCAATTAAGAAGGTTGGAACGGTCGTTGCAATTAAACATTACGCCGCGCCCAATGGCTCGCTCATAGGTGAGCAACGGTGTGTACGTACACGTTTTACGAGGGCGTACCATTCATTCTACCGTTGCAAAAACAGGCACACGTTCACCTAAAGAAGGTGTTTCGAGTCTGGCAAACGCCGACAATCGCCCTACTATCCCGTAATCGACCATCTCTCCCGATGAACGTAACGCTAAACTGTCGGAATTATACGTTTATGCTACTCGGGTAACTACAACTCCAAAGGCAGTTTATCATTTACTGTAAGCCGAGAAGAGCAACTATTCTCGAATGCTGCGAAATTCTCGATAATTGAAAAACTTATACCCTCATTCGTGTAATAACGACGCCGAAATGATATACATATAGTGGTAGGGTCCCTTGTGTTAAACTAACGCGAAGTTGCAAAACGAACGTTTCCTAAAAACGATCTCTTGGTTCCAAGGAAAACTAATTAAAATATAGAAATTACTAAACTAAAATCGTGCATAAAATCACTCTAATTAAATACAGAGCAACGAGACGCTCCAATCGATGGGTAAAACAATTTTCCAACCCGACAACCGATGAAATGACAAACCAATCAACAGTGTGCACCCGGTTCATCCTCTATTTATCTACCGATTTCCCCATGCGTTCGTCTATCGTTGCAGCAACGGGCACGTATACACGTGAGACGCAAAAAGGACGTATCGTATGAGAAACCGGCGATTTTTCGCGCAACCCGATACTTTCGGTACGCTGAATCACAGTCGTCTCGCCGCCGAGAATAGTCGCGGGACGATTCGAATATGTATCGAGTTATCTCGCGCGGGGCGAGAAAATAAGACTACTCGGGCGCGATCGAGACAGTCGGCTATCACGGGACAGGCCCGGAGTAATCCCGTCCTGGTTCTGATCGGTCGGCCGCGTTCAAGGCCGTATAAAAAAAAGTCCGAGGCACGCCGCAAATGCAACCGCAACGGCACCCACCGAGATATAACACGATAAGTAGAAACCGCCGACTGCACCGTTCCTTCTCCTCCCCGCCGAGACGTTACATCGTCTGGCCGGTCGATCAGGAATTAAGACGAGAGCGAACACCGTGCCGGCTGACTTCGCCGATCCCCCGAGGAACAGAGCGCAGGTACGGTATAGTAATCTCGGGGAAGCAGCTGGAGGAACAGGGACGCGGCGAGAGAACCGCTGGCCCATTGGCCAGAAATCTCAAACGAAAAACCAGTTTTGCAAAACTGCATCGGCAACCTCGTTATCTGAACTCGAGCACGACCGACGGTTTCGTTCCTCTACACAAGCAGCTCGTGGAGAGTCCGGCAAGACCGGTCAACCGGTTTCGTTCATGCACGCCTCCTTGATGTTTCAACGTTCTCCGTTCTTCTTTCGTTCCATCGTCGACGCGACTCCAACGTATTCCCGGGAGGCGCGTGACGCTATTAAACTGTGAAATTCCATCGAACGGCGTGGCAACATATTGATATGCTTTCATGAATAGCGGAGTAAGAATATTTGACACAGTGAGATAGATCTAGTTCGTTGAAACCATTTCAGCGAAAACATACGGTTTGTAGGCACCTATGAATGTGATCAATCGTGGAGGGGACATCTATGAGAATTGGTTCTCCATTTTCTTTTTTAATTTTCCATCTTGCGTTGCCAGTTTTGTTAGAACGATGAATGGTACAGTTCTAGCGTTTAAAATATAAGCTGCGGCAGAAATTTTCTTTAACAAATTGGTACGGGAAACTGGAAGGGCTAACAATATTCTTGGAATTTGAACGCGGAATGACAAATGGAGGGAAGAACTGAAATGTAAATTCTGTAAACTAAGAGTTGCTTCAGGGCCAAGCGTTAAAAGTTAAGTTACTTTCAGTTCAACTCCGTTACTATGATGGCAACAATAATCTTGAAATACCACTTTAATGGAAAAATCATGAATGAATGAACAGTTGACTTACTAGATAAAATATTAAAATATCTCTAATGGGAGGCTAGCTTCGGTAATGAACGTGATTAATTTTTTTGTTTAATAAAAAAGAACTTTCTATCGTTAACAATGAATCGACAGTTTCTCTTTGCTCGTACGTTATTATCGATTCACTGCTAGAATGCGATCATCGACTTTATAATCGATAACCTTAATGCAGAGCTTTACAAGAGTACTTAACTTGATGCAGCAGTCTCGCGCTGAATTTGTTAAACAAACGACTCATTCACGAGCCTCGCTAACTATGGCACAGGAGTAAGGATGACAATATTTATCATGTCCATTGAACAAATATTTGCAGTATCGAGGGACATTCTTTTTCATCAACGCGACAAAAAATCAGAAATTACTCAAAGGTAGACAAACGTAATACTAATTACAGTTGCATGCGATACGCACAATTATTTTTCACACTATTTCAATGAAACTCTTTAATAATATATTTCTATTTCACTCAAAATAATATTTCTGTCATTCAAAATAAATTTTGGCTTATTCTAATAAATCAAATTATTGAACTTGCATAAAGAATACCAAAGGTAACTAAAACCTGAACAACGCATAACAGTAGTACATCCATGCTAACCACTAGAACACCATCATGAAACTTTCTAAAAGTCTAATCTAAACCATTCCATAGTGTTCTCTCCCCTATCGTTTACTATATTTCGCCAGCAGAAAAACTATTATTTCCGTTGCGCGCAACAAAATGTATCATTCGTTCCCGTGCACGAAGGAATCACCTATCGATTCCAAATGGTAAGGTCGACGTCACAAAGCAGCCAATCGAACGGCCCCGTTACTTCCGGGACGAGCGTAATTATGCAAATTCCTGACAAGATTAACATCGTTCCCATTTATTTTTGTACACGCTGTACCTCCCCCCCTTCCCCAAAAATGTACTTTTACGAAGATCGAAGGATAGGGTTAACGTTGCTTGTTCACCCGGTCAATCATCGACGTGGCAATTTTCAGCAGGCAACGGACAAGGGAACATAAGATACTGGTTCTTTCATTTTCCACTGAACAGCGCAAGTCTGCTCGATTGCAGACGGCAGCTGATAATACGGACCAGTTGTGCACGGCAATTCAATAAATCTCGCTCGGTCAAAGCTGTCGCGGCTCGTTTCGTCGCGATAAGTTTATTTTGCGATACGATGCATTGCACGAAACGTCAAATCGGGCGCAAATTACCGACACGGGAGAAAGGAGCGAAAGGTGATCGATGTACTTGCTGCACCGATACGATATTGTGCATTTGGAGCACCGTCAACATTTAGTTGATATGAATCGTCGGTGAACCGTCTGAGACCGACGTATGCCCGATTTTGGAGCAGGTCGAATTTAATTTACAATTTAAAGGGACCAGATTCTCAGCGGATTCTCAGCGGATCCTCAGCTGTCGGAAACGACAGCAGGAAGTAATTGAACTTTATTTCGATGCTTAACTACGTCTGTTGAATAAGGAGTACATAATTGATAAGCTCAATGGAGTGTTAATAGAATTTGCCATCGGCAGATTTAAATATTAAAGCTCGCTATCGGGATTAATAATATTAATGGACGAAACATTTCAATCATACTCCAGCGATATCAGAAAACCACATAAAACGTCCAAATAATAATATGTATACAAATAAACTGAATCTTTTCCAATCCGCCTGTCCTAATTTCCCAATGCAGGACACCCGATATCCCCACGAAGCACAACTCGCAGGGATGGCAGACGGAAATCGCGACCAAAAATTTGCAGAATTCGCAAAGAAATAGCTGGTCCTCGACAGATAAGAATAACAGGGGAAGAACACTGCGAAGAGAGGCTATGCAACATTAAGCGGTCTGAAGAGCAGAAAGAACCCGACCGGGAAAGAGGAACGGAGACGACTCGGAGTAGAGACACGGCCACGGTGCAGAAGAGGGACACGTGGTAGCACGGTATCAGTTGGAAAGAGAAAACAGTTCGGCCTGCTGGTAAGGTTGAGGTTGGGATTAAGTAAGGTTAGGTTGCCAACGTGGTAGACGATTGCAGCCTGAAAATAGCACGGCACTCACTGTCTGGCTATGTGGCGTCTGTACTCCAACTCCCGCCAGTCGGCTCGTCCGTTTGTCCGTTTATCCGTTTGTCAGTCTGTCCTTTCTCATTCGTCTATCCGTCGATCTGAACCCGTATACACGCCACACAACTGCAACACGACCTCTCTTCTCGCGTTATTCTGATCGGTTGTCGTCGTTGTCCTTCTGCTCGACGTCGCCGTCGCCTTCGTCGTGGTCGTGCACATGTCTGTTGTTTTTTTTCTCGAAATTCAACGATTTCGATACAGCTACTATCGCAAGTGCTATCTAACTGCATTTCCTGTGCGGTTCCCGTATTGGATCAGGGATAGAATGACAATCAGCTGTCTTGCAATGACGCAGGTTCTCTGTGCCACCTTTGGAAAACGAGAAATTAACGTCCGTCCGAGTTGGACCCGAGCTTGATACGGCCTGGTACCTGGCACTTGGAAGTACGAGCTGAAGAAATTTATTTTTATTCATGTTAAAATTAATGTCAAACGTTGGAACGAGATTTGCTCTAACAGGAAATCCTTGATATTATATTCTTTACCGTTTCTGTTTTAAGAAAGCGGTTTGAAAATATTGAACGGTTTAATATGTTATTTGTAATGAAAGAACCCGGGGGTATATTTTAATTGAACGAAAAACAATTGGAAATAGATAACCGATCTATCGAAGATAAAGTGTTAATGAAAATCATTAACGAAAAGCAGAAGTTAAATGATATGAAAATTAACAGCTTTCGAATGTTATTTTACTTATTACTTTGCAAGTTATTATTTTATATTAAGATGAGTTTCTTAACACGTCTGGAATTGGATTATTTTAAGCTAGTTAGTAGTCCAGTCTCTATAATATACAATATGCTCCTATGGTGCTGGCGAACCAATAACTGTATTGTGCTGTAAAAACAATAACAAATTATATAAGAAACAGTATGCGTTCGTCACCATCTTACCCCCCGAAGAATACATAGAAATGTTGAGACACTAAAGTGCATTGGCATCATCGAGCTGAACATATAATCGAGCCGAGACCTTGCTTGAACATATGGTGCATCATCGGAAAGATCTCGCCGATTCAATAAACCCCTTTTTATCGATATTACGCGACGGCCATAAAAATGTGACCATTTACAGAATTCAATGGATCGTGCATCATTCCGTTACGTTGATTACGATTCAGCTCGTTCAAATGAAGCATCCGATCCTCTCCGCGTCGCTCTATCGGAACACAATTGTATCATTATTCAGTAGCGACCTATGACCGCCGACATACATAGTGCGTCATTCAGAAACGATCAGTGAATTATTTGTATTCCCGCGAGCCGCTCTTGTGAAACGTAACGCAGCTACCAGCGACGCTGAAGACACCCGAGAACCTAGACGAAGCTGTGGTCAACCGATCGTCCCCGCGAGAAAGCTGGCCACACTTGTGAAACAGAGTCGAGCAAAACGTTCTCGTATCAATTGGCGTTGCAAAAGAGGGCGGCTCACGGTGCACTGTACGTACGGTTTTCTTTTTTTTCTGAGAATAAAATGAATCGAGACGGAACCAGATTGCAAAAGTGCTCCTGTTAAATAGGAAGCGCATCGAAGGAATATTTCGCGTGTCGTTAGGAATGGAGGTATGCATAACGTAATTGAACTTTGCTTGAAAAGGATCTAATTGTTTTAAATATAAGGTCATTTATTAATGTACCTTTTTATATTCGAAAGAAATATACTGTGAATTCTTTGAATTTTATTACGCAACGGGGTTGCAGACCTCTACATTTTCATTTGCCTTCGTTTTGCCAGTTTATCGACGGCTACTTTGTTCGTCATTTATGAATCGTGTTGTTCGAAAGTAATTGTACAGCCTCAGCATGAATGGACGGAGATATGAATCGTACTAAAGGTCAGCATCAACTTGTTTGCTGATAAAGAAATAATAAAAGTCGGCTAATGGAACGCTAATAGGAGATAATCCTCTCCTTGTTCGCAATAATATTCAGCCACGTGTTTCGCCATTCAGGCAGCAAGAACTGAATGAACGTACACATCGGAGCCCATGATATTAACTGTACTTCCATGATTTATCCCGCTACGATTGTAACTTAAGTAATTGAAACCACTCAACTTTGCTTCGAACAATAAACGCTTCCGTTCACTTGGGTCGAGAAGAAACAAAACAAAAAAAAAAAGGAAAGAAATCATTTCCACGGCCAGACAGAACTCGCGTTTCAACAACCAGGAACAACGAATATTTCGTCCATCGCGGTCTATTATCTCTTTATTCGTCGCATCCAGCGTGCGGCAGATGGTAGAATGCAAACAATCAAGCAAAACAAATTGCATTTTTCGGGCGAAATTGGTCTTGGATCGCGTGACCACCAATCAACGATCCCGATAACAGATCTTTTAATTAACAGAACGGACGGTCGTCCTCTATTCGCTTAAACGATTCTCAACGAAACCTAATCGAACAACGATACATCTCGTCCTTGTTCCTAGGAGAGAGAAAAAAAGAGTCAAATCGATTTTCGGTTGTGTCGATAATGGTACAGCGGTTAATCCGTTCGAAAGCGATTACTTAATGTAGCCAAATGAGCGCATGCGGTGCATAAATCTTGCCTGCAGACTAGCTCGTAAAACTTGTACTTGACCCCATTTTCACCACGATAACTATTGCTTCTGGATGTTATTGCTGTGGACTCTGCACGACTGGCCGTCGATACCGGTCGCAATAAACGAGGGTGAGTGACTGCACAATCGGAACTCGCTATTTATCGCGTCGCAAATGCACATTCCGTTCCCCTCCATAGATTATAATCCGATTTTATTGTCTTTTAATCACCGTGGCGAAACGAACCAACGTAATCAAATATTATCCCGCCGCGAGAAAGGGGATTAACAAAGAATGTTGCTATAGTTTGGTATACTGCTATTGTATCACGTCAACAGATTGGAATTCTTCATCGTAATTTTATAATAGCCATTTCGCTATTTAATAGCCATGGCGATTTAAGAAGAGGATTAGTCGATGTAGACTTTGTTATTTATCTACCATCCTAAAAAAAACAAAAAAAACAACACAATTTCCCTAAAACTTACGAAGCAAAAGAAGTTTTGTCCAATGTCATCGTTCGCACGAGCTTGATGCTGAAAAAGAATATTTCAATCCGCGATCGACATCCGCGAATGTACGCTCGAAACGCGAACGTGCAACAGCTGCATCTGATTCCGATAACGGTCGTTGTAAAATCAATAACCAGCATTCCTCAGCTAACGAGCTCCCTTCTGCATTCTTTCGTGGCGAGCCTAATAGCCTGGGAGAACGTAATCGTATAATATTCGCGAAATACACGACCGCAGACCCGCCCACGCTCCGTGGAATGTCGTACGCACAAGCAGCACAAGCCTGAACAAGGCTGTCGATAAAAGAATATTTTGTAAACGCTGCGCCAACCGATACGTGTCTAGAATGCTATTTTGCATATATCACGCAACGATCTATGCAACCTTTTCTCCGGATCTGTCGATGCACTTTCGAACAGACTTGTTGAATTAAATGCACAGATCGTGGCATATCGGTAATGCTGGCACGACCTCGTTACTTTTGTGAAGTGCGCGATTTTCATTGTATTTATTGTAGGTGATATTATTTTTGCAGTGATGTATTGGATTAATGTGACATTTTCGGTAATCATAACATTGATTTTTCTCTGGCCGGGCAATGAAAATGTAATTTCTGTTACTTCATCCGCGTCCCCTTTATGTCGTCCTAGATCGTAAAGATCAATAGTATTGGCAGGTGTACAAAGTGTAACATGTTCAATACACGTAGAATACCTTTACCAAGTTCAACCTGTAATCGAACGAGAAAACACGAAGTGATCGAAAGATCAATTCAATAATGTGCTATAAGAAATGCGTTTGTTCCGCTGTTTCTATAAAATTGCAGCTGCATAAGAGACCGTTGCAATATACATACTACTTGTTTAGAATATTATATTTTATAAGGAAAGTAATGACAATAATTTCCGCTCCCTTTGTAATCGTACTTTCCATTTAGATATAAAATGTTAGCATAAATTCTCAATTCTAATATTCTGTTATTTATTTTAGTACGATTTATCCAAATTCGGACAAATTACTGCCTCTAATGTTCAATACTGTAACTATTTCTTGAAATCGAACAGGTCCAGTGCATCATAGCAAGGGGCCCGCTTAACGGGATTTCAGTGGTTTCAATAAACCTAAAAAATGATATGGATCACGATAATATTCCATCGAGTCATCAGTCGATTCAGCCAGTTTACGACTGCTGTCTGGTATCGCATTTTCAAACCAGCTTTCTCTCGAATCAGGTTTGAACCCGAGAATGGAAGGAGCGTTCTCACGATGACGTCCGCGGTTGCGCCGACTTTTTAGTTTCTTCGTTAAGAACCGAATAGCCGCCGTCTTAGCTTTCCCTCGATCGTGCGAAAATGTCCACGAGCAGCCTGAGAAATTCGCGAATAGCCCCTATTATTCGTGTTATCGGGCAACCTCTGTCAGAACGGTGCGTTTAGTTGTGATTTCCAATCGTCCAAAAAATTGTATCAGTCGAACAATTATATTTTCTTTTTACTTACTCTTAGCACAGATACTTATACAATTTGATCGTTTTATTTTTACACACATCTGAATGACATAAGGAGTGCATAGCACGTAAATTGATCTTGTGTTTTCTGATACTTTCATTTTGAATTCAATAATTTCAATACCAGAACACAAATATACATAATATATTTAGATGTCTTTAAATAGAGTATAAGAAATTTATAGAATAATGTTCTATCGCTCTTATCAGCTGGGAATATCTTCTTGAAAGCAACGTGTATCACATTATTCCTAAAAACGAGCAAAGGAAGATATGTAATATTTTAATGGCGATTCGTATTCAGAATTACGTTCTTTGCAAGAACGGAGTAAACTTTAGAAATTTCGTAATCGGCGGATTTGACAATATTTGAATATAAACCCCGTCAGCCACGAATTTCTTAATTACGTAAAAGAAAGATAGCTTGTTGGCCTTCGACGTGAAAGTCAAAGTCATTAGGTAAATTGTAATTGAAGGAAACGAGAAATAATGATAGCATAAACATGAGAATGACCACGTGTGGCCTGAAAAATTCATGGCAGACTTCCGCATCCCCCCTTACATGTCACCACACGTACATATTTCTATAATCAATACCGATACAACGAACGTGCCAACTTCCTTCCCCAATTAAAATTCACTTTGTGCCGTAATTAATATCCACAAATGAAACATTTTTCGCTCCTATTTGTCCCCCGGAAATTCATCAAACTATACTAATAAATTAATCGAATTGCTTATAATTATTTATTTCTCTGATAATTATCCATTGCAATTATCTTCCTTCTAATACTGATGATCGATGCATCTCACGCAATCGTGTTTTTTCTCTTCCCTTTCATTACATTTTTAACGATGAAGTCGATAATACGAAAACAAGTGTGCTCATTTATCTGGCAAAAGTTGTGCCAGGAGAAATATTAACGGCGGAGACCATTATCCGAGACAAAAGAGTTAGATTCGAATTTATTCGTCGAACAGTCGCGCCACGTTGAATGCATTTCATTCATGGCTGCTAGTCACTGGCCAAGTCATAGAAATACGTGCCCCGATACACATTACGAACACGCGACACACACGGAAGAAAAGAGATATTATCACAGGCCAGTACTCGCTGGTTTGGCAGATTAGGATAACAGGTAATAATACCACCTTCTTCCTCCTTCTTTCCACCGCACGTAATCAACGCATTTCCTTATCCGTGCTTAGAATCGCAGAAACAGTTGCACCAAGTTTCATTCACGTTTCCATTTAGTGGCTACTCATAGTACGCCCCGTGTACTACTATATCTATTACTTACTACGCTTCATGCCTATGCACTGAATTGTGCAATCGCAAACAGCGATGGCTACGAACCTACGGCCAACAAATGTCAAAGATAAAATATGTACTGCGCGAGAACTGTTCAATTCAAACATGACAATTCTGACAAAATTTTCGATCAACGATCCATTATTATACTCTTGCAGAAGTCATTGCACAATCCTTGTACAAATCGGTTTCATATCATCACCTTCTTGATACTACAATTAATTTTCGCGTGAGAGTGAATTCTACTGCGCTCGTAGAAATTCTGTGAACAAAATTCGTCTGGCGTTTTAATTGCTGGCGAATCAAATTTATCACGCTTGAAGACCCATCATTTTTTTAATAAATCTTCCCGTTTATCATTTGTATAGATTGCCGTATTTGCATTTGCAACGTGCAAAAACAGATTAATTTAGATTTATCGACATTCAACGCTGCGTAAAAGATTAATATAAAAAAAACCGTGCATGATAAAAATTACAAATATTGCATGGTATGTGATATTCTATATACATAGTTGGGACTATGGATTTCTAGAAGTGAATTCATAAATCCTGTCAGCTTGTGGCGTTCATTGAGGAACAAGGATTACTATGATACTATCGCCATCAAAAATTCTCTTATCTCTAGTGAACGTTATTGCGTAGAAAAGTACGCGCGAGAGAGGAATAATCATGCAGGACAGTAGCCTTATTTATTATTCCGATGGCGTAAACATTCACCTTGTAACTGACTAATTTCCCTTAACTGCCGTTGAATACATCCCGGTATCTTTTTGCTCCAGGCCGGGCGTAAACGAATTTATACAGCCTCGCCAGGCCTTCATCCTGAAATTTATAATGCTACGGTCGAGGACTTCGCTAAAATCACCAAGTGCAGTCCCTGCGTATGCAGCATTATGTTGCGTGTACATTCGCGAACACGATCGCTTGCCCGTAATCAGCTTGCCATTGCGTGAGCATGTAACGCAACGTTAATTACAATTAATAATGTTATGTAATTTCTCTGCGTCAGTCGGTGCTTCCTACCTCTGGAGTGGAACCCGCAACAGTGTTAGCCCTTTTACTGCAAAGGGTGTGCATGTATGATATTTTGTACATGCTAGGGAAACGACGTGAATGTACATACGTTCATTGAATTATGTACTTGCAATCTGTTGCTTTTAACGTTCTCATGCCTGTTCGCATTTTATTCGGAAAAACTGTATGAACGGTGGAATGTGTTACGCTGGGCAAAGATATTTAGAGCAGTCGGATATCGTTAAACATTTGCAAATGTCTTGCTTTAAAGGGTATTTATATATTTATTTGTTTTTGCTAATTATTTAGCACGCGTGATAAATTCAAGCACTCCCGACAATTATTGTACCTATGTCAAAATATAAATTTTCATGCAATTACACCTGCACATCGATTTCAGAAGAATGAAAGCTTTTAGTATGTGTCAAGATATCATTCTGATCGAGACACAAAGAAAACATTAAACTCTTGACATTTTATTTGAAGAAGAAATGCAATTGTTACAATGTCGAATTGTAATTTTAAACGACTGAAGAAAACAAAAATTTTGTCTTCCATTGAATCGTAAATTTGAAGTGGTGATTTCGCACGAGGCACAGGTGTACTCGTACAAGCAATACAAAAATAGGAAATCATTATAAATCAGAAGAAATCGATCATTTAAACACATAAAAAACATGATCGCGTGACAATTCTGTTTTTAGCTAGAACAATTTTTCAAAGGATCTCGCGTGTATCCACGACGGTTCCACGAACTTCTTGATAAATTAAAAAGCACCTTAGTCATACACGTAAAATCGCCGACAGACGTTACCCAATTATGAAATGTGAACGGGACTACAACGAAAATGCTATATCGCGTGGAACATGATCATTGCCTTCCACCAGCTATATTTTACTTCCACTTGTAAATTATCCTTTATTATTCACTGGAAATTAAACTATTGCGCTTTGTTATTTTCTTGCTACCACATCTTGACGTTTAATAAATTTATCTACCTCTTTCACGAGCAGTTTCTCTCTTTACTATAGACTACTTTTGCTTTAAATAAAGTTCGTAAATATATTTAATATTCTTTCGAATATTATATTAAATCCTTACTGAGAACTGCGCTGTACGATACAGTCAACGATAAAAGTAAATGGACAAATACTACAAATTATTATTTAATATTTAGTCAGTACAGCGCTTTCAATTTTAACTAAAATTATATCTACTCGAAATCCTTATAATAAATCGAATATTTATGCAAAAACAGAACAATGGAATTTAAAGTAACAGCACGTAGCATTGTTTGAAGTCAACGCGAATAGCACCTACATATTTTTATTATCAGCCAACCTGATTTTATCATTGATTATGCTTCAAACTCGATAATATATTTTACTTATATGTACATATACCATATATGAAAATACTGATTGTCTTAGTCAGGTGATTTTTGTATTTCGAGGATATTATAACCAGAAAATTAAACTCGAGATTACGTTATCTTCCAGATATAGAATAAATACTTGTTACGATTGCAGAACCCTACCACCAAATTTCACGCATTTAGAAACATTTCTCGATATTGGCGCATTAGCAGGTAAACATTAGATAAACCGTACTTACGTACATGTATTTTTGGTCGCGCGAAAATACACAATGATAGTGAAGCTTTCGCGTTTGCAGGTTGTCATACCGAGAACGATCG
The DNA here is from genome assembly GCA_963583965.1 of Nomada ferruginata. Taxonomy (NCBI): domain Eukaryota; kingdom Metazoa; phylum Arthropoda; class Insecta; order Hymenoptera; family Apidae; genus Nomada; species Nomada ferruginata. The sequence continues at coordinate 18,127,917 of OY757213.1, forward strand.
CTTCATCGTTATCACTCGCCGATAATAAGTTAACGTTTCCTTCGTTTTGATGACGATTCGCAACGGAACTAATCAGCGGAACAAGATAAATTATAAAGTTAGCTGATTTTTATTTACCTTAATCATTGGTGTAGTATACGTGCATTTTCACGTTTTTACGTTAAATTATAATCAGTGTACAGGTGGAACGTGTGTGTCGCAATGTTACCTAGAAACTCTGAAAATGTATCACGAACATGTATTACTCGAATTGAACAGCACGGAATTGAATAGAATTCAATAGAATATTAGTATAAAATTTATTCTGCTCAAGCAATGAACCATATGAAAATAAGACTTTCAATTAAAATGAAATAATAAATGCAATGTATCAATATATTTTCCTCGACAAATGCTTCTTTTCCTGTAAAAAAAAATTCATATCAACGCCCAAAGGTGACCAAGGCGAACCAAAAATTAATCACTAAATTAAATATTAGTTTCACGTGGCTGCCTTTCAATATCAGTCGATAAAACCTCGTCTTTTGCATCACAATTTCTTTTCCTACAGTAATAAGGATGACAATATACTTTTACGAAAAGGGCCAATCATATCCTACTCATCCCCCCTCGCTGTACCATTAACAAGCGATTCTGCTTGAAGTAAGCTAAATTAAGACGAATCTTAATCACGACTGGCTAATTGGTGATAATAAAACGGCTTATTCATGGATTATAAATTGCTTCTACGGTAAATACGAAAGGAGCCAGTCGGTTAAGTTCGTTCACCTCCGACAGTCCGGCATACATAAACTTTCGCGACATACCACGATTGTGCCGCGAAATTCGGTGCACGTAAATGCAGCCTCGAGTGCGTGGAATGGATGATCGATCCATAGATCGAACTGTTGAACCGCGAATTCCTTGCGGTTCGACTGCTGCGTTATATACCGGGACAGGCGGAACAATGCGAGCAATGCCCGTGAGGAGACTGAAACGAATTGCATTCCAATAAAAGAACCAATATTCCAATATTTACCCGTTTATTCTTTGTTTACCTTTTATACGATTCCCTGCCACGTATACTGATTCGAGTTCAAAGTTGCAACGTTCTGTCCAACGACAACCCGTGCTACTCTTACTATCGTACATTCACGCCTTGCTCGGTACAATTTTCTAAGGACAATTCATGCAACCGCGCAGAACGAAACATTACGATACGAAACAATTATTCAAAGCATTTTTCTAGCAACTACTTTCTATGCGGCATGGATGAATGAAATTTAGTAGATTTTAGACATTTCACAAGCTTGCGGTATTATCGAGAGCAATTATTCACGGCTGTGTATATGTATATTTCTTGGAACCTTTTAATAGGAATCCCTGAATAAATGCTCATTAATATAAAAACGAGACTACGATCGTTCTCGAGGTATCTCGAACTTAAGAACGCGAGGCGCATTAAGTTTGACCGATCAGCAGTGTCGTGGAATGTGCAAGCACGTAATTAAACGCTACGTTCGCGAGCAAACTACACGTATCGGTCGGTTTTACGTAAGAGTGGCGGACAAGCCACGAAACTTCATAATCCTTGGCATCGAGAACGGTCGCCGAGTAATTATTTTTGTCATCGGCTCGCAAACGAGAGCGCAGTAACCGTGTGCACTCGCTATTTGTAAACAGAATGTTTGTCAACAACGAACGAACCAGTTCATTACGCCCTCCGTTGCGTTTGCCAAGCGAATAAGTACGCGATCGTTCAACCCGACCTCCTTTTTTTTCCCCCGAGAACCACCTATGCACAAGCCTTCTCCGAGGCTTCGTCCAAGAAGAATGCGCGCGAGGACCGACGATGACTCGTAACATCACCTTCAATAGCGATAATTAATCGTCCGTAGACAGTGCTCATTTCTGAACGTTTACTACACCGGCGACGCCGTTATTGCCAATTAACTATGCCATCATCCTTGAACCTTTTATTGCATTCTAAATGTTTATCTGATCAGATGTTGCGCGCCGATACGATGGACATCTACGGGCAATGGATCTGTATCTTTCGTTGAATGAAAATTAGTGGAATGATTTTTCTTTTTCTTATGTTTTTTTACGCACTCGTTCGACGATGGGATGAATAATATTCATCTTTATTTCTTGTGACATTCTTCAGCTGAATTGATAGTTTCGCTTCGGCCAGACGATTTTTCGTCCTCTTATTGCAAGGCCTCGATTCATATTTTCCAAGATTACACATTAATAGTACAGTCAACTTTCTGGAAGGCTATTTTCGCCACTTCCTTCGCGCTCCAAAACGAAGCCCGAGCGATAATAAATATTCAGAGTTTACATAAATGACCGATAACATATACCTAGGTGCATTATACGCGCGGACAAGGAGAAGCAAAACTCGGTAAAGAAATATTTTTCCAGCTAAGTTAGAAACGGTCCCATAATATCTTCCCCTATAATACGTGTATCGCGGTACACAGAATCCCATGAAATAAAACATTTTGGTAGCGACCCGCCAATAATTATACTTAACCGGAGTAGAGAAATAATAGATAATGGCTCATCGTGGCAATATAACGGGGAGATACGAGTCGAGGGGTGGAACAAGGAGGGCAGCAAAAAGGAAACACACGAGGTAGGCGATACTCTCGATCCATTTGACCGAGTTTTTCTTACGTTGCTTGCCTTTTTGCCCGATCTCCCACTCATGGCACGAGCCCGGCTTGCAAGATCGTTGACCGAATGACACGGTGAGCAGAGCACGAGTCACTCGTTCACTCGCGACGTCGTTAAAGCTGGGGAAACAACTGACTCGGTTTTCTCGGTGCACGCGGCACAACATTATCGGACGCACATCCGCTTCGTGCAAGTGCATTTATCAGCACGATTTTTCTATAAAAAAAAAACTGCGTGAACGCGCCCTATATTACATGCAGAATAATCGTGTTAAAATTATCCCGCGAATAATCCGCCTTTCTGCCAATTATTTTCGTGTTTTACTTTTCGACGACACTGCCCCGCGAGCTTTGGTAATTTAGAATAATTTCGCGATTTAATTCTGCCTCTTTCGCCGCCAAACGTGAATGCCGAATGGCAAAGCGATTGAAATACATATTCGAGTGGAAGAAATCTAACGAGATGCGGCGTTACTGCGAAAAATTGGAAACTGTGTTCCTGGAAAATGTGGGGAAATCCATGAATAGGTAATCTTGTGCGCAAACATGAATCTTTTCACACTTTCGCAATGCAAATGCTACGGCTTCTGTAACAATGCCTTAAACGGCAAGTACTAAAGCGAATTAACATACTTCGTGGAAAGATTTCTAGCCGCGAGATAATTGATTCGTTTCTTTTCGAAATAGCAGTCTCTACACATTACTTCATACGAGGTCACGCGTACAGGGAGTTCAAAATTGGAGATAACTGAAGCAGAATAAATTTGTTTACCTTGATCCTCACGCGAAATGAAATATTCGGACATGATTCATAAAAGTCGTGAGCTGTTGTCGTGTTTCCGAATTTTAAGCCATTCCACGTGCAAAGGGCGCAGCAACGGGAAATTAATTTTCACTTTAATAGTTGATAGTGAAGGAAGGAGGAACCACGTGACAGAAAGTTCGATTTGCTCTGGAATTTGAGCGAGCAATGTGGACTCCGTTCGACCGCATGGCCGCAGACTATTCCCCAACCAAAACGGGTGGAAAATTTCATGAAGAGGTAAAACAGGGCAATAACTAGCTTCCTCTTGCATCGTTTCGTTACATTCTTTTAACCCCGCCTCCACGAGATGTTCACTCGATGAAACAAACTGTTCTTCCAGCGAGTTCGAATATACTCATTGACCATCTGCACAACCAAACGTATCAATAAAAGATAAGACTTGTTACAGCGAATGAGATTGTCGCGTATAGTCACGACCTAAATTTAGAAATGCCAATGAAATGAAATATTCGTAAAAAAATATTCTCAAGGCGAAATGAGGATAAATGAATGAGAAATACAGGCTTATTAGTATATTTTACCCATTACTCCAAAAAAGTAAGATACGTTACTTTTGGCAACGCGTGCAAAAATGGTCTTAGTTTTTCAATATACCCTTACGGTACGTCGTCAGGTTACAAGGAGTTTGGATTTTCTACGCGTCAAGAAATTCACGGCTATAAGCAAAAGTATAACCATGAGAAACAATTACATGAGGTAACTGAATGAATAAGGGAATTCGACGGCGCACGGCGCTATCGTTACGCAAGCTTGTGTTAGTAAATAATGAAAATTGTAATCGACTAATGAAGAGAAAGGAGTAATTTCTTGGGTCGCCTATTATCTACGTAAAACATGCCAACCGGCTGTATGATAAAAATCGATTTTTCCGCAAAATGTCCAGTCGGCCAACAGAATTTAATAATTGACGCGGTTCGCGTTGTTATCTAGCGTTATAATATACGTATTACGCCAAACTCGACGGGAAATATAAAACAGACGGAATGGAAAGAAGAATATAGGATAATTCCGTACGACCTTCGCCGAACATCATATCCAAATAAGCTAATTAAACATTTGAAGCCGTTTGTTGCATAAATGTGAATTAATTAATTAATGAAAAACATGACACAGCATTTCGGGCATAATATTGTAGACAATGTACCTATTAATTAAAACTGGAAATAATTATGAACCTTTCAAGCTGTTTTCATTTCATGATTGCAACTATAATGGCATTTCAACGGTAACTTAACATCTCGTAAAACGTTCGACCAAAGTTTATCTCAAATCATCTACCGTTTATTGGAATGGCAACGAAACGACTATTCTAAAGTTCTCCGAAACTTTTGCGTAAGAATATTTATGCAACTCAAGCGCCAGGGAAGAAAAAACCTTACCGTCACGAATGCAACAATAAACGTGGATACGATTGATCTTTCACGGTAACGTGTCGTTGTGGTCTTGAAGGTGGAACGAAACATCGGTAAACTTGTCAATCTTGGTCGTTCATCGATAATAATTGGAGGTCGATTAAAAGCAACGCAACGTAGAAATTTGCGCATGTACATAATGATCCACGTTGAACACTAGCTTCGGCCATGGCGACATGCATAAATACATGAGAACACCCGCACGATAACTGTATTGCACGATATAGTTTTACGTATATTACGAGTGATAACACGGAAGAACAAGACTTCGACATGGCGGCAAGCCTCGTCGCGCGTGACGATAATAATACCGTATTACGTATATACAGTCGTCCATTCGAAGTGGAAGCATGTAAAACGACATCCTTTTTTTTCTCCTCCCTCCTTCCTTCCGTGAGTTTCTGTGCTGCGATCGTTTATTCGTGTACGCCCTGCTTCTGGAAAACTACAACTCTGGAACAGCTTTCTCGGTGCCACAGTTCAGCAAACTTCTATTTCGCCAACACGTGACTGTATCGTATCTAGATCTCTGTATGCACATCGAACAGTACGCATGTATACCTTTTGTGTTCTGGATGATTTCTGCCTATGTATCCCGTTCCATTTATCTTTATTAACGATAAGGAAATAGGGCACACATTTGCCGAATTTGTTCGAGCATTTTTTGACCAATTTGACGTATCCCAATACAGTCGTCAAACGTAACAACAATGGAAAAATGTAATTTCATTCTTGCTGTAACATCAAATCAACGAATGCCAATGGATTATTTAATTACTTAACAAAACGAAAACCATCCGGCCGATGTAATTTAGCTAGAACAACAGAAATACTCCGAAAAAATTCGCCATGCTCCAGAAAAGCGCAAAGGGAATTATATTAACAAAGGAATTTACTTCGATCTTGCCCGATAATAATAGGAATATTCAAGCACCATTGATGCGACGAGAAATTCTTCAAATTCGTTCCACGAAATGTCCCCCGTTTTGACACGATGGATCTTTACGCGTAACTCTAGTCACCTATTCCACCCGTAGCGAGATACCCATATTAGTCTAGAGTCCCTGAGAAGACACGATACCTACGGTGTCCATCGTAACGCGATGAATGTCGAAGAACGGCTGCAATTTTAAATATTCATACGCGTTACGAGCATCGTGGCCCGGTTATATGACTATGCCTATATCCTTGCCTTCGACCACCTCCGACGAAGCAGTCATAAAACGCATACGCGTGTAACTCCTTAAAATCCTGTTGCGAGAAAGCGTGTGCACGCTTGTGCAACTCCTTTCAGCGACGCCTGAAAGAATGGCTCTGGCGTGTCTTCGAGCCGCCCCAACAATTTAGATCACGAAACGCTTCCTTCGTTCATTACAGACAAATAACGACTGACGAGAGAAACGGAGCGAAGTGGGAACTAGTTAGCAAGGCGATGGAACTTTTCGCGCCACTCGTTACAATCACAATTATTTACATCTGAATCTCATTCCTGTCATTATCCTTTGAATTAAGTTACTTTGAATCAACTTTGCGCGGTAAGCAATGCCTTCGTAGTACTGATTTATAAAAGCTCGCCACCGTAATTGCTTTACTTCTACCACTTATCGTTCATTCTTTGGTTAAATACGTCGCACTTCCTGCGTTCACGCGCAGTAGGCCAAAAAAGTATCAATGCAGAGCACAGTTTCACTTGCAACTTGATTATTATGGTGTTCAGACAATTATTCCTAAAACAATATATGTGCATGGATGTGAAACGCATCTGGAAAAGTGTAATTGATGGGCTTCATATCCACGTACACTGTTTTAGGAGTAATTGTCTGAACACCATAATAATCAAGTTGCAAGTGAAACTATGCACCGTATGAATACTTCAGCCCACTGTATGTGCTCACGTATCTGCAACCGATAAGAAATATTGACCACTGCGATCATTATTCCTCGCGTGCCCGTGAAAATTCCCCATCCGGACGTTTTTACGAAATTCAATGGACGAAGCAATCAAACGTTGCCCCCTCCATTCCCATTCTCCCGTGTATGATTAAACGGTAATCATTTCGAGTCGAATAGGTACTGGCACCGCGCAAGCAAGGGCCGACGAATCCAACAAATCATTACACGACCGAGCAACGTTCAACTGCAACCCATCTCTACACGGGACGCACTTTCTTCCCTCCTCGAGCTAGCAATGTTATATGTACTTGCAATTTACATCAATAGTGGACAGACATCTGCGACAGACGTTTCCACCGCATCCGTCGCGGTTTCTTCTTCGTTTCTTCGCCGGTGTCCTTAGTCTCGCGTATCCTCGCGTCGTATTTCGTTCTCACGATGATAAATACAGCCGATAATATACGGCGCCGGACGACAGTTTGGCGACGCGGTGGTCGTGTAACGAGTACTGTTTCGTCATCTTGAATTAACACGGGGGGGACGGGGGAACGATGCACGAGAGTTATCACGGGGGGAATGGATGGATGAAAAAAAAAATGACGAGGAAGAAACGGGATGGGATTATCCATTAATTGCAGCCATCGTATCTCTGACATCCGCGACTTTTACGAGCCTGTTTGCGCGGGAACGACGCGACGCAACGGTGCGATTAAATCGCGAGACATATTAAATGTAATTAATGAAGTCCGAGAGGAAGCATCGTCTGTTTTGCCGCGCGAGTATTACCTTGTCGCGATTCCGTATTCTTCCAGCAAACGATCGTGTACATTTTAAACGCGACAAAGTGTGCGCGAGGAAATTATTCCCGAGAGACCGTGGCGGCACGAAAAGTCAACGAAAAGTAAACGCCCCGTTGCGATCGTGCCAGGTGTGGCCACGGGAACAGAGCCCCGTGCATCCATCATATTTTTCGTCGATTCCAAGGTGTAATATTATTTCCGTAATGCCGTGCGATTTTCCCTAACGGGGAGATCCGGCGTGAAGAAAAATACTTGGAGTATTTCCATGTCATCGTGCAATTTATTTCATTCCCAGCGCTGCCCGAACGATGTTGCAACTTTCCAAAGTATCCATGTTGCGCAAATTGCAAAGAAAGACCGATGAAAATTGTTCGATACGTGCGGGGTTGTGGAAATACAGGTGCAACGATCGTTACGCACAATGGCGTCATTAGAGTAACTTGTTACCGACAAATAGCACTACAATCACCAGTCACGTTCTATAAATACGCACGATGACTCCTAACACCGAGGTGTGTCTGGGGACAGGTTCGCTTAAGAGAAAAGGCTGCATCCATTTTGTTCCGGGCGACAATGCGAGAAACGGGGGAAGTGCAACAGCACTGAACGAAAGATGCGTTTCTAGAGAAAATATCAAAATATATGCACACACGCGAGATTGCAAACTTATTTTGTAATATATTTCTAACGAAATAGTTCAATTCGTTGATGACGTTTCGTGCACAAATGGAATAGATATATGAGCAGAAATGTTGTAACTGCGCGAAAGCAGTTCGAAATTAGCGCCGTTTGAAGAAAAATGATAAAAGCTCATCGCATTTATTGCATCCCGTGCACAAAACAGATAAGCGTACATGGACGAGCTACAATGAATACATAGAATTGGCTACAGAAATGAAGCATTCCTTAAATCAGTGGTGAGCAAGCTTTGGCTCGCAGTGGGCCAACAGTTGACATCTACCACTTTACGCGGGCCGCAATATTAAATACTCAAATATAGTAATCGAATAATTTAATTTAAGACGCAAATTAGCCATTTCTTATTTGATTTATAGCAAAGTTTTCTTCTGTTTTTTTAACATACACATACTAATATATCTACAATACATCTTATAGTGTAAAAGGGTATACGTTTAAATCACGCGTGGCCCGCGTGTCACATGTTTCGCGGGCCGCAGGTCTGTGGCAGCCGTGCCAATCTGGCCCGCGGGCCGCAGTTTGCTCATCACTGCCTTAAATTATTCAATGGTACTGTAACGAATGCGTCTGACAATCGGTACCAAACAAACAAGGTGCGATGTAAAGGGAAAGCAATTAATATTATGCAGAATCCATTACGGCGCCAAGCTAATAAGTCACGATTTACTGAGGAAGCTAATGATACTAATGTATAAGACGTTGATTGGCGATCGAAAGATAGCTGCCTCACTATATAAGTTTGCAGAGACACATAACAGCTGATATGGTGAATGACGTGGAGCTAAGTGCCCTCGTCGTATAATTAAGTCATCCGTAGAAACAAATTAACGACCGTGATTGCATTATAATCACGATTCCGAAGTATTCCCCGGCCTTGTAGTTTAGAAGCTTTGTCGTTGCGTTGGTACGAATATGCACGCGCTTCGTCACCTAGGAATGCAGAAGGAAACCCGAAGCCACGGTCTCGTATAACGGCCTGCGTTATAACTTCACCGGTTGGCGCAGAAATACGCAATATTACATACACTTTCGTTGAGACGCCGTGTATTCGTGGGAACAGCGAGACGAGGACTACAAACGTGATATCCCATCGAAAAAGTTGTCCCCGTGTGTAAAACGATGTTATTACGAGCAATCCGCTTGACATTTAACGCGGTCCATGAATGACGAATGCAATTCACCGTGAACCGGGAGAGATTTCTGTTCAAGGTAAGCTGTAAATTCGAAAAATGGAACAAAGCGTGCCGTTGAAAAGGGGCATTTGAATATGTATTCAGTGCCTAAACGGGTGGACATAAACAGATTTGTTCCTGACAATTTGGCTTTTTCAATTAATTGAAAGAAATTCATTTAGCATCAGCTTTTCTCAGTTTCTTGCGGTTGCGAATTGGCTGGGAATAAAATTCCTTTAAATGGGATCGAGTGCTTCGTTGTAAACTGGTTCAGTCCCGTCGCAATTAGTCGATTCAAATTTCGGCTCGTCAACGGCTTTTGCTATTCATGTATTATATCAATGAACATAATACATCCTCAGCTAACTAAACGCTATAATATAATTTATGTCAACCGCAGGTTTAGGAATCATCCATTTAACAAAAATTAGCCAATTAATATTCCACTATATTCGAATTTCCAGGCACACCGGACTTATTCTGCTCCGTTAGTTCCCCGTAAACGTGATCCCTGTTAAAAAAAATGAAATAATTTTCGACAAAAGCATTTTCTTCCCGATTCTAGTTCGGGCCGCTCAGCCGCGGCTCCGTAATTAGAAACTGCAAAACGAAATTCAATCTAAGATGAAACAAAATAATTCGTCAAGCTCGCGGTTTGGTGCCCGTAACAACGTATCTCGCCCCCGTCGAAGATCACGTGCAACTTTCTCTTCCGTCCACTCGGGACACCTTGTAGAAAGCAACGGCTGCAACGACGCGGCAGGTAGGTATATACCGATGCCAAGACCTTTGTCGGTTGGCCTAACCAGAAAAGAGGGACCGTAGGGAAGCCTGAGACAAAGGGACGAACGAAAGGGACCGAACCGTTGGGAAGGGGAACCACCACGAGGAGGAGTGCAAAATGACCCAGATGCTCCGGGGCCCAGGCATTTAGCTTGCGTTCAGATGAACCAGCTAAACGATCAATTGGTGAGCAAGTTTGAACCCCGAAACAACATTTCTGTTTCCGTTGATTTTGTTTAAAAAACAAATTTCAAGACGAATATCTTCTTTAAATATCACATCTTTCCACTTGATTTGAAATGGATACTTGAAAAGAGATTCAATTATTACTATTATTATGCTTAATGATTTTTAATTTTTTCGGAAAAGTTTGAAATTAAAATCGATCGTTTCTCTCGGGCGATTTATCGGAATTGCTTTACGGCAGGGGATATAATAGTATTTCGACAAAGATTTTTGCAGTATCCAGACTTTTTTGTTCGATTATCTATGTTACCGTTGAAGACAAAATGGAAATAAGCAATACCAATACAATCACGTGGGTATTCTGAATTTTTAAAAAACCCTTGACAAACATAAATATCAAAAAAGACAAGAAATGGGGACGGATACAATATAAAACCTCCATGCCTTTTATAGTATTATTCAAAGCAAACCTCTGCCATAAAAACGATCATTAAAGTCACATTTATTAACAAGTTCTTACTCCATTTCCTTACCCATACCACCGAAACACCGTGTGCAGAACGAAACGAACCGTATCAGCCGACACAGGGCGAACATTTTCAACGAAATGAGTCCAGCGTGGCGAATGAATCGCAACTGCAAAACTGGCCAACGAAATTGAGAAAACGGGCTCGTACGTTACCGTGCTTCTTTCTTAGCCCGGACGTTTAAAAGCATTAACATTCACAGTGTGTAGAGGAGAAAGAGAAGTGCCTCGCGAGAAAAATGAGTGGCAAAAAAAGGTTAGGATAGGCGACGTTGGCAGTGGTGCAAAGCCACTTATTGCGCTCTGTACTTCGTAGCAGTATGTACTACCATTGGCACGAAGAAGCTGAAGAAGGAGAAGGCTTCGCCGACGGGCGAAGCACGTGACGTCTGGGTACCCGCCATCCTTTCTTACCCAAGGCGAACCATGCACACGTATATAATGCATGTGCACTCGAGATCGAGTGAAAGAGAACCAGGGGAAACGGATGTGTGAGGGAAAAAGAAACGCTACGGAGGAAACTTCGTAGTTGCAAAGATTCCGGTTTCCATCTCCCTCTTTTTTTCTAATTCTTTTTGTTTTAATTTTTAAAACGCCTTCCGGGGAATGAATATTAAAATTTCTTGACATTTATACGTCCATTGCATTTCCCGGAGCTTCGAAAGGAATACGGTATGGGAATAGGGGAAGAAATCGGCGGAAACCTGAAGAGAATTAATAAACCGATATTTGAATCAGGAAAATGGGAAAACTGCAACGAAAACTACGGAAACAAGTAAACACCATAAGGAATAAGAGGATGGAAAAGGGTAAAGAACTGCAGAATAGACAAAAAATAAGAGCAAGTGGAAAAGAAAGGAGAAGAACAAACGGACGCAATATCGAAACTCGGTTATCAATGCCTTTTCGACGGACTATCACCGAGCCGGTCTGCACGCCATCGAATCAGTTTTCAATAATTCACAGTAATATCGATAAAATATTGAAAGGAATATGTTGGCAACAAATACGGCTTGCGAATAATGAGATTGTAATTAAACGTACAATTAAAATGAATCCGGATGTACTTGCAATTCACTTTTTATATACCACGAAATTGAAGCTAAAGATAAACAGTAAAGATAAAATTGTGTGAATGTACATTCCTATCGTAATAATCATAAACAATGTTCAGTACCAGTGGTACCATCCATACGAAAAGTTTCTTTTGTTTCCAATGAAGCCTGTCTATCAAGCATTTAATTTATGATATTAATTTATGATATTAAATTGTGCATCAATTACATCGACCAAGCTATTTCATATTTTCCCATGTTACTTGAAAGAAGCATCAATGTTTACGATATTATATATGTATATGTAATATATACTGTGCTTTCCAACTGCGGATAGTAAATTTATCAAATTTCGACGATATTTGTCCCATCTATTTTTAACACACGTGTGTTATCAGTAATCAGGGTCCCGTCTTCATTAGACGAGGTTGCAATTTATAACAGAAACTAATGTATTTTACACAATTTAAGAATGTACCGAGCGATTTACCATCTTTTTAATTGAAGGACGAGTTTATTAATAAGAACAGACGTAAAAAATCGAGGGAACAGAAAGCGAATCGGCACAGCCATTAATCATCCAGCTTCAATGCAAACACGTACGAAACCGCGGGAGTATTGCGCCCGAGATCGATCTTGCGCAGGCACAAAAGCACGATTATGCGTGCGAAACAACCCCGACCCACGCACGTACACACCGTACACGAAGTAAGCACGATCCAAGTTTCGTTAAAAGGCACACGAACAGAGGGGAGAGCGGTTTATTTTTATTTTTGTCTGGCGAGCGCTAAATGAAAATGGGTCGAGGCGTCTGTGCTCATTTGCGCTCTTTCTTTTTATTTCTTTACCAAAGTATGTACTGCCGCTACAAAAGGCTTGACACTCCTCGGCATCGCGTATATAACCGCACACGGTCACGCCTATGCCTTCCCCTATCCCTCCTTTTACCCCTTCCATCAATCTCCCTCATTTCCTTATTGAAAAATCATTCGAAAGAGCGGACAATTTTCCATCAAAATATATCCGTAACCGCTGTGCAATTAATTAATGCGAGAACGATCATTTGTAATATGCCTCCCGTTGTGTGTAACGAGCAAAAAGTTTACAACGGCGGCAAAGACGGTATCGGTTGCTTCGTATTTGGACACCGGTCTCGTTAATATTCGCTACATAAGCGACAGGGAGCCCAGGCACGGCATATATTCGAGACAACGCGCTTCTCAGTGGGCCAGGGCTTCGCCAAAATTCGTCGACCAGGGGTCTGGCCTTCGTTTGGCCGTACGAAGAAGGAGGGAAAAAGAGAGTAAAAAAGAAAGAAAAAGAAAGGACAGAGAACCGGGGACGCGAAGGCGAGCGAGACCAGATACAAGGGAAAGGACATAAAGGGTTAAGAAGCAGAGGGGGAGAGGAAAAGCAGCGGCAAGAAGGAAGGGAAAGAGTGAAAGAACAAAAGGAACGGAGCGATCTCCTTAAGAGAAATGCGTGGGAATTGAACCATGTGGCCCGAGGACTGGTTCGCGAAATATCGCATTGCGAAAGCACGTGCACACCCACAGAGACGCGGGTTCAGATACGCGTGCGAGTACGACTCGTATCGCGTGTATGAAAGACGGTGGTATAACTGATGTGTGTACGTGCTCCATTTTATTTGGACGAGTACCGAGATTAGGTTCATTCTGCACGATATTAGTTTTATTTTGTTTTGTAGAGTTGATATGTCGGTTGGATATTTGCGGAGGAAAATTTCGCGAATGGAGTCGAAAATTTGAGCCTGATATATGTACATTACTTAGATATTAATCGATGTTACTGTAGAGATATTTGTTGAAGGAATTATACTTGGGAAGCAAAAGGATCGACAATGTTAATCGACATTATTTGAAAGAAATTGCAGAACGCTGAGAATTTAAAGTGACCATGAATAAGATCCCCGCAATTGAAAATCTCTGTATGAAAATATTCAGAAACCGTTTTCACGTAATGAAAAAGAGGTAAAGCGTGGACAAAATTGCATAAAGTATACGTATACAATTAGCTTATAGATTGAGGAATGCGAGCATAGTTGTAAATTTACACGGTTCTCTAAAGGTAAGCATACAATACGCACGTGTGTCAGCCTGAACAAGAACCTCGAGTGCCTCCTGACTCGTAACTACCGCTGCGAATTAACAGCTGATTTTGCGTGCAAATACGTGGACGTACACGAACACAGGTTACACATATTGCGCTCAGACATCGTCGCAATATCACGTAACACGTGAACGAGCCTGCGCGATGAACACGAAATGTATGAAACTGCAAGTTCCCGAGAAACTTAATAAATTCATGTAACGATCATTAAAACATTAACAAATCAAATAATTTGGAAAAGATCCGACGCTATGCAAGGCACGGCGATATCACACAATATTACATTACTTCACTTTAAAAATAATATAAAAAATAAAACTCTCTGTATAATTTACAGTTTGCACCCCCGCGACTTATCGGCTCATGATTATCATTGAAACCATCATTTGAACGTTACACGATTATAGTTACATCAAAAGGTGTCCATTCAAAGGCACGCAATAATAATTTGCAGAAGGAAGAGAACCACCAGTCATATCCATCGTGTTTCTTCAATTAGAAGATAACAGGCGTCAGCTGACTGAATGCAACGTCAGAGAAGCAACCGTATAAGGGCAAACTAAAGCGGTCAGTGTCACACGGTTGGACTATTGGCGAGACAAACGATTAAAGCACCGACATGTCTAGGCATACGAGGCGATCGAGCGGATCTAGTTTAACGGCGTGGGATCGGCCGACGACTTTCACATGCTAAAATTAGTTGGACAACGCCGCGCGACAATTCGTAAAAGCTACCGCCGCGTCGGCATTGCGTAATATGTATTCTGGTATGTTCACGCGAGAACGATTGCGCTTCATTGGCGAATTCGCCTTACCATAGAGAAACAGGTTACCGTTTCCGGTCCACGTGTTAACCTTAGTGGGACATCCTGTTAAGGATACATCGTCGGTCACTAACATTGACCGCACGAAGCAGTAGCGTTACGGTCATAAAATAATTGATTCTTGTAGTAACGGTACGTAATGAAATCTCAATTCGAAAATACACGATGGCAGCATTATTAGATTTTTCACTTGTGAAATTCCTATGCTTTGCGATTGAAAATGATGGAAAATATCCGTGTGCAGTTTCGATTTTGGTGTGGGTGGTATAAATTA
Source organism: Nomada ferruginata (assembly GCA_963583965.1). Taxonomy (NCBI): domain Eukaryota; kingdom Metazoa; phylum Arthropoda; class Insecta; order Hymenoptera; family Apidae; genus Nomada; species Nomada ferruginata. The sequence continues at coordinate 18,143,157 of OY757213.1, forward strand.
AATATAAATGAAAATAGTTCATTTCGGTGTTTCATCATTGCTACTATTCGCTATGGAAATTATTGTAATTGTTATATGCGATTTCATTGGCTGCGGCAATGATAGCGTAATATGTAATACCAAGAGTATTCGTAGTGTGGAAAATGAGAAAAAGAATTGTTCGGCTCAGAGGCGGAAAATTTATGGAGTGATGAATGAAAGAGTAGTGCGGATGAATGAAGTGTTGCAGAGTGGTACTATTGAACAACGGTACACTACTCGTGCGGTAGTAGAATGCGCGGTATTTGACAGACTCGTTGAGGTGCAAACAGTGCGGCATAAGAATAGTTTTTTGTACGCATTGCACACTTTGCACTCGTTTAAAAATTAATTTTTTTTTTTGCGAAATTTCAGATGAGCTAGTTCGAGCGGGGAAAAATGTTGCACGGAGGGGCGCTACGTAAATTGAATAAAAAGAATTAAAAGAAAAATTCATTCGCACGGTCATCGTCGGTGCAACGTTTTTCTCTCTACGCGTGCATGTGACGGCTGTATTTGCGAATAAACTTTAACCCTCTGAATTCACTAATTATTTACAAACTTGCTCTAAGTAAGAGTTCCATGATTAGCATTGCGAATTCAAAGGGCCAACGTCGATACTCGATTGAGTGCTACTCAAAGCTGAGAATGTATTCTTCCTCCAGCACAGGTAACTTATTGGAGGAAGCGCTACAGACTGCAACACGTCGTCTTTTCATGGTATAGCTTGTAAAACTACTGAAGGATGATGTATGTAGGCACTTCGTTTCAAAAAGCTTTCATCGATCACAGGCTAAATTTATATTCCTTTCTGTCACAAACAATCTTACACACACGTTCCTTTTAATTCACGCATTGCAGACAATTTACTCTCGGCGAAGATTTTAAATGATAGAACTTGTTCGCACCACATGCGAAAATCCTTGCGAGCATTTTGCCTCTTCCAAATTTCCAACAAGGATGATTCCGCGATTCGCGCTTACTAAATTCTTAATCGCCAAGTATGCTTATAAGAAAGAAGCATGTTACCACTTACCTTAGAAAGCTTCTCGCCCTCGTGGTGCGGCAGCAACGTCCTCAGCGATTGGAAACCGGCGTTAATACTTTGCATACGACGACGTTCATTGCTGTTGGCGATTTCTCGCCGCATTCGCTTCTCCTGCTCCATGTGGCTTCGTGGCGTCACGCGGCCGACGTTGCTGGTACTGTTGCCGTTGCTCAGCGCAACGTTCTGACCAGCAACACGTCGAGATATTGCCCCGTTGCTTTTCGATTGCTGTTGCTGTGACTCTTGCGAATCAGCGACCTCGGCGACCGTAACACTGGTGGTCACCGAGCCCTCCTCTACTATTCCAATACTTCTGCAACAAAAATCGAACGCTATTACTGCCCGTGATAACTTCATTTAGTCGCTTTGCGAGTCGATCGATCCTCGTTACGCGGTTCGCATGTTTGGGGAAAAATTGCGTTTCCCCTGTGGTTTCTGTTCTCTCATATAATGTGAAGTCTGCAGAGGCGAGTTTGCCTATATTTTTTCATCCCTACTTAATAGCTTTACAGTAATGTTTATTGTACGGTACGATAAGAATTGAAGAGTACTTGAATTCTAGTTTTGATAGTTTAACCCATTATTTAACCACTATCGTGGTCAACGCTTTGTATATAACGAGACTTATAAGGCGTGATTAAAGTATTTGTAAGAATTTGGACGTTCCCATGTACAATCGGCCAGCATGGATGACACTGACCCGATATCAGGGTTCTCAATATTTCGAAATAAGAAAACATTTACTGGACAACAGGAATATTGTTCCCCATAGTGTATTAAACGTTCACGCCGTTGCGGGAACATTATCGCAGTCGCATTCGTTTGATAGCGCACGACAAGCACCGGTTGCAGCCCCTTGAAAATGCATTTCAGCGTAGCCACCAAAGAGATCCCGCCAAAATCAAAGGGACGAGATGGTTGAGGACACTGAGACATACACCCACACTAGCCCATATGCATGCACATCCCTCTACGCACCCCATACGCGTTTTGTCCACGTTTCGTCGAGTTTTGCGGCGGCTCTGAATATTTGATTTACAAGGAGACACGCGAAGTAGCGCAGAGACCAACGCAGACGGAAATATAAAAACCGCTGTCTGTCTGGGATCCAAGGGCTTTTAAGGAAATTGAAAGCGTCGAGCTGTTTGTTTCACGGAACTGGAGAGACAGCCGCGACTTATCGACAGTTAAATTCGCGGTCAATGGAGCGAGACATCATTGTCGTTCTGTGGTTACAGTTTCAAAGACTCTAGCTGCAATGCCACAGCACCGTAAAATTATTCCCACATTTTCTTGCGCAATCGCGCTATTCAAATGCTTTTTATAAGCTCGTGAAACGATGTAGGTTTTCTTGTACCCGTTTCAATGTCAACGTTTTACGTTTGCCAGAAGGCACGGCAGAATTGAAATACGTATATCCGTTTTGTTCTGTCTTTATTCAGAAATATGGTTAGAAAAAGCGAATAGATAGAGAAACAATGTGGCTATTTATTTCTGCGGTAACTGTGATTGAGAATTATTATATCCATGTAGAAGAAGAACAAAATGTAAATATGAGAAATACGTCTCAAATATTGAGAAACCATTTTGTTTGTTCATTAATACATTCTTGTTATGGGTACGACAGATAGTAAAATTTGGTAAATGAATACTATCCATTGAACGTACGTTTACTTCCAGTTTACAAAATATTCAATTAAACTTTGGACTGAACAATAGCTGTAACATTTTAATAATTCATTATTCCCGAGCGTCATTTTCAATCGTACACTCCAATAACTATTCAAGCCATTGAATTTGCCCCCGGCTCATTTACAAACACCACGTGAATCACGGAGCACAGACTCTACGTGTTGTCGCATATTGTCCGATTCCAATATAGCGTACCAATGTCGCACGTACACACGATCATTTCCCCATTGCGGTGTACGTACACAGGGTGTCCCAGGTTTCAATGTTCAAACTTTGTCAGACTATTCTATGGCACTAAGTAAGAAAAAAACTGTTACGTGAACATAGGTCATAATATTAAATATTGTATGCACTGATGAAATGCAGAGTTAGATTTTTCTTATTTCTTGTTTATAGAATTCACCGTTGGAGATAAATGTAATTTGTATAATTAAGAGTACTGTACTATTTTTGTTTTGTTTTGCATATTTTGAACAGCTATTAATATGTTCCAGTTGTCTGTTTTATTATTGCTCGTTAACATGTTGACGAAGGATTTAGGTTCTTCTTTCCACATTCGAAATGTATTTTTCTTGTTAATCCATTCTTATTAGTTGCTCCGATATCTGTTGAATATTAGCATGATAAACTTTCGTCTTGTAATAGGCGAAAGTGGTATCGACAAATACACAAACCTATTCCATTCTCAATATGTACATAATTGCGCGTATACATATACATATACAGGGTGTTCCAGGTTTTAATGTTCAAATTTTGTCAGTATATTCTATGGCGCCAAGTAAGAAAAAACTGTTATGTAAACATAGGTCACATAGAGCTTTGTTAAAAAGTTATTACAAAAATACGGAACGGTAACCGACTTGCTGTTACTGCGAGCATTGGCTCGAATAGGTCAATGTATACGTATATTTACTACTTGACACTGTCACTTCCAGAGTTAATTATGTACTCCATTTCAAAATGTCTACCGTTCTTGACAATACATGATTGATGGCGATTAAAGATCGAATTTATAACTGTGCAAATTTCGTTTCTATTCTGCTTCATTTCATTGAATGCATTATTAATCCTTTGTATCAATTCATCACGTGAATTTGTTCGTGTTTGATACACTTTATCCTTCAAAGGTCCCCACAGATAGAAGTCGAGTGGCGTAAGATCTGGCGATTGTAACAGCAAGTCTGTTACTATTTCGTATTTTTGTTATAACTATTTAACAAAGCTCTATGTGACCTATGTTTACATAACAGTTTTTTCTTACTTGGCGCCATAGAATATACTGACAAAGTTTGAACATTAAAACCTGGGACACCCTGTATATGTATATGTATACGCGCAATTATGTACATATTGAGAATGGAATAGGTTTGTGTATTTGTCGATACCACTTTCGCCTATTACAAGACGAAAGTTTATCATGCTAATATTCAACAGATATCGGAGCAACTAATAAGAATGGATTAACAAGAAAAAGACATTTCGAATGTGGAAAGAAGAACCTAAATCCTTCGTCAACATGTTAACGAGCAATAATAAAACAGACAACTGGAACATATTAATAGCTGTTCAAAATATGCAAAACAAAAAAAAAAAAGTACAGTACTCTTAATTACACAAATTACATTTATCTCCAACGGTGAATTCTATAAACAAGAAATAAGAAAAAATCTAACTCTGCATTTCATCAGTGCCTACAATATTTATCTCTATTTTCGTGCGAACGTAATTCCCGTGAACGAATGCCGACACTAATCGTAGGCAATTTAAAATGCAAAAAAAAGCTGTTCACTGTTCATGAATTACAAAGGCGAAATGAAAGGAACGCGGTATTATAAGTATCGTGCTATGTATCTATGATTCTAATAAACGCAAGATCCATGGAGCGCCGGTGAAGAATGTGATGCACGTGTTTGTAGAAAATTAACAGTTGAACAAAGTGGTCTACCATTATGGCAGTAGACGTAATGAATAGTTTCGAAACGAAAAGATGAACGTTTCTCACTGGCGTGGGGCAGAAAAGAAAGGCGGGAAACGGGTGGTATAACGCTTGGTCCGTCCGCTAGGAAGCAGCTGGTAAAATTACACAGAGACGGGCTGGAGACGATAGGGAGAAAGAGAAAAGAGGGAAAAGATCGGGATGGCGGATGTGAGATGAGTCAGCAGGGAAAGACCGTGACCTTGTGCCCTGCTCTTTGAAACATTCGTTCAACGCGTGCCGATAATAGAGGCGGAATATGACCGTGCGTATATGTATAACACGTATGTATACAGGGTGCGCGTATGTAAACGTACACAGCACACCCGTACGTATGTGGAAACGACAATTTCGTAGGCATAAAAAGGATTAGCTGACGAAACGAGAGTAGACCGTACGGGTCTCATATCATATTCATGAAATCGTTAAATCATATACGTAGCTCGTTTGAAATTTAAATCGGGGCGATTGGATTAAATCGAATGGGAAATTCTTGTTAATGGCGTGTAACGATGTTTGTATTGTGCGGAACTCTGTCTTAAGGTAAATGGGATATAAGTTATGCGATTTGTTTCACCAATTGTTTATATATGTGTTATGTATTCGGTGAATATTAGAGGCTTTAATGCTGCCTCAATTAATTTCTGCCAATATAATATAAATTGGCGGGAAGATGGAAGTGCTTCCAGCGGAAGTTGGATGGTTCTCGTGATAAATATATGTAAAGCGATTTGTAATGTTACACATGGAAAGGTCAATGCATTCGACTATATTTAGACGAAAAAATATTGCGAGTTAAAACATTCTGTAACTGAAATCGACTTTTCGATTGAAAGTTTCTTGTGCATACTAGATATGGATAATTTCTTCTACTGAACCATATTTAACGATTTGCTCTAAATTGTTTCGATATATGTTCTTTAATTGCACTGGGCAGTAACGCATATAGGATATTATATAGATTTAACAATCAGCAATTCAATATTTAACTTGTGCCTCTTTTCTCTTATCTTATGCGATATCGATAATTACATTGAACCTGCTTGAATGGCTTATACCACAAAGTGCAAGGATGTAGAATCTAACCGAGTTATCCTTGAACTCTGACCCGTAAAACTACTTGCAGGTTAACCTTGGTCTGCAGTTATTGCAATGATAACAGTACTCTGTGAACTGAAGTTACGAAGAACCGATTTACAAACCTATACACAAAGAAAACTACAATAAGAATTCATTGACAAACCACAAAATGAAAAATCTCTCAATAGTAAAAAAAAAAAAAATTTATTCCATTCATATGAAATGAAGAAAAAAGAAAAGCCAGCGGTGAACGTCGAAGGATTATTTCCAAGAACAATTCGCATTAATAATCGATTCATAGGACGAATCTTAACGAAATCTGAATCCGCCTCGCGCATAAATAGATTAAAGATAAGATTTAACACGTCTGTCGCGCCAATGCCACCCAGCAGAGGCTAAATCTATTGAAATACGCTGGACATCGATAGAGACATAACTATCAATTAAAAAACACACACCATCGTTCAAGCCTCATGTACATATACAGAAAAAACGAGATAGGTAGGTAAAAAGCCGAGATGCCAATCAAATCGACAGAACCGTGTCAAAAATGTAACCATAGACACTAGAAATTCCACGACGAACTAGATCAATGAATGGTTGATTGAGTCATCGGCGCTTCCTGTAGGATGTACAGCAATAACACGTGGCCCATAGAACAGAATTCCACATGGCATTCTCCCATCGAGTGGCTACATTAGATCAGCTGGTACGCCGTCGGCTTACGGACTGGATGGTTGGCTGTTACGTCAGCTCGTTCGTTGGATACCCGCTGAGATCACTCGGATCAGACCCGTAGAAGTAGGTCGACTAAGTAGGTGACTACCACCTTCCTTTTCATCGTGGATCACGTATACACGTACGTGTGCATTGCTCTTTCAAAATGGGTAAACACAATCTCAGTTCGCGGGGTTAACGAGCTGTCTGTAATCGACGCAAAAATTTCAGACCCGTTTCGCCCACGCCACTTAGAACACGAAGATCATCATTTATCGTGCCTATACGTCAGCTTAGTTTCGTCCATGACGTTCTTCAGCATCTCAAACGGATCCACGAAGGCTCTCGAATTTCGAGTGGACGATGAATATTTTCATCCAGGCTATATACAGCTTATCGCGGCCTGTATGCTTGCTAAACGAACGTTATCGCGGCCAGATAATACACGTCGCCAACAGCGTTGGAACCATTGAAACTAATGTAGAAAACTTCGGTACAATTTATACACACACATGTATTATGTGCCCGGCGTGCATTGGTTTATACCAATTTTAGAACGGAAGGCTGGATCACTTCTGATGTCGAAATTAACTTTGGAATCTTCGCGCAACAATTGCAATGGGCAGCAACAGTTGTACAAATCGTATTTAGAGTAATCCGCGGAGCTCTGTTAGCAATGCTAAAACAAATATTTTTCCTTCGAAATTACGCATTCCCAGGCAAGTTATCCCGCGAGTCACATGACCGAGACATCATGTGCTGCAATATCAATGCTACGCATAAATGTATGTACACAGTGACCAGCGACTGATAGCCCCATGCCAATGTTACTCCAATCACTCTCTCGGTACAGATACAATTATTTCCTATGCCATTACAGCATCCAATATCTTACACCGCGGCATCACACGTATGTATCCATGCCATGTAATAACGAAAGCAGTTTGTCAGCGCGTTAAAAAGCCGAAGTTCCGACAACGAGTCAGACGAGAGGCCATCGAAAGCTAAACGACACTCGATAAATCGAGCAAAAGTAAAAAAGATTCCCCCGATACGTACACAGGTCTTTTTTCGCAGGGGCGTAGTCACAGAACGAAAAAGCAACGTCCGATGCGTGCGAACGTTTTCACGCGGCGTGCCTACGCTTTTTCACGCGGCCAACACACCGTGGAACTCTCCACACGCAGAGAGAGACACGTACTCGAATCCGTTGCCACGTCCGCGTTCCTCGTGTGTGCCGACGCTAGTCTCTCGCGCAAGCGCGACTGTGTGTGTGTGTAGCGAGACAGATCCGCGAGAGAGGAACACGCGGATTGTAAAGTTGTGTTGTCGGCGCGCCGCGCCGTTCTCGGCTGGCTCGCGTGAGTCACCAACAGCTGATGGCTGGCGCCACTCAGCTGGTTGTTACCGGTGCCTTCGCACGAGTCTCGCTATCTCTGGCTGACTATCAGCTGCGAGCAACTAGGAAACGGCCTGAAAAGGACGGCTTGCCGAGCTCTATAAAAACGGCAGAGAAGAAAAAAAAATTGCGGCGGCGGCGGTAGTAGTGAAGTCAAGTCGAACGCGGTGGTCCTCCTCTTGAAACTTCCCGTAGCTTTTCCCCCTGGCCGTTTCACGAGCGATGGTGTGTGGGCGTGGGTGTCAATGAAACGCGTAGTCGAAACAGAAGCCAGAGGCTCGGGTGGTTGGTTCGTTTTAACCAATCGCTTCTCGAACGAACCACACGCCGATGGAAATATACGCGACCCGACTGTCGTACGATGGAAAGGTCAAGGTTCATTGAAAAGTTGAGTAAATTCGTGCCGTTCGACGATCTTGGCCACTTCATTCATCGACCCGAATGCGCTTGCCGAGTGTATACGGCTTCGGTTATTTCAGGATCTTTACGTTCCACGATCACTGGATCCGCTGCGATCCGATTGCCCCGCTTGTTTATCGATCTACAGACGTGTGCACGCGGTGATTTTAGTTGAATGATTTACGCACCTCGGATACGGACAATCTGTCTGGTAGAAGCGTGTTAATTCTTCGTTACGATTTCGGTTATCTCGCGTAGGATCGCAGCTTTTTATTTTGTTAATATAATTACAGTTTGACTGCGGTATTATTAATAAATAACATTTCATTGATTCAACCGTTCGGGTGCGGAAGAATTTTCGTGGGTATATGCTAAAAATGCGAGGCAAAATGAGCATTTCTGCTGTGTGGAAAAATAATAAAAACTGTAATACTTTACTTTAACTAACAAGGAACCATATCGGGGTGTCCGCCTCCGATTTTGATGAAACTTGGTGGATATATTAAGCAGCCGAAAATGAGGGACACGTATTTTTGTATAGCTGCCCAATCGCAAGTTTAGGGGTGAAACCACCCCCTTGAAGTTTCAGCAGAAAAATGGTATCTTGAAAACGGTTACAGATATAAGAAAACTTCTTAAGGAAAAGTTTCATGGTTTTTTGAGGTAAAACAAATAGTGGTCGTAGATTTTGTAAAACGTAATTTGTTTATAACAAAAAAATTTATTGTTATTGTTTTTACAAAATCTGTGACCACTATTTGTTTTACCTCAAAAAACCATGAAACTTTTCCTTAAGAAGTTTTTTTATATCTGTAACCGTTTTCAAGATACATACCATTTTTCTGCTGAAACTTCAAGGGGGTGGTTTCACCCTTAAACTTGCGATTGGACAGCTATAAAATAAAAAAATACGTGTCCCTTATTTTCGCCTGCTTAATATATCCACCAAGTTTCATCAAAATCGGAGGCGGACACCCCGATATGGTTCCTTGTAAGTGTATGTAGTATGAAAAGTAGTTTTTCACCAACAAAAATATTTTTTATTCTCTCTTATTACAAGAGTGTTTTTGGCACAAAACAAGAGGAGCTCGACCGCGGTTAAATAGGTAATGTAAAAATACAATCTTTGCAATCTTTAGCAAGGAAAAATATGAAATGAAAAATGTTTAGACATTCGGACCAATTTGATATTTAACACATCAAAAGAAATAGTGTAAGTTGCCGGTTAGATGATTCAGATAATAATTCATATTAAATAAAAACTTGTAAAAGAAAAAGGAATAAGATGTAATACCATCAGATAGAACCTCGAAAACAGGGTAAGGGCATTAATTTTTTGAGAACACCCTATATACAGACCCAAGGCCAAGTTTGGGTAGAACAGGGTATCTTTGTACCACCGATTTTGTGTGTGTTAGTTATGTTTGAGCACCCTAGCCAGCTCCCAACCTCGGTGAACCTCTCCCTACAAGTGAAGCCTATCAGACGCACTGCGGAGGCCTATCTTCCCTTTTCTCCTTTTCATTCTACTTCTCGTGCTTCACCGAACGGTCTCGTTTAATTTCTATTCGACTTAAAACCACGAGCCCCACGGAGTACGAAAGGCAGACCTTGTAAAAAGAATGCAATAGAAATTATTTAAGGACGTATAAAATGTTATATTTTAATAACACTATCGAGAAATCAATGAATATACATACAAGTAATATAGTATTAAACTTAGGTGCAGTATTATTTTTTGGTTTTCGGAGTACCTATGAAATTGTTGAAATACGTAATTCTTTAATTCTACCTTGCTATTGTGAAAGGTAAATTTTCAACGAATTCAATATAGTGTACTGTATATCTTTTTGCATATTTATTTATTTTTTTGTTCAGAAATAGATTACGATTATCGTGTTTTCAATGTCAGATATAGATTTAGTATTAGCTGTTTATCTCCAATGTTTTTAATAGTAGTTCTTTAAAGAAATATTTAGGCAGCACGAATTCGAAGAAAAAAAGGGAAGGAACGCTTAAGCGTAAAAATTGTTGCCAGAAGCAGCTGTTGCCCCAGGATTTAGCTAGAAACGAAGCTGTCGGCGACAGATGTTAACAGATTCAAGAACAGAACCCAAACGGAGCAGCATAAGCCATAAGCCCTTCTTATTCTAGATTCTTCATTTAGTTGACTCACTTCTTACTCAATGCCACAGACGTTTTTACAATTCCCTTACGATATTTAACGAACTTCATTAAAAACATCAATATCTCCAAGCAATAAATAACTCGTAAAACAGAAAGGCAACAGGTATGTATTCAATAATATGAACAAGTTCGACAACACCGCCGTCCAAAAAAAATTCATATTTTTCTCACACAAATTGTAACGCAATGCTAATTACACCCTGCCAATCATTAACCAACCACAATAATAACGCCTCTGAAAAACGTAGAAACATTTCCAAGAACTCAATTTAACGCCGGCGCCTTCTGTGAACTCGCAATTACGCCGAGATTCCAATTCGAAAATGTCATTACATAAACGACACGACAGTGCGAGAGATCGAATTACAATGCCGCTAGAAACAAAGTAAGAGGGGAAAGATGGAGGGCAATTTCGCGGATGTCTTTGCCAGAGTAAAGATGCCTGCTGTCGTGTTAGCTCGCACTGGATGGAATGAAGAACGGGAATGGGAATGAGATTGGGAACGGCCAGGTATATATTTAGCTATGTGACGTAAGGTACAGGCCAGCGGGCGCCACGACGGGCCTACGTGCCTCTTCACACTCGTGTCTTCCTTCCCTTTCTGCTCTTTTTCGTTTACACGAGCCACCGACAAGGCTGTAGCCGCGAAATGCTACCCGGCTTCGATTGATTTCCTATTTTTATTATTTAATCCTTTGACCGGGTAGAACAGGCGCACCTTCCGTTCCAGATATTTATAGCCGTAAAATATACCAACAGTTGAACCGACTTTCTGCTTTTATTCCGCAACCCCTGCGCAAAAGCCTGTAGAGAGAACACGAAAGCTTGCGATAGGGGATCGTAATGGTGAAAATGTAAAAATGTTAAAAATGGTTTATCGAGCTGATTTATGGTGAAGCCGTTTTACAACCGTGGAATGAACACTTTGGACAATGTTTCAGAATATCTAGACAATCATCGTTTACGAGAAACAAATAAATAAAATTGAATTATATGTATATTGCACATCTCTTCTACTTTGTACCAGATAATTTACATTAAACGAAAATTATTGTATCTGCTTCGTATAAGTGCAGCAAATTTGGCATACAAGCAACAGCGAAAGTTTCATGTGCCCTTATCTGTTGGATCGAAAATTTTAATCTGAACCAAGTACATAAAACAGTATTTATCATCTGCTGCATCGATATCATAGGACAATTATTTATACCTGAACGAATGAGCCTTTTGAAACAATTATATATTCGATGAAATTTTTTTCTTTCGTTGGACCATGTGAAAAAATCAATTTCGACGCAGTGTAAGAAATATTAAAATCGTGTATGAAAATTACATGCATCTACCGAACAGTCTAATGTCAATTCGAATGCCGACACTCTCCTCCTTTAAATGTACATACGTCAGGCCGTTAATCAGCCGGTGTAACACCTGTGACGAAAACAATGATAATTTATATTGATGACGATCGGAATGCGAGTGCCCCGATGCGTGAAACGACGAGAGTAGACCAGCTGTCGCATTTCGACGAGGCGACGCAACCACCAACGACAGCCGGTAGTTTTGTACTGTGTCAGATTGAAAGAATGTTCTCCTGTGTTTTCTTGCTTTCCTCTCGATTTACTTCGCTTTCGCTTCCTAACACGGAATTCGAGTTATTATGTCTCCGAGTGGTCGAACGAGACGGCCAAATATATTGTAAATATAATTCTGAATTGCCTGGAGGAATCGATATTGGGAAATTCGAGATATATTTATTGCAGCGTGTACTATATTCTATGAAAGGGTTTCACGTGATTGGGTACACGAATTAAACAACTTTTAATATAATTTATCCATCCTTTATATTTAATGTGAAAGCTTCGAACTGTATCTTGGTAATTTGTTGAAGAAAATTCTTCGCCCCAACCATTATTTGGTTACCGTGATCATTCATTATAAACAGTTTTTCGGAAAATACTTTTACATAAATGTTGGACGGAATTCGGAGTCACAGAAATGGAACAGCCCGGAGAGAAAATGTGAAACGAAAGAAATCACAGAAACATCTTTGAAAGGTCTCTGAATACAAGGAAAGCCAAATAATGCGTGAAAGGTAAAAATTTCGCCAGACACCTTTCGCAGTGAGAGGGTCAGGAAGGATGGTGCTTTTGGCAACATGGTTCGCCTAAATCAAATTTCAAAATAGACCAGAATATTCCTAGGTCGGGTAACAAAAAGAAACTACCGGTATTCGCCATTCCTTGGGCCTTGACGTGGCTCAAATCCAGGTAGTTTCCGCCCGAAGAGACAAGCATCTTTTGTTGAGTATTGACGGCCAGTTAGATGCACGGAAATGGCCTTAAACCGATTCTCAAATAGGCCCAGGTATAGTTGACATTGGCAAAATTTGCCACTCGGTATGGCTCATTTGAATCTTGTGTGGTCTGTTCGTTCAAGAATTTGCTAGTGCAATGCGAAAGGTGACCGATAATTTTACTTGGATATAAGGATAAATACTTTATGGAAAATATGTAAAATAATAAAATAGCATTGTACAGAAGTAACATTGACTGATAATATTATTAAAACCAATCCAGGTTAATTTCACTTAAAATTTATACAAAAACAATGTAATATTGTTTTCCAGGTGTTAATTTAATTCTGCTTAAAATCTTGCTAAACGAACGCAGAGCTATCTATTCGTATGAAACACGACAGATTAAATTATTCATACTGGTTTCGGCGTACATACTAGAATTCACAAATTCTACTTATGTATGTACTTGCAAATACAAATTCAGTACATTTTGCAAATACGAATTTAGTTGTCTAAATAGAATAAAGTCGAGATTTTCGACGAAAATTTGAAGGGTAAATTATTATGCTATATCAACGTGAGAACGTGCTAGGAAGGAGAAGAAAGGAAAGGGCCTCAGACAGTGGCATTATTCCTGCCAGAGGTTGGTCCCTTCGACTTTATCCATGAGTAATATCTACTCACACGTGTACGTAACATGAGTTTGCGGTGCACAGTGGGTATGTGGAGCGTAAGAGGTCAACACAGAAACCATTGTTGTCTGCTGGCAGACTCCAGAACTGGAAGGCGTTTCAAGACTGTAGACGCCATTTTCGCAGTTTAACTGTCTACTGTGGTAAGATGGGGAAAAAATCAAAGGAATTTCGAGAAGAAGGAACCACTGTATTGCGAGGGGTAACGTAATGGCGAACTTCTGCTGCAATATTGAAATATCTTTTGTTGCTGCACAGTGATAAAGACATAATCTAATATTAGTAGCGTATAATATAATAAATGTTTCGTGCCAACCTCAACGATACTTTCGTAAAAGTAGGAGGGCAGGTAGGAGGGTTGATTGCTGGCATCGTACAAGAATCAGCAGCGGCACGAACGTGTAACCGACTATAAACCCTTGGCCGCGAGTACGATAGATAACGAGATTTGAAAATAGACACAGTTCCAGCAAGTGTAAGTCCATTCCTAGACGAGGCCAGGCAAGTGCTGAGATTTTATAGTCCAACGACGTGACACCGCGACACGTCATCGTGGCTCTTTTGCGTACAAACCGGAGGAACGGTATTATGCTTCCACGGTAAAGCTCTGCTTTGCCCGGAGAAATTGGCGATCAGTAAGCGCAACAGAGTCTTTCCTCTGAAAATGCATTGGACAAATCGCAGATATGGATGTTCGTGTATGAAGGTAACGCAAATGACAAGGGACCAGAGTATTTTGGTACAAATTGAAAGAGAAACAATTGCAATGGACTTCAACGAAGTGCAATGGATAACACAGAATCACTGGGACATAATATGTACTTCCAATGTGGAATACACGTGGGATTCCAAAATTCGAATACAGGTATAATAATAGAAATTCTGGCGGAAGATTTCTTTTTATACTGTGATACAGATTTCACGTTTACGAACAACAAAATTAACCAACACGGTAGGTACGAATAAATAAAGTAAATGAAAGTAAATAAAGCAGAGAAAATTTTATGATGCCCGTGTATTAACAGTTATCTGTTTCACAGTTCAAGAATAATCTTTCCTCTCGAAATAGCATTAGAATAGAATTTACGTGAGCTAATGTATTAAATTAAATTAAACACCGCTACGATTTTGTACAAACACGTATCACGTAACCCAATTTAATTTGTTATCTCATTTTATCCGATGCTATAATTAACCGTGATCGCGAAAAGCCTACGTATGAATTCGTATTTCTTATCGAATACTCACAGCATCCGCCCAAAATTAGCACGCTAAAAATATATTGGAACTTTTTAACAAACGTTGGTGATTTCGTACAGACATAGATGCGAAAAAAATTTTCAAATATCGCATCGGAAGAATGTATTTATAGCAGTGCCAATTGAAATATGTAAGAGGTGCACAATGATTTTACAAAATAATTAAAAACCATTTATGTCTGAAAAGGGCCACCACACCTATCATCGAACACACCGAACCATACAAAGAGAAAAGGGAAGAAAAAGAAAGGAGGGAAAAATATCGAATTATATAATTTCATCGTAACAAATTCTTTCACGACATTAAAGTAGCACGTAACCATTCAATCGCTCTATACAATAACTTCAATGTCATCACTGCGTATTTACTATCATTAAACGTGTTAACGAGTACATTCAGGGTGCACCATCGTAATGTGTACGCGTAAAGGTAAAAACGAAAATAAAATTAAAAAAAAAAAACAGCAAAAAAAAGACGCAACTCTGTGCATCGTACGCAGGCCTGCATTCAGTGCAAGTGCACTTATACACGATGATTAACCTGGTGCAAGTGCAATACGCAATCCGAACCCTCTCTTCGCCCACTGCCTCTCTCACTCTTTCTCCCACGGTATGAATCTATCTCCCATCCCTTTTCTCTCTCACTCCAAAAGGCTACTGGTAACGCCACAGATATAGGTGCACCGCATAGGTGTGTCGGTAAGCACGTACATGTATGTATGAATGCATAACATTGCAACTACGTACAATATGGTGCAACCGCGTTGACCGTGGTCAGGATTGGCTCGACCGATTTATTAAGTCGTGCAAACGAGTGAACGAAAATGTATATAACCATCAACAGTGTTTTATTCTTCAACGTTTAATAATCGATGTGGTGATAATAACTATAGCAAGCACACGGTGGCGCGCACTCCACAAAGAAAGCTGGCGTAAATACCGAAAGATAATCGTTAGGGCATCGAGCGACAGGAATTTTATCTCTGTGTGCGTGTATGCGTGCGTATGTGACACGACGCGTAGAAAAACTAGGTGCTGGGTGGGCTGGCCGCGTTTTTTACAAACTAATATTCGTTCGTTCAGCGACAGCTTTTACGCGTAACTTCGCAAGTTCCTGTGAACGGTCCCTCACATTGATCGTTTGAAACGGTCGAGAAATACAGGAACGCGATGGACGATTAGGCATTGCACAGCGATGGAAGAGCATTGAGGAATTTTGTTGTTGTACTAGAAATGGAAACACGAAGACTGAGAAATATAAGTGTATGACCATACAGCGCGCACAATTAATGAATCTGCGTGCGGTTTTTCTTTGAAAGAATACAAGAGTCGCGTTAAATATACGCGGAGATAAATATGTACTGCATTATGGGTAAAAATGGTACGGCATACAAATGAGATTAAACCTTAAAACTTCACACGTGTATGTAATCTATAAACCTCTGAACTTGTCGGAATTTTGATTAAAATAAAAAGGAAAAGTATTTAATCTGCGCCAAATAAACGATTGAAAATAAAAGGATCGACACGGGTCATCCTAATTAATGATTCTACAATTCAATTATACGATAACGAAAATGTAGATACACGTAAAAGGTTGCTACACAATTTTCGTAAATAAAGAAACAGAAGAACCAACAGCAGTAAAGATCATTCATGTACAGTGTATGAATCAAATAAATTAAATCGTTTCGCCTGAAACTTCCTTTACCCTATTCATCCTCTGTGTCGCGCAGGGCAGAACCGGCAAAACTCGCACTCGTGTGGCTAATATTTGCCCGTAATTATATGTATAATTATAAATTCGTGACGCATCATTTCAGAGACGAAGTGACACACTGCGCACGAGAAACATTCCAACCGTATAAAACCGTGATAACCGGACGAGGGAAAATTTATCACGATCGGTGAAGTATCAATCGCGCCGATTACGCAATAGCTGACCGTTTAATCAGCTGATACGGTACGTCGCTTGATGAAAGGATAAACACGTATCAGATGTTCTTTCTCGTAATAAGCGGGTATATAATTCTTTTCGTGCGCCGCGTAAAAAAAAAAAGAGTAAAACATTTCAAACGCTTTAAACCTGTTCTTTTTTAAGGAGATAACGCCGCAACAATGATTACTTTCGTCGTTACTATAATGTATTATACACAGCACATGTTCTATATTCCGCTGGAGTTTACACCCCGTTATTTGCTCCGGTTTTTTTTTACCCGTTTTAGTGGAAAATAACCGCGGCACACGGTGTGTATAAAACAAAACTTTACAACGACATAGGATAAAAACCGTTATCATGATTCCCTTTAAGTGTACACTTTATTAACCATTTACCATTTAAGGTTAATAAAGTGTTGTATGTGTTTCGCATGCGAGTAAAAAATATTTACACGCCACCCGGACAGAGGCGATAAACAAACCAAAATAATAATAAAAAAAGAACAGGATTAAGGATAAACTTAGCATACATTTCTAATCAGATCCAAATTGCTTCGCTTAAGAGTACTCTCGAATGTTTAATTAATAAAAAAAAATAGGTATAACGTGAACGTAAGGTATGCCGCGTGCATTAATGCAATCATTTACGCTTGATACCTCTGACGAGAGCTTTATAGTGTGTAAAATTCGTATGCATTTCGTTCGCTCCGATTCGAATCGGCATTTATTAACGCAGAAACAAAACAGCGCGATCGTGTTGTTTAGCATCTTTTGCGGTTATATCGAAGAAGTACTAAGTATATACATACAGTAAAATGGTATGGCGTACACTGTACAGCGTTCCTTTTTACACCATATACGAAGTATGTACCTACATAATAGTTTTGTCTATTGCTTACGCGAGTTATCGCGCGTATAACAAGCAGTAAACCAGATCAACGAAGAATTTACGAGACTGGTGCCCATATCGACAGATAACAACCGTACCTTGGATAACAACGAATTTCACGACTACAGAAGTAAAGTATGTACATACGCGAGAACAGGGCCCCGCGACATGCCGCACGTACATACCTAGATACGATAGATCGAAGCCTCTCCGTGCAAGTGAATGTAATGCTGTGATGAGCGTATGTAAACAAGAAGTCGCGCCGTAGCGGCATGCTTCGAGTTATTTATAGAGACCCATTATTGTGCAACAAACCTGGCTTTACGTAACGCATATAGTGTACCCTGGCTGATCTGTCGGTCACTCGGCCGTATACAAAGCGAACATGCTTTCCTTGTCCTTTTGTTTTTCTTCCATCTTTTTCACGATCGTATTCGCGCGCATCTGTTGGGGCCGTAGTGAAACTAAACGACGCGCCACGTTGCTTGGCCACGAATGTAAACAAAAATTCGGCTGATTCTGAGAACCACACGCGGGGAAAGAAAAAGCAGAGGACCGTCACGCGTGTTTCTTCCTTCAATTCGATATGATTTTTGTAGGGAACAGATTTCCATCTGTACAACGACTGTGAATCGTGACAACGTCTTGTCGTCGTCTCGCGAATTAAAAATGAATATATACGGGGAGACCGCGTGTGCAAACGTCGAGTACCGTATGTCTATTCCAAACCAGCATAGACAACTCTTGATAACATTTCGAGGAAGGATTAATCACGACTCCGATACACCGCGCGATGCTTCGTTTGCCGCGAGTCTCAGGGAATAATTGTTGGGATTTATTGTTTTAAATGTACAACGCATCGGTGACACGGAAGGTAAAGTGTCCGTAATTGAATTGAGAAAATATTGAAATGTAAAGTTTATTATGTAAATAATGAAAGGCGACTAATGTTAAAGTGAACTAAATTTTTTAATTCATACGTGCAATTAAAACCGAAGGAAAATACGTGAGGATTAATATTTAGTGTAGTTGACAAATATTACTGGGCGTATATTTACATTGTTATAAAACAATGGATTCGAGCGGGACTCCCGCGCCATGCTTGTTTGGGCGTGAACGCATAGAGTATACGAGTTCGACACGACCTTGTGCAAATTTCTTTGTCACTCGTCATAGAGGAAATGCAACTACAGCTAAGATAAAATAGGAATAATGAAAAATGCATGGCGAATTAAACGAAAGAATTTCCAAGCAACTGCGTCATATGAAAGTCGAAGGCTATTGTGCCGGCCGGCCGGCCGGCTTCACGACAGCTGGCTATCGAGAGAGACTACTGGGATTTCGTTTGTATTGTACACATGTTTTACGTCCGTGTCACTATTGTATACCGAGAGACTTGCCAATGCCACCGCGACGTGAACGACGACGACGACGTCGGGGGCAGAAGCAACGACATCGGCAACGACGATGGCGAATAACAAGAAGAGTTGATGGACATTATTACACTCGTGATCGATAGAATCCGATAAGTGAAAGAAACACGCCTTCCTCCGCCGACAAATTTGTGTCATCTTCCTCGTAGGAATTCGCAGGAATGGCGTTGCACTATATGCATTTAAAGTCACAAGTGACGTGGCGTGTCAAACCGTGCCGCCCTATACACTATGCAATGCTGACATATACGTACACGCAACGCGAATATAACTCGCACGGCTTTTCCAATACAACACATGGCCATGCCGAGTATTTACACACTCCGTCTGCTTGCAAAATTCACGCTCACTTCCAACCATTTAATTCGTATAAAACTCACCCGCACAAATTAGCCTCCTGTTCCTCGGTGGTTTCAACAATTTCCTCGAGCAGAATTCGATCCTCACCACCAAACACTGACATATCTCGTTGGTCCGCAGCACTGAGAATCCCGCCGCGCGATTCCACGTCCCAGCAGCCGTCGTCACGGCAGCAAAAAGACGACGGGCTTCTCGCACACTCCACCGAAAAAAACCGACGCGCACACCTCACGTCTTTCGCGACGCGAATAATATCCGAAACTCGTAATTAATTTTTTTTAGAATGCGGTGGCACGCACCGAGATTTGTCCACGGGACAGCCACTCCGCGCGGCGCACACACAACGCCCGAACGCGTTTTGTAATGGCGATCTTTGGCGGGAAACAGCTGAGGGCCCCCACAGCGTACCGCGAATCACTCCGCCGCCGGCTTCAGGGCTGTCACTACCTAAGGTTCGTCAGGCACCCCTTTCTTTTTTTTATTTCGCACACGCGGCACACTCAAATTTTCTCAAACTTTGTACTCCGTTGTTATTCATCCGACTTGCAACACATTTTATTTTTATTTTTTATCTCAATTACACGAAACATAGTACACATTCAATCACTTATATACCATTTGCTCGTTCTCAATGGACGAATATAGGATCAGCACGAACTCGCTTGCGGCACTCGAATTTCACAATAAAAATCGTTACTGCCAATGTGTGAATAAACAGTGAATCCAGTATGACATTAGACGATGCAATATTTCAAATAAGTCGCTCCATGAACTTTGTCACGACGCGAAAGATAGGTTTACATGTACACGCCGACAAAACCATCACGTGAGCCATGTTAAACGCTATCATCCAGAATGCTTTATCGATGAAAATAGCACGCACAAACTATACGTTGAAAATGTATCAACGAAAATATAATCCAATTGGCGATGTAGTTTGTCGTCTCGATTTTGTATTCCGATAAAGCACAACAACAGTATCATTTGCAGGTACACGGTTGCAAACGTGTACGAAGATTCACGGTGTTGAACGCTCGAGGACCATGTTCAAGGCATTCGCGACATTTCAGTGGACGCGGTTAGGGTGAACGCTACATCGTACTCTGCCCTGGACAATGACTCTCTTTGGACCAATCCCACACCAGCTCATCTTCAGATTCACGCTAACTTTCCACAGTTTTTCGCAGGTTGTTGTACGCAGGCTGTCGTTTGCGTTACAACAGATCACTGGGTATACCTAGCTGTCTCCTCGGCGAGCTATTGTTGGAAATATTTAACGTGGTAGAAGGGACTACTTTCACGTCGCGTAGGTTTACGCTAGAGGAATGGTGCGGCCGCGCGGGAAACATCTGCCAGCTGGCAGAGGCCCCGCCCATAGAATACGCCAGAGTCCCCCACTTCCCCCACCTGCGCGAGTCTAAACCAACGTACACAATGTAAGATCGCCTACATATCCATGATCGCAAACACATACACGCAACAATCTTCTATCCTGGTCCTTCGTCGAGCTCTCTGCGCTGTTACACGATACGAAAGTTGACAATAAAAATTCGTTGCTTCCCTACGTATGCGACATATCGTAAGTGGTCTACACATCTCTAGATTGATGCGCAGTGAAATAAATGATGAAAAGAATGTATGCGACAAAGTAAACAATAATTTGTAGAAGTGTATTTATCCTTATTTTTTCGTTATCGTCTATTCATCCTTGATTAAACATCTATTTTTTAAAGATTAATGCGCCCATCTATGCAAATCTTGGTTCCCTTTTTATCAAATATATATAAACATATTTATAAATATGTTTATATACTACATATATGTATAAGAAATGCTTAATTTACTGTCTATCTATGCGATCCCAAACGATCTTAATATGCTGTGTTCGTTCAGAAATCGCCCGGACTTCGAAATATATTTATATGAACATATGAAAAAGTCAAATAAAAATATAGTTAGGAAATTAGATAGACATTTGATCAAATATTTTTCAAATCATTTTTCTGTGGGCATCGCGACAAGCTTCCTCGCTTAAATCGATAAATTGTCAAAAGTAGCACAACCTCTGCCATCTAGCGGTCATTCACCGTAGATGCAAAAGTAGCGGAACGGCAACCGAAATACAAACACCCAGATGATTTAATATAAACAATGTACTTCCATCATTATTTGCAGTTTTTTTTACAACATATGTGAAAAACATTTATTTTTATCATTCGTTCTTTAGTTCTATAAAAGAAATATATGAGTGATGAACTTACAAATAAAAAGAGGAAATGGAGATGTTCTCACTTCCGAACCTAGTATATCGATAAATACTGTTGATTATTTGCAAAACGGTATTTTCATATTCCGATATACCGACAGACTAAAAATAAATTTTGAAGACTGTATTCATAGTTATTACTTATAATATTCATTTTTTATTAATAATATATTACATTGTAAAAAACTGAATGCTGCGTGTAATTGTGAGTCAAAAAGATATAACTATGAATACGCCTAAAATGCAATAGAACTAATGAATTTAACAATTATTTCTTTATTCCATCCCCTCAATCAGTTTCATTCCTTAAACCAGAAAATGGTTACTTGTAAACCTAAATTTTAAACTTGCGAATTTGAAAATAGAAACATTACTTTTGTTTGGTCTTAAGCATGTCGTTAATTTAAAAGTTAAACGACATTCATGCATCTAAGCCGGATTCGGGAAGCATTTCTCCAGTGCATTACAAAATAGCTACCTAATCAGCATTATTTGCTGATTATAATACTTTTCTTAGAATTAGAAGAGAAATGCGCATACATATTTTTTCGAATTTTCTTCAATGTTATTTTACTTAACACATAATATTACTGAAATGCACAATAAATTGTATTTTAAAAAAATTCACGTATTTTCGTCGGCATATCTTAAATTAAGTAATCATTCTAATACAGAAAATCTTTAATGAAATAAGATTCCTTTAGATAAACATATTTTAATAGTAAGCGCTGTCTTTTTAATAAGAAAAACTTTAATTGTTGTATTGAATTCGACACCATATTAAAACCGTGTTATAGTGGACGTTATTATTTAATTTCCCTCCTACAAGTCATTGAAATAACACGTAGGAATCTGCTATTATCGGTCTTATAATTTGTAATTGATAATATTTTTTTCTTTTGTACTCACACTTACGTGATTGATGTGTTTGAAGCAAAACCCAAACTTTATATGTTTTGTAACTGTAATACTATTCATAATGCCTCCCAATTTGTACACAATGGATTAAGAAAACGTTACTACTTTTTCTTTCATCAGCAGATATAGCTATATAATGTTCTCCGAATTAATTATTTTTTTACATTGCTAATATGAAATCGCATGTTAACATAATGAACGGAAATATTTCATTATATAAGCGGTAGTTAAAATTCTGGTACGAACGACATAATAAAATGTTTTGTGCCTAATATTTTATCAATTAACTGCTAAGAAAACTTGCGGTACTATTTGAGATTAGTACTCCATGAGATTCCAAAATGTTGAATAAATAAAGAGAGTAACCACGTTACCCTACTGTACTAAAAATAGTATTTAATGAGTCTAAGGCAAATTAGTCTTAGACTTTGCTCGACTGGTTTGATTTACTGTAATGACTATAAAGCTACATATAGATACAATGTCTGTTATACAAATGCATCAACCACCTTCTAACAGTTATGCTCCGTTTATGCTGTGCTTACATTCCCATCATTCTTTTTAAAAAAAAAATTGACCAAACCTAATACTGTGCTAAATGCTATATTTACAAGATTAGAAGTTGGTTGTTTCGTTCCCTTCAATTATGTACAGATTTGTAGTCATCGATTACAGTAGAAGATAAATCAACAAATTTATTAAAGTATTTAAAACTAGTATCGGTAATGAGAATTATATCGTTAAGGCAAATATGATTGGAGCTGTACTGAATTGATACCCAAGAATTAGTTTGTACTGTACGACTCATTTTACTATGCTTTTACATTTTATTTTAACACTATGACGTCCAGCGACACCACAGTGGTGACCTTCACAAAGTATCGCTCGGCGGCCGGCGACACCACAGTGGTGACCTTCGCAAAGTATTGCCTGGCGGCCGGTGGCACTGCAATGATGTCGTGCGTTATTTGCGAGGAATGCGAATCTCCCAATAACCTCAAAAACAGCCGGCGACAAGCGAAATAACAGAGTTAGTGGTGCCGGCGCCAAGCGAAGAAATGTTTAAAAACAGTGCGACCGGCAAAGTGTTAATACATGTCTGTTGATTTACTCCTAAATTTTTGTTTTCGTCTTTAATTCATTTGTCCATCCTTCTGCATTTAAAAAGAATTCTTAATCTATACATTACCATTTTTTTAAAATGTGGTTCATGCATCTGCAATTACTTAGTGCAACGTGAAATGCATGGATTTACAAATAACGGCGTTCTGAAAAAACGGTTGCCAGAATAATCAAATAATTTCTTATATTCATAAAAATATTTAAATGCTGTTATAAATTCATCTTACTCATTCCAAGTCAAAATTTACATAAACATAATTATTAATGTAAACTGTATCTTGGTCTTATATTTTGTACCAAATAATTAATATTAATACAAACTGTGGAATTATAAGTGAATTTGAGTCACTTCGTTCTGGAGTTCATCCATTTATTTTTAAATATTAAAATCACTATCATCCTTCAACACAAATGAAATTGCTTGCTGATTAATTGACTAATCAAGTTTCTGTAACTTTAGAAAGATAAATTATCTACTAACTTCCAGGTAATCAGACAATTGCAATGTTTTGTACATTTTCGACAGATATGTTAAAAATTAGAATTTGAAAAAAGACTGCGTTTAATATATATAATATTTCATACGTATAAACACGGAAGTAAGTCAATTACTTGAATCTTGTATTTAGTTACTTATTGTGCACACCTCATTTCCAAAACGAAATAATCCGTCGATTTTACTGAAATAAATGCCATTTTTTTTTCTCTTTTTTTTCATTCGCATACTTCACGATAGAGTATGATATCTACCTTTAGCTCTCACCGCTTTATATATATATATGTATATATGTACATATACGTATATTTCATTAATCAAGCATATAACAAATAATGTATATAACCACGATGAAATTGTGAATTTTTAATGATTTGCATCTACATGCCTTACCTGTAAATCCATGTCTATTTTTATGCAATGATGGAACTTATTGACAGTATTAACTATGTACTATCTTTGTTATAATAATTTTTTCAATCCTAATTTCAACCTTTCCTGAGCTGGATTCACTTTGATTTTCAATTGTTGAATAAGATCATATATTTTTAAAGAAGGTCCAACTTTGAAACCAGTAAGGTCTATTATTTGGTCCTTAGTGAGTGTCAACAAAGTCTTCCCGTCGATTTTACGTTTACTAAAATTATCGCAATATGTCGCACAATCATTAACACGGAGAAACTGTGCAACATCAAACACATTCCATTCAGATGGCACTAAATCACCAGATTCAGAACTTTTCTGAATACCATCTGCTAGCCTTGGGATGTATTTACTACTGGCAGACGTTACCTGTAAAAGCATGTTTATTTTAATTTTTTAATTTAAGTATTTCTTTTGTTGTTGACCTAATTTTTCTTTCTCTAACCATTAGAAACCGAAAGAGTGATTCAAGTTCGCATTGCAAATATTAGTTCTCCAACAATATTTGCGATAAATCCTTAGAAAAATATGTTATACAATCGTATCTACATGAAATTAGATTTCCCGCAAAATAAAATCCAAATAATTACTATTATTACGTTATATTCAAATGCTTTAGTGAGAAAATAAAAGAAGAATGATTTAATCAGCTGTTTGTGAATTAATATAAGAACGTTAAATAATACTCACATTAATGTACGACGTCGCAGTTCTTTCTTTTGGCAATGGAGGGCTTTGTATTTCACTTTGAGTATCGTTCAATGCTTGGCCTTGTCCGCTAGTAGGACTAGGTAAAGTCTGGTCGGGTCCAGCTGGCTCTTCAGCTGGTTCTGGTTCCCTATTTCTTTGTTCTGGTAAACTTTCCACGTCGCGTTCTCTTTCGGTTTTTATCCCTTGCGCTGGCTCCACTTCTCGTTCACGTTCACGAGCCATACTAATACGTTCACTATGCCGAGGTAGAATGTTTTTCGCGCAAGATACTTTACTGCTTTTCCTCAATTTTCTCTTAGCTTTACGTTTAAGGCCTCTTGGTGATTTTACTAAAGAAACGACACGGATTCAATCGATTACAAAAATGAACTTTGCATATTTAATTCTGTTTCATGTTTTATGAAGGGTGGCAATTTCACTTATAACACGTACATTACAATATTTATAGGAATGCCAAAATGATCATTAACATGAAAATATGCAAGGCTGTATGATCTGAATAGAAACATTATAAAAAACATATAAACACGTTATAAGAAGTGAATTAGTATTATCCATTGCAACTTTTACAATTAAAGGGCTTCTAAATTTAAACACGTCGTTGTATGCAAAAAATATCGATGCCTTGATACTTCTATTATACTTGGCGAAAACCTGTATTGACTAATTCCCCTTATGCACCGAAATGCGATCGCTTTCCTCCAGTGCACAGGGGCACCAATAAATGTAATAATAGTATGGAGAAAGATAGCATTAAATTTCATTTCATTTTCTCAAGCCAAGCTTTTGCCTATGTTGAAGGGTACAGATTCTCCCAGATAGACGGAGAACTCTGTATATGAATAATTTCCAGAATAGGATTTTCAGAATAGAACGCACTTCTTGTTCTCAAAAATACTAGTATGAAAGAAATATTTACCAATGGGACTAGTGTTTTTATTGAGTACACGGGGCCCTTCTAATTTATGATCAACCAGATCACACCATCCGACAGGGTAAATATCAGGGCTCTGACAATCTAGCCATTGATCATATTCGTCCTCCCAGCCATCAAAGTGTACTCTTAATAACCTTCCAATCACCCTAGTAATAGTAGCAACACAAACTAATCTAGGATCCATTAAATCAGCAGCTTCAAGTCTCATTCCTTCGATAAATCCATGTGGAGGTATTTCCTACAATGCGAGTTCCTATTTATTTTCAAATTATAGATGCAAAACTAAAACTAATTTAAATATCTTCTCTGCATGAATTCATATTTTTTGGGTATTCCAACATGTTTTTTTGTTTTACAAATGTTGTACGATGTACATTTTCCCGAAATAGAGAAAAAGACACGAAAGATGGAGCAAATATTGTGAATATTATAGTTGTTTGTTAATTCAATATATAAGGAATAGTGTGAGAAAGGCAAGGTGTATGCCTTAGTATATGATACCATAGCTTCGATTTATAAATGTCAATGGCAACAATAAAGGTACTATCAAGCAGCGAGCGTATCGCCTATGCCTTGCACAAATTAAACGTTAAGAGATTAAATTAATATTTGATATTTATCTCAATATTAGAAGTTTCTAAAATTACCCTATTAAACAGCTGAATTGGTGCAGGTTTAGTAGTTGTCTCTGTTAAATACATATCCCATGTAAATGTAGTTGGATCATATCCCTTTGGTGGCGTAAGTGGTAAACCATGTTGAGAACAAAATCCAATTGGAAAAATGCAAGGTGAGCATGAATGATAGCAAAACCAATCAGCGCCGCTTGCATCTTCATCGTAACTGTCTATACGGATCATTATATAATCCTCCTTTAAAACCTGCATAACTGTTGCTGCACATATAGCAGAAAGATTAAGAGGATCAATGGCCTCTATTTTCATTCCTTCTCGAAATGTGTATCCAAGGTGTATATGATGGTTCTTTGGCACGTAAAAAAGATCCTCAGTTGCGTCGTCTTCACACAATTTCAATTTTGACACACGCTCCAAATATTCGGGATAAGCATCCAATGTTTGTCCCACTCGTTTGGCCCAGCCAACAGGATGTATGAGAGGAGAATCTTCGTGACACCAAAAACCATTGTCCTCGGGTGGTGAATCGTAGTATCTTACATGTAAACGTTTGCCCACGATTTTTTGAATTGTTGCTACTTTCACCTGTGAGATTCGATTTTTATCTACTACTTCCAAGTGAAGACCGCATCTAAAACGCGACTTCATACTATCATTAACTTTATTATAAAAATTAGTTGGCAAAGTTCTTGCACCAGTTAGTCGTCTCATTAAAAAATCCTTCCAGTCTTTATACTTATTAGCAATTGCTGTAAAAAAAGGAATGCATTTAATTAACGATTAACAACTTTCTAACGAAAATAATCGAATATTTTTTAGCGAATGCATACTTACTATTAGGAGGAATGAGAGGTTTACCAATAGTTGCACACCAACCTACTGGATGTATATCATTCGAGCACAAGGATACCCAAAAATCTTTGTCGGCATTGAGCCCGAAACCTTCATACCTCAGCAAAGCTCTATACCCAGATATACGTAAGACAGTGGCGACCCAAAACGAATCTGGGAATGCTTCACATACTTCATCACAATCCGTGTTTTCCACTTCAACCTTCATACCAACTGTAATATTATCCCATATTTCTGATATAGGCGCCTAAAATATGGAAATTTGCATTGAATTTTAAAAGAAATGAAGAAGTATATTAGCTAACATGTCGCATTACAGCTTTCAAACTAAATATCGCTATTTTGGCATTATATTTGGGACTAACGTGTTTAAAACAAGACACTGGAGCAGCACAAAAACCAGGTTCAACTAGTTGTGGTGTCCAATCATAAGAACCTGCCATTTCAGCAGTTCTTTTTCTTCTTACAGGTAAATCTTCTGGCATTACTGGTTCAGTTATGGCCTTCCCTTTTTCTAGTTCAGGAGCTTCAGCTTTTATATCAGCTTCTTCTTTCATTAAGGCCTGAAATATATTCAAGAGTATTATGTTATCTTTTCTTAAGAAATGCACGAGTCTAACTTACATTCACTGTAATTTTAGATTCGTTTGGAGAAGTTGGATTTACTGTTGCGGGTGTCTCTACGGTGTGAGATGGACTATACGTGGAATCAGCAGTGGCAGCGGTATGTTCCGAAGATCGTGCGCAAGCTCTACTACAAAACCGGCGTTCTTTTGTGTAAAATGCATGTTTTACTCCAATAGCACCACATTTTTCACAAACAGCTGCAAAGAAGGAACAGTGGCTCGTATCGATATACTAATGCATACTTTATAATTATATTTTCAATGTATACAAAATTGTATGCCTTACCTATACCATCTTTACGAATAGGAATAAAATTTAGATCTGTATGTGGCTGGTATGCGATTGGCGTTTTGAGAACGAGTCCAGGATGCTTTATAGGTTTTATTTTTCTATTGCGAGTGTCTTGAGTAGTTTGCGTCGCTGCATTGTTCACAACTTGCTCCCGTTCTTCTTCGCCCATGTAGTCTTCTAATGTTAAGTATTCAGTCATTTCTTGCCTTTCCGATTGCGAGTCATATTCCTAAAAACCAAACGGCAATGATAAATGAAAACCAAAACTAATATATAAAATTCAAGATATTTACAGTAACCCCTTGGCATTCAGTGACGTCTGGGAAACGTCACTTCTTTTATATGACATTTTAGACATCGATGTCCTCCAGGCGTTCGCCATCGTTGTCTCCTGATTGCGGGGCACTCGCGTTCATACATTGTTTAATTTAATTCAATTTAATATTCTTACTTAATTATTGCAATATTGTATAACCAACTGATCAAATAATATTTCAGAATGTAAATATTACGTTATGTTTTCGATCTTTGATTCCTGTTCAGTCCAGTCGAATTAAATAATATGTTTGGACTACATCGACTTGTGTTGTATTTGCGTGTCAAAGGGTTAATGTAAATATAAAATTCGTGCAATCATTTAAGTAATTATGTTTACCTGCTGTATTTCTTGGGCATCGACAGCTTCCATAGCTTCATCGGGCTCTGAACATTCATTAGGAAACTGAGGTGGTAGATATCGCACCATAGTTGTGGGTGCAATCTGGTGATTCCTAATGTCTTCGTACGGATTCGAGCCATGAGAGAAAAATGGGCTTTCGGCTTGACGTGGATCCAACATAAGTTCATGCGTGGGTTCTCCGTGTACCATCATATCCCCCATCCATACCATCCCTAGTTCTGGTAATCCAGGGATGGAAGCATACACTGAATTCATACAAATATCCATTCCTATATTCACATAATGATTTAAATATTACTTTTAAACAGATTGTGTGCATTCATATAATTTGGCGTCGAATAATAGAACGTTACAATGGAAATCGCAACTTTTCTGGCGTATGTGAAACTACTGTATACAAATAGATTGATTACGACGAATACAAGACAGTTAATAGACACGAGCACTCCTTAAGTTCGTGCAGGAAAATTTACTTTAGCAAATTGTGCTGTACAATATGACGGGAATATAGAAACGGCAATTCAAATGCTGTATTCGTCTATTCACTTTGTATTGCACGAAATGGAAAAAAAAGAAGTCAATATGATTTATGTCTCAAAGCGACGCCGAAGCTTTGAAAATCAACATTTAATCAACCTTTTCCACTGGGAAACATTTTTCAAACGAAGAAGTTTCTCTTCGAAGATACACCATATCCTGTGCAAAGTATTCAATCCCAGGATCATAAATTACGTTGTAATTTAACGCGCGAACTTATCACATAGCGTAGGAAAACAAGTACGAACCATTAGAAGCTTGCATGTCCATGACAAAGCAGGACCACAAAACTCCTGTATATTCAAGTGGTGCACAAATTGCTACGCCATCTGATATGAAGCAGTATTATCACGGGTAAAGGCGGCATATGTGAAATTTCTACTCTCGTTCGTAATTATCTTATTGTAAAAATCTGTCACAACAAAAGGAAAGGGAAACATTGTAAATACTCCTATCATAATATCTGTGCATTATTCAATAGCAGACATAAATTGCATGAAATAATTTCAATCGATACATGTTATTGGATGTATTAGAGAATTTAAATGTGTTACATTACACAGATAAAAAAATGTTGAAGCATTTCTTATTCAACACACTAATAAGATACTGAAATTTTCAGTCATTACGTTTGCATTTTAATGAAAACTTTAAGGCAACCAATACTGATACATACTTCATTACTCTCCACGATGCCCTCTGTAGGTAGCAGCGATTAGTAATAAACGATTTCTTTTTAAATATGTTCACAACCGCTACCGCTGCTTTTTTTTTCTTATATTTAAAAGAAGCTAACAATTCCTCGGTTAAAATGTATTCGAACGTTATTTAAATTTGTTTACATAAAATGTTAATAACTTATGACATTTAATGCTTTATGTACTTTCGTTGAATACGCTATATGTTTTAATGTTGAGTTACATGCACGGCATATTAAATTTATAATATATAATTGAGATTCGTATATGCATATACATATGCTCGCGATCCTTCTCTTATTCGTTCTCTGTATGAGAAACATATTTGATTAACAAATTTGGACAATAGGTGCATAATCATTATATATTTTTTGCATAAACAATACGCAAGAATGAATACACACATATGTACTAATCAAAATGTAGTCGAGCTATGATAAGTTGATTATTGATTAGCATTGATTGGCGATTTAGCACAGTCATACGTATATTTTCCAGATATTATATTCCAAAACATTTGTTCAACCTTTATTAATAAATTGCAACTTTAAAAGAAATTAGTGAAGTTTTACAGGATTTGCTTCTCTACCTTTTCACCTGTAATTACTAAAACAACAAATTTTCATGGGAAATAGTACGTCAGGTATTTGCTGTCATTATTAAAGAAATAAAGATGATGATATTTTCTGAATAATCTGATGGCATTTAAACAACTTGAATATGGTAAATACAATTTTCGTATAAAATTCATTTATTTATTATTGCGCGAGGTGCAATATTAACAATAGATGGTTTCGAAGTCCATGCTGTTATCTTGAAGGTTAATCTGTTATGACGTGTATAATTATGAATTATCTTACTTGGACCTTGGATTTCTCACGTGCATAATTTAGTGCACAATAATGTAACAATTGTTACATAAACAGCGTTACCATCTTCAGAACTGTAATTGTCTACCATTGTTAAAGAAATACTAATAAGTACTTTACTGTATTTCATATTACAATTATTGCTACTGTTATTAGCAAGTCCAGCAATGTACATCTGGTGAATAAAAAGCAAACAACATGAACAAAGTGCCGATGGAAGTGAAAGAAGAACAGCTTGACGTACCATGGGGTCACATTGCCGCAAAAGTTTATGGCCCTCAAAACGAGAAGAAAATTCTAATGGTACACGGGATAATGGACAATGCTGGATCATTTGACAGATTATTAAATCATTTGCCACAAGATTATCATTATGTGTGCATAGACTTACCAGGACATGGACTGTCATCCGCATTTCCATCTGGAACGCCATTAAATTTTTGGGATTATATATATTCAATATTTCTTGTATTGGACACTTTACAATGGAAAACTTGTACATATGTTGGACACAGTTTGGGAGCTCAATTAGGAATATATTTCAGTATTCTTTATCCACAGAGAATTGAAAAGATAATAGCTGTCGATGGTTTTCTTCCTTATTTAGTTGACAATAATATTTCTTACATTCGAGAGATATATAATTTGAACTCGTACGCTAAAGATTCCAAAGCACTTTACACTAAGGACGAAGCAATATATTCTTTGAAATGTAGAAGACAAGAGAGTTTAACAACAGAGGCTGCAGAGGCGTTGTTTAGACGAGCCGTTACAAAAGTTGGCGATTTGTACAAATATAATCGTGATACGAGATTAAGAATGATCTTCAGGCCAATTTTTACAATAAGGCAACATATGGAATTTCTAGAGAATTTTTCAACACGAATGTTAGTAATTATAGCAGATAGCTCGTCCCGTTTTTACTTACTGTCAGAAATGTTAGAACTCACAAAAAGTATTATGAAAGAAAATGAAGTTTCTAAAGTTATGGTAAGAGGGAATCATGATGTACATAATAACTATCCAGAAAGGGTGGCACCACATATGTGTAAATTTTTGCGCAACGAGCTGCAGAGTAAATTGTAAAATTTTATTCTTTTCGAAAATAACAATCTTTAATACATCAGTGAAATGTATGAATAACAAATTTATTCGATATTAAACTAATACTAATACTACAAATAGTATGGGATACTAAGATTTTTTATTATTGGGATAAGTTATTGTTTGTATTTTTTCTATGCACAGATTCTGTCATACGGGTAAATGTTATATTTTTAATTTACATTGTATTTTACACAAAATATGGAAAATAGGTGTACATTTTATATGGATATATAAAAATGTTTGCTGATCTATATGTGGACTATTGAAATTATTTGATTTTCACACGAATCACACCTTCAGCCTGCTGAACTTTTATGCATACCTCATTGCCTTGTAAAATCACATTTTTTAGCTCATCTTCTAGTAATATTGCTGTATGATTCATAAATGATCCATTCCTTTTTGTATCATAATTACAATTTAACGTTAATCTTACTTTGTACCAGCAAACTAGAGCATTTGGTAATGATTTATTGTTGGTCGCGCTTATCTGTCCAAAATTGATCACGCGTTCAGCAACTTCATTTTCTCTCATTTCTATCAATACATTCACATCAGATCGGGGCTCGTATAGGTACAGACTTGAATTTAAATCAAAAATTTGATTTATCTGAAACATGATAAATAATATGTCAGTTTACATTACTGTGCTCTTTTTTTTTTAATATTTTACGTCCTACCTTCAACTCGTTGATATGTTGTGCAATACCATAAGATGTATTATTAAAAGTAGTACAAGTTCCCTGTATAAAAATAATTATAAAGTATTTAGTTGGAAATTATTCTGTGCAGTGCGTGAACTTCATTTAAGATAGTAGAAGACTTGATCTTGCCTTATACTCATATAAATGTACCTTTTCAAAATTGGACGAATTAAATCCAAGAGGTGGGGTGTTTTGTAAATTTTCATCTTTTACATAAACCATATTCGGTAAGTCTTCCGAAAATACGAGCTGACCTACAAAAAATATTTGTTCGGGCAATAGGATGCCATTTGGCTTAAGTAAACATCTGTAAAAAAATGATTGCACGTGTAAAATCCGATCGCGTATTAACACAGTTCTATTCTGTTAATTGATCTTACCGAAAAAATTCGTGATTGTCTTCCTCACTGCAATCTTTTAATTCACCTTTCATATCAAAATCATGAATAAACACAGTATCTAAAGAATCTTTTATATGAATGTACTCTGATACAATGCAGAGTTTATTGCTCAAACAATTTTGGTCAGCTATTAGTCTGATGAAACTATGGAACGATGTATTTTTACTTTTATAATATAAAATTCTTCCATGCTTGTTTTCCTTCAATAACATTAATCCATAAATAGGAAATGGAGAAGTATCTAAAATACTGTGTATCTCTTTCTTGACTAAAGATTTACTAACTTCTGTGAGTAGTCTTATGTATTCAAAATCGTTTAAAAATGTTACAACTTCTTTTGGTAAACGACATACGATTTTCTTATCATCCTGATCATTAGGCGGGGTGCCAGGTTTTGTGTACGAGCATTTGAGTTTACCTTTCACCATTTCTCCTTTAATTAACACTATATCTCCTTCATTTAATAACTTTGGTACAGTTGGAAAAACAGCTACTTGCCAGCAGGACTTCTTTTCTGATGTATCTATTGTTATCTCCTCATCAAGATGCAATTTGAACCATGTTATTAGACCATCTATAGTACCATTACATTTACAGTCTACCTTTATCGTGTTTTTTATTCCGTCTATATTAAATTGTTGCAATTCTGCTAAACTATTGAAATTTATAGACAAGAGCGCTGTCGGGTCTGTTATATAATTAACTTGAACATTCTTCAAGTTTTCTGTGTCATAGTATTCCTCGTCTAATAATACAGTCACATTATCAAAGTTCAAGGGACAAAACAGTTTTATTTTATCAAACATCACAGTTGATTTATGTTTTATATATTCACATTCAACAGCAGCTACATAAAGTGTAGCCCCCATTGGTATTACTATACCATTTTCATTCAGGATATTTGAATGTACGCTTATCATGGACGGTATAACATGCTCTCCAAACAAGCCAGCGTCAAACGTTTCTGTAACTACTAATTTTATCCTAAAAAAGAAAAGCGTATAATTCAGGTAAAAAGAAAATTTGATTGTGCCTAAACTATGTATACTCTGCATCTAAAAACTAATTAGATTGATGATTACAGAACTGTACCTTTCTGTAATATCTGTAGGAATTACAAGATCTGAAGAAAATTTAGGTAACAATATTATGTCTTTAGCGTCATTGGTTTCAAATACCTTCTTAGCAATTTTTAACATTACTGGTGAACATTCGCATGCATAGATCTTTCTTGCGCCCGCATTTTGTGCATACAGGCTTAACAATCCAGTGCCAGTTCCTACATCTAATACTGTATTGTATCCCTGAGAAATCCTCTTACGAATTACAGATTCGAATGCGTTATTCCTATGTTTATCGTTCAGCATTGGAAAATGCCATCTGTCCACTGCCATACTAAATGCATTTTGCAGGTTTCTTTCTGCGCGCAAAAAATTAGGATTGGCATGTAGAGCCCTCTTTAAGTATTTTATTGCCTCGATTGATTCATTATTCCTTTAACAACATATTTTTTATCCTCATTACATGGAATTTTAGCGGTCGTGATATCTGTCACGTTGGAAAACAAATTTTAAGTTGACTGATCGTAAATTTGGCGAAACAGTAAATTTAAATTACCTTAAAAGGTGTGCTGCAAAATTGTTTAACATTCGGGGATTATTTGGGAAAATATCTAACGAACGTTTATAACATAATACAACATCTGTGAACCTGTTTTCGCAGGCTAATTGTATTCCCCATTGACCTACGAAATAGACATTTATACATTTTCGAGTCTTGAAAAAATGTTGAAATTAAATGTATTAAACGTATAAAATCATGCATACATAGGACATCAACGAATGCTTCCTCGATTTCTGGTCTTTTCGAAGGACATAATTCTACTACAACCGTATAATACGCATACGCTTTCCCTACATTTCCAGTTCTGTCGTGATCATAAGCTTTTTGCAATGATTTCTCAATTATATCATTTACTTCTTTCTGCATTTTTATAGATATATAAGATTTTCCTTGACTTATATTTATCATCGGGAAACATACCCTTTCTTTTGTTGTATGAAATTATTAAGTATGTTATTATCCAGGAATGTCGTGCAATGTACATAAATAAAATGTAATAAGGAAATGGCAATTACATTAAAATTTCGTTTAATTTTTTATTATTAAGAATTGCGAAGATCTTAGAAATTGATTAATGTTCGCTGGTTTTAGTCATTGTGCTACAAAAACAAGAACTCCATTTAATTGTACAAACCGCACTCTATCGTCATAATAAGCGAACTACTAGTGTCATGAATAATATCAGATGTAGAGATGCATATATTAAAAATTTTAGGAATCTGATCTTTCATACAAATATAACCACAGACGAGATATATGAATAGACACATCACCTTATAGACTATCGGGACCTAAAGTGTCTGCCATACCGATTTAACAATTCGACCACAGACGAGATATAGGAATAGACAGGACATCTTATGGACTTTCGTGGCCCAACGTGACGGCCATACCGACTCAGAAATCCGACACTGATTTGAGCGTCCCCTGCTCATGAACAGTGATCACTTGAAGAACTATTATTTACTGAAGAAGTGGGGCAGGGCCACGGCCACGGCCCGTGGCAGACTCATACGATTGTCTGAATATATGTGAATGCTTTGGGGGAAATCAGGATAGCTATTTCTCGGTCAACGTTTCGGTAGGAAAATTGAGCTACGGTCACAGACGAGATATATGAATTCCTATATCTCGTCTGTGTGAAAAGATGCTAGAAAACTATCTGAACGCTCACAACGGTAGGAATTGTAATTTAAATAAAGTTAAAGAAAAACAAATATTAGTTTGACGGAAATAGTTTACTTATTCTATAGTGCAACAAACATTACAAACATTTGATTACACAGATGCGTTTGTTATTACTAATAAATATATTTGCATCCTACTATTCGACTAATATCTATACTGTAACACTTGCAATAAAAAATATTCAGTTCGATGTGATATTCAAAAACACCCGCCGTAAGGAAAGAACATCACCCCCATCGCCCAATCAGCTACCAGCCAATCAGCGCAATCTATTTCAAAACTCTCCTTCTTTCGCCCAAGGGATCTCGTAGTGATTAGACGTGTTCAGAGTGCCCGTCGAATTAAGGTATATGACATAGCCTAATATATTCTTGAAGCCAGGAAATGATATACATTCGTTCCATTTTCTTGTCTTCCAAGTTTTCTGTACTTTCTTTGTTAATATTAATGAATATTTGGCAAGGAACTAAGAAAATATTGCGCAGTGAACGGTCACACCGCGCGGCATACATTGTCTACTTGATTCGAGTATGCATATACGTATCTTCTTTTACGTATGCGTATACGTATCTCAGCTCTGAATTCCATTATCTTGCAATACATTCTGCAGTTCCTAGCAATGTTATTCTAATATTGGACATTCTTAATACATTCATCTCAAATTTCAGATGGATTGAGTGTAATGGCGTCTCGTTCACTTGCTTCGAGATTCAAATCAGAACCCGCGGGAAAGCGACGCTGCATTGGGAGAATGTGCAGAAAATGATTTCGCCAAGCCGAAGTGTCTAACTTTCGGTTTGACAGGTAAGAATTTCTCTTTCCTCTAGAATTAATTGGAATTGTACAAAAACCAGTTAAATATCTCGATTAAATTATTATTCGTTTCGCGTATAAATCGTGTATGATGTAGCTTTACTGCAGGGTTTCTCAATCTTTTTCTGCAACGGAACACTTCGAAATTTTCAAGGAACATATTGCTTATTTTGTAGGCTAGGTAATAAAACATAATCAATCAAATTTTAAAAAATGAGGAATAACATTCATTATCTATTTAGTAATTATTAAAATTTTAAAACATAACACCTATTACCTTTTCGCGGAAATAGTTTGCGAAACCCTGCTTTACTATAGCACAATTATCCTCACTTTCTTATTCTTTGTCACAGGCGAATGGAGAGAGTTGATGAGACGGATCAAAGTAAGCGCATACTTGATACCTGCGCTAACACGGAATAAGTTAATTCCACCCAACAGGTATGCATGTAAACATTTTAATTATATTTATATGATGGTTTTATATGATCTGAGACTTACATTAAGATGAAAGAACAACAGGTAAAACAACGTAGAAAATCAATTCAATGCAATAGGTTATTGCATATGTTATATTCCCTGTATATGTATGTCTTTCGTGCAATATTATTCTTGTACATTTTCCTTGCATGTTTGCATACTTTCCTTGCACATTTGCATATTTTTAATGCACACTTGCACATTTTTTGTGAATATTTGCATATTTATTGTGCGTAACTAGAATCCACATGCATATTTTTATAAAAAAAACAGATAGACCAATAGGATCTGTTATTTTGCACTTTTTGCATAATGCGTATGTTTTTATGTTTTATATTTAAAAACATGCAATAACTTATTGCATACGTTATTTTCCCTGTATATGTATGTCTGTCTTGTGGTATATCACAGGAATCGCAAAATGTATTCTTAATCTTGTATATTTTCCTCGCATATTTGCATGTTTTTTGTGAATATTTGCTTATTTTTAACGCACACTTGCATATTTCTTGTGCATAACTAGAATTCGGGTGTTTAAACAATTTCATATTTTTATAAAAAAACAGATAGACCAATAGGATCTGTTATTTTGCACTTTTTGCATAATGCGTATGTTTTTATGTTTTATATTTAAAAACATGCAATAACTTATTGCATATGTTATTTTCCCTGTATATGGCTTTCTTGTGGTATGTCACATGAATCGCAAAATGTATTCTTAATCTTGTATATTTTCCTCGCATGTTTGCATTTTTTTGTGAATATTTACATATTTTTTGTGAATGTTTGTATATTTTTAACGCACACTTGCATATTTATTGTGCGTAACTGGGATCTGGATGTTTATGCAAATGAATATTTTTATAAAAGAACACATAGACCAACCGGATCTGTTATTTTGCACTTTTTTGCATAATACGTATGTTTTTATGTTTTATATTTAAAACCATATGCAATAAGTTATTGCATATGTTATTTTCCCTGCAGGGGAGACAGGGGCTGGTTGCCACATGGGTTAGTTATCGCAAAGTTCATTTCTCCTTTTGTATAATCTGTATCAGCACATGCATATATTTCCATTTCTTGGTCAGGTTGCCTTCTGACAATCGATGCGTTGTTGAACGCCAAACTATTTTTCTTCACAATTGATTAGCTTTTTTGTGCCGAGTGAGTATTTTTTACATTATTCTAAATTTTGATGTTATATTATTAATAGTGGACACGTGGTTTATATTTTTATATATGACAGGATTGAAAAATTCATTTGATAACCCTCTACATATAAAAAACGTGGCGAGCTTACAAATGAGGTTCGTTGTCACAGCATACGTGGGCTAGTTGTCCCGTGTGGCAACTGACTCCATTCGTAGAAACCATTTATAGATAGCTAAATTGTACTCCAGGAAATAGTTCTACTCCATAAAATGTCAACCATAAAATGGTCTCCCCTGTATGTCTTTCTTGTGGTATGTCACAGGAATCGCAAAATGTAATGTTAATCTTGTATATTTTCCTCGCACGTTTGCATGTTTTTTGTGAATATTTGCATATTTTTAATGCACACTTGCATATATTTCATTCACATTTACATATTTTTAATGCATATTTACATATTTTCAATGCATATTTATATGTTTTGAATGCATATTCACATATTTTGAATGCATACTTACATATTTTTCATGCACACTTGCTTATTTATTGTGCATGAATATCACTGATAACAAACAGTCGATAGGATGAACATGTTTTCTCCTAGACAATTTTGTGACCGCACGGAATGCGGTCGGTAGGGTCAATGTTTGCCCCGCAGTTTTCCAGTATTCACAGAGCAAGTGGCTCTGCTGAAATTTTCGTCCACACTTTAGCTACACGCGATTGTAGAGTGAGTGTTTTTCACGTAGGGTAGACCCAGGCGAATCGGATTAAATGCGATAATAGTTTATACAGTGGCGGACATATACTTATGAACATATAGTTATTTTCAATCGTCTATTACATTTTATAATCAACCGAACGTACATCATGTATTTACATTGGAATTATTAATAGTACAATTTATGTTCTATGGATACATATAATATATTTTACTACAAATTAATTGTAAGTACAACATAATAAAATAACAACATTTTTTGTCAGAAATTTCAGCGACATATACTTATGAACATAACTTTCGAATAAGATTTTCTTGATTTTTTATCATTGAAACATGTAAATAATATTAAGTATTCTTAACCTAATATTTTGTAGCTCACCCATTATTTTTTACAACTTCAGTACAACGTCTTGGCTTTGAATTATTTTATTTGAATTCATTTTTGCTACATGTCAGACCATGTTTTCGAAGCAGCTGTATTTGCAGCCGTTGTTGAGGTGTGATATTTTTCCTTCTGCTCATAGTTAAAATGATAAAAATTAACTATAACTAATATTGTTTACTACGCAGAACACCTACGGTCGTTCCTCGCAAAAAGCAAACTGAACATTTACAGTTTACATTGTATGGAAGTCGTTCAGTTCGTATGTTCATAAGTATATGGCCGCCACTGTACATGTAGGTAGATATGGTTTGCACATACAGTTGGGAACGAAAGTATTGGCACGTTCAATTTGTCTAATGAAGGACGGTTTTCTAATACGGAAACTGTTCCAAGTGTTCCGCGATGTGGACGACATGAAAAATTGAGTGATAAAATAGTGTGCAAGTGATTGTGTTACAAATGAAAACGAGTTTTGGGACGCAGTTTAGTTTGGAGACGACCTAGTACCGAGCAACACACAAAGAACATTCAGAACACTACTAAACACGGCGGTGGTGGGGTGATGGTTTGGCGTTGCATGATTAGATCTCGAGGAACGATTGGTCTTTCAGCAAGACAATGATCCCGAGCGTGCCGTTTATTTAGTACAGCAATGAATTGTTTTTAACACTAAACCTACCGACACCGGTCAAATTGACCTTTTCAAACTGGTACAACTTT
Organism: Nomada ferruginata; assembly: GCA_963583965.1. Taxonomy (NCBI): domain Eukaryota; kingdom Metazoa; phylum Arthropoda; class Insecta; order Hymenoptera; family Apidae; genus Nomada; species Nomada ferruginata. The sequence continues at coordinate 18,183,901 of OY757213.1, forward strand.
TACATATTTAACCGTTTCCACATCGCTAACAAACTTTATGACTTTTCCTAAACTATGCATACAATGTATTTTTCAGTATTTACTTCTGGTTTAATTTTTTTGTTTCTGAAAAAAATATGTAGCCTGGCCTACTTCTAATCGTATGCAATCAGTACAAAAGAAAGACAATTTTTTATTGTGGAATTGAAAATGCTGCGTGCTGTTCATTTATTAATTCATTTAGTACCAACTTTTACTACGAGGGCCGTTTGATAAATCAGTGACTTTTTGAATTTGCCGCGCAGTAACTTTAAATGCGAGACTGCTCCCGTCAACTGTCATCTATTAATAGACTGCTGTAAAATTTTTAGCAAGCTGCGCCATTTAGTTTGTGCTTCACAGCCATTGAAAGCAGATAACCTCGTGAATTTTAACGAAAATGGAAAAAAGTGAATTTCGTGTGCTGATTAAGCATTATTTTTTGCGTAAAAAAACCATCACCGAAACCAAGGAAAGACTTGATAAATACTATGGGGACTCTGCACCATCAATTTCAATGGTTAAGAAGTGGTTTACTGAGTTCCGTTGTGGTCGTACCAGCACAAGTGACGCCGAACGTTCAGGTCGCCCAAAAGAGGTTGTCACGCCAGAAAACGTCAATAAAATTCATGGAATGATATTGGACGATCGGAGAATGAAAGTGCGTGAAGTGGCTGAGGCTATAGGCATCTCAACTGAGCGGGTACATCACATTTTACATGAATATTTGGACATGAAAAAGCTATCCGCGCGATGGGTGCCGCGATTGCTCACACTCGATCATAAGCGCAACCGTGTGACCACTTCAAAGGAGTGTTTAGCGATGTTCAACCGCAATCCGAACGAATTTTTGCGCCGTTTCGTTAGCGTAGACGAAACATGGATCCATCACAACACACCAGAGACCAAAGAACAATCAAGACAGTGGGTTTCTCCGGGTGAACGTGCACCAAAGAAGGCCAAGGTGGGTCTGTCGGCCAACAAGGTCATGGCCACAGTTTTTTTGGGATGCACGAGGTGTCATTCACATCGATTACCTTGAAAAGGGTAAAACGATCACCGGCGAATATTATTCAGAGCTTTTGGACAGATTCGATGTTGATTTGAAGCAGAAACGACCGCATTTGGCGAAGAAAAAAGTGCTGTCCCATCAAGACAATGCACGGGTGCACGCGTGTGTAGTCACCATGGCTAAAATTCATAAATTGGGCTACGAACTGCTACCCCATCCAGCATATTCTCCAGATTTAGCCCCCTGCGACTATTTCCTGTTTCCAAACCTGAAAAAATGGCTGGATGGTAAGAGATTCGGGTCGAATGAAGAGGTCATCACTGAAACAAACGCCTATTTTGAGGACCTTGAGAGAACCTATTATTTGGAAGGAATAAAAAAAATTGAAAAACGATGGACTAAATGTATCGAGCTAAAAGGAGACTATGTTGAAAAATAAAACGCTTATTTGCCGAAAAAAATATCTTTTATTCAAAAAGTCACTGACTTATCAAACTGCCCTCGTATTATCTACGTTTAAAACAGTAACTTTTTTTTAAGGGCCGGTCATTTTGACCGGCCACGGTAGGAATAGGTATACAAGAAGTGTCTGTAGGTTTAGTGTCAAAACCCCTCATTCGTTACTAAGCCCACTACAATCGCCAGATTTGGAATTCGAATGTTTCGTTAATGGCGATAACAAACAATCGATGGGATGAACATGTTTTCTTTCAGGAAATTTTGTGACCGCGCACAATCCCCAGATTTAGAATTCGAATGTTTCGTTAGTGGTGATAACAAACAATCGATGGGATGAACATGTTTTCTTCCAGGAAATTTTGTGCCGCGCGCAATGCGGTCGGTAGAGTCAGCGTTTTTTACGCAGGGTAGACCGAGGCGAATCGGATCTAAATAAGAATGTAGATGAAACTTGCGAGTTGCGAGGCGAAAGCCCCACCGCAAGTAAAATTAATCGACAACAAACAACGATGGGATGAACATGTTTTCTTTCAGGTATTTTGTGACCGCGCGCAATGCAGTCGGTAGAGTCAGCGTTTTTTACGCAGGGTAGACCGAAGCCAATCGGATCTAAATAAGAGTGTAGATGAAATTTGCGAGTTGCGAGGCGAAAGCCCCACCGCAAGTACAATTAATCGATGACAAACAATCGATGGGATCAACATGTTTTCTTTCAGGTATTTTGTGCCCGCGCAGAATCCTCAGATTTGGAATTCGAATGTTTCGTTAGTGGTGATAACAAACAATCGATGGGATGAACACGTTTTCCTTCAGGAAATTTTGTGACCGCGCGCAATGCGGTCGGTAGAGTCAGCGTTTTTTACGCAGGGAAGACCGAGGCGAATCGGATCTAAATAAGAGTGTAGATGAAATTTGCGAGTTGCGAGGTGAAAGCCCCACCGCAAGTAAAATTAATCGACAACAAACAACGATGGGATGAACATGTTTTCTTTCAGGTATTTTGTGACCGCGCGCAATGCGGTCGGTAGAGTCAGTGTTTTTCACGCAGGAATCACGCAGGAATCGGAATCAAATCAGAATGTAGTTTGTGAAATATTTGTAGTCAAATTTGTGAAATAAATTATTTTTCAGCAACTTTCGAATTTTTATTGTCATTTCATATTTTGTGGCCGCGCACAATCCCCAGATTTGGAATTCGAATGTTTCGTTAGTGGTGATAACAAACAATCGATGACATGAACATGTTTTCTTTCAGGAAATTTTGTGACCGCGCGCAATGCTGTCGGTAGAGTCAGCGTTTTTTACGCAGGGTAGACCGAGGCGAATAGGATCTAACTAAGAATGTAGATGAAATTTGCGAGTTGCGAGGCGAAAGGCCACCGCAAGTAAAATTAATCGACAACAAACAACGATGGGATGAACATGTTTTCTTTCAGGTATTTTGTGACCGCGCGCAATGCGGTCGGTAGAGTCAGTGTTTTTCACGCAGGAATCACGCAGGAATCGGAATCAAATCAGAATGTAGTTTGTGAAATATTTGTAGTCAAATTTGTGAAATAAATTATTTTTCAGCAACTTTCGAATTTTTATTGTCATTTCATATTTTGTGGCCGCGCACAATCCCCAGATTTGGAATTCGAATGTTTCGTTAGTGGTGATAACAAACAATCGATGACATGAACATGTTTTCTTTCAGGAAATTTTGTGACCGCGCGCAATGCTGTCGGTAGAGTCAGCGTTTTTTACGCAGGGTAGACCGAGGCGAATAGGATCTAACTAAGAATGTAGATGAAATTTGCGTGTTGCGAGGCGAAAGGCCACCGCAAGTAAAATTAATCGACAACAAACAACGATGGGATGAACATGTTTTCTTTCAGGTATTTTGTGACCGCGCGCAATGCGGTCGGTAGAGTCAGTGTTTTTCACGCAGGAATCACGCAGGAATCGGAATCAAATCAGAATGTAGTTTGTGAAATATTTGTAGTCAAATTTGTGAAATAAATTATTTTTCAGCAACTTTCGAATTTTTATTGTCATTTCATATTTTGTGGCCGCGCACAATCCCCAGATTTGGAATTCGAATGTTTCGTTAGTGGTGATAACAAACAATCGATGACATGAACATGTTTTCTTTCAGGAAATTTTGTGACCGCGCGCAATGCTGTCGGTAGAGTCAGCGTTTTTTACGCAGGGTAGACCGAGGCGAATAGGATCTAACTAAGAATGTAGATGAAATTTGCGAGTTGCGAGGCGAAAGGCCACCGCAAGTAAAATTAATCGACAACAAACAACGATGGGATGAACATGTTTTCTTTCAGGTATTTTGTGACCGCGCGCAATGCGGTCGGTAGAGTCAGTGTTTTTCACGCAGGAATCACGCAGGAATCGGAATCAAATCAGAATGTAGTTTGTGAAATATTTGTAGTCAAATTTGTGAAATAAATTATTTTTCAGCAACTTTCGAATTTTTATTGTCATTTCATATTTTGTGGCCGCGCACAATCCCCAGATTTGGAATTCGAATGTTTCGTTAGTGGTGATAACAAACAATCGATGACATGAACATGTTTTCTTTCAGGAAATTTTGTGACCGCGCGCAATGCTGTCGGTAGAGTCAGCGTTTTTTACGCAGGGTAGACCGAGGCGAATAGGATCTAACTAAGAATGTAGATGAAATTTGCGAGTTGCGAGGCGAAAGGCCACCGCAAGTAAAATTAATCGACAACAAACAACGATGGGATGAACATGTTTTCTTTCAGGTATTTTGTGACCGCGCGCAATGCGGTCGGTAGAGTCAGTGTTTTTCACGCAGGAATCACGCAGGAATCGGAATCAAATCAGAATGTAGTTTGTGAAATATTTGTAGTCAAATTTGTGAAATAAATTATTTTTCAGCAACTTTCGAATTTTTATTGTCATTTCATATTTTGTGGCCGCGCACAATCCCCAGATTTGGAATTCGAATGTTTCGTTAGTGGTGATAACAAACAATCGATGACATGAACATGTTTTCTTTCAGGAAATTTTGTGACCGCGCGCAATGCTGTCGGTAGAGTCAGCGTTTTTTACGCAGGGTAGACCGAGGCGAATAGGATCTAACTAAGAATGTAGATGAAATTTGCGAGTTGCGAGGCGAAAGGCCACCGCAAGTAAAATTAATCGACAACAAACAACGATGGGATGAACATGTTTTCTTTCAGGTATTTTGTGACCGCGCGCAATGCGGTCGGTAGAGTCAGTGTTTTTCACGCAGGAATCACGCAGGAATCGGAATCAAATCAGAATGTAGTTTGTGAAATATTTGTAGTCAAATTTGTGAAATAAATTATTTTTCAGCAACTTTCGAATTTTTATTGTCATTTCATATTTTGTGGCCGCGCACAATCCCCAGATTTGGAATTCGAATGTTTCGTTAGTGGTGATAACAAACAATCGATGACATGAACATGTTTTCTTTCAGGAAATTTTGTGACCGCGCGCAATGCTGTCGGTAGAGTCAGCGTTTTTTACGCAGGGTAGGCCGAGGCGAATAGGATCTAACTAAGAATGTAGATGAAATTTGCGAGTTGCGAGGCGAAAGGCCACCGCAAGTAAAATTAATCGACAACAAACAACGATGGGATGAACATGTTTTCTTTCAGGTATTTTGTGACCGCGCGCAATGCGGTCGGTAGAGTCAGTGTTTTTCACGCAGGAATCACGCAGGAATCGGAATCAAATCAGAATGTAGTTTGTGAAATATTTGTAGTCAAATTTGTGAAATAAATTATTTTTCAGCAACTTTCGAATTTTTATTGTCATTTCATATTTTGTGGCCGCGCACAATCCCCAGATTTGGAATTCGAATGTTTCGTTAGTGGTGATAACAAACAATCGATGGGATGAACACGTTTTCTTTCAGGAAATTTTTGTGACCGCGCGCAATGCTGTCGGTAGAGTCAGTGTTTTTTACGCAGGGAAGACCGAGGCGAATCGGATCTAAATAAGAGTGTAGATGAAATTTGCGAGTTGCGAGGCGAAAGCCCCACCGCAAGTAAAATTAATCGACAACAAACAACGATGGGATGAACATGTTTTCTTTCAGGTATTTTGTGACCGCGCGCAATGCGGTCGGTAGAGTCAGTGTTTTTCACGCAAGGTGGACTGCGAATCGGAATGAAACCAGATTGTAGTTTGTGAAATATTTGTAATCAAATTTGTAAAATAAATTATTTTTCAGCAATTTTCGAATTTTTATGGTCATTTCATAAATTATAAACTCGAGTCACTTTTAAAGAGATTGAAAATAAAAGATACTATTGCAATTTTACGTGTACTAATTATCTTTTTACATCAGGATTTTTAGGTTTAAGTTAAACCGTTAAACCGTTTAACCCCTTCCGTGTTCATGGTCAGGAACTCTCCCACGTGCCTAGGAGCCACTTGGGTGGGCGAAAGGCAATGGGCACGATGATCGTATGGTTTTTAAATTTGTAACAATGTTTGGCGGTTGACAATTGTTAGTGTACCGTGCACGACGTATTTTCCACATATAACAAATAACGACATAACAAATAATAAACGAATTTATTCCAATACCGATACTATGATTTCACGAATAGCTATATGTTTTACAATTGCAAATATACGTTGAATACCATAACGGATTATGAAATTATGGCAAATAATAATAATAAATAATAATAATATGAACCAAGTATACTTGGTTGAAACAAAATGTACAATATATTTGAACAATCAATATTTTATACGAAAGTAATGCACAAGCATATACATTTACGCAATGGTCGCTAGCCATTGTCAGCGATTTTTCGCCGTCGCGATGTGGCTCCGAAAGGAACGTGTCACATTATGCTCGAGGCTACGCGTGTAGGCGAAGATCGACCACAATTTTTACGATTGCTAACTTCGTTGCTCTACGATTGCTTACTACACTTACGGTTTCCAATCGGGCTTATAACAGGTGGACGATAATTAATAGTGGAATGCCCCTCTAGCTATTGATTTTGTTTAACGTTCTAATTTATTATTATTCTTTGCCTCTCCCCTTTTATTAACACTAAAAACGAGTTTTTTCATTTTAGTATCCAAGTAAATGTTTGTATTTGTAATTTATAATTATTATTCAGCATATTTGCATTTTGGAAGAAAATGCTCCCTTTGTACTACTGTACTATTTTTCACAATTACCAGTCTCATAAATAAGTCTGTTACAGAATTATTAGGTTAAAGAAGATGTCTATTAAATGGAATACTACCTCAAGTACATTAAATAACATACATTACAATATGTAAGTAATCAGAGGCTCAAAAGTGATGTTGTATGGATCAAATAAATCGAAGGAAATCATATGATACCTAAGAAATTTCACTAAATTCTTATGAACTTTGATCTGTTTCAGGTTGCGCGATCACGATTTTAGTGAAAGAAGATTCACCATGAAATATCCCTTGCCCCCCCCCCATGTCCTTTCAGATTTTCAATTAGATAGGATATTTCCAAATTGAATTAGCTTTTTAGTCAGGTAGGATGTTTTAAGTTAAGATTTAATTTACCTTAATGAAAGGTAGAATGTATTTGAATTACGTGCATGCTAATTTATATTATAATGCTTATTCTTTGGTTTTAGTCAGGTCTAACAGAATTTTTATTTTCAGCTTTCCCCATAATGAATAATTTTAATACCTCCTATTTACTTAAACTAACTATAAGTTAATGTGTATTGCAATCCTTATTTTTTACTTCAAAAGGTTTAACAGAATTTTTATTTTCAGCTTTCGTTACAATTATTTATTTTAATACATTTTACTTACTCAAACAATGTATAAGCTAATTTATATTATAATGTTGATTTTTTAGTTGATTTAGGTTTAACAGAATTTTTATATCCAGTTTGCATATCAACCGCGCTGCAAATATACATCAGAAGGAAGTAGCGTTTAATTTGTAAATAATAATTTTTGTAAATTAATGGTGATAGGGGCGCGGCTGCGGCTGCGGCCGCGCGGGTCTCCATTCGCAGCAACCTCCACGTGGTGAGACCTGGGCAATCGATTTTATTTACCATACAGTTACCAATTTTAACACTTATACTTTTGTGATTGAATTGTTAATTATATGGTAAAAATGTCGAGCTACTTGGCTGCGATTTTTTAAATTTCTCCTATACCTAACATTACAATTAATTGCCTTCTTGAGTTCCTCCCATATCACCGCGGTTGACCGCGGAGGTTTATTTCAGGTCAACGTTTTCACAAAGTGCTAAACTGTATTGTATTGTATGCCCATTGTATTGTAAGATACCCATGATTATTGTAGTATGCTTTTATGTTTTTAAAGAATCAGGCAATTAAAGAACCAGGTGGTCAAAAGCGTTTCGCCTCAACCCGGAGCGATCGTTCGGAAGCGTTTCATGCTCGGTCGTTCTTTTGTTCTGCAAATTTTATTACGATATTGTTAACGTTTTTATGCTTAAAATGAGACAACACGATCATATTTGCTTCATATTGCAACCCGTTTTTGTAATTTATCAACGCAAATATGATCCAAATTATATCGCGTTTGGTGTTATTACAATATTTTAATAAAATTTGCAGGACGAAGTAGCTAACAAAAAGAAGTTTTATAGTTGCATTAGTGTTGTCTCACCGATACGTAGGTATCTGACCTTTCTTTCACTCTCTGCCCCTTTCAGCGGATGATGAGAGTGGGGAAAGCGCAAAAATTTGTGAATTTACTTTTAGGGGCTACTTTATGACAAGTTCGAAAGCCTTTCGTCATCTGGTCGACACGTACCCCGAGTCAAAAGAATCCGATCATAAAACAGCTTGCCAGGTATTGAAGGCCGTCGATATGTTCGGTTTTTGCGACCAAACAGTTACTGTATGCATCGAGCATCTACATCGAATTCAAATAGATATGAAACTGTTTGGAGAATGAGATAAGAATGCATTGTTTCTAGGCATAAAATAAAGTTAAATGTTTTGTTAAATAACAACACAAAATTGTCCGGAAGAAAAAAACCGCGTATAACCGAAACGCGTTGTTTGAATAGTATAATTATTGGAGTTGGTAATAATATAATTGACTTGGTACAATATTGTATGCGACACACAGGACCACGGCAAAGTTGCCTACACGCCAAGTGATCGCGGCCGGTCCCGACCTGCGATCCCTCTTCGAGCAATTACTGTACTTCGTTATTGTTATGAGTTGACTTATTGCATATGTTATTTTCCCTGTATATACATATCTTTCTTCTGGTATGTCACAATAATCGCAAAATGTATATTTTTCTTGCATATTTGTATATATTTAATGCACACTTGCATATTTTTCGTGCACATTTTCATATATTTAATGCATATTTTTATATATTTGATGCATATTTACAATATTTTTTATGCATGTTTACATATTTTTAATGCATATTTACATATTTTTCGTGCATATTTAATGTTCATAAATATCAATGATAACAAACACTCGATAGGATGAACATGTTTTCTTTCAAACAATTTTGTGACCGCGCGCAATGCGGTCGGTAGAGTCAGTGTTTGCTCCGCAGTTTTCTAGTGTTTCCAGAGCAATTGGCTCTGCTTAAATTTTCGTTTACACTTTACCTACACGCGATTGTGGAGTCAGTGTTTTTCGGGTACTAGTTATTAATACTATTATCAGAGCACCTGTGCTCCATTTCAATTATTTCAATCGCGAAAGTAGAATCTTAATTAGTACGCCGATATAATTTGCGTTCGCGTACATACAAATAGAATTCTTTCTGTTTTAATGTAACTTTATAATAATCACACAAAATTAATATAATTTCATCTGTAGGCTTTTATTTATTTATTTTCTTTCTTATATTCCCTATCGGAAGTAGAGTCAGTGCATCACTGAAGGGGATGTTTTAGGCGACACTGATAAAGTGCGAAATGTAAGTATCTTTTAAACAATTCTCAGTTTTCTGCGAAGAATTAAATTATGTAGATTTAGCAGTAGATTTTAATGTTCTTTGCGTTCTTGTTTAGTTACAGTTTGTTCACTTCCCGACGGTTGAGTTCAATTGACCTGACTCGGTTGATGTTCCTGATGTCCTCCACGAGTACTTCCTTGGCATCTGCAATCAACGAAGTAGTGAGTCGCATGCGTTTTGGTTCCTCCGGTCCCCAATCATGCCGTAGGACGATTGGTCCGAAGCGGCACGGGTGACTGGTCGTATTTTTTAGTAGTTTTGCGAGCATAGTGACAGCGGGTATAGTTTTTGTACCCGTCAGTTGCAGTGTTATTTTATTGTGTATTATTTCTTATATGACGTTATCTGTACCTTCTTGTACTCCGCGTTTTTTAGTATAAAAAATATTAACCATAGAAATATTTCTTATTCAAATGAATATTAGATCAAAGAAGCATTGTTCACGTAGGTTCCTCCATTTCGATAAGAATATACGATGACATTAATAAATACATTGAACAAATGTATGTGTATTGAGGACATTGCATATTAAATTTATAATTGCGTTTATAATCGATTGAAGTGTTCACTGTTGAGCAGTGCAGAAGTCGGATACCCTCCGACTTCGTTACTGCAAGTGTTTCACGATTACAGGTAACAAATAAATATAACGATACGTATATTAAAATCAGCATTGAATGTGCATAGCCATTTTCATATGCTATAGTCGAGTTCTTTTCGTATAAAATGTACACATTATGTACAAGAAGGCACTTTGAATACGGGTAGATTTTCAAAACGGTGTAGCTATCTTGAATTAAAGCTATCTTCGATAAAATATCTAATTAAAGAATCACCTGAGGCTTATTTAATAGCTTGCCAATTTTTCGAGTAAATATTTCTCAATTAAATTAGCCTTTTAGTCAGGTAGGATGTTTCAAGCTAAGATAGATTTTTAGTTAGGTAGGATGCTATTAAATAAGATCTTACATAGCATTAAGTCAAACCTGAGTTTTAAGTTCAGATTTTAATTTACCTTAAGTATAGGTAGGATTTATTTGAACTACGTACGTGCTAATTTATGTTATAATCTTTATTGTTTAGTTTAAGTCAGGTCTAACAGAATTTTTATTCCCAGCTTTCGTTAAAATCATTTACTTGAATACTTCCTCCCATTGTTATTTTGCACAACGTTTGCAAATCAAGCGTGCTGCAAATATACATCAGGAGGAAGTAGCGTTTAATTTGTAAATAATAAGTTTTGTAAATGGATGGTGGTTGGGGTGCGGTCTCCATTCGCAGCCACCTCCGCGTCCGTGGTGAGACCTGGGCAATCGATGTTATTTATCATACAATTACCAATACTATCACTTACTCTTTTGTGATACAATTGTTAAACACATGATAAAAGCGTCGGGCAAATAAGCTGCCATGTATTAAATTTCTCTTCGATATATGTATGTATCGGGCTGATCTTTTGATGTCATGTGTTGCGTCTGCCGTTCCGCAGGCGTCGGTTAATGCCTTTCATTGCGGCAAAGAACAGAAGCGTATTTTAAAACTTATTTAATTTCAATGTCTACGATAGAGAGCGTTAACATCGTTTTCTGTTGGTAACGTTGTGAGTGATTTTGGTACTAATTTTTTCTTTACTCTTTACATTTGAGTTTGAGCCTTTGAGCGCAAGCTATATAGATATCCTAAGTAGTTCCTCATAATACACATAGATGGCTCTACAATGACTTAAAACCGGAAAATATTTAAAAACCTCTGATATGAAATGGTATTTCTTGTTACAATAGATTTCTTTTGTTATCAATAACGATGTTCCTTTCTTTCTAAATCCCACTTCACGAGGAAGAATAAATGGCAAATTGTTAATGTTTTCGTCCCGCAAACACTGGATTAACAAAAGTTCAATTTCCCAAAACATTTTTGCAATTGAAGAAATTGTTGAAAATGATTGGTTCATCTTTATGTATATTTCTGTTCTTTCGTGCCTATTCTGTTTGCCGCACTTTATACTTTATAAAGCATTTTCCAATACAGAACTTATGTGTACTAAGTACATGTCCAAATTACTGCCTTGTTTATATTATTATTGTTTTTAAATATACTCATAAGATGCTAATGATTGTTGTTGAAATCGATTTTATGTGCTCCGAAATTTTATTTATATTATTTCTTTTAATAGACATGATTGCAAACTATATCCTTATTGACATAGGTTATTCAGAACTGAAAGACAACATATCATAATATTTAATTACATAACTAAGCGAGCGTAGCTTCGGTAATCGATGCTCGAAGATATAGGTATCATCTTGAAAATTATGATTGCCGATTTTTTCACGTGGACGTATAAGCATTTACTTTATTTGATAATACATACTAATGCTTTTATAGAATTTTTAGTGTACCAAATTACATGAACTTTTATTACAATGTTATATATAATTATTTATGGTACTACTCAGGACCAGGTTTAATAAAAGCGAAATACCTGCTGCTGGATCTAGCCCCTTTCACTACTATTGTTTTCCTTCTGTCCTCTACTGTCTATTCGCCATTCTTACAGTATTTGTTCGTTCTGTCAGTTACAATAAAGTCGCAAATACTATAATTAGATAGAATTTATCGACTTATTTATATTCATAACTTAACATATATATTCGATTTAATATTTAAAAAGATTAATATAGATTAGAATCTTCTAACTCCATCTAACTAAATTCTTCATCTTTCATATTATTCGTTGTTATATCATTACTGCACAGTTAACTAGGGACCTAGGGTGTTAGCCTGCTTCATTAAGGTGATTGAGGAGAAAAAAGTGTCCTGTAAACATGATGTAGAAAACCAATATTTTAATGATATACACTATAAAGGGATAATCAGAAATGGTAATACGTAACTTAAACCGTGCAATTGGATTTACAAAAGATGTCAATTGGGGTGTTTGTGTGCAGTGTTTATGCTCACATTAAAACAATTATTTACGGAGGAAAGTTACGTATTCGAGCTTTCGTTTTGCTGAGATGAAATTGAACGTTACCGTGGCTTTTACATTTACTTAATTGGACCAGCAAAATTTGATCAGAAGTAGCTATAGGTATGTTTTCTGAATATTTAGCTTATATTTTTCAAATATCTATTTTATGTTCTATGAATATTTAGCTCATGTTTTCTAAATATTTATTTTATATTTCTTGTACATGTGTACAATATTAGATCGAATATTTCTTCAATCTTAAAAAGTGTGACTTAAAAAATATTTGTTCAATATTGGAAAAAATTATTTATCCAATGTTTTTGTGCTACTAGGGTAGTGTCGTGTCAATTCTTAATTCTAGCTGTCAGTGCAAAATCATACTTTAATTAGACAAATCGATACGTACATTTATTTTTAATCATCGACATATTGATCGCTATTTCCTACATTCTTTTCCCATCTTCTCAGATAATTTTTTAACACCTTCAAAAAAATTGACAAGGATACCATTAATTAATACCAATTTAAAATCTCGTAAATCGTTTTCAACAATTTTACGCTTAAAGCACGCTCGTTGAATATTTGACAAATCATTTTTAATCGTATCTGTAGTTGTACTGCTTTTCTTGTACAAGATCTCGTTGTTATTCGTGTTCTCGAAGCCGTACGTTTATAAGACTCGTTTTCTTTCATTCTACATTTCCAATCGCCTGGTTCGAGAAGACCATCAAATAGGTGAACCCTACTTCGCGTGTTTGAAATAATTGTACAACAATATTAATCATTAACTTAAAATGTCTGTAACGGACCCCTTTGTCCGTTAAATTCTTCTATAGATCTGAACTAAATTTTGCATAACTACTCTCTGGAATCCTGTGGAAAAACGCTCGCGACAGTTTCCCCGTAATTCTATCCGCTTGACAATTCGTGATAATTGAATAATATATTTCCCACCCACTTAAACATTTCCTCGCATGCCAAAATTCTGATTCTGGATGCAAATATCCTGAACAAGATCGTCCGGTTCAAGCTAGTTATTTGCACAATCATTTGAGTACGAGACTGAAACGAACGAAACTTTATGTACACGTCGACGGTCCAAGATTCGTCTACCATTTTTGAATCCATCGCTCATTCGCGTCTCTTCTCGATGCCCTGAGGACTCTGTTCGAAAGACCACAGCCACAGCTTCGTTTCAGAGTGGTCGGACCGGTTGCTCCGGGGTATGCCCTCGGTTTAGGACTGCCCATCTGTGGAAATTCTTGTGCTGTTGCACCCGTGCGTACTTAAAAGGGATCAAAAGGTGTCCTAACATCTGTGTCCTCATAGGCGGAGTCAAATGGTAGAATGCCCAATAACCGTGTCCGGCATTTCATCGGATTTACAATCAGACTTGGAATATAAAACGTACGATATAAATCAGAGAAGACAGTCTTATTGCGAGCTTTGGATCAAGCCTAGTTTTAGGAACGTCAAACTGGAATATCACGGCGTGTTCGTTAAAAAGAATATTAATTCGCGTCCCTGTTAGATAATAGGTTTTGGCAACGTTTAGTGCTTTGCACGACGGCGATTTATTTTTCGTACGCGGATGGCGAATTAGCACGCGCATTTTATTCGAGGAAGGGTAAGCAGGTCTGAAGGGCAGAGATATTGTATGCTGCATACTTAATAAAGGGTAGCCAATAGGCGCTGTTTAATTTAGCGATTATAAGACCATTGACTTAAGCAACATATCAGGCAAAGGTAGCATCTCAATTAGTCGCACGGTGCGAAATATCTCCGCCGCGTAGAAATATTTCACTAAACGAGACTCTGAAATCTTGGTTCTTCCTTTTAACTTCCGAGACTTTCGGCCGAAAGCAATCTTCAAATCCTAAATACAAATAGCCAATCTCTCACTAAAATAAAACCGGCAAACACCGCATCCCAACACCGTTAACACACATTCACGGAGCAAAGCCTATTAACTCAATTTCCAATACCAATATGAGAAACAAATATTTCCAAACGAATTGAAACAGAAAAGTGAAACAGGCATCGCGTTCTCTCGTTCCTCATCGATACGCAATCCCTTCATCGACACTTTCTATAATACTTTTAAGAGTATTCAGCTAATATTTTCGAACATACCGTTCGTGCATACGAAATTCATTTAATGAACGATTACCCACCACCTGAGCGTCCAATAAAACGTTGCTCTCCACCTTTTTTTTGTCCTGCCCTCCTGCGCCTCGTCGTCGAGCGGTACTTGTTCCGTCTGTCCGCAATTGCAGTCAGTTAAAGGGATGGTACGGGCAAGACGACAATAATCAACAGGATGCTCAAATGTATTCACGCAAAGGATTATCGGTGAGTCGTTCGTCTCTTTGTCCTGGAAATAAAGTGTACTTAGCTGCTTCGTTTTCAGCTTAATACCTTTAGAGGCGCATAGTAAAACGGTCGGGCGATGTGCCCGGGTTAGGACGCGGCGCGGGTTTCGGGTACAAAACGTTTTTTCACCGACCGATAGTTGAAGCAAAATCGGTCGTAAAATTTTCGAGTTTTACCTGCACGAGCCAGAACACGGGGATGCAAGACCGAAGGCACATCGGGTCCCGGTGACGGTTGCGAATTACCATGCAATAAAATTAATATTGTTTAAATGCGGTTTGAAAGCGTCTTCCCGCTCACACGGGGAACCCTTGGTAAATGCTCGAAACGTGGCGAGCTAAACCTGAGCCGGAATAACCGGGCTTAATCTCCACCCTTGGGCATGCAGCTTTCACAAATTTCTTTCGCTTCGTGGCCGCTGTACTATTTTCTTTTTTTCTCCACTTGGCACTTTACGGCGTTGGGTGGCCGCGGGGGAGAAACATTTGTTAGTGCTTGAGGCGGTGTAAACGGGGGAGTGATTGTCGAATTCTGTTGATAGCTTGGAAATATTCCATGTTCAAACACCTGCATGCATAGCGTATATGCTTTTTCATTTTTGCCCATTTTTATTATTGTTGGCGGTTCGACCGATTTCAATTGCGCGGGTTTACATGGGACAATGGCGAAGAAGTGAAGTTAGACAAATGAAAAGTTTGCATACCCATCTCGATAATCGGGGTCATAAATTTTCTCCAGATATATAGTATAATCGATTTACTTGCCTGCCAATAGTTTGTAACGCTTCGCGTTTGTGCTAAACAAATGGCACTTTAAGACAAATATTCCTGGGGGATGAGAACCTGAGTTCTCAGGCTTTTATGGTCTGATTGTTTCATCCTCACGGTTCTGTCAAAACTAAGCTTTTGTAGTAGGTGCATTGTGCTTATTTACAATAGCCACTCGAGAAAGCGTTCAATGCATTTGCTTTTGCACCCCTAAATGTCATTGCAGAAATATGGCGTACGCGTTTATGCATAGTTCCAAATGCAAATGTATTCTCATTAGTGATAACGATGTAAAATAATCGAATCGCAGATAGTAAGTAGAATCTAGATTCTGTATTCTAAAATAATAAGTTCCTAGTATACATCCTGTTTATATTCCTTTATGGATCAAACTGGTTTCGCATTGCAGCAGAATTACACCGTACAATGTATTTTCAATATTTACAGGGCAATTAAAC
Source organism: Nomada ferruginata (assembly GCA_963583965.1). Classification (NCBI taxonomy): domain Eukaryota; kingdom Metazoa; phylum Arthropoda; class Insecta; order Hymenoptera; family Apidae; genus Nomada; species Nomada ferruginata. Next base: position 18,199,935 of record OY757213.1, read on the forward strand.
GAAGGTGCCTATAATACCAAATAGTTGAAAATTTTAAAAAGTACACTTCGCACCTCCATAATCTGTCAATCCTGAATTTGTCTGTTTATTCCCCGATAAGCTTCAAATGCAATTACACTATGCATTCTATCGTCGTAATAATTGAACTATCGAGTTTCATAAAATTTATTACGTTGAGTACTTACACCTATCGCCAGAATAATGTAATCAAGCCTAATACTTTTATTTCATGGACCACAAGAAATTTGGTTATAAACCATTAATATCTCTAAATGCAAGTGTGCACTCGACGATTTTTCAAATTCGATTCTCTCGTAAACGGTGCCCTATACGAAATAATTGTATTGCATATATTTTCATCTTATTATTTTATCGAAGGAATCACCCACTTTTCGGATGCACCACGATTATCGAGACATCCTGTATTTTATAATAATGTGCTTTGGTTAAATGTAGTAGACGTCCAAGCGCCGTATTGGCTGGATTACAGTTATTTCATGGGCTCCATGAAGACGAAGGGCTTTTAGGTACTAATTTTATGTAAAGTTACGAGACGTTGCGGTGCCCTGATGTGCTATCACCTTTCCCATAGGTGCCATAATCAAGAGGTTGCGTTTCACAGCCGCCACGCTGCAGTATAACTAAATGTTCTGCAAGGAATTCTGAATAACCAACACATTCGGGGACACGAACACATTTCCCGACTCGAGCAACAAAAATCTAATGCATAATCTTTGAAATGTGGTCCTAACTTATATAAGTAATATAAGTTTACCATGCTTATAAAATGATACAGTTATTCTTTTTTCTATATGCATTTCTAAATCGATATATAAAGCTTTACTGCGTTTCTGAATTATTTGCTAATATATTTATAAGTTTGTTCAATCTGGTGAAATTGTACGCTGAAAATGATTAAATCGAAAGAATATGATGAAAGGTAAATGCTTCTAAGTAACCAACAGTCTTGCGATTTCACTTCCTTTCTTTTTTTTAATGAAGCAATATAATTTACTTCGCGTAAATCATTTCCTCGAATCGTTCTACGACAGCTATAGGTCTAACATACCTATAGACATCGAAAATTGGTATTTAACGAAATATCTGATTTCATTATGAAAATTGAAAATTCCCAAATATTAGGCGGTGTATGCTTGATGCACTTGTGCCCAATCAGAATATTTCATAGGTCTCCGTGTGGCGCATAAATATTAATTAAACTACTTTCAAAAATAATGATTTCCCAGTGAATCCGTTCAATTCCCAATTAATTGTACTACCAATTTGTTCACATACCTAAACATTCGTTTCGCAATCATACGTATGATCCAACACGCTGCAGGGAATTTCGTATATCCCACAATTCCGGATAATCAGATTTTAAATGCAAGGCACATAGAAGAATATCTCCGTTAATATCACTTAAGTCCCCTACAATTAAGCTCAACCCCTGAAAAGCTTATTAAACTTAACTATTCATATTTACCGCGGCGATTTATAATCTCAATAAATTGTGCGCGAAATTTCGAACTTTGCCTGATTTATTATTCGATTTATTACGGTCTTCGATTACGACTACATGTTCCATCTTTATACATGAAGGGGTACCAGAATAGGACACAACGCGATACAATTAGATAATACTGTAATCGTTATAAATCATCCATGGTTCCAGATAGATTTATTACTATAAGTAAAGAATAAAGTACTTTACAATTTGATTTGACTGGGAACTGTATCGAGGGATAACATCAACAAACCCCGTATAAATAAAGTGCATCGCGTAAAGAGTAAAGGCGAGCGCACGCACGCACATAGGTACGCCTGCACGCACGTACGCGAGTGTGCCTTCATCAGCGACGTGTTTATGGCGTCATAAAAAAATAAAAATAGAAAACATTTTTACGGTGCCGATCATTAAAGTCGACTCGACGAAGAAACGAAGATGTTCGTCAATTAATGTCTTACGGGTTCACGAAACTATGATCCTCGAATATTCTCGCGGGCACGCAAAAAGAAGGGGTCGAAGAAAGGAAAGCAGAAAAAAACGAAATAGTGAAGCCAAGGACAATTTCATCTGTACTTGCTCAATGTAACCGGGACCAATGGATCAGGAATTGACCAACGGACATACGGGAGGAAGTGAATAATAATTTTCCAATGAATCGAGTGAAATGAGACATTGCAAACTTATAATTGAATTGTTTGTAACTTTTCTGGGCTTCTCGTATATTAGAGACGGTGATTCTTCGGGGATTTCATTTCTCTCGCAATTTTTGCTCGATTAAAGCAACTGCTCACTGTTTGGTAGCCACGATTAACCGAAGTTTCTTCCACTGTCTAAATGCACAGGGAACGAGACTAATATTTTCCCCGTGGAATACAAGGTCCGGAAGAAACGAAATTTAGAAGTGACGGAAATCTTATGAAGGAAATGATTCTTCTACCAGGCAGATCTTATTCAAACGAAACGTCGAGGAATGTACAACAACAAGGGCTTTTAAAACAGAATAGGAAACAAATTTATTAATAAACAGACTCAATATAATAAAAGTATGCAGACATGCTACTAGCTATTTTGATGTTTCACCTACTTTGCTCCACTTCTCGCCCCATTTTCCATATTTCTAACATGAAATTTTCGTCTCCAATGAAATGGATGTGCCATGTCACCGGCGACGCATATTCGCCGAAGCGCAAATAATGTCGTTGCCCAATTGTATTCCCGATGATGAAACCATTGACGCAAATGTCAGCGTTTGAAAAATTTTTCTAGGCACGCGTAATACCGAATAAAGTTATGTACCTACTGCTCTGACGCTTAGAACCGTATCAGTTTATCTCTTATCTCGTTTCACGTTGTGTATTTTAGCCGGTTTTCTCCATCTTTTTTCGCCGCGGATACTTTCTGAACGGGTTATTCTCCATCGTCTCAGAACACAGGATCGAAGGTTCCTAAACGGAAATATCATTGCGACGAGTGTATGGTAAATCAACCAGTTTATTATTTGCAAGTGTTTAGATGCCATTTTTACAGGCGTCAATAAATATCAGATTTCCGCCACTTTGAACCCTTTCTCATACTCCGAGACACGGTGTTCGTCCTCATAAAAGAGTATGAACTGTCTAGCAAGCGAGTTAGGCATTCTTCTTGTATGCTACTCGTAATCCATGAATGGGTTTACGACAGCGATCACTTCAAAGTTAATTGTTGTTACTGTAATTGTAATTAATAGCGCGATGTAACTTAATTGAATTACAAATTTCTTTATACTCACTTGGTAGAATAGGTATATATCTCCTTACAGTGATGTCTCTTGGAGTACAACAATATTCTTCAACTAGAATATTCATACATTGCGCATACATAAATTTTGTACGAAATCAATTTGTAGGGAAGGGGAAGGTTAGAAGTTGCTGCAGGTGTAAATAGAAATTTTCGCATTTGTCAAATATTTGTTCGAAACGAAAGCAATGCGGGAAAACCTTGTTTACCGAACTACGGATAGCAGGCTGCGTTTGAGGAACATCACTGTGCCCAGACATTACCTGAGCTGTCTTTTTTATTGTCGGAAAACCGTATCTACTATTGTGCACCGTTCTTTCCTATTGTTTCTTCACAAAACTTTTGCACTTGTTTAGTCTTTATGGAAGCTATTTCCGTTACAATAGAACATGGTGCTGCAACAGTTCTGTTACCAATTCTACTGGCATTAACGACATGTAAACCAGGAGTTTAGCCTTAATGATACCGCGGACGTGATTTAAATCGCATAATGTTAAGAACGAACAATTAACAACTAATGCGACGTTGGAGAAACATTCCAAAGAAGAAAGATTTTGTATGCACGCACAGTGATATAATTAATTCCGCTGTGCTAATGGCATAGAGGCATCCTCGTCGTTTTGTGTAGGCCATAAATATCTATAAAATAGGTCTGGCAAAGGAAGAAAAAAAAAGTGCACTACTGTGAAAACAGAAAAATGCAAAACCCACAATGGTAAAACAATGTCCTAGAAGTTGCAACGGGACTGAGGATTAAGCCGGAGAGTTTCCGGTTTTCTTGACGTTACGGACTTTATTTTATATCACCTTTTCCCTGCTATTATGGTCATCCCCTCAAATATAAACAACTGTAGACACCTTAAAATTCCGCTTCGTAGGAAGTGAAAAGGTGAATGGAAGAAACTAAAAGATTTACAATATCAAAATATAATGCAGCATAAAGAAGCCAAGTACTGTATATCCTATATCCGTAGAAACAGAATGGATTAATTGAATAATATAAATAATTAGGGATATTGTTCTGGATTATCTCGCGTATTTCGTAAACTCGTGTTTCGCAATAAAATACTATTTATGCGTACACAACTTTCCCATTCTTATTTGATGAATAGAATAATTGAGAAGGTTGAAACAACAAATTAATACAATTTTATTAAAATAATAACGTACGTTGTGTGATTATCGACTACAGTCGCCGATCGTCCATACCAAAGGTGTTAAAACGCCAATGCGTATACGAATTTCTCTAACAATAACTAAAAGAGAAGCGAGAACAATCGATCAATCGTCACTGTACAGGGCGAGCTGTCCTACGTAAAAATCGTAGAGGAAGATGTTCATCGTGGATGTACATCTGTACAAGGTTGGACAGGGACGACGGAAACAAACCGAGGATTATGTAGAAAATTCTGTTCGCATCCGTAGGGAAAGGGCAGTCCCTTGCAGGTCTTTATGATCGTTTTAATTGGGGGCAATTTCACTACAGTTAGGTTTGAAATTTTTAAAGAGGTAACTACAATGTGGAGCAATCATCGGGTCCCACCCTGGCTAAAGGACAATACCAAACAATGGATGCAATGGGCAAACGTGGCCGTAACGCCGTCCTGTTCTGTACTTATTTCGTCCCATTTTTAATTAAAACGGTAACGTTTTATTAGGGCCCCACCCGGGCCCCCCATCTGTGCAAGTTTATTACCTGGAATTCGGTCGGCCCCGATTTTCGGGAACCAAGATTCCTCTTGCCTTTGCCGGCGAAATTAGTACAATGCATGCAATTTAATAGTACTATTACTTAATGACGGAAAAATTTCGAAAGCCGCACAGCCAACGTTTCCAAATGTATGTTCAACGTCTCACAATTATCGTCATGGGAAAGTTTTGATAATCGTACGAAATGATGATGGATAGTTACGAATTACTTTTTTTTCCATCGAAATTCAATGAGAACACGATGCACCGTATCGGATCTTTTTGCAACACCTCGATGTTCGTCGCAGCTTTTTAATGTCAACAGATATGACGTTGGCAGACAACGGTTCAAGTGACTGGAGAGAAGATAAGGCCGTGCTCGGTGTATTAAGGCATCCTCTTGTCGACAGTTTGCCATTGTTGCGATACCGCAGCATTTTCGCATCTCGAAAGTCGTAAACTAACCGAGTAATTACGGCGTTTACCGCAGCTGCTGTGGACCCGTGTACCAAGCAGCAGGGTCTAAGGAAACTGAAGGGCTCCTTACAAGAAATGTCGTGATGACACTTTGACAAAGTGTCCACGACAACAAACACCTTTTGTCACGTTATTACGCCATCGATCATTCGGGGACAGGGAACTTGCGTGGCGTTGCGCAAATTACCAGAAGCATGAAATAGACGATTATTACTTTCTGGAGGGAGGCAAAGTTTTTTTTTTCGTCTTGCCTTCAAGTATTGGTTGTCTCTGTGGCGCACATTATGTGTACCTATATTAATTATACATATTGTACCTTATATTAATTAAATCGATGGGGATTGAATTGTTGTTTATATAGGAACAGATTTAAAGATACGAAAATACACCGATTAATGATTTTTATTGAAGTTAAAATTATTTTATATACATTCTAAGCTTGTCGATTGGCGTAAGCTCCAATTAGCGAGAAATTGTGTTCATTATAGAAATATTAACTATTAAGCATACATGTTTATTTACCAATTTAACTTCCATACATACTTTCCTTTAAGTTAATAAAAAGTAAGAGTCAGTTTTACATCTACGCACACCAAACAGATAAAGGACGATTACGACAAGTTCCACTGTTTAAACTCAGCTCCTAGAAAAACCGCATTACTTTCGGGATTACCCAATAAAGGGAACACCGCTACAATTACAGATACAGACAACTGTCTCCTTACACCCGAATCCCACGATTCTACTAAACACTAAGCGAAATTTGCTTAAAAATTTACAGTCATTGAAACACTTCCGCCTGGCATTAAAGTCACCTAAAACGCAATGGTAAAAAAAACCGCTACTTCGTGCCACTACGCGTTAACACCGTGCTTATCGTAAGATTTTCCCCCAAATTGCAATGCTCCATTCCCCTCTAAACAAATGTTCCCCAACAATTCCTATAAACAAGCCTACCGAAAGATGTCGCATACCGCGGCACTTTGCTTATTGCGATCGCATATTCTTAGCGAAAGCCACGGGGAACGGGGAAGACCGGGAAATCCAAATGTGCCGCGGCGTGAAAATGGGCTGGGGGGCGAACGAAATCGAAAAGAAAAGGGGGACAAGGGAACAGGTATCCATAGGCGGGGCATTGCCGAGCGGCGAACGGAGGGGGCCCGAGGGACCGCAAGAGTTGGCTGCGACCGGGTCAATATTGTGACACACATCGCCGTCGGTGGGCCCGAGGCGGCTGCCATTATACTAAGAGATTACCTTTGGCTTCTACCTAATATAATATAATCAACCTTGCAATGGGTCGGTGCCATAGACACGGTGCGAATTGTTGCGACGATTTATTTGCATTGTCTAATCACGTCTGCCATAGGATTTGCGCTTATCGACATCCACGCGGCCACTTGCCACTTTGATCTTCGTCTACGCTGTTATAAGACTCACCGACTAATTGCCGTTTCGCGATTTCGGTACCACTTGATCGTCTACTTGCCTGAAACGCTCGGTGGATCAGCGTCGATGTTCCTTTCTGTTCCTTTTTGGATAGGAAAGCTTCTTGGATCTGGAAATGGTGTTTCATATGGAGAAAGGAATGTAGTGTAGATTGACGTGCATAGATTAATGATTAATGAGTTTCCTTTTTTGAAGGTCGAAACTTATTTGGTTCTGTTAATTGTTATCGTTAGAGTTTCTTGTAATGCGGATGTAACAATACGTTGGATACATTTTAAGAAGCGGTTGTACTGTATTTGGATCAGCTGACTAACTATTCGTTGAATGATAGCCAATGTTATACGGGCGAATATACGCATATGCCCGCACGTACTCTATATAAACATCTGATTGTCGTATTTGAAAATATTGGAAGTGCGGGGAATGTGACAACTGAAACGGTATATCTTGATTTCGAGCTCGATTTTTCGATCGGAACCATATATTACTTTTATTACACTCTACTTATCTTGCCTCTCGGGGCGTGGCAAATACAGCACATAAATGAAGCAAGCACTTAATCAATTATTGATTAATAATACTAACGTAATTTCTCAGAATTGGGTAAACACAAGTGAATGTTTTAATCAGTATAATTCTGCACATCAATTGAACTGTATGTAAATTCTAAGGGTAATATAAAGGTTGAACCTGTTATTCAACGCTACAATTCATGGAAGTATTTAACAATTAATTACGTAATTTCAACGTTAAATATCAAGGACGTAATAATCTTGGAATATGCGAAAAGACATGCTGATTCAAATAATCGTAAGCTAGATTCAAGATCAAGCAGGCCACGCAAATGAATTGTAGATATAACAATAATAAATGTAATTAGGTGCTAATCTGTAAGATAAACGTTGGAATTAAAATTAAAATTCATTTATTTAATTGCAAGGGTTTAAAAGAAGACCTGCATACTCCCCCTTCAATCAGAACAAAGTTTACTTGACTACACAGTTCAACATTTGCAATAATAACAAGAAATATTCCCGTAAATGTAGCCACACAATAATTTCTTCTTACTCGATAGTAATCGGCACAAGTATACAATCCGAGTACATACTTACAGGGAATAGTGCGTACTGGTTGAATGACTTCAATCGCTTCTACTTACTTAAATCACTACACCGAGCAGATACGATCTACCCTCATAAATTTGAACGGTGGTGAAAATTTAATCGAATGGCTTAGATCAGTGATGAGCAAACTGCGGCCCGCGGGCCAAATTGGCACGGCTGCCACAGACCTGCGGCCCGCGAAAACATGTGACACGCGGGCCACGCGTGATTTAAACGTATACCCTTTTACACTATAGGATGTATTGTAGGTATATTAGTATGTGTATGTTAAAAAAACAGAAGAAAATTTTGCTACAAATCAAATAAGAAATGGCTAATTTGCGTCTTAAATTAAATTATTCGATTGCTATATTTGAGTATTTAATATTGCGGCCCGCGTAAAGTAGTAGATGTCAACTGTTGGCCCATTGCGAGCCAAAGCTTGCTCACCACTGGCTTAGATTAATTCAACGGGGAACACTGAGCGTGAAACGTAAAAAGAGAAACGCGTTACAAGTCTACTCGAAAGAAATATAGAGGGCTGATAAGCAAAGGATATATCTCGATTGTGTTGCTGAAAATAGTTGACGCGATTGCCCCGTTCTAAATTTGCAAATCCGTTCGGTGCGAATGTTTAATTCGCATTTTACACTTATGCAAACGTAATAAACGATAATCATCGATCATAATTACGCCGAAATGCTGCGAATTCAAGTTTTTGGTTTTAAATCATTTCCGCGCCGGTCTGATTTATGACCTCGACTGTTGCACTTTATAATTGTTATGTATTCTTAATTGTGTGTGATTTTGTTACAACGGTGCAATAAAATATTACTGCAATCTGTTATCCTGGTGCAATGAACGCGGCGAACTTGTATCGGTAATTCGCGATTCGCTTTCGCACGCTTATCTTGCGCGTGAAAAGTATTTATACGAAATCGATATACAGGCAAGTATTATAGTAATTAGGTGCAAATATTCATTTGGAATATTCCCGGTAAGTATTAGCTACGAGTGATTATCGAAATTATAATATAGACTGTAGATAATGTGTATTACTTACGTTATAAGTTTCTATAGGATATCATATTATTACATATTTTCTGTATACTTCAATGAAACTTGCAATTTATTTAGTTTATACTTTAATCAATACAAAATGATTAGTATCGACACCTGGCCAAGCTTTCAAAATTAGAAATTTAGAATCAAAGTGATCGACCCAAAACGAACGAAAAATAAAGTAGGTAAATATAGTTTGCTCGAAAACTTCTGCAGCAGTTCCGAGATAATTTATTTCCCTTATCGAACACAACAGCTCGAATCCTACATTAAAAATAAGAAACAAGTCGACGATCTCGCCTCAATTTTTAGCTCGGATTGTCCAAGTCTACTTCGATTAATGCTTCGTCGAAAGTGTCTAAAAAGAAAGAAATTCTATTTTTCACGTTTCTTCCCGCTCCCAACCGCGGTCAGAATGAAAACCGTGATGCAAAACCTGAAAACAATTCTCAAGCCTGCTCGCGTCCGATCGCGAAAATTCACCCACGCGTTGGACGTTTGCATCGCACATTTTCACAACGCGGGGAAGCCCCGTCGAAACGCGGCGAGCGTGAAAAATGTTGTCTATTCCGCGTCTTTTGCACATGAATCGCGCTCACAGGGGCGTGAGTGCTGCCTTCCGCACGTTTCTTTTTATCGTCCAGCGGTATCTTTGGCCGTCTGAACGTCAGCCAGACGCCATTACGGTCGACGAGCCGCGAGCCCCGCGCTCATTGGTCGGCCGTAGCGAGCGGTGGGGGCAGAGAGCGGGCAGTAGGCGTATTCAACCTCTTAGCGCTGTCGCACCCCTGGGTAATCAAAGGCGAACAAGCAGTCGTCAGTGCAACATCGTCCGCATCCGAGAAACGTCGTATACACCGTTATCGTTCATCCGTGTAGCCGTTTCCCCGTGAATTCGTCGAGAAAGTGTGTTTGCTCCCCGTGATCGTTCGTCGCGCTCGTCGTCAATCGTTCGTCGATCGCAGTGAATCGCCCGTCTGGTGCTCGGTGTAAAGTGGCAAGACACTTCCCCGGGTGGGATCAATTTCGCGCCCGTATTCCACGCAGACTCCTCGTGCCTCCACGATGACGGAAGGTTCGTTGATCTGGTGAAATCGGCCGTGCCGTCGCGGACACATTCTCACCGTATAGTCGTCTATGCATCCTGCTGTTGGGTAGGGAACAGCACGGCGTTTCCGATACCCGTGTCGATCAGGGCACTCGGTTACTGCGCACCAATCGACGACAGTGACGTGCAAGCGTGATAAATGTACGAGAAGATGACGGATATCAGCAGCATCGGCATGGTGTCCTACTACAACTCCTTGGCCATGTACCGGCAGCAACAGCAGCCGACCGGCCAGCATCAGTTGGCCCAGCAAATTCAGCAACAAGCACAGACGCAACAGGCGCAGCAACATTCCACAGCCGCGTCCGCCGACGGTGGACAGCAGTATTGGTACGGATATCCGCATGGCCATTCCCATGCGGCGCACCATCAGGCGAACGGTCCACAGCAGTACCTGGACCACGCGGACGTCATATCCGCTTGGCAGCATCCGCACGCGCATCCCTATTCGCATCTTCAGTACCAGCATCCGCAGGCGTATCAGCAGCAGCCGGGAATCACCGGGGCGACCGATTGGAGCGGAGACGAAACGAATCCCGCGGTTGTATCCGGACAGCCCAGCCCGCCGATCACCGTCAGCGGTAGCGAGATCAGCAACCCCGGCACACCGTCCACGCCGCCGTCCAACAACAACAACAACTCGATTACTTCCAACAACAACACCCCGGTTAACAATAGCAATAACAGTAATAATAATAGCAGTAGCAATAACACCACGCCTATGAGACCGGCGCAGATAAGGAGCCCGTATGAGTGGATGAAGAAGACGTCGTACCAGAGTCAGCCGAATCCAGGTTCGTAAGATTTCTCGTTGCTACAGTAGACGTTGTTGTCAGTCGAATTGGGGACGGTTCGCGGGGATATTTTCGACGCTCTGATCGATAGACACGAGGGTGATGATCAATTCAACTTTCTTGCTAGTTATCTGCTGAATATTCAATCGGAGTCTGAAGAAATAATTGTAGGAAACATTAAAAACTTATACTTCAAATTATAAATTGGCGGGGCGGTTTATCCTTGCTCTCTTCGCATTGTCGAAGTTAATGTGTACGTGAAAATTGGATTATTAATAGTCAGACGGTTCGACGCTTGCCTTTACACTGTAGCCGTAGAATGTTTCAAAGTAGGTAACACAGATTCGACTTGGCTGTTCTTTCATTATTGTCTTCGGAACGTCGTTCCCCGCTTCTTCAAGCTGTTGCTGCTATCTCGAATTATATTCACTGCGAAACGCTTCGCGTGGAGATGTCTGAAATCGAAATTCTAATGCCACTTGCTCGCGCACCGAGAGGCTGCGAGTTAAATCATTCGTATCTTCTACGAGTTCGATACTCAAATCGATCCCTGCTTATGGTAGTAATTAGATTTGACCTACACTATCGGGTCATGTAATCGATGGTAGGAGAAATATTTTGCCACCAAATAATCTGATTTCGACCGAATAATCTACAATGGCACCTATGAACGAAAAGAAAGGGAGATAACGCGGCCCTCTGAAATCGTTCGTTCAAATCTTAACACCGTACCGAGTGTATACAATTGAACAATATCGTTGCTCGCGCGACGGCGGCATGTTGTTGCCGCTGATAATGCTTGAAAATGAAAAGATTCCTCGCCGAAACGAGATTTGAACGTCGATGCGGAGGACAGGGTTGAAAATGTTCTCGCAGGAAATGATTCTAATCCATCGCGCGATCGATCTCCGTTTAACCGCGATCATTTCGGTTTTGCCGTTCGCGATTCGGCGGCAAATTGCTTTTCAAGCCACTCTAATTACCGGCATCAAATTAATCTGCGAGACGCGCGATGGTTGAGAAGAATTCGAACACTTCTTCATTCAACAATGAAGTTAATCGCATGTCGAAACGTCTTCCGATCGTTGATACATCTGAATCTCTTATTCTCGTTCGTGTCTCCCTGAAAGCTTCATTCATTAGAAACGGTTGAACTATTCCTGGCTTACTTGAACGATATTTGGGTAATTAGTATACAGCTTGGTACCTATATATCGAATCGGATTTTCGAGCTCGTACGGCAATACGGTAGTCTAGGACGTTGAATTTGTATATCAACATACGAGACATTTGTCTACAACCCGAAATATATCATACGGAGAGTAATAAGCACACCGGTTCAAGCGGTGTGTACAATGGAGCGCGTGGAATTATTTTCGTGTCGAATTTGAAGAGTATTCTAATTTAGAGAAATTGTTGAATATCGCTGTTGAAACGGTTTTCAAATTTTAGTTTAGCTTAACGGATCTAGATCATTAGGAATAACTGTGTCGGGTAGTTTCCGAAAAGGGGCGACATTATTTAGGAGCCAATGTAATAGTTTCTACAATTACAAACAGTTGACGGTGTATCGTAATTGTATTTAGAAATGAATAGACATTTCTTCATTGAGATTGACGATGAAAAAAATCTAACGCCATGTTTACAAATTCTGTACCACCATTATTTCATATCGCGAGGGTAATTTCTAATGTCACAGAGACGTGCCATATTTACGAAACTTATCAACACGTTCATCCGATTGATAATTATTCATTACTAAATAATTCATCTTACACTGTGTACAACGGTATATCGCCTATAATATAACAGAAATAATCAATTTCTTCGCGAGTTAATGATCAATATTACCTACAAGTAATCGAGGCAAAGTCGTTGGCTTAAAAATTCTAGCACCACTGGTATTAATTTATTGTACCTACTAGTAACTAGTAAAATGATACAATTTCACAATGCAGAGGAAATCGTATAGTTTGCTTAGAGGTGTGGTAGAGGAAAAAGATTTTCGAGAATCAACCGCGGAGGACTCCTCATACAGCATGCTCGGTTACAAACACGCCTCTACGGTCTAGATATGGCGAACAATGTAAACACGGTAACAGACGAGCAAACATCTAATTGCTCTCAAATATTTGTGAGATAATCTTCGTCCTCTTGCTGTCGCCACGGTTTTCAACCGGACCATCGTAACCGAGAACGCTGCTACCTCGTGTAACGAGAAAAGATTCGCATCATTTACAAACTTATTCGTTAACAGATACAATGGTTTCAATTGTGTGAATTTCCATTAACGGCCGTGTATATAGTCATAGATGGTATGCAGCTTTTCCGTTTCGTATGGGCTGAAATTATTTGGGCAAAGTTTCGGCTCGCGTGCTAATTCTTCGTGTACAGTTTATCGTTTGAGTTTCGTGTTACGTGTACTTACTTAGGTATGTACACGTACAACGGATGAGATTTATGGCCGAGGTATGGACGAAGTAGTTTGAATTTCTGAAAGAAACGAGGCGGTGGATAGCATAGACGATGAAAATGTAAAAGGGGTGGAAATGTTGTCAGATTGTTTAAATACAAATACCCGGAAGAAATGCGTAGATTAAAGGAAAACATGGACGCGTAGGAAGTAGATAATTTCACAACGATAGGGGTGCAAGCTCAGGAGACAATTGTTGGTCGATGTAACATGTAGAATGTAGAGGGTTGCTTCAAATCGAAAGGAAAAGATATTTAATTAAGCTGCAATGTATTTTTTACTGTTGCAGCGTGCAACATAACTTCTAACTGCAATGCAAGTGCAGGTTCAACGATTCACGAGCTCTGCACCATCGACGCCCTTGGTACGATCACAATAATTATCGTCCGACAATTACACTTTACGCTATTTTTATCGTTGTCGATTTACATATACGATCCAAGGCAATTCGATGGACTTGCATGTCTTCGTTGTTTAACCATGATCGTTGAAGCATGCCCTGCCGTACGTCCCGTTGCAATTTAGTCGCTTTGCATTACGTTCGAAGTTAAGCATGATCGTTTCTCCCGAATTTCACTCGATAAATAACATATTCTTCCTGGCGTTTCTGCATGATAAATGTTCGACTCCCATTCGAGTTATCTGTTTTACTTTATTGTGTTGTAAAATTGTTTTCCAACCACCGTATGATGTCTGTCGCTGTGTGTCACAATGGTGATTGTTAAATGTGTTCCTTTTAAATCAAACGGGTAGCAGCAAATATTGCCCTCCACCGATTTATACAAATAAGGAACACTCCGAGGAATCTTTAGATTCTTCGCTCGCGAGCCAACCCCTTCAGGAGATTATTACTTTCCATCTATTCAGTGATGGAAACCATTAAAAACATCTGATTCGAATACTATTCCATCGGCTTCTTCGATGTCGCATTATACAGCCGTGAAATTTCTTTCATTTTCCCCCACTCGTCTACGGTGGCAAGAGAAACTTTCTTGCGTCTAACTGCACAGAAAATTGTCGGTGGTAACGTGTTATAGAATCGTCGTTGAACTATGAAAGCGACGAGTATTGAACCTCTTCTACTAGTTTCAGACCGTTTCCTCCATACCTCACTAAGTTTCACCCCGTCTTTCTCTTTCTTCTACTGTTCCACAACCGCACGACCCTTCAATACCTTCTAGAGGCCATTATCTGAATTTTATGGTTATATTGCAGGCAGCCGCTGCCTCGTATAACGACAGCTCTCGCATGATTCATAATTCGTATTACAATTTCGTGGCGCGGATCGAGTATTCGCATGTTCCCTGTAGGTATGCGATTTCTGCTCGTCATTAATGGCCTGTGTGTCCCTCGGAACGAGCGCGTTTGCTCGACTCCTCGGTATGGCGGCACACGGTTTCTACGGATTTTATAGCCAGGCGCCATTTTGGTGGCACCGCAAGAAGCTAGTCGTCGTCGGAAGCAGAAACGCTTCCAGTTTCGCTTCCACGGCCTGAAATATTCGCACGGTTGGAATGACTGTTCGTTAAATGATCGCGTTCCATAGGAAATGATTTGTTATCAGAAATACGTGTAATGTTCTTTTTGAGCCCCCGTAGACACGATTATTATTAGCAGGAACGCTATTTTCCTTTATAGTTTTCGCAGGTGATACACTTTGCGCAGTTGTTTAGCACGATTACTGAGATAAGCGAGGTTTCATTTTAAATTTGACACTGGGTTTACGGACAAGTTTGAGCACTTATTTTTACCGATTAACCTCGGCTTAACGATTGCCAATAATAATGCGCGTTTTCTTTAAAAACTTAATTCGCCTAATTTCCAAATGAAATATAATTAATTTAGTTATACAATATTAACGGATCTGCCTTAATCTTTGTCTTTCGAATTCTGAAATGCGTCAAATTGACGGGTCCCGTAAACCTAGTGTTAATGCACCCGTTCATCGACAGCTTTCCATCGATGTTTGGCTGCTTTCGAGTGCTTCAACTTCTAGACAAGCTATAGTTGCGTGTTATTAACTGTTCAAGTAGCATCGGCAACATAAGTTTCCTTCCCTGTTTTATGCATTTGGCAGAAAGCTGATATTATAGCTGGGAATTTCACGAACATTCAGTACAGTCGCGTGCGCGCGACGAAGTTCATCCGTGTAGCAACGACGGCGCGCATCAATGATCGGCCAGCCGGGGTTCATTCGGTAATGTTGCAATTAGGTCGTAAAGCTGCTTCGAACGGTTTGTTTTGCCAACAATAAAGTTAATTAAACTGGTCGTCTGCTGGGGGCCCAGGTGGGGGCGTCCTCGTTTCCCACCGTGCGCCCTAGGTTTCCTCGACGGTGTAAGACCTCGTTTTCTGGTGAACGGTATCGGCCGTCTCGTTTCCTCGTTCGCCCCGACCCTTTCTCTGCGCTACATTCTTCGGTTTTGCCCAGAATCAAAAGGATCGGCCATTAAGTCGTCGTGTCGCACGGCAATATAATAATAAGCTGAAGGGCGGCTCGGGACTTTTCCGGTTCGCTGTCATACGGTGTCCGTACACAATGAAAGCATGTCGGTTGGATTTGTAGGTACGCCATCGCCGTACCTCAATTTCTTGGGTGTGCACTCCAGCATGGTTTTAGGGCACTCGCCGGACAATCGTTCCGCTAAGCTCTCCAATAAAACCGGCATTGAACCTGTGCCGTCGCGCTCTCAAATGTCACGCTCGCTGCAACCCTGCAACACGCGCATCGTTCTGGTGCTCGAGATTGCTATTTTCTTCTATCTGGCACGCGTAGACGACTGGGTATCGATCGCAGATACGACGCACCTGCGATACGACTGTTTCGCTCGTACGACTGTTTCATATTTCATTAGTCCGCGCCGCACAGAGAAAATAGAAGTGGATCCATTAACGCGAGTCCTTATTCATAATTGCCAACGCCATTGTCGTCTGTCGCTTACCCGGACGCGTCGTTAACGTTCGATCTGTCCCCGTTTGACGCGGAAAGATCCACCACATAGTACCGTATAGGTAATCAACGAAGCTGCCAGTTAATCGAGCATGCGGACACTTGATATGCAATATACAAATGTTACGCGGCACAATAGAGGCAATTGCGTTGCCACTGACGAATGGTACCCGTGCGGTTCCAGAAGCGGTTGGTTAAAGCGGAGGAGAGTGCCGCGACATGGGGATCAGGGTTAAGGGGGTGGCGGAGATGTCGAGGGCGTCGCTGTAGAACGGTAGGAAAAGCAGGGCACGCGCTTTCACCATTTCGCGCGGCGAAATGGAAGAGCAAACGCTATAATGGGGTGGCAACGAGCCCCTGGAGTCCTCTTTCTTTGACTCCCTTTGCTCTCCGCTTCTCCCGTCACGCGTCGCACGCCCGTACGCAAAATGTTCGTCCCTCTTGTTTTATCGAAATAACGGTCGGGCGAAATCGTGGCGCGTCTCGGTTGATTACAATCGAATTTACGGTGGTTAATACGTATATGTGTACAGCGAGGGGTGTGCCGTGATACAGTTGAAACGATGTTTTCGATAGATTCCGCGGGGAACGCGTTAACTTTGGCGACGGGTTACGTTTACGCGTTGCGAAAGGCAGACGGGCGTTTCGAAAGAAGTTAGGTACTTCTGTAATCTCTGGACAAATATTGCGCGACACGTTGCTCTCTGTGATATTCAAATTCGTCCGTTCGTCGCACAGCAGTGCTCACGGTTCGCGTGCTTAGGCGCTGGGTAATTAAACGCGTGATGTTGTTCAGGTACGGGAAGTGTAGTACGGGAAGAGTAATTTAAATTCCCGGGAAAACGTATCGAATGCAGGATATCCTAGATCGGTTTCACAGAAACAGATGTATAACATCTGTTCGCGGTGGAACACAATGCGTGAAACGGAATTATCTTGACTGACCTGGTGTAACAATTACGCTATTCAGAGCACTAGTAGATCGAGTGTTGACAAGGAACCGACCGGATAATCGTAGGTGCGAGTTCCGATATCAGAGAGATGAAAAAGACCGACGGTAATCCTTGCCGACTCACACAGCTATAATACTTGGTTCGTACATCGAAAAACCGACCGTTCTCCCCTTCAAACAACGCTCTCCTCTGGGATTCCGAAAGACTTTTTCGGACGTGGAAGTTCAAGTTGCCCACCTTGGCTGGTTAAAAGATCGTCGCGCAGCAAGGGAACACCGTATAATCAAACGCGGACAGTCGTTTTATTTTAGTTCTGTGACTCGCTGCTTCGTCGTTTTTACCTTCAGAACGGCGGACAAATCGTGAATTTCTCGACTGAACGGTTCATTTCGTTTCCTTTCAATCGCGCGAAGGGTATCGCGAAATTATCTTCAGCCAAAACTCGCGACGATTCCAAGATCCGCCGCAATTAAAGTAATGCTGCGCAGGGTTTGGAATTTTTTTCTTTTTTTTTGAGTCGATGTCAATCTTCAAAGATAAAATGTCGATAAGATTTAATGATGTTTTATGTTTGTTAACGTGCATCGGGTTTCAGGGACGATTATGCTTAACATGGCAAATATTTGCAGCCGTGAACAATGCGTGCTGTATCGAAATGACACCCGTATAACGGGAGGCTGGCTGTACTTGCGCCTTTTTTTATGTACAACTGTCGACTCATCGGCTCGTAAAAAATTGATGTTGTTAAGGGAACATTGGTGACGCATACGCGGATTTTGGATCTCGCGGGTTTACGCGTTCGGCCGTGGAATAAAAAGCTTACGCGTTTAAAGAACCACTAATCGAGGTTAGAGGCTCGGTAATTGTGACTCTGTTACACGTACAATGCAATTCGAACTAGCTTTCTCGCCCCGTGGAGTACTGCGTTTAACGTCGCATTGAATAATTCGTTTGCGGTTTTCGATTGAATCCGCACGAAATATTCGTGTGGACAAAATTCTCGCTAAATTCTTTCCGATTTTTAATATGAGACGTGCTCGAGCAGTGTTCGAATTAAATAGGTACAGGGCATAATTATTCGTCGACGTTTTTGCAACGAAAATCAACGGAAAATCTGTGAATCTCAAATAACGGAAATATCTTTGATATCCAACGAATCAAATGGCGAATCGAGCCTCACGTTTCGCACAATGTATCGCAATATACCCTCTGAACCCGTCGTTGTCGTTATGTTCGCGCAGCGAAAACTTGGAACCGTTCCCGATAACGATCGACCGCAATCTGGGCTAGACTTGAAATTCGACGTGTCATAATATATTGTTCTAATATTTGTACAGACACGATACGTTTGCGCCTCTTCGCATTGTAATCGTTCGAATAGCGAAATTTCCCTGCCCCTTTCGTTTTACACGCGTTTTAGCGACGTTCTCTTAATCGCGTCACGAAACATCTAATAGGGTGTAACGTTTCAGATAAAGGATTTAACGTTCATTTTATTGAAATCGGTTTCTCTGTGGCACAAACGCTAAGTAATCTCGGAGATTTCGTGCCAGCCATGCTGGTCCCACCTATACATACCATCGGAAAGTCTAAGGTCGAAGCTTATTCGTGATGTCTCGAAGGCCTCGAGCACTCTTATCGAGGAGTGGTGGATTAACGTGCACGCCTTTGATCTTGCCGGCCCGGCCTTATCTAATCGTTTTCCTTTCTCCCGTTCCGTCCCGTTCCCTTCCACGTCTCTCACGCTCTGTTCCGTTCGGCTCCGTTCCTTCTCATTTTGTATTTCGTACTGGCGTAATCGTTTCGAATGCTACGTCGAATTCACACCATCCCCGGCGCCAACTTGTCGGCTCCTTTTGCCATTTTCCCCGCGAATCCATGCAAGGATACCTCGGGATTCGTTTGTTTTTTGTCTCCTCCTGTTGTATTCATTTGTTTCTTGGTCTCGCTGTATTTTACTTTCAGGCAACGAAACCGTTTCGTTCGTTTCACTTGTACCGTAGACGCTTCTTGCGTATTTGGCAAATTAGTTGGTCGAATTGGCGTAATACGGATATGTAGTTGCTTGAATAATTTCTGTTAGAGCTGCCTAATGTTACTCGTAGTTACCGTTCCGTTATTTTATGGCCGACAGTTTGTTCGCTGGACGCTTTTATTTTTTTCCTTTCAAGTTACCCTTTCGTTACTTTATTTATTCCTCGCTCGCTCGAAATGTGCTACAAGTGTGATCGTCAAAAAAGCCTTATCTACATTAAACGCGTTATTGACAAGAGAATTAGAGTAGCAGATATTAAACGTGTAATGATGCCGTGCTTTATCTTGGTATTCCTCGTTTCTTTTTTAGGAAAGACACGAACAAAGGACAAATACAGAGTGGTCTACACGGATCACCAGAGGTTGGAGCTCGAGAAGGAGTTTCATTACAGCCGTTACATCACTATTCGCCGTAAGGCCGAACTTGCAGCGAATCTAGCGCTCTCTGAACGACAGGTGAGCGATCTACTGAAATTCAAGCGAACGTCCAACAAATTCCGCCGGTGGCACGAATAGACAACCAGCCGCGACAATATCAACAGTCTTGCGCAACAAATCGAACGCAAGAGATCAACAAGTCGTTGTTTCAAAACAGTTCAAACGAGCCGTTCAATTAAATCTCACCAGCGCTAGACTCCCGCGGCATATTCCAATTAACCCATTTGCATCAAAACGCGGAATAATCCGCGAGCCGCGACTGTCGGCTATCACCAAGCGCGGAATAATCCGCGAGCCGCGACTATCGGCTATCACCGAGCGCGGAATATTCCGCGAGCCTACGACTGCTTTTTTTACCAGTTGCGAAATATTCTTTAGTTGCGACAAGACCACGTTTAACCATCAGTTTCATATGCATCAGTGTATTCTAATATACATCAGTGTATTCATTGTTAATAAACTCCATGAATAATTTGGATGCCCGTTAGTGCACATACGATCGATCGCGCGCGGTGATACGAGTCAGTCGTCAGTTGAACGTCGCTGATGTTTCAGCGCGGCAGCTGAAATAGACCGATGATGCAAATGGGTTAATAGCAGGCTAACATTTCCACCGGCAATACGAATCTCAACCGTTCCGTTCCGCCGTAACAAATTCCTCAACATCTGTCCCAATGAAATCGCGAGTTCTGCGAGCGCGTGCGAAACCACCGACAACGTCAATCCGTAGAGGCAATATTTATTTCCCCCTCCCTCTGTTTCAGGTGAAAATCTGGTTCCAAAACCGCCGCGCGAAAGAGCGCAAGCAGGTGAAGAAACGCGAGGAGCTCGAGCACAAGGACCCGAAGGCGGTGGACAATCAGTGTCAACGTGCAATGGCGAGCCTGTCGATCGGGGGAATGGGTGGAATGCTGAGTGGTCTGATGTCCAATGCCGGCTCGACGCCTCTACCTCTTGGACATCCGTCGCACGCGCTGGCTCTGAGCCACGCGACCGCGTCCCTGCATTCGCACGGCCATCAGCATTCCCATCCGCACACGGTGATAGGATTGTGACCTGAGGAACCGGTCGCAGAAGTCTGGCCCAGTCACGGCTGACCTCGTAACCACTCCTCGCCCGTGATCACAAGGGAAAGATCATCACCGGTATTAAATGCACCGCTCGATCATCGTGGCAAACCGATCATCGAGCGTGATATCTACCATCGCGCGCAACCACCGTGGAAGGCAGAAAGAACGCGACGCGTTAGCGCGAGATATTCTCGGAATCGATGGATTCCGGGTCGATTCGTGGTACGCATAATCGAGCATGTACGTTCGTGTTTTTTTGTTTCCTCGTCCCACGATGTATACCATTCGACGAGGAAATAATCATAGAAGAACCGTGTACTGGATTATGATGAACGCCGCGTCGGTTGCTTCTTTCTGGTTCGCCATTACGAACGACGGCCGATGCGAAGGGCGGACGGTCTTCGTACGACAGATTGTCTAGGCTGGAATCTGTGATTGTCCGTCCACCGGTGGGATTGCGCCCGGAGACGGTGATTTCATTATCTTTCCCTTCCTTTCTATTTCCTCTTTTCCTCGGGAGGGTTGAGTGTGTCCGACAGGGGGTGGGTCGCCGGTAATTTCGATCATTCTTGCGCCGCGCCCGTTCGCCGAGGGTCTCGAAATGGCGACGGGGTGGTAAAGGGTGTTCGTGGTGCCGGCGTTGCCCGCGTTGCCCGCGATACATTCTTCCCTGCCCACGCATTATCCAGTATTATCTTCGATTTCTCTGGGAACGAAGCCTTCGCCACGCTGCAATGCAGACTTCGCTCTGCTTGTCGCGAGAGAACGTTTCCTCGAGACTTCACGGGATACCACGGGGGAATATACCGTGTGCATTCTGTTGGTGCTTCTCTTCAGGTTTTCCTTTGCTCCTCCTCGGAGCAGCACCGGGAATCGCGTACAATTGGACAGAATACGAAAGGGAAAAGTATACGTGAACACGCGAGTTCACGAAATCGTCAACTGACAATCGGATCTCCGGTTTACTGACATTTAAAGAGAAATGGAGCAGACGGGGGTGCTGCAGGGATGAAAAGAAGTGCAATCTTTGCCTTAAACGATCGGCCACTGTACTCGTTTCGAGTGGTTGAGTTGAATAATGATTAGAGAATTTAGAGTTATACGTATGTAATTAGATATCGATAGAGGAGAAAAGAGGGTAGATATATGTGTATATATATATAAGTAAATATATATATATATATATTCTTTACGGTTAAGGTTTTTAGCACTCGTGCGTTCCAAGGGGGCGCCATAGAAGACTGTTTTATACATGAATATTTTTTAAAAGCGTAACATGTACAAATTAGGCGTGTTAAGAGATGTCCTATGTTAATTCTTCTTTTCGGAGAACGCGATTGTTTGGTTTTTTTTTGCTTCTTTTTTTTCTTGCACCTGTTTTTTATGGAGAACGGCCAGTTACGAACTTTAATTTTACCTATATATGTATATATATATATGGTTCAGCTTTTAATGTAAATATAGCGTTTAAGCTTTTTAGTGCGATTCCCAACGAAGGAACCATTTTCGCAACCAGTCGAATGGGTGGGAACCTTATATATTTGATATACTCACAATAAATCACGATTGAAACACTGGAAATAAGGATTCAGAGGAAAGAAGGGATACGCGTAGCAAACATATTTGCGACCGAGGTCGCAGCATGAAGATCTCATTTCCATTTCATTTTATTTATCTCGTTGCCGAGAAGCGTTGGTAATGTTATTGCGGCATCGATGGTGTATTTTCGAAACGTTTTCGGAAGCGCCACGAATACAGCCTGCGAATCTACAGGCGCGATGCTTTCGTTACAAATTGTAAATAGAATAAAGTTTAGGACGCTGGAAACTCCTTGGGACGTGCATTGGTATATGTATTCATGCTCCCCTAACAAATGATAATAAGGAAAGAGTATACAATACTGTTAATGCAATTCACGCGGCAGCATTGTCGCGAACGTTGATATTCATAATCGAATTAACATTTCTTTCGTTGCTGTTTGCATTTGATTACCCGCTTTTATTCTCTTATTATTGTTTAATGGTTATGGTTCAACATGATACCACTGACGTTCGATCCGGTGATAATGGAAAAAGAAAGGGGGTCTTTGTTTCGTTTACTCGTTTACGCAGTTCATCTTGTTGGTAATTTCAATTTTCTTTAGCCAATGAGGAATTTAAGTTTGTCTCGGGAATATTAATGTAGTGGAAATAGCGATAGGATAACAAAATGGCAACGGAACACGCCGGAACGGTTCACGCTGCAAATGTTTTCAGGTTAATTACGTGCGACGTGTAAAATTAACACCTTCGTGAAATACAAGACGTGAGGTGTCTGCAATCGCGACGGTAGAATCGATTTTTCAAATAGCACGGAGGCAAAGCAGAAAGTGCGAGAAAAAAAGGCGAGCAGGCTTTCATGGAAATTACAATTAGAAGCACAATAATTTATCTTTCGTGATCGAGTGTTCGTTATTGATTAACGATCAATCATATTCCATCTTTTGTTCTCCGCAATTCGTTCAGGTATGTTTGAAAAATCGTCTCCGTTGGGAGCCCAATTGCTACTGTTGCGCGGGCGCAATATAATAAGAATATTTCAAGAAGCATGAGATATACGAGGACCGTAAGCTTACCAGAATGAAAGAAATAGTGCGTCGAATGTGTCTCGACTGTTATTTCTTTTTCTACTTGTGTATAGTTCACGAAGAATAATTTTATTGAACGCTACACTGTTCCGTCATGAATAATAATTTTTTTTTATATCTGCATACATACATACATACATGCATACGTGCAGGATCGAAGGGAAATTGTGTAATAACGTGTTACTTTAGCGTTACTTCGCCGAGAAGTCGCTTTCAAGAGAAATCGAGTAGGTGAGGACGGAAATCTGAGACGCTATAAACGTGTCTTTCCTTTTTCTTTTTTCTTTTTGTATATATCGTAACACTTTAACTGCAGGTCACGGAATATTCTGCCTCACTAATTTTACCTTTTGTTCTTCAACTACGAATGATTATATAAATATCATCTTTAGTTGGCATATGGGTTGGCTCAATATTGTATCGATATTTCATCTATTAGTTTTCGTGTCAACCGCGGTCTACTTGAATAATCATTCGTAACGTAATAAATTAATATGAAAATGTTAAAATTGGAGGCGCGGAATATTCTGCGAACTGTGCGGGAAAATTAATGTACATATAGATGTAAGGTAAAGCATAGAAGCGCGGAGAAAGAGAGAACGGTACCCTTGTTATGTAAGTTTTTGATCATACCGATTTTAATTCTTGAATTTTATTACCTTTTCTGGATTTCTCGTCTGGACTCGTTTCTCTTCTCTTTTTTTTTTTGTCCATTCTCGTGCTTGACGTGTTAACGCGTTTTATGTTGCTTTATTGCTGCACCTTTCGTGCTGGGTCCTTCGATCCTGAAGATTTCGAATTTTAACGACAATAAAGAGAAACGAACAAGGACGTTGTTTTTGAAAAGAATAAAAAAAAAGAAGAAGAAATAACCGGTGTTTTATGTGCCGCGTGCCTTGAGCGTCATCAACCTGTAACACGAAATTACGATACTCTGTGGACGTGTGTGGATGTAAACAAAAAGAAGAGACGACAAAAAATATCTCATTTGAAATACGTGCATTGCGTATGCACATGCACAACTATCACAAATCATAAGTTATTAATCTACCTATTACTAATACTACTATTAATACTATCAATGTTACACAATCGTTAAGCCAAGCGTTATTATTCCGATATGTGAACGCATTGCAACTTTGAAAATACACGATGATTCGTTTGGTATGCACACCGCCGTTTATATTTTATTTCACGATTCAAGAATCCCGTTTCACAAAATCGAGAAAGCTTGAAGAAAGAGAGGGGCGCAGGCAAATGTATAAATAATAAAGCGCAAGAGAAAATACGCAGGGCAAAATGAAAATATGCGATGATGTAGAAGTCTCGATGTAAGCCCCTACTATTTTATGTTACAAATATTACTAACTGTTAATATTAACCAATTTGAAGAAAAATAAAAAAGAGATGAACACTAAACATCGAACATTCATCCCCCGCCCCATTGAAACGTTTCCGTGCAGTTCATTTCGAACGATCCAATGATGCATAACCATTTTTCCCCAACGTACACACCTTACGCGAATTATTGTCGACACAATCCAATAAACCGCTAGAATCGTGTGAAATATTCGCCGCTGTTCAATCGTCGGGCAATCGTGCAATAACGATTAAATCGATAGAATAGTAACAGTCGGTTTACGGCCCGGCGATTTGTTTGCGATACCTATGGCGGAAAAGTTTCCCGATTTCTCCGCGACACCCGGCCGAATGGCTCTCGTTAGATCGTACATAAATACAAGCATAAAAGCATGTAATGCGGTTTATGCGAGCGGCCAGGCCGTGGTAACCGATGCCAGCATGCATCCGTGAGACACACAGAGAGGCTGACACAAATAAAACAAGAGGAACCGAAGCCGCGAAGGTGGCAACGAGTCCCATGGGAGCCCTCAACTTAACTACCAGATCGATGTCCGACCAAACCCCCCTTCATCCCCTGAAAACAACCCCTGCTGCTTCCGCACAACCAAGTTCTTGCTTCCCCTTCTCCATTCTCGATCTTCTACTTCCAATCCCTCTTTGCTTCGCTTCTTTCTCCGCGTTTTTTTTTTAGCTTTTATCCATTTTCTTTTACTCGCTTGTCTTGTACGAGTGTTTTCCATTTTATCCATTTTGTTTATTGCTTCATTCTGCATTGGGTCCTCTTCTTCTCTATTGTACCTCCACTTCGTCTTTCTGTTCCTCTTTTCTTATATTGCATCTTCTAGCTTGTTTATCTTTTTTCTACGGTATCCCCCTTTTTCTTCTTCCCTTTAGCTTCCACTCTTCGGATTTTATGTCTTCCTCTTTTTTGCCTGTATACTTCTCTTCAGCTTTTTCTTGTTTTACTCGCGCCTTCTATCTACTGTTCCTGTTCGCCTCTTCCCTTTGCATTCCGTTTATCGTCAAATATCCTCGCCTCCTCTTGTCCTTGGCATCTAAGTATGTACATCCCTTATTCTTTTTCTTTTTTTCTTTCTGCATTTCTGTTTGGCTACATACGTATGCGCGTAATAAAAGAAATGTGTGTCAGTGTTACAAATATTCTTAATCGACTAGTAACCCCACAGTTAACTACGTTTTCTGTAATTAGTATAATTTTTTAATTCTTGGTCTCTTGGTTTGTTTTTTTTATAACGAGTTTATTTTAAGGTGGTCCCATTAACAATAAAGTCATTAGTGACCACCATCAATAATACATTAATTTACATTACATGTTTAGAGAAAAAAGAAATTGTGATTATTGTGAATTACAAGGTGTCAAGTAAGTTTATCTGGCGGAAAAACTCTATAGTCGTAAGAATATTATCAGGGTCGTTTAGATTCGACTTCATATTAACTTTAATATTGCAGTTATTTCTGTTGAGTGAGAACTTTGGACAGTACAATAAAATGTGTTTGATGGTTAGAGTTGAATCACAAGACTGGCATTTCGGAGGTTGCTGCTTTGTAATTAGATGTTCATGTGTCAGTCTGGTATGGCCGGTACGGATGCGGGTGAGGACGGCTTGGTTTCTTCTGGATATGGCCGGAATGTTGAATTTTTCTTGCACGCTGGATCTTACCGTGTGGAGCTTTGTTGGATGGTTGTTGAGCCATAAATGGTTCCAGAATTCGCCAATAGCCTTTTTGATTTCTTTTTTCATGTGGTTCTTGGAAATAGTTTCCGACCGGATGTCTGGTGAGGTCCATGGTGGAATGGAGGAAGGGTTTCGGTCTTCTATATTCGGAAGGGGGATATTTAGTTCTTGGAGGTAGTTGATGAATCTAGTGGAAATCGGTTTAGGGACTTTTCTCTTGTTTGCAAGGTTGGAGTAGCAGAAGTCTGTCTTAAAAAAGTAGGACGCTGGGTTGAAGGGTGAAGAGGCGACGGATAGACCGTATGAGATACATAAGAGTTTACGTCGGATTTCAAGTGGGGGCTCGTTTAGTTCGGCGAGAAGACTAGATACAGGTGTCGTGCAGAAAGCATTTAGAATTATTCTAAGGCATGAATTTAGGATAGGATTTAATATATTTAACAGTTTATGATCGGCTGAATCATAGATTACAGAACCATAGTCAAGCTTGGAGCGAATGAGGGCCTTATAGGAGGTAAGAAGGACGCTTCTCTCGGCTCCCCAACTTTTGCTAGCTATACTTTTAAGGATATTGATTCTTCTAGAGCAGTTTGTTTTGAGTTCTTTGAGGTGATGAGTCCAAGATAGTCTCTTGTCAAAAATAAGTCCTAGTATTTTTAGTTTCTCAACTGCTTTGATTGGGGTTGAGTCTAAAGTTAAGGCTATAGTAGGTAGTTTGTTTTTTCCTTTCCAGAAGGTAATGTGTTCCGATTTAGTTTTGGAGAAAATGAATCCAGTACGGGACGCCCAGGTGCTTAGATTCAGTAGAGATTCTCTTGGTTTTGTTTCAACAAATTTCACTCAAATAATATAGGAGCAAGATATGATTAACAGCAGTATACTTCTTCTATCTCTTTCTGTATATAAATCAAATTCTAGAAGTTGGAAATAAGTGTGGCGGGTAGAAGAATAGTTCTAGACTTGCGGGAAATAAAATTTGCACATTCTTTTAAGATCATGAAATATAAGGTTTAGATAAACAGACATTTAATTTCATCGCTAGAATTGCTTTCTTTTTTCCATTCCTTATGTTCCCTGGAATGAGAATTCAATTTTGCTTACGAAGATTCGCTAAAATGGAGGTCTAATTCGGGTCGACAGTCTATAGGACGACGCACAGTGGGGTATTTGCCTCGAAAAGCTGGCCAAAAATAAAAATTTTATTTTTGTCCAAAATGAATAATATAATACTTGGCTCATATGTTCCTAAGTATGTATACAAGTAAATTTTTGATGCGTAAAGCGCAGTATTTAGCAACAAATTGAGGTTCGGAAGTCAACAGTTTTCGGGCTCGTAGAAAATATCAAAGAACATACCTTATGGAAGTGTTAATTACAAGTGTAGTGTTTAAGATGTGGAATAAAGATTTATATAGGATGCAGAGGAAGGTATGTAAAGCATTTCTGTAGCATTTTTTATTTACTTTCTTTTGTAGTTTTGAAAATATAAGAATTCGAAAACAGATTTTTTTTCCGCAAAACCAAATGTATAATATTCAATAACTTTTTTATACCCCAAAATACCTCTATGATTTTTGGTTATTTGATTGCTTAGACACTGCTTTATATAATTCTTAAAGAGTTAGGTGCCAAGAGGTGCCATAAGTACATATTTTTATACCGCGAAGAGTTGTACTTTGACAGTTAATTTTCGAGATTTTGTCCAATAAAGACAAGTTTTAATATAACTGCAGCCTTATTACTTTCCTAGTTAATCCGATTAATCTCACGTGCGATTGATAAAAAATAATTTCCTGATTATTTTAAATAAACAATTTTTTAATAAAAAAAATTTTTGTTAGTCTTGAAAGTATTAAAACATATATTGTGCTATCAGAGAATGTAATAAAATGTTAAGGTACTTCCAAATGTATCCAATAATTAGCTAAAATATTTTTGGCCAGCTTTTCGGGGCAAATACCCCACTGTGCGACGAGTACGTGCATATACACACGTTACATTATGAATCACTTGCCTTTATGATTCTTAATATCATTTTCACGGTAACATCGAATTAAGTATCGCCGTATTATTGCGCCCAATAAGGTGACCACGAATTCCCTGCAATACTTAGAAATATTGGAAGTTATTGACGGTAACGAAAATATATTTTGAAAAATCCAAGACTTATAAGTCTTTCATTTATGCTTTCCATTTATTATAGATTGTGTTTCCAGACTTTTTAGAGTAACAAATGATATCATGAAAGTTCGCTATTCACATCTCATTTTAATGGCAATACTTATTACAACTTCTTATTTATTATTGTATAATACACAGAGAAACGCTGTATCGAGATATTTTTAATCACGATTCATTTCTGTAATAATTCTATTGACTTTTCAATGCAATGACTTTTCAGTCATTCGCGATGAGAATGGTGCCGTTTCCAGATTGAAGTTCAACTTTCCAATGTGGATCAACGTTCTTGAAGAGTTCGATTATTATCCAAGTTAGTAGCCGTGTACGATTTTACTGTGGCCAGTCCAAATGATACCAATATTTAAATTGTACAAATATAACTATGAAAGATCGCTTCCATGTTAGAGCTGTATATGCCTGCAAAATTGTGCTTTATCCAGATTTTGCGATAAGACGACTTTATTAATTTCACATTGGCATTTGTATTCCCTTGCAAGAGTTCAACTTTCGACCCCGAACAAAATTCAACGGCAACGTTACCTTGCCAATCTCGTTTCAAGTAAAAACCTTATAGGTATCCAAACACGAGAATTAAAACTGCATTCCCAAAATGCCAGTAATGCATGCTTCCACTAGGAACGCCACAATTTTCACCAGCAGCTCCTGGTCCAAAGGGATATCTATGATTTACGACGTCGTACGCACGAAATCGTTCGGGCAGCGGTGTAAAACCGAAATCCCAGCGTATCCACGGTTCCGTAAACTTCACGACAAAGAAGTCAAAAGTTGTTTCCTCTTTTCTCGTGGCGCGCACAGGTAAACCACGAAGGGCCGGCGTGTTTTGTATACACGTGTACGTTCCGCAGTCGCGCCGTGGACGGTGGAAATCAGGATCGGGGTGGAAGATAAAGGGAAAGAGAAATGGATGCGATGCGTTTTTGGAATTGTGAGGGAACGCTGCCGGGTCGGCAACCCGTACGTAATTGGACCCCGGGAACGTAACAACGTTTCACGTATACCGAGAAATTCCAAGGGATGCACGGGGGATACCTTTTTGTTCGAGTCGCTCTTGGTCCAGTCGGTCCAGTCGAAAACACCAAATAGATACTTTTATGGGGGGGGCTATAAAGTCTCTGAATCGAGTATCGATGGTTCCAAAGGGGCTAATCTGCGGATGAAAACTGTAATAAAACGTCCTCCCTGCGCGTGTATCGGAAATCCTTTTGCACTACGTGCACCCTTACTTTACGTGTCGGGCCCAGGTAGCATTTCCGTTAGCCGCATGGGTAAAAATGGGAAAGTACTACTGTTTCTATGCGTCCAACTTTGGTCGACGGTGAAACTCTAACGAATTCGCGCAGCTTTCGACACCGTCGATAGGAAGTGGCACGATGGAATTTTTGCTGCTTGGGTTATTAGGTGCGGTAATTACAATTCTTGCGGAGCCGCTAGCGGCGATTCTATCGTGTCCCCCGTAGATGTAAATGGTGAAGTCCATTCGCAGTGAGTACTTTTCTGCGAGTATTTATTATCGTAGTCGAAACACGGGAAATTGAATCTTATTCCAGAGGGAATGATATTTAAGTAAAAAGTTACGTAATTTGGTGTATAATTTTTCAACTTTTATTATGCAATTTTTCGTCACAGTGTACAACAAGATGTTATAATAATGCGATTTTGAAATCGTGAGAACTTAAGACAATACAGTTACCTGTCTATCGAGTTGAGAAATTTGTTTAATAATAAGAAAGAATGATTGAAAACGCAATAAAGTTATTACAATTTGTAATATTTATTTTCTATATTCAGGGTGAGATAATTGCTAAATCGCAAGTAAATAATTCAACATATAAATAAATTATTAAAATTTACATACATGATTTTATGTCACAAAATAAAGGCTATTGAAAACACACGTAGAAGCTTTTGCTATTTATAATTGTCTTAGGAAAGTAATGCAAAAGTCAAAGGCTTGTTGCACTTTCGTGATTTCCCTTTCGGCAGATACATCGATATATAAAAATTCATGTAAATATAAAGCGACCGTGCAATTTCTGCTATTAAATTATTTCACAGCGTTTAAAAAATATTTATAACAAAAATTAAGGTTAAAATGAATGAATTAATTACATTAATACACCAGCAAACGGGCGACTAGATTAATAATATTAGTTTGTCATGTGTCATTAGTTTTATGATCAGATATAATATAACCGTTTATTTGACAATGAAGATATGTCAAGGAATAAATTCAGTATATTGTAAATATTATTTTTAAAAAATGATCAACACAGTGCGTGTAAAATTAAGTCGAACGATATCGAACAATCACCCGTCGGTAATGTATTAATGTGAACCTTCATTTTCGCTACGATACGCTCATTAATCTTTACTCGACGAAAGTAATATTAAAATATATTCACAATACATAAAATGATTACGACAAACAATTGATTGTAAAGCATATTTACATAATTTCATTCTCCTTCTTTGTATAGTAAAAAATTCGTAGTATACTTTCACATATGTAATATTTCCTGATATAGATCGTATTTTTTCCTTATTATTTTATATAAGATATTTCGATTATCTATATATATACATATATATATATATATATATATATATGTATATATCTTTAAATTTCCATATGAAAGTAAAAAATTGTCTTCTCATTATTTAATATACTTATTAGTGTAGGCAAACAACTTATATCTCAGAGTAAAATTTATATAATGTACTTATAAAAGCTGATATATCTATTTAGGAAACCTTGTGTTCGATTTGCTACAATAAAATAGTATAGCAAAGTTTTAATTTACAATTATTAACATTACTATTAATAGACACTGATTTCTGGTAGAAACAGTATAAATAATTCTTATATAATTTCACTAATAAATTTAGCACTGCGAACTTAAAATTGTTTCATGCATTTCAGCAAACATTGCCAAAGATGTGTGAAACACAATTGAATAAAGTTCATGATCGATAATTACGTATCTCCTAAGCGAGAAACTAGCTTTGCATATTTTGGCAATTCTTCCAAAGGCAGAATAATTTTATGAAATATGCCTCCTTTGTTCATATCATTATATTAGCTGAATATAATTTTACGTTAATTGTACGATGTTAAATAACTTGTTTTAAGAAGCATCTGCTCTAAACATTAAAAGCATATATCGATGCCGATCATCGTAATACCTAGACACAATTTTCCTCGTTGCACCATGCATACGTCTACCCTGTACAGAACATAGTACAGAAATACTGTCATTAGTATTGTGCGATAAGGTTAATTTTTTGCCATATTTGTATAGAGCAAGTATTTGTGAGCATTATTCAATCCCGCTTAAATTTACTATTACTTTTTCACCGAACACTTCCGAGTGAAAACCACTCGATCGTTTCTGTTGTCAAGTCCAGACGACCAAGTGGTAAACGTGTTCCACCAAGAAATTCGTTTTCTTGTAAAGTATCGTGATTCCATATAGTAGCTTCTAATGTTCTTTCTTTAATAAGATCCAAGGCCATTCTATATTCCAGCTGCAATGAAGAAACATACGTTTTATCTATTGAGTATTTCGTTTGAAGATAAATAGAAAATACGAATTGATTAACTCATTGAAATTAGTTACCATTTCCATAAAAGAAGGATGACAATTCTTTTTCACGACTTTTGTTTTTCGTTTCGTCTTTTTCGTTGGATCAGGTTTAAGGTACACTTTAACGTACGTGTTTGGTTCCTGTCCATTAGCTACTTTCGGCAAACCTCTTGCATGATGAACCATCACATAAAACGCTCCACGGGTATAGTGAAGGGACATCTTTATTTGCCCACTTTGTACATTGTCTCTTGCAGGTTTTTCGGCCCACCAATTTCCAACTAATTAAATGGAAAAATTGATTGAATTATTTATAGAAAATGTTAATATTATTTAATTACATACACGTCGAAAGTGTCATTATACCTTTTACTTTACGTAAATGAATGTCTGCATTTTGTTGATCCCGTAATAACGGATGGAAAAATGTATATACTAAATCACTTTGGGAAATTTCTGGTGCCATTTTGAATAAGCTTACAAGAAATTTTTCAATATCTGCTCGCCGTTTATCAGCGACTTGTTTTATATTAGATCTTCCAACGCTTATTCCGCTCGGTAAGCTATATGGTAAACATAACAGACTTTGGATCATATTATTTTAATAGCGCCGCTCATTTATAAGCCAGAACAACTATTTCGAATATTAAGAAAGTATTGAAAACAAGAATTATATTTAATTTCTTATTGCAGATTCGACAGAAAGATCCATTTTTACATATCAAAGATTCGGGTCTGATTAGATAGTATCATCAGAGATAAGGCAGTTGAATGCAGACTTTGTATATAAAATAGCTATGAAGTAAAAGGGAAGAAGAAAACGTATTATACATTTTATAATTACGATTGCTGCAACTGTTCATACGGTTGATCGATAGTTCAAGCTTTGTAATATTTATATACGTTGAAGTGTTTGAATACAAATTTTGCATCGTAAGCAATCACACTTATAGGTAATGTATTCTTATCATACTCGTCGTACACGTATCAAATTTAACTATGCACTCTTTCAGAAGCAGCAATAAAATTTGAAAATGGTACTGAGACGATTTCGCGCTGAAATATCGATACAAGAAAATTCGTCCAAGAGAGCGTATACACCAGAATTTTATCGGAAAATATCGTACACTGATACTGGTGCACAGAAATCGCAGAAAAATATAAATGACAATTTCATTAAAGCCGATAATGTGAACGTTGAACAGTCGAATCCTAATAATCATGAAGCAACAAGATCCAGCAAGTGAATTACAGTGTGTTTTACATATATACTAAGAGAAGCCCACAATGTATTAGGCGAAGTAAATCAACGATGTTATATCATTAAAAGTAAATGATTTTATGACAAATAAGAAGAACTGAAGTAATCTACATGGATATAAAATTAAACGGAAATGCTATTGTTAGAATTAATATTACAATGTGAAATAATCGACTCACCTGGCAAGTTTTGCAAGAGGGAAGTGAATGCATAGTTTTTGATAGAACTCACAAAACTCCTTGTACGAACGAAATAGGTATGTGGGATCTGCATGACTTTTTCGCTGTATACGCAATATATACATATAATACTTTTCGGGATCGTATCGTTTCTGATATCCATGTACTTGAACACTTGTCAACTGGCCTTCTTGCTGCATACTACAATAATAATAGTGGAAAGTACAATATGTATTATACGGGTAACATTTCGTAGAATAAATAAAAATGCAAAGAAGTAATCAGATAAATAATATCGAATTTCAAGTTCGTGTGAAATTATAAAAGTGTGAAATTATAATATATTAGTATACTCACGTGTATGTACGTGGTATGAAAGACAATAACGTTCCATCGTTATGATCGCCTGAGAATCTGAGTTGTGCTAAATTGTGTAAGAAAAAGTTGAATTGGGTAAACCAACTTTTAAGTGAACTTTCTATCATTCGGGCAAATGTTGCAGCTGCTTCAGGATTTGTTTGCTCGGGGAGTAGTGCCCTTTGCACATAACTAACAGCATCCACAGTTACACCAGGTATACCAGACGAAGTCATCTGTGAATTTGTGTAATTATTCATTTTAGACCTGTTCACTAACTCCGTGATTTCAATATTGCTAAGTTTTTGTTGTATAACGTGTAATTTATACGAATCACTCGCACTATTATCTTTCTGCGACAATAGACTATCCATTTTTAAGACGTATTATTTACACCTTGCTACAATCAGTTAATTTTAAATAACGTTGAAGGTACACAGAAGCCCATTCCGTGCACAACGTTTTGTGAATAATGTGCAGATTTTCTCTTGTTTATACTACTCTTGATTGACTCAGACTGCCGTATTGTTTCGATATTATGAGACCTCGGGCGATAAGCACTAATTAACTACACATTGTATATAGTTCGACACGATAGGCGGACCGCTTTCTGATAAAACATGTGGATAAGTCCTTCCGTTGCGGTTTTTCTTCGCCTCGTAACAATATAATAATTTAAATTACATTATCAAGTTGAAAAATTCTTCACTCTTCCTTTCCCTTTCAAAAAATAAGTGTACGTAGGGTGGGAGAACAAACGCAACTTTCGTGATAATGTAATTTTGTGCACTTTAACGGAATCAAATATTTTGCTCGTAGAATGTAACATAAATAAGCATACCAATCCAAAGAGATGAAGAATTAGATTTCCATGTTTTCGAACTACATTAAACGCTTGACAACATAAGTCCACGAAGTGATGAAATTTCGCTGATGGTTTATCTCCACCGTTAATAACATATGCCATATCAGATGTCAATACAAATGGTGTTCTGTCTCTAATTGAAAACAGAAAGTACATCTTTACAATCAAGGTTTAATAATAAAATATGGGAATACGTTGAATCAATTTACCTTTTGAAATTCCCAAACATTTGCGCATCGCCCAGAAATTTTCCAAAATCAATGTGAAACAGATGACCCGACGTTTTCAACATAATATTGTCATTGTGCCTATCGCAAATGCCTAAAATATATGTAGCAACACTGTAGCCCGCGCAAGATGCTGTAAAATTTTCTACAGCCCTTTCGTATTCCAATTCAGACGGATTATGCTTTGCTAACCATTCGGCAATCGGCCGATCTTTAAACGATCCAGTTAAGCCAAATTCGACTTGTATTTTTCTTAATGTTTCTGCGTTAGTAACCATTTCGAGCATTCCCCGTTTGTGGCCGGTGGGTACGCAAGCAAACGTTACTATTTTAAGATCAAGTCCCTCTTTTAACCACAGTTTATCCATAATACGAACCATTTGAAGTGTTAGCATATCTTGTTGTAGATCATCTCCAACCTTGGCAATCATTTTGATACAAAATCAAACATTGTTGTAAAACTATAGCAGTAAGTTTTTGCTTCTGGTACTTACTTTAAATATTGCTGGGCAAATCACGTCATCACAACTGGCGAAGTTGATTTTCAATGGAAGTGTAAACGATGGAAAATATGAACAGCTTTGCACATTGATACCAAATACTTGTTTACTGGGAGACAATGGCAAACATGTACCATCGTCCTCCATTAGTTGGCAATGTATATTTTGTAGACCAACTTTCAACGCATCCATTCGCATTGAATCTTTCGTCTGTTTAATATTTTCTGCTATCTCGTGTAGATTCTGCAAGATTACATATTATTATACAATTACTACTAGTAAGTGTGCAATAAAAAGATATATAGAGCGGAATTATATACTTTGACAAGTAACTGCTGGGTAAGAAAACTATTTCTTAATGCGTCGCCAATAACGGCTAATAGGGCTCGTAACATCAACTGTAATCTTTTGTGGTATCGTGCCGCGCTAATATCTTTGTCTTCTTCTGACGTAGCTTCAGCAGAATTCTGAAAGTAAAATATATTAAATATATATATTATTTAAAAAAAAAAAACAGCAGGTAAGAAGTTTGTAACAACGAAAATTACCTGAGGACTTTGTCCTGGCAATGATTGTGTCAGTAACCAATAAATATGGTGCGCTACTCGCGGAGACAGTAAAGCTCGTTCTAATAGAAATATTGCAAGAGGTGACGTTTCGTATGTTTCATGCTTTAACGCTTGCAATAATTGCGGCAAATAATCCACGAGTTCGTCATTGCTTAATTCTCGGATCCACCCGACTGCCATTTCTCTAACTTTCATATCTGGAAAACTGTAAAGGATACGTGATTAACTGGTGTTGCGAATATCTCGATATTGCTATATTTGGAATAGAAAATCACCAAGGTAACAATAATTGTAAAGCCTGAACAGATGGTAACGGACTCCACACTCGAAGAGATGCATGAAGATCAGGTAAACACGCCCAATCCCAACTATGTGCAGCTAAAAGTACTTTAGGCAAAGCTTCTGGTCTATCGTGCAGATAATGTCGTTTCTCCCATAAAATTTCCCGTTCTTCGATAAGAGGTCTAAAAAAAAAGAAGATGAGAAAGCAAACATTAATGTGTTCAGAACATTTATAGATTCAATAAATATATACTTTGAGAATGTATTTTGCTGCGTGATGTCCATTAACAATTCTTGTGTGTTTTGATCCAATGAGTTGAAATCGAGTGATTCTACATCATAATCGCGTAGTTCTGTTGGGAATAATACCCTTCCTCCATAATCGGGTAATTCTATACCAATTATGGCGTGTGTATTTCCGTGAGGATGAACTCCAGCTGCTGGAGCAGGACCTAATCGTTTGTCAGCCATTGCAGGCCAAAGCGATAAGAAGAAACTTCCCTGACTTATGACTCTGAAAAGTAGAATATGATCACATTAAGATACATATAGTTCAACTATTTATTCTATATAGCTAAACTCGGTTTCCTCTTAATAAACGTGACGAATTACCCTTCATAATCGAAAAACTGTATTGCACCCCACCCTAACTCTTCTTTTTGCATGGTATTTTCTGCCGACGAATTCGATTCATGTTCAGTAGGTTGCAATGTGCGACCGTACAACACTAACACTAGTCTAGCTTCCCTTGGTACTTGACATACACTTATTCCACGAAATTCCAGCCTTTTAAAAGAGATGCATAATTTAATTTAGGCAATTAAATAATGTTTGTTTATATTGCAGGAGTTAAAATACTTACCACGAGTTAAATAAAACTCTTGGATAAAAGTTGGTGCTGACTGTCATGGGTTCAGATAAAACTGGACTCCCAACGGGTCTTGTGCCATGAAATATTTGTGCTGCGACAATGTAATCGTCATGTTTCCACGGTGCTGGTAATCTATGTAATGCGCCAACACGAACCAAGACAGTATCCAATACTTCAGACGATATTAAAGTATCTGTTACGAAAACAAGGCATACATAATGAAATTAACATGAACACCATTGAAAATTAGACACTTGACGATACAACATTATTCAAATTTAACATTTCTCTTACTTGCTGGAAATTCTCCTCTGCTATTTAATTCGAAGTCAACCCGGAAGGCATGACAATAAGTTTCTACGAGATCCTGAATCGCATCGCGAATTTTACGACAATGAGATGCAATAACATCTGGGAATTTAGTTCTTAAAGTTACGACAGAGTAGTCACCATCTTCGTGCAAAATCTCAGGTTTCTTGCATTCTATATTAGCTGTATGAACTTGAGGTAAAAATTTGCAACACGCGTTCACAAAATTATCAACAGCTTCTGTAATTTCAAATGTTTCTATATTCCCCATTAATGCAGACACTGCCTTTACAGCTTGAACAACACCTCGTGGCTGTAGTTGTGGTAAAAGACTGGAACCATGAGTAGTAGTTGCTAACTGTATAGCAGCAGTTTCTACGCGCTCCATTTCTTTTTCCACAGTTTCTGCGAGTTATTAGAAATTGATTAATACTTTATACTTTTCAACACGGTAGTGATGCGTTAAAACAGTTTATGACTTCATACCTAATAAAATAAGAAGCGTATCGTATGAAATAGGTTGCACTGGTTCATTTGGAAGAATGTCTTCTAATTTAAGACATTGATCACGATTATCATCTTGAAGCTATTTATTAAAATTATACATATGTAATGCAAATAAAGATGAATTCAAATTCCTTTTTCTAGATCAATACTTACCGTTCGCGCTATCGATCGTTTTATTTGTGCTCTAGTCAAAATAGCTAGCTCAATATCTTTTTCCAATTTTATACACTGATGGATATATTCATATTGAGCTAAAGTTGTATTAGGTGCTAAATACTCTGTTAATCCCCATACTCTCAGACAATATTTATCTATATTTACTGTATCTTCATCTTCTAAGGAACAAGCGACATTAAGAATGACATGCTCAACACTACAATTAACTGAAAGAAAATACGTACAATGTATTATTTAATTGATACTTATTTTGTGACAGTTATATTAAAGATTTTTTGTGAATGCTCACCATCGCATGTAAATGAAATGGACGGAGTGTTTTCATCAGAATCCATTAACTGTGGATGTACAACTAATTTTATACTTGTGCCTTCAGGATACAAATTTTCCATCATTGGACTAATTATGTGTCCGATGTTTGTACTGGGATCATTAAACGGAAACTCACCTAAACATAATGTATACATTAATAAAAATATTAAGTATTGCAAGCACGATAAATTGACGGATTACATAGTTTACTAACTTCGTACAGATTTCACCATTTCATGAAAAGTTCTAAGATCGCAATCACTAAGCGACGGTCTGGTTTTCCTTACTGTTACATTTTCGTATAAACGTGTTTGTCGTTTCTGTTAAAAAATTGAAGTTATTAAAATTCTGTTTATTGCCGTGTTTAATTTCGTATTTAATACTTCGGTATATTTACTCTTCTGTCTAATGAAGTTCTCCTTCTTTCAATGGTATTCCAAGCCGATGAATTTCTGGGAGGTAGTGGAGGTGGTGCAGCTGGCGATACAGCTGGAGATTTTGCAGATTTTTCCACAGCTACATACACTGGGTCTGAATTAACACTCTCATTTGTGCTATACATATAGTCGAATGGATCAAAGGGGTCATAAACTGATCCGCTAACTTGTGATTGAATTTCTGCAGTGACACGACATGCAAGCGTAAGATTAATATTAATTGTAAATAATTGTACACTTACTTTACAAGTATATTACTTTTCATATATAATTACCATCTTTGGGTCCTTGGGCATTGTCATTCTGATCTTCGGTCTTAACAAGCAATGGATCAAACGCTTCTAGTACGCTAACACGAACATTCGTTTTGTCTTCCACTTGATCAAAAGAATTCAAATCTATTAGATTATTATTTGGCTTCTTTTCTATCACTTTTAATACGTTTAGCTGCTCGTCATCGATAGAGAATGTCGGTTTTTGAACACCACATACAGAAGGGGTAATACTTGGTCTGTAGTTCATAGGTAATGGAGGTATCTGTAAAAATAATTGCCTATATTTATTTTTAATTACGATAATAAATGCTACGTAATGTAATGCTTTTTACATAATATAATACTGTTCAGCTGATGTTTAGCTTAAAATATTTGTACATAATATATACCTGTGCAAGAAAATAACTTTTAAATTCATTTAGATTCCATGCAGGCTGGAATAAGAATTATCTATGAAATTATTGTTATAAGGAACGAAAAGATATAGGTAGCCCACGGTAAGCATCATCAAACATTTTAAAAAAAATATATAATAAGAAGTATTACTCACTTGTGGCGTTATTTCAGGTACATTACTGTTAATACTACTAGATCTTGACATGATAGGACTAATTTTTGGAG
The DNA here is from genome assembly GCA_963583965.1 of Nomada ferruginata. Taxonomy (NCBI): domain Eukaryota; kingdom Metazoa; phylum Arthropoda; class Insecta; order Hymenoptera; family Apidae; genus Nomada; species Nomada ferruginata. Next base: position 18,240,041 of record OY757213.1, read on the forward strand.
TTCCTGGTGTGCATGGTGCAGTGGAAGATCTGGGGCCTGGAGAAAGTGATTGGTATCGGAAGTCTCTAGAGTGATAACTTGCAGAGCTGCTACTGCGCGACACTCTGGCTTGTTTCTTTAATAGCGAAGGATGAGTTTCCCATTTTGGTTCTACAGATGCTTTTCTATTGTGACAAAGAAGGTTTTCAATATTTATACCCGATAATTCCGAAAAGTATTCTTATAACAATTGCAGTTGTCAATTATATCCCTACGGTGGTGGAGGTGGCGGTGAACAATAGTCGCTTAGATTATCTTGTTTCACAGGGCTCGTAAAATTGATCAAATCAACGCTATGTTCTTGACTTGTTGTGGCTGTTGTTGAATTTCTCCTAGATGGAACTGGTGGTGGCGCTAATATCACAGCATTCTTCGACTGATTGGTATTAAAACATCCGGGCCTTGGTCTGCTTCTACAATGGAATCTATAATTTCTATTAGTAGATATTCTGCACTCGTATAAACATGCAATAAGAAATTATAAAAGACTTATGATGACGGCAGGCTACAAGCACGAAAGTACAATTTACTTTTCACTTTGCGGCGTGTTATCTCTCTCGGATGAACTACTATGCACAATACTGTTTCCCTTATGTACATCGCTTTGTGTAACGCATTGTTGTTCAATATTATTAAATTCTGAACGTTGCTTTTGCAATTTAAATTTCTCCAAAGCAAGACTTTCTAAACTCAATGCCTGCGCACGTTCTAGATCCTCTTGGAATTGACGTTCGTAATCAATCACCGCAGACCTCTGAGTACCTGCATTTCTATCGTAATGTGACATCTACAAACAAATTAGAAACTGGTTAGCGCAAGACAAAGTGACGGGCGCACTAAAATAGATTATGCATGTACATGCGCATTCAACCGTGGAATATGCTGTATACTTGTATGAGTAAGCCACTAATGATAGAAGTATATATGTAAGGTTCGCGTTCAACGGACACGACAGGCAGGCAGTGAGATCATTTCGATTTATGCTTGAAAATAATTGTTTCGTATTGTCAACAGTTGAAGTAGATTATTTTTCTGTTAAACTAACATCGACGCAAATACGAACTCTTAATATTGATGGTAATACACTTTTAGCAAACTGATAACAGTCATAACGAGAGTGTCAAAAGGTGTGCGTAAAGAAACAAAAAAAAATCATTTACATTGATTAGAATCGCAGCATGTGTGTCGATATAAATGAAAGAAAGACATATAACGTTGGCATAGACCTTATCGTTTAGAGTGTTACATTGTCGATTTGATGTGACAGAGGGTGTTACGCGTCTACGTAAACAGATTTACGTCTCACCCTAGCATTATTTTCAACGGAATGTCTCGCTGTCAGATATCGTCGAAAATCTCTAGGTAGAGGAACGGTACAAGTCGTAAAAAAGCACAGTCACCAATCGAGGAAATTACATTTTTCATTCGTATAATTGACCGTCGTGTATAAACGACCTACTGTACACACGTACTGGTGCCTATATACAAATCGTTCTATGAACGAAGAGTGCACTGACTTGAAGCTGCTGCCACCAATAGACAATGCACTGGGTATAGAAGCACAACAAATATAACTATCGTATGTGCGACGAAATATATAGTGCACTGCGTGTACATGCATATACGCTACGTCTTGCAATCAATGCAACGATACAATATAACGAAAGATTGACAATGGTGCGGATGTAATTGAAACTGGTGGCGATATACAGTTAGGTTACATTAACTCTTTCCGGTGTATCGACTGTTTGGATGGTTAATCTCTTTAACCTGAACAGCGAGCCTTATTTGATTAATGTTGATATAATGCATGGTATGCGTGGGTTTGCTTACTGCTAAGCATTAAGTTTTGTGTTAGTAATGCGAATTACAATTGCGCACGTTTAAATAAACTTTCAATATTTTACTTTTGTGCATAAATATTTTCGCCTTGTACTGTCGTTTGCTAAGCAATTTTACTCCTTTTAATATTTTTCCAGTTAAAAGGTTTATTAATACGCATTTGTTAACTAATATTTTATAAATTGTAAGCAAATTATTGAATACAAGGAGAATATAAAAATTGGTAAAATGCTGATGTTAAACTTTGAGTTTTTTAATTTTTGGGGATTGACTGCTTCGGAAATTTCATACAGTTTACAAATATGTTTGATTTTTTTTTATTTCAAAATACAGTCGCGTAGCTAGAGGTGCCACCATCCGAAGAGAATTTTTCGAACGTCAATCCGAAAAACGGCATGGACACTCAAAAAAATTACACAACTTTTTAAAGCTTCAGAAGATATCTAATAACTTTTCCTGCACTCCTTAAGTACACACTGATCTATAATAACATATTTATATTATGTCAAATTACCCAAGATCATATTAGTATAAATAAACTAAGTAAGGATGAACAAAGGTACATATTTAAAATATTCAGGGTACCAGTAATCGATAGAAAACGACACAATTTTTGTTTTTATATTTATTAAATTAGTAGATTAAAATACCTGTTGTAAAGTGTTTACAAAAATATAAATGCTTTAGTTACATAAGAGTTACAATTACTACCATTTTTATAAATTAAAGTACAAAAACGCTCACTGTAAGTACAATTCATAACGAACGTGTGGAACAGATCACTCTATATAAATATGTATTTGTACGTTGTATGATAATTTATTAGTATACTCGGAAAGAAATATTAATAAGACAATTACTTGAAATGAATTAAAAGGGGGAACAAATGAGTCAATTGTACCATTAGTAATGGTAACTACAAAATATCACTAAAATCTATAAATGATTGTTAAAAACAACGCTAATTTAATAACTTGGAATAAACATCCTGCGCGCGTATTATCGTTAATAAGATAGAAAAGTACAAAATAAAACTACACAAAAGAAAGACAAGATTCAAATTGTTCTACTGGCCGTATTTATACTAATTGCTCTTAAAATATGTTAGTAACGAAAATTTGGTCGAAGTGTTAAGTACACGATACATATTAGTGACCTTAATACATGTATAAAAAGTTTATGGCTCTTTTCCTTTCAAGATCTGTAAATTTAAGAACACTGAACGATCCTAAGCCAAAATCCGTTTTCGCTTGTAGTTACGAGACTTCGTCTACTAAATTGGATTGGTGTAACAGTTTTTTCGCATACTTCTACTTGATGCTTCCTTAGGAACGAAATTATCCCCACTTTGATTAGCAATAGAGCGAATCGCATACCTGAAACAAATCGGCTATTATAATATAACAATTTTATATCTATGACGGCATTCGATACGGTGCGTCATGAATTATTCATCGGTGTTGGTTCGTTTGCGATAATTTATGATTAATCAGATGTTAATGAATATTGAAACATTTGTAAACACTAGAATATCTCTTACTTGCTGGTATGATAAAACACTATAAAGTAAACTTTATTTGCGTGTAGAAAAAATTACATTAAATATACGAATTAAACATATGAATAACGTAGGAGATTTCAATGAGAAATCGGAAAAAATGTAGAATCCAAATATGTACATCGGAAAGTATTTATAAATTTCATATTATCGATTAAATTCTTTCATATATTCAAGATATGATGACCAGTCAACAGATAATATCAGTTCGGCGTACACCGATATGACAAAATAGTGACGTAATGCACAACTTGATTAAGAAGAAACCAATTCTCAATTTTCTCTCGGATTTGTAATGAACGATCTATTTGTATTATGACTTCACGTATCCGGAATAATGTCCTAACATGTCCTTTTAGTTTTGTCAATCGAATAATAATTTCGCTTAGTGTACATTTGTTTGCTTCAGCATTATGTATATTACATATTAGATCTTGATTTAGCCAACTCTTTAATATTTCCTTTGTACATACAACAGTGTTAACTCTTATCGGGCGTACGCCACTTTCTAAGTGACATTACACTTTTTACTACAGCGGATGTTTGTCACAGGGGACACTGTGAGAATTTACCGAAGTGACGATATAGCGCAACACGGATATGAAAACCTGACGTCCGACGAGGGTTAAATATGCTGGCGCAAATATTCAAGGTGCACTCTGAGTCACGTATCCAAAAGTTAATTAAACTATACACAACTAGCCAAAAGTTCCGGACCACTGAGCATTTAAAGCTGTACAGAAATTTTGACCGTTTAATAGCTTTAAGTTGAAAGCTTAAGTTTACTATCAGCCTCTTTAATATTAATTTCGAATCAAAGTATCGTCCAAAACTTTTAGCCGGCAGTGTACGTATGTACATACATAAATGGCAAACGAATTACCTATGCAATTCCGTGGTCCCTCGCCAAACGGAAGATACGAATATGGATGCCTGGTTCGTTTATTTTCGTCCGTGAATCTTTCAGGATCAAACCTTGCAGGATCTGGATAGTAATCCGGATCATGATGAAGCCCATAAATAGGTATTATGACTCGCATGCCTGCTGGTAACTCTACCTTACTGCCAGGTATTTGATATTGATGCTCGCATCTTCGGGATAACATCGATGCTGGAGGATACTTCCGGAGCGTTTCTAAAATATTTCGTAAATCTAAGCACAGTACTTTCAGAAATATATATATTCTCGTCAAAATGTTACCATGAAATTATAGTTATACTAAAGAACGAGCGGGACCAGTGGTGTCGCAATAGAATTTTAAAACATCTACAATAAGAAGGAATAATTTGTCAAATGATAAACTATTACAGATGATAAAATTAAATTAGAAGAAGAAAATTAGAGAAGCTATGATCGACCGTATAAATGGATATTCACGTATGGGTGACATAAGATTCAGTTTAATGCGAAACTACGATGATCTGATATTTGCATAATCTAAAATTAACGTATCATAAAATGAGATTATATGGCATCAGATATGTCGAATAATATATGTATTTCGCTAGTACTTTATTTTACAACTTTTACTGTAATAAAATGTAATTTGTGAAATCGTATAGTAACTGTAAGATTAAATTTTTAAAACCGGTCAGAATCTTTGATTGTAAAATACTTTTTTACTCTCTATTTTTATATTCCGTCTTCAGTTAATTATGTTCTTATTCTGTTCTACATCGAATCGAATTAATTTCTTCCAGCTCATTACAAAGATACAGTAAGTCACCGTACAGTGAAACCAATTGCATTTCGCGCGGAGGCGTTAAACAGATCCCAAGGTTAACTCCGTTTCCTTACATGGAATGCTGTTTTATTTATATCCCACTATACATGGGACAATGAATCAATAACGTACAACACAATTCAATGCCACTAAAGGTCCTAAATAACACGGGGAATGTGGCACCTATGATATAAAGTAATACCACCTCACATTCCACTATATTTTATTACCTAGATTACAAAATCTTAAACGTCCTTGTATGGTAGGTCGTGGAAGTTACCACAAATGGGGCCACAAGATTGTACTTTTAATCGGATTAAGAGGTGTATCACTCTATTGCGACGTATATACGTATTTACAATTTTCGAATCTCGAATAGTATCGAAAACTTACTTAATGGATCTATCAAGGAAATAAAGCAATTGGAATTATTTTTCTTTATTTTAAATTACCGAATACGATCACCCTTCAATTCTTGCACAAAGTGCACGATCGAAATGAAAGTATGGTTTCAAAGAGTTATCTACAACACGAACGTGAAGAACGAGGAAGAATACGAATATAATGCTAGCAATTGTGGAAGAAATGAGCTGAAGTATACTTCCATGTCAAGATTTACCTTCGTCGCGTAATTGGTTTGCAAATAATGGAATTTTACCTGAAATGACCATATCAAGGTACTTCATGTTTTGCACAGCGTCGTAAGTCAGTTTGCCATTTCTGCTCTCGATAGCGTCTTCTATGTCGCGCCTCGCATTTTCTTGAATTTCGGTATTCAATGCCAGCTCGTGGAGGCAGAATGCAATGGTACTCGACGATGTTTCATAGCCGGCGGCGAAGAACACAAACGCCTGGGCGGCAATGCTGTTTCCATCCAACTCTATAAATAACGGTGCATTGTGCGATAAAGTTTTTCGAAAAAAAAGACATTTCTTTATCGTTGGACCGTCTAGCTATTGATCGTAGCGTTACAATCGCGACACGACCGTAAGTGCGAGGAAATGGGTCACGCTTTCGCGACATTTAATTACTATTGGATTGTTAAAGTGAATGAATTCGTTCATTATAATTTATATGAAACATTAAGACATTTCGTAGTTGAATTAATTATATGTTTATACTTCTAAGGTTCTAAGGCATAGGCATTATGTTTGTGCTTAAAACGTTACTATTATTGCATGTTTTAAGAAAGCTTATAACGATTACGTAGCCATTTGAATTATGGAACGATAACGTCCCTCTTATATAAAGTAAATGAAACGTTTCATTAACGCCATCCCCGATTTCATTGGCGTTGCGTGAATCTCGAAGCCGCAGTATATAAATGGAGCACTTACTGGCAATTTTATCTTGATTAATTTGTTGCAGAAGCATCGTTTGCGGTCAAGCATTAAAGAATGTTTGGTGCGTGCGACGAACGACTCGTATATTGACTTAAGAGACTTATCAATTATGTAACATCGTGCTCTCATGAGAGATCATAAATAGAGAGATATAACTACCCCACGACAAAACAATTTTAATATTACCGTTCGTCTACAATCATTGTTCATCAATTCTTTATTACTTAATTGCTTATTAACACTTCATCTACACATATATTAAAATATAGCTGCAGTAATATTCACGAACAACGAATCCAAATACGGAATACCTTCTCTGCTCCAAGCTTCATTTAAAATCCACTGACTCGTGAAATATTTAAAGGATATTATCGCAATAAACGATACTTCTATCGCTCTTTTCGTCAATTTGGCACGTTTGTCGATAAGAGAACATTTCATTCGCAATATTAGGCTGACTTGCATGAAATGTTTGTAATCTACTTTATAGTTGTTGTCATACGTGTGTCGCGTCGAAAAAGTTACTTGTCACGGTGGAACACACATGTCGGTCTGGACGGAGCAACATTTCTCTTGCAAAATGTATACACGTTTTATCTTCGTATATAAGTAATCTACATAAACGATAGGGACAGGGCGATACCCTCGCACGCCAACGTTTATCCTGTTTCAACGCTTTCGTAAAAGTTGCATGTTTTTTCTGCTCGACTTCAACTATCGTCCATTTTTACACGCGGCCAGCAAATTAACATACCTATCTCTTCGTTTGCTTCTGCAACCTCGTCGTTGGAACCGTCCAGTTTCGGACTGTTTCTGGACTCGTTGTCTATGGTACCCTTGTTCTTCAATTCAATCAACAGATCCATGAAATCGTGCCTCTTGATCCCATGTTCCTCCCTTTGATTGATCATCTGCGACACAACGTCTTTGAAGAACTTGGTGACGTCGGGGTCGATCACTTGCACCCCCAAAAATTTGTACAATCTCGGCATTGCCGTTCTGAGCATACGCCAAAGGGTGGCTTTGTAGCTCGGTTTCGAGAACTTTTTGGCGGCCCTGTGAAACTCGGATTCTTCGTCAGTGAGCGCATTTATTTGTATGCCGAATGCGCAGCTGCCAATGACGTCTATTGTAAATTTCGCCGCCAACTCGCGGATCTCGAATGGTCGATCTGCCTGAGCAGTCGTGTCGATTATTTTTTCAAATTCCTCGCCGCACTCCACCAGAAGGTAGAACATCCTTTTCAATTTCCCGGACGCGAATGCTGGGGTCAATTTCGATCTCAGACTCTTCCATTTCTTCCCCTCCAGGTTGAACAAGTGGCCAGATAGGGGGTCCTGATAGAAAAGCCAAATATGTGCATTGCTTAATTTCATTCTTACTTCAGAATTGCGGAGGTGTGTTCTACTATGTTTATGGTTGAAAAAGAAAGAAGAAGAATGTGAAATGGGGATATTATTTAATTTCGAATGCGTTTGTCGTTTTTAACGTGTATTTTCCTCGTTTCAAATCTTTTTCCATAATAAAATAGAAGGAAATGTGAAGTAGATGATTGTTATATAAAATTGCTAAAAATGAAGGGGTAGAAATTATGCTTGGAATTTATTTGCCACGGTGGATAATTGTAGCCACCTTCTATTAATAATTAAAAATTAGTATTGTCATAAATCCTGGTTCGTTGTTACGGCATTATTTCGTCAAAATTATTCTTTCCATTATCTAAAAGTCAACAAATTCTATACGTCTGCCACAATTTTAGCTATAAAAGTACATCATAAGATAAGCCGAATTTGTTACACTGAATCTACATGAAATATATTCTGCATCGCAATATTTTTCTTCGCACATTATGTCAGTTTTTAACTGTGTTTCATTAATTTATAGGTACACATTTGTCCCGCTCTCAAACACAGCCGAGAAAACTTTCAAATTCCACTTGTTAGCGATTTGACATTCTCAAGAGTGTTCTCGTGTTTAATCGTCTCAGTAAGTACATACTTCAAATGTAGCTACGTGCTAAAGTGTTATCATTTACCTGAGAATTGACCGGTATGCCACGATTCGAGAAACACGCGAAGTTCTTCACGCAAATGTTCTTGACGAGGTCTGGATCTCGTAAGATTAGCACCGGCGATTTAACACGGAACGCTCCGAAATACCTCTCATCTTTGAACCATTCGTACATTTCCTTGATGCCTTCCGGCAGTGATTTCCGGAACAATAGCATATGACCGAAGTTTCCAAACAGCACAGTGGGCTTACGAAAGGGTACACCGCGTCTCGCCCAAAACTCATAAGTGGAAACGAGAAAACAATACAGAACACCTAGGAACAGTCCCAGGAACAGGAACTTTTCCAAGAATTCGTTTAATATACCCCACATTTTGTATGCAATAGGGCCCGCTTCCATTTATCATATATCTGCCTGCTAGTATTTCAATAAAATACTTGACCGTTACATTACTCTTGTACTTCCTATTCTATCAAAAAGACACTTGTACATCATTCAAATTCCGTTTGTTTTCCTCAATATTGACTCTCGTATTCGCACAGATCTATCAGCGTTTCTTGCACCCTTGAAAGGCACGCGCAACGATCTTCGCGTGCCAATGGAAAGTTTCGCTTCTTTATCTGAAACATTCGAGGCACACCTATGTATATCCGCCTATTCACCGTACATGTACCACAATTAAACTTTTCTATCGCTTTTCACGTCTCCCATTGTATAATGCGTTGCGTCTTGCGATACGCGTTAAAGCGCGTGGGATATCGGTTCAACGTTATCGTCGACGAGGTCAGTTTTAATTGCAAAACAAAGGTTCACTCGACGATGCTGCGGCCCGTTTTACGCAGCTCGACGTTTCGATCGAATCCTTGGGACTGTCCGCAGAAGCAAAAGTACACTTGTCGGCACAACTGACTCACCGACTCGCTGTGTACTTGCACTCACTTGTTCCTCTTGGAGAAATGTTAGAGATGGACGCGTGCGCTCTATTCGCTCGTGCACACGCTGACGCTTCGACCAGCACGTGATTGTCAGGTCGTCCGATTTCACATTCGAATCGTACTTTAACTCACGTATTCAAGGATGCTTTTTCTCTCTTAAGCATTCGTTGTTCTGTTCGTTGTATCGCGAGCTTATTACAAATCCAGTTAATACAGCGGACGCGTCCTTGGCATGGAACGAAGGTAACCCGTGTCACGCTTTCATCTTCGATCCGCCGAACCGTGAAAACCGTGCATCAATTATTGCCCCCAGAATAACCGCCGAATCATTACTATTCCACGAGAAAGTTTCGCGTACTTCAATGTACACTCTCTGCTACTTTGAAGCCCACAAACAAGGAGTCGATCTTCCGATACTTCAGTCAAGTGAAACGTTCCTCTTCATCGACCTAGCGATCCCCGAGGTATCGAGAGTATTTGCAGTTTCGAACGATATTTATAAAGAAGCACTTCTTCGGGCGCGCACTACCTATTCAAGTTACCGTAACATCACTTCAGATCGATTCCACATCTTAATGCGATCCCGTACAATCGACTATGGCGCGAGATTCAGCTAGTTTGCGCGCGAGCACGAGCATTAATCCCCCAATGAGGAGTTCCGATGAATTTAATACGATATCAGTACACTGCGCGAGTTCGAAACAAGAACATTGGTACAAAAAAAGGAGGAAAGAATGAAACGTGGAAGGAAGGGAACGCTGCGTATACGCAACGCGTTCGTTCTCGCCGAAAGGCCGACTGACCTTCCACCGACTGAAAATCATGAGCGCACGTACGCCCGCATTTATAGAGACCTTGTGTTCCTGCTGTGGCCCGAGTTTGTGCCCGTACTCGTGTTCCGGCCAAGAGCCCACTCGTTTATCTTCAATAGCTCTTCTCTCTCTCCACCCCCTCTCTCTCTCTTTCACCTACTTGATAATTACTCCGGAGATTGGATGCTTTTACGCACGAAGGCGCACGAAATAGCCAGTGGCCCCCCGGGGGGTCAATAGTTTTAACAGTGGAACTACCGACCGGTTTTGTCATATTTATTTATTTATGTTTATTTGTATATTTTGGTTTGTTTACATTTGTTTGCGTATGTGTTTTATCTCTTACTCATTTGTACACTTCCTTCATTTACATTTAGGTATATTCATTGCACAGATCGCGGGAATAGAAGTGGTTTTAAATTAAATAAGGATATATTCTTGGAGCAATACTTGGAACAGTATGATGTTGAGCATTTCACAGCAAGGAATCGGAGAAGCATTATTTTGGGGCGTGTTAATGAGTACAGAATGCTGCGTTAAGCATTTAATATCAGAAATTGGTTAATGCATAATGGTTCATCTGCTGTCGAGTTTTTATAGTTTTACTACTTTTTTTTGGCATTGTACAATTTCTTTTGAGTTTCTTATGTTTGGTAATTAATAGCAATATTATCATACTGACAGTTTTTCTTTTCTGGTTTCCTGCTTTTCTTGCCCCCCTTTGTTAATTTATTGTAAATACAACAGATTTGCGAGTTCGATGTAATATATACAATTTAAATTAATTTCAAAAAAAAATATTATTAAATAAATGTTTATAATTCCCAAAATTATATGATACTAAAATATGTAAAATTCGAGAGAGGCCTGAATCCTTGTGGCTCAAGTCGCGCAAGAAATTCCAGAACGTAGTGCGTACTAGGTTCATGCATAAATAACATGTTTTACGTATAATTTCAACCGCGATCTCTTTGCGAATGGAAATAGATCTTACTTTTACTACCTACTGAATCTCCTCGACTTATGCATGTATACTTTGACATGAAAACAGATGGTAAAGCACTGGAACTCTGGTTTGGCTACTTCCTACGTGCCTTTCACTACCTTCTACTTCTGTATGATATATGTATGTATGAGACTAGGTTACCAGAAAAATAGAAGCACCACGAGCCAAAACTCGTTGGCACAATGTATGTATTCTTCTTTTTGCACAAACTTGTTTTGGTTTTATTATTGTCCATCGTATGAAATGTCGGGCTTGAATGAGCACCCCTAGTTTAAGACTAGATTATAATTTAAAATTCCATGGTGTAAAAGTCTCTAACGTTTGGTATGTGTATTGCTATTTGTTAACATTTATGGAATAAATTGTGTTTTAATGCCATTTGTATGAGTGCATTAAGATAATAGTTTTATATTTTCTTACGCATGTTTATATTGTTACCATGTACCAAAATAATAACAAAGTTTACTTTTTTCTCGGCTAATATAATTCATAAAGGCTATTCAGATGATTATTATAATATCCATTTTATCATTCTGCTTTCTTTTAAATTGTAAACGTCACGGTCAATTTTTGCATACATAAATCTATCATTATTTTTAGACGAGTTCATCAAGCATCATAAAATATGTACATACATACATATATCTTTTCGTCGTTAGCGTACTTCAATATACAAAGAAAGTATGTAGTACTTCTGCTAGAAAGTTCTGCTATTATTACATTGCCATGATTTGTCAAAAATAATTAAACTCTTTAACTAGCAATTACTTAAAATTGTTTGATGTTACTGCTACCATAGAAACATCTAAGGTAGTCACGATAATCGGTACTTATTGAACTATGTGGTATGATAGAAATTAATTATAATAATTATATATATGCACAATGTAACAATGTGTACAGATTTTGGACCGCTTAGAAATACTTAGAAACACAAGAAGGCTATACATAATATTAAATTACCTAAAAAAATATTTCACATTAATTTTTATGGGATTAATCGATGCCACCCCTTTGGTTTCTACAAAAACGTATCAGCAGTTTATGCCAACAGGAAATTAATCTGAAGAATAATTTAATTTAATTCCTAATTCTATACAATAGTACTTACAATTGATAAAATAATTTGTTTATTTTTACACAAATATTGTTTTTTACTTAATATGTCTCTATTATCAATAAAGATAATTTGATTATGAGACGCGACTTTTTCGTGAAGCTTAAAAAACTAGTTTATTTACATTTTTATTTTGAAAACAAGTTAATGCAGCTTGAAAACCATATAGCTACTTTTCTTTTATTCTTCAAACTATAATAAATTATCTAAGACTGTAGCACGAGAATTAATTTTCTCGGCCACATTTGCTTTAACGGCCTTGCCACAATTTTTGCTCCACAGCACCTCCTATTGTACACGACTATCCAGTTGCCCGTAATTATTATTTGAATTGTTTTCTTTGTTAACTTTTCCCCTTTCATTTGCCCCCCATTTATTAAAAAATAACCACCAGAGCCGAATACAATTTTTTAAAAATTTAATCGGTAAAGTTGTGTGTGACATGGAAATGGTACTGATGAGCCTCCAGTGCTCCATAGACAGTCGATAATCAGACTCGTGGCGCCATCTCGCGTTTGCGGCCTTTTTAGTAGTTTTCCGCACCGCCGAAACCGAATTCATGGATTACACCATTAATTTAAACAATCGCGTTTTTCTGGGCTTCCAGTGGGTATTTCTTAACCGGGCTTGTCTCAAATTAAAGCTACGAAACATAGCTATCTCCTCCAACAGTTGTAACCATGTGGGATTTGCTGTTTAAAAGTTATTAACAATTGAAGAATCGGCAAAAATGCACTCCGGGTCACTGCAATTATCTCGACTTCTAGAGGCGCTAGAATAATGATCGAATGCTCAAAATGAAGGTAAGGGGTGCGGCTACACGACAATAAAGGATTTACAAATAAACGATTTCTTGTTACGATCGTTATTACTTTTATTACTACCATGATTATTATTATTATTATTTCGGTCCGTCTTTCATTTGATGTTAAATAATGTTTCTTTTTTTTCTCGTTTCTCTCTTCCCTATGATTCTTATATACATATACACGAGTATATGTATACATTTTTGATTTTACACCTAACGTTTTACATTGGCATTTCGTTTCTCTTTATTTTTCTGTGCCATCGACTGAAGCACCAGAATTATTATACGAGAAAGCGTTTATTGCGAACAATAAAATCGGCGTTGTTCCTTGTTAACATTTTATATTCCTTTTCGTTCTCAACATTTTCTTCCTTTTTCTTTCTTTGTTACAATATCAGTCGTGCGTCGGTGCACTATTTCGATCTCACTTGAAACATCGTGCGCTTCTCAAGTCCACCGTGGTACACGTTGTTTCGTTATTATTATTACTATTATTATTATTGTATTCTGATAATTATTATATTATTACTTGCTCCTTTTTTCTCTTCTTTCATTTCTGCAATGCGATAAAACTACCTGCGTTTTCACATTGCTTGCACCCCAAATTCACTGAATGCAGCTTCTTCGGTACGACGTCCTGTTTAAATGATGTTGCGTTGTTGTGTATTATAAAAAAAAAAGAATCTGAAAGGAACACAAACATGCACGCCGTTTGCGAATTTGTATTTAATGCACCGATTGTGAGTACGACCAATGTAAACAACGAGGAAGTGTTGCCTGGCTCTTCTGTGTAAAAAGTTCATTTGTAAATCTCGTTGATTAGACATGTTTTATGTGGGTTTAGTGTTTAGGAGGATGTTTCTACTTTCTATCATTTGTACGGCGAACGATTACTATTATTGCTGCTATTATTACTACGAACACAAACATCTATTTATAGTGTATTTTTCAAGTTTTCGTACGCATTTCAACGAGACATCATAGAAAACGGAAACCTTCCCTTTCGAGGCATGCACTCGAATTTTATTTCACTGATTATCATGCAGCCCGGGAGACTATAGGAACCCTTGAGGATCTGCGGATCGTCTCGATACAGAACTATTTTTCTAGTTATTACACACGCAGAAATTGCGGATTCTGCACTATTGATTTTATAAAACGCGATAACGTAGACGGGATTATCGTGTTTCGTACCGTGGTTATACGTAATATCGGTTACCTCGGCCAAGCAATATATCAGTGTTGCTTCTTTGTTTTTGTAAAATAGGGACAATAAAGAAGTATATCATTACAAAAGAACAACACACACACGCAGCGAACGACCGCGGTAGTAAATAAGAGAAAGGGAGAAGAGGGATCATCATCGACTAGAATGATGATGATGCTTCAAATAGCACGGTCACGAAACCGTTTAGACCGATTGTTCTTTTTCGTACTGATTTTGCTGAATGTAAAGAAAAGCGTGTTGCGAAACTTGAAGGGAAAGAATATCGGATCGCTTGTAAAGTTGTTTGATTAACGAGACTTTTTCGAGAGGGAGCGAAAGGGGGAGAAGGAATGTGCATGTACTAGTTGTGATTCAGTATTGGAAACAAAATTGTAATTGAGTTTCCTTGTTAAACGTGATACTTTGTTGTTGGAATGTACGAATTTCGAGTTAGAATGCAAAAGAAAGGAATGAAGATAATTAAATTTTTGGGGTGTGCTGGGATATAATTTGTGTTAGAAAAAAAAGAGAGAAAGGACGGAAAGATAAAATTCATGTCTAAAAGCTTTTTACAGCGTCTTTCGCGAGCACGAGTTTCGAGAACACGAACGGATCTGGTTGTTAAAATAATTTTTCTGCCATGCCTTCAATTATCCGATATCCATGTTATTTGATTGCTTGGCATTAAATGATATATCACGTGCGCTACAAACTATTGAGAAGATCAATTGTTTCTGTTATTGGCCCCTTATTATCACGTTCAGCTCTTTTGTTTCAACTTAACGAATTTATCGTTTGAATCTTTGGCATCAACGTGAGAAATATATTTTCTGCTTTTCTTTTTAAAGTTAATTGTTAATTTGGTCACATGCATTTTTATTATTATTATTATATTTCTTAAAACAAAAATGCTATTTTAGATTATGATACATAGGAACTTTCTTTAGTTAATACTAATGAAGTTTATAAATTGCCGATCGTTTCGCATTATACGCATTTAGGGACCTATTAGTAAATAATATAGTACCCCCTTGAGAGTCAGGGGAACATAACATGTTTGAAATTTCGTTTGGCTCGCTCGATTTCGCGTTCAGTAGGAAGCTTGGTTTCAGCTGGAAAAGATGGATTCCACCACTAGTTCCAATAATTCTTTCGATTCAACATTCACATGTGAGTGGCAAATTTTTTAATAAAAGAAAATTAACAATTTATGCGAATTACTTAAGGAGTTGAATTTATTCCAAATTCTTATTTTATTTATGGGGCATGCGAACGTTAGTCTAAACAAATTATAATAAAGCTACCATTAATTTTCTTAAAAAAAAAGTATTCTTGCATAAAGCTAAATGTATTTTCGGAATTAATGATACTGAAAGCCGCCATTCCATCATAACGACAAGCCAAAAATGTTAATAGCATCATGTAACTGGTAATATTACTTTTATCATTTTCTTTAGGTGAAGTGTCAAATGGCAATGTTAATTTGAATGACGCGATGCTTATGTCCGATGAGGATGATATTTTATCAAATGCTGGCGACGAAATTTTTTATGATGCAAATTCTCCTCGAGGCACATTTTTGAAGAAGTTCGAGCCAGAAACTAACACGTCCATTACAAACGGTGCAGTACAAGAAAAGTATATCTCAAACTTCTCCGACTGTACCAATAGCACCAATTACCATTCTTTATGTTCCACGAAAAAGCAATCGAATTTTAAATCCTTTTCGATGGAAAATTCTAATTCTTTTCCGTCGAGCGATATACAACATGAACAGAACGCAAACACAAAGAAAGAGGACTTTAAACCGGACAAACGTGTTCCACTGAGCGTAATCTTAAAACGTATGTTTGATGATATTACAAAAAAATCTACTAAATCTGGAGAAAAATTAACTTCGTTTAATACAACCTCGACCAAGAAATGTCCATATAATAGTAATAGTTCACTTGTAACCAAGAGTGATAATACATTTTTAAGAAATGGTGATGATCCATTATATAACAGTGTTGCATCAACTGAAAGTTTAGACGGGTCTTGCCAAAGTAATTCCTCGTCTACACAGAGTACATCAATGTCTTTTCTAAGTAGAATACTTCCGAGGCGACTAGTTACAATATTGGAAAATTCCAATGAAAGTGCATATGAAACTCATTGTCAGATGGAAAGCTTTTCAGATCATTCTGATCATGTGGGTCGAACATCGAATTTCTTTTTATCTAAATTAAGAAACCCACATTACGTGCAGGGGAAGGTGTTAAATACTAGCGATACAAATAGCAATGAACATAATATATCTTCAAGTATCTCCACTATGAAGATTGAAATAATGCACGAAGAAATTATTCGGAAGGCAAACAACTTACGGGGTAATAATTGTTTAATCTCCAGCTCGGAGAATAGTCATGAAAAGACAGATAATACTTTTGTCATTAATAGTGGAGACTGTACTAGATTTTCAGAACTTCAGAATTTAGGAACAACGGGTACCGACAGATTGACTCAAAATGAGAGTGACATTGAAAGTCATACGAATTCCGTACAGAGCGATCTTGATACCTCGTGTTACTTATCAGATTTCGAAGATTCTGATGATTCTAGTGCTTTCCTTTCTGCTACAGATACTGATAGCATAGAAGTAAGTACTATGAATCAGAGGATAGTTAAGAAGATGATTAATTCGACAAGGGGAAGAATTAAAACGAGGCCCAAAGAAAAAAATGTAAAATATAATGAAAGCCCTATTTCAACAGTACAACAAATGAATAATAGAAATCATTTCTTTCAACAACAAAAAATATCTTCCTTGTCTACTAATCGTACCGAAAATACGCGTACGAAAAAAATAAAGAAGTTTCTAACACCAACGAAAAGCACAAAAAAGAGAGTATTAAAAAGGTGATACGATGCCCATTATTTCCATGGCTGCTACATCAAAAGACCTGCAAATTAGATACATATAACATTCCATTTACATTCTATATAACATATTCTTAATAATGCAAGTGTACGGGCTTACTTGGAATTGAGCTGATCGCCTGGAATGTAAAATGGATTACATACTGCATTTGAGTAAGCTATGTGTAATTTTTTGAAGGTCTACAAAAGGGATAGATATTGTATTATATCTCGAACACAGATTCGAAACATTACATAATTTAAAATATTTTTACCATTTTTACATCATTATCTCTCAGAGATATGTTTGATGAATGCAAAACAATAATAAATTTAATTTTTGTATTTGTAGCATAGCCGTATCTGAAATAAAAAGAAACCAAGTATTATCTGTAGACAATTATTTTATTTCGACACTACACATATCTATGAAATAAAATACGTATCATACGTACATTTTATATTCTTCAGTAGCATATAATAAACCTAAGTACAAATCCCGGATGTCAATAGCTGTTTTACTTCCAACGTTCAACTTTTCTTCTATAATATCTATTGATGTATGAACCTTGCAATGAAATTGTAATGCTGATGATTCATCTACACATCTAATATATTTCGGAGAATTCTGTGAAGAAATTTCAAATATCATGTATCATGATGAAACAGTTTTCTACTTCTTATTATTACGTTTTTGTCCTATTACATTATTATAACCTAAAAATGTTCTACTTACGTCTTTTCCGATTACAGCCACGCAAACTGCCATATCTGTCAAGCTTATAAATTTACAGTGTTATGATCCATAACAAAGTTTTTGTTATGGTATATGTATATTATAGGTAAATATAAAATCCCCAATACATATTCATTTGATCATTTGTTATAAACAATTAAAATTGTTATTACGGCCAACTGCAGATAGTTACAGCAACGGGGTATTTTTTATCGTGTAGCTGATTCGTTTTCCTTTCATTTGACACCAAATTTATTGAAAAACAACCACCAGAAGCCGAGATAATAATTTTTTAAAATCCTATCGGTAATACGACCTCTCAAATTGAAGCTCTCGGTTCAAGGAACAATCTGAATCGCCATTAGTTCGGCCCTCGTGTATAGCTCCAGTGCAATTCTCAAACGAATTGTTAAATTGTTCATAAAAGAAAAACAGCGCATGCAGCATTTGTAAATCGTTTATTGTCGTTTAGCGGCATCCTTTACCATCATTTTGAGCACTAGATCATTAATCTAGTGCTTCCAGAAGCCGAGATAATTGCAGTGACTCGGAGTGCATTTTTGCCGATATTTCAATTGTTAATAACTTTTAAACCACAAGTGCCATGTTGTTTAAACTGATGTACACTCTAGCTGTGGTTCGTAGCTTTAATTTAAGACCAGCCTGGTTAAAATTTATTCACTAGAAGCCGAGAAAAACGCACGTGTTTAAATTAACGATGTAATCCAGGAATTTGGTTTTGGAGGTGCTGGAAACTGCTAAAAAGGCCGCAAACGCGAGATGGCGCCACGAGGCTGATTATCGATACCTATTACCGATAAACTATAAAAAAATTGATATCTCGGCTTCTGGATGTTGTTTTTCAATAAATTTGGTGTCAAATGAAAGGAAAACGAATCAGCTACACGATAAAAAATACCTCGTTGCTGTAACTATATGCAGTTGGCCGTAATAACAATTTTAATTGTTTAATTGATTATAACAAATGGACTTTACATAGTATAATGTTCACACCTATTGGAGATGGCTTATACATCTCGCTTTAATTTATGTCAACTGGTCATTGTTGTAGCTCGTCGGCAAGTTGAAGTAATCGCATTTGTTTATAATTTCGTTAAACAAATTCAATTATCTCACGTTCTAGCGTGCTGATTTTAATCAACGGCTTCTCCAATTAAATCTCTCGAGTCAAGGAACAGTCTCTTTCCAGTTTAAAACAGTCCGCGTGTATAGTTACTGTGGAATTCTCAAACGGATTCTTAAATTGTTTATAAAAAATAAATAACGCAAGTAGCATGCATAAATCGTATATGATTGTGTAGCAGTATCCTTTACCTTTATATTAAGAAACTAGATCATTATGTTATCATGTTCTCCTGAATCAAATTCCGGATTTTCAGCTGAATTTTTTGCCAGAAGCCTAAAAATGCGCCTTGTCAGGGCTAAATTGCATTTCCAATGATACGAGCTCTGCATTGGTAGACTTATCGTATCAGTCTCTTTTATTATAGTTATTTTAGTGCATGCCTTAGTTGGAATTGTTTTTCCGTATGCAAACAACAGACAATGTATGGATGTGCTGTGTTTGCCGTTTTTATTTCGAACATTATTAGTACTGATTGTTATTGCATACAATCTCACCCCGCGTGATGGTGACAGGCAGAACTTTAACAAGATTCCAATTTACACAACCTGGACCAGTTTGTCCTAATTCGTTAACAAGTTCTGAAAATGTCCCGGTACTTGCCAGAATTGTTTGATTTTTTCACTTATTTCTTGCTGTTCGTTTTATTGTTACTTCACTACAATTACAAATCGAAAATATTCCAATTCTAATTCGTACGATTAATATTTGCCAGATTAAACGAATATTTCTTAAACTGTGCATCAATCATTCTTGTACGTTCAAATTTAGCAAAGTGAAAGTAACATTGTCTGTTACGTATATTAAGTGTGAAGTAGGATCTAGCTCAATTGCAATGAGTTTGCGACGTGACAATATAAGTAGAGTAGACGTTTTTGTTACTATGATAAACTGGATACAACTTTCTAAAGCAATATTTAATATAGTGCGTACATTGATGATCAGTTACTTAAAACTGCTTTACAGTTTAAAAAGTAAACACGGTTAATGTTTAATGAAACTTGCCTGTCTCATATTAACTTTATTTTCGACAGAGCTATTGTCATACAATGTCTTTATGATTGCGTACAGCTAATTAGGTTGTTCAATTGTTTATTAATATAACAATTATTTTGTTGACATTATTGTCGTTGATATGTTTTGATAAAGTGAATCACAGTATGAACGATTGCGTGTAGCATTATTCCTGAGCAAGGTATGTAAATCAAATTATTGGGGAATGGATTATATGTGAAAATGCCTGAAGTATAA
This sequence comes from Nomada ferruginata, assembly GCA_963583965.1. NCBI lineage: Eukaryota > Metazoa > Arthropoda > Insecta > Hymenoptera > Apidae > Nomada > Nomada ferruginata. The sequence continues at coordinate 18,260,472 of OY757213.1, forward strand.
TTTCTTGCAAATAGTAAGCAAATTTCAATTAATCTATACACATGGTTCGTAATCTCATTCTATGAATAGGACCACCTTATAGTATGGTTGCTTCAAAAACGTTTATTGGACCACCTGAACCTTTTATCATTTCAATGAATACAATACAATAAATGCACATAAGAAATTGTATGTTGTAACCGTTGATAATAACAATATTAAAATTAAGTGAATATTTGTCACGTGCAATAATTATATTAAGAATTTGGTAATAATATGTTTAGAATTAATTTGTTCCAACTGCTATTCATATTTCCTAACCAATATTTGATATTAACTATAATTTTAATATCGAACAAAATATACATTTCTCATTCGTAACGCTTCCACTATTTAGGAACACGTGACTAATAATATGTCGTGCAACATATGTAAAACATTTAATAATTGTGCTCAGTTATTTGTAAATAATTCGCATTAAATTACATCGCGTTACAAAACCGTATCATCCGTTTACCGAGAACGATAAATCATCAGAAAATCAGGAGGAAAGGCAATATGTAATGAACATATGTATACGCTGGACAGTCAGATATACCAATCTGAGCTAAAGCATCTCTGGAAAAATTTCGAAGGGAATATTTTCCGCCAACGTATACACTTGACCCTATATTAATAGTTACACCTAGCATTCTATTTATACGTGTTGATTACTCGTTAGTAGATAATGAAGGCGGACGAGAATTATACGGGGATTCCCTGACAATCGTAGACTAGAAATTGTCAGATATAAACGTCACTAGTCTCTCCTGCTTCTTACCTTTGAATTGGCGTCTTGGTTGGCGGTTGGAGGGAGGAGTTCAGAGACAGGATTTCATCCAGTGAACTGAGGGGAAATGGGCCAATCACAGCACAGTGGCGGCCGGTGGATCGGGAGTGTTCGGCTGGGAACGAGGCAAGCATACGGTTCGCTTCGTGAACCTTTCGCAATTCGCTTCAATTCGTCCAGTAGAGAAAGAACGCTCGCCGTGCGATGTGATGTTTCACGCTGCAGTTTATATCTGTTGTATATAGGCAGCTTCGAGCGGATTAATGAAAACGTGCCGTTTCTTGTTTTCTACGATCGTACGCACGTTCGAGACACTTATCGCGGGAATATGTAAGTGATGCGTCGAATTTCGGGCGGAGTTTGTGCGCGACGGTGCTGTTTGACAGTTTGACGCTTCCGCAGCGTCCGAAAGAACCCTTGTTTCTTTTCTGATTCGGCGTGACTGCTAGAGGGACTTCCTAGGCTGCATGCCGATGTTCGATACGTGCTCGTTTCAAATGGATTGATCCTGCCGCTGGGTCGAGAAATTTCGTTCGGTGAGGACACCTTCATTGTCAGTTCCTGCTTCTTTTTTTTTTCTTGTTACGTGCACGAGGAAGAAAACACGATGCCTTCTTACTTGTGTTCTGATACGTGAAAACATTCAATACATAGTTACACGAGTGAATGTTACAACACCACTTGTTCTTTTCCCGTGTACTTTCTGAACAAAGGCATCGGCGTTTGCTTACATATATATTTACATTTTAAATACTTCGTTCTTATTAGGCAAGTCGATTAAAAAAGAGAATCGGTGACTTTCTTTAGTTGCATCGCTACTAGACTTGCTACGCTCGTTTGGAGTCAATGTAAACAGATGGATTAGCATCAGGTGTCATCATTTATATCTTATAAGGGATTATATAAGGAAAAATAAGACGTTCAATGAAAAGTATAACAATTTCGATCGCGAATCGTAATATGTAATAGAGCCTTAAGCATTAGGTGTTACATTTGAATTTTCTACGAAACGCATTGTAAATTGAGTCCAGCATTGTGATTTCAGTATACATGTATACGGTGTACAGGTTACAATACGTTACCCTCCTGGAACAGTGGTATTAATTTTGATGCTAATGCATTTCACCACCCGTACAATTTAACCAGCATTCCCTTCCCTTCACGGCTTTTCGTTGCGAACAATGACTTTCATTCTATCACCACGCGTGCACAATAGAGGTTAGTCGCGACGACTACCGTAAACGTTTGTGCCCACCAAAAAAGCTACGAACTCCCGTATTCTGTAGTGCATATGTATATGTAAACATATACATATATGCGTACGTACAACCTGCCCTGCTGAAACGTCCGCACTACTCCAAATGCCCACCGGGGTTAGGCTCCTCAAATGCTGAAAAGTGCGCAAGTTAGATATGTGAATGTATTATATCTCTCTTATATCTCATTCTCTGTGGTGACTATAGAAATGTGCATAAAAGTGGAGAGGGTGGGGGCGTTTGAGCGCGAAACGTTTTACACGGACGGACTGTACGCACATACATACGTATATATACCACATAGATTTAGAAAGTATAAATTTTTGCCCGCTTGCGTAATTCATTTTTGGCTACGTTGCTTCGACCTTTGGCACTTCTCGATCGTTTTTACTCGCGGTAAGTAACGTTAGCAGGATTATACGAGGCACCGTGAGTCTTCAGTAGAATTGTTGCCCTTTCGACCATGGTCGTGTGGCGCAAATATGTATTCTGTGTAACGTAAACGAAGGAGTAGGCGAGCGTGCGAAATTCGAGTAGGTACGCGTATCGCGATTTCCCGTTTCGGTTCTGCGAATAGCTACGTAGAAATTCAATCCATTCGATAACTACGAGAATCGGAGCAGCTAAATTGCTCTCGCACGAAAAATGCACGTTCGTGCACGAGTTTGTCCGATTTACTCATTTCCAGTTTGATCTTTGAATCGATTCGATGCGTTTCAATTTTATGATAGAGTAGTGCAGTATTTTTTGTGAACGTGTCGGTCGCTTCGAACTGCCGGCAGTTTCGAAACCTTCTCTCTTAGGAGCATACTTGCCTAATTTTTCTGTTCCTTGGCGTATGACCTTCGACAACCAGCCATCGAAGATTCGCTTGTCTACTTCGCCAGACTCACAGCGTCCTTATTTGCTACACAGGGTGTTAAAAGAAAAGGTCTAAACCTTTGGACCCATAGTACGCATCGAGGGGAATAAAACACGTCTACTGAATATAAGTCTCAACATCAATTCCTCGTTGTACGATCTTGTACTCACTTACGATATCGAATGCTTTTAATATTCTCCGTTCGGGATTCCTCGCAGACCTGTAAATCACTGAAGAACTCTGGGACGTATAGACAATGGTCGCGCGGGGAAAGTTACACAGAAAACTAGATATTGGAGCGAAGGGATTGATTTTCGAACCTATTGGTATTAGACACTTCTTATTGTTAGTCTTCGCGATGTGTACCTACTGGAACAAGTCCACAAAGCTTTAGATCCCTTTACTTTAACACCCTGTATAAGAGCTTATACATAACGAAGTCATATCGAACTATGCCATAGCATGTTTATAGATCTCATTTCACGATAATACAATCTGGATGTTTTAATTGACATTGATATTACTGTTATCACTCGTTGCCCTTCATATTAGAACGGACATGCTAATCCGAAAGTTAATCCCGATGTCAATAATTTAACATTAAATGTAATTACGTAAGAATTCGCCAATAAAGAACCCTGATGGCTCTTCCTGAAACAGAATTTTCTATAGAGAAATTTTCTACGTCATTTATCATACTTGGTTCCGCATCGTAATTCAATAGATCCGCATGGCTAATCCGAAGACTCATTTGATTTTCTGCACTAGCAGGCGAGTTTCCGTGTATTATCCTATCCTATCATCGTGTATTATCAAAATCACGTTGGTCGAACAATAGGACAGGAATCGTTAACTTTGTTCGCCCGGCTTGTTTACTAGGATAAGTCGGCACGGAAGTGATAATGTTCGCCTCTAAACGGTTTCCTGGCGTCTCTTTACGATCGTAAATACAGGGAATTTCTGTTATTTTCACCTGCTCCTCCTAAGCACGTGCTTTCGAAGCGAAAAAAACAATTATCGTGGTTCGCCCGCGAATTTGCTCGGTACACTCGAAAATCGCATAAAATTAACCGATTCAGATCCTCGTGACTGGAAATCGTGACCGTTGTTTACTATGTACATGCATATTATTTGAAGTAACGAGCCGGTTAAAAATTGACGCTCTGTTTATTTTTCGCGCATTGAAAGAGTAAGTTGGTAGGGAAATATTGATCTTGGATGTAACACGGTCTCCTGGTTAATTGACGATTTGTATTGAATTCATACGTACTGTATATGTCTCTCATCATATTTCTATCATTTTGTATGATTGTACATACATTTATACTTGATGAATTTGTAGATTAGCGGTCCCCTCACGGACTTCGATGATTTACACGACTTTCAAAAAATTCACTTGCGAGTTAACGATATATTCTTATATTTAAATTTATATATAAACTATAGAAACGTTGTGTATATGAAGCTTCTGAACAATATCCTTTTCTTATATTATTATCTGTATATTAAAGGTTTCATTTATTAATATTGTTGGTCGTGCGTAATTTTCGGCCACCATTCGGTGAATTGAAATTTGTCGACATTCTCTTTAATAATTTTATGAATATATTAAGGAGGCATTGTCTGTTTCGTTTAAATTGGATAGTCTGCTGATGTTCATTCGTTGGTGCCAGCGTAGAACGAAAAATAGCATTTACAACCAAGTATTGAACAAAAGGGGGAGACAATATAAAAATGTTGGTAATGTTATCTACACCTCTCTGAATCAGGGGAATTCAGAGAAGTGCAATAAACCAGGCGTGTACCTAATAAATTCGAATGGACTTAGTCAAAAGAGGTGTACATATTATGCACGCCTTAATTCGAATTTGTTTGGCCGTGAGAAAACAATAAAGCAAGTATTATACGAGTGAGTGAATGGTAAACATGCGAAGTAAGGTAACTTGCTTATGAATATAGATTTTTATGAGCAGGGAATAATATAATAAAAGGGACTGGTATATATATTATAAATTATCTTCATCGATAGTAAAGCAACTGGGAATTGCAGGTAATGTCGATAACATCAGCTACTATGTGGTCATAAAGTTCGTAGTTAATAATCACAGTATTTGAAATATAATAGGTACCTACATGGATGCACGAAATAAATGGGGTCAGAGTAAATTCGAAACGTATTTCGTATCTCTTTTTTCCCAGATAACCAATTCTGTTGCTGTTATCCGTTAGTCATTACTATATCTCTGTGTAAAAATCAACCTAATTAAAGTCTGCTCGTGCATTTCCACCGATACACCTGAAAATATCACGGATACATATTGTGAAAAACGCCGACAAGTAAAGCCACTTGGAAGAGTACCAACCTGCTATGTATTTCATCGCGTGATAATGTCGAAACGTTTTTACCATTCTTTCGCGCTGGGTGGATGGATGCCCGATAAAAGTTTAACCAGGTCAACAGTGTATTTTATTCGTGTGCATTGGTACTAGAATCGCCCACACGACATGCAAATCCTCTAAAATTCAAAACCTGACAAAAAAGAGGAAAAAAGTAACGATAAATATATACAATGGTAGTATGTAATTCTCTTGATTATTCTGTGATTCAAATACAGCATTATCCGGATTTTCTGCTATATGTACAAACGTTCTATTATCCCAACATTATATTTATGTGCAGCATTTACTTTTAATTTGAACAGTATGTTTAAGCGTTATTAGTTCTATTCGGTTAAAACCGGAGATAGGAACGAATTTTCTTCTTTGCAGCAATGTAGCCTTGATCCTTCTTGTGAAGCTGTTAATAAAAAAAAGGATGAATCTATTAAAGCAGCGTTCTTTTCCATTTAAACTCACATCACTTATACAACCGATGAATTAAGGAATGTGAATAATATCCGCATAGTCACCTGATTAAATGTTTTAAACGATTACGCAAAAATATATGCAGAACGATTGTGATTAATGACCGGCGAAAACGCAGACGAAGAAGTGAAGCAACTTTCGAGAAAACTGAAGTTAAACGTACATTTATATTTCCCTATCGATTCGAATGACCGTGTTTGCACTGTATGTATTTATTAAAGACCTTTCGATAAAAGCACGACTTGGGAAATTTTCTGAAAATATGTCAGATATATTGGAAGTTATCAAAACTCGAATATACCAAACTGGAATGACTTAAGACCGAGGAGTCCGCGTGGTTATTTTGATAAATGTAGACATTTTAGCGTGCTGATAACAAGCAATAGTTATTTATTGGTTTACTAAATTAGTACGCAGTATGTTCAAATATCAAGTGCATACATATTTCATTATGTAATAGAAATTATCATACAGTGCTGGCTAAAAGCATAATACTGCATTCCAACTGAGTTTTCTTCGTATGCCGAAGAAGGGCACGATGGCATTAAATATGTGGGAATCAACCTGTTATTGTGTGCTAAAAGGTCTACATCTTAATTATTTGTGACTGAGTTTTTTCCGTTTTTAGCGGTGCAGGAGAAATTAGGAAAAAACTGGTTGAAAGTAACCAGAGATGCAGGTTATAGATTAATTTTTATCACGAACAATAATAACAATAATAATGATAGTGATAATGATAACTAGTAATAAGTTATATATTTCTATGAATCAGTCGATAGAATATTCATTTGCCGTGAAAAGAAATACCTATTATTTACAAAAACAATAAAGGAATACAATAAAAGTTACCTGTTCTGAAAAGTAACATTTTCGGAGTGTAACAGTTCACCTCTTAAACTTTTCTCAATCAGATAACAATCGGTTTCTTAAAATATCCCTTACATATTTTCGAGTATCTATGTGAGTAGACTTACCTTATAAAAGTATGACTCATTTTATACCGAATTGATTCTCCGTAATTTCCATTTATTTCAAGGCCAGGACTTTTATTGCTTCACACGCATTTACACATGGCAGAAGCGAAAGAGAACATGAATATTATCTGACTTAGAATCTTTAATATAGATGGTAAGGACCTGAAAGGAAAGATGTATATTTTAATTTATAGCATTTCCTTTATATACCGTACTACAATGCATCCATAAAATATACGTGGAACAAAATGACGACTCATACATCAAAATGTGTGTCGCGATGCATAATGATTTATTGTAAGATAAGTAACAAAAAAGCAGCACTGCAATATAATAAAATAATTCTGTATAATTTATCGTAAAAGAAATGAGAGTAAAGACAACATCGCAATATTACAAAATATGGAGGACAATAAGGACATCAATGTTCTGATCGATATACCATATCGATCCCCCAGTCAACGTGTTAATACTGTACGTCTTACTTGAACGTAGACCATCCTATTGTTAGTAATCTTTACATATACGTACTTAACAATCTACTCGATGTGCCCAATTCCGTTTTTGAACATGTAATCCGCATATGCCGTACATTTTACTATCGGATTTTCCAGGAAATGTTTATCAATGATACTGGGTGGGTGTTGAGCCATGCCGAGAAGTTAAAAAAGGAGTAATAAAAACGCAGTATCGGGTATCTAAGACGGGAGCCTGTTAACAACGATCCAACGCGTGTTTGCATATCATTTCGGATACGCACCTCATGGATTATCTATGTATATTCCGTTCTATTTTCTCACGAACGAGAAATTCGCGCGGGGCAGTAAGTCTTTCTTCCACATCTACGATTTATAGGTTTCTTTCCCTTTTTTTTCTTCCTTTTTCACAGAGATGTGCTTTCAAAAGAGCCGCATTGGCTTTCCTTTTACCGCTTTTGTAGTTTTACGACGTATTTTGACATCGGTTTATATAATTTGCTACTTTTATATAACGTGCCTCTGTCTATTTTACACATCTTGGATATCTGCCCCGGTATATAATTTCACGACAAAATTCTCGCATCATTCGTGAATTTCGCCGCTGTTTATTTTTCCGACATTTTGCAAGCTCGTTTAGATAGTAAATCAGAACGTTTGCAAGCTTCGTAGTTAATGCTTCCGTAACAGTTTGCTTTTAACGTGGACGAATCGGAGCTTTTGAATGCTCTGCGCGGAGTTCGATGTTTCCTGAGGTCAGCAACTCCGAGCAACATTGATATTCTTTTTTGTCCATAACAATTAACGCGCATTTACGACTTCGGTTGATAGCCCGCAATGGCCTCTGTGCCTTTGGATTTATATATGTCTGACTTGAATTTGCAAAGAATTATTTATCCGATGTACACGGCGTGTACATTATTTGTCCATTTCGACCAATACTGCAATAATAGATTGTGCGTAAAATTATGATGATTATGATTTATTCGATTGATGTCATACGCAAACTATTGTGAAAGCAATATAATATTCTTACATAATGAATAGTTTTTAACTAATAATAGTTTGTGTATCATTATAGTTTGTTATGAGTTACAACGTATTGTGAAAGCTTGCAGTGTATTAGACGAATATTTTTAGATTTCTGAAAACAAGGTGGTAATGTGCACTGACATAGCTACCGTCATGTGATGGAGTATTGATAATCACTATACGCACGTATGTGTACCAGGAAAATTCTGGTGAAAATCAATTTGCAACCGAAATTCTAACGGGATTGAAGTTAAATAGGACCGACAGTAAAATATATTTACCAGTTTATAATTACATTAAAACGGTATTAAACGGTCTACCATTACTAATTAATTTATTGAGAAAAAGCGTAACACGAAAAGAAAATTTGTCGATTTTCTATTAAATTGTAGAATTAATTCTAGTTTGATCAAAAGAAAAGCTCGGCGTTGTGTTTTGTATTATAACACAGTTTATCTCGTGTGGAACATTAAAATATTCCAACTGTAGAGAATTACAAATATTATAGTGAAGGATTTTTAGTGCAGGATGCAACGCGTAGCAATTTGCAAACATGCGTTTTAGATAAGATTTTAGCATATTTGGAGATACTGCCGGAAACTGTCAGAAGTTTAATTAATACACTACATCTTATAAAAACTTCAATGCTTATATTCCAAGCAGAATATTTTTATTCAACGTTATTTATATAGTTATATATTTTGATAACACTCTCCTACATCTTAGACTACTGAAACCGTATACATATTTCGCAATCTGACACACTTGCTAAACTTCTAAATAATAACAATATTAATCACGCATGATTCGTATTATCATCATCAGCATAATACGCGAGATACTAGATCACTTCACCAGTTTCATTTCTGCAGACTACCATAAAACAAATTCAGAACATCTATGCACATACTTATGGAGTGCACATTAGTAGATATTGTTTATGTGCTTGTGGTGGAGTCTACGCATTGAAAATTGAAAAATTGATATTAATTTAATGTGCTGCATATGTAGCCGAACGAAATGTTAAGTTAATCAAAAGTGAAAGTGCGTACAGCTTGCGCAAGAAATAAAAAAGAATAAATATAATTCTGTGTTTTCGCAAGAATTACGATTCAACGTTGGCTTGATATAATATTATATTTTTCATAAAAAGTACTGTGCTAGAATACGTTACTGTGTTAGATACATCGATACGTTGACCGTTTTGTCTCCTGCGATCGAAATCACATTAAAATTAGCAGACATGTCCAAATGATTAATTCATGTCCCCCATATCATTCGCCAGAAGGAAAGGACTTTGAAACCGCACGTGTATGCCGATGAGTTGGCAGACCAGCAGCTTGTTATATTATAGTTGCTGTACGAATAGTATACAGGATGTTCGAAAATAGATGGTATAACAATATAAAGCGGATGCTGCAGCAGAAGTTAAAATTTGAGATTGTAGGAAAATCAGTTTTAAAATAATTTTTGGAACTTTATTGAAAATCTGATTACAATTACGTGAAAATTTGATTACAATTTGATCGTGGTTCATGATTACTTTCCACGACTGCAAATAATTTCGAATTTAACTGCAAATGAGAACTGACCGCGATTCCTATCGGTTGCAGCGTGGAATCAAAGTCCGTGACTTGGATAAATTCTCACGAGACTGCACGTTACGCGAAGCGTAATCTATTAAAAGCCCCTTTATGCGCACATTTTGAAACGTACACCTTATTTGGTTGGAGATTTTGTAAGACCAGCGTCTGGAGCCTTGGTAGACAGCGAGTTTTAATAATCAAGCATTGCGTATACTACTTGGAGCGTCTATACATATAGTGAGGGACAAAAGTATTGGCACATTACACGATTCAGAATGAGAACGTACATTGTCGTTTAAAAGTAGCGGAGCACTTGGTTGATTAGAAACGAATGTCTGGAAAATGTTATGAAATCGTTGATAAATTAAAATAAATTTGGTATCGCATTAGCGCACGCGTTCGATAAATAATCTGGGAGATTATTTGTATTTAATATTGATAATTCACGCGTCTTTTGTAATACGTAATGGATAATACAAAGTAATATACACGTGTTACAGAGACTTCTTATATTTGGATTGGACAAAAGTAATTAATTAGATTATTTTTGGTGACGATGTAATCGATTAATTTATCGTCGTAAAAAATGTGGCAATATAGTTTTCCAGGTGTAACCTAAACTCTCCGAATCATTTCGCAATTAGAAATATTGTCGCAGACACAAATTTACAAAAATTAACTTTAATTTTAACTCACTTGTTACAGTGCGTGGGCTACAGTACAGTTAATAATATTTAATAATTAAATATTCAACTGATCAAAGTGTTCTTCTCGGTTTGATATTGCTTTAAATAATCATAGTAATCTATCTGTTAGTATTTTAATTGCTTTTAAACTAATTTTCTTTTGCGACACCTTTAAGCACTTCCTCAAATCTAGACAAGGCTTCGTTTTAATTATTTCTAAACTAATTTCCTTCCACGCTTATGTAAATACGTCTACCAGTCATTTTGCGACTTCGGACATGTTGGTAGTTAGCACTGATTGTTGTGTAACAGCTGTTTCATTAAGTTTTGTGTTTATGAACACGGCCATTATTATTGTATTTTAGATAAACCACTTGCACATGATAATCAATATTAAAATTTCATGATACTCCATTATGCACGCAGCTGTAATACATAATAAGATATGATAATATCAATGTAGGTGCATCTATTAATAAATTAAACTGAACTCTGTCCAAAAATGAACAAGAACTAGTGCACGTCCAGAGTACTATAGTAAATCAGATGACAACGAAGTTCGACTTACATGAATATGTGCATTTAGCATGTGGAATACTGTATTCATACAGTCTTATCTTTCGTTTTTGCGACTCTTTTCGTTTTCGAAGTACACCTCGACGACTGATGTACAGTCTGTTTCACAAGAACGTGGACGCGATATTTTGATATCGTGATACCTATTGTGTCGGAGCTTGTATCTATGTCAACATACGAAGTATCCTCTGATACGCAATGGACCAAGTTCTCTTAGTACCCTTTCCATCATTGAAAGGTACAGATCATTTCGAAATGAGTGCCGTATACGCTAAACGCTTTGAAGCGGTCTTCTTGTGTCCGTCCCCCGAAAGAGCCCAAAATGAGTGTTAGAGATGCAGCAAAATAACTGCATAGGTCTCACGAATTAGTGAGCAAATGGGTGCAACGGTATAAAGAAGGAAAGTGTGTCGACGACTTTCCAAATCGCGATGCAAAATAAAAAAGTTCGTGGTTTTGGGACATTATCCGTCTATACGGATAATTTAAATGCACCAGAAATGATCAAATTATATGAAAGTGGTCTCCTAACATCAGTGAACCGTTCGGCTGATGGAACTAGAGGGTAGTGGAAATTTCAAGAGGATAATGATCCGAAACACCGAAGCAGCCTTTCCCCGGAATGGAAAACGAGTGACGGTATCAACGTGTTGGATCGGTCATCTCAGACCCCTAATGCCAATCCGATAGAAAATGTTTGATCTATTATGCAGTAAAAGCTCCGAATAAAGCGGATTTTAAAATGAAGAGCCCTAGTTCGTCGTAATCGAGAAATATGAAGGCCTCATACGCCGAACAGATGGTCGAAAGTATGCCCAGACGCTGTCAGGGAATAATCGCAAATGGTGGAGATTGGGCACACTACGAATTAAATGCGCAGTAACTTTTTAGATGTACTATCGATTTATATAAAATTTTTTACAAAAAATAATTATCCACACAGAGATATCGTGTCCACGCTCTTGTGAAACATACTGTACGTACATTGTACATATATATTTTACGCTTAACAACTTTCGTTTGTCTAACGCATGTTAAACTTTAATGTGCGAGGTGTGAAACGCTTATTGTTAGTCCAACCGATTCGTAACGTCAGAACCTTCGAAATGGCGAAATTTGCGTCATTAACCGTGGTGCACGAACCAGGAACCCGCATAGGAACAGCATGATGTCCGCTCGTGATATTCCTCTTTTTCATTCTTCTTCATTCGTTGTGTGCTCGATTTACGGTACTAAACCAAGTCGGAAGTAGACGTTCTAATTACACCCCGTAGCAGATACATGCGCCTAGTTCTGTTTGAAAACGGATAATGCACATATTATATGAAATGTTAGGTAGAGATGTTAATGATACTGATCGAGAGTTTGGAATGATATAAATTGCAAATGAACACATTTTTTCGAACGGTTTGCTCACCTCTGTTAATTGCGACTAATAATAGGAGGAACAGCAGTGAGTTTTCATAGCTGACTTCAAAGCGTTTTGAATCCAAGAAATATCTAGTGGAACAGTTTTCTTGCAATTCGGCAGGACGGTGATTTTTGTACGAAAGTGTGTTAATGTCTTCGAAAAATACAGGAGGTTCGCTTTAACGGTTTTTCTTCGTTTCGTTCGCGACAATGTGACAAAGTTTGACTGAAAAATGGAAGTTTACTTGCACGTAGTAAAAACTGTACAGCGATGCGAAATATATATTAGGAAAATATTTTTCCTTTATCTGAAAACCAGGGTCGCATTGAGTTGTTTTCTTTTAAATCGAACCAGATATATTATATATATTTTATCTTTTTCGAAGAACTATCGTGGAGAGAATTAATTGCAATACGAATCTTACGAGTATCACAATCTGTCACTTTTATACATAATAATTGAATAATTCATTTCCTTTCTTTTCCGCACACTTCATTTGCGTATACATATACATGTACAGACACTTTGTAGGACACAGTGTAAAAATTTCATGCTTTCTAGGAAATCAACATGAAAATAAGACACGAGTACAAAGGAGGCCACACAAAAGGATTCCTGTTGATAGCTGATCAAATATTCGTATATCTCAGGAACTCGTTATCTAATTATACATTCTGTTCGTTTCACTAACACATATCAAGCAAGCAATTCATTTTAATGAATTTCTTCATCGTTTCCTGAGACTCCAATATTTTAGCATGCTATTCTATTTTCGTACGACGGCGTTCGTTTGATACTTTGTTTTGTTGTTGTTAACGTGATTGATTAGTATTCCCATCGAAAACCAGATTTTAACGGGTGTACCTGTGGACAAAGTGTGTTCAGTCAACAGGATGGTATCCCATTGACAAACTGATTCCCACATTCATCCGCCTCATAATAATTACTAATGTGCGCAACCTAAAAAAAGAACGTAACTGTCGATGACGTTCTTGAATTATTATAGGGGTGTTCATTAATGTTGGGATCAGTGCATCGTTTAACTCACTGAATTATAGAGTAGAAGCCCGAACCACTTAAAGGCTGACGTTATATTTCGATAAAGAATAACTTCCGTTTCTTTAACGAATAAAAAAAAACGGGACTGTTTCAATAAAGTAATGTTCCAGTGTAAAGAATTTTTGTCTCGTGAGGATATTATGGTGACGATTATTTATCAACCAAAGCTGTTCATTCATAAACAAAAAGAACGAATATTATTCTGTACAGTACAGAGCTGCAAATAATTCTGCCAATGTTCAAACTGGTACCTCTCTCTACAGAATTACAATTGGCCATACCAATGAGTATCTACTCAAATTCGGTCAAGCAATACAATTTAACGAGGGCGCCTGTCATGTGTATATAATTTCTCGTGATTAAGCCTTGAGCTTAACTCCAGTCGAACTACAGCATGGGCAACAATATAATTTGGCACTACGACAAATACACGAAGGGGCAGACTCACTGCTACAAATATGTTCTTAGATTAATGCCTGGCAAAGTTCAAGAGAAATTTCGAGTCCGCCAAGAATTAAATGTGAGTGAAGAGTAAAGTAGAACCTCGATTAACCGGGTCGTGATTATTGGTGGACTCGATTATCCGAGGCCTCGAACTTACTAATTAACAATTACATGCGCAAGTAATCCATGGGCTTATATGTGTACGTACACAGCCGGCTAAAAGTTTGGAGCAATTTCCATAGTTCTATAATATTGTGCAAATATTGAATGGCTTGTTAATGATATGTTTCAATGTTGAACATTTTTACAAGAATTTTTACATAGTTTGAAATTCGTGGTTTCCTTTTTACCCAGACATTATGATTGTACGAATGCCAGAGAGTTACTTACAATTACAGAAATTGCTTGAAATAATTTCTTTCTGCATTGATGTACAGAGATTGTCGGAAACGTGCAACTGAAGTAATTGACGTGGAATGGCTTCGCGAACATTTTTCTTGGACATTGTTTGACATCGATTTCGTCACGGATCCGTAGTGGCAAACGCGACCCTACGTGGACTAGAAATAGCGTACAGTGGTTGACGTGACCCAACGTGCATTAGAAATCTGTTTTAAATGAGATTGAGGATACGATTTTTGTACAAAAAGGTTGCTGCCTGTTCTTTCCCCTTCAAGCTTCGCCGTAAGATTTCTCGGATCAAGGTGAAGCAATCAAACGATCAGCAGGAATTTCCAGCAGTTTCCAAGTTATGAAACATTTAACGCTGCTTCTCATTACACACGACGCAAAACATATACAAACGGCCCTAATTTTTAAACAGAACACTCTTGGAATATTTAACCGAGAGATTCCAGACACATGCCAATCTGTAGAGACAAACATACTGTTAAAATTAGCCCTTTGCAGAGGAATGCCCTCAAATGAACGGTATCATGCTTTTACTTTCTTGTTCCGAGAGTCAATAATATGATTGCATTATCTTTATCATCGTTGCGTAAATTTCCTACTTCGCAATAATTTGTTTTTTCCGTCATTATTTTTCTGCTACTGTTTTTAATAAGATTGTTCTATAACCTTTGGATTATAATCTTCCCGCGGGAAAGAAAGCTGTAAATATATCTACTCTGACTGTTCCGAAACGGTCAGTAAAATACACGATTACGTAACAACGCGAACGAAGTATCAAAATTGTAATGCACATTTGAAAATATACAGTCAGAGATAATATTAACTGAGCGGAGTGGTGGAAATAATTTTTATCAAAATAAAAATAGAATGAAACAATAAAATAATGTTTATTACATTGTACATGTGATAAAATTCTGATTAAACGAAATATACAGTTGATGATAATGTTAACTAGTTCACTTATCTTTGTCGCCATTTAAAAATTATCGTACGCCTGATCTGATTTGTTTGTATTGTCAAGCTTTCCGCAATTAGCAGAAGTATCTGGTTCGAACATACCTGCGGCAAGCAATTTGCAACCTTATTCCGAGTTGCATAACATCTGTAATTTTCCGTTACTCTGTTTCTTCGTCAATGTAATTGCAATTGGATCATTTACAACTTCCCTTCGTCGTTTCGCAATTAGTTACCGTAGTGAGCGCTGACATCGCAATAAGTATTAAAGAGTATCTGCACGTCTTACTGTACCCCGATACGTTGCGTCGAAGTCGATAAATAAATTAATTCGCCATTTAGCTTCTGTGGCTATCACTGTATGTTTCCGTGCGGGACGCATTATAATTCCATGTGAACGGTTTCACTGTTAGCTTTATTCTTTAATTGCGCGTCACTATACTGTATAGTAAGTATTATGCTTGAGCCTCTTAATCATATCGTTTGTGTAGTCTCTATAGTTACCAAGTAGCAGGCCTTTCCGCATTGATTGGATTATGATGCAAAATGGGGAAATTTACTTTATATTTATGGTGTATATTATATCTTTCTTCTTTTTTTATTTATTTCAAGTTGCATCAACTATTCAAATGATTCTCTTTCTTTTTTAAATATTGAATTGATAAAAGGTAGCGTGTTATATTTATCAACGATAGAAACAGAATTGCATATTTTCGAAACAAGTTCTTGCTGTTGTTAGATTCTGACGAAAGTAGTGAGCTGCTGATAAATAGTATAAATATTAAATCATAATGATATTCTAATTTTAATGAAGCATTTTTCAATCTGTTGCGTGTTTTTCAATAAAAAAAAATAGAGGAAGACTAACTTTGAAACTCAGTTTACTAGAAATTTAATATATTTGTAACACAATGCTTCTTAATATCAATTTCAATAATTAATACGAGGTTCAGTAATAAAAACAGTATGACATTTTTAACTTTTTAACAAGCCCACAGTATTATTTAAAAATATGTGTGTTATAATTTAGTATTTACTTTCATTTTGGGATACTGTTTTCGTACATAATACTTGTGTCCTGTGCATTATTGAAATTAATCTTACGAGCACAAATGTTGTCAAAGTCTGGATAAATATTGGCCTTGGGGCAAGTGCCATATTTTTCCTCCGGTAGCAATCATTTTCCTCGGGACATTTTATCAATAACAATGGAAACATTTAGGGCGATAGAGCTGTAATAAATATAGAGTGTCCCGCTTAACTTTTCCATCTCCAATATCTCGGTTATTACTTGTGATAGGGAAGAGTATCGAAGAAATGAATTGCTTTCCTTTCAGGAGGCAAATATTTTTATGTAACTGTCTGTTTTACCTATTTTTCTTTCGTGGGTATCAGGAGCTGTCGTACTCCAGGTCTTTTCAATGTTAATTGCATTTTATGATTCAACTCGTTTCTGTCCGTTACGAAACTGTGAAAGCAAATCTATATCACTCTACTAGATAAAACGGTGGCTCGTATAAAAACGATTCTTTATAGAAATATTTGCTCCTTTGAAAGAAATAATTTCTTCCCGCGCGTTTTTTCCTCATTATTTTCATTACAGTTTTACATACCAACAAAGACAACGATGATGTTGGATATGCTCAATTTGGATGAAGCTTTCTGTACAAGGTGCTTTACATTTTCAAACAAATTAAGCACAACAAGAACTGAAATAACCTAAAGCTGGCTAAGGCTATAGAATCTATTGGAACATGATTTATATAATAGAATATTTAAATAACAGGAGGTTGAATAGTTATTAAAATACAATATACAAATCGAACCGGTTAAGTAGCTTAAAACGAATGTTACAATGTTCCACTTCAAGAATTACCTGGTCATTTTACATTGAATTATACGTTTCTGAACTTATCGAAACGCACATTCATGGTTATTGGCATGCGCGGGGGGAGTGCGATATATCCTTTAACTGCTACTTGAAGGTTAAATGTAAAAGTTTTCTTTGCAATAAATAACATTCTTTAATGGAACAACGGGGAAAAATTAAATTGGGATTTCGTACAGTCGTTTTATTTTACCGGCAATACAGTTTCGGAGTTTAGTTTTGACAATAAAATACGTCTTAAATTGTTTTTTGTACTATTCATTAGAATGTGATTGTGAATTAATTTCAAGGTATATACCAACTCGTGCATTACACGATAATTTGTGTAACGGATGTAAGATTGAAAAGCAAGGTGCATTTTTCATTTACAATTATTGCGGTCAATGTTGAAACCACCGTACAGTTTAAACCTTGCAAACCTATATGGTTTTTTAACTAGAAACTTACCATGCCATTAGCTGGAATTTTCAGAACAGAGCAAAAGTTTCTATTCGATTAAAACTTTTCTTTGCAGCCGGACAATGTAAAAGTTTATCATTTATTTAAAATCCAAACTATTTTTGTGGGAACAGAAAATGTAACAGCGGAGAAATTATTATTTTTCTTTTAAGAACAGATGTAAGTTTTTATAATTTTGTTACCAATTTCATTATATCAGGAAAATTTTCTTTCCTGTCCACATGTATGTATACCGATTGTTTTTTGTAATTAATAACATTTGGACCGCGTGTACTGAAAGAGGAAAAAAGGCACGGAATAACTATTTCACAAGAACGGTTTCGTATCGACACAAATTTCATTTTCACAAGCCAATGGAAAAGTTCGCCTCGAAGGTTGCCTTTTCGATTTCATTGCCACGAACGGTTGAAAATCATGTTTCTCTTATCGCTACGACTGTTCCTTGTGCAAAACGCAATTTATGCGAACATCCTTGGCGATTTTGTAAAGTTCATGCGATCGACGTCACGCGGAAATCTTGGTGCAGTGTTCTCGTGGCGAATTCAATAGAATCGTTACTCAAAGTCGAAAAAATGTATGGATTGTTGAAATACGGGGAAGTTTGTTAAACTTTCTCGTCCTTTTGACGTCCGTGAACGATTAAGGTGGTTAATGTTATTCCTGAATTACTAAAACGTGTCCACTCACACGATATGTGTATCACAAGAAATGCAGTCACTTACAAAAGTTTACATACAGTTCTTGAAATTAAAACATTTATATGTATACAAAATCCAAGGGTTTGCATGATAGGCTTGAGGTACATTATTTTATAACTAAGATTAAGGACATTTTGAACAGTGGTTCAGTTTTTCGTATATGTTTATAAAGCATCTAATACGATAACACCTAACAATACACTTTGATGCAATCAAATTCTGTGCATACGTTGTATTATAATATTCCAGCAGAGAAAACTTGGCGGTAAATGGCCAATTTAGTTATATATAAATAAAAGCCAATGTCTTTGCGAAAGCAGACAACGATTGATAGTGGGAATGAAGAAGAAAAGATTGGTTTCGTCGGTACCACGACTTTCGTTTAATAAGATTAGTGGATCCTTTCCAATTTAATGGCACACATGAACAAGTTGAACAACACATTACTTCTATTAATGTTTAAAAGAGGCAAACTGATTGAAATTTTGGTTTCGTGCCAACCGTGGAATTTATGCAATATACTCGTACTACGAAAACGTGAAATCCCGATAAGATTGCGGCTATACTTGAGGATACTTTAAATTCATCAGATAGCAATGCAATAAATCATTCGTGGTGCCACCTTGGGCTCCTGAATCTAAATTTAGAAATCGTTTAAATTTAGAAGATTCCTGCGTATTTTTATAATATATATCTTTATATATATATTATTTGTTTAATGGCCATTTATATTTTTAATTTGATAAATCGATCAGAAGCTGAACTTGTATTTCGGGTTTTTTTATTTAGAACAAAAAGCGTACATATACTGGAAACGTTCGCATATATTATAATTTTTTTTAGCATTCACTTTCTCTCTATTATTACATTCGGGAAGTTAAATCACGTCATTATTTTTTTTATTCTTCCTTTTAATAGCAGATTTTGAACCGCATCGATTGCTTGGTCATGTGGGACGAATTTAAATCCCTATTTAAATTATGTTAAAATAATTAATCGTTTATATTATTATAAACAGTTATTGTACAAAGTTAGTTATTATTATTCTTCAAAATGTTAGCGACGCGTTAATGGTTTGTTGGCAAAATTTGTCAAAAGTTAAAGCTGCGAAATTTACATCTTACAATTAGCTAGACAGTTTATACAGGCTTTCTCGATAGAAATGGGGACATGTATGTTGTATCTACATACATATATACATATACAAGTAATACCAGCTGGTTTTTTTTAAAAAACTTCCCATTGGATTCATTGATTTAATCAAGTTTTTAATCCTTTTGCTACGATTGGCCGATGTATCACATTGTTGATTGGTCACGAGTGTACTTGTGTTTGTACATGCACCAATTTCTGCAATTATTACAGTGAAACAATATGTAAATTGTTGATTACAATATTGTTGCTTAAAGTCCGGGACTTCCTTCATAGTAATTTAATGCAGTTTTCTTATCAACTACTTACCGTGCCAACTTACCTGCGCAATGAACGAAAATAATCCGAACTAAATTGTACTTTGCGGGGTTCAAGGTTCCATAACACTAATGACGATGTACAAAAAATAGAAATGTTCGCTAGTTGTAATAGTTTTCGAGGAAACAGATTTAATAATTGAAACGGGTCACCTTGTATGTGAAAGTAATAAAGTTGAGCCAACTTTATGTAATATAGGGGACAGAGGAAAGTATTTTCTATAATGAATGACCGTTACAATTGAATGATACTTTCACAGTTT
This sequence comes from Nomada ferruginata, assembly GCA_963583965.1. NCBI lineage: Eukaryota > Metazoa > Arthropoda > Insecta > Hymenoptera > Apidae > Nomada > Nomada ferruginata. Next base: position 18,280,649 of record OY757213.1, read on the forward strand.
TTAGAATGATACGTACACGACGCTTAACGCTGTCGAAAAGAAAAAGTTAGACGTCAACATTCATTTTGTCTTCGGCAGAATTCACTTCGAGCATTGTTTAAAAAGAAATGTGTAAAAAAAGCTTTCTTGTTCGCGCCGCGGATTGTGCTTACAGTTCAGAGTGAGTTTTAAATAACATAAAAACGCATCGGCGTATTTTGACAGCTTGACATCGTTTCTTTATACTGGAGAACGAACGTTTTTCTGTCCTTCTTCGTTTCTTCTTTTTTCGGGTTAGATTCATGGTAACGTTTAGGTGATAGTTTAGGTCGTAATTTTAGCTGGCTACGTTCATTTTTCTACTATAGTAGAGTATTCTTTAACTTGTGAAATGGATACGAGCATTATATTGTATTACTATAGTAATTGATTATTGTAGATTGTAAATTATAATTATATAAAGTAGAACCTCGGTTAATGGGATCGCAAATTTCATAAGAATATGGTGGATAAAATGATTCCTATCCAACTTATTTTGAATGAAATAATAAGGTACACATTTCTGTAATAGGTATCAATTATAATTAATTTTAGAAAGTTATGTATCTATTCTTTTATACAAAGTATAACAAAGTGTAATGAGTTATTCGGAAAGTACTACACTAAACCATGATTCTAATATCTTTCAAGAATTTATGAATAATAAATTCAAAAGCCTTACAGTATTTATTTAGGAGCAAAATGAATGCAATGAAATACTATTGCAGTCAATAAACAATAATGTTGATATTTTCTACTTAAATCGCACAGAGTTACTTTTCTAATACTGATAAGAGGGGAGGTATAAATGATAAGATGTTTAATATTCGTGTGATGCAATAAATATTTCCAGGACGATGTTTATAATCGTAGCTATATTCTGACTTTTAAATTAATTCGAAGAAATAGTGTTGCAGTTTCAAATCAAGTCTTTACATTTTTACGGAAAATTAGATTTTGATCATTTCCCCTCAATTCTCGACTTATTCTTTCTTTCTGTTAATAATATTAACAGATTATTATTTTCACAGTAATAGAAGATTACTTGTTCCTTGTTTTTTTGTGAAAAAGAATACACATTGGATGGAACTTTTACGTAATCTAATTAATTCCTCGCTTCAACTATTGCAGTGAAATGCAGGATTGTCAAAAAAGTACCCAGTCGGTTGATTGAGTCGATCATTATTGCTGTATTGCGAAAAAGACGTCTCTAATAAGTATCTCCAGCCTGTCAAAGATAAATACTGTAATACGATTTAATTACAATAGTCTGCGTAATCCTGCTACTAACAATAAGTGTTTTCTTGGAATAATACTTTGAAAGTTATTAAGTACGTTATACATCTTTTTCATAAGCAGCGATGAATACAAAATATCGATAGATATGCATAGCATGTACAGGAACTGTTGCCATTGGAAAAGTAATATTTCAGTTAAAATATGTAAAATAATTCACACGGGAGCATACTTGCGGAATTTAATTTAAAATACGCGTGAATAAGTAATAGAAGAAAGACGATACAAAATATTTCATTATTCTCCTTGACGCTTTAAATTTCCCTAATATTGTCACACGACAATCAAGTTTTCTTTAATTGTCTGAATTTTAAATCAACAATACTTACATAATTGCATTATATCATTCAATTCTGTCTTCTCTTAAAATAATAATGATGCTATCACATATCTTAATACGCGAAAGTAAACAGAAATTGTGTCATATTAAGGTGCACGAAATTTTCCATTACTTGCTTACTTATACCAAAAGAAGTATCGCGGTCGGTTCAACTATAAATACTGACATTCTTCATGTGTATACGTGTGAACTAGATTTCTACGCAAATGTTATTCGAAAACTGAAAAGAATGGTCATTTCGCTCGAGCCTTATCGTTTCAGCACAAACAGCGGGGATTCGTATTTTCTTAATGAATCGGCTACACCCAGCTTGTGTTCTTGCAAACACACTTGCTCGAGAAAAATAAATTGTTTAAAGCATCTCCTCGAACGTACATATATCGCTATAATTTATTAATCTCCGTTCGGGTTTCCGTCCGACACGATAAACACGTGAATCATCTTATAAACGTGTTTCTCACCGTCTCGATGGATGGTTCGGCTTGACCCCTGGAAGAAAGCGTTCGTATCTCGTACGAACTGCGTTTTCACGGATCACCGATTGCAGCTACTACAAATTATGCAACTATTTTTTATTGTGTTGTATCTGTGCTTTATATAAATAGTTTTACACAGGATAACTTGCAATAATATTTTGTTGCGCCACCGTTGTATGGCAAGTCCTGAAACGTACTGTAAATGGTATCAGAGTAGGGTCATTCCACGCCAAATCGATCACTTTTGGACGTCACCATCGGTGATTTTGTTCTAAATGAAATATGTTGTAGTCCATATGGAATTATAGGGGGTTTAAGTCATCATTTTTGCGGTTGACAATTTGTTTAGAAAATACAGGCCTTCAAAGTTTGTAATTTTTGAGATTTTTGCGAAAACGGGCTTTTTTTAGGAATTTTTATCTCTGGAACTGTAAGTCCGATTGAGCTACTTCTTTTTTTGTTTTATTCGCAAAGGATTGGGCTATTATAAAATAATTTGTTCAACCTCGGTAAGTAACTTTATAATGTCGAAAAATATAAACAAATTCTTTTTTGCGTTTTTTTCGATGATAGGGCGCAACAAACAAATTTAGAAAAATATATGTCCATATTCCTTGAAGTTTCCTCTTCAAAATGAGACTTTCAAAATGATGGTCAAGTAAAAATTGGCTTCCCAATGAGCTGGAAAAGGAGCGGCGTACCCCCGTTTCAGGTTTGGCGAGTCGTGCGCTCGGGAGCGGGACCGCTATTCTAACCAAACCTTACCAAATCTAACCGGCCATATAGCGGTCCCGCTCCCGAGCGCACCTGAAACGGGGGTACGCCGCTAAAAACACAAAAAAAGAATTTGTTTATATTTTTCGACATTATAAAGTTACTTACCGAGGTTGAACAAATTATTTTATAATAGCCCAATCCTTTGTGAATAAAACAAAAAAGAAGTAGCTCAATCGGACTTACAGTTCCGGAGATAAAAATTCCTAAAAAAAGCCCGTTTTCGCAAAAACGTCAAAAATTACAAACTTTGAAGGCCTGTATTTTCTAAATAAATTGTCAACCGCAAAAATGATGACTTAAACCCCCCATAATTCCATATGGACTACAACATATTTCATTTAGAACAAAATCGCCGATGGTGACGTCCAAAAGTGATCGATTTGGCGTGGAATGACCCAGTAGGCTTTCAAAGCCGCTCATTCCCTAAAATATTCGCCAATTATACGTATATCGTGCATGCAAATAAAACGGGGAGTTTGTTTCGTTCGAATACGCTGCGTTCCGAATGTACTCTCAGCCTTGACACACTTCTCATTCATATTTTTCGCGTGCAAGATTATTAAAATTAGAATGAAGAGAAAGAAATTCGAATTGGAAATTGTATCTTTTTCATCTTTGATCTTTCCTCGAGTCTTCATATTTTTCGGAGGCAATTTCAACACTGTCATCTAGGTGGCGTGTTCGAATTTGTTTAATGTCATGTCTACGTCAAAGATTAGTGCGCTGAGACTGTCTGAGACGGTTGGGCGGGATTTAGGGTAACGCGTGAGTGTTGTGTTGATCTAATTTATTACGAATTTGTTCTTTTATTAACTGAGATGGGAAGTAGATAGTAGATAATAATTCTTGCTTGTAGAGTTTAATGATCGGCCGGGGTTGAAATGAATATAGTCCGCGGTTCTTCGTAGACAGGGTGTAGCGATCTACATTTGATAAATAAGACCAACTGTGTTTTACATATGGGAAGTTTGAAAGACTTTAATATATTGGATCATTGTATAAATAATATCGTTTCTTTCTCTCTCTTAAATAAACATCAGTATATATTCGTTAGGCACATAATAGAAATTTTTATGTATATTGGAACTGTATAATTTTAATAAAGTTGGTCAAATGTAGAGGACTTATAACAAAATTTAAAATTCCATTTTGGACTATTTTTGTGAGGAAGAATCAGAGTGATCACTTTTAATTTCACGATGTAATATTTAAAACTTCAAGCAGAAGTCAAGTAGAAACAATTGTATGTACAACAAAATGACGGGACGATACTAAATATAGCAGACTTTCTATTCAATTGATGGGAAACATTATTGTACATGTGCAATGATTTAATAGATTCTAAGGACTGGAAAATATACAGTGCTTTAGTGGAGCAGTTCTGATTTCAAATAATCGATAGATCGAGATTCGGTAGACAGGTGATAGTCGATAAATTATTCTTCGCAAGTCTTTAAATAACAATAGCTATGAAGAAGTTGCCGAATTTCGGGAGAAAATAACGGAACACGACATTAATTAAATTACAAAAAGGAAGAATAGAAGATTAATATGCTGTCATTCATGAAGAACACAACAATATTTCTCATATCAACTTCTTAACTGAGAAATGTTTCTGACAAACAATTCTCATTTATATATTTTGCGGCCATTGATTAACCAATATAATATTGTTGCACCTGCTGATACAGTCACGTCTGTATTTCTATATTTAGTTTTGGTGAAGATCATATATTCCATCACGTAATAAGCACACGATTCCCATTACATACACGGTGGTACACTTCTGTTATAATTAAGTCCACGTAGAATATTTTCTGTATTAAACAGATACAGGGATTCCATGTTATAGAAGAACAATAAGTACGATAACACAATCGTAATTACAATAACAGCCAATAAGAATAAGTTATAAATTCCTTATGAATAATCATTGAAGTATTTTGATACGGAAACTGACAGAATTGTATCGCGTTTGAAGGTGTGAAAGAAATTGTCTTCGTGTTCTTCCCATGTTTAAGAAATAAGAATTACGTTATTTCATTCTTGTAAGGGCATTCATCTTCTGTTCTTTAAATAAAATAAAATTTTATCATTACATTTCCTTTAAATTAATTAAAAGGAAAAAGGGGAGAACTTAAAACGTTGTTTTTGTACATAGAGCTTACACTAAATTGTACTGATATTTTATAGAGAAATTTCTTTCTGTATAACACAAATGCTTTGGATCATTCTCATAATTGCCGCGTTCTTCTTCTAAATCATCAATAAAGAATATGTTTTATCAAAGCCCATCGGCTAACTTTCAAGTATGCTTCAGCGTGATGTGTTTTTTTGTGGCTATTTCGAACGTGTAAAAGACAGTTTCCTACAAAGCTAAATTCTCAGTTTTTTTCCACGAGACGACAACTGTCTAAAATTAAATTAAATTCGACGACTTCCTTCTTGTGCTGATGCGGAAAAAAAAGAATTAGTTAAAGGGAAAGCAGTTCTTATTTAAAAGAATTTACCGTAAAAAAATTCCGCACTATTTCTTTCACTTTTAATGGTCTGTTAAATTTATACCATTAATTAACTCGTGTGTTCCTATCATATCAGTTTAAGGCTAGATTTCTCAATTCACGCAGTATTACTAAGATTCTGCTACTGTAGTAGTGTAAAGTCAAATGGAAATATACTACGTAAGTTCAGTAATATGGCATTGTTAACGTGCCCGGATAAAAATCACTCGCGTAGTGGTAACAATGTTTGCAACGAAAATTCAGATGATTTTAACGTTAATTTCTCCAGAATAAAAAAATCGCGTTTTTTTATAACACAAGAGATATCGTTCATTTGAGTATCACGAGCTGTGCTACAACATCTTTTCCTGTCTCGAACGTATAAATAATAGGATCGCCACAACACGTATTGTGTCAGCGTTATTTATCACATTCACATTTTTATCGGGAACTATTGCAGAACTTTCGATCCTAGCTTTCCACGTTAAATGGCGATGTTCTAGGTATGATAAGTTTGGGCAACGTCCGGTAATTTAGTAGTAAATAATAGAAAAACACTTGGCAGGGTAGAAAAAAAACTTGAGACAAGAACAGTGTAATAGCCAGCTTCACAATCAGATGATCAATATTTATTGTCAACATTATTGGAGTAGTGATGACAAATATTGATAAATTGGATGTGTTTGATATATTGATGAAAGAGTTTAATAAAAATCAAACATTCTTTGATTCACTTTGGTTCTTATATACGTATTCTAAAGTATCAATTAATAATAATTATTATCGTGTATTTTTGTATACTGTGAACCGATGTAATAGCTTCTTGTTGTCCTGTTTAAATGGAATGGCATCAATTTTTATATATGTATATTTAGACGTTTTATAAGAAAAGTAGCGTATTATTGTCTTTTGCTTTCTTTTCGTTAAGTAAAATTCACAGTTTAGGAATGAGACGGTTAAGACTAAAATAATGCTAATTTAGACCTCCACCTTATGCAACATCATCCAGGTCAAAGTGTATCCCGTGTATTCAAAGCTGAGAAAGAATTAATTGCCCACAAATACTGATGAAACACGCCGTTCCAACGTAATTGGACCTAATTCAATATTGACTAGAGACTAGAGGCATGGAACGTCTAGATGGCCTATCTAGGTACATTAGCCCGAAACGTAAAATTGATACACAAACGTTTTGTACTAAAGTTGCGTATTATATTATCAACAGAAATAGTTCTTTTCTCTGCTGTAACATTACTATTGAACCATCTTACGCAATAAAATCAGTCACAAATGTGTCTATACGTTCTCGAAATTTTAAAAATATTATTTTATGAACAGATATGACCCTAACCAGTGATCAAAACGTGGCAAATTTCAATCGACAAATTCGTTATCGTCCGATCGGATATAATTCTTCAAATGCCGAAAGTGTTACTTCGATTTTTGTCACTGACTATTCATTTGGGCACAGTGATCCAACTGCGGAGTTCAATGTGACGAACTCATCGAAGGTCGAGGCCGTGAAAAAAACTGACATTCGGACCGATTACAAAGGGTGGGGTGTATACTTAACGCTAGTTCATTATATGCTCGTGACCTTTACTAATCTTACTTTCTCGAATCAGTGAACACGTTCCAAAATGTTCAGGTTAAACGCATAGTACTCCATTTAGAAAAACGTTCTGTCACCTTGAGCTCTGTCCGCGTTTAAAAACTCATTTTCGCCGCGTGATTTATGTTGTGAGTAATTTTTCATTTTTTTTATTTGTATAAATAGTCTGTCCGTGCGCGATTAAAGTTTGAAGAGTGCCGTGCGAATCTTTGTGAGTGCTAATACGCGCTTCGTGTTGTACAGTGTAAAAGAAAGGATTACGGGAAATGCATGTGTCGGATAAATTATGATATTTAATGGGCAAATATTGCCTGAGCGACGATTATTTTTATTTCATTTCAGATCGCGTCCTCTTTGGCAATGAGAACAATTGAATCATTGGAAACCATGAAATGAGTTAATCGCCTTTGTTGTCTGTTTCCGTTTCGCGGTTAACACACTAAAAAGATAATTGAATTGTATACAAATTATGGCAAAATCAACTTTGCATTTCGAAATGAAGAAGGCGCGAGTGCTTCGTGCCTTGATATTTTCATCTTTATCTGAATACACATTTCCGAATGTTTTAAACGACCAATAAATTGTGCTACTCGTTCCGAGGATCTTTAGCATCTGTAAGATAATATTATATTTGCAGTTGTTAAGAGAGGTAACGTGTATTTAAAAATTTGACTGAAGATAATGGGAATTAAAAGTACCATTACGTGTACTTGAACATATTACCGAAGTTAATGGCACGTTAATTTTCTACGCAATTTCACTCATTACAAACCAGATTACACAGGGAAACAGAATGTGCTAACGTTCAAACAAAAGTGACATTCATTTTTCTTATCATAGATTCCGTAGAGAAACTTGTACTGAGATTAAAACAAAATATCTGCCGAGCCAAGGATATAGTTCACATTAATAATCACATTGCATCCAATTGCAACTGACTTTCTGAGTATTCTACCGATTGGACTATGGTTTCTTGTTTTTAAGTTTTTGTTCGCGAAATGTAATGAAACCAATTATTTTAATCGTTTAATAAAATTCAGGAAAACATTGTTGCTCGAGCAACAGTTCTTTTTACCTCACGGCCAAATAACAAAACTATTTAAAATATTCGCTACAAGTATTCATATAGGTACAGTGACGAACAAAAAGAAGTTCGAAGGGGTATGCATCAAATAATAGTTTTATTAGGAGCAACTACAGAATCTTTATCTCACGCGAAGTGAGAATAATACCCAAAAATAGATAAACATTGCCAACGTGATACAAAATAATACAAAATCTAATGCGGAAGTGGCTGATATCCATGAATCAATCGCCACGGTACATATTTCGATATCTCGCATCGATAGTTCGCAACAACAACAAAATTTCGACAACAAGTTTATTCGTATTAAGTGAATGTATTAGGTCGTCCCATAAGTTCGTGCCGCTTAATGTTTTGCTATTTAACTTAATGTATGAAACATACCTTTAAAGTTTATGAAAAAACGTAATCACCCTCCCGCTCCACAACTTCTTCCCATCTTTTTGGTAAAGTCATTATACCGTCACTATGTATAACATTTCCGTGGTTTTTCGTTAAAGTACTTTTCAATATTTGTTTTTAGGGACTCGACATTATTAAATTTTTTTCCGGCTAAAAAATGTTGCATTGACTGGAATAAATGGTAATCCGATGGAGCAATATCTGGAGAACCTGGTGGATGTAATAAAATTTGCCAAACAAATTTTTTGGCACATTTTGTGCCACATGTGGTCTTGCATTATCGTGATGAGAAACGACATTGTACCGATTCACGAGTTTTCGCCGTTTTAAACTTATTGCTGCTTTCAATTTATCCATCTGAGCACAGCATTTGTCTGAATTAATTGTTTGGTTGGCTGGAAGAAACACAAAATACAAAATTCCTTACCAAAGCATAAACGCATCCGCGGCACGAACTTATGGGACGTCCTAATATTAACGAAACGAAATTAAAAAGTATTTTAAAAACTATCTATTTTCCATAAGGAAACTTGGGCTTTCGAAACACGATGAAGTCATATCTTGCGTTGCGTAAAAAGATGAGTTCAGTGACATAACAGTATGTATTATTTCAGTTATCTGATCACCGTCTTGGAATGCGTAAAACGATAAACTGGCAAGTTCCGCAATTATTCCGAACAATGTCAATGAAAACACATTCATCTTTTTATGCTTCTGTTTCCTAGAGCGATACGTTAATGTTATGTGTTATCGACCAATTCGCGTCAACTGTACTTTAGATAAAAATTCCTTGCTGCGTGTTGCCTGTACGCAACAAACGAGGTTCACTTCCAAGTTGTCAAGGTTCTACTGTATTGTACAATAGATTTATAAGATAACTGAAACAATAAATAGCATTGCTGTCGAATTGATCTTTTCACTGAATAAAATGTTGATCGGACCTGTGATTGTCGCACAGTGTACGTATGTGTAGTCCGTTCCAAGTGCATCTATTAATTAAGAAAAGGTACGAAAATATTACAGAAAGTATTCCCCTCGTCCATTCTTTACGATTACATAAAAAAACTGTTTTCTAATCATTATTGTATTGGCATTAATTTGTTTTGTAAAACACGATACAATCTTTCCCACTTCTTGAAATTTCCCGAAGTTGTTTCACGGTCACGTCTTCTATTTTTAATAGAACTTTATATTTCTGCCCTGTCTAATGAGAACCACGAAATACGAGTTCAACGCGCTCATTTAAACCAGTTTATTGACTCTGATAAACTCATCGGGCCCACTCGTAGGTCTGCTAACACTTGTTTTGCCCGATTTTAGATTTCAAGTGAACTTGAAGGCAGACCTTACGGTACGGTACGTTGAAATCTGCCCGTTGATTACAAAAGAAGTGCTTCTATACATAGAAATGCTCTGTTTTAAAATACACCGTGTATACTACGCGATTTTATCATTTGATAATGACCAAATGGCATTGAAAAATGTAAGATAATTTTTTCTTCTCTGGCGTCATGGTATTCTACATGACAAATGATAGCAGAAAAACATTCCTTTGTTGTTTCCCCTATCTTCACAGTTTGGTAACTATTTTTAAATTCACAAAAGGGTGTAGCCAGAAGTGTAGGTAGTACGTGAACAGTGTTCCTAAAAAGCTGTGGTCTCTATTGCGTTCAAAATTACGAAAGAAAATTGCAGGTACTGTTTTCAACGACGTACATATTATACTGTGTTTTTTCAATTTTTTCGAATCAAGTTGAAGCACTTGAGAATTTGTAGTTGAACCTTTCAAGAGATTGGTTTTATATTGTTATAATTGCAAGTGTAATATCTATCACCATTATTGGCCTGCAATTTTTTCAGATTTTTCAAAAATTGCATTCATTGAGTTCTACCTGTTATGCATATACGTAAATTGTAGGCTAGTAGTGACTTATTTCTGAACAATGTCTCCTTGAATTTACATTACTAGAAATATTTAGTCATTTGGTCAGCTTGTTTAACATTAACAGGAAACTCTGCTGCAACTTTTTCCTAAGAAATCAACAAGTTCCTTCCTCGTGCTAAAGTTAGTTGCATATCACTTATATTGTCAATAATGCTTTTATGAATATACATACGTTCGCGGCCATGCAATAAACATTTCCAGCAGTCCACACATTTTCCTCGTCAAATCATACTACACACACTCTGCCCAGCAAATGAAATTCATATACGACTTATGTCCATATAAAAATCAATCGGTATCAGTCTGAAAGTCTAAATCCAGTTCAGATCTTGAATTGAGATATACATTAACCCTTCCAATCGTACGGTTCCCTTAGCACGAGCTGGAGATACCTTATAACTTACCAACAATGACCAATAATACATTTATTATCGTGTCTTCCGACTCCAAAATCAGTGATAAAGCACAAGCCACAGCTTCGACTCCAGCCTTTCAGACATTCAGAAACGAAACTTCTTCTCAATCAGCCCACTTCGGATCTGAATCTATTCAATTTATTTTGCCTATCTTCCGATGAAACCGGTTAATCGACGTCCCGCCGTGCACAATTGCCACCTTATTTCCCCTCGGAATTGTTGATCTTCGAGCGGCCAATGATCGCCGTGGAAACCATAAAACGGGCTTTAAAGTCACTACCGTGCGAAACACGTGTTTCGCGGATATCTCTGCTCGCAAACGAGCATTTGATCCTCGTTAAGTCGTCGTGATTCCCCTGGTCGTGGATCGTACAGACGGTTCACGTGGCGTTCATTCGCTCACGTGAACAACGCCAATGGCAGTCATCAGCACGTTCACGTTCGAATGACATCTGTTTCGGATTCACGTTGGTCCGATTACGCAGAGCTTCGGGCACTCCCTATCCGACTCTGCTTAAACTTCGCGAGCTATATTTAGAGGTATTTTGTACGATGTGCGGGGGCTTTTGCGCGGCAGTGGTAATGAAAGTGATTGCGTGCACACGTGAAGATTTACTGACGCTAATCTTACGGGGCTTATGCGCAAACGTCATGGTCGGGCGCGGGCACCCTCGCGATTTTATGGAACCGTGCCACTTCTTTTTCGTCGTAAAACGATGTCTGTCGATGCCGCGTATTTTCCTCGGCCGGGAAGCGCGTCTTGGGAAATATTTATAGCCGCCAAGTAGTCTGGTCGTACGATGTATAGTATAAATTGTACAAGTTGCCGCAGTTGTTGTACAGGGCACAGGATCTGTCATATAAAGTGTTACAAGGCGTCTTGTCTGTAATTATTAAAGATAAAGGAAACACGCGTCTTGTCATCTTTAGTGGCGCATTAGCCGTTTAATATTTATTTGTCAATATTATGGCACTGTCAACATTGTTGTATGCGACACGAGATAAAGTGGATTGTCGGTGTTCAATAATGCAATGCAAGGGGAATTGTGTTTATTAATATCGTTTGTGTCTTACGTAGGATCAGTCGAGGATAAATGCAAGTTTATGAAGTACATAAATAGTATATGTCCGTATTTGTAAATGAAAACAATATAGATAAGTCACGTTTCTTAAAAAAAATTCTATTTATACTTTAATTGAACTCTGAAAGACGGTATTATAATTTTAACCGTTCACTTCGTTGTGCGAAAGAGAAAGCAGGAAGGTAAATGAAGGCTTAAGCAATCATAAGCGAGTTATTTTAAGCGAATAAGTTTTTTTTAGAGTGGACGTACGCCTTTTACAAGTTAACAAGCTTCAGCAATATCTATTATTGGTCGTCGATTATATTACCCATATTTTTAAACACTGTGCGATTGTTAATACCTAGTATATAAACAATGACGAATAGTAAATCTCTTAAGAAGTTGATATTGTCTTGAATGAAGAATCAATTTCTTCTTTAATAGAGCGTTGCACAATGTTCTTTGCATTTTTTAACATTATCTCACTTAATGCGAAAAAGAAATAGTGTCTATACATTTCAAAGAATATATCAAAGGAAACAGGTTAATTCATCGTATGCGACACATCCTGTGTACAGAATTCGAAATCAGTATCATATGACAAATACAAATATTTGATGACACAATAGAACTTGAGTCTCCTAAACAAGTATTTGATCACTGAACTGTAAGAAAAGTGAGAATTGAATCACAACTTTTATGTAACTCTTGCATTAATATTAAAAACCATTAGTGTTTCTGATGCAGGGAAATAAATGGATAAATTTTGAACAAACAAAGCAAAGGGATTGAACAGGGTATGAAGTACGTAATACAGGTCAACGTTTAAGATAATTTTAAGTATAATACAAAAATATTGTAATAGCTTATATTTATGCAAATTTAATTGTACACGTTTATAACTTTCACTTCAACTTTAGCGATTTCTTTAAAACTTTATCTATGTACTTTTAGAGTTTTCATTTTAGAGATTGAATTTTTTAAATTTCATTGTTTTTCACTTATTTATTCAGAAAAAGAATACTACTATTACTGCTTGATAAAAGTATACTTGCCCCTTCGGTTATTAATGGAAACAGCGCACAATCAGACTATAAATAAGTCTACTCGTCCGAGGATTACAATCTTTAAATCCCCAAGATTGCTAATCTCATTTTAAATAAAACCGTCCGGTTTTCTGAATAATAATGTCAACGGGTAATTAAGCATTCATTGAATACAATCATGCCCATACACGTTTCTTGTTTACGTACACACACCACATGTTCATTACAATAGATCTAGAGAGGAAAATTCAAAGGGTGTGTAAAAATAAAATGTCAATTTTTAAAGTCTATTCGTTTTCCAAGATCGTTTATGTCAGGTCTGTCAAAACATGTAAGCGACAGATAAATTCACGTCATGGATGTGTGATGACTTTGTGAAGACATAAACCATAAGAAATTGTCTTTCCACCGATATACAGTCAGGCACAAACGTTTACGTACGTCTAAAATTTTTGGCATAATATAACAAATGTGGTGGATTTTCCAGTTGACTGGCCATTTTCTTGGTACGAGGATTGTGTTACACATTGATTTATGAATACGTTGACAAATGGTAGTACTTTTTTTTTATTAGCAATCGGCCATAGTGAAGTGGTGAAAATCATCCACGAAGTTAAGGGTGGTAAGTATGTTCTGTGAAATATATAGAAAATTATTAGAGAAGTATTTGGATATAAATAGATCACGCAACTGTTTAATATTCGGAATATAATTTTTTAATTAATTACAATCCACACTGCATTTTTACATCTCGTAGAAATGTTGAATTCATTCGTTTAAATGTTACGTTGCGTATAACCGACGTATTGAAATAACTCTTTCAAGATATCAACTACATTTATCGTTGGTGATTTAAAAAAGTTTATATTTGGTGTAGTGAACAATTATGCTGATTAAAATTAGCCTTGCCACATCAGAACTGGTCTCATTAACAAGCAGCCTTGTTGAAATAGCAAGAAACTTATCTGTTTGCCTTTGTTATATCCATTTACATTGGAAAATGTGGGTATTTACTGCGTATTTGGAATAAAATTGTAAATAGTAAGGAAAAAAGTATTGTGAAACGGTAATGAAATGCAACAAGGAAGGAAATTTGTACAGATAATTCGTTTATTCATTAAAAATCTCGAATTTGCAGAAACTGTATAAAACTTTGAAGGAGCAAATTTTTGGTTAAAATTTATTCGCCTGTAAATAAAGAAGTACATACATACTACTCTAATGTTCGAAATAAAAATTAATGAAAAGTTTCTAATGAAATTGGATATTATAACAAAATGCAAACTACTATTGCAATAACATTGAGCCACATAATCTGCACATTACTACCATCAAACGTTATTCACTTTGTACTTCTATTTATTCATTTCTTACGTTCGTTTATTGATTACGATCGTACAATTTCAAAATCGATAAAATTAAAATGGATATGTATTATACTTAAATAAAAATTCTCAATTGATTAAATAACACATGGGAAACGTAAAAACTAGCACGACATTCAAAATACCGAGAAAAACAAAATATTTTGCGGCGCGACGAGAAGAAAAATAAATGTTACACAAATTGCAGATTCGATATTAAGCGGCCGGCAGAATTTAACATTGCAAGAAAACATATATGATTTATGACGAATGAGTCATCGAGGTCTCGAATACATTCTTTGCAACATTGCATGGCTTATGTATCCACTTAACACATCCATGCATCAATAATTTCGCTAAATAGTGCATCTGTCACACAGTTTGAAAGAGGCCACTGAGACGCAGCAAACATGCAATTGTTGTGATAGGGGGCAATTACAGCAGCAAGATTATTAATTACACCTTATTGGGATAATGTCACAGAAAGTACATTTACGTTTCTAAAATGTTTCAATAGCAATTTTCATGGTTAAAACGAATTTAATACAATGAATAAAAGTAGACTATCACGTTAATCTGTTATACAAAATCAATGCTTCACAAGCACGCATAAAAACAAGCGTCTTTCATGCCAGTTGTTGATCTTCAAGGTAGGATAAGATGTTACGTTGCTGTTTATTAGCATTCCTAAACCATTACTTATTGTTAGCTCTCGTAGACAATGTTTAACGAAATTCCAATAAACCTATAGTAGGGGTTGAATGCCTGGCTTGTCAGTTATGGATTTTGAAACGCTTTGAGAAAGCTGCAGCGATGACGTCAAGCGTTTATTGACGTCGCTCAAACCAGGAAACATTTATTTGTCTTGCCAAAACTCAAGACACCTTAACTTTCATCTCGTTTGTTGCTTTTGCAACGAGCTCCTCACTGCGATGTATAAATGCATCCGAAGACGAGGAAAATGCTAAACTCATCCCTGTGTTTGCGTCACGAATCGTGGCTTGAATTCATATAAAAATTAAAAACTAGAATTCACAAGTCACATTCCACGGTTTACAACGTGAAATCTTTCCAGTAACGTACTCGCTTACTGAAGAGATGGAGACTAATAAAAGTCACCGTTATACATACATATATACATGTATTTGCATCGAGAATAATGGCAAACGAGTTCACATAAAAATTAAAAGCTGGAAAGTTGCATTCGATAGTACAGTAATGTTAAATAGTTAGAGGCAACTTTAAAAAAATATTTTCTTACCACAAAATGAAAATAATATACACTATATTTGTATTCGAAATGGGGGTAATGAGCGTGTCAATGTACGCGTGGATATACATATGTTAGTGTGCCGGTAACAAAAGAACGAACGAGTTAAGCCGATTGGCTGTGGTTCGATACTTATCGAATTGGAGTACTAAACAATGTTGGTATTAGAAGAATGAATGCGTCGCAAATATAGCAGAAACAAAATCAACTGTTTAAACAGTATTTAAATAGTCTATATCAGTGTTTCACAACCTTTTTTGTGCCATGCCCCACCTAAGCTTAATATTCGAAAATTGAATTGTTCACTGAAGAAACTTAAATGATAGGTTTTGTGAACAAATCACTAGGAAATTGTTGAGGAAACACAGTAAGTCAATTTTCAAAACATATAATTGAGAACTGAAATTCAAGTACGAGATAATTTTAATGAAAGAATTTTCTATATTATTTTAATTATTAGTAATTATTTATTACTCACATGTAGTGAGATCCTTTTAATTTATGTTAGGTTCCAATTTAGTTAGCTTCAGTCTCAAGTCTCCCCGTTGTTATATCCCGTCGATTTCTTCCTTTTGGCAGCAAATCATTTATGGCACTAAATCCACATTCAGCTAACTATGAAGATGGAAACGGTAACAATAGTTTTCTTCGACATTTGGTTGAATTTGGATATTTGATTTCTCTTCCCTCACAAAGCCATGCCATCGCTCCTTTTCTCATTCGCAACTCTGGACGAGTCCATTTCGAATTGCCCCCCTTAAAAAATTAAATTACCCCCCTGTGGAGCGTGGGCCCCACGTTGGGAAACACTGCTCTATATGTATCTTTTACACTCGATTATAAATTTCCATGATTGATCGTGTCGCTTTCATGGTATGGTAAATACAGAAATGCCATGCTACAATATGGAATGGATTATAGTAAAATTAAGTTAGAAAATCACAATCAATTATTAACTTATCATAAATCGTGCAATAAAACATTGATAAGTTCACGTTTTCATATCCAACATACGGTTCTCCTTTGGCGACATCGTCCAGAGGCATAGGTGTGGAAATAATCGACAACAGGGAACAGTTCGCACTCGTGCACTCCACGGATATTTTCACATCACGTGCCTACGGGGAAATCCGTTACGTCTAAATATAAGTTCACGGCAACAGTTTACCACAATATATATGTATATTTATATATATACACACACACATATGTACATACATATATTGAGGGCACACGGTACAATTTCAAGAAAAATTGGCCCATTTTACATGCGCAATCTAAATTGCATTGAACTTCATTCATTGTTAGCGTTGGATTAGCAGCATTCAGATGTATTTGTTTCCGTCCAAAATAAAAACATTGTTACTGACGATGAACTCATTCTTAATTATTCTCCAATTACTCTTGGTACTTTCAGTACTCAATTATTACTCTTATTATTACAGTACGATTAAGTTGATTATCTCAAATACGGTGAGATGTTCACTCACTGTAAATATCTTTTGCATCACTACAACGCTTGAAATGTTATCATTTCTGTTTCATTTAATACGCGTGTTAGTGTACGGAAAATGTTATCGCAATGTTGCTCTGTGAGCATGATTCGAGATACACTGTATCAATTTTTTAGTCAAAACAGTGCCGATCATTTTATCAATCGTTCTTGCGAAGATTTGCAGGAAAATATTTTCCGCAGTGTGCTTTATGCGTGTTTATTTAAAAAAAAGAAAATAAAGTATTGCAATAAAATATCGTTGAATGCTGAGGTTGTATTTTGGGTTTTGGTCCTTACGATTTCGAAGGAAATGAAACTGGTTCGCAGTATATGAATTGTGTTCTTTGTGATTCATTTTCATCTGTTGGAATGGATTTTTGAAAATAACTATGAACGGAGTTGACTTAAAATGGAATGAAAGTGGGCTGCAAAGCTTTTGTTGCGAAAAATAGATTTGTAACCTTTTCTAAAGTAAACATATTATTTATTATTGCTTGGAATAATAAAAGAGAAATGTCTATTATAAATATACATTTTTAAATAAATAGATATCGTAACACAATAAAAATTGCCATAGTACGAAAATGAAACAAACAAAGAATTGCTCGAATTAATAATATCGGGAAAGGGTTAATAATATGAACCACTTTTTTTTACCGATAAAATTATTTACTTTAAATCTACCCATCGTGCGTCAGTAATCTTTGGGATATAAAATAAAATTATTCAAATCAGTTATGAAACAGATATAAACATTTGATGCTTTGTTACTATAAGCTTTTTAGTTATTAAACAATCTTTGTTCTTCATTTGTAAGAGATAAATAAATGACATAAGTATTTCATATCCCCAATCTGTTTCATTACCATAAGAAATGCACTGCAAAATTATTATTGCCTATTTATACTCGTACTAAAAATATTTGAATACGAAGAAGAATATGCTGTCTCTCCAGACAAGAATAATAATCATAACGTTTATGTACTTGTACATAAATTGGTTTTCAAATTGGACAAATTCATTATAAAAAAAACAAGGACAAAAATCGATGGCCTGGAACAGCTTATAACTTTTTCCATCGAATGAAATTCTGTTCAATAACACAGTATGACAAAGTATTGCAGAGTAAGTCACAGTCTATTATAAGTTTTCGTGCTTTTATTGTTCCAGAATTGTGTGATATCTAGTATACATGAATGGTTGGAGATTCGCCAGACATCGTCGGAGAAGGACCGATCTCAGATCTAGGAGATCTAGAAGGATGGTGGGATAATCATAGCATCGTGGCTTGGAGTTTCGCCCTTATCGGCTGTTTCTTGCTAAATGGTACCCTTCTATTGGCATTCCTCATACGCCCGTCGTTACGGACCATGTCCAACAGGTTGGCTTTTATTTTGTTATCACAATTACACGGAAACGTTGTATTATATTAATGTTATAACAAATTGACGTATGCTAAACGGTTGTTATATGATATACATATAGTACATATATCAGCATATAAACATAGTATACATAGATATACACAGTAACCGACTGTTTGCAAATAATAAATATGCCAAGATAATATGCAAATTTAAATTGAAGTTAATCGCGTGGAAGTTGATCTAAACTGCTATGTCACATCAATTATATTCAATATGCTAATGTGATATTACTTAACGATACATCGTTTGATATAATAATATGTTACAGTAAAAGTGGTCTTAATAAAAGATAATCTGTAATTTTCTTTAAATAATTTCAATATATAAGTGGATATTTATTGTGAACTAAATGGGCTAAATGGGTAAATGGGTTTAACGTTCTCAAAAAGACAATAACATTTTACTCTTCCAATCCCGTTCTTTAAAACGATCAATAAACAATGGGGCACTCTGCACAATATCACCACTTAAATTATTATCGTTCTAGCAACACAATTAACACAGATGTTTCTCGTTTGCTTTCAGGTTTGTCATGAACCTAACCGTGTCAAACCTGTTGGTATGTGCCATGATGAACCCTTTAATCATCATGGACGTCGCCTCCACGACGACCCACGATTCCATAGCCGAATCGTCGTCTACAGCAAGCATCTGTGCGGTGTCAGAAGGGGCCGTAGCCATCGTTACCACGTCCTCAGTACTTTCGGTCTTCCTAATCGCTGTTGATCAATACTTTGCCGTAGTTGATCCTCTGCGTTACCGTGCGCGGATCGACAAACTGAAATCCGGAATCTTGATCATGTCCACCTGGTTCATCTCGATAACCTTCGGCCTCCTCGCGTTTTTCAATCCGAACCCTCGAAGCTTCTGGTTGTCGTGCACGCCAAGAAGCAAAATCTGGTCTTCCAATGTCACCATCTTCGATTCCCTGACGGAACCAACTATCGGCCTGCTAGAAAGCGTGATCGACTATGCGAACGTCAATGGGACAGCACAAATAATAGGCACTATCAAGACCGTCCATCTCGACGACAATAACGATGTCATAGGGAACGCTCCTTTGATCTTCGATGCGCTCCTAGGCGGCACGGTTACATACGGCCTCATTTACGCCATTCTGTACGCCATATTTGCGTATTTCATTCCCTTCGTCGCCGTCTGTTGGATTTACGTCAGCATCTACGTTGCTGCGCACCGAAACTCGGAGAGAGCGAGGAGAAGCGGTTCTAGACCAATATTATCGTCGGCAAGCTTTACAGAAGAGCAAAATTCTTCGTCGAGACTGCCACGTTTTCAGACAGACACCATTGAGGACTTCCGTAAGCTGCCAAAAATATCGAGCCTATCGTCGATCGACGAGACGAGCGAGACGATGCAGCCGATCGGACAGGTGTCGCACCGGCGTTCTTTCTCGTCGTCCATGGATATAGAATTGTCCTCGCCACCCGTGGAAGACAGAACCCCCGATGGCATTGTTTTCACCGTTGGTTTGCAGAGGGTCGAGGTTTCTCCTCAGTGCACGAATCAAAACGATTCTATTACAATCGATAACACGCGCAAGTCCGCGCCCGATTCCTTGCTGAACGGCGATATTCGCGAAAGCGACTCTCACAGAAGGGACACGGACTCTGACCGAACGGGAAAATCGTCCAGCGATCCGGCGGAGGATGAACGTACGTCGAGCTGTTGGATTTCGGTGGACTCCGTCGACGGGAGCAGCGATTCAGAGGACGAGGCTCAGTTCGAGTGCTTCGACAGTCTGGACGCGTTTCGATCGAGCGAAAAATTCGCTCCTCTGAACGATTATCCATCAGCTTTACTGGGGAACGAGTTAAAAGTTAACAACACGAGGAATGAGACCATTCACGAAGTCGAAGTCAGCCAGATAGTGGCAACGACCAGTGAAATCGATAACAGTGATCAAAGCGAAGGCCGGCTGTTGTCAGCCGACGTTGAGGAGTCAAAGATAAAAGAACAAGTGAGCCAAGGGGACTCGAGAGTACAGTGGAATTCCTCAGAAGCTAAAACGACCCGCAGATTATCGACGTTCGCCAGCAGGGACATTGCAGTCAATACATCTGAGAACAGAAAGCTGCCGAGCAGCTGTAACAAGACTGAGAAGGACAGTTCGAACACGACGGAGACGTCCGCGTGTCTGTTAACGCCGATCGTGACGATCACGCCAGCGCCGAGCAAGAACGACAGCCTGCACCGTGTTTCGAGCGTCAGAAGCACTTCGAGCTACATAAACTCACTGAAGGACCGAATAAGCAACGGTTCTATATTTAGGCATAGAGAGGAGACCAGGGCGGCGCGAATAAGCGCCCTGGTGATCGTAATGGGTTTAATCTGTTGGTCACCGTACGTAATACTGTTGGTAATGAAGAATCTACCTCGATCCACTGACCAATATTTATCCCGCAAATACGACGTGCTGGCCTCGAGCCTCTTGATCTTGGCCGCCTATATCAGTCCGCTGTTGTTCGGTTATCGGTCGAAAAGGGTGAAACGTGAGCTAAGGAGGTTCTTCTGCTTTAGAAGGGAGCTCTCGTACAAGAACAATCGCAGCTTGATGGCCAAGAAGGTGTTGAAGAGGCGACACAGCAGCACGCTAAGTCATGTCGAGATGGACTCGAAGTATAATATATTTAACTGCGTGTACGGTAGAAATCGCTGGCCGAAGGACAAGGTTCAGTTCGTTCAGGTGCCAGACACTGCTTTGGCTGTGGAGACTTGCAGGAGCAGCTTCTCCAGTGGGGCCAGCACACAGATCTCCAGCACTTCGACTGAGGAATGTTGACGTGTGTATGACGTTCCTGGCGTCTCACGGTTCCTTGAAGGAGCTTCGCTGTAATTTTGCTCTTCTCCCGGGGTACTTAACAACATTGGAGACCGGCGACCAAACGTGTGGGTCGTTGAATATCTCACCTGTTTAGCCGATGACTCAGTGTATGTGGGTCCAAAACAGAGGTTCGTATTATTAGTCGGCTCGCCGATAATAATTGGAACAGGTACGTTAGAATGAGGTGTACATCAAATGTGTGAAGCCCGCCTCCGTCACGCTTCCACGCTAATTTATTTCCCTTAGTTTTATTTATAACTGCTAATACGTTGCTGATTTCTGGGGACAGTCTGTTAATAATACATTCGTCTCGGGCGTGCTAATGACGTACTTAATGTCGTTCTCGAATTGTTCCTTTATGTTGAAGCTGCTGATCGTTGTTTACGAGGAAACTTTGAATGGCATGTTACGCGTTGATTGATGAAAATGTTTGGATAAAGGAAACTATGTTGTCTATCTTTGTTCGATTGCGTACATAATGATCATGCGAAAATGTATAATAGTGAGAATGGTAATTACGATTGGCATTGTATGACGCGTGGATAACTGTAGTTTTCTGGGAAATAGATATGACCAGTTGGGTTAATAGCGATGACTGGTCAGTTTCGTTTAGGCCTAGAGGAATATATCTTCCGTCGAGATTCAGTTTTCCTAATAGAAAGACAGCCAATCGTCAGCAATACATTGGGTCTCTGGTTTAAAACAATGGCATTTTTAGAATCTAAATGATTAAAGATGGTGTATATTGTTTTATTTGTCAAGTCAATTTATGGGTCAATGGTTTGGGATTATTCGACCACTATTCGTGTTGGTACGCGTCATATTTATTTTTAATTACTGGGCAGCTAACAGGGCTTGATTATTTGTAATACTATAGAATCGATCCCAAACTGTTGGCCGATAATGTGCTTTCAAATATGTTCTTATATAAATGGCACGATATCAGACTACGTTTTACTCCAGTTGCAACAATTAATCACGAACATATCGTGCATAAATGATGTTACAGAAAAAATGAATGTGTACATTTACGAACGAAAACCAATGAATATTTTGAGATACACGCAGATATTAAGCATAGAATGCACCGGCACACAAATGCATAAATCCGTGATAGACAAGATTGGATGGGTTTAAAGAGAAACAAACGTTTCCTATATCTATATGTATGCATAACAATTCAAACGAATTGAAAATATGATATGACGCGTGAGAGAATGTTGAATAGCTCCTCTGACGAGTCATTAAAAGAAGCGGCGAAACAAAAACGGAAGCACACCAGCAAGATAAAAAGCGGTGAAACGATCGTGAGTTAATCAGCGCGCACAATCGTACACATTCGCCGACGATTCCTGCAGCACACAGACGAATTTGTGTAAGTTAAGCGTTATACTTTGTTTCACCAATTATTCACTATCTTTTTCGCGGTGAGATTTCAATAGTATTATCTACGTGTAAGTTATTCGGTGTTTATGTAATGCTAGATTATGCATAGCTTGTCCAAAGCTATAACGTGGTCGCTTTAAATCAGCCGAGCGACAATGTATTTAAACGTTCTTCCAATGTGATCTAATGATTGAATATAGTAATGAAAAATTTCATGCTAAAGGTATCCATGTAACTGCCAAGGTAGTTGTAAGTTGGATATCAACGTTTCCGTTTTATTACTCGAAACTATAAAACTGTAAGTCGCATACAGTCCGAGCGACTTATGACCACGCTATATCACTGAACGGGCTGTCATTTTTAGAATTAAATAGTGGCACCAGCAATGAGGCTGTACAGAAGACACACGTATAGATTTCTTCGTATTTTCATTCACACGGTGGCACGGATGTGCCGTGTCGTGCCGTAGCATTTATCAAACATAACGTGAAATTGCGTATATCGTTCTACACCTGTAAACGAACAGGTGAAACGGTGTGTTCAGTAGCGATCACAAGTATTGGCCGGTCTAGTTTCCTGAAATCTTGACTGAAGCAAGAAAAAAGAAATGGAAGTTAAATTAACTGGCAGTCAATTAAGTAAAACGAGCATTGACTGTTTCCCTCACTAACAAGGAAGGTTAGGCAACCCGAAGATTCAGAAATGTATGAAACTTTGCATACAAATAGAATAAGTTATCCGTAATACAACCCTGTTTTTCCTTCGTGCCATAATTCGGTTTTAAGGGGTGTAATCAGCCCTTGAAGAAAATTTAGAATGATCCTTTTCGTGAAATATCTCAAGAACGATGAGACATATTTAAAAAAATCCTAAACAAAACTCGCATCACTTTATTGTGTTTACAAGACAGCGGGAACAAATTCTTTGAAATGTCCATGATTTTTTCATTTTTTTTTCCTGCGGATTTTTTAAAGAAAATTATTACCCAGTTTTGTAGGCGCAATAAAGCGATGCAAGTTTTGTTTATACTTTTTTTAAATATCTCCCAGCGTTCTTGAGATATTTCACGAAAAAGAACTTTCTGAATTTTTTTCAAGGGCTGATTTCACCCCTTAAAACCGAATTATGGCACGGACGGAAAATAGGGTTGTATTACGGATGACATACTGTACTTGTACGCAAAGTTTCACACGTTTCTGAATCTTCGGGTTGCCTAACCTTCCTTGTAAGTATATGTGCAGATTTTTTTCTAAATTAGAAATGAACTACGAAAGTCTTAAAATCCAAGGATGTAAAAAGTCGTGTACCGGAAGATATTCGAAGAATATTTGTTACACAGTTAGAATCTCGATTAACTGATTGTGAGACTATGAGAGAAAAAAACAAATTTTTCCTAAACTATTGAAATACATCGGTCGAATTTATTTCAGAATACGTAAATACGATTTTACATATACAGTTTGTTTGAAAATTTCCCGGAACAATTCAGTGGCACCATAAATTTCGCAGATAAACCAATTTTATTGATTTAATTCTTTGCATAAACTTCTCCACTTTCGGCTTGGAATATTTTCAATGTTGAAAACAAGAAGAAGCCTGCAGGTATTAAAGACGAAAAAGTGTAGCGGAAGATCGTTAGCAATTGTCGTTTGGACAATAATTAACTTATCATTATCGAGGTGTGTACTGTCGCGTTGCTTTTCACGCACTTGCATGATTAAAAATATTTATGTGGATTGAAACATGCACTGCGTCCGGCAAACAACACGAAATTGCAAGCAAGAAATGATAAAAGCCTGCCAAGATATCGAGGCAATTATTTCTTTTGTTACTAACTGCAAAGCGTGATTACTCTTAAAAATAAAATCGTTCCGTGAACTTTCACGACAACCTGTATATTATTAGTAAGTTCATGACACTGAATAATTCCAGACCGTGGATACTCACAATCTGATTAAACGAAGTTCTATTCTAATTTTAATACGAGACGAATTGCAAGCAAGTTGCAAAATCAATGAAACAAAAATGCTGACGCTAAAAAATCATAAATGAATGTATTTTTCCTTGGTTAAACTTCCAAGGAAAACTTTTGGCAATTGGTGCCAACAGATTGCTCCGAAATTTAAATATTTCAGAAGTCTTGGAAATCTCGTATTTATTATGTATCACATTTACGTAGGACTAGTAATTATTTAAATACTTTTCGTCGCTTTCATTGCAAGCACCATTGTTTGATTGACTCTCAACTATTTCGCAACTTTTATATTTAATTAATACCTGAATATTTTATGTGCGTCAGAGCATGATCGTCCAGAACGTGATTTGCATTTAAAATCAAAGTCGTCTGCTTTCAATCTTCAAACCAAGACATTGTTTCCATATCACAAAATAGATCAACGTTCTGGTTTCTGTAGCCAGTTTTGCACAGATTCAACTAAAATAACCATGCAACGTTCAATGTGAATTTTATCAAGCACTATGTTTAACTGCACTGTGTAATGCGTTTCTATAGATAGATTTCTTACACATGAAATTACCTGCAGTATTGTCGCACATGCAAGATATGAAAATTGAGAGTCAAAAGTGGACATAGAATCCCCTTTCAAACGTTTAATGTTATCAATCGTCTACGCGACGATGAGAACATTTGCATCGTTTAAATATTTTCATTTCGCCTTCGCAGTGAATCATTGTACTCACTACTTACCACAACTTAGGCTCCTTCATTTTTAAACTTTAAGACCAACGGCACCATCCTTGCACCGTTTTAACTTCAACGTGTAAGCATTTATTTTTCCGTCATTTGTGTACATCTGATATACATATGTATACCACCCGTACTTAATTCGTGC
The DNA here is from genome assembly GCA_963583965.1 of Nomada ferruginata. Lineage (NCBI taxonomy): Eukaryota > Metazoa > Arthropoda > Insecta > Hymenoptera > Apidae > Nomada > Nomada ferruginata. The sequence goes on from OY757213.1 coordinate 18,306,262, forward strand.
AATTAATATAATTATATTTATCGAAACGATAAATATACATATTAACTTAAGTGAACTAATTTTTTAGTCACAGTATGTCCTAATATGAGTATGACAACAAATATATTTCATTCTTCGACAGCTTTCCTTAATTTTGTTATACGTAAAATAAATAAGGAAACCGTTGTTATATAAATACGTAAATGTTCATCAATCAGTCTATCATATCTATGTAATAAACATGTAGATATGTAAAGTCTACTGTTAGTACGAAATTGTAATAACATTGTTAAATGTGCCCATCAGGAACGATCCTTGAACGGCTGACACTTGTGATTTATTAAAGTTGGTTGTACTGCACTTGAATAAGCTATTTATTGCCAATAACAACAACAGTAACAATAACGTTTCATGACAAATGTTTTAAGCCTTGATAGAACGAGGCTGATTTCCCGACTATTTTGTACATTACAAATAAAACGATTTTTTTTATTTATATTAAATAATATGTACATATGGAATGATTTGATGACGAATCTCTGTAATTATTGTGTATCGGATGTTACATAGGCAGTGCGACGTGTATGTGCCCATTGAATGTGTATTTTGTATGCCTACGGTAAACAGATGTATGTATGTATGTATGTATGTATGTATATTCAACAAACTGTTGTTAATAATACAGTGACAAACAAAAAATTCAACTGTTGTCTTATTTTTTACCACAGACCAATTTTACCATTACGATATACTAATAAGGAAATTTCGGTAATTCGAATGCTGCGATTTCTTTTTTAACGTGATAAGTTTTTTTCGAGGGAATTCGAATAAAAGTATAATAGATTGAAATGTTTTACATTCTCGGTACACAGCTGTTTTTCTAATTTTTCTCTACGACCTGAAGATTAATAAATATAGTAGTTGTAGTTAGAGATCTTTATTGCTACATCTTTTACTTTCCGTTTTCATTTTTACATCTTTTACTTTTCTTCATCATTCCTCTTGTGTAGAAAATCTGTATAGGCATTGAGTCGAAGACCTGCTTAGATATTATTTTTCGTTGACACAGAAATGTCTGTACATTGTTAATCAAAAAACATGCCAGTTACTTTGTGTAATATTCTATGACACAGTACATGATTTCTATTCCATAAGTTTTAAAATATTGAGTTCACGTTACGTTGAGAATTTTAAGTAAAGTAGCCAACACAGTGAAGCACGAGACAGCGAACTTAATTTTAGCAACTTTAAGGTTTATTAAAAGCAGATAATGATAGATTTGTGAGGGGTCGACAAATGTAACTGAAGCAAGGAAAGGTAAGCTATAAAATATCTCGTATATTAATAATATCAATTATTAGGATTGTATTAGGATTGTGTATTCCTTGTATTAGGATTACAAGGATACGGTGTAAAAAGAGGTACACATTTGTTTATCGCAATAAATAAATAAGAACAATTAGATTGGCCCAAATAGTGGAAAAATTTCATACCGAAGGTCTTACGTGAAACACGTGTTATAAATACAACTTATGCAATTTATTACAATTTATTTTCGAACATCTAATGTTTTACTACTGTACTTGAACCATCAAACTCATTACACTACTCCTTAACACCACGGTTTCTTGACTAACACTTTAAGGAGTCCCCGAAAAACTACTTAACTTCGTTACAACGTTACACACAATATTACTTAAATAATTATAAATTCCAGAAATCTAGGATTATTAAAGACATATTCATTTTTAAAGCTTTTTGCAATGAACAGTATGAAATTTTAAATAACCTGCCTTTAATTTCAATCTATATCTGAACACTTCGTATTATCGAAGGGTCCATGGAGTATCAACATCCATGTATTGTACTTTTATTTTCATATAATAATAATTGCAACATAGTGGGACACAAATTGCAACTAATGCAAACTGGAGTCCCTGTCATGGATAGATTATTTTTTTAACCCCTTGCACTCGCAATGCCTATTGTATTGGTATGAGCATTCATTCGTCAAATTTCGTTAACATTATTATTCTTCTTCTTCTCCTTACTATTATTAAATATACGAATAAGATAATCAGTATACAAAATTGGAAACAATTTTCAAACATGGTTGTATCGAAATATAATATACCTACATATAACAAAATTCAATGCACAGTGAATTTACCAAATTTCGTCACGAATACTTTTCGAAGATAAAGTAAATATTTTAACGAAGTCTAATGACTCACTGAATTGAATTTCATACATTACAGGTGTAACAGAGAAACCAAAATTCGAGTTATACAGATACAGGTGAAAAAGTAGTACAAACTACTCTGAACGATTTAGCTAAGACACTAAAATGAATGTATACCATGGGTTGAAAAGTGGCAAGAAGTTTTCCAAAGTCTCGTTTTCTCAGCGTGAATAATCGTCAATTTTGTCAAATCAAGTTCACGTTCATAATTTATCGAGTTTATGGAAGAAAACGTTGAAATAGTGCTCCAGAGTGCAAAGTGTTATGTCGCTACGGAAAAACTATTTACAATTGGTCTTTGGAAATTATATTATTCTATAACCTAGAATTTTCGAAACGATGCGGCGGCGATGGATATAATCGTGGAAGTTCTAGAGTCGACACGCGTCCATCGTCGTTGGTGAATGTGTTATTATCGTATCCGAATTCTGATTTGGTATGAACTTCCTTCTGCGGTTCCTGCTTGCTACCTTCCATCAAGAACATGGTCAGGAAGAACATAATGGAACCTAAAGACAATTTTTTGTTCGTTAAATCATTTTTCGAAGAAATGAAATAGGTGGAACGAGGATAACATGAATAATTTGCTACAATTATTATAATATACTATTGTTCTTAATAACAGTAAAGAAGCCGATACTATAATGTTGCTGATAACAATATATTGCAACAATATAGTATTACTGTAATAGTAGTGTGATATTGTTGTTTGTTTGAGACAATTTTGTATTTAACAATATTTGAATTTAGTAGACATATATTAATACAATAGATTTCTTTTATTACTTACTGATACCGTAGAAGCCAGCGTAGTAAATGTAAAGAGATTCTCGGAAACCGATAGCCATTCTAGTTGGCTCGACCAAAATCGGCAAGTTTCCGCCGATATTGTTCATCACAAATAAGAAAGCGCCAATTGTGGTCGACCGAAAATGAAGAGGAACTATTTCTACGACTACCGCAAACACGATTCCAAACCACATTTCGGCTGCAATTATAAATAAATACGTGTAATTAGTAATACAGGCAGTGAAGGGAGAGTAGTCGGTAAACGGGGGATGTTAAAAGGGTGGGCAAATTTTGCATTTGTTACGAAGCGATAACTATTTAAAGTTGACGATATCGAATTTTTCTACTTTTTAAACAACTTTGCCATCATTTTGCCGATAAACAATGGTGAGTGGGAAACTCACCAAGGTTCCCCTTTCTTGGAACCTTAAGAATACCGCCATTTTCATCCAAAATTTGGCCACTGTTTAACATCCTCCTTTGAAATTCAAATTATATTTTCAAATTTAATACATATCAAGTATCGTAGAAGACGAACAAAATTTCAATATAGAAATGTACTACCGTTTTCGTCTACTATTGTTTCATGGATGCAAATGTGCTTACCAAAGAAGTAAGAAATTCCAAGGGTGATCATAGCCCATAGGGGATTGAAGTACACTGAACCGAACGCAAACGGCGTAGCAATTATTTGGCTGATTGCTAAACATGCTACACGCGATCTGATTCCCATTTTCGCCACGAATTTATCGCTTACTATACCGCCGACCACAACGCCTATACTACCGATCACTATAGTCACAGCGAACAACCACCAGCCTAAATCGTAATCGGGGAAGTAATCTCTGTAATAGAGATCGCAGTTGTAAGCGAAGCACATACCACCTGGAAATAGAAAAAAAAAACACTTTGAAATATTGTACAAATTTGATAAATCTGTGAGCATCTAAATCGATTAATTATTATTTGAAATGTAAATTAGTATTTTACAAAAATTACTTGTCCATTACTATAACTTGTAGAGTTCGAAAGACGGGAAAGACAGAAAATGTAAACTGTTAAACGACGAACCTAACTGTCCTATTTCTCAGTTTTATAGTACATAGAACTTAAGCATACAAAATTCTGCTGCGAAAAGTGATTGACCGTAGGTAATTGATTATAAAGATCCATATCATAACATAGTACAAATATTCTTCTTCTCGTTGCGAGTTCTAAAGTTGATACTATAAAATGTAATTTCTTAATTATTCAAGGATGAAGTAAACGTAAAATCGTTCAAAAAATATGTATTCGCTACGAAGCACCTAAATACTAAAATACCCCTAAAATGTATTTGAATCTTTCGTATTAAGATATTGCCTTTTACCGCAATGTCTGATGCTGGCAGCGAGACACAATACTATAATCCTTGGCTGCAAGATCACTTTCCAAATTCGCACTTTTTTCCCGCTGGCATTCGTTTCATCTTCGCCAATCGATTTCCGTTGCGGTTCACGAAGAGTGAAAGTAAAAGCAGCTATGATTAATCCAATTATGCCAGCTCCGTAATAACATGCTCTCCAACCCTGTTCGAACAATTAATAGTTTTCGATTACCGTCAAATTTTCATGCATTTTCATAATTATATTCAAAAATCATAGGTTGATATTAATGTTCGGGGGATCAATTTTTACTCGTTTTCTTATTTTATTTGGACGAAATATGAGAAAGTTTGTGAGATCTGTCCTAATGTTTTGCATTCAATATTAGCTAATAATACTGGACGAATCGTATAAAGTGTTATAGGCTACAGTCTCTTTGAAATTCTTTTTCTAGAATTTTATTACTATTGAATGATTTTTATATTCAACTGACGGTGGACTTTATTTCTTAAATTGTACAATGAAAGATCAATTAATTGATTTCATCAAATCGGACAATACGTAGGTAAACATAAAAATTAACTCGTCTCGTGAAAATGAAATAAAAACAAGGTATTATATAGGTATAGATAAAATTATGAATCATACACAAATACCTATAATCATGATATGTTGAAAGAAAGGTGAATTTATTCTCCTTTTATTATGGAACCCTATTCGCTAGCAAACAAAATCTTTTTTTTTTATTATAAGAAATTGCAGTGGGTCAAAGGGTTCTCTTAATTCTTCTTTAAGTATAATAATACGTACCAAATCCCCGATATTCAGCTTAGGAATATAACGGCCGACCGGAAATGCAATGCCGTAACCACCGTAAATGCCCCAATTGAAAATTGACATAACGAGTCCACGTTGTTCCTCCGGAAACCAATCAGACAACAAACCTGTAGCCAAAGGATTGCATCCCGCCTCCCTGTACATTTGTTTAACATTTTACACATCAACATGTTGACTTGAGAACAAGGTATTGGACTGACTATGAATAATACATTTCCTCGTATTTTTGATCCTTTTAGTCGAATGTATTAGGTTGCCCAGAATGAAATTGCCATTTTAAAGTCTCGTTCCAAATATGATACAATACGCAAATGAATATTATAAAATGTATCTTTAAATACGTAAAACTGTCGTTATGTTTACTAAAAATTTGGAAAATATTTCGTAGTAGAGTCAATTGCCAATGACTTTTGAAATGGATTATTTATTAGCCACTCTTCAGCAATATAAAATTGTGACACAATTTTCGGCGACGAATAGAATTGTTAAGGTAATTTATGTTATCTATGGAAAGTTAAGCAGTATATCTAATCGATTTGTGCTTCTAACGTATAGAGAGCTCTTACTTAGGAGGTATTATTAGCTATTAATCAGTTTGTCCGCCGAGCTATGGACGCTAATCTCATTACACTTACCCTGCTGCTAAGATCATTCGTAGAAGGACCAGTTGCCAGTATTCTTTGACTGCTCCCATTAGGATAATCGCAACGCTGAATATTAACGTGCAGACCGTTAACAACCTAACCCTGCAAGTTTCAATTAACATATTACGTGGAGTATAAAACGGAAAAAATATTACTAACATCGTTTAAAAACAATTATTCACTGCTCCTCATTAATATTGCGTTAACACTGTTAACGATTATAATACTTTCGCCCAATGAATTGCTTCGCAATCTACCGATAAATAAACCACGAAACCGATTAATGAAGACAAAAATATTGAACACCACTTATTTTAACACTTAAGGGGGGGCACTCAATTAGAATCATAAAAAAATCGAAAATTTTCTTCTATAAAACGATAGATTAATGTCTTATTAATATAATCCCAAAGTTTTATAGCGAAATTCGAGCTCTATTCGGTGCCACAGCTGATAAACGTCACTGATGTCCGCTCGGCACCAGGCAGTCTTCGAAACTTTAAACGCGTTTTCCCGAAACCTGTACTTTTCAAATTCGCGGGAAAGATAACTCAAAAACTATTTAACCGATTTCATTCAAACTTGGCACAGATGTTTATTATAGTATTACCTTCTATTTGAACTAAAATCATATTGAAAATCGTTCAAAAAAGCACTTTTTTTATTGCAAAATTACTGCGGAAAATTTCACATTTTTGGTTTTTAGCCTGCCATTTCTGTAATTTCTGAATTTCATACAATTTTTTTAGTTCAAATAGAGACTACAAGTAGTAACTACTAAAAAAAATAATTTCATATATATCAGATGAACGATGCGGTCGCTGGAGTTCCCGCCGTTTTGGAATTCACGCCGCGACCTGCCCGGAAAGACGTCCCGAAACTCCGCCATTTTTACATTTTTTCAAGAAACAAACACATTTCGGTGACACTTCGATATATAATAAATAAGCCTCTAAGTTAGAAAAAGATTGAACAATTGGTATTCTGTAAAAAAAACTTTAAAAATCTGCCAAATTTCATGCTTCTAATTGAGTGTCCCCCCTTGAGAATTGCCCCAAAAAAGTCTTCTTCAACTCTTTCCCTGAATAGCATATACATCATATCCTGAATAATTCACTCTGAAGTACGAGCGAAAACCAGTTTACATAATCCCATATCCAGCGTTGTTCTAACAGCACACGGTATTCAACAATTTTTCCTCGTAAACGGTGACAGTATTGGTAACCGCTATGTCCACGCCCGTATCGACAATCGGATGCAATAACAATAGTAGTCGCGGCAACATTTGATACGCGTACATCCATTACAACGGTACCTGTCCCGCAATTCCTTGGAAGGACAGCAACAGCAAATAAAAGCGATCCGACGCCGGTGTACGAATATACCTGTTGTACTTGTCAGCCGCAATGCCTAAAGCAACGCCAACGACGGTGAACACGGCGATGAAACTCGGACCGGCCAGGATTTGATAGTCCAGTCCAAGGCCATTGTAGTTCCATTCGCAGTAGCCGGTTCCGTTTAGTTCCAGGGACTCGCAACTGTGAAACAAGAAACAAGATATCGTCAGCGATCGATACTGTTTAATTCGATTGAAGGTAAAGCGGATACGCGTTCACGGATCTGGCCGGCATGTGTATACGCACAGTGAAAGTGTGCACTAGTTGGGACTGATAGAGTGGGCCTCGGCTGTAACGTGGGAGGTGCACATAGCTAATTCTGTTTTTTCTATCACGGGTTGCGCAATTGGCGACACAGGTGCAACGGGGGGGAAGAACGATAATTTGGATTTCGGCAAATATTTATTGACGCGTAAACGAATAGCAGATGGGGGAGACTTACAGACTTTGGTTCTTGGCTGCCTCGCACTGAACTGGCAGATCCGCGATCGCTAATGTGGTTGAATTTAATTGACAGGAAATGTCGCCATAGTGTAAATCCTCCGCTGTCGCCTTGCTGGTGACACCTTGAAAGCAGGTATAAAACAGTGATAACGAGTATTCCGCTGTACGGCGATTTAACTGCGCGCGTATGTTATTATATAAAATTGCGTCCTGCAACGAATTTGTAATAACAGTGCAGGGCGTGTAACGGAAATATCTGCGCGCGAATAAAGTAGATTCGAGGAATTAGTTAAACAAGGAAATTAATTATTCTTATAATTATTCCCATTTCTCAGATAGCTAAATGAACAATAAATGGTAGCAGTTTTAGAATTTATTTAGGCTGCCGAATACTTTTGTGAAAAGTATAATATATAACTGTATATGTGCGAGCGCTCATTTGCCAAGTTAATTAACTCCAGAAAACGAAAAGTAGAAAATACTGACAAATTCATGAAAATTGTTTTTCTATTTTTTTTTTTTTATAAAATATGTACTTAGACGTTCCTAACATTATTACAGATGTCACGTGACGACTGGAATTTTCTAATTTCATTTAGCGTATGGAGCTATTCACATTCTGAAGTAAAATATTTGCCATTCTGTTAATACAATTATTAAGGGAATTTATTTTAAATGTAAGAAAATAAACAACAATCAAGTGCTTTGGTAGTAAAATTTTAAAAACTTCAAAGTGTTAACTTTGCTTGTCCCTTTGTAAGCAGCTCGTATATTACAAATTATCTATGATCATTTCTGTTGCTTCTGGTAATTTCCTAAATTCATTGCATCTTTTTATCATCCCTCGAAGTCAAATGTAATAGATGTATGGATTATCTCTCAACTGTTACACATCATAGAATTTCTGTTCAACAAAACCGAGATATGCATTTGACATTGTATCGCGAGCAATTAGATGAGTATCCAGGTTTGCAAGGATAATTATGAGGCGTCTTAAGGAAGAGGAAATATAACGCATGGATTAGAATGCAGTGCTTACCAATTAAATAATGACCTAGTTCTCCAATTACGTATCCGATTGAGACAACGGCCAACGCGTACGGCTTATATAGGAATTGCAATTTCTGAATCACAGTGTCCATCATTTTGCCCTGAGAACAGAAAAATTGAATTCAAACCTTATACGATAGAATCATGAGGCAACATGGCGATTAGAGTCTGTTTAAGTCTGTAGAGAGACAAACGTAATCGCGTTTGGTTATTTGAAAGAAGACTGTGATCGTCAAAAAATTATTTGAAAAACATATTCTTCGCGAATTTTAAATTGTTTAGAATCTAGGGAAATTAGTTTGTTTCTTATAACATTGGCATATTTACATATGGCATGTAGCGAACGTTAAATATTTGCAAACATAATTTTAGTACAATGAATGAAAGGAAATAATTTATTATGGTACATAATGCATAGAGGTTTTATAATCAGATATTGAAGAAAAACAATAATATTAACATTAAAACAGTAATTTTTCGGTGATTTCATTTACTCGAATCATTGTATTACAAAAAGTACATACATACATACATCCATCAGCTGTGACGATAAAAAATAAACTATATTTTAAATTATTTTCATAACTTATTATCAGCAGATTATAATTTATTTCATTCGTAAAACTCATTGTCGTCATTCTTTCATATTGGTTTCCATTCTTTTTCTGCAGCACTGCAAATTTTGATGCAATAAAAGCATTGATTTTTTTCTCACTCTTTTTTGGTTAATTTGCACGTAATGATAACGATTGCTATAACGAATGAATTATTGCAGAGTGTGTTTCTATCAGATTGTGAAAATGGCAAGGAAATAGTGCATTGCTTAATGGTACACCTACTACGTATAAAATGGAAACTCTCACGTTGATTTTCAGTATGCAAATTATTATTTATACTCGTATCAATTACCAATGCGCAAATTCTTTGATATTAAAAAGAAATCGCGGTCAAATTTTATGTCCACAGAACGAGTGAACGGCTTGTCACTCTATATTGATTACATAACGCAACGACGCGCAGTGCCTACAAGCTTGCATTTATTATCCTGAAAATTATTCCTGCATACTGCGTTTACATACTTGTTAACATTAACCTGATCGTAAATAAGCCATTATCGATGATATCTGTGGGCATTTGGTATTCTATGATCCCAAGAATCATTATAGTATTGCATATATTACACATATGTACCTACATGCCTAATATCGATAACGATGTTTCACTTCCCAGTCAAATAAATTGCAATTAAGGATTGTTCGAGAAACTGGCAAAATTGCAGGCTCATTAGACAATCAAATTGCAGGCCATATGTAATAGTAACTTTAGTTTAATTGATATTATATAGTATAATAACTTTAAATTAGACACTGAACGTCTACTATAATAAATGTGGCACCGGTTTTATTTTTCGAAATTCGTCTTAAGAATGAAAGTAGAACAAAAATGATGAAAATCAATGTAACAAAAGCTTTGATGGTTTTAAGAAGAAGAATATTCTATCGTAAAGTTAGAAATCGTCGAGAAATGAATGAATAAAGTGGATCCGACGTTATGTAATGGTAAATTAAATTATATTAATCCACGTATACCATATTCATATTTGGTTACTAAAAATTTTACTTATTTTTACCTTTTCTAGAAAGCTTCATAAAAAGGTAGATTTCAGGAGAGCATCAGAAATCTGAAAAACGTAATTTAAACTAATTAAAATAGTCTGAGGAGAATGAAATCTAAGATAATCCAAATCTTCTTGTAAATTTTAGAATTGGATTGAATATTATAATAATTATAGTAAGCCTGACATGTTGTTTATCAAGCTGCAATTAATGTTTCAAGTAAGGTGTTATTGTTTTCACAATTAAAAGCTTTTTATACAAACTTTAATTTATAGCACAATTTTAATATTTATATATTGTAATTAACCAACGTGTTTGCAGTTCGCACACGTGACAGAACAGGGTAATACATATATTATAACTGTATTGGCAAGAATTATTTATTCAAGGTTTGTGCATTTTTGCATTTAGACTAGTTATTGTGTAAAAAGTTACACAGAAGTAAGACAGTACGAATGTTAAATACTATTTTCCATGCAAAGAGTTAAGTGTGTAAAATAACATCAGAGTCAGTAGACAAATATTGTCGTCGGATTACATTCCGGCAATTCTTTGAGTAATAAACTTAGAGATAATCTGGGTTAAGAACAAATTGGAAATGATTAATGTACCACTTGCATATTTAAAAAGATTTGCCCCTTAAATCCGCAGAAGACTTGCTCAGAGACCAACATGTGATAAACGCGACATACAAAGTGATAAAGGAAAGGGTTCACAACAGTTTGGGTACATAGTACACTCCAAATGAAGGAAAAAGGCTCTAACAAACGTGGGCCTGCAAATTAATATTTTGGAATATTAATAATGATACTATTACTTATTGCCAGCATAAAATATATTTATCTACTCACTACACATTTCATATTTAATCAAAATCCAAGGCTTACTTCTTTATGTTACTTCTCGAACAAATACCAAAAACGCAAATCTTGGAATGTAATATTTCTAATAAAACCAAATTGTAATTATCCCGAATTAAATACTTTGCATGTAACATATCATTCACGAAGTATTAATAAGTTGCCGCATGTTGCGTTTCTTTAACAGGGCAAAAGCAGCTCAGAAAAAGTTCTCGAGTTTACAAGAAAAGCTATTCAAACACTCTATAGCCAGAAACAAAGGAGCCAGTCTTTCTCTGCAAACTGCAAGGGGGCGTAATTACACGCGTACAAAGTTTTAAGCTGAAAAGCTTTATATTTTCTCAACTTGTCTGTAAAACCACTGTGCATTCCTTCGAGGAGATCGGTCATTTTAAATGCACCACAATAATGCAAAGACGTAAGGTTTTCGTTTCTTGTTACAAATCATGTGCTACAGTTTTATAAGATCGTTGCAATCATTACCCTAAGTTCATGGCAATGATACATGTATAGCTGAGCATTTTTCTATGAAAGGGTTGTTACAATGAGCAAAAGCAGGAATTATTACGTAGCAATGTTCGATAGAAACGCCAGTACACACGTTCGTAGGATTCTAACGCGTGCACCATGCAACTTGGTTACCTTGAGCCAAAATCATTGAGACGTAACAAGAGTTATCGTTTTAATAATGTTAATTCTATTATTTGCGACACCGACGAGATATTAACACCAGATTCGTCAGAACATCAGAAGTTTTGTTGTTTAAAGAAAGAACACCCATCATCAATTAACAGATTTGTTTCTTTTATTCTACTTTTTACACCTTAAAACGAAAGAGATTTATACGGCGAACGATTTAAAACCTCGTACAGTTACAATTTCTACAGTTCACCCCAACATGTTACTTTGCAATGTATTACAAAATAAGGAAATTCAATTCTATATATGTTAAAAGTTATAGAATGCAGAAAGAATACAGTTAACATAAAAGTGATAAGAAATACATTACGACTGCGTCGAATTCGGCATCAATAGTCGCTACGAGGTTTAATAAAAAGGTACAGGAATAATTGGAAAGCAAGAACGCATTGTGTTCGAATATTGTTATAATAAATATTCTGCATTTTGCGTAAGTGTTGTGCAATTTTTCTTGTAGTTCACACGCAAGTATCTTCAAGTATTTTCAAGAACAGAATTGCACATTCGTTTACTTAAATTGCTTTCTACGTAACTAACTAATTAGGCAAATTATTATTTAAATGGAATATATAAATATTATATGCCATGTAAATAATTTAATTGTAAAGTAAATAATATTACAATTTATTGTTCAATATACCCTTTAACTGTAAATATTAATCCTTGTATCCGGCTCCATATACGTAACGCTCTAATGTATGTAACGTAAATGATAAAAAAAGAATATATTTTTTCATGTCGTTCATTTCGTAGTCTTCATTATCTTATTACCGCGTAAAATAGTTAACAAGAGTGCAATGTTCCAGTCATTAATTTTGTTGATGTGATTTCCTTGGTATCTACTTCAGCATTTACGGGCTTCAATGATGATACAATGGGATTCAGTTACAAAAAAAAACTTGGTGGAAACCGGTATAAGCGGTATCTTCTTTTATTGTCAACATTATAAAACGAATACCTTAAAGAGATCTATTTTCGTACAAATGAAACTGTATTGCACAAATGCAACGGTGCATCAGTAATACGTGCTTGCACATTAAAAAACAAATGCAAGTTTCTATTTTTTGTTTGCAATTAAATCGATCCCTCTTATCATCTTATGTAATAAAGTATATATTACGACGAAGTAGCCAGATCACTAATCTAAGGAGGTTAACAATAAGTCCTCAACGATGTACGTTAACAAAAATTGTTACTGATATTTTTCATGAATCCACAGGGTACTTCGTCTAAAATAGTTCACTTAAATTTCTGTCAGTTTCAATGGTGCGAAATATACTATATTTTTCATGTATTATAATTCTAATTGTGTCAAATGCCGAATACATTTTACAAATTTTTATTCGAGTTCACGAGTCAAGCTTATATGCATGTATCGCTAGTCGCCAAAGGGCTAATATACTTATGCATGCCGATTGCTTGAAGGAATTGATTAAAGAGACCACGAATTCATGTCTAACAGACAAAATGAAAGCCTTCTCAATCACGACGAAATTAATCGTGTTCTGATGTTGTTGCTCTAAAATTCACATTATCCATGAATTAAATATTGATCAATGAAGCAGCTAGGCGCACAGTCGGCCAATGAATCATTCAGCCACTAACTTTATCCGTGAATGATTAACGTAATTGTTCGTCTCTTACGAGGCACCGTTTACATCTCGGTTTCTTACAGAATCATCACGTGTCTGCAAATACGAGTGACGCACATAGAAGAACGGTAACGAGATAATTAGAAAAAATGCTCCCAGCTAATAGCAGTATCGTGAACGGTGACGAATAATTTATAACTGCAACAAGATTTATAAGTTGTTAAAATATGTTTTTCCTCGAAATCATTATTGTGTCTTTGTTGTAATACTTCCTTTCAGTCAAGTCAATTAAAACTTTTACCATTATATATCAAATCGTTAAAACGTCGATATTAATTTTTGAAATTTTTATTATTATACTTTAGAATATTATATTTTTATTATATTTATTATATTTATTATATTTATATATTTTGTTATATAATTATAATGGTACACAATATTGTACAAATTTGATAGCTACAAGTTATAATCATAAGCTATAGTTATGTCCAGTGTTCAGGCGTTTCGTTTTTTAATTTAGTTTCAAGCATTTTCGTAGTTCTGAAAAATTAAACAGGTAACGAATCGAATTACACCTGTAACATACTCTATTCCTGTTGTCTTTTTTAATTCATCATTGCTATATATTTTTATTTTACTTTTTTTTTTGTTATAGTTTTAAAGTCGCATCAACTACTAAGGTTATTAGCGACTACGGTATGACTATGAGACTGTGTGTGTGAACTTTGAGGGTCGAAGGGTGAACTATTTGAGTCTATGGTTGGGTTGGACCTACATTTTTAGGTGGAATCCGAACCACCAGAACCACGGTTTATTTTACTTATTTCTTCATCTCCTTTCAAAACTCTATTACACATATCAAATGTTCCAATTTCTTCAAACTCAGCTGAACTGAATTTTTAACAAACTTGGTATCAATAATCAAGCTGGTATCAATGGATTATGTAAAGGGACAGAATAAAAATTCAGTTAATCTGCACAAATTTTTCAATATGTATGACATGCAAATGTTAGTCAGTATCTCGAGATCAAGTTTCGTTATTCATCATTATACTTTTTTTTTTTTTTTTTTTAACTCCACCCAATGATCTGCGCAAACAGCGCGAAACCTTGAATTTGGTTTACTGAATAAAGAATAAAGTGATAACGGAAAATCGATAATTAAAATATGTTTTTTTTTCTTGGCCTTAAAGAACGGATCGTTGGAATTGTCTGAAAAGGATTTCACGTGCGGAACGTAACTCGGGACTCGTAAAAAGAAGGCGCTGACATTGAATCGATGACGCAAATCATCGTTAGGTGACGTTCCTTTCACGATGAATATGTACTTACGAACTGTATGAAAATAGAGGAATTGATGAAGACAATCTCATTTTATTTTTTTTCTGTAAACTTAAGAGCGCCTGTTACTACCTGTTACGAGCAATTTTGTTGCAATTTGTACAGAAATTGAAATAATCGGCCGGTTATTGCAGGCAAATGACGTGTTTTTTTTATTAGGCGCGATAGAACAATATATTTGTTTGATTTATTTGCAAGGTTTTCTAGCTTTTTAGGATTTTATTTCTTTAAACATCAAGAATTAAGCATTCACTCGTTTTTATCCAGTCATAATAATTTGCTATTTTTATAGTAACTGTACTAATATTTATATAGTCGAATCGATTGAGAGATTTGTTGCTGGAAGTTATCTGCAATAATTGTTTTGGAGAATGACCAAATATGACGAAGGAAAAAATAAATAATGTGCTGAAAATGAGATGCATTCACGTAATTTCATACTTAAAAAATAATAAAAAACCTTAACAAATGCTGAAGGATCAAGATATACAAAAAGAACAAAATGTATAATATTATACGGTCTCTATACTTGTTCATCGTAACTAGTAATAATCTAACAAAAATATGAATTGGATACATATTATCAACTTTAAATTTAGCATCCAACACTTTATTGTAAATGGAACACTGTAAAATATAAAATGGTCAAATAATGTATACATATAGTGCTGAATAAATTAATACAACTTTGACAATATTGAGTAATTAAAGTGTTGACGTGTGATACAGTGATTAATGACAGTACGAACAGCTTGTACCGTTTCTTGCTGGTTAATTAATACTTTCAAGGCGAAACGGGAAATGTATTCTATAGACGAATGCACGCCCAATGAGCAAAAGACCGAAGGAAATACGCCGAAGGAAATCGAGTAAACCGCTTAATAGTTTACCATGATCTTGCTTTAATCACTGTGCACTGTGCACAATTGTCTAACGTGAAATACCTCGGCTATTTGATGGATTACAACATTCGTCTTTTATGCATCCAAAAAGTTTCAGAATTCTGAAGAAAAGCAATTTTCGCTAAGATGATTATAACCCTATCTGTATTAAATTAAGAATATCATGATAATTATTCGCCAATTTCGTGATCTATGTCGAAGAAGGAGAAAACTTATTATTATAGATATTTTTCAAAATTTTTATGTCGTTCCGCAATGATAAACGACAGATAAAAGGAATGGTGATTTCTCTAAAACAACAAATTTTTTTCTTTTAAAAATTGAAAAATACCCGAGGCACTTTAGAATACCTACGAATATGAAGAGCATAAATATTCCATAAATTATTGTAAACTGTTAGTAACAGTCAAATATAATTTCAACACACATCATTTTAATACACCGGCGGCTATAAAATAATAGCCGATCCAAATCTTTAAATAATAACAATAACAGATTTGTAAACAGGCAACGTGATTGTTGGAATTAGTAAAGAAATAGTGCATTATTTATTGGCGCACCTAAACTTTGCTGCCTTAAAAACTTTGTGGTGAGAAACTGAGGAATTAAATGAAAGGAGTATAAAAAGCAATCTTCCCGCCGATAACTGCAATATTATTCATCGCGAAATCATGCCTGGACTTGTGTACTTTACCATTCAATCGCTGGTGTATCTGTGGTTACGACGATTAAAGTTTTACTTAAAGCACCATTATTCACAATGTTATGACTTCACGCCAATTAGACATTCCAATCAGTCGATATACATTATCACATACCGTAGTCACGTGCATGCAACTGGTTAAAGATGCTATCGTCCTGTCATTCAAATTTCCGAATCAGTTACAAGCACAAAAGCAACCGTGTAATAAAGATAAGAACCAATTAAATAATTGTAGAACCGACATGAAATTAATCGGCTTCTTCTAAGCGCTGGTTTTATTGGGGCATCTCTTTTCTTTGAGAAAGACGAATTCTCGTATTTATTGTAATTCCTCCTATCAGCTGTCACAGTTTTATTTTATGTGTCTTAAATATTTTAATTGTGCGTGAAATTCAAAGTTTACGCTTCAATTTTAATCCTCAATCGCACGTTATACGGGATCTGTACTCCTTTCTGTTGCAACGATAGAATGCGATCAAACAATTTTTAAACATGCATTTCAGTACGACGATATTATTTATTCGATTACATGTTCCATTCGGTAATCAGCTGATTCAAAGCTTCGAAGAATAATTTTTGTTAAATTGTTTAACAGGAGTTCAAGAAGCGTTAAAATAATTTCGAAGTGCTTCGAAGATTCATGTATTAACAAAGAAAAAGCTGCACGGATATTCTGATATGTTATTTCGTCTAAGACAGCGATTTCATTAATATTCAATAATAATTCATAATTGGACGCCTGTAAAAACGCAGCACCACCGACTCTGTCAGTGGTGCCAATTGCAGGGATTAGCTATTGTACTCGCGGATCCTCTGATCTCGCGAGTTAGTCGACGCCGGTGGACGCGTTTAATAATACTGAGCTCTAAACAACAGAAGATGGTCTTTCTGTACAGTAGTAAAAACTAATACAATCCTCGGCACCGGCCTATCGATTGCGTACTTCAAAAACGAAACAACAATTCAATAAAAATCTCACCGATCTTGCTTGTCCCACGGCTCACCTGTATAAGCGACGACCTACTACTACTCCTTACTCCTACTTCCGTACAACGTTGAGTGAATACTAAACACTCGTACTTATTTGTCCCTACTCGATCCAATCTAGTTCCTACAATTATCAAACGTGATTATCGTAATAATTGGAATGCAATCGAAACGATGTGCCTACAATCCAGGAAAGAGGCGAGGTAAATCTGCATTGCGATCAACCGGGCGCATTATATCATTTTTTTTAATCCTTTTTTTCTACGAACTAACACTGGCATTGTGAAAGGAAATACGTGAATGATAAGAAACGAGATCAACAACGGCAGGATCGCGACACGATATATAGATTTCCGTAATTGCAGGCCGATGATAAAATCGAAGGCTGGACGAGCCTCATGGGCGTATACCCGGTGGCTGAGGTTCCTGATTGGATGTAGAATAGCGGGCCTCTCAATTAAGTCACCTGCTTTTGTAATAGAGAATCGGCCGTGCATATAATTATTCAAATTGTGATCGATTCTATTATTAAACTGAACGCGAAGCTTGTTGCTTGAATTAATAAGTGTGAGTCGTCGGTGAGTAAGATGTGTTCCTTATCTCCTTCGCGCCGCAGTGGTATAGGTTCGTATGTACACTGGCGGACAGACAGGGATCGCCAGACGTTTAAAATTGTGCAGAAAGACGACTGATTGCAAATTAGAAGTTGACAATTTAAGAATATTTTCAAGTTTTAGCATGCCCAAGCATCGTCTATTGCTATCGGTTTCAATAAGTCTCTAAATATTTGTAAATGCAACAAAGGACGGGGACCCAAATTTTTGACTGTCGGTGAATAGATTTTCTTGGCGATATTTCAATATTATTTAATGCTACGAATCTATGAATGAGACTACAATTTATAGAGAAGGAAACTATCCAAAGATTCCAATCTGAACGGAATGAATGTAATAAATATAAATATATTATAAAGAGGAATAGGAGTGAGAGTAGGGTGAATGAATGAATGGAGGTATGAATGGAGTTGTGAGTGAATGTAAAGAAAGTGCAAGCCAAAGATTAGGGATAAGATCTAGCTAATAAAGTAAAAATAACTGTTAATTGTTAATTGATAATAAGATACACCAAAGAAAAGCGTGTAAATCATGATAGGGCATTTTGTAACCGGTAGGAAAAAAATTGCGAACAAATAAATCAAATAATAATAAATAAAAATAAATATATTATAAGACCGTGAACAATACTTCTACATATGTAAGCTACTTGTGAAACACCAATCTAACTATCATAACGTAACGTGTATAACCAAAACTATCTCGTCGCTAATGACCTAGTAAATAGGTGCGACGTAAAGCTCAAGGGAAACAGAGAAAAATGAAAATTTAATATACAAGTTCTTAATTTAACAATGGGGTGAATAAATTTATTTGTTCACTGAGGAAACGTTCTCTGAACTATGAACGTAATCCTACGACAAAGGGCTGGTAATAGAATGTAACATTACCCCGCATAATTTCAACCAAATCGTTCTAATCGTATTTAGACCGTGCATTGACACTATCGTCGCTACAAACCGGAACTGGTTCTCCTTAACCTTTTCGATACGAAGGGCACACAACGTACACCTTCAGAAATTGAGCAACCGCCTGCTGAAAATACGTACGAACGCTGTCTGCGGTAATAATTTTGATTACCACTTATCTGAATTGTTAATGAATGAAATATACTTCATATTTTCTATCGGTGTTAACAATGTGTATGTACAGTTCTGAAAACTGGAGGCCAACCAACACGAACGTTACTTGAATATAAACGAAAATTTGTAAAACACGAGCATTGATGAAATAAGCATGTAGCAATGAATAAACGAAATATTAAAAAATGTACGATTGCTGAAAAACATTAAAATAATCAGGATATAAAACAATATTTAGATTCAGAAAGATTCGTTGGACACGCAAGGAAAATTTGATGGAGCACCTCGCCGGAAAATTCTGTGTATACAACTATGCGTATCGATGAACCCATCGGTAAAAAGGTAGAAGGATAAATATTCAAAAAGTGAAGGGCTATAGAGCGAAATGGTTGACATATATCGAGTTACAAAAAACAAATTCACTTGACGAACTTTTAAACACACGTGCGAGTAATTGTGACCAGCTGCAGATATCTTTTTACACTTTCATAACGCGCGTTGCGCAAATAATGGAAAACAATACTGGAATTGAGGTTCTCAACGCGCAAGGCGTTCACTGCATCACACGTAGATATGCCTTGGGTTATACAGCAGTGAATTGTTCGACCTACAGTTAGCTTGGAAATGTAAAGGCGAAGCTTTTCGTAAGAAATCCGTGCGTGAGACGTGTCGTTTGGAATGAGTTCCGGAATGCAAAACGGTCATGCCCGTGGATTATGTAGCCGCGCACGTGCTATTATGTGGAGGCGTTTGGTGTCCTTTAGTGATTAATTGCAATTTACTTGCAACAGAATTTTCCACAAACACGGAGAGCCTCACCTTTGAAATGTAAATTTAAGGAATACTGAAAGATTAGTGACACTGTGTAGGTGAGAGGTAATTAGGTTTTCTATATCCGACTAGATCTGATATTTTTGTGAGGAATTACAATACTACACTATTGGAGGGTTTACATAATTTACATCGATGGTGATACAAATTTTTCGTGCGACATAGTACAGAAAATAAAAGAAATATAAGAACACAATTCAACCGTGTATCATTTGAATCTAATTAATTAAGTCTGATCCCACGATATAATTTTCACACCTACGTGTTATATCTCCTAGTTGTATCAGTAATTATGGATATCACTTATTAGACCAATTGATATCTTATTAGCGGAATCTTGCAATTGCATAGAACAATTATTTGGCCAGGGTAAAGATATTTACTTCCTTTTTTATGATCGTATGAAAATAATTTTTAATTCGTGTAAGACCTGAAGATAAAATATATGAAAGAAGAAAATATTTACCAGAAAACATTTTTATAATTATTGCCTTATATAACACTGAACTTATTTATATCATATACACTACTGGCCAGAAGTTTGGCATTGCTTGAACAATTCTACTAACAGTCAAATTCTTGCCAGCCACCCATTTATTCAAACCTTAATGTTCAAGTACGATCCTTTATTCCATTTTAATATTTATCTACTTGGAGGTGACCAATTTAATCGCAAAATTGTTAATTGCTATGAAAATTTCTACGTTAATTGCTACTTCTCACAATAGTGTACATGATCCTGTTGTTAAAAATTTTAAAGTTCACCGGCTATGCGAATAATTACCAAAATACAGCACAGCTTTATCAGGTGCATGAACAACTCTTAAAGATAAATAATTGATTAAATAAGATCTGCAACAGCATCAATCAATTTTAAGTAACTTTTCAGAAACAAAGGAACTAGAATGTTTCCACAAATCAATGACAACAATATTTGTTTCAACATTTTTATGAAAAATATATACCTTTAGTAACGTGATAAATGAATACATAGGTTTCCTCACGAAAGCACCCATAAAATTCGTCAAAGCACAGATTATTACTACTTGTTGCCTCAGCTTTCACTTTGTATATCACTACCCATCATTTTACCGTACACTAGAGGTATGTATCATTCATTCCTGCACTCGTTTGGTGTATTTAAATTCGAACAAAATGATTCAGTATATATAACCCAATTAAAAAAAAAACAGAAAATTGATTATTTCTGACACCGTCGATTCAATTTTACATTTATCAGCTACGGATTACACTTTCCATGCATATCAACCACTTAACAAATACTTACGTATTTATCCGGACTGCCTCACGGTTTCACCGACCCATATGAAACGCGTTGAAAAAAAAAGGGAAACAGTATGTCACTATTACATCCAACACAAACACACTGTAGTAACACGAAGTAACTAAAAAGTAGCTTATGCAGGCGTGTGTATACGAATGAATCCCTCTGGGCGCGAGGGATGGAGCGTTAAATGAGAAACGAGCTGGTGATCAACCTTCATTTATAAGAAAGTGTCCAAGGATCGGACCTTCTGCGAGCTCCATCGAGGAAGGGGCACCAGCGGAGCAGTGTACATTAACAGGTAGGTACTCGTGCGGATTTACCTGTGGTGGGAGCGCAGATACACTTGGATTTTTCGATATCCAAGGTCCTTTCTATTGATAGACTGTGTCTTGTTCGTTTAGATTATAAAGTTTGGACAGTGTCGAAAATATTTTTAACCGTGGCGAGGCGAAATGTACTTATACTTGAGATCGAAAGTAATAAATTGCTTATGTTTGTGGGACCTCCATCGAAGCATAAGAAGGAACTTAAGAACACGGAAGAATGTGAAGAATGGGCCGTGGCGTACTGCGAATGGGATAGTGCCTACAAATAGAAGATCACGGTGCATCGATTCCCGATGCCCGACAAATTACATAATTATTTTCACAGCAATGTAATTAAATATTCACCGCATATTAATGGTAACGAACGTTGTGATTAATGAAATAAATCGCCACCAACATGAACGCAAAAAAGCGGGACATACATTGTAAAAGTGTGTTTACGTATAAAACGTAACACAAAGGTATTCGAGTGAAATGTGTTACATCAATTACACTGCGTGTTGATATTTGGTTTGCATACTTTCGGCAGACTGTTGCCTACAAATCGAAAAAATTCATCCATTCAATTCATTGAAAATAATTTATCTGCATAATGTGCGAAATATACATTTCTATATTCATTCTGTAAAAGTAAAAATGTATTTTGATAACCTTCTAATGACAAATCAAATTATTTATAAATTTCTGTGCAAATGTTCTTTCTTCATCTACTTTTTACCAAAGTAATCGGTGAATATATTTATCTTACTTCTATGGTACAGTTAATTAGGGTTTTACGTGATTTCGATTAAATAGAATTTAGGAAGGTGTATGATTCTATTTTTTGCACGATTCGCCTTGGTTCAACACAATAGAAAGAACAGTTTCTCTGAGTGAGCTTCAGTTCTTCATAATTCAACGAAAAAATATTCCTATCTGGTTTTGAAGAGGAAGTTCTTTGATATTGTACTTGTAAGAACTTACCTCTCAATGCTAATTCACTTTATCGGCAAACAATATTTCTGTGCTCTATCGTGTTTAAAAATAATTCTATTCAATTTTTCATTAATTTACATCGTTTCGTTGAAAGTGACTTTAGAAGAAGTGAACCAATATCGACAGATATCGATTTGTTTTCAGTTTTGTTATTATTTTGATATTAACACGTAGAAATTTAATTTACACTGCAGACACTCGTATAGTATTTACAAATTTTCCTATTCAATGGAACTTGGAGGGATGCATAGAAAGTAAAATATATTACTGCTGATATATAAAAATTATGGAATCTGTTTAATGAAATAGAAGATGGAAAATGCATCTAAATAAATATAATATATCTAATATATCAATTATAAGTTTAAATGTCTTCGTGTTTACATCATTTCTAATATTGAAATACACTGTATAGATTAGGCAGATAACATTGATGACAGATGACTTGTCTGAAGGGCATTTTTATGTATTTTCAAGGCCAACGCCACGACCTTGTACCTCATAAAAAGAACGCCCGACAGGTATAACGTGTGTTTCTGATCATTGGTTCCTCGGTTAATACAGTTCCTGTTTTCTGAAAATTCCTGAAGTCCAACTAGATTCAAAGATAAAATTGATTTTACTTTAGGAATCTTTATTAATATCTTGGATTTCAGCCATCTTGGCGATTACAATTATATGTATAATAGTATAGTATACATGTACATACATATATATAAAAACTTAATTATGGCAAATGATTCCTCGGCTTTTCCAAATACGATCATTTAATAATGATAATACATCATTATCTAAAAGTAACGATGATAAATATTATTTAATGTCGATTTCTATAAATAATGTTGGATGTCAATTAATTTTATCCAACGCGCATCGAAGAGTTTACTGCTCAATGTAATTAATATGCAGGGAAGTAGGATGATATTATTGATAATAAAAGTACTGAGTACTTGATAGAAATGTGTAAAAGATGTTTGTCGATTGTATGTGTATAATATACTAAAATAATTGAACGTTCGATTAGTCTACTTAACGTTATCTAATAATTACCATACAATGCACACTTGTACATATCCGTAATCTGTTCTGCGATATAAAAATATTAAATTAAACGAGCAAAAGAAATGTGCAATTAAAGCGCATAGTTTTCAAGTGACATATTGTAACGGTTAAATCACGACAATGGTAAAGCTCTAAAAAAAAAGTATGTACATATTTTTAAATCAAGCTACACATAACTTATGAATCATGCGTGGATGCGCTATTATTACGATTAAACAGTCCTTGAACTGTAGCGTTTATCCTCTTAACGAGGAAAAGCACAGTGATATTTAAGTCCGAGGTGATTAACCCTGCGATTAAAATGGCATGTATGGTTTGCACTCGATGCATTGTCGTTGTAACATTGACATACTTAACCGAACGATTCTCTTGTCAGGTAATAGAGTAATACGAAGTACAGATAAAAGGATCTCCTTGACGTATGTTCTAATACAACTGCCTGTATTACAATAGAAAGTGAAAGATACGTGTGTATGTAAGTATTTAGTCTACTTGTGCACGTGAAAATATATAATAATATAGCACTGGAAATCCTCAACTAACAGTTTTTTAACTAAACTTTTCCTTCTGGCGTATCGGATTGCAGGGGCCAAACAATATTCGTCGCAAAATATACATTGTTACAGGTGATTTTACGTGGATATTTTCATTTTACAGCGTTACCTAACGTTACATTAACTGCTTTACTCATAAATGCACTTACTAACGATATTAAAAAAAAAGAAGGATTACATTTTACCTTGAAATAACTGGTGAATTAAAGAAACATATTTTTCCGAAGAATCTTTTGGTCGAGTATAGGGTAATTGACTACTATATACGAATTATTAAGACATTGATATGGTGGCTTAAAAGAGGAATGAAGCAGATCTTGATCGCCCCCGCGTTTATGCTAGACGCCATAGCTTTCAGCACAAAAGTTGCAAAATTACTTGATGTCCATAAAATTTAAAGCCTCCACTCCATATCTTGGCGTGAAAGTCTAAAAGTGAAGTTGAAAAACACTTACCCCCTGTTCTATATTTATTATCGATTCTATAGTCTTCTATAGTTTCCCATAGAAGTTCTTAGAAATTATTTTACCTGCATACATAAATACTTCCCTTCAGTTTCGAATATGCAAGGATAAAATTCAAATGAAAAAGAACTCGATCCTCCGTATATTTATTATCGATTCTATATAATTCCACCCAAATTGTTACTTTCACCCCTCCTTCAGTAATCGCTAGGTTGACAAGCGTAAAAGTAAAATTTAGAAAAATTTCGACCCTTCCTATATTTTATTATCGGTTCTATAATATATCATACAAATTCTTACAGATGACTCTTATCAAATCGGCCCCGGATGTGCAAATTTAAAACCGAAATTCACGATACCTCGAACCACCCTATACTTATGATTGATATCTACTATAGCTTCCCACTTTAAGACACCCATCTCCACGGACCATTCTCCGTATAACTTATAAAATCCAATCGAATTCCTGTAAAACGCTCGTTCCCGCGGCGTGCGCTCGAGATTCTCCTGCGAATCGAGGAGGAATGGGAGGATGTAGTACGCACTCTCCCTGTTATCGACCATATCAAGAGGAGCAAAACTAAGGGAGAACGAACGATGGCGAGCTACGACGAGTCCGGCCGAGGGGTGAGTCGCGCTCAGTGTTGTACCTTCCTCCAATCCTGAACGAATAATACCGCAACCCTTTTACAACAATTCAATCGCACCATCAAATATTCACCGTGCATCGATTCGGCGCGTTTCCCCCCTTAATTTTTGACGGGGCGGACAGTGATCGTTTCGCTCGTTACGAAAAATATTAGCCTCGATTTCTCCGAAGAGGACTCTCCGTGGAAGCATGATCATGAGACTTTATCCGAGTTAATGGAAGTGTTTTACGGGGAAATTGTTCTCGCGGTATGGTTAAATAGTTGAAACGATCGACGGAGACGTGGTGATTTGAACGAAGAACAGTTTGTTTAAGAGTGTTTCAATTGAATGTCTTAACGTGACTATTAAAATATAATATTTTGATCTGCTTGGTCGGCAAGTGATACGAATATGCATGGGGTAAACGATGAGATGAGAGAAGCTGAAGATTCTAACCGTAACACTGTGAATCGTTGAATTAATATTTAGAAGCAACTTGGTGTTTGGCTATACTTTTCGCAAGCGTTTCTGTGAGAAAAGAGGCTGGAAAGATCAAGTGCGTGCGTTTCGAAAGAAAACGTGATACCTGACCTTGATTCCTGATTGTTTCCTTGCGTGGTGCTTGTTGCTGGACGGTGTTGCTACTTGCAAAATCTGGCTCGAAATTAGGATGGTGTTAATAGTCCGTTTGCTACTTCGTTGGTACGGAGAGTACCATGGCGAAACTTGGTCAATGGTACAACGCAGCTGTGGGAAAGTAAGTTTGTTCCTAGTTTTACTTGCGGATAATGAGTTTTAAATAGTTCGAGAGTGTATGTTTCGTTGTATACGTTCTGCTGAATTGAAATACGAATCTCTATAATAATACGTTTCACATTGTTTTAATTATTTTTTAGAGCTTCGTATTTTAGACGATTTTCCATCGTTTTATTTATCACGGTTGATTTATGTGACTACTGTTTATGTCGGTATATAGTGATATAGTTTTCGACAATATTTTTAACGGATAGCGAAGAATTATTTTCAATGATTATTGAAATTACATTGAAAGTTCCACAATTAATTATATCTAAGAATTAACGTACGTATATAGGATTTAGTAAAGTGCAGCGTAAAAATGTTTGACGAAAGGGAGATGTCCCTTTGATAATTGAATTACACGTGAGCACTGTAATTGAAGTGAACTCATAATGGTATACAAGACAATAAGTTTTCCTTGCTTCGCCTACTTCATTACCAATCAATACAAATAGGGTCAAAACATTACGCTTGAGCAAAATTATTGTACTCTAAATGACAATAGTTGATCTAACTGTCACGCGTAAAGTTCTAGATTTCCAGTAAAAAAAAGCAACGTGGGAACGTTGTCTGCAAATGTTTACTTGAAAGCAGTAATGTTCCCAATACCAATATTTAGAAAAGCTAATTGAAAAATGTTTAAAAAATAGTGTCAAAAATTAGCATCAATTACTTAATAATTATAGAGATGCAAATGATTGGAATTGAGCTTGAAATAATAATTAAGGTTCTAAATAATTTAGAAGCAAACCTATGCTTTTAAGTATTGATTCCGAGAATTTGAAAGATTCGAAACTAAACATGTTTCAATTCCGTAACGACATCTTCACGGAATTTGAACGTGGAGTTGTCTGCTGCAATGTAATAATTAACAGAGTGACTTAAGATATTCCAATAAAGTTGTCTATATTTACCTTGCCAATAAAATCAATAACTCTCTTGTTGACGACGTACAGGATAAAACAATCTTATTGATTTGCATGTTCCATATATTCATAATAAAAATTCGATACATTTACATTAAATATTATACTATTCGATGAATCGCCACGACAGAAAATAGAATACACACGATATTAATAATTGAAAACTTAACACTATTGTGAGGAACTGTGTAATAATGCAATTATATAATTCTTTCGGTACTCTAAAAATTTAAAAAAATCACGCCAATACGGAAACACCTCGTATTATCCACTGTAATTAATTCTGAAATAATCAAAAATCTAAAGTATGCAGAAATGTTTTGCAAATTATTTTGCAAAATGAATATGGTCTCGATAAATCTGCTATATGCAATCGTATATAATTACGATCACGTATACAATTACGACTACGTATATAATTACGATATATGCATTGCAAAAACGAACGTTGGTGCATGTATCGTTTGGAAAATTTTGAAGCTAAACAATGTTGAAGTTTACGTACCCCTATCCAATATAATGTTCAATGCAAGTGTTAAAAATAATTCGCTATTAATAGTATACGTGCAGAGGACACATTTGATCATTTTTTACCTCAAAACACAACATGTATTGTATGATTATATGATTTATATTTAATGTGTAGGTATTAACAGTAATTTAACGAATGGTCTGCCCAATTACTTGCAATTCCAGATTATTCGCTTCAATAAATATTTCTGCACGCTTCGACTACCCAGTACCGCAGCATCTTATTAATTATGAATATACTGCATTCCTGTGTCACAGATACTTAGGAATAAATTAAGATATTAACACATATTTATACATTTAGATCAGCGTTAGAAAGACTAATATATATCCCTAGAGTGACAAAATTCTTGAATACCATTATATATCTTACAGCATAATTGCAGCGATACATACATATAATAAATGAACGAAACCTTAAATTCTTTCAATTCCACACAGAACAGATATACATATATGTATACATATATAACTACTTTCCCTCATCATTGATCGACTGTCATCGTCAAATCATTCAAACGAAAATCGACGTGGTCGTTACCATAGAAAAAACTACGACGATGTCTCTATCAAAATGATATCGGATTAGTGAATGAAACCTTAAATTAATTCACTTCCACGTAGAGTAAGAAAAACAACTTTCACTTTCGTTCATCATCGATCGGTGTCATCTGTACCCCCCAAATGCATTAACGACGTACATCATTAGCATCGAAGAGCTACGACAGGGGTTCTAATCAAAATTACATTAGATTACGCAACATTAATTATTGTCATTATTGCCAGGCTGCAAATGCTCTACACCGCCGCTTCTATTCGTCGACGATTTCGTTCGCGGATGAAGATTTACGGTATAAATCTTACAGTTAACGCCAGTTAAACCTGTCGATACATGCGATATGCATCGGTTTGCATTCACGATATAATTGTCCGTCGATCGTCGTACCAGCACGATTGGTCGAAATCCTTCCACGAACCGATATATCAAGGTTACCGATTCTACGTTCATCATTCTAGCCGTTCCTCCGTTATAAGTTCTCGTTCAAGGTCTCGCCGATGACTACCGGATTTTTATCCTCGTTTATTCCTTCTTTTTTTTTTCTTATTTCTTACGCAATTAACGCGACTGCACTCCGAGAATCGCCAGATCAATTGCACAAGACGCTCGCGGTGCACCGCCATGTTATCATCATGGTGAAGATGCTGATGATCGTTCGATCCTTTTTATAATTATTATGTTCAATAATCATGCTTTTTGCTAGGGAACGAATTCTTTCGCCGGAAATTTTCGGTGAAATCAATGGGGGTCCCATTTGCTTGGTTTGTTGTTTAGAATGTGAAACAGTTCAGGGAAACCGAAAACCGACGAGAATTTGAAGCGATCATTATTATTTTATTGCACAAATGGAAAATATAGACAAGTCTCTCTGCACACGAAGCATAGTTCTTGCAATTAAAAATACACGGATGCTTATTGTTTTCAATTGAACTCCATTTAGGAGTTTCGGGAATCTTCTCCAGTAAAATCGTGTTCTCGTCCACTTTGATCAAAGCTGGAAATTTTGTTTGGATAATCAGTCATAACTTTTCGGATGATATCTAAAATATTGCTGAATACACTGAATGTTGAAATATCGCAACTGCAGTAATCTTTTCTAATGACTTTTTAAAATTACTGTATAACTAAATAATACAGCTTTTTCCCAAAAGGTTTATACAATCATTTAATCACACTATGGATCATATATTTGAAAATTAGGCGCGTACATGAGTTAAGCGTCCAGTTAAATGCAATTGCAAGGGGCTCCCCGTATAAAAGTGTTGGTATTCTGTAATAATTACACACTGCTGTGCTAGTATAGTTACTATACTGTATAACAACACCATTTAAAATTTCGACAGACATGTAAATACAGAAACTGGCAAAAAAATCGATTCTTTTTAATAGAGTCGTAGTGTTTATTAGTATGTTATTAGTGTTCTCGAAGACTATCTACTGAAACTTAAGAGCTAACTAATTCCTATTAGACTGCTATTACAGATAACAAACAATTTGCCGGACATAATTACGCTTCTCAAATGCTAATGTGGGAAATTAATTGTTTCGTGATCTGACTCGATGTACAAATTTGCTTGATCTGTTAGCTAAATCGCCAAGCTATTGCATAAACTAATAGTGCAAAAGCCTTGAATGAAATAAATGCTACATTTACTTCCTATCAAATTTTGTTATACCTTTTTTTTGGAAAAGAGTAGGTTTCTGCATTATATTCAATTTATTGAGCAGACAGACTTTATACTTATAAATCCGCAGTTAAAACAAAACCAGCGGGACGTGTAAATTAGAGTGACATTAAAGATATTAACGTTCCTAATGCGGTATTAAAAATGCAAAAGTTCAAAATAAGTCTCAGAATATTATTCTTAATTGTAGCCCACGTTTAAGATTCATAGAGTAGCAATTTATTCTTTTTTCTTTTTAATTAATTTACTAATAGATACCTTCAATTTTACTAACAGATACCTACGTACATGCAACGGACTACCATTGATCAAGCATGTTACATTTATCATTTACGCATTACATTTCCCAAGGTATATACCGCATAGAGTTAGAAATAAGTCTCACTGAAGAAATGCGGACCTAATTCGTCAGAATTAAAGAGACATGCCTATTCCCGCACGCATTTTCGGCTCTGGCATAGTGTTTGCTGAACTAGTCACCCATCACCTGAACGTTTGGCAAAGAGAATGATTAAGACGTATCGAGACCTAGCGTGATGACCCGTGATCACGTGGATCACGCTACTATACAGCGTGTGGGATCAGACACACCAAGGGAACGGTCCCTCTATGCAGTCCAGTTTTCATTAAAATTAAAAAGGAAGGATTAATTGGAAGAAAAATCACTCTGCTTAGTTTCGTCAAAGTAATTTAAACTGTTTCCCAATCTCAGCGACGGAAAGACTATTGCCACTGAACTCAACCTCGTGTTCCTTTTTCTTAAGGCACCCTTTCGTTTTTGTCGTTCAAGGTACAGATAACCAGCGGATGAGCAAATGGATGGACGAAGGGTGGAGAAGAAGTTACAACGATGGTAACGATCCCGCGTTCCCCTGGCAATGATTCTGTTCAGAATCGGAAAAGTGTTCGACCGAGTTTAGAAACATAAATCGAGTACAGTGAAACGTCTAGAAGCAAGAAGCGGAACATCATGGGCTCCCTGCCAAATCTACACGAATTGTCGAAGGACAAACTTGAGAGTCCTGCTTACAGGCCAGCTCCGATAGGAGGTTTGGGACCCATACGACTGCCAGCACAGCCTCCGCCATTGGCACACACTCATAAACGCGCTAGAAGCAGTGGCCATCATCACACTACCTTGTGGGACAACGATGCTATGCTGGAGGTATAATGTCATGAGGGTCGAACCGAAATAACCGGAATTAAAAGATTAACGATAGCATACAATATATTAATATATCATTTGGAAGAATCAAATTCTCACAATCAGAATCGCGGGGGAAAGGCTTCCTTCTACCGATGAATCACGTGTAATCAAAATTTTGTATACTATATAAATAAGTCTACCTGGAAGTTCGACCCGTTTTCGAATTCAAAGAAAATAACGCATCGTTACTAATGTAATTCAGATATTTAGAAATAATTCGCACATTTAGAAATACAATGGTGAAAAGAGGCAGTCATATAATGGTGAAACTTGATATGATAGCATCGGACAGAATTTTGTCCTGGAGACCTATCTATATTACTACGATGAAAAGAAATATCCACTTTCCTACAACTTAAATTGCTCTTATACGTAATAGGTGAATAGTACAAAAGTGTGCTTTATTTAAACGCGTCCACGCGTAATTATCAACGAGCGCTTCTTGTACAAGAAATTTCAAAACAAGTTATGCATAGACTGATAAGTATCTCGTTGCTTCTCCTGTACTTTCACTTTTAAAAACTGAATCACATATTTCATCCATATTGAAAGCTGAACGGGTTATAAACCCTTGCAATGCAAGCACCGATTAGTGCATCAATGTATCGTATAGAGTACAGAGCGATTTCTAAATGAAAACCTTTAAAAACTCCCCAAACAAAAGAGACAATTCTGTATGCACAGCACATGGCAGCATACTCCCCCATCTCCTGTCGTTCAACGAGAACGTCCGCGTTATCGTGGCGTCGACGAGACTCGATGAACTCCTCGGCAGGTGCATCGTCCGTGCGACGTCTGATTGCCGCCGTAAGAGCGGCTCCTTCCGGTCCCAGGCCGCCGAAGAAGGTCATCCTAAGGCATTGCGCCGCTCTTCTCTTAGGACACGCGAGCTGTTCAGCGGCCACGCTGCCGATATTTCCATTGCAGGCTGGTCTCGGCGCTTTCAATCCTCAGCTGGGACCGATGCTGCTCGCACTTTTGTACGCAACAGCGACGATCACCAGCTGCTTTGCGCCGATACTTGTACAAAGATTCGGGACAAACCTCGCGATAAGCACCAGCCATATGGCCACCACCGTTTTCGTTGGATTGCATCTGTACCCGAAATGGTACGTGTGCTACATCCTGTGGAATGGTATCGGTGATCTTGAAGGTTTCCACGGTTTTTGTACTGCATGACTGTGTTTAACCCTTATGTTAGCAACCGGGTACCCATTTCTATATTTCCTTTAATAATTTTTGTATGTTCTTGATAAAGTATCGCAAAATCACTTCAGATCTCGATTCTTTGAACAATCTTACGTCAACTCACGTTTTGTGAAAACAACTTTACGTGACATATTTTAAATAACCAAGCTTCGAACTTATTGGCCATTTTGGTTGCTAACATAAGTGTCAACGATGGTGTACGGTTGTACGTAGATTATTATAAATGTTCTTAACTCGGTGATAAAATTAAGTTGTCGATTTTCCAAGTGTTGCGACTTTGCGGGGGTGAAAAATCCTTTTAATTTTGAAGGATGAAGTGCATATGCTTTCGTACACCTGAGTTGAAATTTTTTGCGATGTTCTATGTACGGAAAAACCGTGTATAAAAACTCGTGGGACGTTGATGGAGATTAGCAGAGATTAACGGAGGATGTATTTTATTGATTACAGAAGTTAGTCTTGGTATAAATGAGATAATGGTGCCCGATTAAAAATAAAATGACACAAAAACTTTCCACTCAATCTGATAATTTATACAGGCAGATTTTCTTTATTCACGGATAATTTCCACTCTGTTCAATGAAAAGCGTATTCGTTGAATCAAAGTCTCCTATTGGGCACAGGAGGACTTCGTATACAGTTTATATGAACTCTTGACCCTTTTACAGAAAATTAGATCAATACAATCCAAAATGGAGATAATGCTCTATCCTCGTTTATTTATTATTTCAAGATATAAGCCTAACAATTTCAAATGAACTATATTTTTCTATACCTGTTTTCCGTAAAGATGCACAATATTTAAATCGTTTTGAACATTAACTACCATCGTGGAACCCTTGATAACTCTTTTAATGATAGATACGACTGCAAAGCTCATTGTCAACTCGAACAAAACGTAACAGCACAAATACTTACGCAAGTGAATATGGATGTTAAAAAATGTATTAGTCGAGTGCATAGTCGAGTGCACTGTAATTTGTTTAATTTTCGCAAATTGCGTCGTTACATAAATGCGTAGAAAATTTGTAATACTATTTCATTCATGCTACTTTGTCCGCAGGTACATACTATTACCAAGTTATGCAATGCTAGGCGCTTGTGTGAGTCCGAATTTCATAGCGAGAGTTTCACATGTAAATACTTCAGCGACGAGTTTAGCTCTGGTATCTGTCGATCCTGAGGATCCTGACGAAACAAGACGCGAGTGCCTTCTGAGACGACTTAACCGAGGAATCAAATTAGCAGAGGACATAGGTCTCGCTCTGGGTATGAATATCTCGAAATAATAAAATTTCAATAAAATTCACAAACACGTACATCCAATATTAGTATTTATAAATTTTCTTTCGAATTTTATTACTCGATGGGACCGAATAATTTTTGTTTTGTTTCGTGCAATAAAAAGTATGTAATAACAGAAAATAGTTGAAGTACAATATTTATTAAAGATGGAAACGAATGATACTAAACACATCGTGATGATGTTTAAAATATATATGATTATAAACATATAAAGGAATATACTGCAGTGAAATTGTAATCAAAATAATTTGCTGCATCTTTATAACAGAAGATAATTAAAGTACAATATTTTTTAAAGATGAAAACGAAAGATACTAAACACATCGTGATGATGTTTAAAATATATATGATTATAAACATATAAAGGAATATACTGCAGTGAAATTGTAATCAAAATAATTTGCTGCATCTTTATAACAGAAGATAGTTAAAGTACAATATTTTTTAAAGATGAAAACGAAAGATACTAAACACATCGTGATGATGTTTAAAATAGATATGATTATAAACATATAAAGGAATATACTGCAGTGAAATTGTAAACAAAATAATTTGCTCTGTCTTTATTAATTTTTACGAACTCAGATCGTGACACACTCTGTATGTTATTACCCTTTTTTAAGAACCATATTGGACAATTGAATGTGAACGAAACTATGATCTTTCAGGTTGTTTAATCGCTGCCATACTCGTAAAACTAACAAACGTGGTACCTCTTAATACGATGAGCAATGAAGTGAGTGATATTTGCGGAGCAGAATATTGCCCAGAGGAAATGTACCTTTACAATGGCACAATTAATTTACCTACATTATCATATGGTACATCAAAGATGTTGGTCAGCATATGGCTAGGCCTTGCTGTCCTAGGTTTAAGTATATCGTGTGCATTCCTAGACTCCAGAATGAAGGAGCCACAGAGTGTAAATGAAAAGCACAGCGCACAGAACATCCTTGCATCTGTGAAGGCGGCATTTTTAGATCCTAAGTTACAGTTGGCTGCACCGTTGACACTTTTTATTGGACTTGAACAGGGTTTTATCTATGCTGATTTTATAGAAGTGAGTATAGTTAAGTTAAAATAATTTTAATATCGTACGGAGAGAATCGTGAATATTAAATATACTAATATGTGATCCACTATTTTCTAATTCTAGCCCATAGTTTTATATTAGCATATTGTAAAACTTTTAACATTCGTTACAGAAATTGTCACTTTTTGTATGGATCTATCTCCTATCTTCTTTTCTTTTAATGTTCCTCTAGTACAGATATTAGGAGAAATATTAATTTCGGTTTGCGTTTCTTTTTTTTAAGACTACACGTATTCTTGATTCCTCCAGACATATACAACCCCAGACATATCAATTATTTAGTAAGACGAACATCTGTAAATCAGTTTATATTATTTAATAAATAGTTAACCATTTTTCAACAGGCATATGTAGTCTGTGCCTTGGGAGGAGCTGGCACAGTAACTTTAAGTTTTTTGAGCTTAGCATCTTTGCAAGCCGTGGCCGGTGTTACTCTATCGATGTTGCTAAGGCATATTAAAAGATATTTTGTTGTAGGTAAGTGATATATTGCTTAATTAATCCTCATGTGCAGTGAGCGAACATCGCATTAAAAATAAATTATGTTATTTCATTGAAAAGTTGTAGGATTTGTATTCCACGCATGCTTGCTGCTGGTCTTAATTACTTGGAGACCATCTGGTGATGATCCAGCACTCTTTCATGTTATATCTGCTGCCTGGGGGGTTTGTAATTCCATTTGGGAAACTTTAATATACAGTAAGTTATATTTTTTCTGTTTAAAGTTGCACTACGAATTCAATCTACTGTGCGTGCAGTGTATTATGCGAAACTTGTATCGACTTAAAATATTTCTATTATTTTAATGAATCGAAATCAATATTATAGGAAGAGCAGTCAATTTATTTCGATGAAATATTTTCAACTGAAAAGAGCTTGATTTCGTTGTCAATCGTTAATTATTATTAATTGTAGTATTTCTCTAACTGTCGAACGATCCCAATCTTTCGGCTGGTAGTACAGTCGAATTTGGATCAAAGTTTCAATCGACCTACAAGTTTCGTAGCTCTACTGTTAATGTTAATAATCCCGTACAGCTTGCCACGCTGTCATAACAGACCTTACAATAACATCTATATGATTTTCAATCATATAGATTTTTAAACAGGCATAGTGTCATGCGAACTTTTACAATCTAAACACATAATCCCGTGTCAATCTTTCGCAGCATCCTGCACATACAGAATACCCCATAACATTTCTACACTTTCTTCTCGTGTACAGCATTGGTACTGGGCTTGTATCCAAATTCGTGGCATGGCCCATTGTCGACGTCACTTTTCTGGAGATGGCTCGGCCTTGCTCTTACTCTCGGTTTACATGGACTGGTCTGCACGCGATTTCGAGTACTTGGTCTCGCCTGCGTGCTACTTCTTTCGGTGGTTCCTTACATCTGGTTAGAGATCAGACTTGCCAAAAGGGGGAAAAGCCTAGCACCATTGTGACTGGGAGATTCAACTACGAGTGATCATGCGTCGAGTATCAAGACGAAGGCTCGTTACAAAGATTGAGATAAGTTCGTTCCATTCGGCTTGAGAAGGACAAGAAGGCATATTAGAAGCAGAAACCTTTTCACAAAACACACTATGACTAAAAGACGCACGCGACGTAGAGCAAATAGTGTCGCTTTTGCTTCTAATATTGAGCAGAATTTGGGTGCGAAAGATACTGCACCGCATCCTTCTACATCAACTGTGGGTGACCATCGGACAAGTATCGTCGAGCATCGGACGAGTATCATCGAGCATCGGCCAAGTATCGTCGAGCATCGGCCAAGTATCGCCGAGCATCGGCCAAGTATCGTCGAGCATCGGCCAAGTATCGTCGAGCATCGGCCAAGTATCGTCGAGCATCGGCCAAGTATCGCCGAGCATCGGCCAAGTATCGTCGAGCATCGGCCAAGTATCGTCGAGCATCGGCCAAGTATCGCCGAGCATCGGCCAAGTATCGTCGAGCATCGGCCAAGTATCGTCGAGCATCGGCCAAGTATCGCCGAGCATCGGCCAAGTATCGTCGAGCATCGGCCAAGTATCGTCGAGCATCGGACGAGTATCATCGAGCATCGGCCAAGTATCGTCGAGCATCGGCTAAGTATCGTCGAGCATCGACCGAGTATTGTCGAAAATCGAACGAGCGTTATAAACCAAGAGTCTGGTGTTCTTCCTGTCTCGTAAGATTGAGTTTTTAGTAAGTTCTTAATTCTTTCCGTATTTAAAATTTTAATTACAATATTTGGCAAGAGTACGAAACGATATTATTACGAAGTTGAATACATTTAATTAAATCTTGTTCTTTTTCCTCAGGTATCTGATATACGCGTCTGAATATCTAACAATTTCAATCGGAACTGTCAGACATTTATTTATTCAATATGCGTTGCTTTAACTATTAAAGTCATTTATAAAGAATTCGATACCGGCTTTGCTGTTTCTGCGAAGGGTTGCCAAAAATATTTACGCGGCAACAATGTCACGAAACATGGGAAAAATTAATGAAATGATATTTCGAAGGAATTGGGGTGAAGAATGTGAAAAGATTTCGAATCTGTACTGCACCGAACATGCAGTATACACATTTTTATGCTCGATTCCTTTTTCGTTCAAGTTGAAATGAATAAATGCATTCGAATGATTTGAGGGGAACAGGTGGACGGTACATCCAGAACGATTTTTAGATACATTTGCTCGATAGTCTCTCTACAAGTTGAATGGAACGAACGTATACGTAAGACCGTAAGAAATTCTTCGTACATCAAAATATAATACAAATGCTCTTGCGGGCGATTTCGTGTGTCCGCAACCGTACGATCGGTTTGATAAATCGATATCGTACAAGACTGAGCGATAGCAGAATATACATTCTTAACGATCGGACATATTAATCATAGTAATATCTCTTTGACAAATCAATATAACTGGCGTTCAAACGTCGAAATGTACCTGATGTCTTTCAAACCAAATTAATTCTAATCTTACGGAAAATGGAGATCGTAAACCACATCTGCCCGTGTATCACAGAATCGAAATGAAATACTATAAGACACTTAGTGTAAGTATTGGTCATATAGTTTAATTATAATTATTACTATACTACCTTACAATACGAAAGCTTGTTATTCACACGTGAAAATTCAGACACTAATAAGTATGCTAAGGATTCATCGTACAAATGGCACATTTTTTCAACCGAGGTCCATTAATTAAAAATACAAAGAAAAAAAAACGCTTCAACGAAAGGAAAGCCAATGGTTACTCAAATTTCTATCATACTAACAGCATCGTAATACGATGACTAGTTATAAACGTTGCGGGGGACTCGAGTAATTCTAAGTCAATAATTCCTTACTAATATCAAATACACTACACGTTAATAAAACTTCTTTCCAACATCCGTAATATACCTATTTTTCATATTGTAACATTGTTACCTATTACTTTTGCATATCTAAAAACTATTGAATGATAACATGCTAAACATTCTGTCCTGTACATAGCGACCAAATGAGTGTAACACGTTAAGAGATCTAATGTTGCTTGATATTTATCGTATTTTTTACCGTATATATATATATATTATCTTTCAACGTACCTATTCACCATATCACGAATATACTACATTCCGTGGGGCATCTTGCAGAACATTTGTGTATGACAGTTGTGACTTATGTGATTATGCATTAATAATGAATTTGCGTTTTCTTACAGATTTTCGAATAAAGAAATGATAAACGATATAAGGAACTTTAAATAGAAACTAACACGTGTTATTTCGGATATTGTTACAAAATGAACCATCAACGTGTTTGATGATAATGTAGGAGATAGGTATTTATATAAAAACATTCCCTAATTCATCAAACCAATGAGATGCAAATAGCCGGACTATTTGTCTATTCACCAGACAGATTTTAAAACATTAAACGAACCGTTCTTGTTGCCATAAGTTCCAACGCATGACTGATTATTTGTACAAGGAATATTGCATTCGAACAAAGATAGTCAAAATAAGAATAATTCGTATAATAATATCACGTTTGTATGTCTACCAATATATTTTTCAGTCTTGAAATAAAATTATATAATTAAAAGCCGTATAATCAGAGAATACAAATGGAACACTTCAAATGGTGTTCATGAAGGGCGAGAGAAAGAATATTGTTAAAGTTTTAAAAAACTAGGACAAGAAATGCTACTTCCAATAAACGATCCTAATATCAAAATCCTCAGCAATAAATTTGCTCATTTTGATCACAGTAAGAGGAAATGCTCTTAAACAATTGAGCGGTGCTTTCGTAAGTTACGGTCAATTTTCGTACAAAAACTGGAGGAATGTGTTCGTGTCCTAGTATAAGAACATGGATTTATAAATGGTATTGGAAAGGCATATATTAACTAACTGTATTTCGTGAATTAATAAATATCATCTTATTTTATATTGAACGACGTTTCAATTAATCTTCCAGTTGAACACGTATTTATATAATCTGAGAACGATGTTTCCATTTATGTTTATTATAAACGATGTTTATAATAAAGTTTCTGTAAAAGAAAGCAAATTTCTGAACATTATTCTAGTTACTTCACCGCCTTCTTTTTCCACTTTTTCAAATTACATTTACCTGAATTGAATGCACATCAATCGACATTAACAACATTGAGTGTTAAAAACGGCATTGTAAACACTATACTGTATTACTTTCGTCATAAATATATTATTCACACATAGGTAGATAATTTTCATAATATTCGAGCCAAGGAAAACTATCTCGTATAAGTTCATTGTGGCAGTAAAATGCACGTTCCTGATAGCGGACGTTCCTCATATAAGATATTGACTCGCTCGACATTGCACGAGTGTAATAACTATTCCTTCACTTTCCCTACTCGTTCTTTTTTTTTCTTAGTCTCGTGTCATTCACCTATAATAAAGTCCTACCTCATTGGTGATGACAA
Source organism: Nomada ferruginata (assembly GCA_963583965.1). NCBI lineage: Eukaryota > Metazoa > Arthropoda > Insecta > Hymenoptera > Apidae > Nomada > Nomada ferruginata. Next base: position 18,345,802 of record OY757213.1, read on the forward strand.
ATGCGAACCATCATGGCATATTGTATATACTTATAGGATACAAGTTTATAACATTAACTACCTAAATTATTGTCATCATCACGAGACATATAGAAGTTAATTAATGTATCGACGTGACGGTCGAACACTAAAATATAACAGACAGAGTTATACCTAAATCACTCGCATTCAGCATACCATTAGCCGCATAAAAACATTTAGCTATAGCATGTATAAGTTTAACAATGCCCCTTTATTCATCGATTAAATTTCCTCTTAGGTTGCAAATATAACATGGTTTCCGAGATTTGCTCAATCTCAATCAAAATCACACATTTAAGAAATGATTGGTCTATAAAACGTAATTCTTTTCAGAATAACTGCGTATACAAATTACATACACGTTTCGAACGCAATTACAGACGTATAACACAGGAGCTCATTAAGCATTACACGTTCGTACTAATTACATAAATAAGATAAAATGTTTACACTGGTGTAAAATTCGGTATTTGTTGTTTGAAGTAATACTTAAAAAGTAGGAAATTCTGGCGAAGAAAAACATTCTATTTTGATCTCTAAAAAAATACTGATGAGAAAATATCGGAGTGTTATTCAACTGCGTGGGACTTATCCACCACAGGTCGAAGTATTTTCATTGCTGGAGACAAAACGCATATATAATACAAAATAATACTTCAACGTTCTCGCTGAAACGCTGAAATATTATGGAACATAAAATAAATGTTAAATGTTACATTTGTGCAAGCGTTAATTCACACATTTCTCGAAATAAATGAACTTCAACTGAGCAAAAGCACAGGAATCGTCGTTTGATATATAAAGCAATTAATTGAAACTCGACAAGGATTTATTACTTATAAATTATAATAAAGCTTTCTTGGTGTTTGAATTTCTTAAAAAGCCAAATGATTAAAAACTTTGTATAAGCCATATTAATAAATTGGACGCATTGCTGAAACAGCGTCTTATATCCATCGTTACTATTATTATTTATTAATATTATAACTATGATTATTACCTCGTCTGTTGAGGAAAGCAACATTAGGCTGATGGAAAAATGAATTAAAAACTTATGCAACGTCATTAATTAAATATTTTGTCTCAATTCCAAGTTTCGTAGTCCATCACTGTTTCAGCCCAACATTACTTAGTTTCCGTTTAACATGCGTAGCAATTGCACAAATAAAAATGGCTCGTACATTTATATTACTTATATAAAAAGAATTTAAGGAAATATTTCCAAATGGTCACATACAGTAAGAAATTAGAGGAGCCATTTCTTAAAAATAATGTGCAAACACTTCTTACCAAACAGATTCTATTACGGTTCGTAAAAGTTTGCCAATACTATCACCTTTGGTAATATCTATGCCTGGTAACTACGCATAAAATATTATGGAACTAGCAGCGAATGTTCATCCCACACGTGTACAGTACTGTCCATTTAAGTGTTCGCAGTCCAGTATCATATTATCGAGGCGCATATCTGAGTGTCCAGATGCTTCAAGAATTCGCGTGAGCGAAAGAGGAACAACGAATATGCTTTAGATACCGATTTGGTACCGGAAAATTCGAACAGGCGTCAATAGATCGTAGAAATGTACTATTCTTTGGGAAAGCTCACTCTGCGAACCAAGTTTCAAGAACTTGCTGATGATGTTATCAGAAATCCGAACACTTATGCGGGCAGTACTGTATTTCACTTAGATAAATACAGCACACACTATATAAATTTAACCTTACGATTGCATAGTTTCATATGTAAACCATATTTATATATATATATATGTATATATATATATATAATTTCAAACGATAGTAAAGTACGCATGTATATCAACAAACATTTAAACACATTTGCTATAAATAACCGTGCACGCAAGCACTTCGAGATTCTTAAATAAAATATAAAACACAGAGCTAGTACGTTTCGGATGACAGTGCATTTGGTTGAATTCGAAATTTCAGCAATCGAGTTTAGAGCTATTTCATAGAAATTCCTTGTAAAAAAACTAACGTTATTAGAGGTCGTCATGAGTCTGATTATTTGATAATACCTTTCGTATTTCAATTTCCTTTCACAAAAAGAAATCTTATTAAAAGAAATGCACATGTCCAATACAGCGTTCGAACGGAATATTGAACATGATGTACATTAATAAAGCATAAAATGTGCTTCGCATTTATAAAAGTTATTGCGCAATCGCTGAGAGGAGCCTCTGATTAACGGACATATCGAGCAATGAACATAGTTCTACCACATGGTGCGATATTGAGCAGTTTGCACTTGATAATGTTCACATTAAGGCAATTTTGTATAATGAATAACACTGCATGTACTTCCATTCACACACGCGCGCTCGTTGCTCTGCGTACCACACGAGTCATTTTCCATTTTTTTTTTGTTTCAATAATTTACAATCACTACTTAAGTTTGATACTTAAAATCTGTCTGTGCAATCAAAGCGGTCAGCTGCTCAGACGGGAGTATAGTTTCCTTTAGGTTTGTAAAATATCTGACCACTCACGAAACGCCTCATAATTTCTGAAAACAAAAGACTTTTCTCTTTCTTTATCTTCTTAAGTATACCCCGGTTTTCCTGCGCACGTCGCGATAGGTATGGTAATACTTCTTTAACCGGGCCATAAGGAATATATTTGTACGCTGAGTAACCGGATTGTCCTGCAATTTAAATAATTCGGTCATAGGAAATTTCTAGTGCATACATTTGTAGTATTATGACACATATATGTATTGAGTGATATTATTGTGTCGAAAAAAAATTCGTACCTAATGGGAATGTTATGTAGTCACACATTCCCAACAACTGGCCGAAGCAGATCACTTTATCCTCTGGCGAGATTCCAATCTCCTTCATTCTGTTTTACCAAAATATGTTAGTTTCATTGTTAGCTGTTTGAATAAATAGTATATATGTGGTATACAGGATGTGCCATAACGTACATATAACTATTGTTAAAAAATATTTGATCCTTTACCGTATGAATGTTTGATGAAAGGGACAATATAGTGAATTGTTTCTGTTCCTCGTCAAAGTATCTATTCTTTTTATACGCGCAATTTTACTATTTTAATTAATGCAAGCGAAAGTTTGAATAAAAGCAACTTAGAAATGTTTAAACGGATTCTTCTTCTTCTGAGACTAATAGTATATGCTAAGGTAATATTCCTTTCATCAAGAAAACCAAATTTTTGTACCACTCGTAACACAGTAATTTGTATTATCGAGAAAGTTCGTAAAAACGTGCACCCTATTTAAATCTGTATCAAATTTTACAGATTACAGATCATCCTCTATAAAATGCTCACTTTATACATACACAAATAAAAAATATAAAAAGTGTACAAAGGCAAATCGTATAACTCTATGCGCATATTTCGATGAAAATATTATATCTTGCATATTTATAAATTATCATAAAATACTCTATAGAACATACTTCTCAATCGCAAAGCGTACTGTGTCCTCATTGTGGGATGCAACCATAATACCGATTTTCTTCGGATCCTCTCCTTTATCCTTGTACTGTTTCATCCGCCTTAAGCACTCCATCAGAGTTCTATGATACGACTCGGTCGTAGCTTCAAACGATGGATTGGTAGGATCAGCATAGCCCATTGCAGCCGCCCTTGCCCTTTCCTATATTAAGAAGCCAATTCTTTGTTGTAAATTTCTAGTTGACAGCATAAGCACAAATCTTAGCGCATTCGCAATTTCTCGCATAAAGCCGCGTCATTTTCTAGACTGTGTCCTATTGTAATTTTATTCCAATACGTAGTTTTGCTACGTTTGGGTAAAGTAGTAATGTATCGGGATGAATTGTGTTATTAAAGAAATAATAATAGAGACGTAATGCCATTAAATAAGATTCTATGCAATTACAATAATAATAATAAAATAAGTATATATAGTTCATGAGAAGAATGTTACATATATATTTGCTCAATTCTGCACAATTCCTTTATGAAGAAACAAACTTTTCACAAAGCGCCATATCTAACAGAAATATGACATTTCTTTTCTGCGACTCTATGACTAAAACATATTATTATGTAAGTCTTCATCGAAATTAGTAAATCAAAAGATGATACTTTTAAATAAAACTTGCAATTTTCTGTGATGCGTTAAGGGATTGCATACACTTAAGGAGTCGAAAATATACACGTATATTTTTTACGATATTCTTCGAATGAATTGAACTACTATGTTTAAAGAAGGTTTCTGTAAATATTCGCAAATACATGAATAAGCATAATACGGAATAATTACATGTAATCACTTGAACTCGTGTAAACTTTTACACAGGCAGTGTATTTACTGCAATTACTGCAACTCCTTTAGTTTACAAAGTTTCAAATAAAATCGTGCATACAAAATTCGATGGCTTTTTATTGACCCCAGGTGAACGCGATCAACCCATACTCAGACATCAGACCCTTACTTGCGACATTGTTATCAGCTTTCAGAGTGACGAAACACTTGCTGATTGCAGAGACATTGGTCATCCTAGATATTACAACTTACCTGTTCAATGTACGCGCCACGAACGAGTTTAGCACCAAAGTAAAAGTTTTGACGTTCAGCTTGTTCTAGATCCGTTTTCACTTCATTATAAGCCTCTTGCAAGTATGTCTGGTAGGTGTTGAACACCACGGCCTAGGAAGTACACCATTTGGATTTAGACCACTGAAAATTTACTAAGTGATAATATCGCATCTACGCAAGCAAATTATTACCTTATGTGTATTGTACTTGCGCATCATCTCCAATGTCAGTCGCGAAATCGCAGGTTGGAAATACGTTTGCTCGGCGTCTATCATTATACGTACATTTAGCTTGTCGGCTACCTGAAATAAAAGTTAGCAATTCTGTCTTTTGCTAACAAACTAAATATACTTCTTATACGAATATCGAAAATGTCGGCCTTCCAACCCTTTCGGCACTACGGGTGACTATAGCCGCCCATCATCTCGTGCCCACGCTGTCCAACGGAAGACTATAATCACCCATCGACGCACGTTCACTGTACCCAGGGTGACTATGTAGTACATCGTAATATCCTATTCTTTGCACAATTTAACAGTAATTTGCATGATTTTACCATTCGTCAAATGATATACTCACTCGACAGTAAAGTGTGCGTTCGCGTTCAAACTGCGCCATGCAGTAGAAGCTTATTCGCGAGTCGAGTGTTCGTTCAGGGGAATCATACTTGCGAACGACATAGCCATGTCGAAAGGGTTAATGGAGACGAAATGTCTTATGCCAACAATTCTCATAGCTTTGGAATAATTAGGCATAGAGGAACATCACGTTCAAGAACGGGGCAAAACTGAATAATTATATGCTCTCTAATAGCTCTATATTATTATTGTGTAATTCGGTATATGTTCGTATAATTTCAATATAGAATTATACTTTCTTTTCTTGGCAATGATACCCTTCATTTTTCTAGCATACTAGGGGCGAGGCTATTTATAATAGATAAGCATCTCCAGTGTTCATAGATATTGGAGACAATTATTCAGTTTAAATATTTGATAATGGTAGAGATGAGTAAAAAAAACAATGAAATTATTCAGCGTTGCCTTATGACAGATCCTTTTAAACTTCTAATCATTCCAAAGATGTAACCAACTATCTTCTACACCCGGTATTTCCTTGTTGTTCCGTTCTTATATGTATATTCGTACCGTAACAATACTATTCAGACGCCTTATCATGTTCCTGAACATTTCTTCTTCCTTAGACGTGAGCTGCGACATAAGTCTCACCATCTTTCCCGTTTTTATATCTGGTACCTGGAACGTCTCGCTGAGTTCGTAGTTTTCGTCTAGAATGCCACTCCATGGAAACAGATGGATCACACTGAAGTCACAAAAAATTATTTCCATCTTGATTGTCCACCAGTGAAAACATTAACATGAAATATAAAGAGAAGGAAAAGTTATAATATTAAAAACATAAAATATCTTAGATCGCGATGTATAGGGATTAGTGAATAATAAACCACTGAGAAAACGTTTTGCGTAGCTTAAATATTTTACTCGTTACCAGCGATGAATTATCACTTTCGCGTGATTTAATATTATAATAGCATTATGCAAATATTGCTGCACTACGTTTCACGTAATTATACTTAGAATATTAATTAGAATTAGAATTTTATATAATTATAACTAGAATATTGAGACGGAAAATTATTACGAAATATCAATTAACGAGAATTGCTATGAATATTACCCCTCCTTATCCGACTGTATTTTCTCCAGAAACTTTTGTACCGGCGCCTCGACTTTAATGTGTGCCTCCTCGAACTTTTTCATGAAATCATCAGGCTTGGCGTGATGAGAAAGGACGGCACCTTCACCACCCACGACGTCCGACATATATTGTCGCGCTCGCATAATTACTTCTGATAGCTGAAGCTGAAAATAATCAAATATATAATCATGTAACGCAGTCACAGATGTAGGGAGAATAGCATTAAGCAATTATCAGTAAAATATGAAACTATTGGAAAATTATTATCTTTTCCGAGACTTATTTTTATAAAAGGGATGAAATTGTATAAAATAATAATGAAGATTTAAAGTAATTTACCAATAATACAAAATTTATCTTCGTTACTTCGTCGTTCAATATTCGATGAAAAAGATCTACTTACTAAAAGCTGTGGACGGCCAAGAGCAGTTAATTTAATCGCGGTGAAACCAACTCCCATAGAAGCAGCTGTACAGAAACAATGTGGAATAAGACATATTATAATATTAAAGTTATTCAAATAAGAAGATCAGTGGTTTCAAGAAAAAGGACGCTGGACAAAATGAAGGGTAAAATAAGAGATGGAAATTGGAGGGTGGAGTTTCTTACCAATGGCCTCAATTTCAGAGTCATTGGTAGCTTGCTTTTGGAGGACTTGGAGGTTCAGTGTTTTTTGTTGGTCATCTGCGAAAACGTCAATAAACAGTAACTAATTCATATAGTATTACACTATGACTAATTGGACAATTTTCCGTTTCGTGTAATTCAAAGTTTGTATTCTAGTACAACAAGTCCCCTGTTCCCTTATTTCAATAGAAAAATTCGGCTTGTCTGGAACATTTAATTACTTGAATGAACTTCTATCATGAACGTATATTAAATAATATATGGCCCGATTATCCTCGATAAGCTCGATTATTCGAATGACTTAAAAATCTTTGTAGCAATTCAAAGTACCGCTATATCACGTTATTTGGTCGCATAGCTGAGTACACAAGATTCTGTAGTAGAGTTATTTATAGAATGTACATTTTCGTGGTCTTGACTTCTTGTTAAAATTCGAAAGCCAATCGCCAAAAGTCTATGGCCCAATATATTTAAAACAGACAAACCTTTTGAAACTTTCTATTAATCGTCAATATTGCGTACAAATTAAAAATAAAAGAACAAAGAAACAGGAGAAGAAATGTCCAATGGAAAACGAAATGTGAATCTCTTTCAATTTCCTATTCAATTTACCATCTGAATAATACATTTAACACAAGATTAACTATTTTCTGTAACAATTCATTGAGGACGTTTAAATGTGTTATGCATATTTATCGAAACATTACAAAATCTAGTTTAAACGATGCCCCTATTCTTTCTGTTAGCTGTACGATTTTTCTACTCGCTTCGAATGTCCAGGAATACATTTCGTACCGTTCCATATACATACATATGTGAATACTAATCTGGAGTAAACGTGGCTCATAGATACACAAGAATTCCTTCTAGTGCGATTAGCCCGGATTTGATTTACAATGTATAACAACGTTACGTTCTTATTAGTCACCCTGTATTTTTGTTCCTATTTTTTCTTTCTTCCTTTTTGAATTATTGAGCTTGCGATGTTTGATATTTTGCGCTGATAATTATACGATAAACGTTATCCGCGATAACCTTTAATGTCCATAACTAACAACGTTAATTAATTTATGTGACCGATTTGGAGAAATGAGGCGCGTGTTGCATGAAAATGTTATTTCGCCCGAGAATAATCGTTTTCTGCTGTATAATTGAATACCTTAGTGTTCGTTCTGTGGATAAAAATGTTATGGAAATTCTTGGATTGGAAATCGAAAGATTTAAACGGATGGACAAGAAGGAGCTCTTGAAAGATTTCTAATTTGTTGCAATAATTGAGACACATATATTATTTTTATCGGTCCATATGTCCATTGTTACGTAAAATATACTTTTCACGCGTTTAATGCATTTTTGTGACATGTAGACTTTGTATTAATTTGTTACGGGTCATTTAGAAAACAATTAAAGTATAATGAGCGATTCAGTATTTCTAACTGTTTCGATATTTTGCTACCTTTCCTTTAATATTTTGTTTTCTCTTCGATTTTAGTTGGAGCGTCGCAAACATTGTAAATCAGATATTGTTATTAGAAAACGCGATACAGCTCTGTATCTTAAGAATGCAGGTGCATTTGTGAATAGAATAAAATGAACAATTCAATTAATAAATCTTCATTTCGAAATTTTCACGCTTGTGAAAAATGAATGCAAGGGAAGGAAAGAAGAATTTGCTGGTTACCTTCTAAGAAAAGAACATTTACCGATTTCTGCTTGTTGCATAAAAAGAAAGAATAGTTTTAACAGAAGAAGTTGGCTCACCTGCTATAGACTCCAGGCATCTAATAAATATGTCCATGTTTCGCTCGCAACTGGCTTCATTAAGGTAGAAGTACGTTCTTGCCGAAGATACTTTGTACCGACGATCCGCGAATGTTTTTGCGACATGGTACTTTTTCATGGGTCCCTCCCTCTTCTCATCCCCAGCCTCTGACACAGAGCTTCTGTAAAATTATCATTATTTATAACACAGCCCTTAATTTCCCTACAAATACCTTTCTGCGTACATTTTTATTAACTTCGTGTATTCGTTGAAATCCTTTAAAAACATATTTCATACCCCGAAGCTGAACTACAGTAAGTGACACTACGTATCGCTTAAAACAATCATTATTATTACTTAAATAATAGTCGCATAGAACGTGACTTGGAATTAACGAAAAATTTATCGAATCTTAAATCATTGCCATTAGAACCTCTGCCAATTATCATTATTTATTATGTCCCCTGATATTTCAGTGGCGGCCAAAAGAAAGTTTGTCATTTGTATGTATAATGTATATAGTATGAATGGAAGTAATTTTCTGTGCTAAATATTCGATTTCTTTTTACTTTATACGATAAACGTATTTTCTACAGTTTCCTTTTGTACAATTATACGATGCGTTTTCATGTTGTTTACGCCGTTTGAACTTCCACTTGTTCGCCACTGTATGCTACAGTAAGTGATACATTTATAGAATCAGAAATTATTGCTGTTAGATAGGTGTCACGTTCATGTGCCATAGGGATCGTAACATTAGAATTATGTGACAGATGATAGTGAACGAGTTAATTTATTAATGTTAATGTTACACACTTAGTGTCCCAATAGTAACATTGACTATGAAATGAAACAGAATATTCATGGCGGTACACAAACATGTTTTAAATTGACGAGACGAAAAAGAAATTAAAAGTTTCTTGTTAAATACATGCAAAATAGCCATCGCCTAAGAAGTATTTGTGGGATAAGATATATCAGCCAGAGCAAACAATTAATTTGTAAGATTATTACGTTGATATAATAATATCACATAGTAATGTACAATCCTATAACGGTAATTTATTTATAATTTCTTCAAAAGTTACGGACAAATATTTTACCTTCGCTCGTTCTTCTCTGTAAAGTATAAATACTAAAAAAAAACATTGACACAAGAAAGTGAAGTAATGCTAATACATACTGTAGTTCACGCCGTTCCGCTTCTTCTTGAGAGATATCCTCTTCAACAGAATAATCAAGAATCGGTTTCACGCCAAATTGTCGTAACCTATTCAGGACAGGGGTGATCTGTACTTCGTCTTCGCCGGCGACAAAATGTCCGTAAAATGTAGATTTCATAAACTTCGTGAAAAGTTTCTCGCCCATTACCTGCTTGGCTAATTTCATTATCTGAAACAAAAACGATTCCCTATATATTATGCAAATACGCAAATAACTGTTGAGTAAGTAAACGTGCTCATAAGAGTACTGATGTTAATTTCAACTTTTGCGAAGAAATTGCAATGCTTAACTCATAATAGTATAATAAGTTAATTGTATCAGTTGTTAAACATTTGGTTCTAAGTTATTTTTTTGATTCGAAGTTGAGTTGTACATTGAATCATGTTGTTCGCAATTAATCATTACGAAATTAATTAAAAAATACATTTTTTAAAAAGCTGTTTATTCATTTTCTCGGAAAAATTATTCGAGGGTGATTTATATTGTTTTGGATCTTATGGATTCAACTGTATGATGTCCTTCGTCGGGAAACGAAATGTGTGTTGGAAATGAAAAATGTGAGAATCAAAGTGATAACAAATGTACAAATGAAACATTGACGATGTATTAAAGAAATATTAGGTGTGGCTAACGTTTGCGTATAAAATTTCATGTTATTATAAAATTTTCGTCGCCATTAAAATTACCGTGACTTTTTAACTGTATAAAATATTCTTCAAGCATATACTATATTGTATACTAATCACTAATCACGGTTCCATGTATTTCGCGCGTTATTTTGTGTAGCTGCATAAATTTTGGCAAAATACATCTTTCGTCTTACAAGTCAGTAGATTATTTTCTAAACATTTTCTCGACGTCAACATAATTTGTGCAATCACAGTAAATTGCAGGTGTAACGAACTATTTCTACTTTGTTTCTATCCGTTTCTAAAATAATATTTATCGTGCTATATTTAAGAAAAGCATGGAAACAGTAACCTAATGAGCGCGTTCTGGCGAACAGGTAGGTCGCGAAATAACTCGACTACATCTTACCCATTTATCATCGCATCACGAGTTCGAAACTCAGCTCGTGCTGCTGGTAAGATGTGGCAATGTTCCATCTTACCGAGGTAATGTTCTAGTTCTATCCCAACTTCACATCATGATTCATCTTTAAAAAGTGCACAATGTATAATATTGAATAAGGTGTGAAGAGAAGATCAAAGTAATTGCATTTCTACTCCGCACGTAGAAACAAACGCGCCATAAACAGCTTTGTTACATAAACGATTAAGATATACGTGTATGATAGTGTTTATGTAATGAATAAGAAACTGCAATTTGATCCATATGAAAGTTGACTGAAGTCGTTTGACAATTTGTGAAAATGAATTGAAACGAATGAAAATAATTTTGAACGGACCGCATTTCTTCACAGAACAAAAATGGAATGCAATTTTCAAAATAATAATTATTGTACTTGTAGCGCTAAGAATTAAAAGAAGGTTACCGAGAATTATTGAGAAAGTCTTATATTTTTCAACAACTGGGGAACAACTAAGGGAAAAGACATATTACAATAGTTTGTTACATTAAAAAAATTAAAATATATACGATGGTATTCACTGAATGAACGATAAATGAACATTTCACTCCGGTTAAAGTTGAAAGATAGCGGATCACCCTGTATACAGAATAATTCCAGGAACCTAAATGCACCATAATGATTTTCTATGAAAAAATTCGCCAGCTCTGATTCTTCCTACTATATTTCTTACAGAGATGCAACCATATGCCTGTAAAGTATAATTACAGGTCATTCCTTGAAGAAACCCATAACTGAAAAACGTAAAAAACAAGTGAACTCAACTGATTTCTTTTTTTTTTGTCAATTCTAAATATATGTATAAGTCCTTCTGTATAACTTCTTGAATTTCTTTTTTAACACTCAGCACTAGAACTGTATAAATTTGAATTTCGAAAATCAAATTAAATTTCTACTATTCAAAAGACTGCTCTCCTTCGAAATCGTTCGGTTTACTCACTTTAAAATCACTTCATCAATGCATTCTCACAGAATGCAAAGCAGTAAATTCAATTGAACGTTTTATATACGTAGGTAGCGATTACAAAAAATTTTCTGATCATAATAAATGTAGGAATTTGAAAAGTACTGCCTTATATTTGGAAACGAAATGATCAATCATCGGTTTTTCAGCAACTGTTTGCCCGTTACGTAATCTTTTTCAAAAATATTTAGCGAAAAACCGTGCATTCGTTTCATTTACCTCTATTGGCAGAGTATTCGGTCAAAACTTGATTAAAATTGCCTCTGTGAGTTGGGAGAAAATGGAACGCAAAGTTCGTAGTATTCCCATGAGGATATAGCTTGGTTGGTAGATCCCTTAACCCTTTTGCACCCGACATAAGGCATCGTGTACTGTAGGAAATATCGTAGATGAAACAGAACATAAGGTTCTATTAAAAAAAATGTCTGGCCACCACATGTAGATATTATAAGAATAATGCAGCAGATCCAGAGATGCTAAAAACCTTTCGGAAAGAAATTTTTTTGTTCACACAAATGGAACTAACCCAAATCAAGTAGGGTTAAAGGGATTAAGCGAAACATGTAACGTTTCCCCACAGATTTATTAGCTAACAATTTTCACGTTGATTAAAACAGTTATGTTACGTTGTTTATTTGAAGAAATAGAAAAGGGTTCTTATATTCTTTGAATATATTTTTCAAATTTATTTCAAGATAAAGTCGCCATCGTATTACTACGATTAACTCGAGATATTTCTTGGACGCCTGTATTTTTTCGTTTCTTAATGTATGATAAAAAAAACAACTTGCATGTGGTAGATTTTTAAATATAATATATATTTATATACACATTGGTTCATTTCTGGCAGCACTCGATGATGGAAATATAAATTTGTTTCTCCGTTCCGGAGAACATTGAGAAAAGAACGATTATATCGCGTGCATCTACAAAAGATTCAACAAATTCGATTTTCCTTCAAACGCGACCACTGAAGAATTCGCTTGAGGTAATCACATGTACCATTCATCAAAATTTACGATTAGTAAATGGAAGTATTTCCGTGACAGATATAACGCTATACATCATTTGTTATTTGCATAAATAATAATTGCTTAACGTGCTGTGACGTCCTATGAATTACATCCCTGACTCACAGACCAGCTACTTATCGATTGTCCAAGATAAATGCAACTCACTCGCATTAATTGAACTATACATGTGTTATAGCGTGCTCAATTGTCAGATTTAATTAGTTATAATTACTTTATTTTTGCAACACCTTCCTTGTTTTATCTGCGCGAATTTGCGATCTGAAATACCCAAGAAGTATGTGAGACGAAGCTTTCCATATTCTTACTGATCAGCGTAAAAATTTCCACTTCGTTACTTGACACAGAAATTGTACAACATCATAGAACAATGATACACTTGATCTTCAAATAATGTTCCTATCGAAACGAACGTGTCGAAAGTCCAGAAGCTTAAACGTACATTGTCCCCCTTATCCTAAATCTAGGAATATCCGACACAAGAAATTATGAAATTTCACATCTGAATAAAATTGTTGAGATTCTATTGCAGGTATTAATATTTACTTTGGATTAATGAACAAATTTTGTAATAATTTCTTGTTTAAAAAATTCTGTTCACTTCTTTGGTCGTAAAAATTACAAATTTTTTAACTGGTTGCGATAATTGCCAATTACAATTTAGAATGGTAGGTATATAGGAGAAACGTTTGTTAAATGTGTCATTGCGAAACAGTTGAATGAATGAAGAAATTAGTATTACAAGACTAAATTACCAATTGTGCATGAAATATATAATACTTTTATTCGCGTGCCAAAAGAGTGTAAAATATGGAGAATGAAAACAGCAGTCGTAAGACCCATGAATGATCTAAGATCCGAATAATTGATATTCGGGTCATGTACAATTCGTTTCGTGGAATTGAGGTGAATATTCCATTATTCTTGGAATATTTTATAAACGACAGTTCGACCGCATTATATACTTGTTTTATTAATATGAGAATTAGGCAGCAGTTAGTTGAATAATGTATTTTTCTACTAAAAACGTTATGTGTTTTAATTCATCGACCATTCAATTTCATTTTCTATAGTAGATATTAATTATATTTTTATTTCGGATGATAAGGATTTGCCTTTGCTTTTAAGTACAAGATTCGTATTTATTCGTATACTCATGATATTATAGAAACGGGGACAAATATCCAGAAATTAATAAAATACCGCGCTAGTTTCGCCAAGTATTTGAAATAATTACTATTATTATAGTTTTCCATAATTATGTCACAATACAAATAACGTCCGAATGAATAGCTTCATGTGTTACATTTGAAAAGTAGCATGTAACTAGGATAAAGTTATACTGATAAGGTTTGACTGTTATCCACGAGCACATTGATGCTAACGATGACTATCAGTTAAATTATATATTAAATATAGAGTCATTTCTTTCCCAACGACTTCAAAGTACTTTAGATAAGTGAAGTTAGACATTTGTCAAACAACAATTACTAATCAATTATATACTTTTATTGAAATTTTTCTATTTTCCCAATTTTACGAGATCCCAATACTCTAGATGCAAATATTACAAAAGAATTAATCTCCAGTGCAATAAACAATACTTCCAATTAGCCACGTTATTGTACTCTTTTATGTAATATTTATATAATGCTTCATTATCCTTTTCATTATCCTTTATATCGTACAAATATAATAGTATTGTAATAACAACGGACAAAACAACACAGCATATGTGAAAAGTAGAATAAAAAGGTAGATGAGATTATAGTACAGTACTTGTTAGTACGAAAATAGACAAATCGTCGATACAACCGCATAACTGACAATACTAGAGCATTTTTCGAAGGATTTCGATTTTACCAATTCAAAATTACAACGAAACGAAATACAAATCAAGATAAAGACTATATTTACATCAGATTACTTTTAAACGTGTTGTTATCAATTCCAAAGCAGGTCTTGCTTATATACATTGCTTCAAAAATGAGGAAGGTACTTGTAACAAACCCAATATCGCAAGAATAGATCCTGTAGCAATGTGTATCTGATATACAGTACAGACATGACGATCGCAAGCCATTGATTTGGGGCACATAGGAATGTATGAACTACATCTAGTAACTGTGCCAGGATCAATACGGTCTTGGCAAAAACGTTCATTCCTAGACATTAGCTTGTCGACAACTGCTACCATTCTTGGTTAACTAGTATAATGCACAGTATTTCAACCTCAGGATTTAAGGGTTAAAAAAAGTTGAAGTACGTTATTTCTAGAATTTCTGCCAAACTGTATTTGCGTTCTGTAAATTCACTACTTCATTCGCCTCTTATTTCGTTTGGGTTTATTATTCTCTGTACAGACATTATTTTGCCTGTTTTATTAATTCCCTACGGGTTTCTTCTTTATAAAGTCACTCGTTTCGATGGAGATTCTTAAAAGGATTCATATTAAGTTATAATTAAATTACATGCAGTATCATAAAAATTATTATGCACAGGAAAATACTGCAATAACGGTGTTAAAAATTGTTTCTCAAATACTGATTTGATAAGTGATACTTTACTGGACAGTAATAATACTGGGAACACTGTATAACGAGTTAACCTGCAAGATATTTCTTATTTTTTCTTATAATGAGAGAGGGGGATATGGAAAAGCCCTTATTTTTTTAAACTCCTCTCTCCTCATTGTAAAAGAGAAATGGAATTTTGTTTTTCTTATTTGTAGTTGTGTTTCGAATAGAATACTGAATATGAACTTTTTTTATATTTAAATAGCAATCATTCTTGATTATGGACAAATACATATTTGATAAATAAATAAAACTTGAACCCTGAATGCCTGGCTAATTAAGCCAATATAAGTTGCATTACTCATGCGTTCGATTTGGATATTCTTGTCCTTATTTTTTTCTGGTAGCGCGAGCCATCTTGGAAATATCTTACAATTAGATCTTGAGTTCAGAAGATATACGGGTTACAGAGCAGCTCACAAAATTAGATTTAATTTGCTGACCTCCTTTCACATTGATTGAAAATAAGCACAAAAGATAACTAGGATACTATATATATATTCCTCCTTCATTAATGCCATAAAATTAACATCAAGTACAAATATTACGATGCAAAGGTAAGGTAAAAGTTCAATAAAATTTATGTACATATGTTACTGTAAGTAAAACATTGACATTAAAATGTTACAATTCAAAAATAGTTAGCTTCGCATTTTTTCCATCATCTTTTTATTAGATTTACCATTTGCCCCATAATGCTCAGGAAGGTGGAAGACCCGGTTAAATAAAACATCTAAAAGCGAATATAAAAGGTTTGTAAATTTATGCTCCCGATCGAGCAGTAATGAGAATGAATTACTGTAATGTCAGTAATTAACTTTTCCCTGCATTCACCCTTACAGCTAATAAAAATGAATGGCTATTGTATCTGTTGCAATCTCCAAAGGGGCGAAATGGAATTAACAATTTAATCAACTGATATTCCCTTAAAATTCGTACGAACTGGCACGACAAGAAACGTAATGAACGTGTCCTAAAAATAGTACATCTGATGGTTGTGATGCAAACGAATAGGGTTTAACGTAATTGCGATAGCGTTTCCGTATCGATCTGATCTCGATAGGTTTCACGAGATAATTTATCACTGAAATCGTAGAAATCAAGTGCCAATGGGGGAATTTCCCGCCATTGAATGCGACACCCAACATACTCCATTGAATACCATTTCCTGTTCCCACCAACGACTGCTCAATGTCTCGTTTCAAAATAAAGAATCACTTCTATGGTTTTTGAAAAGAAAGGAAATAATTGGATCGTTGCAGATATACAAAACGCTTTCGCTATTTCAAAGTTAAAGATACTTTTCTTGTTTTTCAAAGACTTTAGTATTATTCTATTAAAGTTTCAATTTATCTGGTAAGATTATTACTTGCTTTTCCATATCATTTTACAAATACCCATAGGAATTTATTTAGTATCGTGCCGATGAGTTATTATTATAAATATGCATGGGGCCATAACATTATTTCTTTGGATATAAGGAAGTATTAGTAGCAATTTTGTCGATTTAAGAAGGAATTATTTTTTTTAATTCATCCTATGATTAAAACCTATTATTAAATATCTTCTATCAGTATTATTATATTAAACAGAGGTGTAGTGTCACCTTTCATTTCCGACATTTAATTCGATCTCTCGAATTAGAAGTAAACACTTCCTGAGTTGCATTAAAGAAACCAGTAACATCTCAACATGAAAGGAATCCAAAAATTGGAAAGATGAATAATTCTTTTTAATTATCCACAATGAAAATATAAATTCATTTATAATATACATATGATGGCGCCAAAAAATACTTTGTGAACAAAACATGAGTTGAAATATTGTTATCTTTCTACGATTACTACCTATAGGTACTACAAATGATAGACGAACAATATACGTCCTGTGCAATAATCATTAAATAATACATTATTGCATACAATCAGTAATACACATCATTAGTCCAAAATATAACGTTTGCGCTTAATTATTTATCGAAAAATGGGGAAGCACACTCAGATCTATTGCAATCTGTCAAATTAATTGAATTCAAATTGATTAATTTAATAGTTCATTGACAATTAAATATTAATCCAAAAATGAAAAAAAAGCATAATCACAATCGTTACCATTTTAGTTTGCTTGATCACTATTAGATAGTAGTACATATTACGATAGTTATATTACATTACGTTGCGTATTTCTTCTCTATCGAACACAAAAATTGAAAGTTCATCATTTCAAAATGTCCACGTTTCAATTGCTTCCAATGCAAACACGCGTATATGATATCTTGATTGACAATATTTACAAAAACGAGCTGCAAGATATATCGGCTACTGTTTTATTTATGTAACACTGATAACGAAGTTTTGCGAAGATTATTACAGTTTGTCGTCGTTATATATGCTTATTGATAAGTAGAGTATAATCTATCACTGAAAGGTACAGTGAAGTGAATAACGTGTGAAGCATCAAAGTTTACGAGCTCAGTGATTAGAGTAATGTCTGCTTAATTGTCACAAGCACAGCACCGCACCGTGACGATTATCGAGGGCGTTAAGTGTTCCAATAATTTGTCACCTGTTATTTCGCTCCAATCGGTCACCCCTTGAAATCGTTCAAGACGAGAGAAAAGAATATTAACTGTGAGTGAAATAGAGGAAAATTTCGAACAACTAATATACCTAATATAAAAGGTAAAGTAATAAAGAAATCAACGATGCTAATTCCTTGTTCATTGTCTTACAAGGAAAGGTCGCGAACGGTCAGAATCTGACTTTAATCAAACTTTGCAGGCTTGAAGAACAGTCCAAAATATTAGATACCTATTTTTTTTTAGCTGCGGTAACTCAAGTTTTAGGGGTGAAACCACCCTCTAAAGAATCCCCAAAGTGCTATCTCGGAAACGGTTTGAGATAGAAAAAAATGTTTTGAATAAAAATTACATGGTTTTTAATATTTCGAAAGAAAATCCAAAAATTAATGAAAATTTTTTTAATTTGTTTGAAAAAATTGTACCGATCATTGGTATTTTAGAAATTACAGCAATTATGCATACGACAGTAGTGATTGTATTTTTGATTACGAAAACAACAAAGTACATGTTTTTGCAAATATTCTTCTTTTTCGCCAACTGACATTAGCTTATTAGCGAAAGCCGACGCGTTGCAAGTTGCAACAGCACGGGCAGCCGCACTTGATAAGCGATGCGACAGTAGGTGTATTAGCCCATCGATGCTACTGTTCGCCTGTATTTATTATAACTAGCGAACTTCGAGATTTTTACATATTCATATTTTTATTAATTCGAGTACAAGTTACACCATTAGTTGTATTTTTACGTATTATATGCATTTTTTTGTTATATTTTTACTTTTTGGGTTTAACTTCAGAGGGTGGTTTTGCCCCTTAAACTTGAGTTACCGCAGGTAAAAAAAAATACGTATCTAATATTTTTCACTGTTCTTCAAGCCTGCAAAGTTTTATTGAAATCGGACTCTGACCGTTCGCGGCCTTTCCTTGTTAGTCCTTTCAAACTAGGGCCCTGCGTGTCGGTGGGTTAATAATGTCTAATTCTGAAACTAGTTATAAAAAAGGTCGCAACCATTTTGGGGAAAATATCCTTATAATTGTTCCTTCTCTCTTCGTGGGTCGTCGATTTATTTAAGCTGTCTGTCCTCTGAGAACCAATCTAGGGCCAATTGTATATAGAATTCTGCATTTAAAATCCGATAATGTCTTTCATTACATCATTTGACTTTCAGGATTTTGATTATTCACGTTAAGGTTTTATAGGATTTAGTAACAAGTTTGTATTACACAGATTAGTATGACGATAATAACTTATCATTCAGTATCATTCGTTATCATTATCAGTACAAGTGACTAACCAATTTATAAATATTTAAATTACGTCTGCTACAACAGGTAATTATTCATTTTGAGATCGATTTATGAAGTATCCACGTATTTGATTGTCAAACTAGATAGCTTTTGTGCCATTATATGTATTACCAATACTGTCCTGATTAAGAGTAATGTAATTACGCACTTATATTCCAGTATCATTAGGACAGATTCAAAGTGCATATAGTAAAGAAAAGTGCGTATTGTATTATTTGTTATTATTGTAATTGGTTTAATAGAGTGTAACAAAATATAGATTGGGTAATAATACTTTCTTGAGTAAACCGAAGAAAACGTTAACAAAAGACTTAATTTTGAGTGTTATCGGTGTCGTCCATAACGGTTTTTCAACAAACCATTTATAACATGTAAAACATTCTGTAATTTTAATTCGAATTCTGCTTTACGAAACGCGATGATGCTATGATAGAAAGTAGATCGATGCATGACATACGCGAGCATAGAAGCCAAGAAAAACAGTACGTACGAAGAAAATCAATGAAATAACTGAAATAATACGAGAAAAGAGAAATTTACGTCTGCCATGACATTACAATCAGTACTTAGAATTTTCAATGCAATAAGTACTGAGATTAATTTTTTCGTATTCTGAAAGTATGCATACTGTACGTAAGGAAAATGTTAAAATTTAAAGATCTTTTTGCCGAAATTTATTGCAGAAGAAAGGGAGCTTAAATTTCCGAAGTGAGAAGGAAATTCATAAGATTGGACAGAAGGAAAAATTAACAAATAGCGTAACACCAAAGTATCGATTAAATATCTCGATCCAACACCTGAGGTCCAAAGTTCAACAGCAAACAATTTTACAAATCTTCATCTACCTTCCATTGTATTTACACTACATTCTCGACAAACAGATCGTAATGTTAGACAGCATATATCTATAAACCATTAAATTGATATTCAACTGCAACACGTGATATGATACAAAAAATTTCGTACACCTGTATACATATGAAATGTACATAGAGTTTAGATTTATATCGATATCAAATTTTTCAACGCAAGAAACACTTTTTAAATGTGTCGAACTGATTTGGAAGCCTGTGGCATAGAATATGTGTCTGAGAACGATCAGAATCAAATTGTGTCATTGATATCTTCGATAACTTCGTTGCTTCCGAAATTAATATAAACGTTTCAATTCATTTTCCTTCTGTCTTACTCTCTGTAAAAGCCAATAATTACGAACAATGAATTGACGTTTTCCTTCGCTTGCCTAAAATGTCATGCCTTCATCAACAATGATAAACCATATTAAAAGAAGAAGAAGTTTATTGGAGTACTGATTAAGGTGGAAAATGTTTTATATTAAGAAACTTCCTGATGAACGTAATTGCATTCTAGTCTATTTCCTGTAGAAGTTCCTGTATACATTGGAGTAGAAATTTTCAACGGAGGAATATATCACTGAAGATATTTAATTGATTTAACAGCGGTAGACAAAATAAATTGTTTAATTAATTATTGTTATGAGTTAATATTATATAGGTACTAATATAGTTATGTTTATCACAGTGAGTTGCGATGAAACGATATAATAAGCAGCAAGATTTGATCCGAGATGCGAAATGGAACAGACATGCATAACTTGTGTTCAATACTATCTTGCATTATTTTCCATTGAAACGTTTATGTCCGAATAAACGCTTCTTTTGTTACACTCCTATAGTATTGAATTGTTGAAAAATTCAAAAGGATTGTAGTATTTATATTTAACAGAAAACTGAATGCAATTAGATACGGTCCAAATCGATAAACAATAATATTAATATTTTGCACTTCATTCAAATATTTGAGTAATGCAATAAATATTTTCAACGTTGCAACATATTGTGTATGCAATACCTATATTCATTTAACTGCCGTGTACTATTCGATTAATTCTGTTACTGTATTACATATATACATATTTAAATCCCCTCTCGATATAACTAACGCAACAAGCCTAATTGCAACTTTTTGAATATACCCAAATTCCCCATTCAATATCCGATTCCGCATGCCCGAAATCATCCGTTCAATATTCCGTTGATTAAAGCCTTTGATTGCCGATTGATGGATGCATTTTCTCGGGCAACTTTTCTTCGCTTCTACATCAATATTACCCGTCATTATCACCTTGATTGCAAGTCCATTTGAATATGTAAAAAAAAGGAGGACGGATATATATATGTACTTTCCACGTTCGTTCGAAAGATACCGTTTTATCCATATACATCCATGTACTGTAACGAATTTTAGGCGTTGTATTAATTCATTACTTCGAGTTCTTCGACCTGTTCTTCTCGGAATATCACCAGAAAATGACAAGTAAAACTGTTCCACGAACGCCGTATTTAAATTGCAACCGGTACTTATGATAGTGAGTAATTAGAAACCAGGTTCCAGTTCTCATTGATAAGCGTTTTCGATGGGGCCGCATGAATGCACATTTAATTCCATTGAAACGTTTCAGTCGAAGTGCTTCATTCACTAATAAGTTCGTGCGGTTTTCACATCTCGCATTCAATTTTCCTTGATAACGTGCGTGCGCTTGGTGCATATTGTATACTATATGAAGATTTACGCATATTTATAGGACGAGTGGAGACACTATAAAATTTGAATATATATAATGTCAATCGTCATTCTGATATAAATTAAATTTCAAGCTATATTTGCTTCGGAATGAAATTTTCCGAACAATTTCAGAGTTTCGTTAAGTTGATAATAATATCTTTGAATGCCTTCCTTAGCAAATTTCGTTTTTATATGTTTTTATAAATTGGATAAGCGTTTTGTATAAAATCAATAATACATATTAGTTTCTTTTTCATTTCATTGACATTTGAAATATTTTTAGAAGCATTATACATTCTACAGAGTTAAAATCGAAAGACTCAATTGTTCTTTTGCCGATCTGGCAATAAATATATGCCTTCGATTTGACATGTGAAGCAGTTCAGATGTTCAGAACAAAAAATATAATTCATACTATTTTTTAGGTATACCAGCTTCCTCAAATCATAAAAATATATTTTTATGATACTGAGCGCGTCATCATTCTGAAACTGGACAGTAAAACGAGGTAACTTATTTCAAATGAGCTTGAAACACTATTGTGATCATAGTTTCCAAAATTATACCTTACAAACTATGTATGCAGTAACTTTCCAGAGTAGAAGAGAATCATGATATTACGTAACATGTCACTTTCACTCGGATGCTAATATTTTAGGGAATGGAAACTCTAATGAAAAGAAGAATTTATTTTAAGCGCATGCATAATTAAGTAAGTGTATGAATAATAATGAATATTAATCGATGAAGTTGCTGCCATTAATAAACTGCATATATTCAGTGTTTATTCGTAAGTGAATAATTGTAAGCAGAGATCTAGAATTGTGTTAAACATTTTAATGAGAATTTTCTAACCAGTCGCGTTCCAAAATATGTGAGTGCACTCGACGTGTACAATTGTGAACTTACAAATAAATTTCTGTACATTATGTATACAAAAATGCCTATAAATAAATTGCAATAATCGCGTCACGTGTAGCACAATTTAAAACACTAATACTAATCCGTCAAAGGGTTAAGATATTCTGTACTACGTTGTATTTCCAAAACACTGATATACTTTTATTTCAGTTCGCTTATGCTCGGTTAACGTGTAAGTATCTCAGAATGTTCTGCCCGTAAAAGGTTAAATTAAGTTTACGATCTAATTCCATAATGATGATTGCATTGCAATTCAAAGGACAAGGCACTAAATGCAAACGAAGGTGGTTTTACAAGCAATTAAACATCGATAATGTCCCCGTTAAAGTGCGTGCACGTATTGCTGAAATATACGACGGATATAACGTTGTTATCGTTCACTCGCCCTTATGGTTGAAAGACCAGGTTAATCATATAATAAAAGTGGTTGGTACACTATAACGGTGGGACGTTAGTCCGTATGATCGATAAAAGTAGTCGTGCGCCTCATGGATCAATACCTTCATTATATTTAAATAACTTGCTTCAAATATTTCGATCTTTATATCTAAATTTGTTTACCAATAGTGTATAACGAAGTATAATAAGAGCAAATACAATATAACATGAATTTTATGAAAAGATAGAGTTATTCAGTAAATTCCGCTTCATAATACAGTTACATATATACTTGTTGTATTACAAAGAAAATATTATTTTCATGTAATATTTTATGTAACAAATTATTTGTTGAACAATTTATATCATACTATCGTGTGTCATATTTTAGTTGGACCATAATTGGCTCATCAATCTAAGCTACTTGAAACATTGCATATGAAAATGTTATCGAGCCACTGTGTCATCGTAAATATTTTCATGCATTTTATTTTTTATGTGCAATTACATAATTATTAAGAATGAAAGAAGTCTGGGCATAGGAAGAATTATACTTCGCGTGTATAATGTTATGTATATGGAAAAAATAAAAACTTTTTAGTATTACAATCAGTTCTTTTTCAAGCCACAACTGTCGTAATATTTTGCTTAGATTTAGATTATAGAGAAACGTGGTAAACATTTCTCCGACAGTAATCCTTAAATAATCGATCATTTGTACTCATACGAAGATAAGCACGATTTTCCAGGGAAATCACTCTAATTTGAAGATGCTCACGATGTTAAGAGAAGTCATACATTATAGTCCTCTGTTTTATGGCTTGTAATAAGCACTAAAGCCTCCAACAAACATTGAAAACGTAAATATGTATGTAGAATACGTAAATTATTAACCACGTATTGTGCCGAGTGATGGACGCACATAAAGTACCACGTATTTCATTCTTCAATCACGGATAAAGTAAACCAAACTATCGGTACGTATATGTATGTACTAGGTGCTTATTTTCTAGTTCCTATTTTTTTTGCTCAAGGACGTGTATATATGATTGATATCACCGCACGCAAAACATTTTTGTGTAAACAACGTCTGTGTAAAATCTGTTGCAAAGACCTTTTTTTGCTACGTTGACAATTTCATTTATAAATGTATAAAGTAATTAGAACTAGATAATAACAAAAATGAACATTCTTTAATCGCATAATTTTTTAACTTCCACGAAAAAGCAAATATTTCGTACTCAATTCTATACTATAAAATTGCACAATTTTTCTATTTTGTATGGTTTATTCTGCGTTACAAATTTTCCAATAAACGCACTGTGATTGACAAAATGAACTAAATAAACACACAAAAATCCAACTGTTTATATAAGTACACTTATGAAAATCATTCAGTTCACGAACAATTTGCAGAGATCAATTAACGGGGGGATGTGAAGTTGAGTTGAACACGTCTGCTTACTCAAAAGTTGACGAGCACTTAACACATACAGTCTAGAGTTTCTTGATGATGATACACTGACACGAACAATTTGCAATCGTTCATTGGCTACGCGTTAATTTTATTTGAACTGTTTTTTTACGCAATGTTAATGACAAATGCATAGCCTGTAGTTTATGATGATATACATAAAAACCAGAAGGAAATTTCAGTTCAAATTTTTCTTTAGCCATTTAAAATAACGAAAGATCTGAATGTTAAAACAGAATTTATAATGTACGCGAAATTTCATCTGAATATTCATAATTGTCACACTACTGTATCACTTTCACTGGAATAATTTCATCAAATTGTACAAAGAATTTTGTTAAAAATAATGTGTGCAATATAATTTATAGTTTTTGATACTTTATAGAATTTTCCTTAGTAGAATCTGGATATTTTCTCATTTTCACTTTTTTACCACTCAAATCCTGTGTAAAAATTTAATAATGTATAGGTGAATCAAAAAAAAAAAAGATGTAAGTTTAAAAATAATTATTCGCCCTTCTTTGCCATAGTCAGTTCCTCGTGTATTTTAGTAGGATTTTAAATCTTCTTTGATACAGATTATTATGCAGCATAGGAATTTTTTCAAATTGACCATATGATTTTTGGATACGTTTATTTAAATTTTAAATTATCAAGTGTTAGTATACTATATTAGTATAATGAGACACATCATCCATACAGTATGCTGAATCTTATTTTGTCAAGCTTGGCTGCTAATCCAAGCATTATGCAACAACATGTACACTTGTAAGTAAGTATATAACGAATCTCATTCATAAGACTGATAAGGATTCTTCGATCTAAGTGCAGATACGCATAGTAACACGGACACAAATAAGAACAATCTGGATAACGCGTTTACGTTTTT
Organism: Nomada ferruginata; assembly: GCA_963583965.1. NCBI lineage: Eukaryota > Metazoa > Arthropoda > Insecta > Hymenoptera > Apidae > Nomada > Nomada ferruginata. The sequence goes on from OY757213.1 coordinate 18,371,502, forward strand.
TCACTACAAAAAAACGGTAATTCCCGTATGAACAGCTTGTACAAAGTTAACCACTTGTTATCAGATGAATACTATATATAATTATTAAGTAAATCGATACCCAAAATCGAATGACACGACTAAATCTTAAACAAGAAGACAAAAAATTAAGGTAAGTAATTTATTTGACAGATATTAGCAATTAGAGAGGATCGTAAAAAGTGCCAGAAGATAAACTACATTTTCTGCGATTGTGCGAACCGAGCGGTGTGCATAAATAAAAATGACCACACGAAAACAATAAATTTCATTAATTTGCAGTACTCGTATTACCGCAACGTTCATTGCGCTGATTACATACTATTTTCCCGAATATCCAGATTAAATACACAAGAAAATGTTTGCGACATTTTAAACGCCCAGCTTTTTGTTACAAACAAATTATCAATACACAGTTTAATGTAATGATTTACCAATCAGAAATAGATTTATGTACAATTTGATCGCGAAAGTGGTAAAATGTACATTTAAAAGTATTCATTTGGAGCATCCCCGTTGTTACTACGAATGCTTTAATTGGAAATGCAATCGCAAGTTAAAAAAGTGGGGTAATAATCAGCCAATGTCACTTCTGGAAAATGACTGATTACAATTGTTCATTACTGATGTTCCCCAGACAATGACTCCAGTGCGATTTATGATCAGTGATTCCTTGTAGCACAAAGTTGACCCTGCTATAATCGCGGCAGGTTCCAACGAACTAGTCGGCCTTGAAACTACTTGTCACGTGTCGTTTCAGTTTCAGTCCAATCCAGTGAGAGACATTGGTCCCATTTCACGCTGTCTCTCTCGCTCTCTTTTCCATTCATTTAGGCTCACGTGTATGTACAGGGTGTCCGGTAAATTGACAAATTGGATCGTAAACGCACAGAAGCAAATGCATGGAATATTTTTGAACTATTAATAAGAATAAATTAGTTGCTGCGAATAAATAGCTGAAATGTACAGTACGATAATTACTAAAATACTGTTATCACTTGTACACTTACACAAATACAAATCAAACAATGGTCACTCGCAACTGTACAATTAAAGGCATAATCGAATCGATTCAGAATAATATTCTGAATGATAGTCTGAATAATATTATGAATGATATTCTGAATAATATTCTGAATGATATTCTGAATAATATTCTGAATGATAGTCTGAATAATATTCTGAATAATATTCTGAATGATAGTCTGAATAATATTCTGAATGATAGTCTGAATAATATTATGAATGATATTCTGAATAATATTCTGAATGATAGTCTGAATAATATTATGAATAATATTCTGAATAATATTCTGAATGATAGTCTGAATAATATTCTGAATAATATTCTAAATGATAGTCTGAATGATAGTCTGAATAATATTCTGAATAATAGTGTCCCTGTTTTCTAAGATTGCCGTTGGGTTTAAGGGAATGACTGGTGACGAATGTATGTACGAATGGAAGAAAGAAACAGTGAAAATGGAGGAGCAGAACAGTGTAGATTGAGCAGTGAAGTAGTGTGGATCGAAGAGCAAACAGCGTGGAGTAGAATAGTGTGGAGTAGCGTAAGGTATACAATATAATTTTAACTTATCCGACTGATGTATTTGGTAGAAGAATTTCTCACATCGGAAGAAAATGCTCGTTATCAAAGAACAAAATTTCGTAAAAAATCATCATCTCGTTTGAAAGCTCGATGTTTCCCCTTAAAAATACAAACAGCCTGTATACGTCCAGTAAAGTTTTCTCATTGCAAGATATTCATTGATTTACTAAACCGATACAATATTAAACACGTTATTATATTATATTTGTTACGCGCTCGGCTACCCTCGGCAACTGTCATACAAATATCTCCCTGTACAGTGCTGACAATCTCTTGTTAGAGCCAACCGCAGTCAAAGGGTTAAACGTATTCCGTCCAGAACCACCCCTGAGGTAATAAATGATTGACAATTTTCGTTTACACTCGTCGAAGCAGCCCGTGCAATGAATGAACGCTCGGGAAATGGAACTCAATGAAATTCGCCCTCGTCCAGGCCCAAGCATCAAAAGGTCGCGATACCGACGCTCCCGAAGCCTAAGAAAACGCCCTACATATAAGAAACCAAAAGCGAGGGTAGGCAGTTATCTGGGAACCGCCACGCCGCGGTTAGATTTTAGTTGCGTCGTCTGTAAGATATTTCCGTAAAGTGCAGTTCGTGGATTACACTCCTGTGTCGACAATCAGTGCTGTATTACCACAATAATCGTGAGTGGAAATTAAACGAAGACGAAAAACCAACACCAGCCTTTCACTTCATCTGCCAACCACGCAACAACGTTGTCCAAGAAATAAAATGATCCGAATCTCGCAAGGAACGCGCCCACACGTGCGTTCGTCAATTGCATTTATGCAAGGCGCATAGCGAATGCAGTCGTGTGTCTAACACGCGACCCGATCAGTATGTGCAACACGAACTTAGAGACGATGTTTATGGAAAGATTTCGAAACGGTGCAGTAACGTCGTCTGGCAACCGTCTGAAAGCAAGTCTATGACAGCGATGTGCCTCGAGGCGTGACATTTCGCTTTGAGTCAGCCACTTCAGGGTTACAGCTAGACTAGGAACACCTCGAAGTGCTCGTATATACCAGTGAACCAATTATTCTTCCTACCACGATTTCATGCTTTCTACCTAATGCCAAAGCGTTGCAGCCAAACGTTCTTACGCGTGTACTAGATAGAACAGAAAGTTTTTTTCATTTTATCGAACGAGATTTAACACTGGGCCTCCGGATACGATTATTTCTGTTGGTTTTGTTTTCTTTTTCCCTTCATAGTATTTTGGTATATGTATTTTATCTTGGCTATGAATGACTTTCTATATTTTTGTTGAAATACGGGTTCAAACCATCGTAATATGATCAAACGACGGTGTTAGTTAATGTGCGAATGAGAATATTAGATTATTTTCGCGAAAATAAAATGTTAAAATTAATCGATATGTACATACGCGTCCACTTGAATATCTCTGGACTTTGTATGCTTCTAGATCTAACGGAACTTCTTAATTTTGCTTGCAAAATAAAAAAAATAGCAAAACAGTTTTATTACGTTTTTCCTTGCAACAACTTACTATATCTCAGAATCATTAGATACCCCAACAAATTAAATTTATAGTACACATATCATTTTCTGTTATATAAGGCCAAGGATGAAATACATTATTGTGCAATAGCTTCAAATAATAAAATAAACAATCATTAATTGTACGGTTACTTAATATTTTATTGTACATACAATATTTTCATGGAATAATAATCGGACAAGATAACAATATAATTTATTAATTCCAAAATACAAATTTTCCTTCAAGCGATTTTCATTTAACCACTAAATAAAGTTTGCTGAGTTACACGACTACGATAATACTCGTTGAGCAACGATCAAAAAGCTCTTAAAAGTAATAGATAGAAATCACAAGATGCAGTATCTGTAGTTAGATTATAGTAGTGTACTAACAATAAGCGCGCCTTGAGCCAGCACCTTTTAATTTTCCGCGCTACCAAAGGCTTTTGTGATTCAATAGAAACAGATAACACCTTCTCCTACACCTTACAATCATCATTCTATATTGTCATTACAGAATGTGGCAAAAAAATAGTATTAATTCGAATTAATGTTTATAATTTCTGAATGGAAATTGTTAACTTCGCACTAAATGAATAATTATTAATGATATTAATGAAAATTTATATTCTGACTGAAAAGTGATACAATAATACTGAATAAGCAATTAAGATTCAGTTCTTAACAGTGAAATTAATTTTTTGCTTGTATCGCTAATTTTATATCCGTCAGTGTAACAATTTCATTAATATAATTTGGAGCCGGGCGAGAATTAATATTAATAATATAATACTGTTATAATTCATAATAATAATGAACACTGATATGAACATTTCTCTGTAGAACGAATTTTTGATGAACTTTTTCAAACTTACTATAATATCTAAAAATCTAAACTATCCAGTGTTCATAATTCAAAAATGTATTACAGCATCAAACGAAGAACCATAGCCATTTACTCGATTTCTCGTATTCCTTCAAATGAAAGTATGAAATTTGCGAAATTTACCACACGCATATAGATTCAACGATAGAACTGGTTCTTCTTCGACTAAATTTCCAAGGGCACCATCATTAACTCACGGTAGCTGTTTCACGTGGGGGTCGTCTTCAGCAAAACTTCCGGCTCTAAATTTTTCCTACCAATGAACGCAACATCTGCTCTAAAGAAGCAAGGAGAATTTCAATGGAATAAAACAGTCACGCGAAATCCTTGCTCGAGACTCGTGACACGTATAACATCGTTTTAACATACCTGATTAATTCTAGAAATTGCAAAATCTATAACAAGCAAATGTATTCCCAATAATTATATGCTAATAAATCTTTTGCCAATTAAATCCAAGTATTCGCAATACGATTGATTTTATATTTTTTTTAAAACATAATTTGCAATCTCCTTGTAATGGAAATTTGTTACTCTGGTAACATTTTGCTGGCCTAGTATTTCTAACATGTAAAACATATTTTAGTCAAACGTTTTTGATTTGATTTCGACATAACAGTTAAGTGCCAAAAATACTTTAACCCTGAATTAGAAAGGACCAGGTAAGATTCTTAGGATTTACATACATATCTAGTTCTTCCGAATCTTTGAACTATTTGATGTTTGATTCATTATTTAATTCGCAACTTGTTCAAAAACTATAATACCTGCTCAATCGAACAAACGTTAATTTTTATCCAGATATAACAAGTTCTATACGTTATTTCTGCGACAAATGTTCTATATGATTTCATCTAACCAAAATGCAGACTTTTATTATCTTCGAAAAGGTGTAGTTCCATTTATCTTTTTGAGAAACACCTGTACAATCGAGAATTAAGCGAACATGACACAACTAGAATTAACTTTCTTTACATTAAAGCGATAATCAAAACAGTTGTGTTTGTATTTGAAACAAACAATTTGTCAGCAATCTATTTAAATTACGTAATTACATATTAAAACATATTTTAATTTCTCTTAGCTAGGTATTGCTCATTTGCGGTAACTCATTCACATACGTATTTAAAGTTACAAAAATATTATTTCGTTTACTCTAGAAGATATAAATATTTTCGATCAAATGATTATAGACACAACAAAAGAAGGGTATATTTCTTAAATTGCCAGAATATAAAGAGGAAGCTATTATTTTTACGATTTAGATATACGTGAACGAACCTGTGAGTCATTGCGTAAGCATACCTATACCTTAGGGCTACTCTAAGCAATTACATCTTCCAATTTTGGCATAGTACACCGTGTATAAAGAACATGCGTGTAAAAGGTATAAACCCATTTAAATATTGCACCACAGGAAATAAAAAGTGTCACCACCATTTCAGCTATCTCCAGATTAACGTAGCTATCGGAGATTAATTACCTGGACACTTGAAACTGTCTTTCGATATAGTGCATGTTGATTAGATAAAAATGAAATAAGCTATAATAATCACACTCTAATTGTCTCGTATCTCTCCTCAATTCTATCGTTTAATTCCGGAAAACCCAGAACTCAGGCGCAAAACTTTTGGAGACTTCTAGTCTTTGGATTATTTTAATCTTTCTTACCTACATGATTACAATTAATTTAGGAGATAATCTGTCGAAGTATGTGTCGATATCAGATTGAACGTGGAAGTATTATTGTGTAAAGTTTAAGTGTACGACGTGTTTGAAACGCGCAGGGGACATTTAAAGAACAGATAAGAAACTTTAAAGGTGAGCAAACTTAAAAGGTACTTTTAATTAACATACTATCTAGGATCAAGTCTCCCGATATGAAACGTTATTTTCAGTTCTAGATAATTTAATCAGAATAATGGAGAAGGAAACTATTTATGTACATATATGAGGAAATTAGACGAATCATCTTCAAATAAATTGTGGGCTATGCTTATCACTCTGAATATAGACAAATAAAGAAGAAGCAATAACAGTAACGTTTACTCCATAAACTACAGAATAAAATCTTCTACGTATTCTAAATCAATTTTAGAATACGTAGTATTTACTCCATTTTAAAAACATTTCTTAAAAATCATTTGTTAAAAAGTTTCCTCACAATTGACTGAAAAAATAATACCATTTCATTGGCAAAAATCCACCGAAAAAAATTTAATAAAATATCTTGCACACTTGACCTCTTTGCTATAATGAATGACAAAAGATTAGGGCAATTAATATGCTGCTGAAGATTGTATCGCAGAAAGCGATACTTGGCACCGTTAACAAAGGGACTAAAGCGAAGTGGCGACGAGTCATGTCGCACTTAAAAAATCAATAATAATCAATACTGAGTGGCACGGTTTATAGATTCAGGGTAGGTGAATCATCAGGTACATACACGTCCTTCTATATATACACTCAAAAAAATCAGGCTATAATTACTTACGAGCGATTCAATTTTCGTTATACGTATCAGTAATACATATGTATAATCAACGTGATAATGAAACCATACTATTAATAAATTATATAGTACCTACGTCTGACGAGAAATGCATAAATCATTCTTCTTTGTTGAACAGGTGGAACGAATATTAGCAAACTTTCATTCAGACAATGTGTTCAAATTGTTTACAAATTTTAGAATTGCAAATAAGATTTAAAATATCGTGTGTACTGCCATTACTTGGTAATTTATAGGTGCAGATGATACTAAAAAAATTAGTGCACCTACTTGTCTAGCATGGAAATGCTAGATAACACGCGGTATAATTAACTTTTTGTTAATCCCTGTGTTCGACTATTGTACGAACAAATCTGTGTTTGTTGGAATTTCAATGATTGTTCAATTAGCGAAATGAAAATCAATTACGTAAACTAGATGAAGGTTGGGTTTTTTCACCAAATATCTTTTATGTAGGTATTAATACTTGACTACCTCTAGATAGTTAAATTTTAATTGAATTTCGAACGGTAATTAATTACGAGAGACAATTGCAACAGGAACATTTATCGAATCAGAGTAAAATTTCGCATCTGATTGTTTCTGTTATCAAAACTATTGATTAAAATCTCGAATATATTGACAACTGGAATTCCGGTCAACTCATAATTTGTACGTAAGGTGAAACGTAAAACAAGAGAAACTGTTTTAAACGTAAAAAGATAATTAACTTTTTCTCAAAAGCATAACTAATTGCCACTGAGATAGTAAAACATTGTCCGACAAAAATGTAATAATCGTTCCTTCGCCTTTTACTCGTACTTATAGCATATTTGCATTTCCTCTACAAAAGAATAACGGGTATGTATCTGTTTTTATATATTTGAATATGCAAGTACATATTCGTATGATTTTTCAAAAATTGATTGCTTTGGAGTAATATAATATTGGTGAGTGTGATTACATTAACAGTCATGCTCATTTTGAATATTTCTATCCTAGCCAGTTAATGATATTTAGACCAGAACTTACATGTAATGTTGTACTCAATCCAGAACGAAGCCGATGTAAATTAAAATCGATATAATACTTGGCCAGGTTGAAAGAATTAACGAGCCATAAATTTCGTACACATTTGTTAATGCACAAGAACTAATCGAGATAAAATAATCTTTGGAGTAATTCGAGTAGACATAGTAATAAATACATCCTATGCATGCTCTAGAATATATTGAAATATAATATTTAACGGAACAGGTTGAATAAATGTAAACTTGATATTTAATACTAACAAATTTCTTCAACGATAAGGGACCTACCACAAACTGTGTGGACTTATAAAACCAATTCTTATTCGAAACATAATTGAATTTATACTAGTTTAATAACATCAGTGTAAAAAGTGTCAGGTATCACATAATAGTGATCCTAGTGTTCATTTGCAAGAATCAGTTGTTACACAGCAGTCAATAACGAAAAAAGACTGATGGGAGAAGTTGCATTGAATTAAATCAAATAAAACAGCTACAAATCTAAAGTTCCTTATGGAATAAAGAACGTTATTAAGAGCGTTAAATCAGAATTTAGAAGCTTCAACTGAAAAAGGAAGAATTGAACAAAATGAAAAATTGTTCCAAATTTAATAACACGTTGAATGAAAATGAAATATTTGCCAGAGCAAAAATGTATTATGCGCAGCGGTTTCGATTGCTATGCGCGAGCAGCAAAAACTTAATTACAAATAGAACGTACTAGAGGAAAGAATTCGCAAGCATACATAAGAGTACCGGAGTTATCCAATGATGAACCATACAAAATTTTTGTACGATCGCTGCTCGACTAACCATTCCTGAGTAGTTACGTAATACACCGCCACTAGGTATAAGTTTCTGACAAAATTGCTAGGTCGATTCAATGTATTACAAAAATCAATAACGCGTCATGCCAGGACCTCGTACAAATCGACTACGATTCCCGACACTATTACTATTAACAATTACGATAAAATTCCTGTTTCTTTATTCTTCTTAAAAATAGAGGGAATAAAATATTATCCAAATATTATACAATACATATGCGTCAGAAAGAAGAATGTAATTAACAATTCTGTATGCATACTTCTGACGTTTATACACAGTGTGTACCGAACAAGCAGAAACTATGGAAAGAATTTCCTGCCAGTGTTATAAAATAACGTACAAATCTTTTATCGGCATCATTTTTTTTCGACAGATCCGTTGTTTTTAATCCAAAAGTTGCGCGCGTTTGCAAATTCTTATACTCGTATATTACCTGTGTTAGACGTTGTTATAGAAATGTTGCAACGCAATAATTTCATCGATTGATCTTTAAAGGTGTATATGTAATATATGTATAGATACAGAAACCAATTATTTACCTTTGTCTCGTTCTAGCTAACATTAATGTACGGTTGAATGATCCACGAAAGAATACGGAAAAATATTCTTTACCTTGTTTTAGTCAAATAGTATTACATATATACAAATAATCGCGATTGAATAATTTATAAGAATGAATTTAAATGGCAGTTTTACGCAAAGTAAAAAAATGTAACGTTCGGTTCTGTCATACACGTTTCGCAATAATTGTAGCTCAATTAAGAATCGTTATATTCATATTCTATAATAAACTTTACACGATCGTGAGAAATGTACCTTGTACAAAATATGTGGATATTTAAAATGTATGAGACATCGAATATTTCATTAAGTTCCTTCAAAATCCAAAGATAATATCACGAATATGGTGAAAAAATACTTTTCTGATTTTTCCTATTAATAAATTTCTTGAAATCGGTCGAATATTTTTTCGAAAAATATGTAGAAAGATGGGATTTTAGAAATAACCTAATGTGGCCGGAGTCGTATCGCTGGCGAAGTACGCTCCGAAATGCAGGACGAAGCACATGTCATGCTATCTGACATCACTTTACACGTCATACGGATAATTCATTTGTAATAAATACATTAGCAGTAATTCATACGCAACGTTATCGTATATAACACAATGAAATATTATACAATTAACTTACCTTCATATTGTTCTCGGCGATATACTCGATCGAACATAGTTGATAAACGATGTAAGCACGAATCAGTTCTTTCGTAGTTTTACTCTTAAATGCTGCAGTCGGATCGTTAAACTTCAAATCCAAAGGATCAATCTGTCGTGGAGCCGGCTTCACGTCAGCAGTAGTGCCGGTGTATTCACGTTCGTGCACCTGCACTAACTGTACCGATGGCTTCGTCACGTTCTCGAGAAAACCGATAGGAAGTGGTAGACACTTCCTTAGCTTTTTACCGGCACTGCAACGCGGCACCGTTCTCAAAAACGCCATACCTTATTGTCGCGTGTTTAATGTAGGAAATGTCAGCAATAAAACCTTGTATTTATAAAATGAATGGGAACCCGCGTAGCGCTGTGAGTCTTTCTTCTTTAAAGTTTCACTGAAAAAACGAACAAGCAGAATGGTTCACTGTAAAATGTCGATTAGGCAAAACTATTTTCTTAGTGACAAACGGGGTGAATCCAACCTGCCACGATCGCGTCGGAGACCCCAATACCACTAGAGGTATGTATCTCGTCAAAGCTTAGGCCGAATCATAAGGTGGGGTACTCGTAGGACATCCAGCGACGTACGAGCTAAGCGCTTACCTTCCGACCACAGTCTTTATAACGTGAAATCTATTCGAAAGTTTTGATTAAGCGCAATGTTAAAACATATACCAAATTTTTAAAGGGAATTCTCTCGTAATTTCTTGTAAATATAACGCGGCTGAATAAATTTCAATTGTATATGTTGTCCCAATTACTACTCCGTAACAAAAGATACCAGTCCTCTGATTGGTGTGTCGTAGAGGTGTGTTCAGATAGAAGAGTGTGACTGGTCGGTTGAATTTTGGGAAATGCCAATATCTGCGCAGTCGTATATCGCGCACAGTGGCGCAAAACATCCTCTACAGTACCCCGAACTGAATAATATAGTTTTTATTAAATTGATCACCTAGTAAACAATTATTTAAATCATAAATTAGATTTATGAAATTATATTGTACACGTATTATCACATTTTGTTTGTTCTAAATTATTTTTAATTTCAGACGTTTTTAAATGTTGTATATTACATAAAGAGTTACTTGCTTTGAATGTGCATATATTTGGTAAAATGTTCTGAAAAATAAACAAATATTTGGTCAGCCTGCCATTTATCAATGAAATATTTTTATTATTTGTGCTGATAAAAAAATATTGTGAAATTATGTTTCAATCGTATTTCCATGTCCTTAAACGATAATTTGTGCATTTGCATAACTGCCACGCGCCAAAATGCAAATTGCAATTATATTAATTCACGAACAAATATATTTCATCGATTTTTTTCAACATAATAAATAATAAAAAATGTAAGTAATAAAATATATAATAATTATTGCTGATTGATAAATATACGATCTGTGACAGTGCAATTAATGAATTTATAAACAAAATTAATATATAAAATGAATATACGATATTCTGTTATTTATTTAAATCATATGATAATCATTAATCGAAGCATGATATATTATAAACTTTATAAAGTTTATAATTTATTTATAATTTTACTAACTAATTTATCGCATGTCACATAAGAATATTGTAATTATATCGATAATTCTATATTTTGTTAATATTTTATGCTATTGAATTCATATGTTTCGTTAATATCTTAAAAACCGTCTCATGCATCATGTACAATCTTCGCACAATGCCCAATAAGATTACTTCATTCAAAATGATTAGAATTTAAAGCAATATACTGTTTACAGCAATAATCTTCTGTAGAAGACTACAAAATAAACAAATTTTATATTATAATATAAAATTTGTTTTTATTTCTTAAATCGTTTAGTCAGATACTTTATATGTATATGTAGAAGAGTATTTTATTCTTGGTATCGCGTTTGTCATATTCATATTATACTTATACTTGCCATACAAAATATATTTCAATCATTTATTTTCCATGCAAAACCAGCTGTAGGTTAATTTATTATTACTTGAAAAATAAGACAAAAATCACTTTCAATATTTTAGTTGTATTTTGTAATAAACACTAACATTACGGATATAGCGGATTATCAAATGAAACATTAACAATTTTTGTGATAGCATTGCAAATAACAAGAATGGATAACAAATCCAATTACAAATGCTAAAGGATGAATAAGATAAACATTGTGTATTTTTTGCATTTATTATTTTACTATTATCACATACATGGATCGACAAATAATATATTGGAAGAATAAATCGCAGGTACATTTTTACATTATAATTCTAATAAAAATCTTCTTTGTATGCACCAGTCATACAATTCTTGTAACACTACAAAAATACTTATAGCCGCACAATTATGAACTAACTCATAATTGCGTTGCTAATCATATACATAGATCTACTATATAGCTTCATTCTTTGGTACATTTTCAGTTTTTGGCATTTATAAAAATAAAGTATTACAGCAATAGAAAACTAAACCCAAATAATTCGTATGGAACAATAGTTCATAATATTTGTACCGTCACCTTGGTATTATAAGAGATCTAATCAATAACGTCCACTGTTACACATTCAAGACACTAAGTTATCTAACATACAATCAACATTGAGACACATAGTATAACACTTACTACATGCAATATTGTGACACTATAAATGTTTCTTTGCGTCTTTTAATTTCTTACAATTAAACGGTTCTCATATAGAAAATCATTTATCAGTTTAAAGGAAGCAAAGGCATTAGTGGAAGACATGAACGATTAAGCCTATGCAAGTTGATGCAAAGATAATTAGAATAAACAGATATATTAAATATATAAGTATCCATAATGAAACTCAATATAAAAATATAACGGATATAATTGTGCGTGTCACATTTGCTTGCGCTGTATACGAATTCAAAAATTAACTCGTTGACTACGGGACCGTACAGACAGCAAAGGGCATCAATGTTTGCTGTCGATATACATGTCGATGCCCTAGTCAACGTGTTAATGAATTGTGCCAAATTGGATTCCTTGAATTAAATCATCAAGGCATGATCATGTTTAGTACATCTCCTAACTCATTTGCATAATAATCCGGTACTATCATATTCTTGGGATCTGCATTGGATGAATTCATGGCATCCACATCCTTTTGTGTTGTAATACCCGTTAACACAAGAAGAGTTTTAAATCCGCAACGTTTTCCGAGAAGAATGTCGGTGGTACAACTGAAATGGAATAATTATATTTTAAATGTACGATCAACTTCTAAGGTACATTATAATTATATTATTGTCCCCACATATTGTACTTACTTGTCACCAATCATGAGAGTTCTTTCTGGGTTTAAATCATACTTCTTTATAATGTATTCACTCACGAAAGAATTTGGTTTCCCAAGCTCTACTGCAGATCTATTGCATGCCGCTTCTATAGTTTTTATGAAGCATCCAGTACCTTAAGAATTTGTTAAATAGTTTACATTAGCACTTTCTAAACAGTTTTTTACATAAATTGCTAAGTAACAAAGTTAATGGACATATTTTTGTAACCTGGAAACGAATTAGAATTTGGTGAAGGTCTCACTGTATCACAGTTTGTCCCTACAAAGTGAACATTTGGGTCCTGTAAGTAAGTCGCAGCTTTTACAAGTTTAGGAAAACTAAAGTATTTATCAAATCCAACTATGACTGCACCCACATCTGGATCTGGCTTAAAATTTGCCACCATTTGTACTTCGTCACCTTCCATCGGGTCGGGCTATAACAGAAAGTTAAACTGACCTATCCGCATTCCCACTGAAAGATCTTAGTCATGTACGCGACTCTTGAGTGAAAAAACTCACACCAACGCCGCAATGTTTGATACCTTCGGCATCAAGTTCCTTGGTAATACCAGCGCTACCAATCACATATACTTTTTTATCAAAATTCTTTTCCTTAAGATACACTGCAGAGAGAAACGAAGTACAAACTATTTCATCCTGAAAGAAAATCAAAAACAGGATATCAGAAAGAATTGGTTTGCTAAGTACAAAAAAGAATTTACACATTGACGTCGGATGACGCGCATATAGCTTTGCATCATTCAGGTGTTTGACTTTGAGTCCGTGTGACCCGGAAATATATATACGTCATTGAGATGTTTACATACCTGTCTCAGAACAAATTTATGACACTCTATAGATGGTCCAATTTCCCTTCTGAATGCCGTTACTGATATTTCACCAATTAAAACAAATGTATACGCTTTCAACTTTTTCTTTCCCGATGCCCCAAACGACTCAGACGCCAATGTGTTAAAACATAAATTTTACTTACCATTGTTGCATTGTACTCAAGGCGCTTACATTTTTCTACAAACTCGGGCCTAGTTTTAGTATTGTTATTTGTTATGTAAAAGAACATTTTGCCTAATTCTTTGAGCTTGCAGACAGTTTCAGGTGAATTCTTTATTACCTCCGTTTCCTTCCACAGCACGCCTAAGGTTTACTGAGATTAAAATACATTGATAACGGTGCATTAAAGTGATTGACAGTTAGATCTTTGCAGTTACTTAAGTACTATAATACCAACAATATAGTGCACCAATGTACCATATATGTACATAACGTAAACACTTTTTATTTTCGAAAGTCTAATAAGCAACAAATAATTTCAAATTAAATAAACAATCACTCACCATCGCAATCTGACAGAATTACGTCAATGGATTGTAGGAAATGTTGAAACTCCTTTTTCGTCAATGACAGTATATGTTTTGTTGTCATGCTGCGGCAACCTACGTATTCGGCTATTCAAATTGAAATGAAGCTAACTTCCACTATGCTCACAGAATACGCTCTTTATCAATTAATCGTTATGTCAACTGAAACGGGAGTCTTAAGCAGTCTATCACTGGATGACGACCATGCACATGCAACGTGACCTTGCGTGCTCGTTATATAATATAGGGATATAAATTGTACCTATTTCATTCACAACTACCAATAGATATAATTTATAGTGATTATAGTGTATTAGAATGGATAGGAAGGAAATTACTTTATCGCGTAATTTGTTATGATATATGTATACGACAGCCATATTCGATTTCAATTATTCACTATAGATACACCTTCGAATTGTTGATCGAAAACCACATTTGATATAACGTATGTAGCAAATTTGTCTCGAAAAATTGTTTTCCATTCAAACGTGTCGTAAACTTTGGAAAAATATTATTATATCCTTTATCATATATCGGCATATCGTCAAAAAATCATCGAAAAATCATATACCGGCATATACCTCTGTTGTACTGTAGCTATTAATAAAGATCTGTGATCGATACGATTTTGATTGCAGTGTGAATTGAAATATTAATATAACAACAGCTATTTTAAGGAACATTTTAATCACAATAGGAAATCATTGCGCGTTTACGTAGAAAACAACATCATTGTTTTAGGCCATTACATGTTTATTGTAAAACTTTTCTAAATAAGGTAGAAGATCACCAAGTGATTCAATATAGTAATCAGGAATGAATTCCTTCAATCTTGCACATTCTGATAGTTTCCACTTATTTACATCTTCCAAAGTAGTAATTCCTGTTAGTACTAGTAGTGTTTTAAAGCCGCAGCGAGTTCCTAGTAATATATCTGTATTATGCCTATCTCCAATCATTAGCGTACGCTCAGGATTCACTTTAAATCTCTTTGTTAATACTTCTGCTATGTAACGTTCAGGTTTCCCCATTACCACAGCTTTTCTTTCTGCGCAACTTTCTATACATCGTACGATACTTCCAGTACCTATTTAAAAAGTATACAATTATTGTACATTAACTTAGCGCTCAGTAATAATATATGGAAAATGAAAAATAAATTAGATATACCAGGTATAACAACATCTTTATCAAGAGGAAACCTCTCGTCTGTATTCGTAGCAATGAAATGTACATTGGGATCGCTTAAGTACGAAGCTGCCTTTACCATCTTGGGATAACTAAAATGCTCATCGAAACCAACAATAACTGCCCCTACTTCAGGATCCTTTGTAAATCTTTTATATGGAACATTCTTGCTAACAGTATCCGCTCCTATACCAATGTATGAAATTCCAACTTCCTTTAACTCTTTTGCTATAGCTACAATGTCAATTATTATATTTAATACAGCTCTGTATCAGTGTATCACAGAATTTAGCATTTCTAATAAATATGATAAAAGACATTATTCTTGCCTTCGGATCCCACAATATATACTTTTTTATCGAAACCTAAATCGTGTAAATAACATGCGGACAAATTTGCTGTACACAAAATATCGTCTTTAGTTGCTTTGAAATTTAATACTTTGCACTTCTTTACAAATTCTTCCCTAGCCTTTGTACTATTGTTTGTTACATAAAAGACCTTTTTACCAAGGGATTGGAAAGTATTTAAAACCTCCGCTGCATTTGGCAAGGGATTCATGTACATCCAAAGTACACCTAAAATATATAAAGCATTGTATAAAGTCATTATATAAATTCTATTATTTTTTTTGAAAGCATTAATTGAGATCACTCAATTAAATAATAGTATAATAATTATTAGTATCAACTTACCATCACAATCAGTAAGTACAGTATCAAAAGAATGTAGAAATTCTTTAATATTATCATCACTGAGCGTTTTAAAGTCTATTCCTGCCATGCTAAAGGGTCAATTTTATTGTTAAAAATTGTTCATAGAATGTTAATACGAAAAACAAATATCGTAATTTTTATGTTGAAATGTATGCGATATAACAATATCGAAAAGGTTTGCAAATCGAGCTAGTAAACATTATTGAGAGGCGTAATGCAAATATTGTAAATCTATATTTTAACAAATGTTAAGTGAACCTTTGAAAATGTATGTATATTAACAAAAGCCGAAAGCGAACTTTTTGTTTCCGATAGTTTCTAACAGTGTCGCCATTATTGGTTTAAGATTAGACAAATGAGTTTCTAATGTTCTTGATAATTTAATATATTACTAAATGTATTTATTAGTTATGACAATAAAGTTTACGTTTAACTACAAATAGCAAAGGAACATTGTACAAATTTACGCTTAGCATATACAGGATAAATTGATACAAATTATTATTAATTCAGCAGAATATATACATATTATATATTTTTCTCTTTTCTATTGTTAATTGCACACACAAAAAAAACAATACTTTGCTTCTTTATTGAAAATAAATTCCATAAAACTCATATGGCTATAAAGGTTAGAATTTCTACTTACACTTGGATATATATATATGTATATCTAGATCTTTTCTTTTTACTTTATAGTTTTTACGTAATTTTGAATTGTGGAATTAGAATTTTTTTTATAGCAGGTCATGCAAAATCACTGTAGCAAATTGACGTACTTCTTCTGTCTATTTTCAACTTTAATATGTATTAAATTTTCTGAATTAATATATAATATTTATGTGAAAGTAATTGATGGACTCAATCAACACTCAGGACGTAAATGATAGTCATTCAAAGTTTGAATGACAAATCGAGAGACTTATCAATGCTTTGATAAGTTACGTAAATCTGATCGAACTTTCTTAAGTAATATTACAAGAAGAATTGTAAAAGGCAGAGAGAAATATTATTTATAATTTATTCACATTAATAAATAATTTGTTAATTATTTAGGGAGCCCACAACCTGTTCATTCTTAAAGGAAACATATTTACTTAAAAATGTATGGAAATTAATGTCAACTAAATTACATTTATAACTTAAATTATTAAGCTCTCCTTCTGAAAAAATAAATCTTCATGTTAAACGTTTTTAGAGTTAATTTAAATTTTTGTATTACTTAATGCTAATATTAGGAAAATCGTAACAAATTTTTCAAAAAGTTTATTATAAAATATATTATACCTTAGTTAAGTACATATTCAACACTACATACGTGAACAATGTTTATGTATAACAACTACAGGTGCAATCAGTCTGAGGTTTCCAAGCTGACATTAAACAAAACAGGGACCCGGATAACACGGAAATTAGAATAATGTTACATCTCCTTCATAATATACATAAGACACATAAAATTATTAGGGGCGACAGTTTTTACAAATCAACGACTTTCTACATAAAGTAAATGTAACGTTTTCAAATTTGGTTATCATTATTGTATGTACATCTCTCGGCAAACAAATGGTTGTTGGAGATCATACGGTAAAAAACCGAAGTTCACGGTAGCTTTAACAGACGTACGATAGATCGGTGAAAGTACTTGATCTCGTCAAGTTTCACTACTGACATTTCATGAAAATTAAAACTAATGTTATACTCATTCTATCACTTCAATATTTTCGTACAATTAAAGCACGTTATGTTCTTCATTCATTGAGTATTAGATCGACATCACAACCACAACCAAAATTAAGTGCAACAAAACCAAGTTGGCACACTGCCAATCAAGATAGACTAAAATACGTGTAACTGTAACTGACTGATCAGTTCACTTACATATTACAATTGATAATGAAAAAGTAGTATTATTTTTTTTATCATTTTCGTACATTCATTCTTATGTAATAAAAGGGGCTAAAATCGCAAAGCAATCCTTGTTGAGAATACCCAGCTTGGGGAGCTTTTTCAACGCCAATTCATAATCAACGTTCAACTACTGTCTACACGTAGTTACGTACAACTTTCAAATGTTTTCAATTTAGATCGAAATGGCCCCAAAGTATCAGTCTTTTGGTTGAAATTTTGTTAATTTTATTATACATAATTGAGCATTATTCTATGAAGTCCGGCATGGCATAATAGGAACATACGTTCCACAGCCAACGACTTCTATAACGCAACTATTATGTGTGCACGTAATAACTCAGGGAGCATTTTGTTCGAATAATATCTTAAATACTTATTGGACTAACGTCGCGTCATATTAATTAAACAGTTACTTAACATACAATTGTTACTTCTACTTATTACATATGTTCCGATACGAAAATAATCTTAAAGTCTACGAGCTCGTAATAAAATGTAAAAAAAAGATAATCAAAGAAGGAACATGTTATTATAAGCTATATAAAACTATATTGGAAAACTTATTCGAACAAAACGCTCAGTGTTATTAAACCAATAACTACAAATTCTCTTTATAAGTAAATATTAACGGGTTTCTTACATTTAGTATTTTATATACCAATATATGCGAATATAAATTGTAATATACCTGTATGCTGCCTACTCTGATAATAATATTTCACTTTAACAAGACGAACCTATCGGGTTTGATTATCATCTTCTACATGTTGGCGGTTACAAATTACAGATATCTTGAATTATATTATAATGATGTGTTCATTCATATTCTCTTATTATTTAAAGGCAAAAACCTTATCAAATAAATAAATAGGAACCAGCCTATGGATGATGTACAGGGCACAAGTAGATAAAAATTAATTATCTGGCAAAATTCATTAAAAATATGGCAGTTCAGGCCAACCTAGGGAGCTTCAACAAAAAGAAACAAGATAAACACATTCTGTCTTCCGTCACAGAACGATTGTCGTGTAATTCATATGTATCTTTATGTCAGTCACTGATCATCATTTCGAATAAAACAACGAGCAAAAATGAAAAAACTAAACCATTACTTTCCTTTTCTTTGCATACGCCACTTTAACTATATTCACAGTCTCCATCAACAGAGTATCCAATATAGTTACAGTGAGGCCATTCTTTACCGCGAGTTCATCATGATGGAACTTAGTCCATTCAGCTTCCTCAGCTTGGGCCTCTCTGGCCAACAATTCATCAACCCTATCCCTTCGTTTTCTACTCCAACGCATAACCATGTTTTCCCGTTGCAGTTTCGTCTTGAAACCAAACAACGTTGCTATCTCTTTATTCACATAAGCGTTAAGCTCATCTATAGTTTTGGGGACTTTCATTAGAGGTTTCGTTTTTACACTTGGTTTCGTCCAACTTGGGCCTGGCTTCTCGTATTCGGCTTGATAAACTTCAGCAATTGTTTCTTTGCACAAATCAAAGAGGAATGTATTGTAAATTCTTCTATCTTTCTTCAAGATCTCGTCGTTCTCTTTGGTTAACTCGTAAATCTCAGGTGGAGCTTCTAAACACGAAATATCTTCTCCAGACTGTTTAGTTTTAAATATTATGGCCGTGGCTTTTTCAGTGAACGCCGTTAATTCTTCTATATTCGAAGGAATAACCGCTGGTGGCGGAGAAGGTGAACCAAGACATGTCGAAATTCTTGCACCACCACCTGGAGGTGTGTAAGGAGGTGGTGGTTTATTGGGTATTTCTCGAACATAGTAAGACACTTCCTCCGCTTCTAATTTCTTAATCTATTGCGTTTAAAAAAATACATATTAGAGTGTGGTTTTTTTTATATTAAAAGGTAGAATAAAATAATCGAAATAAATGTTTACCTCTAATTCAATCTGTAGTTGTTCAATCCGAAGTAATTTTGCTTCCCAATCTGCAACTTCTACGCCAGGTTGTTCTAGGGATGCTATACAAATGAAAATGATAAAGAACCGTATAACTTATGTTCGGTTTTAAAAATAAATTGTCCAGGAAAAGCAACACGAATCTTTACATTATGAGTTTACAGTTTACTTCAAGTAGGTGCTTTGACGATTAAAAAGAAAAAAAAGACATCCAGATATGGATAAAAAAATGTTCTGATGCATTAATAAAACAGTATGAAGCTGTGACAAAATTAGACATTCCGAGTAAAGTTCGTATATATTTATACGATAGTCTGTTCCTTATATACTATATTTAACATTGTGTTGTGTTGCACAATAATACAGGCCTTCCTGGTGCATATAAAAATGAATAATCAAAGGTCAAGCACTCATGCAACACTGATTTGTACAAAGAGAACAAGTCAATGTTTATTTCATTCAAAGTTTCGTGTTGTATTACCTTTAAGTAACAACTATCTCGACTTTGCTATTCTGAAAATAAACAATACATGGCTATACGAGGCAATGCTTTGCACATGAATACACAGCCAATATAAAAATCAGAATGTGTATCTGTAATCTATATAATAAACAGGTATATAGTATTATTTATACTTTAAAAATAATGATTCATTACACGTTTATATGTTCATTCAGAAGCAATAGCAACAATCCAATGATTTTGAGCTTATATACACGTTAAATATGGAGATCTTGCTAAAAAAAGTATATACAAAATATAGCGAAAATGTTATCTAATTATGAAGTAACTGTTTAGAAAAATGAACCTTTAGTATAATAATATTCAATGTTATAATAACGGGAAAATATTAATGGTACCTTTCAATTTGTCTATCATGACCTCTATATCTTTTTCGGATGTTGCAACGATGGGCACAGCGTGGAATGTGTTATTCGAATCCGTATTTTGATTTTCAGCATTACTGTCATGTAACAAGTCATCATTCAATCCATCAATATTCAACCTTGAGTCATTAAGGTCTCTAGGAGAATCCATTTCAATTTCCAAAACACCTTTTGGTGTATCTCTGTCTTCACTGGATTCAGATAAGGCATCTTGTTCTTGCTTCTCTTTCCCTTCTATTTCACTTCGACTAACTGTGGACTGATCTTCTATTTCCGCTGTTACTGTTCTAGATTTTTGATCCTCCAAAGTGTCTGGCAGTGGCTGTTCATTTTTTTTATAAACATCTTCTACAACTTTGTTATCATCATCCGAAGGTATAGCACTATCTTTATTGCAAATTTCGGTCTGTCGGTTTTCGTTATCTTCAGAAACATACTTATTATCCTGAAACTTGTCTGCATCACTTTTAACGCTCATTAAAGATTTTTGTGTAATAACGTCAAGTATTTTCAATACATCGTTAGATTCCTGTATGGCTTCATAGCGTTCTAGTATAGACGGTTTTTGTACAGCAGCAGGCTTTTGACGTTCACCCTTATCGAAGATTTCCGATACCTCAAGACTTTCTTCTGATATATCTTCATACTCTGGATCTCTCAATATATCAAATGTTTTATTCGCTATATTTAGCGATACATTGGCTGCGGCGAGTTCAAGATTTTTTACTGTTTTAATTTCATCTACATTTAGAGGAGCAATCGCGTTTTCTTGACTCTCTACCTCACTTTCTTCAACTTCAATTGCTTGGATATCAGTTTTATCGCATGATATTGATTCTGCTTCCGTAATCGAATCTATAGATGATTTATCTGGTTTTTCTATAATATCTAATCCACTTTCAGTGACCTCAACCAAATTATCGAGCTGTTCGCCATCAGAACTATCTTGTTCTATTATGGGTTCCAATAATTTTTCCTCCCCTATTTCTTTTTCATGTGTTTCTATTTCATAATCGAATTTATTTATTTCCGAGGGTACATCATCTGCTAATTCTATTTCCGCTGCAAGTTCAAGTTCCAATAAATTCTCAACTTCCACACTTCCTGCTTCTAATTCTGTTACTATAATTTCTTGCGATTTAGTTTTACCATGAAACATATCAGCGTCGTTATTTATTTCCATCTGTATGGCTACATCTATAATAGATTCAATGTGCAGTTTATTAATTATATCTTCGTTGATATCCTCACCACTAACATTCTGTGGGGAAGTAGTTTCTTCATTACTTTCACGAAGCTGCGCTTCACTTTCTTCCAACGTTTTGTCTTGTACATTAAAAACGCTCGAAATTGATATTCTCCCTTCATCTGCAGTAGGTTTTATCAAGGCTTTATTTTCTACAATACTTGAATGACTTTCGATTTTCTCTCTTATTGTACTATCCTCGATACTCTTCTCAACTTTGTCCAATATTTTAGTCACAGACTCGTAAATAGCCTTTTGGAAATCATCACTTTCTATACTGTGTACAGTTTCCTCTTCGCTTTGTTCTTTGTCGTTGTCTTTAGCAATTATATCCAACAGATACTCAGCATTATCATCAATTTCTTGTATGTAGAAATTCGTCTCCGTTTCAAGTTTAGTTTCATGCATATTAATATTCGTAGATTCACACTTTGGAATAAATAGAGATTCTTCTACTTCACTAATTTCATTTCTTTCGAAAATTTCATTTTTAATGTCATCAGTTGCCCGGGATGTATCTTTTAAATCTAAAACTATGCTCTTGTTATCATTGAATACTTCCGAATTTTGATTTTCAGATTTATTCCATTCAGAATTAACAACATCATGTGGAACATCGAACGAATCAGATACAGTCCAGTCATCTTTATCAAAAGATGTTTCATCCGTAAAAACTCCCTGCGATTGAGTTTCATCTTTACTGACATCTTTCTTGCCAATACTTATAGACTGATCGACTGCAGCATGTTTATATCCTTCAACAGATTTTCGAGAAATACCTTTGGACTCTCCATCTTCAACTTCCCTAAGTGAAGATTTGTTCTTACTCCCGCCATTGACTTCTTTGGATTTAGCTGATGGTAATTCGAGGGATTCTATTTTTGAAATTGATTTTGTATCGCTTATATTTTGATACTTATGAATTGAGCTCGTTTCTTTTGCATAATCTGTCGTCAGACCCTTACAGCTCTCAATTGGTTTAAGAGAACTAGATGACTGCGGCGAAATTTGTTTCTTCAATAATTCATTCATATATTCCGCAACTGATACATCTTTTGAAAGATTTTGTAAAAATTGTTTAGGCGTAGCGTCACTTTTATTTTCCGAGCGGGTTGGTGCTGTAAGTACATCATTATTAATCGAACTGTGGTTAATATCTGTATACTGGTTCGAAGATTTATCTTTTTCAAGTAAGTTAGATATCTCAGAAGTTATTGTAGAATTACTGTTCGATTCTAACGATCGATTACGTTCTACGTTAATAACATCTTCTTCGATAAGTACATCAACATTTTCTTCAGCTGAATATGTCACTTGAGATCCCACAATACCTCTACTTTGTTTGCCTTGTATGGCTTTAGAATAAATATCAGATATAGATCTGATATTAATTTCTGCTGGGGTATTATTTGATGCATTTCTATTGCCTTCACACGAATTTATATTAGTATCTTCAGTTACTATCTCCGAACGGCTGAGATTGTTCTCGTTAATTTTAATACGTTCTGAGATAGACTTCTCGACTTCGTTTAGAATTTCTTTACTTCTTGCTTTATAGTCGATTTCTTGACTAATCGACTTAGAAGAAGATTGCTCATTTTGTGGTATTATTGCAGATATCACATTACCAACTTTTTCAACTATATTTTTACTGTCATTAAAATTGGTAAATGATTTTAATTTTGTGCTGTCTGGCAAGTGCTGTGAAATGTCAGAATTAATCTCCTTCAAATCTAATTCTACATCTTTATTTTTATTTTCTTCCGCACTTTCCACGTCGGATATTTCTTCACTTTTATTTGATTTGGAAAGTATTTCAGATATGTCTTTTGATGTACTTTTTTCGTCGTGTGCCAAGTCTTGCTTGTTCTTTTCATTCGGTTTTTTATTGAAACGCGACATCATTTCTGACAAAATCTTCAGTTCATGTTCAAGTGAACTTATATCTTCATTCAAGTTCTGATTATTTAAGTGCAAGAAATCCAATTTTTTAGAAAAATCAAGAGTTCCATTAGCAGCTTCAGTATTAATTTGAACAGCAGAGCTTTGGACATTGTTCGATCCATTCGAAGAAATATGTGAACGCTCTATACCTTGTGCTCTATTAGCACCAGACTGTGATGAAGCAGTTCTAAGTCGAGATTGCTCAGAAAATGATTCAAAATCAGATTTGTATTCCTTCAAATCAGACTGAATACTAGTTTCATTTTTAGAAAGTTTATCTTCTGTCTGTATATCTGTTTCAGATTTTTCATTACTAATTTCGGTTCTAACATCTTCGGAGATACTATTTTTCTTTCCATCAGACATACTTTGTTTACTATGTCTTTCGTTTGCATATTGTCTAGTATCGTAACAAATATTCTTCTCAGAACGTATATCATCTGAAACTGACGACATAGAAGCAGAACCGATTTTATCGATTTCAATTTGCTCTAACATACATTCATCGAATACAGATTGCGCGCTACGATTGACTGTACTCAATCTTGCCAAACTCAATTGTTCTGGTGTTCTCACGCTTCTAGAAGACTTAACCAACAGCTCAGAATAACTTTTCTTGTAATCACCGTCGTCAATTTTGTTCCGTAATATATTTAGATTTTTCGTGGGGTCTTTTACTGGTAATCTTCTCGAAGACAGTAAATCGGATTCCGACCTAGATCTCAGTAAATCGCTATTTTTAAATATTTCTTGTATCTTCTTCAGAGGAATCTCAGGTACTTTAAAGTCGGCTAAAGATCGTGACTCTATTGCTAATTTATCATTGCCTTTGGAAACTCCTTTTTTCGATTCCAATTTCTTACGCATTTCATAAATAGTCGTATCATATTTCTGTTTATGAATAAAAAAATTGTATAGCACATATAATATACTTACAATAAAGTGCTAAATTGTAAATTGTAAAATAATCATTTACCTTAATTTGATTCAATAAATTTGCTTCTAAAGCACGGAGTTTCTGTTTCGTTTCCTTTCTTGCTTCCCTTTTCAAACGTGACATCTCTATCCGTCTTTCGGCCAATTTTTCCGTGAGCAATTCTATTCTTCCTTCAATATCGCTCGTATCAGACGATACAGTGGTATCTATAAAGAAACGCATACTTTTCTCTGATAATCATCAGAGTGAAAGAATATTCGTTTATGTAAAGCAAATACATTTAAGAATAAATATTATTAAATAATACGCGATATACCCGAAAAACTATAACAATAAATATGATTATATTGCCGAGGAAACTGATTGAATTTAAATTTAATCTATTTAATAGAACCTATTAAACAATATAATTATTTTAACAAACATTAAATCTGGCAATAATATAGGGGGCAATGTATAAGCAATCATTTGTAAGCGATTGGCTTTCATCAATCATACACTATAAAAATGTATGTTAACAGGTAATAGTGTTAAATAATATTTAATAAGTACTTAACATTAAAATTACCTTGCTGAGAAAATACATTCGATGTTGCAGTTACAAGTTTAAGTGCAGCCTGTTCCATTCGTGCAACGCGATCCTCTTCCGTTCTTACTTTCGCATGCCAAGCCATCCACTCTTCCACACAGTTTTTCCGCGAAGTAAGCGCAGCTTCGCGTGCATTCAAAATTCTATAAAATGTAACCACGTCTGATAGTACTAGTACACTTTCCATGGCAATCCAAGTGATCAATAGTGTGTTAACGTTGATTTCGAATGGATTAGAAATGATTTGAAAGAATAATTTAATCTTGAAAATAGAACCGGATATTCTTTGCCACCGTGGAACACTGTAATAACAGTGGAATGCAACATCGCCGGTGCACCGAGTCTATTTTTACAATGCTCCATTTCATGGTGTGAATTCACAGTTTATTATTAGATCTCTTACACGTGTCTCTAGCGATTCGCAATTTCATCAATTTGGCACAAATGTTATACCGGAAATCTTAGATGATCGTGACAGTAAAAAGGTATTTGTGAACAGATCAGTTTAAGGAAATGTATGCTTCTACTTACTGTTGAAGTTTTTTAGAAGTTTTCAGATTATGCTCTTGTAATCTGATAACCACAGATTTAGAGTAATTTCTTTCGCTCTCTCCTGAACTATGATGAGATACAGCGAAATTACTGATTTGTGATTTCGTAGAAGCATTGTCAAAATTGTGCTCATCTTTATCTTGACTTCGAATCGAATTCTCATCATAGGCCTCCACATTCTTCTTAAACATTTGCTGACATAGCTCACTTTCTTTACTATCATAATCATCTATTCTATCAGACAGTAATTTCAAATTCTTATCCTTGGTACGTTTCTCCAGAAGCGCATTTTCGTCGTTTCTATCGGACTGAATAAACTCCTTCTCCATTTTTGTTCGCTTATTGTGATGCTTGATCAACTCTTCCGATATTTGGGAATTCGATTTTGATCGTAATATATTCTCCGTTAGTATACTGGACGACGATCTGCTTTTTTGACATTTAGAATTCTTCCGCTTAAAATTCGACTTAGACTCAGAGGTATACTGGGTCTTTTTGGACATATCGGTCGGAATTGATTTGCTGTTTCTTTTGGAACTTTTCGAATGCGTTTGTAATATATCTTCTGAAACTTGGGAAGACTTCGAGGTCTTTGATACAGTTTCTTGACTAACAGAGCTTATTTCTTCTGGAACAATTTCACTGCTCATGGCAGCCGATTTTAATGATTCCCTCGGCGAAACGATGTTTTGGAAATTATTATCGGCTATCTGAGAAGGCTTTGACTTCTTCGATAATTCCTCCACCAAAGTATCAGACTCTGATTTTACATGTTCAGAGATTGATTTATTTAAGTTCTGCTGCAACAACTCCGAAACGTCAAGAGATTTATCTTTCTCGAAAAGATACTTCCCGGGAATGCTCATAGAATGACTCGACATCAGTTTGGGGTCAATTGAATGCTGATGCGATTTCAATCGTATCACGTCTGCTCTAGGCATCTTATCTTCGAATTTCCTCGACTTTATCTCGTACTTCGATTTACTTCCATCTTTCTGTGTCTTGTAAGGACACTTTTCTAAAGATGCATTACTTTGCATGGCTTCGTTTGATTTGTCGAAGAACGACGCGTTAGGATCCTCGGCAAAGTTTGTGAATTTATTGCTCTTCGGTAAATCCATTTTAGAGAAATGTAATTCGGTTTCCGTCATGTGCATGCGCGCGTCCGCCTGAGATCGGTCATGTTGAGATTTGTCAGAATCCACTAAAGAACTCATTGAACTGTTGCTTCTTATATCGTAACCTTTCATCGGACCAGAAAGTCTTCGTGGTGATTGGCTGTCAGCACTTCTTTTCAATTTTGTCAGAATATTTTTAGTAGACATTTGAGGATTGAACATATTTCTTTGTTTTTGCAACATAAGCTTGCGTTCCTGACTTGCAATTTTGTGAAGTTCTTTCAATCTGAAAAAAAATATGTATACTAATGCAAGAACAGATAAAGTATTCTTTTTTTTATATTGAATTTTGAGCATATGAAATATTAAACTTTAATATAGAGAAAATTGCTGTACCTATTCATTTCGTCCTTTTCTTGTTGCAATTTTAATAGTAAAGCTCTTTGCTTCTTTTTCACTGAACTAACACGACTATCTTGACCAGTGTCTTTTAATGCTCGTTTCTGCTCCTCTAGCTTTACTAACTTTTTAGTTCGGTCGTTTAATGTTTTTTCACGAGATTTAAATAACATCTCAATTTTATCGTATCTCTGTTTCTCATCCTTTATTAATTGTGCGATCTACAAATATATGCATCGTTTGATTAAAGTTCATTTTACATAATAAAATTTGAAATTCATATACCTACCTCTAGGTCTAAATATTTGTTGAACGAACAAGTTACGTCTCGAGTAGAGATGCTAATCTCGGTTCCAGTCTCTGTTCGTATGGATGATGTAGTTTCGTGTAAACTTATTTCAGACATTGTTCTTAATTTACTGGGCAAGGATATTTCTTCTATCTGATCCAAATCCTCAAATTGCACCACTGAATCTAACGAAAGGTGTGGAACTTCGCTACCTCCAACGAATTCTCGTTCATATGGTGTTCCACATATTTCTGAGCATCTACTTTGTACATTTCGTCTGGTCGAACGTAATTCCGTCTGTGTTGCTATATCATTCACTGTTTGAGTTTGGACTTCCACGGCTTTAACTGTTGGTTTACTTATTTTATTCACATTTTCAAACTCGTTTATCATAGTTTGACTTGTTGTATGATGCATTGCATGACTTGGAAATACTACGCAAATATTAATAAATCTATTAGTATTTAATGATTTTCATTTATTTATTTGTACTACCTATTTATATTAAATAATATACTACGTCCTTACTTTTATCTGTAGTTATGTGTTTATGTAATTTGTTAATTTCATTCGAGTGCTCCTCGTCGTCTATATTTCTCTCGTCTGTTGGTTTAGAGAAATATGACTTTGTTTGCTCATTTGATTGACTATGTTGTAATGGTAACTCTTTTTCTGGATCTTGTTTAACATTGTATAAACATTTTTCAACATCCATAACCTGCCTCAACGATTCATTAAACGAATCAAGCAGATGCAACTCTGCCTGAAATTGCATGTGTAAAGCAGTTGGATGTAACTATAAGCATAAAATTATTTTTGTAGCATAGTAAATTAACTGAAAAGTATTCTACGCACTGTACGTATACCTACCAATGGAATGCCTTCTTGCTCTATCTCAGTTTTACTTATATTATGTTTTGAACACTTAGGTTCGGCTTCTATATTAATATTTTGAACAAATTGCCTCTTTCGCTTAGATCGAAGCATAAGATTCATGTCTGGTGTTATTAAGT
The DNA here is from genome assembly GCA_963583965.1 of Nomada ferruginata. Lineage (NCBI taxonomy): Eukaryota > Metazoa > Arthropoda > Insecta > Hymenoptera > Apidae > Nomada > Nomada ferruginata. Next base: position 18,400,488 of record OY757213.1, read on the forward strand.
CACAAAATTCTTCTTGCTGCAAACGGTTTTCATCACGGAATGAAATCCTCCTTGGATCTAATAATGCATCTGACAAAGCACTGTCGTTTAAATTAGATTCATTGCTGTTACTCGTTTGCTTCGCAGCAGCAGTAATACTGTGCGCCAATGATTCTTCTTCCTTTTTCATATTGGAACTTGTACACTGCGTTAAAGAATCATCCGTGTACTTTGAATCTTCTGTGGTTTTATTCATTTTATTTACATTAATATTTTGCATAGTTTTATCAGAATCTTTACTTTTTGTCTGCTGCGTAGAAACAGTGGGACTTTGAGTTCTTACACTTATGTTCGAGTCTGTAACGCTTTCCACATCCTCTGACTCTTTCAAGTTCATTATATACATTTTGTTATCTACTTTACTTGTTAAAGGTTTTACTTTGTCAGATCTTTTACTTGGTTCCTTAAAAGGTATACCACCCAGTTTTCCTTGAGGTTGACAAGTCATTTTATTTCTTAATATATGTTTCTGATCATCTACTTGCTTTAACATATGTAAATCATCTTTATATCTATAATCGAAATTCTCATACATATTTCTAGCTTCTCTGATAGTACCCTGGTCAGATATTTTAGAAGATCGTTCAGAAAGAGATTCATTACTGTATGATCGATTCTTAGATTCTAAGGAAGTATCTCTTGATTTCAAGGACCTAGTATTAGTAGATCTATGCCTCTTATCGGTAACCTTTTTAACAGTAGATGTTGCAAAGTTCTTTGTTTTTGTTTTTGATGTGCCAAAATCACTTTCCCTTGGCATATGAAGTGGCAATCTATCTTTCTTGACTTTTGCAGTTGATGCATTTTCATTTATAGCGTTAGAAAAGTCTTTTCTAGAAACGTGCCTCGGACTCCTGGATCTTTTAAAAAGATCCTGCTTTGCATCATCCTGTTTAGAGAATAACGAATCATCTTTTCTAATTTTCTTAGACCTGTTTTCCTTTTCCCTCGAATTCTCTCTCACATATTCCTTCTTCTTGGATAAATTGGAGGATATGGATATATTTGGCACCTTCAGGGGCTCAATTTCGCTGTTGATCGTTGATGAAACATCTGACGCTGAAAAATCTAATCTCCTTTGTACACGCTCAAAACTTTTGCTCGGTTTATCTAGCCTTTCTTGAACAAGCTCCTTCGAAGCTGCTTCAAAGTTTGGAGATACTATTTCTTTTGTTGTACAATTCTCTCTGTTTGAAAAGTCCAAATTCTTCGCAGAGATTTTCAAATCTGGGACTTTCAATGGTCTTACGTAATCCATCTTCTGTACAGTATCATGTAAACTCTGTATACCATCCGATTTAGATAAAGTTACACATTCTGGTACATTTTTGTTGGCCGATTCGTGCGTTTTTCTGCAGGCTTCTGCACCATCATCTAAAGCGTGTTTTCGTTTTACAGCACTTATGAAAGTGAATGGATACGGTTGGATAGGATGATACAATAATATATTTTCTACATCTTTCAAGTCGCGTTCAGCTGGTAAATTAGATGGTTTGTCTTTAGATACTTGTTTGCTAATACAACTTTGTTGTTGATGATATTCAGTGTCTTGTTTAAGTTGTGCAGCCTAAAATTTCATTTAGTTAGAGGCTTATAATATTGTACAGGATGAATCTTGTGCTAGTGGACTCAAACGGTAGTGCCACAAATTAAATTTCATTGCATAAAACCTATGCTTGTCTACGTAGTAATCGCTACATAATAAATATATTGAGTTTGTCGTAAGTTCATATTTATAACAATGTCCCATATGACAAAGAAATAATAATAGAAAATAAAAAATTAACCCTTTCAGGATTTGCATATAAGGGGAAAGATATCCAGAAGAATCAATATTTATTATGTTATAGTATTTTAATCCGCCAGATGTATCATTGCCTCAAGAGGATTAAAGACATTTAATGTAACTTACTGCTGCAGATGTTTCAGCACGTTGGACAATAATATCAGGGTCCGAAAAGAAGACATATTTCTTTTTCGCATTAATGTCTTCCTTTTTTGAGGTGCTTTTCATATTTTTTCGTACTTATTGTATAGTAATCATTAGCTCATCCATGCTTGCGAATATTTAGAATTGTTTAATCTAGAAAAATAAGTGTTTAATTATTAAGCTGCCTTTAGAAATAATTATGGAAAATTTATTTTGAAATTGAATTTTTTCTTCTAATTATTCTTATGGACATATGGAACATTGAGGATTTACATATTCCTAAACTGCCAACTTTTAATTGCCAACGTATTTTACGAAACGGATCGTTTTGCATTTAAAATGCTTAAGATTTCAAAATAATATTATTAATATATATTCTGCATAGAAAAGATACTAACTTACTAAAACTTACATTTGGTTTTTCAATATAATTATTATAAGGTGTAGGTAACACTGATATTCGTGCGAAGAACGTTAGGGTGCAACGTATTTATAACCAAACTTGCAACACCATATTTTACAAATATTTTATTAAATTTATTTTGAAAAATATTTCATGATTATTGGCAGATAAATCTCGAACTATCCATGAGAATGCGAAATTGTTCTTGTATTACACATCATTCATGTTTTAAAATAGTGAACACAACAAATCAACACAACGGTCATTTGTAAACGACGATCACGTGGTACTTTATGATTTGCTACTTGCACAAAATTGAAAACATGGCAACGAAAGCAAACGTGAATGATCGATAACAGTTATTTTCAAACGGGTTGCATATGCTAGCGATATGCTGGTTGAACGTAATTTTTATAAATAATGAATATAATACTAAGCGAAATTTGTATACGTGTCACTATCATGAAGCTTTATTTGAACACTGTCAAATGAGGATAGCGGTAACTGTTCGGAATAGCGATCGGAAAAATATATTAGTTTCCTTTCCCTAAACGTCTTAAATTTTGGCAACCTATCAGTTCTGACAACCTTAATTACAATATGAAGTAAGCTGTAAGAATAAAATACATTACTACATAGATTACCCTAAAAAAAAAATATTTGAATTACTTTTCACTAGTAAAATTCATATTTAGAACTGTAGAAAAATGTATTACATATATAAAAAGAAAACTACGAGTAAAAGGATTAAATAAATACGCAAATCGAGAGGTGTAATTGATTTCAAAACCTATACGTAAATATATATAAATTAAATAATATATTAAATAATATAAATTAAATTATGCAAAGAAAAAGAAGTTGTTTTAAGTCCTTTAATTAAGTATCATTCATTATTTATTTATTGTTTAAATATTTACAATAATTTTGTAGCATGAGATACATTTAACAATTACATTTTTTGCATAGAAAAGAGAATATCTCTTAAGTATTCTTCAAATTTTAGATGCGTTTATAGTGAAACATATATTATTTTCGCTTCTATAAAATCTGTCTATAGCAGTACAACCCGCAAAGGTCGAAATGAGCTTATTTCCCCTACTGCAATTGTTCTTTCGCGCAATGGGCTTTAGCAGTGACACTACTCATTCGTGCGAGTAGTGTATGATTTTGTCCACTCTCTAACTGTGTGCCTTCCCTCTACTGAACGCTGTGTAAACTAACGCACGCTAAATTCAAATTGTAAAGTGGTGTAGCCGAAACAATGCAGACAGAAACAATGCCGCAGATGTGCAGCAGCTATTACTCAAAGGACGTAGGTTCAGCACCGACTAGATATATGAATAGACCAATCATACAATGTATTTGTACGGCTCGAATTCCTGAGGTATTGAATACCCCTTACCATTTCCATGTCACTCCCCTGAATGTTTCCACAAGACGAGATATAAGAATAGACAAGACATCTTATGGACTTTTGTGGCCCAACGTGACTGTCATACCGACTCAGAAATCCCACGCTGATTTCAGCGTCCTCTGCTCATGGACAGTGATCACTTGAAGAACTATTCTTTACTGAAGTAGCGGGGACGGGATTCATGCGATTGTTGAATATATGTAAATGCTTTGGGGGGATCAGGAAAGCTATTTCTCGAGCAACGTTTCGGTAGAAAAATTGAGCTACGATGCCTGGTCACGCGATGCGCTTCGGCTCGGCTCGAGTTGGGTCGAAACAACATCGCGATGCATTGGGCGATGAAATTGACAGTGTCACGTCAAGCGTCCCGCCTGTGCTGTCCCGCATTCATTGCGCGGCAAAGAACAAAAGAATTCTTTAACGAGGATCGTAGGTCCAGCTAAAAGTTGGTCAGAAACAGTAGAAATCCACTCGGCACGACCCTAGAATCGTAGGTCCGGCTATAAATTGGTCAGAAATAGTAGAAGTCCAGTAGGCACGACCCTAGAGTCGTAGGTCCGGCTAAAAGTTGGTCAGAAATAGTAGAAGTCCACTAGGTATGACCCAGGGGTAGTAGCACCGACGAGATATAAGAATAGACAAGACATCTTATGGACTTTTGTGGCCCAACGTGACTGTCATACCGACTCAGAAATCCCACGCTGATTTGAGCGTCCTCTGCTCATGGACAGTGATCACTTGAAGAACTATTCTTTACTGAAGTAGCGGGGACGGGATTCATGCGATTGTTGAATATATGTAAATGCTTTGGGGGGATCAGGAAAGCTATTTCTCGAGCAACGTTTCGGTAGAAAAATTGAGCTACGATGCCTGGTCACGCGATGCGCTTCGGCTCGGCTCGAGTTGGGTCGAAACAACATCGCGATGCATTGGGCGATGAAATTGACAGTGTCACGTCAAGCGTCCCGCCTGTGCTGTCCCGCATTCATTGCGCGGCAAAGAACAAAAGAATTCTTTAACGAGGATCGTAGGTCCAGCTAAAAGTTGGTCAGAAACAGTAGAAATCCACTCGGCACGACCCTAGAATCGTAGGTCCGGCTATAAATTGGTCAGAAATAGTAGAAGTCCAGTAGGCACGACCCTAGAGTCGTAGGTCCGGCTAAAAGTTGGTCAGAAATAGTAGAAGTCCACTAGGTATGACCCAGGGGTAGTAGCACCGACGAGATATAAGAATAGACAAGACATCTTATGGACTTTTGTGGCCCAACGTGACTGTCATACCGACTCAGAAATCCCACGCTGATTTGAGCGTCCTCTGCTCATGGACAGTGATCACTTGAAGAACTATTCTTTACTGAAGTAGCGGGGACGGGATTCATGCGATTGTTGAATATATGTAAATGCTTTGGGGGGATCAGGAAAGCTATTTCTCGAGCAACGTTTCGGTAGAAAAATTGAGCTACGATGCCTGGTCGCGCGATGCGCTTCGGCTCGGCTCGAGTTGGGTCGAAACAACATCGCGATGCATTGGGCGATGAAATTGACAGTGTCACGTCAAGCGTCCCGCCTGTGCTGTCCCGCATTCATTGCGCGGCAAAGAACAAAAGAATTCTTTAACGAGGATCGTAGGTCCAGCTAAAAGTTGGTCAGAAACAGTAGAAATCCACTCGGCACGACCCTAGAGTCGTAGGTCCGGCTATAAGTTGGTCAGAAATAGTAGAAGTCCAGTAGGCACGACCCTAGAGTCGTAGGTCCGGCTAAAAGTTGGTCAGAAATAGTAGAAGTCCACTAGGTATGACCCTGGGGTAGTAGACCGCCGGTCGCCGTCGGCGACCGTCGAAAATTTTCGGAAATAGCGAATACCGCCGAGCGCAGCTGACGCGCCGGCGCGTAGCGGAGTGGGGAGGCTGGCGGAGTGTGGTCGACCGTCGCGCGGCGCGTGCCCCTTCTTTCTCAATTGGAGTGTCGCAGCGTAAGGTCGTCTACGGTGTTGATGGTTAGCGACATACCTCACTCTACAACGCAATAGCACCTCAGGCTTTACTTTACCATTGTGTTCGCTTCATTATTAGCCTCTATTAATTAATACGCGTTTAACTAACAATCGTTCTACTATCGCAACAGTACATTAAACTTTATAGATTATAATCTTTCTTGAGTTTCCTTTGCTGAACGAATATGAGATTAACTAGTCGTTTGTTGTAACATCGCGTTAACTAATTTATCAGTTTGAACGGTTCTTCGAATCTTTATTATATTTTATTACACGATTATTCGGATTCGATTCTGTGTTAAGGTTGCGTTTATTTTCTTTGCAATGTCACTTACATACCCAGTTACATATGGCCTTTCGCAACTTTGCATTCCATTCTGATTTTAGCACAGGTTTATCACGTTAATATCATTCGCGATTGAAACTACAGTCAGTAAATTTCATTAATTCTAAACGAAAAATTGAACGACGTCCATGTTTCGGTGCATATCGGTCGCGATTTCTATTATAGCTTCACTAGTGTTCTTGTTGACACTTTTATTATCTCTGTGACTTTGCACAAGTACGGTCAAAGTGAATTTTCGATGCAGGATTGCCCGCGTACTTACGTATTTGTTGCCATGCCCTTGAAGCATGATAAATAGTTTTGTGGGAGCTTCGTTGTATCGATGGTGGAAGAAGGAAGCGACGGAAAAAGAAAGGAAGGAAGAAGGTGTTTCGTCCTAGGCCTGCTAGCGGACTCGTCAGTAAGGCGTACTAGCAGGCCCTGCCTTAGACACAAGGATAGTAGGGAATTGTCGGAGGTTATATATATAGTCGTGGTGACTTATATAACCACTTTCGGGAGCCGGATCGTTGTGCTCGTCCCCTAGCGGCGTATGTGGGAAGTGCCCCCACATCACTCCCCCACCAGTGATAACGTTATCAGAGTTATCCCGGTGTCTGCTGGCTGTTCCTCGATTGCTGCGACGTCGATGTGCACTGCCGCCCTCGTCGTGGAACCGGCCTCGTAGCAACCTTGCCCGTCCTAGGATAGCCACCGCGAGACAACCCAGCGCGGTCGGTGCAGGTCGAGCGTGGTCGGTTTGGGCGTCTCTGGCGTCACGTCGAGGCTAGCGGTCGTCCTAGGAGAGGGGGTTGCGGAGGTTCAGCGTCGGTCGGATGGCGGCAGCCATCGTGTTGAGTCGTCTCGAATGTCCTTATCTTCTCGCGTCGTCCACCATGTCGTCGTGTTGCGTGTTCATCACGTCGGGGTCACCAACTGTGGGAGCTTCGTTGTATCGATGGTGGAAGAAGGAAGCGACGGAAAAAGAAAGGAAGGAAGAAGGTGTTTCGTCCTAGGCCTGCTAGCGGACTCGTCAGTAAGGCGTACTAGCAGGCCCTGCCTTAGACACAAGGATAGTAGGGAATTGTCGGAGGTTATATATATAGTCGTGGTGACTTATATAACCACTTTCGGGAGCCGGATCGTCGTGCTCGTCCCCTAGCGGCGTATGTGGGAAGTGCCCCCACAGTTTCGAGTCTTGATTTCTACAAGCAGCTACGAGAATTTATAAATGCGCGATATTGCTTACTTACTAGGATCATGATCACTTTTAAAACTCTGACATAGAACAGTCACAGTACGCTTTTGATAAATCATTTATATTAATCTATAATAATATATCTTGAATAGACAATTAATAATACAGTAGTACTTTATTAAAACACCAAAGCAGTAATTCCTCAACAGACATACAGAAAGAAGAATGAAACAAATAAAATCACATGTGTATTGCTTTAATTTTTACCTCCTCCCCTCATTTACTAACATGTACAGATTTTCTTTCAGCAAATTTTGATGACCGCCCGCAATGCGGTTGATAGATTCAGTGCTTGTTCCGTTAAAGTTCTTCTTATTATTTTTTGAGCGCAACCGCTCTTAATAATTATAATTAAATATAAATAGTGGCAAAGATACGCGAAAGTAGAGTCAGTGTTTGCTTCGAAATATTGCTCTCGCGAAAAATAGAGTCACTTTGTTCGTCGATCACAATTATAAAACGCGCGCGACAGTAGTCCTTTATCTTATTCTTTTTTATCGCAATAAGTATTCCGGTATTAGAGTCAACACCTAGGCTGTTCGGCGAGTTCGGGCTTTCATCCATCAACTTGAAGAGTAAGTACTTCTGTATTTCTTTAATCTTGTATTGAAATAATCATTGATAATTAACACATTCCAAAAGTACTGAAAATACATAGATTTTAATGTTGTTGGCTCTTTTTGAATGTTTCAGCAGCTTCCATGGCTTCGATGGCGACGAGCTTGACCGCACACCTGGTGAGTCTGCAACCGGTGAGTGGCATGCTTTAAAGTTCCTCTGGTCACTCAATCATGTCGCAGGACGAAAGGTCCGAACCGACACGAGTGACTGGTTGTAATTACGTAGTTTTTTCTGGCAAGCACTGTGACCATGGGTATATGGAAATATACTCATGAGTAGTAACTTTTTTACTGTTTTATATTATATGAGGATAGGTCTTCTTGTACAACGCGTTTTTAAATAGCTTCATAATTTTAAAACAGATCATATTTAGTATAAAATATATCACTATATATCTTTTTATAATAGAGTATTTAATTGAATACCTATGAAACGATATTTAAATAGTTATTAATTATTGAATGAATATAAAGTAACGTCCAGTATTCTACGTGCATTAGTTTGTAGTGGAGAAGTCGAATACCATTCGACTTCGTTTATTTGTCAATTGCAATTACTGCACAGTTATGTATAATGAATTGTTAGTAAGCGTATAGTCGTTCCTCTTTTTTACTACTTTGATTATATGTATATAAAGTAAAGGTACTTACTTACCTTGTCAATTTGTTGGGACTATCGCATAATTTTATTATACGATATCCATATTAGTCTTTAGCGTTTAGAGATATCAATACGTTCACTTTTTCCGTACAAGATATTAATTAAACCTGAATGTACAAGAAGACAATACGCGAACCGGTAGATCTCGAAATCAAAGCAATCTACTTTAAAATCAACCGTGCATTTTAGAAGCAATGCTTTGATGACGGGAACACCGGAGGATGTTTCAATATCATTCAAGGTATATTAATGTAGAGTCATTGAATAATTTCCCTAATAAAGTACAGTCATTGTACAATTTTTCTAATAAAGTAGAGTCATTGCACAATTCTTCTAATAAAGTAGAGTCATAGCATAATTTTTCTAATAAAGTAGAGTCATTTCAGTTTTTTTTTAATAGAATAAAATCATGTATTGATCGGGTATATATATGTATACATGTATACATTTAGCCCGTTAGAAAATCAGTATGTCTTCATCATTTTTTTAGTCGAGGATTTCCAGGTTTATCCCTTTCCGTGTTCACTGCCCGGATCCCACTCACGTGCCCCGGTGCTACTTGGGTGGGAAAACGGTGGTAGAGCACGATGATATCTATTTAGTTTATAATGATTTATTGTTGGCGACTGACAGTGCGTTTGGTGTATCGTGCACGACGTAATATCCACATTGTGTGTGTGGTTAGGCTGTGGATTTGCGTCGTTCCGTACTAAAACGTAATTACTCTAACCAAGATAAGATGTCCATTAATTGAAAACAGAGACATCATTTTTACTATTAACTGCATTAATAATCCCTAATATACCGGGCCACGAAGTTTTTGTCATTTAAGGTGACGGAGACCAAATTCCAAAGAGAATCGAATATACTTATCAATTGCTATCAAGTACCTTTTGTATCGGTGCTATTTAATTATTCTATTAAATATCTATTAAATATCTCAACCGCGACGTGGTATTTTCCACGTGAACGCAAAGATCCCAGCCACTGTCAATCGATTTCAGAAAAATGGTACGTACATTAGAGTGTGCAAGTTGTGCGACAGCACTTGGGTGTCGGGGGTGTCCCGGGACGCCTCCCTAGTGTAGGCTTTTGCGCCCAAGTGTTTGACTGAGAACCGTGGAGTGTCGTGTGTTGGTGTGTCTGTTTGCCATTTTTTAAATATAGGTCCAGGTAGGATAGGTAGCATACTTTCTGGCGTGATTGATAGACATAAGTAGGTAGGGCCGGGCAGGTTGACACAGTCTCTGATCGTGTAGGCACTCATTCGCGTGTTCAACCTGTTTCAGGAAATCTAATTTGAAAAGCCGACGGTGAAGCTGTGGCGCGAACGAAAATGCGTTCGCCTCTGGCTTTGCCTATCGATTTTTCGAATCCTTCGCGGTCGTGGTCGCGATTTAGGCTCCGAAACGAAACGTGTTACATTATGCTCGAGGCTGCACGTGTGAACGAAGAACGATTATAATTTTAATCGTAATCTTTGCGATTTTCCGTAATCACAATTTTACGATTTTATTTCATCGTGATTCGGCCACGTGTGTTCCATTTAGCTCCGCGATTTAAACTCTTTATTTCACCTTTATAAGTTTTTCTTTGGTTTTCGATTAGAGCCTCGAGCCTAGTTTAAGTTTCAGCTGGCCCTTGGGTCCAACGAAAAGAAGAGGCTATATGCCGAAGAGGCCCGACAAACTGTCACTCAAGAGGGCAACTACTAATGGCTCCCCATTCTTTTTAAGAATGGGGAATCATTCTTTGTTACTACTTTGTCACTGTGCTTGCATTTTCATTTGTAGAATTTTTATTTGTACTTGGCCGACGCACATTCCGGCCCAGCGATGCAGCCCTCCCAAATATCGCGTTGTTTTCGAGTTGCGAGAAACTTGAGAACGGGTCGAATTAGAGTTGCGTTAAATGCCACGCGGTTTTTCAAGTAGTGTCGCGAAAAAGAAAACGTGTTTCGCGTATTCTTGGAGTTGCGAAATGACTCGCGGTTTTTAATTAGAGTCGCGACCAAATGAAAATCGTGATTGATTTAGCGTTGCGCAATGATATCGCGATGGTTCTTGCAATTTTGCCGTGGTTATTGTTAGTTAAATTGTAGTATTTTATAATATATTTTACATATGAGAACGTTTCTAGTGTTGCGGAAATTATTTTCGCGTCTTGAGCCTTCAGCTAACTTTACAGAGGATCTTCAATTACATTGCTTTTTGATATTACAAATAATTTACTGTTTGCTTTCTATCAGCCTTAATAAATAGTGTAGCGAAATGATTGCATCGCGAGTTCCCATTAGTGTTGCGTTGATTAAAGATCGTGTTTTTAATTAGAGTTGCAAATACCAGTCCCCAACTGCTTCCAATTGGAAGCCTGTTCATGAGCCACCCTGGAGTGTGGCACATCATCATCAGCCAAAGACCATAGCTGAATCTTGCGCGTTTAGTGTTGCGTTTAAAGAGACAATTGGTGCATAGAGCATCGAGTCATTCTTTCATTAGTGTTGCGTCCAATCGCGATTTTGCTGATTTTTAATACTATTAATGATTAACTTGAATTAGAGTTGCTATTTGACATATTGAAGCACCACTCGCGTCTGATTCTTACAAATTTGTGTTGCTATTGAATTTTCTAATGTTTAAAAGTAGTATACTAGCGTTGCGTTACATAAATATTCTTTAAATAATATAAATTTGTTGGCGGCCCTTCTGGCCACCTGTTACTTCAGGCATTTTTAAAATTTTTTTTATTTATTAGAGCCAATTCATTGTCAATTATTGTTCTACATGGTGTATTTTTTCTTTTCAGCGTTTCATTTTATTTAGTTTTCTTAATAATTATACTACCTGGAATGTCTGTTGATGGAAATACTGCTAAAAAATTGCATACATAATAGTATATTACCGTGTGGACGAAATGAAGGAAAAGAAAAGGAAATAAATGAAAAAAATGAAAGAAAAGAAAAGAATAAAAAGAAATAATTAAAAGAAATAATTTGTAGAACCTTTGATTTTATAATAATTCTAGATAGTAGATTTCAATTACATTCAATACTAGTAACTGTTCATTATTGGAGTTTAACTCTTAAATATTTTCCCCTAATCGTTGCAATTGTATTTTTACCTTTGTTTAGTAGAGATAATTTTTATAACTTTTCGAGATTGCTTTGTACAAATTGAAATTCACTCGCGATATCCGATTTGTGAGTTTAAGAATTCATTCTTATAATGCTTTACTAATTATTTCGAGTTCGTGCATGTTTCAGAAGCATTGAAAAGAAGAGGATTCATGAAACAATGTATAATACGAACACACCCTCACCCCATCCCTGCCCCAAACCCCTGTCCTTATTAACTAATTACAGGTGTTAGACAATTAATTAGGCAGGCCCAAATATAAATCGAACAATACTTTTAGCTCTTTATGTAGGTAGGATTTGTCTCAACACACAATCTTAGATCTTTATACTGGCAGGTTTTACACGAATTGAAAATATTAGACTTTTAACTAGGCAGGGTTTAGAAAACCAAAAATTGTTGGCAGGTGCTGCAATTTTTTGGTTCGGGTTTCTGTCTGTTCTAGGACACCATGGACCACATGATTAATATCGATGAATTGAAGGGGAATTAAACATATATGTACGTACTTATACCTATATGAGTTTGGTAAAGTATCTTTTACATTCCTATGTTGGTAGGATATTATTGAAATTATTCTTTTAATTGAACTCTTAGATGTTATACCAGGTAGGGTGATTCTAGTCTTAAGTTAGCTCTTTAGTCAGGCAGGGCGTATTCGAATCTAATCTAAAATTTAAGAAAGTGGGGTTTATTTTTACGTTATGTCTTAGCTCTTAAGCCCGCAGTGTTCACCACTGCAATAATATTTCGTTGTCTAGTTTTTAAGATCATATGATATATTTTTAAGAAAGTTTTATTTCAGGAAATTGAATTCTCTTGCAGATTTTCTTTCAGGTTTCCTTCTGATATTCAACTTAGCTTTCGGTCGTGAATTTACCAAGTACTCCTCTTGTTGTCTTACTTGTACTACGATCAATTAATGAACGTTCTACAAATTGACAATAATAGGAGATTTTTGTTTCTCACATTTTATATTAGAATTTTTTATCGCATAATTGGAGGGTGGAAGGGCCGTGGCTAGGGTGGGTCTCCATGCGCAGTAACCTCCACGTGGTGAGACCCGGGCAATCAATTATTTATCGTATAATTATTAAACGTTTAAGAGACGTTTGATAATTATGTGGAAAATAATTCGAGCGAATTGACTGCGAATTGACCCCTAGGCTCCCTTTTCCCTTCATAATTATTCTTCCATTCCTCCTCGGCGCGCGCGAATCTAGCATTCGACCCCGAGGTTGCCTTTCCTTTCGTAACTATTTCGTTTCCTTTTCCGTTCTCGGCTCGGGGGACTGATGGTTGGGGACTTAGTGTCAGCCAGTTACGATGTGTGGGGGCGTGATTGTGGTTCTGGACCCTGGTCACGAGGCCCTCGGTTAGACTACGTTATTCTCTAACATGGGTAGGTTATCCACCATTCTGGAATCGTGGTCGCGGTTCTTGCAATATCCGGGTTGCAGTGTCATCGGGGGGCGGTGTGTGGGGCTGTGATTGCTTTTCTGGACACTTTGGCCCGCCTAGTAGGAAATTCCTATGTGTTAGACCACGCCAAGCACACCTTGGGGTGGCAGAAGGCATACGGGTCATAATCTAGAATCGTGGTTGTGGTCTTGCATATCCGTGCCTTAATGATTTCTGTGGCTCGGAATCGAAACTGGTGTCGATGCTAAGTCGTTTTACTGTACAGACTCTGGCCGAGGGCTCGCGGGCTGCTCGGTAGCAGTCACAAACACAGTAGAAATACTGTCGCGAAATTAGAATCACTTTGTTTGTCAATCATAAGTGTTCCATTAGAGTCAGGGCCCTGTTCGACGAGTTCGGGCTTTCAAAGGCACGATTGGAAACTATAAAATTAAAGAGCCAGCCTCGTCGATTCAATTTCTGAGTTTAAGAAGTCATTTTTATAATACTTCATTAATTATTTCGTGTCTGCGTTTGCTTCAGAAGCATTGAAAATAATCAGCTAAAGAAGAAGATTCATGATAATACATACGTATAATATGACCACATCCCCGCCCTGCCCCTGCCCCTACCCGGGCCTTTTAATTCACTACATTTATTAGATAATTAATTAGGTGGGCCCAATTAAGATCGATCAATACGTTTAGCTCTTTATGTAGGCAGGATTTTTTCGAGCAGACAACCTTAGAACTTTATACAGGCAGGTTTTACACGAATTGAAAATATTAGACTTTTAACTAGGCAGGGTTTATAAAACCAAATATTGTTGGCAGGTGCTGCAATTTTTTGGTTCGGGTTTCTGTCTGTACTAGGACACCATGGACCACGAGAGATTAATACGGACTAACCGAAGAGGATTTAAGTATATGTATACTCATACCTACATGAGTATGGGATAGTATCTATTACAGTTCTATGTAGATAGGATATTATTGAAATTGTTCTTTTATTCGATCTGTTAGATGTTATACTAGGTAGGGTGATTCTAGTCTTAAGTTAGCTCTTTAGTCAGGCAGGGCGTATTCGAATCTAATCTAAAATTTAAGAAAGTAGGGTTTATTTTCAAGTTATGTCTTAGCTTTTAAGCCCGCAGTGTTCACCACTGCAATAATATTTCGTTGTCTAGTTTTTAAGATCATAGGATATATTTTTAAGACAGTTTTATTTCAGGAACGTGAATTCTCTTGCAGATTTTCTTTCAGGTTTCCATTTGATATTCAATTTAGCTTTCGGTCGTGAATTTTCCAAATACTCCTCTTGTTGTCTTATTTGTACTACGATCAATTAATGAACGTTCTACAAATTGACAATAATAGGAGATTTCTCTTTCTCACAAGCTATATTAGAATTAGTTTTCGCGTAATTGAAGGGTGGAAGGCCGTGGCTAGGGTGGGTCTACATGCGCAGTAACCTCCACGTGGTGAGACCCGGGCAATCAATTATTTATCGTATAATTATTAAACGTTTAACAGACGTTTGATAATTATGTGGAAAATAATTCGAGCGAATTGACTGCGCATTGCACTTTCCCCTCTCGTTCCCTTTTTTGCTTCATTCCGTTTTTGCTTCACTCCGTTTTCTGTTTCCAGCTAAAAGTTGGGCAGAGACAGTAAAAGTCCAGTAGGTATGGTCCAAGGGTTGTAAGCCCAGCTAAAAATTGGTCAAAAACAGTAGAAGTCCAGTAGGTATTGTCAAAGGTTCGTAGGTCCAGGTAAAAGTTGGTCAGCAACAGTAGAAGTCCAGTAGGTATGGCCCAAGGGTCGTAGGTCGAGCTAAAAGTTGGCCAGAAACCGTAGAAGTCCGACAGGTATGCTCCAAAGGTCGTAGGTCCAGCTAAAAGTTGGCCAGAGACAGTAGAAGTCCAGTAGGTATGGCCCAAGGGTCGTAGGTCCAGCTAAAAGTTGGCCAGAAACAGTAGAAGTCCAGTAGGTATGGCCCAAGGGTCGTAGGTCCAGCTAAAGGTTGGTCAGAAACAGTAGAAGTCGAATAGGTGACCCAAGGATAGTAGACCGCACGGCCGCGGTCGGAAACCTTGAAAGATTTTCGGAAATTGCGAATAGGACCGAGCGCGAGCGAGCGCTACCGACGCGACGGCGCGGTGCGGGTAGTTTCGGGACGCGACGCGACGCGACGTCATTATCAGTTCAAGCGTCGCAGCGTAAGGGTCGTCTATGGTGTCGAAGGTTAGCGATGTACATCACCCTACAATTCAATCACATTTCGAGTTTTAGTTTACCACCGCATACGCTTGACTATTAGCTTCTATTAATTAATACGCGTTTATCTAACAATCGATTTCCTATCGCGAGAGTACATTAAAGTCTTTCTCAAGCCTCTTTTCCTGGGCCCTTGACCGGTCCACCGGTTGAGTATCGACGCGTCTTCTTCCGGTAACATCGGTTTTTTGATACGCGATTAACTACTCGTTTGTTGTAACATCGTGTTAACTAACTTATTAGTTTGAACGGTTCTTCGAATCTTTATTATATTTTATTCAGTCACTTACACACTGCTTTTGCGACTTCGAATTCGATTCTGATTTTAGCACAGGTCTATCACAGCTCCATTCTTTTTGTTGCAGGAATAATGGATGATTAGCTGGCAAAGAATAATATGTTGAGGCTGCAGGAATGGAGTATTGAGATACCATTACTGCGATGCATAACAATCAGTCCGATGACGTATGATGAAGGAGTGGTAACATTTAACTTATTAT
Source organism: Nomada ferruginata (assembly GCA_963583965.1). NCBI lineage: Eukaryota > Metazoa > Arthropoda > Insecta > Hymenoptera > Apidae > Nomada > Nomada ferruginata. Next base: position 18,416,445 of record OY757213.1, read on the forward strand.
CCCAACGGTTTACGTATATTTCTTGTTATCTGGCGATTGGATTTTGGCTCAAGTTCTTTTCTTTCGGTTGAAAGTTATTGAGCAGTTTAAACATTTTAAGTAGGACTTACAATATGCCATTCGCGATTGAAACTAGAGTCAGTAAATTTCATTAATTCTAAACGAAAAATTGAAATACTTTCATGTTTCGCTGCATATCGGTCGCGATTTCTATTATAGCTTCACTAGTATTTATTAAAAACTTTTATTATCTCTGTGACTTGGCACAAGTACGGTCAAATTGTATTTTCGATGCGGCATTGTCCGCGTACTTACGTACTGGTTGCCATGCACTTGAAGCATGATAAATAGTTTCGAGTCTTGATTTCTACAAGCAGCTACGAGAACTTATAAATGCGCGATATTGCTTACTAACTAAGATCATGATCACCTTTAAAACTCGGACAAAGAACAGTCACAGTATGCTTTTGATAAATCATTTATATTAATCTATAATAGCATATCTTGAATAGACAATTAACAGTAATTAAATCAGAATAATAATGCGGTAGTACTTTATTAAAACAAAGCAGTATTTCCTCAACAGACGTTTGACAGGATGAAGAAATAAGAAAGAGATAAATAAAATCAAATGTGTATTGCTTCAATTTCTACCTCCTCACCCTATTTACTAACTTGTACAGATTCTCTTTCAGAAAATTTTGATGACCGCGCGCAATGCGGTCAGTAGAGTCAGTGCTTGCTCCGTCAAAGTTCTTTTTATTGTTTTTAGAGCGAAACCGCTCATAATAATTATAACTAAATATAAATAACAGTAAAGATACGCGAAAGTGGAGTCAGTGTTTGCTTCGAAATATTGCTCTCGCGAAATTAGAGTCACTTTGTTCGTCGATCACAATTGACGTGCGCGATAGTAGTCTTTTATTTTATTTTTTTTTCTTTCGCAATAAGTATTCCGGTATTAGAGTCAGCACCGATGCAGTTCGGCGAGTTCGGGCACTCATCCATCAACTCGAAGAGTAAGTATCTCTGTATTTCTTTAATCTTATTTTACAATGGTCTTTGATAATTATCATGATCGAAAAGTACTCAAAACGCAAAGATTTCAATGTTGTCTGTTCTTTTGAATGTTTCAGAAGCTGCCATGGGCTCAATTGTATCACCATAACGATATTGTTGGCCGCGCGCAATGCGGTTGGTAGAGTCAGTGCTTGTTCCGTCAAAGTTCTTTTTATTATTTTTTGAGCGCAGCCGCTCTTAATAATAATTCAACATAAATAACAGTAAAGAGACGCGAAATTAGAGTCAGTGTTTGCTCCGAAATAATACTCTCGCGAAAAATAGAGTCACTTTGTTCGTCGATCACAATTATTCCGTTTCCTTTTCCGTTCTCGGCTCGGAGGACTGATGGTTAGGGACTTAGTGTCAGCGAGTTACGATGTGCGGGGGCGTGATTGTGGTTCTGGACCCTGGTCACGAGGCCCTCTGTTAGACCACATATAATCTCTAATTTGGGTAGGTCATCCACCATTCTGGAATCGTGGTCGCGGTTCTTGCAATATCCGGGTTGCAGTGTCATCGGGGGGCGGTGTGTGGGGCTGTGATTGCTTTTCTGGACACTTTGGCCCGCCTAGTAGGAAATTCCTATGTGTTAGACCACGCCAAGCACACCTTGGGGTGGCAGAAGGCATACGGGTCATAATCTAGAATCGTGGTTGTGGTTTTGCATATCCGTGCCTTAATGATTTCTGTGGCTCGGAATCGAAACTGGTCTCGATGCTAAGTCGTTTTACTGTCCAGACTCTGAGCCGAGGACTCGCGGGCTGCTCGGTAGCAGTCACAAAAACAGTAGAAATACTGTCGCGAAATTAGAATCACTTTGTTCGTCAATCATAAGTGTTCCATTAGAGTCAGTGTCCTGTTCAGCGAGTTCGGGCTTTCAGCCATCAATTTGACGAGTAAGTATCTCCTTCGTTCTTTAATCTTGTATTGCAATAATCATTGATAATTAACACATTCCAAAAGTACTGAAAATACATAGATTTTAATGTTGTTTGCACTTTTTGAATGTTTCAGCAGCTTCCATGGCTTCGATGGCGACGAGCTTGACCGCACACCTGGTGAGTCTGTAACCGGTGAGTGGCATGCTTTAAAGTTCCTCTGGTCACTCAATCATGTCGCAGGACGAAAGGTCCGAACCGACACGGGTGACTGGTTGTAATTACGTAGATTTTTCTGGCAAGCACTGTGACCATGGGTATATGGAAATATACTCATGAGTAGTAACTTCTTTACTGCTTTATATTATGTGAGGATAGGTCTTCTTGTACAACGCGTTTTTAAATAGCTTGATAATTTTAAAACAGATCATATTTAGTACAAAATATATCACTATATATCTTTTTATAATAGAGTATTTAATTGAATACCTATGAAACGATATTTAAATAGTTATGAATTATTTAATGAATATAAAGTAACGTCCAGTATTCTACGTGCATTAGTTTGTAAGGGAGAAGTCGAATACCATTCGACTTCGTTTACTTGTCAATTGCAATGACTGCACAGTTAGAATAAATTGCATAATTATTGCTGTTAGTAAGAGTGTAGTATTTCATCTTTTTCTACTTTGATAATATGTAAAGTGAAGGTACTCATTTACCTTATCAATTTGTTGGAACTATCGAATAATTTTATTATTCGATATCCATATTAGTCTTTAGCGTTTAAAGATATCGAAACGTTCATTGTTTCCGTACAAAATGTTAATTAAACCTGAATGTACAAGAAGACAATACGCGAACGGGTAGTTTTCGAAATCAAGGCAATCAACTTTTAAAGCAATCTTGCGTTTTAGAATCAATGCTTTGATAACGGGAACGCCCGAGGATGTTTCAATTTAATTCAAAGTATATTAAAGTAGAGTCGTTGAATAATTTCTCTATTAACGTAGAGTCTTTGAATAATTTTTCTAATAAAGTAGAGTCACTGCATAATTTTTCTAATAAAGTAGAGTCATTTAATTTTCTCTTCAATAAAATAGAATCATATATAGATCTGTTGTACATGTATGTATATGTATTTTAGCCCGTTAGAAAATCAGTATGTCCTTATCATCTTTTTAGACGAGGATTTTCAGGTTTAACCCTTTCCGTGTTCACTGCCCGGATCCCACTCACATGCCCCGGTGCTACTTGGGTGGGAAAACGGTGGTAGAGCACGATGATATTTTTTAGTTTATAAGCCATAAAATGATTTATTGTTGCCGACTGACAGTGCGTTGGTGTATCGTGCACGACGTAATATCCGCATTGTGTGTGTGGTTAGACTGTGGATTTGCGTCGTTCCGTATTAAAATGTAGCTATTATGACCAAGATAAGATGTCCATCAATTTAAAACAGAGACATCATTTTTAGTATTATTTGCTTCAATAATTCCTATTATACTTGGGCACGAAGTTTTTGTCATTTAAGATGACAGAGGCCAAATGCCAAAAAGAATTGAATGTACTTATCAATTGCTATCAAGTACCTCTTGTATCGGTGCTATTTAATTATTTTATTAAATATCTCAACCGCGACGTGGTTTTTTCCACGTGAACGCAGAGATCCCAGCCACTGTCAGTCGATTTCAGAAAAATGGTACGTACATTAGAGTGTGCAAGTTGTGCGACAGCACTTGGGTGTCGGGGGTGTCCCGGGACGCCTCCCTAGTGTAGGCTTTTGCGCCCAAGTGTTTGACTGAGAACCGTGGAGTGTCGTGTGTTGGTGTGTTTGTTTGCCATTTTTTAAATATAGGTCCAGGTAGGATAGGTAGCATACTTTCTGGTGTGATTGATAGACATAAGTAGGTAGGGCCGGGCAGGTTGACACAGTCTCCGATCGGGTAGGCACTATTTCGCGTGTTCAACCTGTTTCAGGAAATCTGATTTGAAAAGTCGACGGTGAAGCTGTGGCGCGAACGAAAATGCGTTCGCCTCTGGCTTTGCCTATCGATTTTTCGAATCCTTCGCGGTCGTGGTCGCGATTTAGGCTCCGAAACGAAACGCGTTACATTATGCTCGAGGCTGCACGTGTGAACGAAGAACGATTACAATTTTAATCGTAATCTATGTGATTTTCCGTAATCACAATTTTACGATTTTATTTGATCGCCTTTCGGCCACGTGTGTTCCATTTAGCTCCGCGATTCAAACTCTTTATTTCACCTTTATAAGTTTTTCCTTGGTTTCCGATTAGAGTCTCGAGCCTAGTTTAAGTTTCAGCTGACCCTTGGGTCCGACGAAATGGAGAGGCTATATGCCGAAGAGGCCCGACAAACTGTCACTCAAGAGGGCAACTACTAATGGCTCCCCATTCTTTTTAAGAATGGGGAATCATTCTGTGTTACTACTTTGTCACTGTGCTTGCATTTTCATTTGTAGAATTTTTATTTGTACTTGGCCGATGCACATTCCGGCCCAACGATACAGCCCTCCCAAAAATATCGCGTTGCTTTAGAGTTGCGAAAAACTTGCGAACGGGTCGAGTTGGAGTTGCGTTGAATGCCACTTATTGCTATTCTTATTGCTAGTTAAATTGTAGTATTTTATAATACACTTTACATTTGAGTTTCTAGTGTTGCGGAAATTGTTTTCGCGTATTGGAACTTTCAGTTCATTTTTCAGAGGATCTTCAATTTGCTTAATTTTGGATAGTACATATAATTTACTGTTTGCTTTCTATTAGTCTTAATAAATAGTGTTGCGAAATGATTGTATCGCGAGTTCCAGTTAGCGTTGCGTTGATTAAAGATCGCGTTTTTAAGTAGAGTTGCGACTACTAGTCCCCATCTGCTTCCAATTGGAAGCCTGTTCCTGAACCAGGAACTTCTTCTTTCAAGCGTTTTATATTTGCCTTTCTTTTTATTTTATTTTTCTTAATAATTATACTACCTGGAATGTCTGTTGATGGAAGTACTGCTAAAAATTTGCATACATATTAGTAAATTACTGTGTGAACGAAATGAAAAGAAATGATAAAGAAAATAAATGAAAGAGAAAGGAAAGAAAAAAGAAAAGAAAAGAAAAGAAAAGAAAAGAAAAGAAAAGAAAAAGAGCAAAGTAAAAAACAGATATAATTTGCAGAATCTTTGATAAATTTATAATAATTCTAGATAGTAGATTTAAATTAGAGTTAATACTAGTGACTGTTCATTATTGGAGTTTAACTCTTAAATATTTCCTCTTAATTGTTGCAATTCTATCTTAACCTTTTTTTTAGTAGAGCCAATTTTTATAACTTTTCGAGCTTGCTTTGTAGAAATTGAAATTCACTCGCGATATCCGTAAATGTTTAAACAAAAATCCTTGCACGAAAAACGTTATTGGCAGTAGTTGGGTCTCGGCATGGTGATAGTTGAAGTTTGATATTTTTCTTCCGAATAATCGTTTGTCGCTTCTTTGTTGAAGCCAAATAGAATCAATTGTAGTGAAATGTGACTACTTCATTTTGGAGTTTTTAATGAACGTGATACCACCATTCAGTTTGATCTAGACCGTACAAAAGAATATATCACTTTGGCCGAAATCCAATTAACTATTGTTAACAAAAAATAGCAGCATTCAGTTATTACGAATAAAAAGCAGCTTCATTTCGATATAAAATGGGGAGGCTTGGGGATGTCACTAATCCAATGCTTGAGATTGTTACAGATTCACAGATGAACCCAAATTTGCTATATTAAACAAACATAAGTACATACGTCAGAGGCTCAAGAGTGGAATATATAGAATACAGATCCAGAAATATTATCAAAGACACGATTGGAAACTTTAAAATTAAAGAGCCAGCCTCGTCGATTCAATTTGTGAGTTTAAGAATTCATTCTTATAATGCTTTACTAATTATTTCGAGTTTGTGCATGTTTCAGAAGCATTGAAAAGAAGAGGATTCATGAAACAATGTATAATACGAACACAAACCCCTGTCCTTATTAACTAATTACAGGTGTTAGACAATTAATTAGGCAGGCCCAAATATAAATCGAACAATACATTTAGCTCTTAATGTAGGTAGGATTTGTCTCAACACACAATCTTAGATCTGTAGGATTGGAAATACGGCGTGAATGTTGAGTACTTGAGAAGGTCGTGCGCATGGAGGGTACAGCGGCCCAAGGGTTCGGGTGGTCGGGACCGACCATCACCGAGGAATGACTGGGGGGTGTGTCCTGAATGAGTGAGCGCAAATGAGGAATAGAATGAAAGAGAAACTAAGAGTGAAAGAATATAACGAATGAACGATGCGTGCAAGAGGCAGATTTAGGAGAGAGTTTGAGCAGAGTGAAGAGTGCCGTGAGCTGAGAGTATTGTTGAGAGTGTTGAAAGTGCCGTGTGTTGAGTTACGTCGTGTGTCGACATATTCTTATAATAAAGCTAGTGTTTTAATGAGTAACTGAAGTCTTATTAAACCACCTGTCCTCTATTCCCAAACTACGTGAGGTTTACAGAAAATAACTTCTACAAATTGGGGGCTCGTCCGGGATAGAGGTAACAGGAAGTGTAAGATTGTCAGTGCTGTGTGTGACAATGAGTTTGTCCGATATTCTGAGTGTTTAAAAATCAGTTTGTGCGTTTTGTGATTTCGCCATGAGTACGGGAAATCGTAGCGATGTGTGTGGTACAGAAGCACTGCGGAAATTGGAAGAGCAACTGGCGCTGGTCAGTCGGCAGCTTGGGGTGTTGCGGCAGGAGCGCGCAATTCAGAAGCTGGGACGTGCCACGCAAGAAGTACAAGATGATCAATCTGCGCGGCCGTTGGCGGATATATCATTGGTATCCAACATGCTAAATTATTTTGATGGTGATGGTGTCTTATTCGACCAGTGGGAACGACAGCTGAAACTGCTGCGAGACGTACATCAGCTCAGTGAGCAAGAGGCTAAAATTCTTGTGAGTGGTAGGCTGAGGGGTAAAGCTATGGAATGGTTCCATTCGAAACCAGATTACATCGTCATGGACATGGACGAATTTATTGCCGAAATGCGTGCCATGTTCTCTTTCGTGCCGAACAAGGTCTTACGGCGAAGAGAATTCGAGCAACTGCAGTGGCAGCAGGGGGAGCGTTTCTGCGAATATTACCGCCAGAAAGTAATATTGGCGAATCGAGTGCCCGTCGCTGAGGACGAGATGATAGAATATCTAATCGAGGGCATTCCGGATTTGAATCTGCAAAACCAAGCGCGCATCCAGTGCTTTGCAAGCGGAGCAGCAATGGTGGTCGCTTTCGAGAGGGTGACGTTGGGTCCGACGATCGACGAAAGCCAGGCACGGTGGGAGCCGCCAAGGAACAACGAGTGGCGAGGTGCGTCGTACGTAGAGCAGGTAGCGGAGGTGAGGCCGACTACACCAAGATGTTACAGCTGCGGAGGGATAGGACATCGCGCAGCGGGCTGTCCGTCCAGGGGGCGAGCGGTCAAGTGTTTTGCGTGCCAGGGACACGGACATGTGGCGTCCAACTGTCCGGGGATATTGTCGGTCGGGGGGTATGCACAAACAATAGAATCAAGTGATGAGGAAGGTAACGTAGAAACGGAAGTAATACCCAACGCGAATTTTCCTAGTTGCAGTACCGTAGACGTTTTGAAAATTGATGTGTTCAACGTAGCTGAAAATTATGTCGCACAACCAGTTGAACCGAAAATAGAAATTGTAGAGTATCACGAGCCGACGGTGATAGGAAAAGTTCAGAACGATGCAGATTCCGCGACGTGTGTCAACAAATTAGAACCTCCTTGTTTAGTAAAAGTCAAACCAATTGAGAATAATTACGTGCATGCCGACCATTTCCTTGAGAGTGTGAATGACGATGTTGAATTAACATTAACCGTATCGAGATTTTCGAGACAAGACGTAAGTGAGCGACCGCGTGTAGACGGTGATGTATTCGACGGAGTAGAGTCTTTCGTGAGGCGCGATGCTGAGTTTGAATATGGAAAAAGGAAATTCGGGAAGGTTATACCTAAGCGCGGCAAGAGCGCGAGATTCTTGCATGTGGTCGGAAAAAGTCCAGTTCATATGAAACCGTTTTCTTCAGCGGAAATAGCTCGTAAACATATTGTGCAATGGAAAAGAAGGCTAGAGCGAAATAAAGGGTTTAATGATAAGTGTAAAGTAAGTAATCATGCTGGGAAAAAAATTCGTGGGGTTCAACGAGAAAATAGAATTAGGTATAACAAAAAATGTAAAGACGCGCAGCGTTACGCAATTGACGATGTATTTGTAAACAGAGGGACTCAGCGGAGTTCTAATTTAGAATATGTATCGTAATTGTAAGGGAATGAATGAGTGATTGAGTTGAAGCGATAGAGGAGTGTTTGTAGGAATATCTGAGGTCAGATATCTTTTTTTTAGGATGGTCGAGTGTAGGATTGGAAATACGGCGTGAATGTTGAGTACTTGAGAAGGTCGTGCGCATGGAGGGTACAGCGGCCCAAGGGTTCGGGTGGTCGGGACCGACCATCACCGAGGAATGACTGGGGGTGTGTCCTGAATGAGTGAGCGCAAATGAGGAATAGAATGAAAGAGAAACTAAGAGTGAAAGAATATAACGAATGAACGATGCGTGCAAGAGGCAGATTTAGGAGAGAGTTTGAGCAGAGTGAAGAGTGCCGTGAGCTGAGAGTATTGTTGAGAGTGTTGAAAGTGCCGTGTGTTGAGTTACGTCGTGTGTCGACATATTCTTATAATAAAGCTAGTGTTTTAATGAGTAACTGAAGTCTTATTAAACCACCTGTCCTCTATTCCCAAAACTACGTGAGGTTTACAGAAAATAACTTCTACAGATCTTTATACTGGCAGGTTTTACACGAATTGAAATTATTAGACTTTTAATTAGGCAGGGTTTATAAAACCAAATATTGTTGGCAGGTGCTGCAATTTTTTGGTTCGGGTTTCTGTCTGTACTAGGACACCATGGACCACGAGAGATTAATACGGACTAACCGAAGAGGATTTAAGTATATGTATACTCATACCTACATGAGTATGGGATAGTATCTATTACAGTCCTATGTAGATAGGATATTATTGAAATTGTTCTTTTATTCGATCTGTTAGATGTTATACTAGGTAGGGTGATTCTAGTCTTAAGTTAGCTCTTTAGTCAGGCAGGGCGTATTCGAATCTAATCTAAAATTTAAGAAAGTAGGGTTTATTTTTAAGTTATGTCTTAGCTTTTAAGCCCGCAGTGTTCACCACTGCAATAATATTTCGTTGTCTAGTTTTTAAGATCATAGGATATATTTTTAAGACAGTTTTATTTCAGGAACGTGAATTCTCTTGCAGATTTTCTTTCAGGTTTCCTTCTGATATTCCATTTAGCTTTCGGTCGTGAATTTTCCAACTACTCCTCTCGTTGTCTTACTTGTACTACGATCAATTACTGAACGTTCTACAAATTGACAATAATAGGTGATTTTTCTTTGTCACATGTTATATTAGAATTAGTTTTCGCGTAATTGGAGGGTGGAAGGGCCGTGGCTAGGGTGGGTCTCCATGCGCAGTAACCTCCACGTGGTGAGACCCGGGCAATCAATTATTTATCGTATAATTATTAAACGTTTAAGAGACGTTTGATAATTATGTGGAAAATAATTCGAGCGAATTGACTGCGCATTGCACTTTCCCCTCTCGTTCCCTTTTTTGCTTCATTCCCCTTTTGCTTCACTCCGTTTTCTGCTTCATTTCCTTTTTTTGCTCTCGGCCGGCAGTAGTCACTCTCGTTACTTTTCTTCTTATTCAATTCACCACTGTTAGCTTCATTCCCTTTTCCGTTCTCGGCCCGGACGACGGATGGTAAGGCGCTTTTGGCTCCTATGGCGGTATTTGGGTTGCAGTGTCATCGTGGAGCGGTGTGTGAGGCTGTGATTGCGGTTCTGGACAGGTGACCCGCCGAGTAGGATATTTATCCCCGTTAGACCACGCCAAGCACACCTTGGGGTGGCAGAAGGCATATGGGACATAATCTGGATTCGTGGTTGTAGTCTTGCATATCCGTTCCTCAATGATTGCTGTGGCTCGGTATCGAAACAGGTGTTGATTGTAAGTCGGGGTACTGTCCAGACTCTGAGCCGAAGGCTCGCGGGCTGCTCGGTAGCAGTCACTTTCGTTACGCCTCCTCATCCCATTCACCCCTGTTTGATTCATTCCCTGACTTGAGTGGACGTTACTAATTCAATGCACCAGTTTGTTGCAGATTCACGGTATCAGAGGCCCGACTGGAAACTATAAAGAGCCAGCCCCGTTGATCCCATTTGTGAGTTTAAGATTTTTATAATGCTTTCCTAATTACTGCCGGTTTGTCTTTGTTTCAGAAGCATTAAAAGGAATCAGCTAAAGAAGAGAATTGCTTAAAATATGTATAATATGACCGCACTCTCACTCTGTCCCTGCCCTGCCCGTGCCCAGCCCTTACCCGTGCCCCCGTCGCTGCCCTTTTATACAGGCAGGTTTTACACGATTTGATGTTATTAGAGTTTTAATTAGGCAGGGTTAATGAAATCAAAAATTGTTGCCAGTTGTCTGTTCTAGGAAGGCATGGCCCACGAAATTAATATGGACTAATTGAAGAGGAATTAAGTATATGCATACTTATACCTACGCGAATATGATAAAGTATCTGTTACATTCCTATTTAGGCAGGATATTATTGAAATTTCTCTTTTAATTGAACTCTTAAATGTTATATTAGGTAGGGTGATTCTAGTTTTAAGTTAGATTTTTAGTCAGGCAGGGCGCATTTGAATCTAATCTAGTATTTAAGAAGGGAGGTTTCATTTTTAAGCAGTGTCTTAGTTTTCAAGACAGCATTGTACACTGCTGTAATAATATTTCATTGTCTAGTTTTTAAGATCATAGGATATATTTTTAAGAAAGTTTTATTTCAGGAAATTTAATTCACTTGCAGATTTTCTTTCAGGTTTCCTTCTGTGAAATTCAATTTAGCTTTCGGCCGTGAATATTCCAAGTACTCCTCTTGTTGTCTTACTTGTACTACGATCAATTAATGAACGTTCTACAAATTGACAATAATAGGAGGTTTTCCTTTCTCACAAGCTATATTAGAATTAGTTTTCGCGTAATTGGAGGGTGGAAGGGCCGTGGCTAGGGTGGGTCTCCATGCGCAGTAACCTCCACGTGTTGGGGCTCGGGCAATCAATTATTTATCGTATAATTATTAAACGTTTAAGAGACGTTTGGTAATTATGTGGAAAATAATTCGAGCTAATTGACTGCGTATTGCACTTAGGATACAATGTACAATAATGGCCGCTTAATGTTCGTTTTTTTCCACAATTAATGTTCGCGGGGTCATCCCTACCGATTTTTGGACCTGCTCCGATGTATCGAGGATGTAGGTTGCGTCCGAGTTATCTCCACTTGTCATCAGCAATGGCCCTTAACACGTTGAGTGCCACGCCGGTTTTGCCACGCTTTCCGTTTAGGCCACACGGCGCGCCGCGGCGTAGCTTAACACTGTGATATCCCGACGCCGGAACGAAAAGTTTAGTGTCAGTCACCGATGACTGACGCGGCCTGAACGGAAAGTTTAGTGTCAGTCACTGTACGGAAAGTTGATTGTCAGTCACCGATGACTGACGCGGCCTGAACGGAAAGTTTAGTGTCAGTCACTGAACGGAAAGTTGATTGTCAGTCACCGATGACTGACGCGGCCTGAACGGAAAGTTTAGTGTCAGTCACTGAACGGAAAGTTGATTTTCAGTCACCGATGACTGACGTGGCCTGAACGGAAAGTTTATTGTCAGTCACTGAACGGAAAGTTGATTGTCAGTCACCGATGACTGACGCGGCCTGAACGGAAAGTTTAATGTCAGTCACTGAACGGAAAGTTGATTGTCAGTCACCTATGACTGACGCGGCCCGAACGGAAAGTTTAGTGTCAGACACCGATGCCTGACGTGGCACTCAACGTGTTAAATATATTTCACGCTGGTTCTCAGTACATCTCAATCCACTCCCAACACAGCCTAAACCGAGCGTGCCGAAAAGTGATAAGCATGAACAATTCCTTATAAATTACATCCCTGGATAGTGTTCGCTAGGCAGCTTCGAAGCAGCGAACATTAAGTGGGCATTACTGCCCACTATAGTTATTTGAGCGGAGAGAATCTTAAGTTCTTATTGCAATTACTTTTGAGTTCTGGTTTCTATCGTTGTATCTATCTGCAGCTCTAAATATTGTGTATTATTTATTGCCCTGCTTCTTATGTAGACTCTTCTGTTTTCTGACGCTTTCGAGATAATTCATCAGTAACATAAATCATATATGTTTCGCCTAGAGAATTACATTTTCTTATTTCTCAAGAATCCTTCTTTTTTATAATTGAAATACCCGTGTATATATCATTTAATTCATAAATTAATTAATATCTGCAAAGATATACTTGAATCACAGACGAGATATAACAATAGACAAGACATCTTATGGACCTTCGTGGCCCAACGTGACTGTCATACCGAATCAGAAATCCCACGCTGATTTGAGCGTCCTCTGCTCATGGGCAGTGATCACTTGAAGAACTATTATTTACTAAAGTAGTGGGGACGGGATTCATGCGATTGTGTGAATATATGTAAATGCTTTGAGGGGATCAGGACAGCTTTTTCTCGAGCAACGTTTCGGTAAAAAAATTGAGCTACGGTGCCTGGTCGCGCGATGCACTTCGGCTCGGCTCGAGTTGACTCGAAACCACATCGCGATGCATCGGGGCAATGAAATTGACAGTGTCCGTCAAGCGTCCCGCCTGTGCTGTCCCGCTTTCATTGCGCAGCAAATAACAAAAGAATTCTTTAACGAGGATCGTAGGTCCAGCTAAAACTTAATCAGAACCCGCAGAAGTTCAATAGGCACGACCCTAGATTCGTAGGTCCGGCTAAAAGTTGGTCAGAAAACGTAAAAGTCCAGTAGGTACAACTCTGGGATCGTAGGTTCAGCTATAAGTCGGTCAGAACCCGAAGAAGTACAATAGACACGATCCTAGAGCCGTCGGTCCGGCTAAAAGTGGGTCAGAAAACGTAAAAGTCCAGTAGATACAACCCTAGGATCGTAGGTTTAGCTAAAAATTGGTCAGAAGTCGAAAAAGTTCAGTACGTATGACCTTAGTACAGTAGTACGCACGACCGCGATCGTAGACCTTCGAAGAGTTCGAAAATTGCGAATACCACCGAGCACGACCGAGCGTTACCGACGCGCCGGCGCGTCGCGGAGTGGGGATGCCGGTGCGCGGCGCACGCGGTGTCACTATCAGTTCAAGCGTCGTACCGTACGGGTCGTCTATGCTGTCGAAGGTTAGCGACATATGTACATCAGCTTACAACACAATAGCATCTCGGGGTTTACTTTATCACCGCATACGCTTGTCTATTACCTTCTATTAATTAATACACGTTTATTTAACAATCGTTTGACTATCGTGGATATCCATTAAACCCTTTCTCGAGTCTCTTTTGCTGGACGCTTGACCGGTCATCCGGTACCACCGATTTTTTGATTCGCGATAACTAGTCGTTTATTGAAATATCGGGTTAATTAATTTATTAGTTTAAACGGTTCTTTGAATATTTATTATATTTTATTACACGATTATTCGGATTCGATGCGGTGTTAAGGTTGCGTTTATTTTCTTTGCAATGTCACTTACATACTCAGTTACATATGTCCTTTCGCAACTTTGAATTCGATTCTGATTTTAGCACAGGTTTATCACGTTGCTTTTCTTTTTGTTGCAGGTACAATGGGTGATTGGTTGGTGGAGGATAATATATTGAGGCTGCAGGAATGGAGTATTGAGATACAATTACTGCGATGCATAACAATCAGTCCGATGACCTATGATGAAGGATTGGTAACATTTAACTTATTATCCCAACGGTTTACGTATATTTCTTGTTATCTGGCGATTGGATTTTGGCTCAAGTTCTTTTCTTTCGGTTGCAAGTTATTGAGCAATTTAAACATTTTAAATAGAACTTACAATATGCCACTCGCGATTGAAACTAGAGTCTGTAAATTTCATTAATTCTAAACGAAAAATTGAAATACTTTCATGTTTCGCTGCATATCGGTCGCGATTTCTGTTATAGCTTCACTAGTATTTATTAAAAACTTTTAATATCTCTGTGACTTTGCACAAGTACGGTCAAATTGTATTTTTGATGCAGGATTGCCCGCGTACGTACGTACTGGTTGCCATGCACCTGAAGCATGATAAATAGTTTCGAGTCTTGATTTCTACAAGCAGCTACGAGAACTTATAAATTCGCGATATTGCTTGCTTACTAAGATCATGATCACCTTTAAAACTCGGGCAAAGAACAGTCACAGTATGCTTTTGATAAATCATTTATATTAATCTATAATAGTATATGTTGAATAGACAATTAACAGTAATTAAATCAGAATAATAATACGGTAGTACTTTATGAAAACAAAGCAGTATTTCCTCAACAGACGTTTGACAGGATGAAGAAATAAGAAAGAGACAAATAAAATCAAATGTGTATTGCTTCAATTTCTACCGCCTCACCCTATTTACTAACTTGTACAGATTCTCTTTCAGAAAATTTTGATGACCGCGCGCAATGCGGTCGGTAGAGTCAGTTCTTGTTCCGTCAAAGTTCTTTTTATTATTTTCTGAGCGAAACCGCTCATAATAATTATAACTAAATATAAATAACAGTAAAGATACGCGAAAGTAGAGTCAGTGTTTGCTTCGAAATATTGCTCTCGCGAAATTAGAGTCACTTTGTTCGTCGATCACAATTGACGTGCGCGATAGTAGTCTTTTATTTATTTATTTTTTCTTTCGCAATAAGTATTCCGGTATTAGAGTCAGCACCGATGCAGTTCGGCGAGTTCGGGCATTCATCCATCAACTCGAAGAGTAAGTATCTCTGTATTTCCTTAATCTTATTTTACAATGGTCTTTGATAATTATCATGATCGAAAAGTACTCAAAACGCAAAGATTTCAATGTTCTCTGTTCTTTTGAATGTTTCAGAAGGTGCCATGAGCTCGATGGTATTACCATAACGATATTGTTGACCGCGCGCAATGCGGTCGGTAGAGTCAGTGCTTGTTCCGTCAAAGTTCTTTTTATTATTTTCTGAGCGCAACCGCCCTTATTAATAATTAAACATAAATGGCAGTAAAGAGACGCGAGATTAGAGTCAGTGTTTGCTCCGAAATAATACTCTCGCGAAAAATAAAGTCACTTTGTTCGTCGATCACAATTATTCCGTTTCCTTTTCCGTTCTCGGCTCGGAGGACTGATGGTTAGGGACTTAGTGTCAGCGAGTTACGATGTGTGGGGGCGTGATTGTGGTTCTGGACCCTGGTCACGAGGCCCTCTGTTAGACCACATATAATCTCTAATTTGGGTAGGTCATCCACCATTCTGGAATCGTGGTCGCGGTTCTTGCAATATCCGGGTTGCAGTGTCATCGGGGGGCGGTGTGTGGGGCTGTGATTGCTTTTCTGGACACTTTGGCCCGCCTAGTAGGAAATTCCTATGTGTTAGACCACGCCAAGCACACCTTGGGGTGGCAGAAGGCATACGGGTCATAATCTAGAATCGTGGTTGTGGTTTTGCATATCCGTGCCTTAATGATTTCTGTGGCTCGGAATCGAAACTGGTCTCGATGCTAAGTCGTTTTACTGTCCAGACTCTGAGCCGAGGACTCGCGGGCTGCTCGGTAGCAGTCACAAAAACAGTAGAAATACTGTCGCGAAATTAGAATCACTTTGTTCGTCAATCATAAGTGTTCCATTAGAGTCAGTGTCCTGTTCAGCGAGTTCGGGCTTTCAGCCATCAATTTGACGAGTAAGTATCTCCTTCGTTCTTTAATCTTGTATTGCAATAATCATTGATAATTAACACATTCCAAAAGTACTGAAAATACATAGATTTTAATGTTGTTTGCTCTTTTTGAATGTTTCAGCAGCTTCCATGGCTTCGATGGCGACGAGCTTGACCGCACACCTGGTGAGTCTGTAACCGGTGAGTGGCATGCTTTAAAGTTCCTCTGGTCACTCAATCATGTCGCAGGACGAAAGGTCCGAACCGACACGGGTGACTGGTTGTAATTACGTAGATTTTTCTGGCAAGCACTGTGACCATGGGTATATGGAAATATACTCATGAGTAGTAACTTCTTTACTGCTTTATATTATGTGAGGATAGGTCTTCTTGTACAACGCGTTTTTAAATAGCTTGATAATTTTAAAACAGATCATATTTAGTACAAAATATATCACTATATATCTTTTTATAATAGAGTATTTAATTGAATACCTATGAAACGATATTTAAATAGTTATGAATTATTTAATGAATATAAAGTAACGTCCAGTATTCTACGTGCATTAGTTTGTAAGGGAGAAGTCGAATACCATTCGACTTCGTTTACTTGTCAATTGCAATGACTGCACAGTTAGAATAAATTGCATAATTATTGCTGTTAGTAAGAGTGTAGTATTTCATCTTTTTCTACTTTGATAATATATAAAGTGAAGGTACTCATTTACCTTATCAATTTGTTGGAACTATCGAATAATTTTATTATTCGATATCCATATTAGTCTTTAGCGTTTAAAGATATCGATACGTTCATTGTTTCCGTACAAAATGTTAATTAAACCTGAATGTACAAGAAGACAATACGCGAACGGGTAGTTTTTGAAATCAAGGCAATCAACTTTTAAAGCAATCTTGCGTTTTAGAATCAATGCTTTGATAACGGGAACGCCCGAGGATGTTTCAATTTAATTCAAAGTATATTAAAGTAGAGTCGTTGAATAATTTCTCTATTAACGTAGAGTCTTTGAATAATTTTTCTAATAAAGTAGAGTCACTGCATAATTTTTCTAATAAAGTAGAGTCACTGCATAATTTTTCTAATATAGTAGAGTCATTGCACAATTTTTCTAATAAAGTAGAGTCATTTAATTTTCTCTTCAATAAAATAGAATCATATATAGATCTGTTGTACATATATATGTATTTTAGCCCGTTAGAAAATCAGTATGTCCTTATCATCTTTTTAGACGAGGATTTTCAGGTTTAACCCTTTCCGTGTTCACTGCCCGGATCCCACTCACGTGCCCCGGTGCTACTTGGGTGGGAAAACGGTGGTAGAGCACGATGATATTTTTTAGTTTATAAGCCATAAAATGATTTATTGTTGGCGACTGACAGTGCGTTGGTGTATCGTGCACGACGTAATATCCGCATTGTGTGTGTGGTTAGGCTGTGGATTTGCGTCGTTCCGTATTAAAATGCAGCTACTATGACCAAGATAAGATGTCCATCAATTTAAAACAGACATCATTTTTAGTATTATTTGCTTCAATAATTCCTACTATACTTGGGCACGAAGTTTTTGTCATTTAAGATGACAGAGGCCAAATGCCAAAAAAGAATTGAATATACTTATCAATTGCTATCAAGTACCTCTTGTATCGGTGCTATTTAATTATTTTATTAAATATCTATTAAATATCTCAACCGCGACGTGGTTTTTTCCACGTGAACGCAGAGATCCCAGCCACTGTCAGTCGATTTCAGAAAAATGGTACGTACATTAGAGTGTGCAAGTTGTGTGACAGCACTTGGGTGTCGGGGGTGTCCCGGGACGCCTCCCTAGTGTAGGCTTTTGCGCCCAAGTGTTTAACTGAGAACCGTGGAGTGTCGTGTGTTGGTGTGTTTGTTTGCCATTTTTTAAATATAGGTCCAGGTAGGATAGGTAGCATACTTTCTGGTGTGATTGATAGACATAAGTAGGTAGGGCCGGGCAGGTTGACACAGTCTCCGATCGGGTAGGCACTATTTCGCGTGTTCAACCTGTTTCAGGAAATCTGATTTGAAAAGTCGACGGTGAAGCTGTGGAGCGAACGAAAATGCGTTCGCCTCTGGCTTTGCCTATCGATTTTTCGAATCCTTCGCGGTCGTGGTCGCGATTTAGGCTCCGAAACGAAACGCGTTACATTATGCTCGAGGCTGCACGTGTGAACGAAGAACGATTACAATTTTAATCGTAATCTATGTGATTTTCCGTAATCACAATTTTACGATTTTATTTGATCGCCTTTCGGCCACGTGTGTTCCATTTAGCTCCGCGATTCAAACTCTTTATTTCACCTTTATAAGTTTTTCCTTGGTTTCCGATTAGAGTCTCGAGCCTAGTTTAAGTTTCAGCTGACCCTTGGGTCCGACGAAATGGAGAGGCTATATGCCGAAGAGGCCCGACAAACTGTCACTCAAGAGGGCAACTACTAATGGCTCCCCATTCTTTTTAAGAATGGGGAATCATTCTGTGTTACTACTTTGTCACTGTGCTTGCATTTTCATTTGTAGAATTTTTATTTGTACTTGGCCGATGCACATTCCGGCCCAACGATACAGCCCTCCCAAAAATATCGCGTTGCTTTAGAGTTGCGAAAAACTTGCGAACGGGTCGAGTTGGAGTTGCGTTGAATGCCACTTATTGCTATTCTTATTGCTAGTTAAATTGTAGTATTTTATAATACACTTTACATTTGAGCTTCTAGTGTTGCGGAAATTGTTTTCGCGTATTGGAACTTTCAGTTCATTTTTCAGAGGATCTTCAATTTGCTTAATTTTGGATAGTACATATAATTTACTGTTTGCTTTCTATTAGTCTTAATAAATAGTGTTGCGAAATGATTGTATCGCGAGTTCCAGTTAGCGTTGCGTTGATTAAAGATCGCGTTTTTAAGTAGAGTTGCGACTACTAGTCCCCATCTGCTTCCAATTGGAAGCCTGTTCCTGAACCAGGAACTTTTACTTTTCAGCGTTTTATATTAGCCTTTCTTTTTATTTTATTTTTCTTAATAATTATACTACCTGGAATGTCTGTTGATGGAAGTACTGCTAAAAATTTGCATACATATTAGTAAATTACTGTGTGAACGAAATGAAAAGAAATGAAAAAGAAAATAAATCAAAGAAAAGAAAAGAAAAGAAAAAGAACAAAGAAAAGAAAAGAAAAGAAAAGAAAGAAGAAGAAAAGAAAAAGAGCAAAGTAAAAAACAGATATAATTTGCAGAATCTTTGATAAATTTATAATAATTCTAGATAGTAGATTTAAATTAGAGTTAATACTAGTGACTGTTCATTATTGGAGTTTAACTCTTAAATATTTCCTCTTAATTGTTGCAATTCTATCTTAACCTTTTCTTTAGTAGAGCCAATTTTTATAACTTTTCGAGCTTGCTTTGTAGAAATTGAAATTCACTCGCGATATCCGTAAATGTTTAAACAAAAATCCTTGCACGAAAAACGTTATTGGCAGTAGTTGGGTCTCGGCATGGTGATAGTTGAAGTTTGATATTTTTCTTCCGAATAATCGTTTGTCGCTTCTTTGTTGAAGCAAAATAGAATCAATTGTAGTGAAATGTGACTACTTTATTTTGAAGTTTTTAATGAACGTGATACCACCATTCAGTTTGATCTAGAACGTACAAAAGAATATATCACTTTGGCCGAAATCCAATTAACTATTGTTAACAAAAAATAGCAGCATTTTTCATATCAATTCTGATTTATTAACTGCGCTAAAATTCAGTTATTACGAATTAAAAGCAGCTTCATTTCGATATAAAATGGGCAGGCTTGGGGATGTCACTAATCCAATGCTTGAGATTGTTACAGATTCACAGATGAACCCAAATATGCTATATTAAACAAACATAAGTACATACGTCAGAGGCTCAAGGGTGGAATATATGGAATACAGATCCAGAAATATTATCAAAGACTCGATTGGAATCTTTAAAATTAAAGAGCCAGCCGCGTCGATCCAATTTGTGAGTTTAATTCATTCTTATAATGCTTTACTAATTATTTCGAGTTTGTGCATGTTTCAGAAGCATTGAAAAGAAGAGGATTCATGAAACAATGTATAATACGAACACACCCTCACCCATCCCTGCCCCAAACCCCTGTCCTTATTAACTAATTACAGGTGTTAGACAATTAATTAGGCAGGCCCAAATATAAATCGAACAATACTTTTAGCTCTTTATGTAGGTAGGATTTGTCTCAACACACAACCTTAGAACTTTATACAGGCAGGTTTTACACGAATTGAAATTATTAGAGTTTTAATTAGGCAGGGTTTATAAAACCAAATATTGTAGGCAGGTGCTGCAATTTTTTGGTTCGGGTTTCTGTCTGTTCTAGGACACCATGGACCACGAGAGATTAATACGGACTAACCGAAGAGGATTTAAGTATATGTATACTCATACCTACATGAGTATGGGATAGTATCTATTACAGTCCTATGTAGATAGGATATTATTGAAATTGTTCTTTTATTCGATCTGTTAGATGTTATACTAGGTAGGGTAATTCTAGTCTTAAGTTAGCTCTTTAGTCAGGCAGGGCGTATTCGAATCTAATCTAAAATTTAAGAAAGTAGGGTTTATTTTTAAGTTATGTCTTAGCTTTTAAGCCCGCAGTGTTCACCGCTGCAATAATATTTCGTTGTCTAGTTTTTAAGATCATAGGATATATTTTTAAGACAGTTTTATTTCAGGAACGTGAATTCTCTTGCAGATTTTCTTTCAGGTTTCCTTCTGATATTCCATTTAGCTTTCGGTCGTGAATTTTCCAACTACTCCTCTTGTTGTCTTACTTGTACTACGATCAATTACTGAACGTTCTACAAATTGACAATAATAGGAGATTTTTCTTTGTCACATGTTATATTAGAATTAGTTTTCGCGTAATTGGAGGGTGGAAGGGCCGTGGCTAGGGTGGGTCTCCATGCGCAGTAACCTCCACGTGGTGAGACCCGGGCAATCAACTATTTATCGCATAATTATTAAATGTTTAACAGACGTTTGATAATTATGTGGAAAATAATTCGAGCGAATTGACTGCGCATTGCACTTTCCCCTCTCGTTCCCTTTTTTGCTTCATTCCCCTTTTGCTTCACTCCGTTTTCTGCTTCATTTCCTTTTTTTGCTCTCGGCCGGCAGTAGTCACTCTCGTTACTTTTCTTCTTATTCAATTCACCACTGTTAGCTTCATTCCCTTTTCCGTTCTCGGCCCGGACGACGGATGGTAAGGCGCTTTTGGCACCTATGGCGGTATTTGGGTTGCAGTGTCATCGTGGAGCGGTGTGTGAGGCTGTGATTGCGGTTCTGGACAGGTGACCCGCCGAGTAGGATATTTATCCCCGTTAGACCACGCCAAGCACACCTTGGGGTGGCAGAAGGCATATGGGACATAATCTGGATTCGTGGTTGTAGTCTTGCATATCCGTTCCTCAATGATTGCTGTGGCTCGGTATCGAAACAGGTGTTGATTGTAAGTCGGGGTACTGTCCAGACTCTGAGCCGAAGGCTCGCGGGCTGCTCGGTAGCACTCACTTTCGTTACGCCTCCTCATCCCATTCACCCCTGTTTGATTCATTCCCTGAATTAAGTGGACGTTACTAATTCAATGCACCAGTTTGTTGCAGATTCACGGTATCAGAGGCCCGACTGGAAACTATAAAGAGCCAGCCCCGTTGATCCCATTTGTGAGTTTAAGATTTGTATAATGCTTTCCTAATTACTGCCGGTTTGTCTTTGTTTCAGAAGCATTAAAAGGAATCAGCTAAAGAAGAGAATTGCTTAAAGTATGTATAATATGACCGCACTCTCACTCTGTCCCTGCCCTGCCCGTGCCCAGCCCTTACCCGTGCCCCCGTCGCTGCCCTTTTATACAGGCAGGTTTTACACGATTTGATGTTATTAGAGTTTTAATTAGGCAGGGTTAATGAAACCAAAAATTGTTGCCAGTTGTCTGTTCTAGGAAGGCATGGCCCACGAAATTAATAGGGACTAATTGAAGAGGAATTAAGTATATGCATACTTATACCTACGCGAATATGATAAAGTATCTGTTACATTCCTATTTAGGCAGGATATTATTGAAATTTCTCTTTTAATTGAACTCTTAAATGTTATATTAGGTAGGGTGATTCTAGTTTTAAGTTAGATTTTTAGTCAGGCAGGGCGCATTTGAATCTAATCTAGTATTTAAGAAGGGAGGTTTCATTTTTAAGCAGTGTCTTAGTTTTCAAGACAGCATTGTACACTGCTGTAATAATATTTCGTTGTCTAGTTTTTAAGATCATAGGATATATTTTTAAGAAAGTTTTATTTCAGGAAATTTAATTCACTTGCAGATTTTCTTTCAGGTTTCCTTCTGTGATATTCAATTTAGCTTTCGGCCGTGAATATTCCAAGTACTCCTCTTGTTGTCTTACTTGTACTACGATCAATTAATGAACGTTCTACAAATTGACAATAATAGGAGGTTTTCCTTTCTCACAAGCTATATTAGAATTAGTTTTCGCGTAATTGGAGGGTGGAAGGGCCGTGGCTAGGGTGGGTCTCCATGCGCAGTAACCTCCACGTGGTGGGGCTCGGGCAATCAATTATTTATCGTATAATTATTAAACGTTTAAGAGACGTTTGGTAATTATGTGGAAAATAATTCGAGCTAATTGACTGCGTATTGCACTTAGGATACAATGTACAATAATGGCCGCTTAATGTTCGTTTTTTTCCACAATTAATGTTCGCGGACTCATCCCTACCGATTTTTGGCCTGCTCCGATGTATCGAGGATGTAGGTTGCGTCCGAGTTATCTCCACTTGTCATCAGCAATGGCCCTTAACACGTTGAGTGCCACGCCGGTTTTGCCACGCTTTCCGTTTAGGCCACACGGCGCGACATGCGCGACGGCGCGCCGCGGCGTAGCTTAACACTGTGATACCCCGACGCCGGAACGAAAAGTTTAGTGTCAGTCACCGATGACTGACGCGGCCTGAACGGAAAGTTTAGTGTCAGTCACTGAACGGAAAGTTGATTTTCAGTCACCGATGACTGACGCGGCCTGAACGGAAAGTTTATTGTCAGTCACTGAACGGAAAGTTGATTGTCAGTCACCGATGACTGACGCGGCCTGAACGGAAAGTTTAGTGTCAGTCACTGAACGGAAAGTTGATTTTCAGTCACCGATGACTGACGCGGCCTGAACGGAAAGTTTATTGTCAGTCACTGAACGGAAAGTTGATTGTCAGTCACCGATGACTGACGCGGCCTGAACGGAAAGTTTAATGTCAGTCACTGAACGGAAAGTTGATTGTCAGTCACCTATGACTGACGCGGCCCGAACGGATAGTTTAGTGTCAGACACCGATGCCTGACGTGGCACTCAACGTGTTAAATATATCTCCCGCTGGTTCTCAGTACATCTCAATCCACTCCCAACACAGCCTAAACCGAGCGTGCCGAAAAGTGATTAGCATGAACAATTCCTTATAAATTACATCCCTGGATAGTGTTCGCTAGGCAGCTTCGAAGCAGCGAACATTAAGTGGGCATTACTGCCCACTATAGTTATTTGAGCGGAGAGAATCTTAAGTTCTTATTGCAATTACTTTTGAGTTCTGGTTTCTATCGTTGTATCTATCTGCAGCTGTAAATATTGTGTATTATTTATTGCCCTGCTTCTTATGTAGACTCTTCTGTTTTCTGACGCTTTCGAGATAATTCATCAGTAACATAAATCATATATGTTTCGCCTATTTTCTTATTTCTCAAGAATCCTTCTTTTTTATAATTGAAATACCCGTGTATATATCATTTAATTCATAAATTAATTAATATCTGCAAAGATATACTTGAATCTACGCGGGTCTCTGCCATATCTACAGTGCCTGCTATGGTTTCGCCATCTATACAGAACTCCTTGAAACTACTCACATCCCTTACTTACCATAAGTTTAGATATGGCAGAGGCCCGAATAGTTTTAGTCACATCTGTATAGATGGCGAAACTAATGACTCGAGATAAAGCAGAGATATATACAGTTTAGAGCAGTTCTGTATAGATGGCGAAATTAAAGCCCACTTTGAGTGTAGGTAAGACAGGGATGCGAGTGGTACGTAAATTCAAGCACTTGTTTATAAGTAGCGGTGCGATAATGTTCATAAAATTTGGTTATTTATGTCTTCATTCATCCAATTAAGTTAATAATCCTCGAAAACCGTTTCGTACACTCTTTTACATATCAATAAAGTGTCAGCAAACACAGTGTTTCAATCTACATAAAAATTAATGTGTACGGTAACATTGCAAGTTCCATTGTTCATTATATTCTACAACAATCAAGCACTCTTTAGCACGGGTAAATGTATTTGTGAATATTTTTTCCTTTAAATAAATTTTCCAGGACTTAATAAATACATACTAATAGTGGTATTATTCTTTATTTCGGTCTCACAGGAATGAAAGTTTGGTTAGTGTACATATAACCTATCTTTACAATACTATCTTAACTCTTGCACTCTCATCTTCCGTTTCGCTGTTCGTTTTCATACCTTCTCTGCCTTACGTATTACATTATTTCTTACCTCCTAGTCGCGTATCTATTATAAATCTTTTCCATTCCTCCTTGTTTAATTACAAAATCCTATGTCATGTTTATGTCATAAACATTATGCCTCCTAATATTTATTTAATCCTTTAATGCTTTTGCATCTTACCTGTGCTCTTAACTGATGATTATGGCCTATTCCATTCTTGCTTTGGTATTCTATTAGCGTTGCTGTACCAATATATTTACACCGTCCATTATATCTCGCTTATTTTATTTTTATGTTTCGTTCCTGATGTTGTATTTCATAGTCTATTCTTTTAAGGGTCTGCGACAATTCCTTTACTTCCGATCTAATTAAATTCTCTCTTAAGAGATCCATTCCCAAATAATCCTCTCCTTCTTTAATGCTTCTGGTTTGGCCCTCTTTTCTTTCTTCGTTCTCCTTTTACATACTTACTAATATATGTTTTGTGTGTGCAGGTTGTGGAGGCAAAGAGTAGCGAGCATTAACTGACACATCCCATCATGCATAGGAGCAAGAAAGAAAATAGAAGAACTTTTGCCACATACTTTACTTGTCCATTAATTATAGTAAATTGATTTATAAAAATAGTTTGCAACTGTTAGCGCATAAGCTTAATTTAGAACAATTGTGTAGTTAACTGTTCTGTATATCTATTATCTGTATAAGTATATAATATCTATTATATACTTTATTTTATATTCAGATCATTCGGTAGATCTTATATAAACTTTGATATTACTTATATATTACTAAAACAAGTTCTACTGAATGTGCTAAATGTAAAATAAAAGATATAATAAATAATGTATGTATGCTCAAGTTTACACAAATGCTGTAATTTAAATTTTATAAGCTTCTGCATATGAAGTACATAATTTTTAGTATAAGCTTTATCTGTAAGCTATATATTGTAAATTGACTTTAAAGAATAGTTTATAACTATTGGATTATTTAAGTTTAATGTATTTTTCATATTACATAAATGTTAGTTTAGAATTAATACATGCTTTAGTTGTACGATGTATTGTAAATAGATATAAAAGAGTAGTCCATAAGTATTAGCTTGTAATTTAAACCTTTTTGTGACTTGTATCTTCATTCATTAGTTTAAATAAATGTTAAATTAAAAGAATTCCACTCTTCTTTTTATTTTCACACCTTAACAATCCTTGAAAGAACCTAATTCCAATTCCTTACACAAGAAGTACCGTAGACGAACTTTAAATGCAAAGTCCTGAAGCGAGAAACTTGTAAAAATGGCCCTATACGTTATTAAATATAAAAGAAGGAAATTGTGGAAACGACATCATTTTCGGTCTTCATTTCTTGCAACATTTGATGGCAGAAGTCTAGAAAATTAAGCGCTCGGAAATTCTTGGAATATGACGTCATTTCCAAGAACTGCTGATGTCGGATACCTCCTCGCATATCATATTCTCCTGATACAAATCCACGATTTTCAGCGAGATATTTTTGGCAGAATCTCAGAAATTTTGCGCTCGGAAATTCTTCGAACGTGACGTCATTTCCAAGAATTGCTTCGATGAAAGACCTCCTTGTATATCATATTCTCCTAATACAAATCCACGATTTTCAGCGAGTTATTTTTGCCAGAATCTCAGAAATTTTGAGCTCGGAAATTCCTGGAACGTGACGTCATTTCCAAGAATTGCTGCGATGAAAGACCTCCTCGCTTATCATATTCTCCTGATACAAATCCACGATTTTCAGCGAAATATTTTTACCAAAAACCCAGAAATTTGACGCTCGGAAATTCCTGGAACGTGACGTCATTTCCAAGAACTGCCTGGGTCGGATACCTCCTTGCACATCATATTCTCCTGATACAAATCCTCGATTTTCAGCACTTAAATTTCTTCTGAAAATCGTGGATTTGTATCAGGAGAATATGATATGCGAGGAGGTCTTTCATCGCAGCAATTCTTGGAAATGACGTCACGTTCCAGGAATTTCCGAGCGTCAAATTTCTGGGTTTTTGGTAAAAATATTTCGCTGAAAATCGTGGATTTGTATCAGGAGAAAATGATATGCGAGGAGGTCTTTCATAGCATCAGTTCTTGGAAATGACGTCACGTTCCAGGAATTTCTCAGCGCTTATTTTAATAACGTATAGGGCCAGTTTGACAAGTTTCTCGCTTTAGGACTTTGCATTTAAAGTTCGTCCACGGTACTTGTATAAGGAATCGGAATTAGGTTCTTTCAAGGATTGGTAAGGTATGAAAGTAAAAAGAGCACTGGAATTCTTTTCATTGCAAATTTATTTAAATTAATCAATGAATATACAAGTTACCAAAATGTTGTAATTAAATTTACAAACAGATACTTATTAACTATTCTTGTATATCTATTTACATTACATCGTACAATTAAATCTTGTATCAATTCTAAACCAACATTTATGTAATATAACTAACACTATAAACATAAATAATCTAATACTTATAAACTATTCTTTGAAGTTAATTTACAATATATCTTACAGATAAATCATACATTAAAATTTACGTACTTCATATGTAGAAGCATATAAAATTTAAATTACAGCAATTGTGTAACTTGTGAATATGTCAATTATTTATTATATCTTTCATTTTACATTTAGCACATTCAGTAGAACTTGTAATAGTTATATAAGTAATATGTTGTTCATATAAGATCTACCGAATAAACTGAATATAAAATAAAGCATATAATAGATAACATAACAGTTAATTACACAATTGTCCTAAAATAAACTTACGGGCTAATAGATACAAACTATTTTTATAAACCAATTTACTATAACTAAAGGATAACTAAAGTATGTTACACAAGTTCTTCTACCTTCTTTCTTGCATTTATGCACGATGAGAAGTGCCAGGCAATGTTCCTTACTCTTTGCCTGTGAAACCTGCACACAGAAAAAATACATTAATAAGTATGTAACAGGAGAAAGATTATTAAGAGATATTTAGAGAAAGAAGAAAGAAAGGAGGGGCAAGCCAGAAGCATAAAAAGGAGAGGATTATTTGAAAAGGAATGGAATGCTTCAAGTATGAGTGACTTTGGCAAAAGCGGAAGTAAAGGAATTGACGGAGATCCTCAAAAGTAGAGTCAATTAAATACAACAGCAGGAACAAGACAGAAAAATAGGGAAAGCAAGATACAATGATACGTTTAAATATATTAGAACATCAACACTACTATGGTACTTGAGTAAAAACGGACGAAGGCGCAATTGACAATTAACAACGCAGGTGCGAGATCCAAAAGCATTAAAGGATGAAATAAATATTGGGAGAAGAAAAAGGATAAAAGATGTGACCTGTGCAAACAAAAATTTGGAACGTAAGAGCATCTGCTAACAAAATGTACGGAAAAAGATACAATAAGTCATAAAAATAACTTAGGAATTTGTAATTAAACAGGAAGGAACGGAAAAGATTTATAATAGATGTGCGATAAAGAGATAAGAAATAGTGTAATACGTAAGGCAGAGAAGGTATGAAAAGGAAGAGCGGAACGGAAGATGAGAGTGCAAGAGATAGTATTGTAAAGATAGGTTATATGTACACTAACCAAACTTTCATTCCTGTGAGACCGAAATAAAGAATAATACCACTATTAGTATGTATTTATTAAGCCCTGGAAAATTTATTTAAAGGAAAAAATATTGACAAATACATTTACCCGTGCTAAAGAGTGCTTGATTGTTGTAGAATATAATGAACAATGGAACTTGCAATGTTACCGTACATATTAATTTTTATGTAGATTGAAACACTGTGTTTGCTGACACTTTATTGATATGTAAAAGAGTGTACGAAACGGTTTTCGAGGATTATTAACTTAATTGGATGAATGAAGACATAAATAACCAAATTTTATGAACATTATCGCACCGCTACTTATAAACAAGTGCTTGAATTTACGTACCACTCGCATCCCTGTCTTACCTACACTCAAAGTGGGCTTTAATTTCGCCATCTATACAGAACTGCTCGAAACTGTATATATCTCTGCTTTATCTCGAGTCATTAGTATCGCCATCTATACAGATGTGACTAAAACTATTCGGGTCTCTGCCATATCTACACTTATGGTAAGTAAGGGATGTGAGTAGTTTCAATGCGTTCTATATAGATGTGACTACCATAGCAAGCGCGAGTGGTTTCAAGGAGTTCTGTATAGATGGCGAAACCATAGCAGGCAAAGTAGATATGGCAGAGACCCGCGTGGATTCAAGCACCGACGAGATATAGGAATAGACAAGACATGCAATGCATTTTTTCGGCCACGATTTCTGGGACGCCGCGTCCCATTACCATTTCCGTGTCACTCGCAACGTTACCCACAGATTATTGAAAACGATGCGAAAATTGAATAATTTTAAAGAATTCTTTTGTTCTTTGCCGCAATGAAAGGCAACAAAGGATATGAAACATTTAATGTTAATTAAAAATCTTTTAATTAAAGAAACACATGTTAACAAGTTTTCTTATTTCAATTGTACTATCAATAAATGACATAATTTTTAAAGTTATACTTTACATTATTTTCTGATAAATTACCAAACAAAAATTGAGCCAAGAGATGTATATTGTTTTAACACCCAAACAATAAAGTTGCCACAATGAAAAAGATAATGACGATAATTGTATACTACAATTGTTAATTGTATAATTACTAGACAAATTCTTTCATTATCTTTTTCATTGGAGCAATTTTATCATTAATGAAAGACGCAATTTCTTATTTATATTCAACTAATAACAATAACGAAGTAAATTATTTACTAATATAAGACAATTCCTGGGATAAACGTGTCTGCAAACGATTAGTGTTCGTATTCGATCCCGAGCGAAGTGTACTAATCGAGATTTTTCTGAAAATATATGATACCAAATTAATAATTGGAGTAAAATTTATACTCCGATTCGGAGTAGGTCCAAGGATTGGTGGCGATGTCTCGGCAAGCATTAATTGGGGATATGAACGAACACTGAGCGGCCATTATTGTACATTGTATCCTAAGTACAATACGCAGTCAATTCGCTCGAATTATTTTCCGCATAATTATCAAACGTCGGTTAAACGTTTAATAATTATACGATAAATAATTGATTGCCCGGGTCTCACCACGTGGAGGTTACTGCGCATGGAGACCCACCCTAGCCACGGCCCTTCCACCCTCCAATTACGCGAAAACTAATTCTAATATAACATGTGACAAAGAAAAATCTCCTATTATTGTCAATTTGTAGAACGTTCAGTAATTCATCGTAGTACAAGTAAGACAACAAGAGGAGTAGTTGGAAAATTCACGACCGAAAGCTAAATGGAATATCAGAAGGAAACCTGAAAGAAAATCTGCAAGAGAATTCACGTTCCTGAAATAAAACTGTCTTAAAAATATATCCTATGATCTTAAAAACTAGACAACGAAATATTATTGCAGCGGTGAACACTGCGGGCTTAAAAGCTAAGACATAACTTAAAAATAAACCCTACTTTCTTAAATTTTAGATTAGATTCGAATACGCCCTGCCTGACTAAAGAGCTAACTTAAGCCTAGAATAATATCCTATCTACATAGGACTGTAATAGATACTATCCCATACTCATGTAGGTATGAGTATACATATACTTAAATCCTCTTCGGTTAGTCCGTATTAATCTCTCGTGGTCCATGGTGTCCTAGAACAGACAGAAACCCGAACCAAAAAATTGCAGCACCTGCCTACAATATTTGGTTTTATAAACCCTGCCTAATTAAAACTCTAAGAATTTCAATTCGTGTAAAACCTGCCTGTATAAAGTTCTAAGGTTGTGTGTTGAGACAAATCCTACCTACATAAAGAGCTAAAAGTATTGTTCGATTTATATTTGGGCCTGCCTAATTAATTGTCTAACACCTGTAATTAGTTAATAAGGACAGGGGTTTGGGGCAGGGATGGGGTGAGGGTATGTTCGTATTATACATTGTTTCATGAATGCTCTTCTTTTCAATGCTTCTGAAACATGCACAAACTCGAAATAATTAGTAAAGCATTATAAGAATGAATTAAACTCACAAATTGGATCGACGCGGCTGGCTCTTTAATTTTAAAGATTCCAATCGAGTCTTTGATAATATTTCTGGATCTGTATTCCATATATTCCACCCTTGAGCCTCTGACGTATGTACTTATGTTTGTTTAATATAGCATATTTGGGTTCATCTGTGAATCTGTAACAATCTCAAGCATTGGATTAGTGACATCCCCAAGCCTGCCCATTTTATATCGAAATGAAGCTGCTTTTAATTCGTAATAACTGAATTTTAGCGCAGTTAATAAATCAGAATTGATATGAAAAATGCTGCTATTTTTTGTTAACAATAGTTAATTGGATTTCGGCCAAAGTGATATATTCTTTTGTACGTTCTAGATCAAACTGAATGGTGGTATCACGTTCATTAAAAACTTCAAAATGAAGTAGTCACATTTCACTACAATTGATTCTATTTTGCTTCAACAAAGAAGCGACAAACGATTATTCGGAAGAAAAATATCAAACTTCAACTATCACCATGCCGAGACCCAACTACTGCCAATAACGTTTTTCGTGCAAGGATTTTTGTTTAAACATTTACGGATATCGCGAGTGAATTTCAATTTCTACAAAGCAAGCTCGAAAAGTTATAAAAATTGGCTCTACTAAAGAAAAGGGTAAGATAGAATTGCAACAATTAAGAGGAAATATTTAAGAGTTAAACTCCAATAATGAACAGTCACTAGTATTAACTCTAATTTAAATCTACTATCTAGAATTATTATAAATTTATCAAAGATTCTGCAAATTATATCTGTTTTTTACTTTGCTCTTTTTCTTTTCTTCTTCTTTCTTTTCTTTTCTTTTCTTTTCTTTTCTTTGTTCTTTTTCTTTTCTTTTCTTTTCTTTGATTTATTTTCTTTTTCATTTCTTTTCATTTCGTTCACACAGTAATTTACTAATATGTATGCAAATTTTTAGCAGTACTTCCATCAACAGACATTCCAGGTAGTATAATTATTAAGAAAAATAAAATAAAAAGAAAGGCAAATATAAAACGCTTGAAAGAAGAAGTTCCTGGTTCAGGAACAGGCTTCCAATTGGAAGCAGATGGGGACTAGTAGTCGCAACTCTACTTAAAAACGCGATCTTTAATCAACGCAACGCTAACTGGAACTCGCGATACAATCATTTCGCAACACTATTTATTAAGACTAATAGAAAGCAAACAGTAAATTATATGTACTATCCAAAATTAAGCAAATTGAAGATCCTCTGAAAAATGAACTGAAAGTTCCAATACGCGAAAACAATTTCCGCAACACTAGAAACTCAAATGTAAAGTGTATTATAAAATACTACAATTTAACTAGCAATAAGAATAGCAATAAGTGGCATTCAACGCAACTCCAACTCGACCCGTTCGCAAGTTTTTCGCAACTCTAAAGCAACGCGATATTTTTGGGAGGGCTGTATCGTTGGGCCGGAATGTGCATCGGCCAAGTACAAATAAAAATTCTACAAATGAAAATGCAAGCACAGTGACAAAGTAGTAACACAGAATGATTCCCCATTCTTAAAAAGAATGGGGAGCCATTAGTAGTTGCCCTCTTGAGTGACAGTTTGTCGGGCCTCTTCGGCATATAGCCTCTCCATTTCGTCGGACCCAAGGGTCAGCTGAAACTTAAACTAGGCTCGAGACTCTAATCGGAAACCAAGGAAAAACTTATAAAGGTGAAATAAAGAGTTTGAATCGCGGAGCTAAATGGAACACACGTGGCCGAAAGGCGATCAAATAAAATCGTAAAATTGTGATTACGGAAAATCACATAGATTACGATTAAAATTGTAATCGTTCTTCGTTCACACGTGCAGCCTCGAGCATAATGTAACGCGTTTCGTTTCGGAGCCTAAATCGCGACCACGACCGCGAAGGATTCGAAAAATCGATAGGCAAAGCCAGAGGCGAACGCATTTTCGTTCGCGCCACAGCTTCACCGTCGACTTTTCAAATCAGATTTCCTGAAACAGGTTGAACACGCGAAATAGTGCCTACCCGATCGGAGACTGTGTCAACCTGCCCGGCCCTACCTACTTATGTCTATCAATCACACCAGAAAGTATGCTACCTATCCTACCTGGACCTATATTTAAAAAATGGCAAACAAACACACCAACACACGACACTCCACGGTTCTCAGTCAAACACTTGGGCGCAAAAGCCTACACTAGGGAGGCGTCCCGGGACACCCCCGACACCCAAGTGCTGTCGCACAACTTGCACACTCTAATGTACGTACCATTTTTCTGAAATCGACTGACAGTGGCTGGGATCTCTGCGTTCACGTGGAAAAAACCACGTCGCGGTTGAGATATTTAATAGATATTTAATAAAATAATTAAATAGCACCGATACAAGAGGTACTTGATAGCAATTGATAAGTATATTCAATTCTTTTTTGGCATTTGGCCTCTGTCATCTTAAATGACAAAAACTTCGTGCCCAAGTATAGTAGGAATTATTGAAGCAAATAATACTAAAAATGATGTCTGTTTTAAATTGATGGACATCTTATCTTGGTCATAGTAGCTACATTTTAATACGGAACGACGCAAATCCACAGCCTAACCACACACACAATGCGGATATTACGTCGTGCACGATACACCAACGCACTGTCAGTCGCCAACAATAAATCATTTTATGGCTTATAAACTAAAAAATATCATCGTGCTCTACCACCGTTTTCCCACCCAAGTAGCACCGGGGCACGTGAGTGGGATCCGGGCAGTGAACACGGAAAGGGTTAAACCTGAAAATCCTCGTCTAAAAAGATGATAAGGACATACTGATTTTCTAACGGGCTAAAATACATATATATGTACAACAGATCTATATATGATTCTATTTTATTGAAGAGAAAATTAAATGACTCTACTTTATTAGAAAAATTGTGCAATGACTCTACTATATTAGAAAAATTATGCAGTGACTCTACTTTATTAGAAAAATTATTCAAAGACTCTACGTTAATAGAGAAATTATTCAACGACTCTACTTTAATATACTTTGAATTAAATTGAAACATCCTCGGGCGTTCCCGTTATCAAAGCATTGATTCTAAAACGCAAGATTGCTTTAAAAGTTGATTGCCTTGATTTCGAAAACTACCCGTTCGCGTATTGTCTTCTTGTACATTCAGGTTTAATTAACATTTTGTACGGAAACAATGAACGTATCGATATCTTTAAACGCTAAAGACTAATATGGATATCGAATAATAAAATTATTCGATAGTTCCAACAAATTGATAAGGTAAATGAGTACCTTCACTTTACATATTATCAAAGTAGAAAAAGATGAAATACTACACTCTTACTAACAGCAATAATTATGCAATTTATTCTAACTGTGCAGTCATTGCAATTGACAAGTAAACGAAGTCGAATGGTATTCGACTTCTCCCTTACAAACTAATGCACGTAGAATACTGGACGTTACTTTATATTCATTAAATAATTCATAACTATTTAAATATCGTTTCATAGGTATTCAATTAAATACTCTATTATAAAAAGATATATAGTGATATATTTTGTACTAAATATGATCTGTTTTAAAATTATCAAGCTATTTAAAAACGCGTTGTACAAGAAGACCTATCCTCACATAATATAAAGCAGTAAAGAAGTTACTACTCATGAGTATATTTCCATATACCCATGGTCACAGTGCTTGCCAGAAAAATCTACGTAATTACAACCAGTCACCCGTGTCGGTTCGGACCTTTCGTCCTGCGACATGATTGAGTGACCAGAGGAACTTTAAAGCATGCCACTCACCGGTTACAGACTCACCAGGTGTGCGGTCAAGCTCGTCGCCATCGAAGCCATGGAAGCTGCTGAAACATTCAAAAAGTGCAAACAACATTAAAATCTATGTATTTTCAGTACTTTTGGAATGTGTTAATTATCAATGATTATTGCAATACAAGATTAAAGAACGAAGGAGATACTTACTCGTCAAATTGATGGCTGAAAGCCCGAACTCGCTGAACAGGACACTGACTCTAATGGAACACTTATGATTGACGAACAAAGTGATTCTAATTTCGCGACAGTATTTCTACTGTTTTTGTGACTGCTACCGAGCAGCCCGCGAGTCCTCGGCTCAGAGTCTGGACAGTAAAACGACTTAGCATCGAGACCAGTTTCGATTCCGAGCCACAGAAATCATTAAGGCACGGATATGCAAAACCACAACCACGATTCTAGATTATGACCCGTATGCCTTCTGCCACCCCAAGGTGTGCTTGGCGTGGTCTAACACATAGGAATTTCCTACTAGGCGGGCCAAAGTGTCCAGAAAAGCAATCACAGCCCCACACACCGCCCCCCGATGACACTGCAACCCGGATATTGCAAGAACCGCGACCACGATTCCAGAATGGTGGATGACCTACCCAAATTAGAGATTATATGTGGTCTAACAGAGGGCCTCGTGACCAGGGTCCAGAACCACAATCACGCCCCCGCACATCGTAACTCGCTGACACTAAGTCCCTAACCATCAGTCCTCCGAGCCGAGAACGGAAAAGGAAACGGAATAATTGTGATCGACGAACAAAGTGACTCTATTTTTCGCGAGAGTATTATTTCGGAGCAAACACTGACTCTAATTTCGCGTCTCTTTACTGTTATTTATGTTGAATTATTATTAAGAGCGGCTGCGCTCAAAAAATAATAAAAAGAACTTTGACGGAACAAGCACTGACTCTACCAACCGCATTGCGCGCGGCCAACAATATCGTTATGGTGATACAATTGAGCCCATGGCAGCTTCTGAAACATTCAAAAGAACAGACAACATTGAAATCTTTGCGTTTTGAGTACTTTTCGATCATGATAATTATCAAAGACCATTGTAAAATAAGATTAAAGAAATACAGAGATACTTACTCTTCGAGTTGATGGATGAGTGCCCGAACTCGCCGAACTGCATCGGTGCTGACTCTAATACCGGAATACTTATTGCGAAAGAAAAAAAAATAAAATAAAAGACTACTATCGCGCACGTCAATTGTGATCGACGAACAAAGTGACTCTAATTTCGCGAGAGCAATATTTCGAAGCAAACACTGACTCCACTTTCGCGTATCTTTACTGTTATTTATATTTAGTTATAATTATTATGAGCGGTTTCGCTCTAAAAACAATAAAAAGAACTTTGACGGAGCAAGCACTGACTCTACTGACCGCATTGCGCGCGGTCATCAAAATTTTCTGAAAGAGAATCTGTACAAGTTAGTAAATAGGGTGAGGAGGTAGAAATTGAAGCAATACACATTTGATTTTATTTATCTCTTTCTTATTTCTTCATCCTGTCAAACGTCTGTTGAGGAAATACTGCTTTGTTTTAATAAAGTACTACCGTATTATTATTCTGATTTAATTACTGTTAATTGTCTATTCAACATATACTATTATAGATTAATATAAATGATTTATCAAAAGCATACTGTGACTGTTCTTTGCCCGAGTTTTAAAGGTGATCATGATCTTAGTAAGTAAGCAATATCGCGCATTTATAAGTTCTCGTAGCTGCTTGTAGAAATCAAGACTCGAAACTATTTATCATGCTTCAGGTGCATGGCAACCAGTACGTACGTACGCGGGCAATCCTGCATCGAAAACACAATTTGACCGTACTTGTGCAAAGTCACAGAGATATTAAAAGTTTTTAATAAATACTAGTGAAGCTATAACAGAAATCGCGACCGATATGCAGCGAAACATGAAAGTATTTCAATTTTTCGTTTAGAATTAATGAAATTTGCAGACTCTAGTTTCAATCGCGAGTGGCATATTGGAAGTTCTATTTAAAATGTTTAAATTGTTCAATAACTTTCAACCGAAAGAAAAGAACTTGAGCCAAAATCCAATCGCCAGATAACAAGAAATATACGTAAACCGTTTGGATAATAAGTTAAATGTTACCAATCCTTCATCATAGGTCATCGGACTGATTGTTATGCATCGCAGTAATTGTATCTCAATACGCCATTCCTGCAGCCTCAATATATTATCCTCCACCAACCAATCACCCATTGTACCTGCAACAAAAAGAAAAGCAATGTGATAAACCTGTGCTAAAATCAGAATCGAATTCAAAGTTGCGAAAGAATATGTAAGTGACATTGCAAAGAAAATAAACGCAACCTTAACACCGCATCGAATCCGAATAATCGTGTAATAAAATATAATAAATATTCAAAGAACCGTTTAAACTAATAAATTAATTAACCCGATATTTCAATAAACGACTAGTTATCGCGAATCAAAAAATCGGTGGTACCGGATGACCGGTCAAGCGTCCAGCAAAAGAGACTCGAGAAAGGGTTTAATGGATATCCACGATAGTCAAACGATTGTTAAATAAACGTGTATTAATTAATAGAAGGTAATAGACAAGCGTATGCGGTGATAAAGTAAACCCCGAGATGCTATTGTATTGTAAGCTGATGTACATATGTCGCTAACCTTCGACAGCATAGACGACCCGTACGGTACGACGCTTGAACTGATAGTGACACCGCGTGCGCCGCGCACCGGCATCCCCACTCCGCGACGCGCCGGCGCGTCGGTAACGCTCGGTCGCGCTCGGTGGTATTCGCAATTTTCGAACTCTTCGAAGGTCTCCGATCGCGGTCGTGCGTACTACTGTACTAAGGTCATACGTACTGAACTTTTTCGACTTCTGACCAATTTTTAGCTAAACCTACGATCCTAGGGTTGTACCTACTGAACTTTTACATTTTCTGACCATCTTTTAGTCGGACCTACGACTCTAGGGTCATGTCTACTGTGTACTTCTTCGGGTTCTGACCAACTTTTAGCTGAATCTACGATCCTAGGGTTGTACCTACTGGACTTTTACGTTTTCTGACCAACTTTTAGCCGGACCTACGACTCTAGGGTCGTCCCTACTGGACTTTACCGGCTTCTGAACAACTTTTAGCTGAACCTACGATCCTAGGGTTATACCTACTGGACTTTTACGTTTTCTGACCAACTTTTAGCCGGATCGACGGCTCTAGGATCGTGTCTATTGTACTTCTTCGGGTTCTGACCGACTTATAGCTGTATCTACGATCCCAGAGTTGTACCTACTGGACTTTTACGTTTTCTGACCAACTTTTAGCCGGACCTACGACTTTAGGGTCGTGCCTATTGAACTTCTGCGGGTTCTGATTAAGTTTTAGCTGGACCTACGATCCTCGTTAAAGAATTCTTTTGTTATTTGCTGCGCAATGAAAGCGGGACAGCACAGGCGGGACGCTTGACGTGACACTGTCAATTTCATTGCCCCGATGCATCGCGATGTGGTTTCGACTCAACTCGAGCCGAGCCGAAGTGCATCGCGCGACCAGGCACCGTAGCTCAATTTTTCTACCGAAACGTTGCTCGAGAAAAAGCTGTCCTGATCCCCTCAAAGCATTTACATATATTCACACAATCGCATGAATCCCGTCCCCCCTACTTTAGTAAATAATAGTTCTTCAAGTGATCACTGCCCATGAGCAGAGGACGCTCAAATCAACGTGGGATTTCTGAGTCGGTATGGCCGTCACGTTGGGCCACGAAAGTCCATAAGATGTCCTGTCTATTCTTATATCTCGTCTGTGCCTTAGATACCCAGAAATTCGGGCCGAAAAAATACATTGCATGTGTTCAAGACATTTTACAGCCCCAGTGTCATTTCCATGTCACTGACAACGTTACCAACAATTTTGTAAAAAGCAATGTTAATTATAAATTTTATATCTCGACTCGTGGTGGTTATTTGTTAATCTATAAGGATAGATATAGGATTCCTCCATCTCGTCGTTGGTACGATGTATCCATATATTTTATGGGGCTCTAGAGCCCCAGTACCATTTCGATGTCACTCGCAACATTACTAACAGATCGTGTCGCAAAAAAAAGCATTGGATTTGTGGCCTATCGTGCATCTTGTCTATGTCCATTCTGTATGTAGACTGGGTAACATCCTGAATTTGATGTTAAGTAACATTCGAGTGTTTAATTAAAGCGAATTGAAATATATTTATTAGTGATGGTTGTATTATTGCGAGGTTGCATTTTAAGTCAAAGGAAACTATTCACACAAAATGTCATTTTGTTCAAACGTATAATTGCAAATAATGCATATAACTATGATGATAAGGTTAGAAAGTGCAAATATGTTCTTCTTTATTTATATTAAATATTTGGTAAGCTTATGTAACTATTCTAATTTCGTAAGTATTATTCTAATACACTTTCCGTGATATGCATATATTACTAATACACTTTTGACATACTGTAATACAATAGTTGTAATATTTGTTTTTTATTATTTCAGAAATTTGCAACAAATTTGCCGCCAGTGAGGCATTCTTCTTCCGATAGCAAGGAAAATGATGGAAGAGAGTTAATATACTCCGGAATATTAATGAAGAATCTTCGTAACTTGAAACTGTTATCATTAGTATCATCAAGCACAACGATATTATTTCAACCTCTATTTTATATGAAACTGTTGGAAGAAGACAGTTCAGCAAGTCTTGGCGTTATATGTGCATTTATCAATTTTATTGGTGTGGGTACACCATTAATAATATATTTATTTACAAAGAGATACGTCATTGAATTGTATCATAGACCTAAAGACGATAAATACATTGCCAAAGTATATAATTTCTTCTTCAAAAAGAAAGAGGTATTTATACCTTGTTGAAATTATTTTCTACTCAATTAATTGTTACTCCTATAATAATGGTTACATGTACATTTTAGATTGTATTCACCCCAGATGACGTAGATGTGCCAGCCCGGGACGCAATGTTTGTAACATGCAATGTGCATAAATCTCCATTGCTGTTTGATGAAAATACTTTTATAGATCGGAAACATTTTTTCATTATCATGGGATATAACAAACCGGTAGATTTTGAAGTGGAAAAATTAACTGTACGGTCAATCAACCAACCTGAGGTTATTGACAGTAGTCGACAGATAGAAAATAAAAGTAATAGCGTGTAATAATACGACATTCGTTTCATTTATTATACAGTGTTCGAATCGAAAAATTTTATACATCGTTCCGGAGTACTACATAAATTGCTAGGTACAAAATATATACAATGCATTATGTAGAGATTGTATACTCAAAAATACAGTACCAAATTACTAGAACGTACCATGATTGAACTTCTCCAATTCTTTCTCTTTCGTCTATGAAATTTCTACAGTGTTACAAATTTTCAGTCGAAGTTTATAATTTACCTTATTCATTACTCTTTAATACATACAATCCGCAAGTAAAACATATCACCGATAAAATTAACGGAATACTCGGCGCTTCAATTTTGAGAACCTAATAAAAAGTACAGATAAAAGATAGAGCTTAATATAAAGAGACAAATATGTTTTTATCACCGTAATTTGGTAACCGTGCAAGAATGGCGGATACATTATTAAAGAGATCACAGATTATAATCATACTCTTTGAATTAATTTCAAAGGTACAAGCGAAACATTTATCCCGAGTCAATTGTACAATCACTGTACACTAAGCTGGAAGCAAGTCAAAATCGTCTGAAACGTGTACCATTGGGACGTGCATATGTTCAATTTGAGGCGTTGCTTTAAATTCACATAAACCAACTTCTTTTAATTTCCATTCCCAATCCATTCTCTGTACAGCGTGTAGCGATTCCGCCTCATTGTGATGCCTAAGCAGCATTGTTTCCTAAAATAATATTTTCTGTTTCAATTTCCTGTTCGAATTTTTATAGGATCAAATTTAATAGCTGTAGTAATTGTGGCGTTGAAATGTTAAATGATGTAAATGCCAAAAGTGAACATTTTTTGAATTTTTTCACTGAAAATATGACCTTTTCTGTTTCGAACTTACGTCATTTACAATTTGAACCACACAATTCTCAGTGTACTACGTCTTTTTAAACTGATATGTCTAAAAAGAAACTTATCTGTCGGTTTTTACGTAATAAAACTTCATATAACCTGAATCATGAAAGACGATGCAACGATCGATACGTGTCTGAAGGATAATTCAGGTACAAATAATGCCATAGAAACTGTATGATTTTTACCTTAATTTTTTCCCATTTGTCATCTACGTCTTGTAGCCAGCTCAAAAATAATCTGCCATTATATCTACTTCTTGCATTTCTGTCCTTCTCTTCTTGTTCGGGAGTAATAACATTATACACTTCTTCGTCCTTCAATATCGTACAAACAGAAAAGGGGAGGGACTGATTAGCTAGAGCTCTAGCAGCTCTACCATGGACTCTGAGAATTTCCTGTTCCACCGACAAAACTAGCTTCTCCTTTTCAACAACGTGCTGCATTCTAAGGCGGTATCTCTCTTTTTCTTGTTCAACATATAAATCTTTCATAGCGCCTTGCAAGCCGACCGGGGGATTAACGTTTGGTTCTTTGTTTGCATTTCCAGCTAACACGTATGTACAACGATTCATTAAATAATCCTTGAAACCTTGAGGTGGCTTTGGTTGAACCGGGAAAAGGCCTTTTCTTCTACGTTCAATCTGAAATAAGTAAAAAATATAACGCTATAGTCTTCTACTTAACTTCCATAAATAATTTATTATATGTATTAATATTGTTTGTAATACGAACCTGTTTCCTTATATTTAAAAACAACTGGTAACAATTAGTAATTGGTTGATCGTGTGGATGAACTTCTGGGCCTGTATTCGCTGTTTCAGATGTTTCATTCGAGGCAGCTGTAGCAGCTTGTTGTGATTCTTTATTGGGTTTCATTTTTCTTTTCCTCGGATGCAGTTCAACAGCTGGTGCTGATGTGCCCGAGTTGGATGCCGTTGAAGAGGTAGTTGATAAAGAGTTTTCTGAATTCTCAGTGCTGTTATCTTTCTGGCATTTTCCACCAGTTTCGTTGCTCTTTTCCGATTTTTCCGTTATGACATTGGTCTTCGAAGAAATGCTATTAGTCGAACCGTCTGCCGACGTACTTTTGTTTAATTCGGAACCAGTTGTTTCTGGTGGTGGTGAATGATGCCGCTGTTGCGGGGACGAATTATTAGAACGATCCGTGGAAGCGGAAACTGGTAACGGAGACGAGTTCGAATAATTTCCGTTACCACCAGAGGAGGAGTTTTCCTTCATGGTAGCTGCACCATTACTACCATTCCCAGACCTATGAGAACTTCTGAGCACTCTTTGATGATGCGTCGATCTTTCTTCCCCATGCAGAGCCCCAGTAAAATCTTTTTTATCTTCGTTTTTCGTACCACTTCCGTTTTCTGTGGGGCTTGTCGTGCCACTGTTGGATTGATTTTGGTCTTTATCGGTTGAATCGTTACTGTTGGAACTGGCGACTACATAGGGTAACTGATGATTCCTATTGGACGTGCTTTTGCCATTTCTGTTGCCTTGTTCTTGTTCGGATGTGGTACTCTGAGGAATAACTATTTTTAAAGGCGGTACTTTGGGAGCGGAATTGGAATCGGAACCTTTCGAACGGTCGTCCTCGCCGTCAGACTCGAGTGGTGCTGGTGTAGTTGTTTTATTATTTGCTGTTGAACCGGAAGGATTTGAAGGCTTTGGGCTGCTTGCCATTGTAGCGGTGCTTGGACTTTTTCTGTCCGCGTTAATCGAGCTTGCACTTTGATTGCTTTTGCCGGAAGTTGTTCCAGTCCCTTGTTTACCCGACTTTGTGCACTGCAAAAAAGAAATGCATACATTAAGCTTTAATTATTTAATTCATTGGAATTTTATGATACCGTAATTAATAAAATTCAAGTGCAACTCCCAAATTTCCCGAATTCCCAAAAATACGATTGCAACGATAAAAAAGAAATTAAAGCCAGTGGTCACTTCAGGACCATTTTACTATGCGCAATCAAACGACTTTTAATATGAATTACGACGTGGAAGAAACAGAAATATAGGCTGGCGAAGAAAAAATTTTGACTTTTAAATTACTTTAATCTTATCTACCCAGGGTAATTTCTTGAACAGCTTCGATTAGAGTCATATTACATGAAGAATATTATAATGCCTTACTAACTTCAACAGG
This sequence comes from Nomada ferruginata, assembly GCA_963583965.1. NCBI lineage: Eukaryota > Metazoa > Arthropoda > Insecta > Hymenoptera > Apidae > Nomada > Nomada ferruginata. Next base: position 18,459,092 of record OY757213.1, read on the forward strand.
AAATAACATTGAATGGTTATCCAGTCCTCCAACTATGTATGTCTTTGTTTACCATGAATAAAACATACGGTAAAAAATTTTAATAAACCGTGGCAAACGTACTTTTTCACCTGCATTCCCGGCATTTCTACCAGTGCTTTGTCTTCCGGCGTTGTTGCCTTTTATGTTCTCTTTCACAGGCTCCGATTCTTTTCGTTTCTTTCTTCTATTCTCTTCGTCTTGTTCTTCGGTATTGTCACTTTCAAACGAGCGTTTAGAAGAAGGCGACGCTGAAACTGCAGGAGCATCGTCGGCAGTAATCGATGTGGTCGTTGTTTCGCCAGAAGATGTTGTAGCACTACCAGCGGCAGACACGTTGTTACCACTACTCTGAGCAGCTTGACTACCCGTAGATTTGGTTCCATCTTTGTCTTTCTCTGGATTCGGATTCGGTGATGAGCTCGAGCCTCTAACCGGTGTTGGCTCTTTTGAACTCTTGAACTCGTACACGTCACCACTGTCCCCAGCAGCCGATGTATTTCCAGAGACACTGGGGCCCGTGGCGGCATTCGCGGTCCCTGACGAGACGTTTGAGGACGTCTTCGACGATGTTTCCATTTGACCTTGGTTCTGCAAGCATTATTTGTTTTATTAAAATATATTTCAATTTAGTGCGCGCAATGTGTATGAACAATTTTGATATTTGTTTTATGAGTCACCAAAGAGGGAAAATGTACTGTAATTTTTAAAGAAGCCCCATTAAAGTTTACATCGGGGCATATTTTATTGTTTGTTCAAATGATTGTACATAGGGTTCAATTTAAAGCCAAACAATGATGTATTGTTTCCCGCTCGAACTGTGTAGTGATTGCTTTAAAAGAATTACTTTCTCGAGGTACACACAATGAGTGGGGTTGATTTGACCTGGGACAATCTATGTATTTTTGAGAAATTACTTTTAAGGGAGGAAGGACAATACAAAATATTTATAAAATAGTCTTTGACCATTTATAGTTATAAATTATCCTAAAGTATAAGAAACAATAAACGCATAAATTAACCCATTTATTATCACGTAAAATGTAATTATTTTTCCTCGACTTATTCTCACGTTATCGTGTACCGTTTGCGGACTTCTTTACATACATATAATGCCTATCGGCATACTTTACTACAGTGACCTCAGTGACGCCTGCTAATCAACGCGCACCTTCGAGACACTCATACTTTGTTAGTAACGCACGTCTGACAATGAGTCGGTGAGAAAATGAATTCTTCTTACGTTTCAAAAAAGATTCAAGACTGCCCTCGTTGTAGTTAATAATAATATATAATAACTCTAACTTAGAGCAATTTTTATTTCAAACTGTGTATTAAAAACTTCGTTCAAGTCGTTCGACTTTCGAATGCCAATCAATTATTCTCAATTCCTACATATACATCAATTTGGCATCAGTCAAAGATACATCGCCCAAATTTAATTAACTGTCTATTCTCAATGTACCTCTCTTTTATCGTTGAACCAAACCGATTCCAAACAAGAGTCCAGATCCATGCAATCGCGCATTGCTCTGACGTCGACCCACTACAGTACCAATGTTCTATACGTATACAGGGTCTACACCATTTATCTCGGAACCCGTGCGCGCGCGAACTTGTGTAAATGGCAACAGCGCAAGAATGTATTAAACGACTTGTTAATTAAATTGTTATTCACGAATAACGAATAATTACACATTATTCTTAATTTAAGACGATGTAACATTTGCCATACGTTTCCCCCGATACCTTCGATGCCCCCGATCACAACCGAGCGCAGTTGAGAGGTACGCGCCTGAACGCGCGCTATACGGGCGCCCTGATTGGCCAGTGTTTTTCGTTAATAACTCAAAAACGAGGCTTCAAACAATATTTTGGTCATGGAAAAAGTTGTTCAGAATCACCTCAGCTACCCTCCATTTCCGGATACTTCACTAGTTAAGAGACACCCTGGATACAGTAGTCTCGATATAAGCGAAAGCCTCGGGACTGAACGTTCGCTTAGATCGGATACTTCCTACATTGTTTGAAAGCCGACAACGTCGAACGAAGAATAGGACGGCAAGTGGAGAAAAAGGAGCGAGCAGCTTCTCTTTTCTTTTCACTAGCTATCCTTTTCTGCGGTCGAAACTTATTACCGTTAATTAAGCCAGGAAATATAGTCCAAATTACATCGTGTTTGGTGTCATTTTAATCAGAAAAATGTCATCTATGTCTATGTGAAAGTTTCATAAGAAAAGGATGAGAAATAGTAAAGTTTCATCGTTGAATTAGTATTAGTTCACCGATATACCCAATCCGGGATCGCCTTACACTGACCGCCAAACGAACTTCATGATATCTCCAGGGGTATACCCCTCGATGGTGGGGATAAACTTTTCACTTATATCGGATACCACTTTCTCGCTTACATGGAGACCTTACTGTACACATATAATACCTGTGCATTCATGCCGCCCTGGCGGGAGTTAGTAGCGCCTCCTCCTTTCTTTTCATCCCTCGTTCCTCGCACCTGGTTGAGTCGAAGCGTCACCCTCGGCGAGCTTCCAGACTGCCCGGTTCCCGATCGATCGACTGTAGAGAACAAAACGTACGTTAATTACAAGAACAACTACCATATACGAAGGGTGTGACTTGCCACGAAACCAGTGTGTACTCTTCTGGCAATGACGGAGAGTAGGTACAAGACGATGGTCGAAGGAATCGGCAAGAGAGAAGGTGACTGGTGGAAGGCGATGAAGGAGGAGGAACAGTAGATGGGAAATGGAAGGGAGAGGGGGTATAGTAGTCGAAGAGGCAAGGACTGCGGCGGTAAAAGAGATTCACAGAGGAATGAGCCGCACTGCTTGCGATCATCGGGAGTATGGCCGTTAATCACGCGACCCCAGGGAGAACGAGTTCCACGACCAAAGTGGGAGGAAGGACTACATACTCTCGATCTGCGATCGATTCATTAGTAGCCTTTTACCGGACGATCGCGTTACAGGAAGGAGAGCTATTAAACTTTTCGTCGCTACAGTGCAGTGGCCAGCCCGGTAAGTCAAATTTCTGTATTTTTACTGCACATCCATCACATGTTCATTCGGCGCATGAAAGGATCCACCTCAAGATGCAATTACGTTCGCCATGTAATCACTGTGAGTACATTTTAACAGGCGAAGTTGGCCGGCAAAATTTACGAACCAAGCGGGTAAATGGATTTCACGGCGAGCAAATAATACCAAGCTTGCTCCGTAATTTCACGGTACAGTTGTTTCAAGAGATTCTAGGATACTGTGCAATCTTGAAAGCGACGCTGACGCAAGCCCTGCTCTCGACCAATATATGTGTAATTCAAACTACGAGTTAACACGACGCACAGTGATCCAAAACCGCAAAAACACGAACTAAATTCAATTTTTCGACCTCCTTGGAAATGTATGAAATTTTGGCATGCAAATGGATTGCCGCAGAGCACCGGTAATTGCACACCTTCAAAGGGGGGAAAAAATGTCTACTTTAGGACGATCCCATTTCTTTCTGAATTTTATATACTTTTATATACTTTTATATACTATATTTTCTTTACACAGTGGAGCTGACTCAAATCAGTTTATATATATTTTTAAAGAGTGTTCTTTCAGCTACAAGTACATGTAACATGAAAGGTATCTACGTATTTATACCCTTAGAAAAATACCTTTTCGCGAATCCCTAATTTTCCCCCGTTTTTCCACTTTAATGTGGTTTTTACAAGGGGGAGGGACAGTCGGGTATGTGATGAAGTTTACATAAAAGTATTTTTTACAACCTACTTAAGATGTATGCATAAAAATTTCTTGCAACTATTTGCAACTCCAAAAGTTATAACAATATGTGTGCAGTCACAACGCCGAAATTGGTCAACATTAGAACATGATATTCGGTATAGATCGGTAGAAAACAATATAATGATAAAACTTGTTGGGTTGCAGGAAACAAGGCCACTAGTAAAGAATGTTTTCTAAAAATTTTAATTAGTTCTGACAGTTTCATGAAACTATTGTCGCGTTGTGGAATTTCCCATATACATATTCGGGCAAATTGGTGAACCCTGATTCAACTATGAATTCCATTTTTTGAGGGTAATGTAAATCTAGTCATAAACCTTTTTCTTTTTTTCAACAATTTTTTATTTAATGTAAATTAATCTTTTTAAATAATTTTGTATTTTAAATCTTTTGCTAACATGTCCGTTCGATTAAATAACATCATAAACGCGCATTTGGATGTGTATATTCTACATCCCATTGTCGAACTATTTTCATATTAACTATTGTATACATGCAATTAAGTTTTTTTACAGATTATGAATCTCAATGATGAAATCAGTATTGTAAGAGTCGTTATATCGGCTGTAACAAATTTTATTTACTGCTGCCTGCAGTAACTACAGATCACAGAAAATATCAGAACCATTTCGACCAAGCAACATTTTATCAAATATTATTGTTCAAATAATTATAATAAGAGAATCATTTATCGCAATTATATTCTATAACTTAAGAACTACCTAAAATCGATCTATTCATAATGAATAATGTGTAAATAACAGTGCTATGAATCTATGTAGTTCGTGTTTTTACGGTAGCGGACCACTGTGCGACGTCACCATATAATTTCGGAATATGAATCAATACAGTAATACCGAAATGCATAAGAATATCGCGCAACATCAATTGTACAACAATCTGTTCGCGGTAAACGGGGTATTTTTATTAAGATCTCTTGGTCATTGATCGCTCCTCCACTTGCCGACCACTTTTGTCCCTCTCGCATGGTAGAGGGAATTGTGCCAATGAAACTTGGCGCTTGCGAATAGTGGATCCCAAAATACATCAACTCTATTAGTCAATGAATTCGTGGCTCTTCGCCCCTTTTACGACAAATGATGTAAGAAAATAACAGTGTCTCCTTATGCGGAGTAAATGTTTTGATATCCAAATAAGGAAATTGTGTTTAGCTTGATTTATGACTTGACAAAATATTACGCAAATACAACGAAGCAAGTCATTAAATATAAATTCCCACGAATCACTGAACACGAACGATCCAATGGAAGATTAACGTCGACAGATCAAATATTGAGAGTCGATAAGATAGTAAAAAATGTAATTTCAGGAAAGTACACACAAGCTGCTTGACTTTTTTCTCCTTGATATTTGATTAAAAATCAGTGGTCTCTCGCTGTATCGTTCCTGACCTTGCAAAACACGAACCCGAAGAGAGTTTTTATCCAGCGAGTAAAGATACCGCAAACTTTTTGACCGATAACCGTGCCCGTTTTATCGGGCCACGATAAGGATAATTGTACAACTGATGACATAAACTGACACACAACTGCCACGCCGTGCGAATCATAATTACAAAATCATCAGTTTATACGGGTATCATATGTCTGTTTGTTATAAGCAGTTCACATAAGTTAAATTTGAATTTATTACAACAATTCAGCTTACAAAAAAATGTACATATTAAACATGCAAGAAAAGCATGTAAGCACTAAAACCAAAGTAACCGTTTCGTTACTGAACTCAGCTGCAAAACAAGAGTTTTGCAATAGTAAATCGGCAAATTGAAATACCGATTCGAATCGTCTTATCGATTAGAACAATGATGAAATACAGTAATCCCTCGAACAACGCGGGGGTTAGGGACAGCAACTGACCGCGTAGAGTGAAATCCGTGTTGTCGTAGCCCCCCAACCCCGCCGCTTTCACCCCACACCATCACGCAAACAAGAACGGAAGATATACATACATACATAGATAGACACATTTATGTATGCGCGTATGCATATGTGTTTCTTATATTCAGTATCACATATACATATACATATACAGGAATGTATACATAAGTACATATATAGTATATAATTATACTACATTACATATATTATTTATGTATGCTACTATGTGTTTCGTATTTTCAGTGTTCCTTCCTATTCTGACGTATTCTAACGGTTTCCGTGGCCCGCTGTCGGTTTTTCTTTCCCGGACGATAGGAGTGGGGAAATCGGAAAAATTGGTAAATTTACTTTTTGCGGGCTATTTTATGGCAAGTTCGAAAGCCTTTCGTCGTCTGGTCGACACGAAGCCCGAGTCAGGAAACCCGATCAACAAGAGCTAGCCAGGTAACTTTGGCCGTCGATATGGTTCTTGCGACCAAACAGTTATCGTATGCATCGAGCAACTACATCGAATTCAAACAGATATCAAACTATTTAGAGAAGGAGATAAGAATGCATTTGTTTCTAGGCATAGAATAAATTAATTTGAAATAAATGTGTCCAGATTAAACAAAAAAAAATTGTCCAAAAGAAAATCCGCGTATAACCGAAACCGCGTTGTTCGAGGGATTACTGTATTTTAGAACGAGAATCAAGGTCAGCTAAGATACCACATCATAAAGTGTTGCTGTTTCCTCCTACGGTCTGTCGGTCGGTTTATATTGCGAGAGATTAGCATATCGCTCGAAATGGAGTTTAAAAGATTTCGCTACATTGAAAGTGAGCGCACAAAACACGGTGTATCGCGTTTCCAACATGTTCGGCGAAGTGCACGGGACAAAGTATATACGTAACCGGTTTTGATCCTCACTATACATGCACATTTAATTGCCGCTGTTAAATATGTCCTAGCCTTCGATTTAACTTCGTTAACAGCCCATATTCTCCTATAGATGATATTAACTCGATTTTCGCGTTAGTGCGTTTTATCGTGGTGAGAACGATACATGAATATTAATTACGGCAATAAATCATTCAGACACCTGTGCTTTATCCGTAGTGTCGGTTACGCTTGAAGCATTAAATAATCGTAACTTTCAATTTTAGACTAAAAAGGAATACACGTAAATAATCCGGGCAAGCTTGCTAGAAAATGGTGAGCTCTGTTGCAGCTATAACATAGACCCCTTTCGGAGGTGCGATCACCCTAGTGGTGTCGATGGACGCAGCCCGCGAGCGCAAACGTGTCCAATATACTTGCCAGTCAGCGCTCTCTCTCGCTCCGTACCTTCTTCCCGTTTTTCTCCCCTCCTAAGCGCACTCCTTTCTCTCTTACCTCGTACAAGTCTTCCTTTGTCTCTCTCACGATCGACAGCAACGACCAGCGTAGAGATGTGATCCAAGGTTCGGCACTCCTGTACGCGGGCGACGCTGTTTCAAGCTAGGTTAATGTCGAACTGGCGAACGAAACGACGCGACAGAAAGGTACACGTTAATTTAAGAAAGTTAGAACACGCGTCCAGCCACGTGGTCGTCAGTACATGCTACTAACGGTACTTTTGAGTCATCTGATAGTAGTCAAAAGGTTTCAGGTGTACACGTGCACATATCCGCTCGCGGGCCGACCACCGACTATCACAGACTGTAACGATACAGACTATCGTGACGATAGATCACTACCAAGAGAATAAAAGCGGAACAATAATGACGATTAAGCACGACGACAGACAACAGAACGATTCAGTAGCCGCAGCAGCAGCGTGTATACACTACTGTCGCTTGCACGGCTCCCACACAACGCGTCAGAGCGAAGGACACTGCCAGCTAAGAGAGAGAGAGAGAGAGAGGAACCGGTGTGCGACTGTGTCGCCGCGTCTCCGTCTCAACCAACTTCTAGCAGGCGCGGTACCGCATCGCGCGCACGATACCGACGCGTCAGTGCTTGGGAATGTCACGTTTAATTAAGTGCTGTTTCTGCAGCGGTTGCTATTATTACCGATTGGTGGTGATTACACGCTCACGCGTATCCGTACTGCACAGGAGCAACGCGTTATACCCAAATGCACGCGTGGTCGTGTATCACATGCATTTAACCCTTATATTGTGTTCGGATTTACGTGACCCAAATCTTGATTTTAGTCCAACATAATTTTTTATTTAAAAGTTAAAGAATTCCAAGTTTTAGGTAAATATAACATAATGCTTTGCATTTTGTCTACTTAGTATTATTTGTTAGTTTCTATTCTTTTTTCATTTTATTGTATTATTACTTTGGTTTTACTTCTATAATAAAGGGATTATGTTAAATAGACAATAGCGATAATAAAATACAAAATTATATTAATCTAAAATCAGGACCGAATCATATAGACCAGTACACAATATAAGGTATTAAGCACAAATAATGTTTATTTTACACCGGAGACCAAAATTTCTAGTAATTGTAACGGTATTAGCGGGAGATATTGCACAGGGTACCGGGAACTGGAGTAATGAGGAAGTACAGACGAGATGTAGGAATAGACAAATCACCTTATGAACATTCGTGGCCCAACGTGACTGCCATACCGACCTGGAACGACTGACTTGAGCGTTCTGTTATTATGAATAGCGGGCAGTTGAAGAACTATTATTTACTGAAGTTCTTAGGGCAAGTTGGATGTGATTGTGTGAATATAGGGGGTATTAGCTAGAATTACTTATTGGTTCAGCTAAAAGTTGGTACAGAAGCTGTAAAAGTCCAGTAGGTACAACTCTACTTCTGTGGATCTGACCGACTTATAGCTGAACGTACGATCATGGGGTTGTAGCTACTAGACTTCCGCTTAAATTTTCAATTTGTGCTATAGGGAGCGTTAACGCAGTTTTGTTTAATCTGTTGGTAATGTTGTCAGTGACATGGAAATGGGTAAGGGCTATTCAATACTCCGGGAATACGGGCCGAAGGAATACATTGTATGATTGGTTCATTCGTATATCTCCTCGGTGGAGGAAGTAAAAGAAAGATGTACATATTAAATTTCCGTTTCGAATTTGTATCCCCAGTGTATTTTATAATTTTTTGTTATGCTCCTGTGTACGCATGTATTTAAATAAAATTGTATTTATTCTATACATATCCATATGAATATTTGTATAGAGCTTGTTTTAGTTTACTTTACGAAATGATGATTTACATTTTTGTAGAAAATATGTATTGAGTATTTTAATAATTCTATTATTTGTAAAATACTTAGGATGAAATGTGAACTCAAGTAGTGCAGATTGGTGGTTCTTGTTACAAAGTTACCATCGTGTTATATTATTTCTTAAATTATAAACAAAAGTGGAGATAGGCGCAGAATTTTTCTATTATAAAGTCTACAACATTGTTGTACATTTGATAAAAAAAAACTGTTGCGTTACGTCGATAAATACGACTATCGTTGCGTCGGTAACACCAACACCAAAAACGTACCAATGATTGTCACTAAATAAATAGCATGAGTAAACGTAAGTTAAGTCTTGAATTTTATTAGAATTGTTTTCATAAATTTGTATCTTATGTCTCCAATATATTTCTTGCTCCAAAAGTTGTATATTACACTACTATTGGTATGTAAACAAATTTTCCAAATTCTTAACTAAAATTCAAAACTAAGCATCAATTTCACAGGCAAGTATGAAATATCAAAGATATATTGATGAAATTAAACACATAAGACCAACTATTTTTCTCCTTTTTGCAATGTAAAAGTATTATTTAAAAACATACTAGAACTTTTCTGAATACCAAGAGACTAACTATTAACACTAATTATTAGGTTAATTTTTAAGACATAGAACCCCGCAAATACAGCTGGATCAACGTGACTGTTATTTCTACAGCAATAATATGAGAATTTAATAATACTTGCAATTGTATTACACATATTCTTAATAACAGTTATTTAACAGATAATTGTTTTAAATGAAATCACAATTTTAGTATAAACATATTTATGAAAATATGTAATCTCTATGACATAATAACATGCGGTATTTAAAAACCATTTTAACATTTACAGTTAAAAATTAGTGCATGATATGAAAATGATTGCACACGAACTTACCTTTATTTTGCGGTGGTGTCCTCCGCATCTCACAGGGGGCTCCACTGTCCTCAGCAACGTGCGGTGCAGCGGCTGGTGCACTTCCGGTCGTACGTTGCTGCTGTTGTTGTAATTGGGAATGGTGATGTTGGTAAAGAGGCTGTTGTTCTTGTTCCTCGTTTGACGGCGCTGATGCACTCGTTTCAGCCGGAGAGCACGGACTATCAGAGGCAACAGTTGTACTTTCATCAGGTGAAGTCGCACCTGTAATATCTGTAGTCACAAATAAAATAGAAATAACTGCTTAATGGACGTGCTTTCTAAAAATTCGCAGGAAATAATTCACATGTCCAATTGTATGAATCAAAATACAGAAACAATGAAAACTCTGGCTCAAAGTAAATGTTCAACAGAATATGCACCACGGTCTCTATGCTTGAACTTTAGTTTGCCAATATTTTATGACAATTGACGTTTTCGGTATATTAGTTCAATACATTCATTCAGTGTTTATTTAGTTAGCAAACACAATACGAAAGACACTCAGAACACAGGACCTTCTCACTAATTTTCGATCCCAAGAAATAGAAATACACATTCTCAGCAGCGCGTATCAACTTGAGGTATTTGACTAGTATTCTTCACAGGTTTATATACGTGTATATGTACGACTAAAAAAGATTCCACTTGTTTCTTTCCTCACCCGTATTGTCAGTACAGTCTTACAAGCACACACATGTAATTGCGAAGTTAATTGGCAAGAGACAACTCCTTTAGTGAGCAGAATGGTTACTCAAGATCCAACGAGGGTTTTGTTGCTTCGAAATATGACGGATGTTACTATTATATCATTCCCGAGATCCTCTAAAGCTTGTTATTATTGGCAGCACAAAATTTTTCGCTTCTGCTCATTCCCACAGGTGTTTTGGAACGTATTGATATCTGGACACGTTCCTTTTTTCCTTGTGGGACCAATTGTCACGCCGATCTTAATGATTCAAAGCGGTTAGGACGACATCTGTCGGTCCGCCGGGGAAAGTCCGTACACGACGTGCTGGACGTGCACGCGAACACGGCCCCTCGCGAACTAGAGGCCATGTTGCGTCGCTTTGTCGATGATTGGCTCCGCCTTACCCCGCAAAACCCCACCAACGTGAGCCATGATGCTCAGTTTCGCCAATGGGAGGCAAGCTGATCCCGCTACACATTGTCGCTCGTGCGCATGCAAGACCGTATGATGTGTGCAGAACCCAACTTGCATATATACGAGTTCTGCTGCAGGAAAGAGTGCAGTGTGTGTATATGACTCTGTATCTGTATACGAAGTAGGCACTTCATATCTATATCCTGTGTTGCACGTGTGTCAGTCTAGCATTTCCTCACGTGTCGCTCCTGCGCTCGGCACACCAGTCGCATTATTGCTTACTTTCCGAGCATGTCCGAGCGCTCAAGTACCAAATAGAGCTGTGAATGTACAGGCATACACTCATGCTACCAGGGCAGGCGCAAAAACTTTGTAGTTTTCTGTAGTTTCGCGAATTCAATTTTTTTACAAGTGGCTTTTGCCAAAGAATGGTGCCAAAATTAGATTTTCTGTCCTATTCTACCAAATGATCAATGACCGCTCGTAGAATGAAACAGGAGGTGGGACGTTATCCAAACGTCGGCGTCGCAACCAAATTTGTATTTCTTAAAAATATTAAATTGTATTTAGTTTGCGTTGGTTTTGTTCACCACAATAGTTGTGTATTTTAAATAAAATTATTTCCATAATACACAATAAAAGCGCAATATTCTTACTTTAAATATAAGTAGAATGAGTTTTCTTTCTCATATTTCTGACAGTGCTATGTAAGTATGTACATACATATTTGGAAAATTCCTAGACAAGAATAAAAGTTTTCTATGCAGCAAAAAGGATCTTTCTTTCTTTCTATTTTAAAGTTTAAATCGTTAAACGATCTTTTCGGTGCAATGAAACACGAAGTGCACTTCGGTCGCGAATAATTGGTTCTACAAATTGGCCAGACTGTAGCCAGTGTAATAAATCAAGATGGCCGCGTGCATCTCCCAAAAACAGGAGCGTCAGCAGCGAAAAACAAGTCTGCCAAGAGTGGTGGATGAAATCAGCGATATTTACAATGGTCAAGTTCGAAGAGTAACGAATACCGAGGCGGTTTAAAATGAGATATAGGGGAAAGGAAACCGTGAACAAAGAAAGTATAGAACGGTTAGAAAAGTGAAAACACTATTCGCTAAAATACTAATCTAACCTTTATGGGGAGGAAGAGTAGTGTACGCAAACGTGTGCCTTATTAGCGAGTGAGAAAAGACTGACAGATGCTCCTAGGATATTTGCACACATGAAAAGCCGCGTTTACTTTAAAGGAGATGTACCAGCGTGATAGTTGTAATTACCTTGCTTTTTTGAACACTTTTTTTCTATGTCAAGTAACAACATCGCGATCATCTCGCCCATAAATCATGTACATACTATGAATACTTTACGTTTCTTAAAAATAACATTTTCCCAACGTCGACACCTTTCCATCCTTCGTCGTTGGCACTTTCCTTCTTTTAGTTTCGTACAGGAAGCATCAAAATACAACTGTTTTTATAAATGTAGCAACTGAGTATGTTTTGTAAAATAGTACTCTTTTTGCAAAGGAAATTTTCATATTCCATAGTTACAAAGTAAAAAAATAAGCGGCTAAATTTTTTTTTTATTTTCCTAAAGCCTATCCCAAAAATACGATACAGCAACGAAACCCATCCGTTTGAAGAATAATTGCAGGCAGAAGTGCTTCCAGGAATTCGTGTGCTACGATAAAAAAAGAACGATAGACTTGTGTATGATGCTCGAGCACCATACACATAAAGATGGTCGAATAGTAGGAGTATGGACTATCATGTAAACACGTGGTGCGCGGTCCTTGTCGAGAAGTTGCGACATTCGCCGGTTTTCTTCCCGATCGATATCTCTGTCGTTAGAATAAGGCTGACCATTTACAGCTAAAGATGGAATGTACCACCGTATTCCAAGATTTTTCTATTTTCCTTCCTTTCGCGTGTATATTTCAACGATGGAATAAATTTTGTATTCATTACGAACGACTTTTAACCAACGAAGCATTACAATCAACTGATCGGCGCATCCTTACCATTCGAACAGAAAGTATAAGAAAAGCGTGAATAACGAGAAACTGATTATGCAGGAGCAACAGTAGAAATCCTTGAACGATCAATATCGAGCGAAAAACATGGTTCAAGGGTCGCTCTTGAAATTTCCAGCCGATACGTTCTCCTAACTAACACGAACTTGTTAATTTCGATTATGCAAGGGTGCCGTGCTACTATTACATCGCCTTCTGAATTATCATATACTTTTAGCAAGGGGTCAAAAAATAACACTACAGACTTTCTAAGATTCCTGAGTCGGTCGACGTAAAAAATTTGACGGACTAAGTAGCAAAAAAATAAAATATTCTAGACAAAATGCAGATTACTTTAAGCTTCCTTTAAAAAATATTTTTAGGTAGTTTTGTAGAGCAATCTTTTTAACTCTAATAAGAAATCAAACTATAAACTACAAAAGAAAATTGTAATCTAAAGGTGATGACTACAAAATATACAATTTTATCAAGATTAGCAAATAAATCTCGATGGCCTATGTCCGCGTAATATTTCCTCAAAAATTACATCTATTCCGAATTATTACAAGCTGAATTGAACCGGTTGGGAAACACGATATATTCGAATCATCACTGACCAGATGATCAAATTCTTTCTTATTTATTTTCGGTACTTAAAGAGGACCATTTTAGGACACATGGAATGCCTTTACCTGAATTCTCCAGGATGGAGAGGGGAGAATCCACGCCTTTCATATTTCATACACATGAAAGAATACACTTTTGCTCCCTTTTTAGATAATTATTTAGAACATAATCGCTATTTACATATATTAAAATTAAGTTGTGTAATAAGTTCGTGGAATTATCGAAGTTAAATGCACTTTAAAAAATATTATCAAAAAGAAGTTTACAGTAACGCAATCAATAAACATACATAAGTAACGCAACAGTAAACACTATTCATTAACATTAATCAGTCTGTATCAGTTTGCAGCATTAATTTTTTGAAGCGTCAATTTTTGTCGTTAATTCTTTATTTCCTTTAAATTGTTACAGTAGGTACTTCCGTAGTTTATTTATTACAATTAGTAATAGATTGCATTTCACTCCAAAAATAAAAATAAGAGACATACTTCGAGCACACCATTTTGATCCATATCAGAATTATAAGTACATGATTTTACGCAAAATTCGATTGAACCAGACGAAAATACAGTCCATATACTACTGCATAAAAAAATCGCATTGCACCGTACAAATTCAAATGTATATGTGTATATATCTCGAGGACACGGGGTTTACTATAGGAAATGAAAGGTCGTCATGAAGGCTATCAAACAAACACAAATGCAGTCCTTTTGCTTTTTTTTTGCATGCATAGTTTCTGGTGAATAATAGTTTTAAACCGGTGCGGAGTCGCCATAAACAAGCCCGTTATTTCTTGAGTAGTCTATCGGCTTTAAGACACGGGCGGCGCCCGATGCCATGCCGTCTCCTCCTTTCAGCCAATTCGATGGAAAGCGCTTTAATTGCATTACGCTACAGATTCGACTTCGAAATTTCCACCAATTATATTTTATGACGTATATACGTACAGTGTCGAGCATATAAATGAGGAGAAATGCAACACGGGATTATTTTCTTTATATCTATGTAGAAGGTATAAAAATGATTATAGCCTAACATAAAGGGAGTAGTTAAATAAAAATTGAATTACTAGTTGAAATAAATTCATGGAGTATAATTTCTACTGAACAGTCTATACATTTTAATTGATTCTATGGTTCGTAAATGCGCCAGGGTAATAGAAAATAACCATGGTACCGACGAAATATTAATTCTAATTAAAGTTTTTGCAAATTATATTTGCATTTTGTTGTATGTTAATATTATGTTGCCTGACTACATATTATTTTCCATAAATGTACTTTAAATGTATCTAATTTAATGTTTATAGTTTCTTAAACTATGAGATATGTACATATATGTATATGTATATTAATATGCTATAATATCCGAAGAAATACGAACGTAATATGCAATGGTATATAATCAGCAGACATTTATACTGAAATAACATGAATTTCGCTAACATTTGGCTCGAATATTCAATGAAAAGCGTAAATATAAACAGGGGAAACGCAAACGTGAGCGATGTCCACGGAAACGAAAGGTACAGGGAAAAAATAAATTCTTGTCGTTCTATACATATACATATACACACCTGTCACAACCGTATAGCGGTCACGGTGTAAGTCACCTTTAGCTCGTATATCATTTTCTATGTATCGTTGACACATGTATACATGGTTTGTGTGTGTATGTTATATCGGATGTTTTCGACCAAATGATAATTATAGTCCAAGTAAAAATATTGCTGGTATTTTATTCGTATCGCGGAGAATGCTTGTGGAATATGGATGAGGTTACGAAGAATTATTACATACGAATTGAGTTTTAGACATGCGAACGGCTATTGATACTGGGTGCAATATTTTAAGAGTAGGCCTATACGAACGTCTAACATTCGTGGATATCAAACATGACTTTTTTAAAGAATATCCGACATAACGGTAAACAAAATCGTCGGCTTTAAAGCCAAGTTCGAAATTCACTGTGAAAACATTGGATTTGTCGTTGGTATCGTAAGCCAGGGCTGAGCTTCCACTATAAACGATCGTTATCACGAAAACTTTCGGGGAAAGTGAATCGTACTGGGAGCCGAAACAATTTGTTCAGACAAATTATGAAGTCTTATTATTTGGAAATTTATTTAGGCCGTTTACGTATCGTATGAAAATAAGATTCGTTAAAATGTGTAGAATTTGTGGACATTCTTTTTCGACTTGCGGTGTATTTTTATTGTTACGGTATAGACGACAATGGGTATGGCGATAGTAGCGCAATGATGCATAGGTTTATTTAGGTGACAAGATTTTGGAGATTAAATTAGTTAGAAGGAAGAAAGGAAATTGATCTCTTAACCAAATGTACGTATGCAGAATTAATCTTAGTTAATTTGGAAAAGATTTGAACTTTTTTGTGAAATTAATGTGGCAGAGACGGAGGCGAATAGTTTAAGTTCATCCTGTATAGTATACAGTATGTACAGTGTATACCATCAATTTTAGTGTCTATTCCAGTATTACATACATGTATATCGATCGCTGCGGCCCTGCCTCAAATATCGTCGCCAATATTATAGATTATAGGGGAAGCTGTACGCTTCAAGTTGAAATCATAAAACGGATCTGCTACACATCTTATACGTCCAGTTGAAATTGAAAGATTTGAAAATATTATTTCAGATGTTACAGTGAAATTTATTTCACGTTAATTTTCATTATCGTCCCAATTTCGTGTTTAATATTGTTTCAAATATTTCATAGAGAGTGTATTTCTAAACCTTCGAAAATGTATGACGTAAATCGTGAAAATGTTTAAGATATAATCTTGATAAGTACAATCGAGGGTTATATTTTTCCAACTTTTTTTTAAATCTAAAAACCGACAAATCATTTAACCCTTATCGGACGCTAGCGACCGCAGCGACAAAGTACTGTTGTCACGTGAGAGGTGACTTACGACCGTTAAAAGTTAATATTTGGTTAAACATTAATTTCAATATTTTAGGAAAAGTTATTTGGCAAATGCAAAAAATGTTCTATTTCTATAATTAATATATAAAAAAAAACAATAATCATATTTAAAGTAACAAAATAAAAATAGAGTCAACGGCTATGGTCATAGCAACAAACAGTAAATTCGTATAAGTCTTAATTATCAATAGATAACGTAAAAAAATTGATTATATCATGCAAATAATTAATATGCTGACACATCTACCTAAGAAAATACAACTGTATGATTACTTACTAATAGGACAGTGTATCCATTTCTAAGTACAATTGAGTTAAGTACTAATTACTTTACCCACCATGGTGTTATGAAAATTGTGTCCTAATATGTATTTACGTTTACTATCGATACAATAAATATTTTCATTGCTGCATATAATGTTACGATCGACACTCATAAATTTCAAGCAATCAAAGATGAAAAATTATATGGAACAGTCCGACCCTGCCTCGAGTATTGATCTGTACGAGAGTTGTCTGCCACCCCTCCCGAGCTCAACACTGGATGTTTCATCCCTCCGCAACCCCTGAATAACAAGGATGTCGTGCACCTGTGACTAGAGTGTTGCTGAAACTCTATTAGCCACCTGACGTTAAGGGGGTATTGTCGGTGTACGTTATACATTAAAACTTAGGATTCTAGAAAGATTCGTTCAGTAGATTTTCACAATTTATAAATAATGACGACATTAATCAGTTTTGTCGGAGATTTGGAACCACCTGTGTAACCACGCAAGATACGCTAAAAGGAAAAACGGTCAACGGAATATTATATATCTCCAAGGGGATTGGTATTTGTCTGATGCGCGATTCGAAAAGGAATACTATCCTGTGAATCTAGGATTATTTTGAAAACTTTATAATGCAATTTTAGTTTGAAAATAGATTTGAAGGTAGATTAATATTTTATAGCTGACATATCTTGGTATGATTTTTATGTTCTTACTGATGCAACTGCGGTTTCGTTTCTTTAAATGATGTCACATTTTAGAAAATACATTTTTTATTTAGCGTTGCGATAATATTTATATATCTTATAAAATATTTGTATACTACATTTTGTTATTAACGATGTACAAAATGTATTTAATAATTTCTTTTTTCTACAATTTTCCTGACTTGCTAACTGAAAAAGAATTTTGATATAGATTTACGGGTAAATTCATAAAACACTAACAGTAAATGTGCCCGTACTAAAAGGCATCTTTTAATCCTTTTGTAGGCAACAAAAATGTTCCATAAATTTGAAGCTTAGTTATTTCAAATATTTTGCATACATTTTATCTACAAAACGTGAATCGATTTCAATTTTGTCAAGAACGTGCAAAATGATTAAAGAAGATACAAAAATGGATATGCAGTTGTCCACACAAACGTTGAAATAGCTACAGTGTTTATCGAAATAAATGTATTATATCATAAAATAACCAACCCGTCATTATTCATAAAAGTTTTCCATAGTCACAACTATATGCAACTATTTAATCTGCAAAGAACGACAAAGACACGTACTCCAATAAATGCAGACCAATTTTTGTTCTTAAAGAAAAAACGTTTAACCGTCCAAAAAAAAAAACAACTAAATGTTTACTCGCCATTAGATTACGGAGTTCAAAAATGAATACTTATAAACGTCGAGCATACTACAGAAGTTGCATCAGATTTGATTATTATAAGCTATATCCGTAGTTTCATTATTATTTTATGGCGAGACCCGGACATTAAACAAAAAAAAATGTTACAAAGAAGAAAAGCTATTCTTTGTTCATCCTTTCCACCTGTTTCTTCGACCTTAAAGGGTAATGGGACGAAACGGAACAGAGAAGGGGTAGTTGGGCAACGGAGGTGGATTGTATATGAATGAACCCGGACCCGTTGACTTCCTGCGTTTAGGAAGGTCGTGCACCGTCGCTTTCATTTATCGACGAGAGCCTCTACTACACGTAAGACCGAAGGGGGTTGACTGACCCCAGTAATGTTGTCTTTCGTTTAAAAGAAGACATTTATTTTCTGTCACGAGTCAATTACGTTTACACGCGTTCAGGGTACGAAGGATTAATGAACAGGCTGTGAGTCACTGAGAATAAAAAAGGAAGGTAAAAGCTCCGAGAAATATTTTAATTTTAGTAGATTGAGTAACAAGTGCGTTCATCTTTCGAGGTCACGTGCAATTTAAAGATTGCTATCAAAAAGTTATTTACAGTACAGCAATGAATATACATACACATGTATATCCGTGACGCGATTAAATCATCTATCAGTCTCGTCTGACAAGTAGTACGGAAAAAAATTAATTCAGCAATTTCCTATCTGATTCGAGTTTCTTATATAATCGAAATATGAAGTGAATTAAATCGTCGAATTTGATATGCACGCATAAGGGCATTCAAAACCATTTAAAAAATTTAATTTTCTGTAAAAATCCGCTTTTTAGAAACAGCAAAAGCGTAGCTAAAGAAATACGAAAGTTCGTCACAATTAAAGTAAAGTTAAGATTGTTGTTATAAAAACTATATCCCCTTAATAAATCCTTATAACGAGATCGCACCTTCTAGTTCATATTACTTTTGTTACATTTACATCACCAAATAAGTAGGCTGAAAAGTTCTGTGGAATGCCGTTTACTCACCATTTGCTTCTTTAGAGTTCAGATCGTAACCATTCACAAGCATCTGTCGCACTCGAAAATCTTCTTTACGATTGATAGACGCTTGGACTTGCGATTCTCCATTTTTGTTGGTCCAGCGGCCTTTCGACCCTCGTTGCTGTAATGTCGACGACCTGGGCGTAGTGTTTGACGTATTCGTATTTTCTGTCCGGTTTCCGCCTGAGAACAGTTGAATTGAACCTTACAATCAATTGCCAAATAATTAATGAAACTCGATACAAAAATGTAGAAAATTTCTATGTTTTACGAAATTACTATTCTTATTTACTGTGGCCCTCTTATTATTTTTACAATATTAGAAAAACTATATATTTTTAAAATTTCATTGCGATAACATATTTTAAATATCTGTGCATTATAGAGAAAACTATCAAGTAAAAATTTTCTATTACGTTTGTATTGATAAACAATCCACTGGAATCCCCCCATTCCATATATAAAAAATAACAAAAAAACGCGAAACACAAGACACGTTACTATACCATACTTCTTGTATATCACTCTCGTATTCTAAATAGACGAGATAAATGCAACAAAGTTCAAATACCTACACGCGTAGAAATCAATTATAGAATAATTGCAATTGATAAGCGCGAATATATAATATTGCGCGAATGCACAATATTAACGCTTTAACGGTCGTATTAACGCTTCCTAGTGGGAATTTTAGTTACAAGTTACTAGCAATCGGTGCCGCTGTGAATTAAATTCTCTTCTGGCGGGAACTCGGGCGCATGTCAATTATATGTATACTGCACTGCCATTAACAGAATCCTCTTCCTCTATCTTTGTCCACTCACGGGAAAAAGTGGACAGCGACGGAGTTACACAGTTGGTACGCCCGAATGGAAAATACAGGCGGGCAAAATTCAGCCGCGTAAAATAACTAGCCGCCGTATCGGATTGCAGCTTGTTCGATAAAATAAGCTGATACAGGGGGAAACTATGTGCCTATTGCGAAAAGCCATGGATGCTGCATAGTCTACGCGAGTGTTTGTTCGTGTATCAGTAAAGAAGGAAGGAACACGGAGACCTACGATCAAACGAGAAAATTCAATTGTCAAATAAATTCTTCGACTAACCTTGTATGTAGAATGTAGCATAAAGGTATTATAATATATGGTACTGAATCGTATTGTCCAGTTGAGTAGTTGTGTAAATACGGAATAAATAATTCGCTCGCAAACATGGAAACCATTCTTAATAAAAGCGTACATGCATAGATAATACGGAGCCGTTACGTTTGATTGTTGACTGACTGCGTGTTCCTCTAGTTACTGTTCGCGTGCTTAACGTTAACGAAGTGTCTGTCATCCTCACCTGATACTATTTCTTGAGAGGTCATTTGGAGAAGAAGCGCGAGCTGTTGTCGCTCGGACATCCGCGCTGGGTAACCGCGGAAACGACTGTTACCGCCTGAGGGCATTCCGTCTTCATAACTCATGTAACTCGGGCCCAAAAACGCACGTGGAGGATCGCAGTGAGCACTTGAAATGACGGGTGTCACTTGTGATTAAACACGCGTCCTTGTTTCTGGACCCGCGGTGATTTGCCACGAGCAAAGATAACCTAAAATCGTACGGTCGGTTCACGCCATTTTGACCTACCGAGCGCGCACAGATATGTACGTGAAACGACAGTCACACGATTTGTACGCAACAGAACGCGCGAAAACCGACTGCATGTGGTGAACACTGAGAATTGTCTTTCGCGATTTATACACTCTGGTTTCCCGGGCCGATGATTTGATTTCACGACGCGACATGTGTGTGCGTGTTCTTTCGAAAACGAGATATGCGACAGACGACTCGGGTCACAGTGCGCAATATGACGCAACGTTTGTATTGTGTTTACAGTTGGTATCTCTGTCGGTAGCGTGCATCGCGCCAATATTTAAATTGATAGAATTGCAAAAACATTTTTCAAACATTTCATACCACTGTTTTATAATTAGCATGAGATTAGTAATCTAGGCGTGTAATGAAGAAAAATGAAGTGCATTGTATAGTTTCTCTTAGAAATCACCTAGTAATGTATAATTATGTATACTTTTTGTGTGTTGTTTTTAATAAAAAAGTTGGGTTTACATATTGCATGACGAATCAATTAGCTTAAAATTTATAATGGGAGTTGTAACGTACAACCAGTAAAATTGCATGTATATTTATGAAATAAATAATACAACTGAATGAAGAATCATAGAAACTTCTGGGTACTATAGTTATATCAACTATAATAAATTCGATCTAATGAATATAATAGGCCATGTAGAGCCACCACATACATATACATGTATATATTCATTTTGTTTCGCACTGCCCAACGGAAATAGGACAATCGATCTACACACGCTTTCTTATCGCTGCCATATATGCACATATTTATTACATACTATTTCGCATCTTGTGTTTATTGTAACAACATTATAATTTAATTATGGATAATGATAAGAACACATTGTTTAATTGTATCCAACGCAGTAGCTATCTATCGGTAACATTTTACAAAATACATAACGACTTTCTTATCATCGGACCGATTACATACGAATTGTTACTTGTTAATTGACATTTCCAATACTGCGAATTGCACGTGAATTATTTTTTTGGTTTCATTTTCTTTTGCTGTAAAATTATAGAACTTAGTAGTTGAACAGAGAGAATGAGGACTAAACTAACTAAAAATAGAAATGTGATTAATTTCACAGCATACACTTTTTCCTTTAGTTTATTTTTACAGAAAAGTCCGCTCTATTTTATTTGAACTTAAAAACATGCTTCTCAATTGCACTCATACATTTATTAATTATTTATTCTATCATCCAATATTTAAAATATCGATCTTGAAGATTTTTCTTTAGACAATCGGTTACTATTTTTCTTACTCTTTCATCCTGTTTCAGGTATTTCGCTTTTTTCAATATACATAGAAACACAATCAATGAAAGCATAAATAATTTGGCCATTTTTGAATATCAAAATGTACACATACATATACATATTTTGTGTACATACACAATACTTGTAATTTCCGACTTCAAATAATTAATGATACAGAAATTGTAAAGAAATTACAAGAAATATGTTTAATATAAATATAACTTCGATATAATTTTAATATAATATTGGCCATCTATCAATATAATAATTTAAAGAGGAAACATACACTTCCAATTGTTCAGTATTTAGTATCTTTTTTTTACTGATACTTCGTTGTAAACAAAATTGTAGAGTGAAACTTTAAAAGAAGGTGAAACAGCAGCAGCATAAAGATACACAATGTTTTAACAGTGTAACATTTGGACATAAAAAATGGATATTCGTATGAGCATAAACACCGCTTGATGCATTTGTATATTCAATATCCTATTTCTACATCCATTCCTATACAGTAGCAACGAACTAATGGTTTCATTAATTTTGCGCATCCCATGATAACGTTATCTTAGAAAACAGTGTAATACAAATACACAATTCTATAGGATGGCAGAAGACATTTTTCAAGAATGTTAATTCATTCTGTCGTGGAACGAGGCATGTTTTATATTGTAATGGGGGAACATGTATATCTAGGTGCCATAAATTCTTCAAAAAGTAGTCGGACAGAGTGGTCAGAAGCTAAAAGTCAATGATCGTTTTCACAAAGAGATTCTGCTTAGTTAGTCCCACTTTTATTGGTCTGTCTGTAAAGATATTTTAAGAGGTATAAATAAATAAATTACTCAATGAAATTTGTTTCAATATCCTGCATCAATGTGTTCCTTAGCGTTGCTTTCTTTGTATTCTCTTGTTGAATAAGTTGTATATCGTATTTATATTTATATACAAATTATATTAAGAGTTAGAAAGACTAGTAGTATTACACTAACTTAGCAACTAATACACTTACACAGCAAGTCATTTATGCAGTGGTTCTTGCATAACAAATAGGAAAACATAAGAGTCATTTTCATGTTTCATGTTTTAAAGATTTAAAATCTATTTAAGGCGAATTTTCCATCACCTTTGCTGTCTGGTCATTAAGTGATATACACATAAAGCTCTGATAGTTTCTGCATTGAGATGACCTGAAAACTTTACCAGGGAAAGTTCGTTAAGCTTTTGCAACATTTTGCTTAGGAAATGGATGACCTATCTATATATATTACATCGATACAGATATCAATTATTACTTTGATTAGTTATAAACTTAGATTCATTATATGTATATTATCATTGAACTGCAATGGCTTAATAATAGTTCTTTACTTTCTGACAGTCAGAGGGACGATAGGTTGTAACAGTACGTGATAGAAATTATGATTGCTGTTACATCGGCGTGTAGCATCTTTCTGTGTTTTGAAAAATTGAAATCAGTATAGCGATGAGAAACAGAGGAGCATTGATTATTATAAAGAAGAGTACAGAATGATACTATATGTATAAGCAGCAACAGAAGAAACAGAGTCTTTTGATATCATCCTTTTAATTCAGTTTCAGTCTCCATTAATAACATATGTATAATATAAACTGGGAAATATAATAAATTGAAAATTTCGGTCACATTTCGCATGTAGAGATAATTAAACAAATTTTGACCAGAGTATTTCGGCGTAGATAATGATTTACAGCTTTAGGCCACTGCTTAGCTTTAAACTTATGAAGTTTTACAATAGAGTACTCTTCTTTATGTGGACGTGATAGGGTGCTAAGGTATAAATTATTACTTTGACTTATTACCTAAAAAAAATAATTAGAAAACGCTATTAGAGACTTTTCTTGTACAATAGTCTTGTAATAACAAAATGTTTACGATAAAAAATATATAACGCTTAAGTCCGTGTTGTACATGTTTGTGCATAGGCAGTTTAATAATTGTACTTCATTTAACTAAGGTTTAGTAATTAAACGCTTGTTACTCAATCAATACGCTAGATTCTAGAAGATAATATGAACGAATTTTTTCGGCTTTTGATTGATCTCGGCTCACGTACCGTAAACCTGTACATCGTAACCATCTTTAGGTTTTATTCATAGTAAATAATCATGGTTATAGACCCACGCAATTCACTAACTAATTAACTTTGAGATTAAACGCACATATTGTTATTCCCTATGCTTACAATGTCTATCTACTTGAACGGTCATTAATATTTAATTCGTATAACTATAACAACAACGATGATGACAATAGTGATGATTATGATTATGATATTATAATGAATAATGATAAATAGCGATAGTTACAACTTTATCGTGATTAGTTTTCATTCATGGTACTACGCATTGCACACTACTTGTTATAATGGAATGTCTATCTTGATTTTCGTTAGAGTTGAAAGGAAACTACAATCTGATATTGAGTACATTTTTATCCGAGCTACTTGTCTCGTAGTCTTTTCTTTTACTTATTTTTGACTTAACGGTAAATTCAACTTCTTGGCAATTTATTCGTAACGTCAACAATAGAAATGAAAAAAAATTATACCTGTGGAACAGGGCGCTGAAACAAATTTAATATTTTTAATGGGGATGACACACGCTTAAGATGACTAACTGAGTGAAGATAAACATTATTCTGCTCAATCGTTTGAAAAAATGGTTATTTTCTTAATTATGAGCAAATGTCTTTACATTTCAATCAGTTTATATGCCGCTTTAAAAGTGCCTAATTTTATAGCGGTGAGTTTCTCTACCAGTCTTTTCTCCTTCTCCGTACCTAGGCATTTTAATTATTAAAATCGTCATATTGAACCCTGTGTTTGACTGTGTCTCGTTTTCAACAACATTTGTGTACGGCACAAATGGATATAGAGCTCACATAACTAATATGTGTATATACTTTTACTTCTTCCACGCGGACGCTTAAATTCCGAGGAAGACATTAGAATTCGTACATTCTTTCTTCATTTCTTTCGTTTTCTTTTTATGCCTCGTTCACTATTATTTAACCCTGTGGCAAAATTTCTGGTTGCAATATGCCAATATTTAATACGATTCTGCGCCAATGTTTACGAGTTATACACATACCATTTCTTTTAAAGTTGGTTTTCTTTCTTTTTATCATAGGCTCTAATACGTACAGTATTTACGTTGTCGGTAATAAAAATTATTATTAGCGAAGGATGAAATAATCGCTGCGATCATCTCGCTTTCTCTCGCTCGCTCATATTCCCTTTCTCTCCCTCTCTCTCGCTCTCAGCATTCTTATTGCAAATATTATTATAGAAATGTTGATTAAACTTTATAAAATTCACTTGCCCACAATTCACAGTTGTTAAGAAGAGTTTCAGCATTTTTGGCAATCCTGAAACGTGGAAGTCAATCATCGCTGTTGCTGCTGGCGTTGTAAGGAAAGACTGTCAGTGCGGTAGTATTCGATGATTTGATGTCAACCGTTGATAACACGGACGGTCCACTTGTTTCTACTGCATGCTAAAGTCTCCATAAGCTGGATCTTCGCGCCCCCGATCCAGATCCTGATCCTGTCACGCACATACACAGTGATCACACGTTAAATTGAATATTTAACAACTCCTGTTTCCTACTCCAACGTAAAATAATAATTGTCGTAATGTACGGATCCGGGAAGCTGTTATTTACAATCTTACAAGTGTCACACGATTAATATTAAATTGTTCTATATTAAGATTTTGTTAAGAAAAATCGAACGTTTACTATGTGTTTAGAACGTTAGGAAAAGTTCAATCGTTTCTAGATATATTAATGGAGAACGCAATGGTACCGGCTTGTGTTTAATGACATCCTCCTCTATCTATGATTGTACCGACCAGCATGAGAAATGGCCACCATCTCTATGGGCAGGGAACCTCTTCGCTTGACGAGCGGTTCAGGAATCGAGTCCCTTTTTCCTAGTTCCCTCTTCCATTTAAGCCATGTGCCATTATCGTTTCCATCTGTGGATCCTCCAGAAAACATTTCTGGTCCTCCAGAACTCCTTCTTGTCAATACCTTTTTCCGATTACGAGGCTTACCATTTATGCTACTCCTATTGAACATATCACGGCGTAATTCAGATATGTCTGCCGGCACTGAACCTCGACGCGGCGATGGCATGCCTGGTCCAGTGCTATCGATTATTCTTGTTATTCCGTTATTGTTGCTACTTCCGGTATGGTTATTATTATTGTTATTATTTATTGGGAGATTCTCTCGTTCATCTGAAAGCCGGGCAAATCATGGTAGCTAATTATACGTAGAAAATATCGTACGCAACACCCGACAAATTAATCTGCATACGTACTGGTTAAAGATAAAATATTGCCAAGGAGATTTCCAAGAGCAGTTTCTTGCGGAAGACTTGCTCTTCGAGGCGTTGCTGCGTTGCCCTCTCGAGGTCCTAGGGCTAGTCTATTGAAAGCACCACCTGAAAATAATATAATGGATGTGATCATATTATCGGATATTATTATTTTTGCTAATTGTTAATAATTATCCTCTTACCTTGATGCCTCGTGATGTCAGCTGGTACAGAGCCACGTCTAGAGGTGTGATCAACTCTAGTTGGTATAGGTGTTACTGTGATGTCGTCCAATCTCGATAAGAGCCCAACAGGTGCAGACCCGCGTCTCCTAGCCCAGGACTATAAGGCAGAATGTTAGTTATAATTAATATTTATATATGACAAAAACTTGTAAATTAAAATAATTCTACCCTATATATCATTATTTTTAAAACTGATGTTTAGAATGTATACATATATATGTGTATATTAATCGGAATTTGCCGATGTTGATTTGAATATTTTTAAAGAAAAATCATAAATAAATAAGTGGACAGTGTTTATGTTTTTGTCTGCGTCATGCTTATTTCCCTGATGCAATAAAGAAGAAAGTAAAAGGATTTCAATTCACATTTTCACATTTCAGAAAATGAAGAAACAACGAATTTTTTATAATGCCCTAAAACTGCATGTATTCTTCAAACCTAACAATTAAGTAAATTAGATAAATTTCAATCTTGCAAATGCAAAAAATTATACCGCCAACGGATACAGAATTTCTTTTTATACATTCTTCCTACGTTCAATTATACCAGAGTTACAGTTCGCCTTAATTACTAGTACCCTTTTCCTATTGTAATACCCCTAGCAATATATTAACAGTAAACATTTTACCTGGCTACCCTTTCGAGATAAAGCCATCCCTTTAGAGTCCTCCATCGTTCTTGGATCCACATTTTCCTTCATCTGCATATCCAAGCTCAATTTGGCAATCTTCGAGCTCCTTTCTTTCACAGTATCCGAGTCCCGTTTGCTACCAGTAGAAACGACCTCACTGTTTGTGTCTCCCTTTCGAGGCTCACTACCACTGTCGCTCGACGACGACACGCTTTGAATAAGCGGCGGTGAATCCGGCGGGCTACCAATGAAGAACACTTTATGCGTGCTAAGTTCAGAGAACACTGGTATCGCGGTAAACCGTCTACCAGCCGTATCAGTTGCTACTGTCTTTGTTTCTGGCACAGGAGTTGAGTATCTTCTTAATTCAGAGTCGCCAAACTTTGGTTTCGTAGTAACCGGCATCGAACCACATTGTTCCATTTTGCTTGAAGCCACCGCGATAGTCCGTTGTTCCTCTTCTATCATTTTTTCACCCTCCAGTTTCGCCTTCGAGACGGAAATACTCTCCACTTTCGAATCCACCTCGAAGTTACGATTCTCTTTATCAGAGCGCGAACCAATCAGAGACGCGTAAAAAACTTGGGTGGAATCGGTTCCTTGAGCAGAACTTGGTCGCTTGCATCGATTCTTGAAACCGGTGTCCTCCATACGTATCATTTGCACGGAATGACGACGCGGATGTTCCACACTCGACATCGGCTCCGTTTTCTGTTTAAACACCTCACAAACAGCCGAACCACGCCTCTTGCTCAATATATCATCCTTCGATACTTGAATTTTATTACAGTCTATCGGTAATGCATCCTCGTTCGTCGGAGGAGTACCGCAACGCCCATCGGAGCAAGCTTTTTCTTTCAACGAGCACGAACCGGAACTAGAGGTGTCTGCTTCCATCAGGATCTGCGAGTAACACTGCGACATTTCCACTGTCGTAGACAAATACCTCATTCTAACATAAGGCTGCAGTGGGGGGAAGGTCTGCTGTCTCGTAAGTTGTTTCGTCTGCGTACCAGGTTGCTGAGAATCTGGTTGTAGAACCGTGCTCAATCTCGACGCCTCTGCGCTGTTGGTGATGCTGGCTATGCTAGTTTCCGGTAGAAGACTTTCAGCACTGACCGGCCTCTCGCCTCCGTTATTCGCAATGGGCGATAATTCTGATATGCTCGTTCTGGACGACAGCAAGGATAACGAGGTTGGGTCCAACAGACTTTGGTCGTCCCGTTTCAGTAGAAGATTTCTAGATTTGCAGTGTTCACTAGGTAAACTCTCGCGTCTGACGTTGCTTCGAGGAAGGAGGGTCAAGGGTTTAGAGACGCTCAATGGTACGGAATGACGTCTTCCAACGCGTTCCAGGCCAACTCGGGCTGGCAAACTTTGCATTCGAGAAGACTGGACGTACGCGGCTGGTATGAGCAAATCGATACTTGCGGTGTCCTCGTCTGCAGCTGGATCATCCGCTGAACTGACTATTTCGTCCGCCTCTTCCAATTCCGTGATCTCTCTCGCCGTTTCTTCTGT
Organism: Nomada ferruginata; assembly: GCA_963583965.1. NCBI lineage: Eukaryota > Metazoa > Arthropoda > Insecta > Hymenoptera > Apidae > Nomada > Nomada ferruginata. The sequence goes on from OY757213.1 coordinate 18,488,005, forward strand.
TGCTTCTTGGAGGGTTAACGTTTCCCATTTCTTTTGATTGGCCCGCAGGTGTTCCATTAACGACACACTGAGACCGTCGCCCAGGAAACGATGCCATTCATCGTAGAGAGGCGTCACGACGTATTTGAAGAACCCAGTTTGTATCTTTGGTATGCTGGTGGTATGACGGTCGCATAACGGCGTCACCGGAAGGTTCAAACGGCGTTCGTAATCGCCTTGACGGAAGAATTCCTCGCATACTTTGTACGACCACTTCCGAGAGATGTCCCAAGGCCGACACGGGTTCGATATATCGGCGCATTTCAGTGCAATTTGTAGGATGAAGTGACGGTCATCTGCCCGTTTCATTTCCAGAAGATTCCCATCCAGATAGTGCTGGAAAAATATGATAACAAGAGAATGATGGGGAATCATAGAAAGAAATATAGGAAAATGGTATGTAGAAGGAATGCTCAATTCTTTTTTTATTATACGATATTGTACAGTGCTTAATAATAATCATTATCGTTCATTTCAAACGAACTCCTACGCGTACTATATTTTTGTTGCAGCTTATTCGTAGAACAGTTTCTACATATTTACAGTGGCGTGCAAACCAAATAAATACGCGATTGTGACGAGTTCTATTGTTCTAAACTCGGCTCTCAGAAGAACCAGCATTACTTATGCGATGGCGGATGACTGATGATCCAATAATGGGATTAAATAAACAATTACAAGTCCGACATGGAGCAGACAAATAGGTCCTTGGTTCACGGACGAAGTACAAGTATTAGGGGGATTAATAAAGTCTTGAGGAATTCACCTTGAATCGCATGAGAAATTCTTGTTGCCTTGTGATGTCTGTGGCCAAAATCAACGAGCTGATGTGTCGTTGCAGCTCTGGTCTCACGTTGGCCGGCAATTGATCCGAAACTCCGCTCTCTAGAAGGCACCCTATCGCCGACCTCCAATGATGATTCTCGAGAACCGATGTGTTCTGCAATCAGTTTGTCCTTAATGTATAATATGTTCGCGGTTTCTCACGGATATACAACTAAATGTGTCTTAACCCTTTTACGAAAATGTGGGTCAATCTGACCTAAAACCGGGACAAGAATATACTTTTTCCTTATCTTTCGATGTACCACGCAAACTACTGTAATCGGGGAACAAGAAGCAATTCATCTTAGAATTATTGTGAGAAATTCAGTAAAATATTAGGATATCGAGCTGAAACAATTAACAATTCCGTTTGCGGAAGATCTCGAACTAATAAACAACGGCGAACCCGAGCGTCCAATTTAGAAGTTTATTGCCTGCTGCCGAACGGAAGCTGTATATTTCTATAACAGTAAAATCGTACAAAAATATGGAAAACAATAAACTGTAAAATATATAAAATGAAAAACCAACTGTACTTTTTAACGCGGCAATTAATGAACCGAATGGACTCATACTGCTTGCATAAATATTCGCATGGAATTTCGTTCGCAATGCGATATATCAAAGTTCATCTATTTCGTTGGAAAATACTTTGTATATGAAGACTGGTATACGGGCCGAAAATTATATGGACTTACTTGATAGAGAGCAGCCAAGTGATTGCTCGTGGCAACCAGAAACGGTTGATTGACGCCCGGGTGATCAAGATCGTGCGTCACGGCAGCGATCAGCGACGCCATAATTTCCAAGTTGGTTAAGTGCGTTCGAATCTGTAAAATGTGCATTACGCGGATTTCAGCTATGCATTCTTCACTCGCGATCGAGATGAATGTACAAAACAGTTGTACTCACTTTTTCCTCTTGGAGGAAGCAATGCATCGCCTGCGTCACATCGGTGGCGTGTATACTGTTGTGATAAGGATTTGTACTGTGATAACCCTCTTCGATGAAGGCTACGATCAAATGGAAAAATGGTTACAATTTCTCCTTGATCAGCCACGGTAATGATACAATCACATCTTTGCACAATAGGACTTTATTTAACCCGTAACCGGTACGATGAGTATCACAGAACTCTGTAGAAATGTTCTGAAATTGATAGATTATTAAGAGGGTAAAAGGTAGTATCGAGGCGTTACACTCATTGTTTTATTTAGAAAACAGTTTTTAGTAGAAAAAAAGAGATCTAATGAACCAGTACTTTTGCATATCATTTTTGTCAAATTCACAATCATCGGCAAACGGTATCGGCAAAACGTTTTCAAATATTATAAATAAAATCGATAAAGCCCAACCGAAGTGCTCCCTTTCAATGTTCTCCTCCTCGACATTAGTAATTTGGACCAATTAACCACGGTGAACGAAGTTTGTTCCATTTGAAAGGTCGAACACGGTTTTAAATATTCACATTCCCGGCCCCTCACCGTTCATACATAACGGAGTACCTAAATCCTGTTTGTATGGAAATCTTACACACAGAATAAATAAATAATAAGCGTCACGCGCGCTCTATAAATACAAATATGTACAGCGCATAAAGCGGGAGGGGTTCGTTTTTCTTCGCGGGGTTCTCCCCCTTTTGAATATTTAATGGCGACGAATAGCTTCCGACCTGTAGTACCAGGCCCGTTAATGACGGTGTAAAAATTTCGTGGTGAAAAGGGAATAACGATTATTAATAGGAGTGGAGCGGGGATCCTGCTTTTCGCGGAAACGCAGTGCTAAGGAAAATGCTCGTTGTATGTGCGTCAGAGAAACACACAGAGATAAAGAGAGAGAAAGGAGATTGTGGAAGCCGTCGTTCGATTTCATAAACGCGTTAAGTAAACGTATGCCATATGCTACGCGCTATAATATTTCGTTGCGGGGCCGAACTGACCGAAGCGGATCCACCGTGAAGCGTAAAAATATTTTTATGAATATATATGTATGTGCTGGCCGTGTGCGTATGTACGCTGATTTGTTAACACGGGTGGTTTTCCATTGGGTGCGCTTTTTCGAGAAAGAAATTACAAATAAATGAACTGAATTATTATGCTTTAATCTTTGAACACTTTCATTAAACAATGTATTTTTACGATGGATGCGACGGGGCATTAGAAATGTATAGGAAATCTGAATAAATCTGCCATTATGTCTAAAGTATTTATTAGTAACACGAACGACGAGTTAACTCGCCTTTTCTGGCTAACAGTTTAATATTGTAAATGGTACAATTCATGATATAGTTTACATCATCCGTAACTTCAATCTGTTCGAACTTAGTCTAAATCAAATAAATAATCCAATCTGTATCGTAGGTACGTATAAATTCGTAACAAGCGTAATGGTTGACGATAGCAGCGGGTTATTAGAAATCACGATAGCTTCTCAATAAGGAAAGTTCGTGGTAAAATAATAGCATATTTCTTCCAAACATATTTCCCAAAAGTATTTGTATTACTATGCAATATACGTACCGAATAATTTCCACACGGTTACCACGTCCAAATTGAAGTACTGCAGGAGACCGTACCAGTGAAAAAGATGAACGCACAGCACCGGAAGCGAACGTCCTGGAAATCAAATGCAACGTGATACTCAAGTAGAGGATTTCAGTCGTAAGTTTAGCTAGCATGTCGCCAATTTAGAACTCCGCAGGGTACGAATAATAGTAACGCGAAACTTTTGAGAGCTTCCAAAAAATTTCCATCAAAGAGGGAAGAAGAAGATGAGAAACAAGAAGCAGACAAAAATTAGGGCAGAAAAGAAAAGTTGCTTAGCTACTATGTCGAGCAGTTTTTGTTTGATAAACTTGCACGATGGACAAATGTGACGAGCATAAGTCCTTGTCACTTGCAACTGCTGTGCATCGAAATACATACATACGCAGTTAGTCCCGAAAATAAAGCACCCTTGTCAGATTTCATCTTCGTGCAACTGTGAGGGATAAAGTTCATTAAAGTAATCTTTAAACAGTTCCATAAAACTGAGGGAATTATATATACAGTCGCGTTCGTCAGATATGCCACAGGAAAAGAATAATAGTGTTGCGGTTGACTTAACCGCAGGACAATGTTGGCATGAATATCACAAGTATTATATTTGTAACGTCAGTCGCTTCTTCGTCTTTTTTGTTTTATTTGTATCCAATTTCGCAGCTAACTCGTCGAGGTTTGCTACAATTCAAACGGTGCGTCGACGGGGGAACCTTTCTGTATTTTTCGCATGAATTTTTCGCGACGCTGCATCGTGAAATTAATGGTGGTACCAGAGCTAACCAGCCAACCAGCCAGCCAGCTAGAAGACGTTGCCTCTCATAAATTTCACGCTTTTCTCAGTCAGTTCAGACGTTCGCGAAATAAATCACGCCGTGTGTGAATATTGAATCGCGATGGAACGCGGGGTTTTCTCGCGACTAGGTCATACCACGGTTACTGAATCGTGTTTGTTCCTTTGATGCCAAGGATTTTTATCATATTGAAATATGCTCTACTCTGTATGAAACTAAACTTGCAATTAATTTAAAACAAATTGCACTTGTATATTATTATGTGTATATTATTTATATGTATATTAATTTATATTATAATTTAAATTTTATATTAAATTTTATATAATAGTTATAAAATTATATTTATATTATAATTTTATACGAGTGTCTTCAATTGTTTTATGTAACAGATTGATGTAAAGACATTGAGATTATTGAACAAACGGCAGCACGGACTGCATTTTTTAATTATATGTTTTGAATTATAAGAAATTGAATTAAGTTCTGATAAATGATAGGTATATTTATATAATCCTAGTAAATTAATTAATACATTAAATGTACCACGCCTCGGTTTTAGGTATATGCGTGTGCCTACTGTCTGAACTAATTGGAAATTGCAGAAATGAATAAATATTCTTATCTTTGAGGGGTATTTCTTAAACAATTTTGAGATTCGAAAAATGCCAACTTAAACCTCTCTTAGTTTTGTATGGACCCTTATATATTTCGCACGGGACGTCCCGTTGCTTTCTTCTTACACGCGTATCTGCCGCGAAATGATAAATCGCACGGTATTTAGCCTGAAGAAAAGCTTCCATCGAGTTGTTTTCTTATCCTCGTGGAACGTGGTGGTTAACATTAGAATGTTGTGTAGTTTCAGTTGAAAAATTCAGTTTTTGGCAAGCTTGTACACCCGTTGAATTGTGTATCGAGTAACATCGTTTGTAACTGTCTTCTGTCTGTAGAAACTTTTACGGTGGTCTGTGTGCAAAGCTTTTTTGGGCATATTCTTGAAAAACGAGGGTGCCGTGTTTTTTTCAGGCTGATTTTATAGGACACTTTATTAATTTTAACCCCGTATTTACATTAAATAACTCTTTCTATAAATTTTCCATTTAGGCCATAGAAATTTGTTGACCGTAATTAAGAAATAATTTTCATACAAGATATTAATAATATCCAATATATTTAAGCAACAGATTTTTTCTAAATTACTTTCTTGCAATGCATTGGAAAGTAAAACTTTCCGAAATACAATCACATTTGTGGTTTCAAACAATTAAAATACTCATTAAAAAAAGAAAAGTATCCTATATTTTAATATAGTAATCCTTCCATTTAATAGAATTTAGTATTCGTACGTTATCGATTGTTTCCTTTTCCATGAAGTTTCAATTCTTAAATGTCAACAGCAACATTTACTCCCGATGATATTTTTTCTATTCGAATTCATATGGGAGATAAATATGATTTCACAGGGAAAGGACTTTCTCTCCAAGGTATTTTACAATGTTAACGGTGCAGAAGTAAAATGTTGTGCCAGTTAGTTTGCTTTATAAATACGTACAACGTTCAAGCTTTCAATACCCGGCTAACGTAAACATACCCTCTTGAAACGACGAGATATTAATAAAACATTATACACAAAAATCTGCCGGAATCCGTAAAATATTCTGATAGAATGTACGTTTTGGATAGTTTACCATTTTTAGGAATATTTTTGATGAAAAACATGATAGGAAAATTTTAGGCATGATTGGAATGAATAAGGGGATTAAAAATATTCAAGTACCTGCATTTTTTAGTATTATGACAAATGCATGGGAATTCGTCATCAAAATTGATGTATTGTACTAACTATATAAAAATATATATTTCGTTATGTAATTCTGCATTTATTAAGAACACATTTGTCCATAATATATATTTGTAATTGTTGTACTGAAATATAAAATAGAGCGGAGTTTAGGAAGTTCGAAAACTAATTCTACTAATTCAATTTGTATTATTGATTTCACTGATATCAGTATTCATACTCTTGAAGGCGTCACGATCATATTAAACAGTAATTTACTTATTCTATCTTTATTCCCAGAAGCTCGTTGAATATTTTAAATTCTCTGAAGAAATATCTCCCGCTTTCAACTTTGTAATCGAAAATTCTATTATAAACGGGAATCGGTACAATAATTAGTTAACGCGAGTCGTGCAATTTTCATTAGACGACCAAATATATTTTTCCATTTGCTGTTCATGTAAAACATCTAAAAATTTGCAATTTTCACACATCTTTTATTAAATTAAAAAGTTATTAAATTAAAATTATTCAGAAGTTCGAAGTAATTTTTTACATTTTTTTAATTATAAAAATGCTACATGTATTTCTTCTTCCCCCCAGATATTGTTGTATTTCGGTAAAATACGTATTCTGCAATATTCTAGATACAAAAATGCGTTCAATTTACTTAATACCATTGAATGGAACAGAAATAATTTTGTATTACAATTTTAATAAAATGGGATTGATTTTAACAATTGGTAAATAATTCGATTGTTTTGAAACCAGAACTGTGACGGGCCCAAGTGAATCGTCTAAAAAAGTGTTCTGCTTTGAGTAATTAGTGTGGTTCGTGTGTGTATGTGTTACAAATACATTACAAGTGAATTAGGGAGATGGTGAAGAGGCATGGTTCTTTTCTAATTGCTTACCTCCTGTTACTGTTTCCAGTGTGAACGCATTAAATCGCCAGTTTCCGGCCTTTTGTAACACGCACTGTAACAAATCACGAAGCCACAATAGATTAATAATAGTGAAATGGACAGTTTCGTCGGCTAGAAAGGCCTGAAACGTATCCCAGAGCACAATGCTATTGTAATGGAGCAACCGTATCCATTTCTCGAGCGTATGATAAATTGTTAATCGAAATTCTTGATGTAATTTATACTGATAAATAATACGCGGGGATCACGCGATTATTTTCGTGCAAATTCCAGCCAGTTGGAATAAATGCGAGAAACAAATATTGCAATCGAAGAACACTTCAATTTCATTGAGCAGATAATAATTGAAAGTAATTTCGTTGGAAATTTTTGCGGATAATGTTCTCACGCGTGGAAACATTGCATGTTTCAAAAATTAAATATCGCATCCGCGATGATATTAATTTAGTGGAAATATTATGCAGTGTTTGTATAAAGTATTTGCAATAAAATAATTGTTACCCTGTAATATTTTCTATGACAATCGATCATTATTGAATTCTACTTCTAATCCCGAATGGTATCGGTCATTTTATATGTACAATATAAAAATTGTTAAATGGTTAATAAATTATTATGCAAATCTACATTTCCACATTGTATGCGTACAATATGCACAATTGAATGTAAATACATGTACGTTTAATTCACAGTAGAAAATACAAGGCTACGTTTTACAACCGTCAAACGCGAATAGCCCATAAATTTCTAATCACAACGTAAATGTTTAGCCTTTTTTTATGCCTATACGAGGTCAAATTAAAAAGAAGTGCACTTCAGAGGGATCTATGGGACACTAAATGGAAGTGAGATACAAGGTCTTCAGCTTCTTTTACGCTAAGAGCGTAGAACAGGTTGAAACTTCGATGGGTGTGTTCCTAAATGTACTTCCATGACATTAAGCACGAGATAGAATATTGATCTTTTGAATGTACATACGTATAGGTATTGTATATACTCTGAGTTACCTGCCAATCAAATTTACACGTGTAGTAAATTTATAGTTCGTTTAATGTCATTACACTCGGCATTATTATTAATTGGAAAATGAAGAAGAATGGTTCCGTTAATATTTAATACGGCTGATGAGAAACAAATTGGAATGATTTCTACTTTGCACGTACAATGATAAATTCTTGATAAATTATATATTATATTTGTACATTATATGTTATTAAACAGAAATTCAATAGTTCTTCTTTCATTTTTGGATAAGTGACAGATTTGCAAACTATATATTCAGTGTTAATAACGGCATTTCAATTTTACCAACGGAGCGCAGGCTATATTTCAAATTTCAATTTAATAACGTGCTCTTGAAATATTTCTATTTTTTTTTACATAATTAACTCGAAATACAGGAGAAACACGCAGAAAATACTTCTTTTTGTTAATTATGCTATATGAATTCTTGTTACACAAACATGTTAGTTACTCGTCGAACACGCGAACCAATGAACGTGTAAATTTACTTTTAGACAGAGTTAATGACTTTCATCCACCATCGCGATCATTCCTGACCAGTAATGTCGTATTAGCATTTTACCGGTTAAATCGCTCAAAGGTTCTGATCGTTCGACCGTTATCATTGGTTTTCCACTTCAATTAGCTAACAGTTTAAGTCCCTTAACTACTTCGGATTTTATCGACCGGATCACCTGTTCGAATATTAACGAATCAATTTTTCTTTCAATTTAATGAGTCACGTAGAATTGCTGGAAATATAGGAATATCCTCCATATTAATAACAATTAACAATTTGATTATTCATTATTCATTTCATAAAATAGTCACTTATATGTGATTATATGCGTATAATGTTGGGAGTAACAAAAATAATTATTTTCTCTGATACAATATAGAAAGGTTCGGGATTTTGAAAGCCTCTTAAAACTTAACTGATGTTGCAAACACTATTCTCGAGGAAAGTTTCGAACAATCTATGGGGCACAGACGACTATGTACTCTTTGAGAGATTATTTCAATTAAGTTCCTCAATGGCTCTTTCGCATCTCGCTGATATTACCAGTGTAAGTTTTCAAAGGTCCTCGAATAGTCGAAAAATTCGAAATTATTCAAATGTTTAAACGTAGAACCTATTTGTAACTTTCAAAAATATATTCTAATACTTATATGACTTTAGTTTCACAAAACTGAACTACCATTGAATTCATTTTAATAATTGATATCCAAACAGATGTAAAAGAAATTGATTGCCTGGAAATAATAACAATTTATGGCTCACCTTTGAGCAGGTTTAATCAAAGATAGTTATGCGGTGCATTCTAGTTTAGACAGTAACCAGTAAACTTAGGGACAGTCAGTGATATGAGATAGCTAAGTCTGGACACTAACAAACAAGTATGACCTAAATTTACGACAGAATATTCCAATATAAACTCAAAGGATACTTTACTGTCAAAATGTTGTTTTTACGTTTGTTTCGATTATGGAATACACTTTGATTAAAATGAACACGTGGTGTATACTAATGTGTTTCATTCGACTACTGAACCGTTTAAGTAGTAATATCAGAAATTGAGCATACATTTTCCATCCTCAATAATATCCAGAATACAAATGTTGCTAACAGAAGTACAATTATTAATATCGCTGGTATTCAATTATCTCTTATATTTCAGTACTAAATAAAAGGAAATTCCATACGAGTAACATATAGAAATAAATAATAATGAAACAAATTAAGTCCAAATGAGAATTGTAAGCTATGAAATATGAATTTTCTTTTGAATGAAGGGTTAATTAAAACGTTTAATAAAGACACATTGATATGTCGAAATTGAAACACCCAACCATCCAACAAATATTGTATATTTATATATTTAAAAGCGAAGGAAAAAACATTCCTGGTCGTGAGGATAGATATTCGAGTAGCGTTTGTTTTAATTTCACAATTCCGACCATTCCGTTATTTATCTCAAAGGATATTAAGAAAAACATCGATAAAATGTATACTAGAAAAAGTTATATTGCTGATAGAGTTCAATATTTAAAAAAAACCCAACAAATCAAACAAAGGGTGTTTTTTTCATAGCAGAATATTGATACAGAACAATGTAATATACGAAACAAATTGTACTGCTACCTAATCTTGCGTTCCATCCTAACAAACCCCTTTATTACACCCCAACCACCCCTACAATCTGATATCCCAGAAAATTTACATTTTCTGTTTCCCTAAATAAACTGGCCTGATAATTTCAACAGTACTGGAATAATTTGCATTGCAACGTATCCCGAAGCTCCGATTTTACTAGATACGATTGCCAGAAAACGGTTTCATTTGCGTACAAACATAAAGCTTATACCACGGCGATCAATGACTTACCTGAACCAGGCCATGGAAAATATCGTCTAGAATACCCGGTTCCTGAGCTAAGGATCTCGTGTTAAGCCTCTTACGGCGTCTCTTGTGCATCGTCAGGAATCTACCGGTGGGCCTGGGCCTGGAATGACCGATATCCAAACTCTCCAGTAGAATTCGGTCCACGTCTGATAAGCGTCGAAACGCTGCGTCCGGCGTGGGTTCATTATGAAATTCCGTGAGAGTCGCCGGCACACCTGTTGTTGGTAAGGCGGCACTTTCTGTGAGGCAGTTGAAAGAAATCATTGTATGTTTTTATGTTAAAGTTGTTACATTTCAGTGGCGTAAGTAGAATATTTGTTATTATTGTATTTTATCCCAGATTCTTTTTTTAGCACAGATGGATTAATACGTATTAAAAATATCGCTACTGCACTCTGTGAATTGTAAATTTCAACTACACTCTCTCTTCTTCTGTCACGTATTTAACCCTTAACTGCTTTACGCCGACGTTAACAAAGTGGTAAATATTTGGTCCCAATCAACAGATAACTCCGGGTGTCTCTGTAATCCTTAATTACGTTATGATTTACAATTAGCCGCATTAGCTTTGCAAAGAATAGTACATACGTGTTTCCCACTATAAAAACCCACCATAGAGTTACCGTACTTCTATTTTATCATAGCATTTAAGGGATTAATATTGATTGCTGCGCGGCCGCAAATAAAATATTATGACTCTTGTTAAATTTTTCAGCAGAATAGAATTTCCCTGTGGAATTGTGTAGATGAACGATTGTATCAATTCTGCAGCGACTAACATGACGAGAGATGTGTATTAAAATGGTTAATTAAACACTGGAAATGATTAATCTCTTTCGGTTGCTGGAAATGAATTACCGTTCCGTTGCCTCGTTTATTATAGAACTTCTTTCAATTATTTTATTCGTATTACTTTTGTTAGTTATTTCTAATATCGCCGCGCTACTCTACTTAATTGCTCCCGATTACAAACGTATGTTACCAATGGCCGTATCAAGGGGCCCCCTATCTAATCATAGATTTGAGAAAAAAGAAATGGTAACAGGGGGGATGAAAAATGCTGATATGCATTTTGGAGTAGCGGAAGAGGTCGTGACCATTATATTTCCTATTTTGGGCTTGGGGATACATTTTATCGTTATCGCATATGATCTTGAGTGCTCTAGGCATTACTCCGGCACGACTTGAAAGGGTTATGGAGGTGAAAACGAAATACAACAATACATATTCTCACATTGTGAAATGGAAATCACTCCAGTATATTATATACGTGCACCTATAATCCGTAAAACATTAATAGGGCGTAATAGTACGTGAAACAAAAAATTCCATAAATAATCTAACTTTATATTTCACTGTAAGAAATCTAGTGATACAAATACATTGGACAAAAAATCATTGGCAAGACTACAATATACAATGTGTAGTTTAGGAATTGGAATGAAAAAAAAGAAGAAACAAGGATTCACTTTCACGCAGAAGAGTGTATATTGTCTCATCGCTTGCAGGGACACAAATCTTCCAAAACTGGAAGAAGTATAAGAAGAAGAAGATTCGGGCAACAAATTCTCCGGCTCGTCATATAAGGTAATATGCAATCAGGTGTACCGAGTGAACGGTATCGGTGCATCAGGTAAATGCATCAAGCCAGACACACACCGGTTGTCTATAAATGCCTGGGCCACGTGTGCGAACCCGTTCTGACCTATGCGTGCAAGCGGAAAACGGGACACATTTAAATTAATTAGCCGCGTGTACTGGGCACACGGAAATGCATCGCCGCAGTGTAATTTTAACATGGCGCCGCTATTTTTAGCCGTCGTCGATTACAAACGGCTATAAACAACAACGGTAATAATAACGGGTCGTATTTATTGACAATGGGATACAGTGCAAACCATTGTTTGACTATCTACAAAACAGACAGGAATATCGTTTCGCTATGCTGCAAATGCACGAAACGGTAGATCGTTTGTTAGGAATATATTTTTCGTTGGCAATACGTTTTGCACGTACATAACGTCAGGACGTGCAATCATTAATAAGTGGTTACTAATAATTAAATATTAGTAAAGTTGAATTCATAAATCTTCAATCCGATTCTGCTACATTGATTTATTAATTTATTAACAAAAGCAACGGATGAACGGACGTTATATTTGTATGGTACAAGTACCAGGTGGCTTTACAACAATTCGTCACCGTGACAGTTCAATAGAGATAAATGGACAAGTAAATGGAATTGCGGTAGATCTGCATCTGTACGGGATAAATACGAAGCGTATTTTTGTGTAGTCACAAGCAAAAGTATTCGTGTAATTGGAACAAAATTCTATTATCACCTGAATAATTTCTGAATAATTACTAAATATCAATTATTACAGTTAGCATTCTTATATATGTATATCTTGTATAGCTTAAATGTCTTGCACGTTAATCACTTTTCAAGAACTCCCCAATCTCTCGTTGCATTATACAAACATAAGATCTTACAAATACAGGCAATAAAAAGCCGCTCAACCTTTTTGTACCATACTGTACATTATACATATAAAGCGCATGATGTTATTCTATTATTCTTTCCAAACTTATGTAAATATTTTTGCTGAAACAAATTGCAAATTCCATGTGGGATCAGAGAAACCATTATTTTTTCAAGTCTTCCAATTTATTCACCAATTTTTCTATCATATCGCTATGTTTATGATTCCACTTTGATTTCTCTACGCATAAAAATGTGTAACTCGTAAATAATTGTGAGCTACTCCCGACCGTCATAGTACAAGCAAAAAACGCATACGTATTGCACAGTGGAACCGGTATCAAAAAGAGTTTTCTCTAGTAATTATGCGATTGCATAACGATGCGCCGCACAGTGGTGCCATTTCTGAAAAAGCTGGCCAAAATTCGTAATTTCACACGATTTTCATAAAAATGGATATTCTTGTGTTTTTGGGGTTGTTAGTCGTCTATAATCTTGAACCCATCATTATTATGATTGATTATTAATTATTTATTATTATTTATTTACTTATTTATTATTATTGTATTAATGTTTTCGATATATTTTTTTATCTCATATTCAATTTTCTAAATTCAAATTTTTGCACGAGATATCGCCACTACGCTCTAGTGGGACAGACCCTAAATACCCCTACTTGATACTTTAAATTTAAATATCTTAAAAAGGGGCAAAGTTTCTCAGCTGGATATCATAGTTGACATGTTACTTTATATCAAGAAACTTGTCCCATCGTGAATTTCCGTGAATAACATGTTTATTTTCCTTCCGGTTTATTAAGATATGGCTAAAATTTATGATATATTGAGAACGGAATTACAAGGATAAACTCAAAGATATTTTACTTTATTTCTGTGGAGAATTTATGTTTATAACACCTACTTTAATGGTAAAATGTTTCACATATCAATTTTTTTAAGATAAACTTTTCCTGACGCATTAAACAAGCTCCGATTTTCAAGACATGAAGGAGCAAGAAGTTTCGTCTCAGTAACCAAACAATATATTTAAAAAATTCAAGCGGCATTTGATGCATTGATATATATACAACAAATCTGCCATACTAAAAAAAAGCTGCCATATACTTAAAAAATTGAATTTTGGCCAGCTTTTCGAGAAATGGCACCACTGCGCGCCGTCTAGAAGGTATTGTCAAGCGGCTGGTTTGTTTCAACACAAAGCTCAAACGCGCGCATCTTGTCCCGCTAATAATAATTTCTGTTACACAATTTCTATAGTACACTCCATTGCGACACAATTGCCATTCGGTAGTGATGGGCATGAGACTGTATGAAGAACAGATGTTAAATTTTTAGTTAACTTTTGGCTGAACATACGACACTAACGACACACATACTGAACTTCTACGAGCTACCACTTGAATATTTTCGAAACTAACAATAAGTTTTAGCTGCAGTAATATGTATAGGAAAAAGTTATTAAAAATGTTATTTTCTGCAACCTGTTAATTGCAATACACTTCATTTTCGTCAAATTCGCGATACAAACACCATTTAGTATTCATCTTGGCAAGTATCGATATCGAATGTCGATATCACGTTCGTCACCCCTCAATATGTTTCGAATTTTTTAAAGAGGTACATATTTAATTATCGGATTGGTAGAAAAGTATGAGAAAGATTCGGATCAGCCCCATCACTACCACTCGGCATTATGATGATCGTACGACCATGTGTGATTGTATGATTACAGTTTTCTTTCTTTCCATGCTTTGCGCACACGCTTGACACCATCAGCACCGCGTATAAAACACTTGAAACGGCCTTTTGTTTCCATTAACAGCATGAATGTGCCCGTGTTCAGCTCAAGGTGGCAATGTTGGAAAAAGAATGAGTAGAGAAAGAAAATGACGAGTCGTTTAATAAAAGGTTCTTCGTCTCGTAGGCGATATCCTATGTGTCGTTTATACGAGTTGCTTGTGTATGGAAAACATTTCTCTTTACGTTCACTAACTAGCGCGCACGTTCTCGGCTAAGAAAATTTGAATATAAAAATAAATCGTTCCTCTTTTTATTTTTAGGTACGTCCGTGCAATTACTCTTGATACGGGTTTAATTGCTCTCTACTCTCCGGTTTGTTTACTTAAATTTATTACTCAGTTTTGCAATAGCAATGGAATAACTGTATTATTTTGAATTTGAATTCAGTATATTTGATCACTTTATGATAGTTTATGAAGTAATCAATTTTGCGTCACGAATCAGTTTTGTTGTTGATTCCTTTTTAATCGCAATCCCATGTTCAACGTTTAATAAACATACTTGAGGCAATTTATATTAATGAATTTTAGGAGACTAGAGGATTCTGAATTTATTCGCGTATCCCTTCTCGATTTGTATGAAAGAATTGATTCACAATGCAGATAGACATAGAACGTAAACTTTCTGTGCCTTTCGTGACGCGTTTACGCACTGTCGTTGTCTAATTAACCTAATTGCAACTGTACGTGTTATCAGTCAAAGTAGCCGGCAGACATTATGACGCGTAAATTTCATGGAGGTTATCGCTTCGGTTCCCTTCTAGCTTCGTTTGTTTTTTGCTGTATTTATCGGTTGATATGAAGTACTTTAAACATCTCTTTCCTCTTTTTTCCCATACCATCGAATGGACTTTGTTATATTACCAGACAGCACAGTGTTTCGAAAAAAGTATGTAGAGCAGTGGTGAGCAAGCTTTGGCTCGCAGTGGGCCAACAGTTGACATCTACTACTTTACGCGGGCCGCAATATTAAATACTCAAATATAGTAATCGAATAATTTAATTTAAGACGCAAATTAGCCATTTCTTATTTGATTTATAGCAAAATTTTCTTCTGTTTTTTTAACATACACATACTAATATACCTACAATACATCTTATAGTGTAAAAGGGTATACGTTTAAATCACGCGTGGCCCGCGTGTCACATGTTTTCGCGGGCCGCAGGTCTGTGGCAGCCGTGCCAATGTGGCCCGCGGGCCGCAGTTTGCTCATCACTGATGTAGAGCATGAATAATTATAAATCTGTAGAGTTTTCAGAATAAAAAAATTGTCTCGTGAGATACGTATGTCACTTACGCGCTATTGAAGTGAATGCTCGTCGAATGTATAACTTTCATGCATTTTATTTTTATCTTCTGGAAATTTGCAATATTTTATGTAAAACGTGGAGGATATTTAATAAAAGTGAGTAAATGATCGATATTTTAAATATTTTACAAGAATTTATAACAACTATTAATATTCGAAGTGAACATTTAATTACGTTAAAATGCATTACAACATTCTAATTTGGATCGCTTTTATTTTTCAACAGTTCCAACGTTTTCAACAAAGTCTGCGTATTTTAGTTCTAAAGTTCACTGATTGAAGCGAATAATAAAGGGGACTTACGTAGTTGATTAATTAAACCTTCAATGTTAACTGAGTTATGGTAAGTGGAGCATGAGAACTTCTTTCATAGCATCTTATAAGTAACG
This sequence comes from Nomada ferruginata, assembly GCA_963583965.1. Taxonomy (NCBI): domain Eukaryota; kingdom Metazoa; phylum Arthropoda; class Insecta; order Hymenoptera; family Apidae; genus Nomada; species Nomada ferruginata. The sequence continues at coordinate 18,504,312 of OY757213.1, forward strand.
TAAAACGAAATTCCACGACCTAGGCCAATATGTTCTCAAGTTTATAAACTCTCGAGAACTGTGAAAACTTGCTCTGAACATCATGCTATGTATGTTTGAAACGACTACCATTTACACTGTAACCACTCTTTTCTCATGAATGAATAAAACGAAGGGCAGTTTTCAATGCAATTACGTTACAATTGTATTCCTTAAAGTCATGTCACAATTTTTCCTTCCTTAACAGTTTTTTAAATTCATTGTCACAATATTTTTTTTTATAATTGAAATATACGGCGCAGTTCTTGCGTAGATGTTAGGTATAAATTCGTATTCGTATTCAAATTCGTATTCGCACTATTTTTGAGAATACTGTATTCGATCTGCAATAAACTGTTAAAAATATTGTGCTGAATGAAAACGGTATATCTTAAATAATATAATAAATAGTATCATTGTAAACCTTTTCCAATAATAAACATCAAGAGTGACTGAAATTATTTGTAATATAATGTTAAGTTACTCCAATTAGCTTTATGTACATACATTGTAAATAAAACTTATCGAAGATATAGACCAAATAATAATTGTTAATCTAATAATACTGACTTTATAATGAACTACAGAATATTGAAATAATTGGAGGAAGATATTTCTATCTTGAAATAAAATTTTACCTTAGCAGTGATATAGTTTATGTAGATATGTATACATATAGAAGGGGAAATCTCTGGAAAAGGACTGAATCGTGGAAGCTAATTTAATTTATTTTCCAATAAGGTAGGGATTGAAACTGTTGCGATTGAATCGTTGTAGAACAGACTCTCTTGTATCTTGGTCTATCAGTGAAAAGCCTATACAAATTCTTTGGTACAAAAACCACACAGCATTGGGTTAACTGGAAGAAATCAATAGAGGAAGCCTACATTCCAGGTACACAAGTACTAATAAAACTTGTAACATAAAACATATCGGAATCTGCAAGTCATCATTGTGAAAAATTCAAGAGTCAACTTAACCGGATTGATCGTTTTTACTATTTTTGCTCATTACCCCACCGGTTTCTAAAGTACAATAACGTAGGCACGTCAAAAGATATTACTAAAGAAACCGAATTTCCTATTATTATGAGCCAGAGATTCTAACATAAAATCAATAGTCGGACATTTTTTGACTCGGAACGTTGAACGTTGTGGAAATAAAAGCCCCGACACACCAATAATAGTTTGTACAAACATAATTATCATTCAAATTGCCTGCCACTTGATCGATTAATCTGACGCTTTATTAAGCGGATCTGAATAGCTGTCTTGATATTTTAATGCCGCAAATGTTTTTACTCACCGGAAATACGGACGAACACAGCATTTTGTTCCCCACTGTCCACAGTTATCTCCGCGCTTCTCCTCTGCAACGATAAGAGAATATCATCGATTAAACTCTATTATTGTGTAACATCTTATTTTTTTAAATGCGTCGTTAAAAAGTGTGTAAAGTGTATGAAATACACAGCCGTTTATCTGCGTTACTTCTTTTATATATTTTAAGGAATACATATACCTATATGTTCATATAATTCGGCATACAAATACGACTTTTCACTTATGAAATATCGAACTGCGTATATTTTATAAAACTAGAAGAGTTTCTATTGTCTCAAGTTTATTTCGATGCACTTTGTTCGTCCCATCTTTCAAAGCAGAACAAAAAGAATGCCTTTCCACGCGAACACCTCCAGAGAGTATTCGATAAAATCGACTTCCGCAACTTCGACAACCTCCGCCCTTCTTTTCCCATCTACAAAGCCAAACTCTGCAAACTTGTCTCTCAAAGAATCAATTCTCGCTTTTCGACTCATCCAACGTCCATTCGTTTTCATGAAAAACATGAAATTCATCTGAGAAACAGCGTAGAAAGGAATCGCCGTATTTTAAGATACGTGCTCGATGTAGAGGGAGAGGAAAAAGATTCCTCGGCAAGGGTGGAAAAAAGAAAAAAAATGTATTAGAGATTCGAATACAAGGGAAATCGTATAAAGCACGGCGGGACGGAGGACAACAAAATATTAATGGAACAAAGAAGATGAAAGAGAAAGTATAATAGATTGCAAGTAGGAACGAAAAGAAAAGAAGGCAAAGAATGATACAAAAGGTACACAGACAGAAATCGAATGATTCGCAGTGGCCAAAAAAAGGGAAAGAAGAAAGAACAAAATAATCTTACATATTAAATCGAAACAGTAGGGGAACGGGAGAATAAGAATTACAGGAAGAAGAGATAGTGTGAATACATAGTAGAAAGAAGGGAGAAAATCACATTCACCGACAGTAAAGACAAACGATGAAGCAGAAACAGGGTAAACACGGTAGATACTACCTGTGAAAAGAAATGAAGGGAAGTGATAGGAGAAGAAGGATGGAAAACAGTGGTGAAAAGTGTAATGAGCGATTCGAGAACCGATAGATGAAGCCACCTGGCAGTGTACGACAACTGGAACTCGCTGGCAGACTTTTCACTGGCGGATCAGGCTGATTGCCAATTGCAAAATGGGGCGACCTGGATTTCGATTCGAGGCTCTCAGGTACACTTCCAAAGTGGGGGACGATTACCAGATTCGTGATAGGCCTGCGAAGCAGAAGAAACCCCGAAGAAGTGACAGGAAGTGTACTCATTACGCTGGCCACGTAGGAGAACTTGGCAGAATTCGTGAATTCCTGGACCAATGGTTCACTGGGATCGTGTACTCTTTCGAGGACGATGTAAAGAATTTGTTAAGTAGTCTGCTCTTTTTATTTTTCATAGAAGACGCAATAAATATTTGTAAGCGTGCATTCCGAAAGAAGAAATCTATAAGAGTTCAACTTCCTGTTAACGTGCGCCGCATATGATTATTAAATGCCACATATACCACAGTGATATTCAAATATTATATAAAAGAATGCGCATGAATTCTGTTTTTTAAATAATTTCAATATTTAACCGTCGAGTGAATTTTCAACGGAATCTAACAGCTATTAAATCAACTGTACAATTTAACCGAGTGAACACCATCTTCTTAAACTATGAATTTCATGAAGCGTCTGAACAAAATGTGCTTTCTATCTGCATTGCAAATGGTCTTGTAAGAGCACAAGAAACTTTTCGCTTAATGCAATTTTTTAAACAGAATATCAAGGAAATTGAGAACGAGTGAAATAGAGGTGGAGACTGTGGTTATTCAAGGTCTGTCAAGAATTATTTAAGACATTTTTTCTCTTATTTCCAAGGTTTTCCAAGCGTCCTCTTGCTTCTCTGTTATCCCCTTTGTATTCCCCCCATTCAATGACAAGCCAACCGTACAAATCTCAAATAGTTTTCTCCTCTTTTTTTTCCTTCTTTTTCTTTTTTGCACGGCTACAGAAAATCTCGTTACTGTAACAGACATTCTTAGCGAAAGTAAAGAAGAATGAGGAATCTACATCGTAGCTGTCGTTAATTCAATGGTTGTTAGGTACCAAGAGAAGTTCCTTCAGTTCCACCTTTGACTATAACAAGTCCATTAAAGTCTAATCCAAAACATTGACCATCAATCATTTTCTGATATTTGCTTCCTGTGTTGTAAGAATTTTTGGAATTACTTATTTTTATGTACTATTTTATACAATGCTTCTGCTCATTCTGATTTTTTCCCCTTCCAAAGTGGGATAACAAATTAAAAGACTACTTTCAATATCCATAACTAATATGAAATGAACATGTTCAGACGACACTAAGGTTCACTGAATTCTGAAAAATTTCAAAGTCCCACGAATGATTATACGAATATCATAAAAAATGTGTCAAGCCGATGGCAAATTATTTATTGCAACAAGAAACGCAAATGAATGTCCGTTGTTTCAGGGATCAGTCTTGTCTCGCTGTGGAAAATCGTGAATGGAAATAAAAGCACGACGAGCGGTGGTTACGTCTTCGTATTCAGAAAATGGGTTAAGTACGTTAATTAGACGCGTGATAAATCTTCATCTTCCAACTGTTCTTCTCGACGACACTGTCCACCGCCTCTTTCGTTAGCCGAGGAATTTCCTTTTCCAGTAGTGACGAAAGAAATGGGGAAAACAAAAAGTTAGGCGTGTGGAACGTGTTAATTAGTGTAAGGTAATAAATTCACTGATACGAGACTGTGATATCTGATTAAATGTTATGAGGGGAGTAATATTAGGTACAGTTACGTGTTGAAGTAGCGTTTCATGCTTTATCCCCGTACATTTTTTTTGTCTACAAGATATAGATTTACGTCGCATTGAAATGTAAAATATTGGCAAATATTTGTCCGTAAAGGTATATTAATTTTTCATAGATTTCTGTTTGTGTTTTAATAATTTTTGATAAGTTCAATTGTAGCGAATTTATGTGTGCTGAATTAAATAAACAGTGGTTTCAATTGGTTTTATGACGTCTGCGAACATCAACAGTTTGTAAATACCAAGCTTTGATATATTTATTTTATACACGCATAAATGAAATAGCGTTTCAAAGGAATTGGTTGGACATATTTAGAATATGAAATGGGGGATTAAATGGATTTCAAACATAGGAGATTCGACTTTTCAATTTCTATGTTTGAACGTATCAAAATTGTAATTAACAAAATTGTTATGCATAAAATATAAAATGTTATTCGAAACAATTAAGGAGATTACGTTTCTTGATATTTCCAACGTCACAACATAATGTGTTAAATATCCTCGTAAATAAAATTGTTTATAATTGAATTCAATATACGTGTAAAGTAGCGTAGTATTTAAATAAACATTTTCGCGGCAACTCCCTAGTAGCGCATTTCAAAATCTTATGAGAGTAGACATGAAATATTACCTATTCATCTTAAACCATATTAAAAAGATCAATTTACTATATACACCGTACAGGAATTCGATTTCCTTTAAATCCTCAGCTTCAACTGTGGTTACGAACAAATAATTTCTATTCATGATCAAAAGATCACTGCATCGTCTTGAAACGAAACGTTGCAGTCCCCGTAAAAGCGGCGGTAGAATGTTTCCAAGGATCTGGTCCAGTGCCCAGGGGAGCATGAATAAGAAGCACAAAACTTGAAAATTCATCATCGGTTTTTTGACTTCTTTCCTGGCCCCTTGACAAATGTCGCCTTTCCTTTCTCCTTGCAAATGTAACACGTTTTCTTCCCACCACGTCCACTCGTTGGTTACAATCCCAATCGGGTGGAAAACTGGTGCGAAGTTTGACTGGTCGAAATATTCTTTCGCGTGGACTTCAAGAAAAGGAAAAGGAATTATGCTATGCGCATAAAAGCGCGCATGAAAAGAGTAAAAAATGTTTGTATGCAAAGTTTAATAAAAATTTCGATTGAAAGCCGTTTCCAGTATTGTGTGAATTTTAGGAATAATTTGGTAACTAATTTGAGGGAATATTCAAATCCTATTTTTGTAATTAAATTGAATACAATAGTATGCATAATTCCGCAAGAACAGATAAATAAATAAACATAACAATTCGCACTGACAGACTTTACCGTTATATTATCTTTAGTATATTTACACTCGAGGTAAACTTTGATATAAATATTTCAAGTCCAGATGTAGTAAATAGCCCCTGAAGTGAGACAGGTACTACCATACCTCCAATAAGACGATCGTCAACTTTATTGTACTATAATGCATATAAGGTGCAAAAGCTAATGTTCTAAATGACTGTTACTCAAACAAGTCACGTCTGTACGGCTGATCGCTACTTTATTCCTAATTCTAGTGGCTGTCAGGTGGCTATCGTGTTCCTTAAGCCGCGTGCCCATGTGCACACTTAACAAACAGAATTTCCTATCCAGTACGTCCAGATTATGCAACATTCATAGAGCCACAATACGCTGCTAATACTGTGAACTTATAAATGGAGAGCAGCTTATTAGTATGTACAGTTGTACAATACGCTGCGTTATTCCAACCACAAGTGCCCAGCTTCGAACGATGCGAACCGAAAACCAAACGATAACTAACGAATTGTTTGTTCAATTTTATTACTCTGTCGAAACAAAAATGAAAAAGATTCTCAAAACTGTTGTTCTTTTCATCATTGTTATTGTTCTTCTCCTTTCCTTTATTACTATTGTTATCATTCCTATTCTTTTAATATGCGATACATTTAGAACATAAGACATAATACAGTAATCCCTCGAACAACTGGCCACATTTACTTCTAATTAATTTATTTTATGCCTAGAAACAAATGAATTCTTATATTCTTCTTCAAACAGTTTGTTATCTGATGGAATTCAATGTAGCTGGTCGACGGCCTTCGTTACCTGGCAACCTGTTTAATGATTGGGTTTCCCGACTCGGGCTATGTGTCGACCAGATGACGAAAATCTTCCGAATTTCTCATAAAATAGCCCCTAAAAAGTGAATTTACACAGTTTTGCGCTTTCCCCACACCTATCGTCCGGGAAAGAAAAACTACTGTACTACAGGAAAATAAAAGGAAGCTACATTTCTTTACAAACAGAACTTGCTCTTCATTTCTGTGCTGAATAGATCCATTTCCGTCGCTTTTCGAAATTCCAATCCAATAATACAATACTTGCCAGAGTATCCTAAACCTGAGCACTGTTTGAATATGAAAATAAACGTCTTTTTTCGTATCGTAAGGTCCAAGGACCTTACCACCCTGCCCCTCGATAAACGAAACTAGTTCAAATTATACATGTTGAATAACTCTACGCAGAACAACACGACTAAACGAAACTTCATTGTCAGCATTAACCTGACAGCTATTCTAAGCTGTACGACCTACAGTTCCGATATTTTATCCCGATGCTTGTGAAATCGTGGCACATCGGTTTAATTCGATCCCGATGCGATGTATCAAACTGTCGCGAGTAGAATAATAAATTCACCGTGGGTCATATTTGTTCGTGACCGTCCATGAGAATTTGGTTCCCGGCCAATCCCCGAAGGATCGTTCCAGCTATTACTAAACGTCGACCTGCCTTCAAGATGGTATTCGTATAATCGGGAAAGAGACTTGCCGTGCGTATATAATTAATGCAGCAAACCACCTGCGCTGATCAATGATAGTTAATGGATGATTTCTATTTGGTAACGTTTTTACATAATTCCGTGTCGGTGTAACATTATGCGCTTTCAATCTGAATCCATGTTAACAAATATTAATCTCCTAATTAATTGCAACGGCCAATCATTAATTCTTGCGTAATAGGCATTTTTTTCCCGAAGTAAAGCTACGAACAAACAATTTCGTAGAATGTAATTTGAATCGTAAAGCGACTCGATACATTCGTTTCAAACAAAATTGCAGGCTCGCTGGGCAATTTAACAATCGTGCACGAGTTTATCATTCTATTTTATCTTTAATTTTACGCATACGATGTAATTGTAGTTATAACTGTTAATATTTGTTTGTTAAAGAAAAAATATAATGTCATTATCAATTCGAACAAACTATCAAACAAATTCAATGGATGATTTGTTTGATAGTTTGTTTTATTCAACGATTGTACAAAATTGGTGGACGCAAATTGCACGCCGTATCAATGAATTGGTTGCATTCGCGGAATTATTAGCACTACTCGATAGAACGATTTCACCGATTAATAGCGCGGTTCATTGCAGTCGATTCTCATTTAGCACAAAATTGTCAAACTAATGCAGTATACCGTGGCATGTTACAAACTGCCATGGAATACTAATGCCAGCCGTGGATAAGACATTAATGTTCGTATTTAAATTAAGAAATACATTTTGACAGCAACTTTTAATCACTGTTCACCTGACGTGCAAAATGTATGAAAAATGAACTTTCACGTCTATCTCCTTTCTGGACAAAATTTTCCATTCAACTTGGCTGTTTCAAGCAACAAGACTTTAACACCTTGTTTACAGTAGTACGACTAAATTATAAATTCATATATCGCTTCAAATAAATTTTTTTTAAACTTCTCCAGACGTGTACTACAAAAAAGAACAATGTTCGTATCAGAATGAATTAAAATGAAATAACAATCGTTTGCCTGTTCTCATATATGTACCTCTGAATTCAACATATTGCTTTAAGAAAGAAAAAAAAACGAGGAAAAGAAATTTGTAGTGTAACATAAATCTAAATCATATCAATTTTTGATAAATAAATTGCCACGCCTATTCTTTTTCTCAAACAATGTTACATAATAAACATATTTTCCGTAAACTGTACCTTTCCTCTTCTTACTTACAATTAGTACAAATACAATAAAAAAATTTATTCCTTCTGAGAACTCGCGTGGCATACACGCTGTCTACACAGCATAATGAAGGCTGAGCAAAGATATTTTCATTCAACTATCGTTGATCAAATGTTGAAAGAGGCCGCATAAGCGTTTAAAATGGCCAGTAATGCACTCTATATAAGACATACTGTATACTTTTCAGAGGTTCAACTTGGTCGTACTGTAATTGACCCAACGAAAAATATTTGTGCTGCACTTGAAAAAGCTGTCGCGGTTGCTCACAAGTGCATTCGATAATTTCGATAATTTTTTGCTAACGGACGGAGCTGTTGAAATAAGATTTTTGTAAGGCTATATATCATAGACATTTGTAACAATATAATTGGAATAGTTGAATGAAAAGAAAATCAGAATTCTCGGTATGAAACAATACGAATGCTACAAATACATATATCAATATTAAATTGTGCTCTATTTTTAATTCACCAGATATTTCTAAGGGATTATCCCTTATTCAAAAGGTCGAATAATATCTCGACAGAAACAAATTCTAAGTATATTATTCGCAAAAGAATACACCGCGGGTATATCGAGTCTACCAAGGTATTTCATTAATTGTTAAAAAATTATAAATTTTCTCTGACGATTATTTTTCCTTTTCAGAGGAATTGCTTTGCTTCATCTCGTAAAGGTCTCGCATAAATTATTCCACAACTTAACGGAAATGTTCAACGTTCGGTGTACATGGTACAGGTAGCAGAGAAAATGTTAATCTTTCCGTGTAGGTATAAAAATGTTCAAAACTGAACGCACGACCATATTACGCTAAGAATGAAACACTTTTTATTTCTATTCCAACAAAATTTAATTCCATGTTTTTACTGAACTTCTGCTGACGTCTCAATATTTGGACTAATGCTCAGTCAGCGTCACTGCATTTACATAATCACTTACAATTTACAATAGAACGAATATAATCTATGAAGTTATATGTACATTGTAATATATTTTTTATATAATTTTCTTATTCGAACGGAAATTCTATTTATTTAAACAGTAGTTACGCCTGTGTGGCGATCGAAAGCAATACAAATCACATTATCCAAACTGCATTGTCCCCCGACGAGCTTTCATTCTATTAATGTGATCGTATAATTTTTGTCGTGAAAGGGGCAAAATTATTCACAATACACTCAATCTGTTAAGAATATAGGGACACCGCGAATCACAATCACAATCACAATCACAATCACAATCACAATCACAATCACAATCACAATCACAATCACAAATCGACAAACCACACCTGCACAAGCCTCGATTCACGAGCTGTAAATCGCGGATTACTGCGAAACAGCTAATTGTAAGATTAACTTCGCCACGCTATTACGAAACCGGAAAATGGCCATTAAGATCGTCGAACGATCCGCAGAAGCGGCAATCGTCGTCGTTGAAAATGGTTAATTCGGCGTGATTTATCGTTTTGAAGCCGAAAAGCCATTGTACTAGTAGTATGTACCTGTTCCATGCTCGTGGAATATCGATTACTGTCTGTTGCAGACCTGACACTTCCACACGTGGATTTTAACGTTTTCTTGACGGGAATCTACCATCGTTTCGATAATCGATAAACAGTGTCTTGGAAAAGCGTGGATTTAATGGTAATAGGTTAACAAAAATTACTTGCAAATAAACTCCAGAAAAACGTTTTCATTGGGAGGTCGGGATTACTTAAGCGTTTAATAAAAATACGCAAACTACGATGAAAAATGTTTTTCTTCAGTTACTTCTATTTGGCGTTAGTTGCTTTTGGAGAAATTATTTGCATTAAAGTTTATTCATTAATATGGACGTATTAAAGTATTAGTGTAAACCTCGATGCTGTTACAGTCATTCGAAATAAATTTCACTGCACTACTTGTTAGTTCAATGCAGGGGATGTATCAACACTAAGGTTCTAATATGTATCCTTGACGTTAACCCTCTTTGATACCAATTAAAGCGACAAAGTGAAATAGGCGTTACATTACTGATAGAATAGAGTCAATTAAATTCCGATTAAGAGACACCTTGTAAAGAATAACAGTGATTTATTGCAGCGCTAAGCTGCTCTGTTACGAAACTGAAAATTGTGAGTGCACGGTGGTCTCCTGCCAAAAAGCAATCACATCAACAGCTCGGATTAATTGGAGATTGCTTTAAGAGATAACAGTTTTATTTTATTTTAAACTTTTATTGTTGATTGAGAGACATTATCGTGATTACAATCTGTATATAATCCGAGGAATATACCTACGAATTCGATTAGTTTTATTTTATTATTCAATAAAAAGGCAGAGGTTGTTGATATCCTATATATATTATACACGTAGAGGCAGAAAAATGATTATCAGAAAATAATTTATCCATTATTTAATTTACTAGTTAAGCTCCAAACAATAAATTTTCGATACTAAATTCTTCCAATTACTACAAATTTTGAACGAAAACTTAACAGCATCGTACACAGTATTAAAATTCATAACACTCATCTATCGCAATAGTTATTTAATAAAAAATTTGCAAGAGCAAAATAAATAATTCCTAATTAACTCTAAAACGAGGATGCAACGCCCAATTATCCAAGCCTTGAACCTAATTGATAGAAATGACGAGATAAACCACTCTCTAATTAGGACGAACACTGTCATAATACATAATCTATTACATCCACACGGCAGTCAACTTTAGTCCACCGCAAGGTGCAAAAGTTATTGTTCCAAGACATTACTGAAACAAGTCATGCTCACACGAGTAATCCTTTCCTTATTGTTAGTTCCCTCTAATTGTCCGCAATCTCACGTTTCTCCAAATCCGAAACACAAGCACACGTGCAATCTCTGCCCCAGAATCGTATTTTACGGCAACGCTAAAAAAACTTGCCACGCCATGGAAGAGTTTACTTTAAGACGATTTCACTCTACTACTCTACTCCCGTTTGCAACTATGTCTCTATTTTGGTATCGTGAGAGGACAGTCAAGCTGTCTAACGCAATGTTGCTGCAAACCTTGTGATAGTCTCTTCCTTTCAACTCCTTGCTCCACATACGCACATACAGAGACACATACACGTATAGACACACACAAGACTTTTCCGTCTGCCTCGCTCATTGTCAGTTGTTCCCCCAACCTACTATTTCTCACCTGCAACCCCTTCTGTTAGCCTCGTAATTTTCTCTTTCTTCGACGACTTCGTCCATCGCACTCCTTCGCCGGCCCTGAATACTTCAGGACACGGAGGAGGGCGAGGAAAGTTAGTCCCGTGACGTCACGGAGCCTAGGGTCACGCATTGCAATTCAGGTCGGCTCACCCCTTTATCAACCACCCCTCCAGATATACCGTCCTTGTCCCTATCGTCCCGTCTCGCCTCTTCTTTTTAACCCGTACATTTTCTCCCACTTTATTCGCATCTTCTCCACTTCACATGTACTCGAACGTTCCTCATAAGCGCCAAGGAAAAACTCTTTTTCTTCCTCCCTTCGTGTGTCCTCCGAGCTTTTTCGCTTCGTTTATCTTGCACGATTGTCGATACTGATGTTTGTTTTTCTCGTTCTTTCTTCTTTATCTTACAATTGGAGTTGGTAATGTTATACGGAATGAATGGTAGGATTAATTATACGAGGCATCGAGATACCGTGTCCCTATGTGAATTTCGGGGGTGAGTTCTCAGGATAGAAAAACTAGAGGTCAACAAAATTTGTTTGTGTCGCAACAGATTCGTAATTAAACATTCACTGGTTACGTTTGATCAAAGTGGAATGCAAAATGTAGCAACTGTTACAATCATATTGTACAGGAAATCTTAAATAATACAACACAACCAACTGTTACCATGAATTAATCAAATTAATAAATGTTACAATATTGCTCAAGCAACTTTTTCGCACCCACAACGCCGCCGATCGGGTTAATACCTACTCATAATTAATGCGTATTTTTAAACATTTTAAACTCTAGGCTTTCCAAAACTTCAAGTGTTCAGGCCTTTTTAGAATACTTCAAACTATAGGCTTAATAAATTATTAAGAGCATATTCACTGCACGTACGCGACCTGAAACGCTCGATACAACTATCGAATACCACGAATAGAGAAACCGTTTCGCAAGCGTTGAGATTGAGAAACTTAATTACGATGAAAATAGATGCGTCGCGCGTGCATCGTGATGTTGTTATCGAGTTACAATAGGCGCATTCGTGTTCGCGGACGATATTTTAGTTTCGAACGCTGAGATGTTTTCGAAATACATAAGCAGAATTTAACTCCTATGCCAAGATAATTAACGCGGTCTGGCAATAACGCGGTGGCAGACTCACTTTTCGTTCCCGAGTCATCTTTCTTCGCGGGTACGAGATCGTGTTAATGTTTTTCATAGCGTCGCAGAATTCCAAGCAACAGGCCGTTTACAACCGTGCAAAATGTGTCATTTACGAGGGGCGAAAACGCGTCGTTCCGACGTGCTGAATTTCGACCGCTGTTCACGACATTGATATTAATTTCGTCATTGATCTGATTCGACGATATTAATACTCGGTGCAGTACGTAAAAACGTATACACGCTGTACATACAGAGTGTCTCTCAATATACTCCAGGCAAACCGCGGCGATTTATTTTTTAGCTAAAAATAAGGGATTTTCTTAAACAATGTTCTGTAATTTATTTACAGTTATATAGTAATAATTAATTACTGTTAATTTTTCTATATAAACTAAATGTACTTCTCTGTACTTGCTCTGCAAGTCAGCTTTAAAATGTTTTTCAACATCCGTTATAAAGCAACTAATAAATTAAATAACTAAAGAAAATACATTGTTATGTATTTTATGGGTATATAATATTTATTTGCTTAGTAGAGCAATTCTTCAACATTCTTCTGCTCTTATTTTTTACTTAAATCGTAAACCACCGCAATTTTCTGTACTGCGCAGTGTAGATTGTATTGTACATCGGGAAGTGTGTCAGCTCTATAAATTCATGTAACGTTAGAGTTGCATAAACAATAAGTAGAGACACTCGCGTCGGGACGCAACATCTGTGTCTGTCTTTCAGTGATTGCTTGCTTCCAAGCACACCTGCGATTCTATGAAGGCCAGCTGAGGCATCTTTGAGACTAGGTCCAATTGTAGACATCTTGCTTTCGAAAGTGTGACAGTTTAGTTTGAAGATACATTTCTCTTCCCTGGCGAAACGATTAGACGACGATAAATCTTATTTAACTAACGGAAACAACGATAGTTTTCGGGTCGCACACTTTTGGCTATAAAATTTCTCGGCAAAGAATTCAGGAAATTACGACGAACTTATCCAGAACAATCCATCGACAATCCAGAATTTATTGGATCAGATCTGAATTGTTCCGTATGTGTCGCGCAATTCTGAACCTACAACACATTTTAACAAAGCATGTCGCAAGTATCAAGAAGTTGCCCAGAACAAGATGTCAATGAACAAAGAGTAGGGAGACAAAACGTAGATACGTGCGTCAATAACAAAGGAAAGTAGAACGAAATGGGTACAAACATTCGAGCAGAAAGTACTAACAGTTATATTACTGTAGAACGTCGATTAACCGGGCGGTGAATATCCACGGTCCCGATCATTCAGGCTATCGAACTTCCTAATAATATAATTTATAATCGTATTTTGTGAGTCTAAAATTGATTATCAAGAACGTTATACAAAACTCTGCTTTGTTTCTGCTAATCTGGTAGCTATCAAAGGGTTAAGAAGAGACAAATAATTTCAAAGCAATCGTAGATGCATATATTTAATTGCATTCATATGAAAATCGTTTGAATACTCGTTGGAATAGAAAAAGAGATTTTGACAACCCTATTTTATACTACTATTTCGATGACTCTACTTTTTGATACGATCAACGAATAAGACCCGCTATCGTAGTTGCGAAACGAAACCAATCCGCAATAAAGATATAGACAAGTGCTGGTAGTGGATTGAAGTTTGAAACGTAGCCAAGATTAAGCGATTTATGGTGTATGAATTTGCGTGAAGTAGCACGATGATTGTTTTTTATTTCGAACGAGAGCGATGTGTTTGGGCGAATGTGATTTAATATATGGCTGCTTATTCTCTGTTAATAATTATGGTATAGAAATATATACAGGGAAATAGTATTTAGGGGAATTGGAGAATAAACGTTATTCTGCCATTTCTATCTAAGCTACCTATGTACTTGGTATCATAGAATTTACAAATTGATTTTCAATTGCATACATATCAAGTACACATGAAGCGTATATGAAAATTAGCTTGCAAGTATTTTCTTATAAAACTTATAAACAAATTTTGTTTGATCGTATGACGACAACAACAACAACAACAACAGCAACAACAATAATAATATGATTAACTGTGCACTATTTGTTGATGAATTTCGAATAAATATAAAATTTAGAATACTATTCCATCTCTCTCTTCCGAACCTTCCATATTTTCAAATAATTCCTTCATTTATATCAATTCCATAATCATTTTCGTTATCAACGTTGTTGGCTTAAGGCTTAAGGAATACTTTAATTTCCTGAAAGTTCCATTCGTTTCAGACCAACCCTTGGCATTTTAATAAAAGAACAAGAATTTCAAGTTTATCGATCTATGTAATTTCATTCCATCGCCAATTTCGTTTTTCACTAAATAATTTTCGATCATCCACAGCATGCGTTAGAGACTGGCTTCTCACTTAAGCCAGCTGGTCGAAACGAGCTGAAAAGCGATCCAATATTTGCCTTCGCCAACTTCATCCGAGACTTCTTTAACAACAACTCCATATGAAACTAAGTTCTCACCATAACTTTCTCAATAAATTCCAATTTCTGCGTCCTCATTTACCCGACGGGCTTCTTTCTCGGCCCCTTCGACCCTACATGCCGGTTTTGTACGGCGCAGAACAGAAAATGGTTGGAGAACGACACGTGTGTCTTGGGGAAACTGAGAAGAACAATATAATTTATATTATATAATTTTATTATATAACGGGATATATTTTAGCATTTTCGGCGTGAAACTTGACAATGCTAGTTTGTTTTGTATTGTGCATAATTTTCTAGTGTTTGATTTTAAATGTGGAAAGCAGCTGACACTTGACTTACTTGTTTTTGATCATATTAATAAAGGTAATATTGCAGAGGAAAGCTGCTATTGAGGTTTATTTTTATGTAGAACACAATGAAATAAGTATAATAAACGAGTGTGGATAATATATGGGTGTTCATATACAAAATGAAAGAAACCCACGGGTGGTACATTCAAAGGGTTGAAATCTTGCTTGATAACACAGTGTCACACCCCTGGCCGAAATTACAGGGCAAATGCAGCGCACAATTAAACGGGAGTTAAACTATTCCTCTAATCTGAATTCCCAATTACAAGAGGGGGTAGAAAAATTCTTTTTCATAAAATATAAGGTTTAAAATATTGTATTTAAGCCTTATACAGTAATTTGAGCCAAATCTGCTCGAATTCGAGCGAAGAATAATACTTCTTTATCATTTATTAATGTATCATTCAAACGATTGCATAGGACGGAAATAATATTAGTATAGCGATTAGCCAATATGTAATTGCATGCGATTTTAAATTATTATTTAATTGTGTTGCAAATAGCCAGGTTTCTAGTAGGTACTCAAATAAATTGGTAAAATAGGTATTGCGTTCTCACAAACGTTCATACGGATGCAGATCGAATCCTGGCCATTGTTCAAGAATAATATGAACTCTCATTATCTCTTTAACTTTTGCTCTAACGCGTGGTCAGCCTGTTAAAGGATAAACGTTGCGTACTTGCATAACTAAAACGGTGGACGATTCTAATGAAAAGATTCTGAATTAGCGCAGTACAAAGCAAATCACTCTGCTCTTATTTCATTAGTCAAGAAAGCTTTTCATGGTTACTCAATGTATTCATTAATTGAATATGTACAATAAAATAAAAATAAAATGTTTGTCGTGAATGTTGCAGAGTTTGCATGAGCGCTGATTGAAAACAATATAGTCGTAGACATTCGGTATCAAATATCAGGTGCCTTATGACATTTGTTTCTATCTCCAGTCGTTTTAATTGCGTGGGAGGCCCCGATGGCAAATAATATTTGTGGAAGAAACTTCTTCCCGCTCGTTTCTTTAGATCCACAATTAAATAATTTCTAAATAAAACTTTGCAGCCGATTATTTTAAGTAAATTAGTTCTATCTTTATTTAATATATTCACAAGCTAAGCAATGCAAATGAATGAAAAGCGACCATGGGCTTAGATATGATGTACATTCGCTAAACGTTGCTTAGAAAATAACGGCTCGACGAATGTTTATGCACTTTACTATCTGCTGCTTTAATGCGTGCCTTGTTCAGAATTATCGTTGTCGTTTGTTCTCTTGCATTTACAAGTGCTGGCAATTTTGTATCAGGTTCCGTTATTCTCGTTATTTATCCATGAGTATCAGACAATTTGTTACTGGGCTATGTTTTAACGTAGTACAAATACTTCGAACGAGAATTTGCATTACTAATTTGTTCAAGTTTCCTACGAAACTAACATACGAACTAACAAACGAAATATAAATAAATTTGTATTAAGATTTTTAGGACGTTCTTCAACGAATAAGGAAACATATACTTTTAAATGAAAGCAAAAGCAATTGTAATTCTAGTTTCCCTGCAATTACCTGTATTATAAATTGATGTACTACATTTAAAAAATCCATACCATAAAAGGAGCATCATATAAGATTTTGTTCACAATGAAACGTAATGAGGAACGTAAACCGTAACGGAAGTCCTTTTCAAACGTATTATATTATCAGACTTAACAAGTATACATATGTATACGTAGATGTATACGTATGTATACATCTCTAAAACGTCGATACTATCAACAACGATCATCTATTTCGCGAACGACCATTTAAACCCGAGGCGAACTAAAACGCAATTTGAATCATATATATTATAAATTTTATTTCACTGGAATACGTTTATATTGCGTCCAATTTGTACGAAAATGCGAGGCTCATTTCATTTTATTCTCTGCGATGCGTATAACTCGTGCATCACACATTAAACGCATCATCGATTTTCACAAAAACATTTCATGTACAAAATTGCAACGCGAATATTCCCCGTACAAATTGCAATTTCTGCTTTTTGCCTTCAAGCTGTTTATAGTAGCAAAATCTGACGACAGAATAGAATATATGATAAAACTGCAAATAACCAGAGAGTTTATTTTTTTAGAAGCAGTTTTAGTACTGTTAATATATATCCATGGAAGTGTGCCTGTAAAGGTTCGCCAATTTTTTAAAAACTATTTTCCCCATATATATATATCTTCATTCTGTGTACACTAAAATTGATGAAATATATTGTTATAATATTATTTCTTTGAAGCTAATCAAAGTTAATAACTATGCAAATTTTTTTTCACGGAAGCGGAGATGTAATTATGTTTAAAACTTTGCAATGATATTCAAGATTTCTGAATCCCGTCTTTTGCAATCACAATTAAACAATAAATAAATAAAAATCACGCAAAGAAGATACGAAGAAACATAATAAATAACAATGATAAGAATTGACGATAGTTATATGTATATTGAGCTTACTGGCGAAGAAATTGAACAAAAGAAACAGCTCTATATCACAATTTTTCAATATTCAGACGTTCAATATTAATAACAAATGAAAGTGCTACTGAACGAAATTAATTTCCATACCATTCTACGAATTCACTAACAAATTTTAAATGTCATATGCATTATACATGTATCTGTAATTCTTTCTTTTTTCTCAAGAAATGGGATTCTTCTCCATTGTAATAATTACAATAGCGCACTATTGTACTAGATTACCATCAAGAAATCTTACGCTGCCTATCTTTAGAATGTGATACACTGTGTGCAAGAGTCGTGTAAACGAATCCACTTTGTGCAATTATCATATCGTGGCCGGCGGGTACATTAAGTACACGCCGTCAAAGCGTCATGTTTCAGATTGTATTTTCACAATTGATTGCATGTCCGTTCGTTTTCTTTTCCTCGCGAGTACGACGCTGCATTTTGATTTATCAGACACACGGTTTATACAAACGCGTATTGTTACACGTGTCTTAGAAAAACCATTTTCATTTTCATTTTACAGGTTTCCTTCGTGACACCTCAATGGGTGTCCTTCACGTATTCTTTTTTTTTATATCGAAACTAGAGAAACTTTGAAACATGAATTTTTAAGAGACAAGTTTAACGCAAATTTTTATTCCAGTTTGGAAGCATGTATGTATGTAGCCCAAAGTTATATGTTCTTCTTGATTCATTGAAATGTTTGAGGGCCATTTTGCTATTTAAGGATTCCATAGTACGTTAATCTTAATAACATTGCAGACCATTTCTGTTGACCAAAGAAATGTGCTCGATCAATTCTCCAAAAATCGTTTGCTAGAAGTCGTACTTTGACCGCTCTGTAAACATTGAACAAGTGGGTTCAATGTTTTAATATGCTGGAGTTTTAATGTATGATTATTCTAGATTACACTGGAACAATTTTTTTTTCCAAATTCGAAAATGAATTTTATCCACTTAAATATGCCATTCGAAATATCGATTCAACGAAAAATCGCGACTAATTTCTTTCCCAAATTTTCCACAAACGGAAGTCCATTGACATCGTTACTCGCAGTTTCTAACTATGTATACCGTGTTTACACGAGAAACATGCTGGCGACACATCACCGGACCAGACATGCAGCCGACAGAACAAAAACTTTTCATATGTGTATTTTAGTCAGCAAGAGAATTCGTGAACGATGACACGTTTCGATGAAATTCCTTCGGCAGATAGAATACAGAAGCATACGGAATGTTGATGAAACGCGTGAAAATTCTAATGATAAGCAACGATTTCTGCATCGCGTTCTTGCACCGTTTATTTTAAAATCGTGTGATAAATCTAGCCTTGGTTATAAAGATGGTCGAACTCAGAGTTTGCAAAGCAACTGGATTTTCGATTACATTTTAATCACACTGATTCATGCGGCGACAATTCTTTGAAGTTTCCAGTTATTTAATAACAATTGCGATAATTCTATCAAAGCAATGATTTTAAATGTTCAATAAAATGGGAAGATTTCTCATAATGATCGCCAATGCTAATTATTATTATTATGATCAAAATACATATACATACAGTGAAATATAAAAAAAGCAGGGTAGTACAGAATGTGAGCCATCTTCTGTAGCGAATACTATAAATTTCAATATGAAATTAAGATTTCACATTGAATCTTTATTGTTCTCTATTATTGAAATCTATTTTTCTTGTCTGACAGAAATATCTTTGTCAAAATATCCTTTTCTGTATAAAGCAGGAATGAGAAGACAAAAATGATATATCTGAAAACGTGGGAAAGAACAAATACATAGCTTCTTTTATTGTAGTATTGTTATTTTCGGTTCATATTTTTGTGTCCGATTTTTTTATCTGCTTTACATAATAACTAAGAACATTGTGCGAAAAATACATTGTTCCCTTGTTGTTATCTGTTGTGTCCTTTTTTTCACCTGACACCATGCTCTAGCAAAAATAACTTTGCCACATAAATTATGAACGCAATAGACGAATTTCTAAAAAGAGAAGACAACAAGGGGAGTCCTTTCGTTTGATTTTTTGTAGGTACATAATATGATGTTTTCGTGTACGATGGTAGTATCTCTTAGAAAAGATAATCACATCTGCACAGTGACGAACAAAAACAAAGTACAATACTGAACACGCCGGTAAACTATTTTGAATAAAAATGAAAACAATGGATCCAATGAAAATTTGGACACAAGTGCAACAAAGTATTCTAGAGAATTTTCAACCTTTTGTTTTCAATTTTAATTAAGGGAGAAAGAATTCAGCAAAATAAATAACAATAATATTAAATACCTTTCAGTAAATTTTACATATTGCATATATTTGTCCTAAATTCACTGTTTCAATTATATGTACTATATTAATCGAAGACCAGTTGATTGAAGAAAAATGGGATAAAAGGGCCATAAAAATAGAAGTGAAAAATTAAGAATGCTGCAGAGAATACTACACCGACGCCGCAGGCAACTTTTACCCGACCCTATTGTTTTAAGTTTCTATTGGATAGACCGGTAGCACTCGAAGCTAACGCTATTATTCGACAACTGCTTCCCCGAAATTGTTGCTGAAGAAAGTCAATTAAAGAAACTTTTCGTGAATGGACGCAAGGGGGAACAAAGTAGGTATGTAAATGTCTCAATCAACTATGAATATGTTATGCCACGATGTTGATTGCGATGGTAAAAACTTCCCCTATCCTTCGAAGTTTCCAATGAGGTGCCCTCGCTGAGATATTGAAAAAAGTTAGAGATATGATAATAAACTGGGTTGCACAGTGTTTCCAATTTTTAATACGAGGCATTTGAAGTTTTAGTTAAAAAGAGAACAAAATTTAAGTATTAAACATTCCAGCCTAGAAATTATTACCTGGCAAAATATTTACAATCTGTTAGTACTTGATGAATGCACAAAAATACTGAGTACAAATACTTAAAACATATTTACCAAATAACATAAGTATGTACTTGCAAAAAGAAATAATTCTGCGCAAGTGTCAAACATTTTGTAAGGAACGTGCACAACATGAAACTTATTATATTTTACACGATTAAAGAACATTTTTGCCGTAAATTTTCTTTAAGAAATTGCAAAAAAAAAGAAGCATTCTGAACACTCGGTAAAGAAACTATGTATGTATGTACATATTTAGTTTCTGGAATTTTCGCTAGGGCGACACCACGAGCACGCGTGAAATACTCGAGAGTGGAGTAGGCGCGTTTATTTTCTTGTTTCTGTCGAGAATAGTCGACCATGGAATTCGAGCGAGCCTCGTGAGAGAAACGTGTTTTGCGAGATTGTTTTCGTTGCACTCGCGTTATGACGACCAGTTTTCATTTTTCGTGTTGAACGAAGAAAATCATTTCCCACTTCGTAGTGAGAACAGAGAGGTGACTATGGGAGGGGTAGGCGAGGCGTCGCGGGGGTAAGTGATATGGATAAAAAAAAATAAGAGAAATACCAGAGCTAAAGATCTCATAAGTGATCTCGTAAACAGCACTGCTGTTATGCCTGGCTAGTAACTAGCAAGAGTAGTAAGCCAGTCTGCACGCTCTGTCGCCTCGATTTACAGTCGTACTCTGTTCCCTGGGTTGCATCGTAGCTGCTGTTCGTATACATATACAAGGTGCTCTCTAAAGAGTAAAGAAAAAACATGTCTACTATAGGGAGGATTTTAAGTCGCAAGCTGCTGGGACGTTTTAATCCTGAATCGATAGATGAAAGAAAATTAAATTAATGAAATTTGCAAATTATTATAGGCCTTTTGCAAATTAAGTGCATCGTTTCTTACAAACAATTAATCTTGCAGCGACGATTTTCTTTCTTTTCTCTTTTCGTGCCAAGTACAATACGATCATAGGAAATTTATGTGCGTCGATGCAAATCATGCTTAGAATCGAGAGGGATATTTTTCTCCGTTCATCATAGATCACCCTGTATGCACGCTGGTGGCATAGTGCGCCGTGCATTGGCGTCGATCCATCGAAAAACTAATGCAACGTCTCCGACACGGACCAGCGAGCGTCACGAACGTTCAGTGTCGCATTTATACGCCAGGAAAATACATATGGCTGTCTGCGGATGTAGTTGCGACTTGCAGCGTGTTAGACGTTTCACGGTTATTCGAGCACCTAATTGCATAACGGCCGTGGCGTCTAGCAGGTCGACGAAACGTATATTCTATCGCGACAGAACTGTCGTTGTCGTCGTGCCCCGTCGTGAATGATTTAATTGCGCCAGCGGCATTCCGGATGATGTTGCACTTTGACGGTCGGTTATACATACTACCGTCGATCACTCGCCGCTTAAATGATTTTCATGTAAATAACGAGGTTGTGAACCGTTGTGTACAGTTGGAAGAACCGATATACATACTATGTAGTACGATCATAAAATCTGACAAACGGTGGGAAACATGTTTTCTGGTGTCAGAAAATTGATTTGATAGTTTGAGGGGTACGAGTAGCTCGAGTCTTATTCAGGGTTGTACATTGTCAACTTGGAAATGTTGTCCGTTTTATGGGCAAAGTGTATTATGATAGACGCTGGCGAGGTGATTCGTGGTAAGAAAGAAAGCTAAGTGGTAGATTTAGCTGGCGGATAACACTGGACTGCAGATATACATAACTGTTGTGTCGTTAAAAGGTGTCGCTATTAGAGGGTTTAGTTTATGACCACATTGGTTCGGTTCCTCCGACTGTACACGCGGGGGCTCTAGTTCCATTCAATTGTTGAAGGCTGACGCCCATGAACGATAGGGTGGTAAGTAGCCTGTAGAATGGAGAGTCTAGACGCAATGAATACGATAGAACCACACAATGGGTGAAATGTGTTTTTCAGACTGGAATGTAAGAAGTAACTTGTTTTATTTTGAAACTCACAAACGGTATAGT
This sequence comes from Nomada ferruginata, assembly GCA_963583965.1. Classification (NCBI taxonomy): domain Eukaryota; kingdom Metazoa; phylum Arthropoda; class Insecta; order Hymenoptera; family Apidae; genus Nomada; species Nomada ferruginata. The sequence goes on from OY757213.1 coordinate 18,527,101, forward strand.
ATTTTAGTTGTATCGGATTTAGATGAGAGTATCTTGAAACGGTTCTTAGTTTAAATAAATCAAAGGGAAACTATTGTTTAATATACGGCATACGTACTTTACTATTTATGGTAGTTTTTAGTTCTTAATACTGGGCACACTCGGGAAATTAGATGTTATATGCTTATTATGCTACACCCTGTATATTGTCCAATAAACGTCCCATCCACGCGAACCTATGCAAGTACGTGTCTCGAACCAATGTTCGATGGGCGGTTAATGCCATTAGAATTCCATTCACCTGGGAGAGTGGAACGAGCGAAACGTATCGGGGCGAGGGGAAAGGTAGAAAATCTCAACGGTCACGAATCTTTTATGCGACAAATCGGAGAATCACATTGCACGTCACGCAACGACCATTGCGGAATCCGTAGCCCGGATATTTTCGTCAGAGTGGCTTGAACTCTGACTGACTGTGAGTGGGAACGGGGACGGGAACGGGAACGGTGGTCCCATGAATCGGGTCGGAAGCGAAGAAACTTCACCAGAAGTCCCTCGCGACAAATTCTAAACTTTATAGAGCCCGAGATTTGTTGACTCGCACTATTTAAAGAATAAGTGGAACGGCGTGCATCGAGACGAGTAAGTTGCTTCTTCCAGTTGCTTCTGCAGCTTTTCACTAGTTTGCCGTGATCCGCGTTCTATATAAATTCCACGACTATTGCGCGCTCTCAACCAAAAGTATGCTCCTTTTGGATGCTTGTTCGAAAGTGTATTATGTATACAGAAGGAAACGGGGGAGCAGCAGATCTTTTTTATCAACTGGAAGCCGAATGCTCCAACGAATTGTGGTTCGCGTTAGGCAAAGAATGGGATGCACGTGGGTGGTGAACAGAGGGCGTGGGCGTGCAAATTAACAGTAACTTAATAAATTATTTATTATGGGGTGGGGGGTGCGGCTGAACATCTATTACAAGGCTGAACATCTATTACAATTAATGTAGTTAATTCAATTCGTTATACGATTTACCAATATATTTGTATTTTATCCGGATTATTATTATTGTATACGTTCTAAAAATTACAGCTGTGTGAGTTATAAATATAGAGTACGAGTATGTTCAAAGGTATGATTATTATCGGAAATTATATAATTGATTACATTCTAGTTTTTATAGAAAAGTCTCCTGCTTTCTTTCACTAGTTTGCTGAAATTTATTTTTGCTTTACGCCCGTGTATAATAAATTCTACAAGTTTTATACGCCCTTCCTGATCACTGTGTACGGCTAAGAAGCTAGTTTGAAAGTATTACCGAAAGGGACGAAGTTGGAGGGAAAGTAACTTTTATCGATTTAGAATTGAACGTCTTAATCTATTAGCATTTTGTATAGACTGTCGATGGAAGTTTCGTCTTGTGAACTATATTTGAAAAATGACTACGTTTATTGGAGATTCGACAGTTTTATAAACGCCAATGTTTTGTACACGACCTGAAGTTCCCAGTTATTTGGAAATGAAACATGGGGACACGAGAAGACTTTCAACTTACAATAAAAGACTATAAGGAAGGAACAAGTTGGTCGAAATATAATATTGATAAAGGTTATTCGCTTCGATACGGATTCTTCTATTAATGGAGCCATAAATATTTTCTGCTGGGCACGAATAATGGAGATAGAAATATTTCATAAGTGGCAGTAACTAGAATCAACATTTGAACTTTATATTCAATTCCAGATAGAATATAAAAATTAATGGCGAACTTTAATTCTGCGGTATTATAATGTATTTTTTTTAGTTCTATTGTCGATAATTTTTCGAAAAATTCCATTTTTATAATAGATTGATTCAATTATATACACTGTCCATAATAAACACACATTTCCCCATTAAAAGAAAATGCTATTATAAAGGACGTACGTACAAAGGATGTACTCCGTGACTTTTATAAATTGCTGAAAATTCGTTACACTTTAGAAAATAATATATACCTCTTTCATTACGAAAAATAAAATTTCATTGATTTTTAATTACAATGAATATATTCTGCACTGGCAAAAATTAGTAACGATAATTGGACCAAGAAAAAGGAAAACGAGATATAACGACACTCATAATGATTAAGTAAGATTGCAAAACTGTAAATGACGCAGACATATTCGAAGAATATTAACTTGTTAACTCACCCATATTTTCAACCAGTAACTGCACTCGATTATACGATTGAAATTGATAACGATAAGTTACCTTGTGTTAGCTAACAGAAATAACAGTACCAGAAGAAATCATAAAATATTCTCATCCATATAGATCTTGAAACATAAACAATCGTTTTAGTTAATTATTATTCTACTTGTATGTCAACGCTTAATTTCAAACGTATCGTCTAATTCAAAATAATTATTATAGAAAAGTCTGAGAACTTAATAATTATACAATACTCTATGAAAAAGAAAATCCCGAAGGATATAATAGATAGCTCGCAAAAGTGAACCTTTTAAAGAGAGATAGCCGCCTAATACGTTACTCATAAATTCCAACGTTTTTTTTCACCTCGCGGCCCTTTTGGGGCGAGAATCGATGACCGTTTTCAATTATCAATCAATCGTTGTCACGAATACGAAGAACGTAGGTCGATTGAAATTCCATTGCGGCCTATTCTAAGTTTCTCAAGCATTTCGAAAGTAAACGAGCGATTAATACGTACATAATATTCTTAATTTGTCGTTGCGTGAGCATGACCAAGGTTTTACCAACCGTGTCACACTGTCCGGTATAAATACTTGAAAACTCATTCAGCTTTTCGACAGAATATAATATTGCTGGATTAATTGATACCATCCGCCTTTCGATAACTATACTAAAAGCTTCCACGTTCATCGATTACTCGACGATTAAATAGCTTAATTACTCGACGTGGATATTAATTAATGCTTGGCAGTCAACTAGCTAGAAGCGAGTGCATTAAACTTCTGCCGACAAATCTAGATAAAAAGGAAATTTTCTTTCAACACTTTTCACGATTATGTATTTATTTGATGTTTTTGATTATCACATATTACTGTGTTGTGGTATTGCAACATTAGTGCAGTAATATTATAATTAAGCAAGTATTATTATTAATAGTTAATATTCATTCGCAAACTCAGTATTTAAGTATGTAGATATTATTTGTCAAATACCTACAGTTTTACAATTAGTCGTAGCACATTGATTTTTTTATTTATAAGCTCCTTGTTATATTTTGCTATCTTAATAATGGTACCCTCGTTAAGTTACCCCGGTCGTCAGCGATCGATTACAATCGACTGTGAAGATTATCGCGATTGACATTTTTCTAGATCGAAAAACAACCGGGAACACATGGCGAAATTATTTCCAATAACGAGGCCGGCTAATTCGATGCAAATTGGCGGCGTTGCTTAACAACTCATGCACGAATTGAGTTTCGTTATTTCGACCTCGATCGGGAGGAACGTATTTGCCTGTGCGACGTCGTTGATTGAGATGGAATTCGTGTACGGCGCACGCACAACACTCGTTTATTTTATAGTCGGGACACGTTTCATAGATCCAATAAGTGATTGACCCGATTTTTACTGTTCGGTCACAGTCGCTTTCGAACCGTGACCACTTGACCACTTTCTGTCGCTGAAGATAAACTGTCTTCGGATCGCGGGGCAAAAGATTTTCCAAAGATTTGGAGAATACAAACGGGAACTATAGATGCTTGTGTCGAATATAAAGTCTGACATAAAAATCTACGTACAGCTGTTGAACTTAAAATATGATAGATCTATCGATTTTAAAAAAATTGATTTGCTTAAAAATATTTTCCATGGCGGTGTAGTTTTGGTTGTATTCGTTTCACTTGGATCAAGTTTAATTGGAGTAGCCTTCGTAACTTTATTGGCTCGAAGGATTTTTCAGTTAGGTACATACATAATCGAAAAAGTCCAAGCAAAGTTGGTTTCAAAAGACTAATAAATATTGCATGCTTTGAAATGTAACTTATCTTCGAAATTATACAATACATTCTGTATGCCATATACGGAACATTGAATATATTTTACGTATAATATATTTCACGAGAGTGACGTTTCACTGACGACGAAATGAATATTGTATCTTAAGCGAAGCAAAATAAAGTTTCATTTTTGTTTCTTAGACCATTGCGGAATCTTAAAGTTCTAACCTGATTTTCTGTCATCCTGGAAAGTGGAGTAAAACTTTTTGCGACCTCCATTGTCCCTCTACTTCCTTTTTATCCTTATCGTATTCTTATCAACCGCACATTACCTTCGTCAAATGGAGCCAGAGCCAAGGAATAGGCATTTATTGCAAGATATATTCCATTCGCATTTTAATATGTAAATTATGTAAATTTTACACCAAATGAAACGTGTATTATTATTATTATTACTATTATTAAACATGATATTATATACTTTACCATGAAGTAGAGAAATATTAATAATTATCTACAACTGAAAATCATTGTAAAATTTAGAAATGGTCAAAAAGGGCCTCGAATACAATGAATTAACGTACAACGGATTGCAGCAAGAATTGTCTGCCGGGTTTTCACCACACGAAGGGAAGTGAAATACGAAAGCAAAGTAGAAAAGACGTTGTCTGCCTGAACATCTGTTGGGTGTAATAGGGAAGTGGTCGTTTATATTATAAGTAACGTCGTTAGGAAGCTATCGTCTTGTTGGCGATCACCTTTTACAGTTCGATTCAGCTCGCGGTAATAAATCTTGGGCATGGAGAAAATCAATATTGCTTTGGTTTGGTTTTTGGTGCTTAAAGTCGCATCGACTGCATGGTCATTAGCGACTACGGTGGGGTTATGGAACTGTGAACTATGGAGAGACATGAGTTTAAAACCTATACCTGTATTGGACCTACATTTTTAGGTGGAATCCGAACCACCAGAAATCACGGTGTGTAAAGCACATGTAACATGTACAGAGGTGCCGGCTGGAATCGGCAGCGGCAGGACTCGAACCGAAGACCGTTCGATTACGAGTCCAGCCGCTAACCGACCGAGCCACCGTGGCTTCTAAATTCAATATTGTATTACTGATTTATTCGGGATGTTTACAGTAAGTGCATTACCTTTCCATAGAAAAATGAAAGATAAGAATTGTAGAGAATAATACTAGTACATAGCATTAATAAATTTTGTAACATTTCATAAAATTAACCATAATCCTTTCCATCATTCAGAATGAAATATAGGTACATGCTAAAATTTTAAACAATAATACCATTTTTACAATTCGAAATATCAAAGAATTTTGATTGAAAAGAAAATGTACAAAATGAAATAAATACGAATGTGTCTACATCTATTATCCATTTCACATTAAGGACCACCGTTTAAGTCTACCACGAAAAGGGAAGATAAATTGGATAACATGTACTTTCCTTCCAATTTCGTTCGGTTCCCACAAATTCCCAACTCTTCCTTAAAATGTCCTACATACCTAAATCCCAGTATACGCTACCCTTCCGGTATTAGGTAAACCCCAACTAAGCCCTGCCACTTACGCCGATAATACCGCCTGTGTATTTTAAAAAGGTAGTACACCCATTTTCGAAACACGCTCCACGTACACCTTATTTAATAAACCTCGTAGGAAAGGACTTACTCGATGGGTATACGTATAAGTATACCAACGACCTGTGGTTTTATAGTTGCTTATTATTTTCAATAGGGGAAAGTGTTTTCTACGGTAATTTTATTATTGCTTATTTATGTAGACTACAGTTCTTTATTAGCAATCAACCCATTTTGATTCTTGAATATATTTAAAGATATCCTTATACATATTTGTGTTTCCCGAAAATAAATGCCAAACACGTTCACCGGTGTTTAGGCGAACTCGAATAAAATAACTTGCACCTTTACTCGAATAACTGTCTCGCGATGAAGTTTGTTTCGTATACCATTATTTTCAGCAAAATCGCGTCGAATGAACGAAATTATCTCGATGTGTCGGCCTTTGTTATCGAGTGTGTGAACCGTCTTGTCCTTCCCGTATTGTCCGTGTGTCCCTTCTGCTATTTCTATTTCGATTGTTGCAAGTTCGAGGCGCAGAGAAGATCACATTATTTTCGAGGGTAGGTCAGGCACAGTGGTTGCGATAACCGTATTATCGTCCCGTCTCATAAACTTGTTTTACGTAGTTTACGAACACGCGAGACTTAACTACCGTGTACCAAGTGCTCCGTGATATAATGATCAGAATATTTTGCGGAACTTCTGTATCGTTGATTATCATGATTTACAGGAGAAATCATATTGCCTGCACGTGATGCTAATCGATGCGCGTCGGGCACACGTTACGCTTCGAAATCGAAACCAAAATGAGAACAAGTATATCTTCGCTGCAGAGAGTGATCAAATTTTTATGAACAATTAATAATAAAAGATATATCGAAAGCGCGCCTTTCAATACCGTAGCAAGGACGCTCGAAGTATGTTTGTAATTACAAATTGTACAATCGATTTGTACTATGAATTTTATATTTACTTGGCGATTAAACTCATGAGCAAGTAGGTACTTAAGTACTTTTGAATATCTGAAATATTTTAAACCTGCACGGGCATTATTTTTCCATGGAGACGAATGGATTATTGAAATATTAACTGTAATATTAAGATAGGAGTGTGTACTACGCATATTAAAACGAAGGCAGAGTTTAATAACGTCGTTAGGTAGCTCGTGAATCTATCGTTGCAACGACTAATATTATTCCTCTTCGAGGTTAGAATCAAAGTGCGATGTTCGCAAAAAATGCATGCAACATTCAAATGGTTTTTTTTCTCCTTCTAATTTTCTTGACAAATATGCGTATCGAGGTTTGGATTTACACGCGAAGAAAAGCGAAAGATAGGAGTATCGTCGATTTTCCAGCTACTTACTACTATTCTTTATTTATTTTCTAATATAACTTTTGATACAATATAACTTGATACTTTTAGTGTAACTTAAAAGAGCAAAACGAGTTTTATAGACGATGTATAGCTGGACAGCTCGGTAAAATCATATTCGTGAAACGCTTCGTTATTGATTTATTGTCCTACATTATTATTGTAAAATTACTTACGAAAGAATAATTCTTTCATGATGGATATTCAGATCCATTGCAGATTCCTCCTCCTAAATAGTGTAATATAATTGCATACAATTTCAAGCATCTACTATACAGTAGTAATCGAATAATGCAAAGTAAAATGGAAATTCTTCAATAAATACTCCTTCACTCTGTCTAAACAGACGAAGGTAATAATCGAATAATAAATCGCTTCTACTATGGAAACTGTAGAGATCGAAGCCTTTCTCGAACCTTCCAGAGAAATGCAAGATACAATTGTTCTGTTTCAAGCTCAATTTCACTGGAATCGCGTATATGCCGATTATCTACGTTAGGATCAGGACAAGAGATTTGGAAATATAAAAAAAAAGAAAGATTTTATAAAATAAAGAAGTTTTTCTTATACAGTAGTAGTAGTAGTAGTAGTAGATATGTTTTGGTGGAACTCTTATTTTGAGTGGAAATATTGCATTCGAATATTTAATTCGATGAAAAGGGAAGCTGTGCTATTATATATAATATTTATTTTTATTTTTTTACCCTTTTTACGTAAATAGTATATATCAGAATAGTAAATATTTTGATATGTTTTCTCATATTTTTGTCATTATAAATTCTATCGTAGATCAGTATTGACCGGTTTAAAAAAAACGTGCTTTCGACAAATGTTCTGATAGCATCTAAATAGTCGGATTGAAAGAATTGCATTGGAGCATTAAACCCATTATCTGATTTCATTTTTCTAAAATGCAAAATTATATTTACATTAAAAGTCCATCGCTATGCTACATTTGCAAGCGAATAAATTCCCCTTTATTAAGTTTTCATTCTGTGCTCAACCGATTAAATAGGGAAAAATAACAATTCATCACACCGGCCACCTTAATCACCTTTCGCGCATGTGATAAAACATTGAAATTTTAACTGAAAACTTTATTTTCACGAATAAAGTCGAGGAGTTGTGGCTGTCTCATTGAAACACGAAAGACTTTAATCTGTTCCATAGGTAAAAAATTATTTCACAGACTTTTAAATTCGAGTGGAAGGACAGATTCAGGATATTTAATTAAATAGAAACAGTAGTCTGTTGAAATTTCTCTAATACTTGGACATTTTCACACATTTTCCAACTGTATGTAAAACTAACCAATACAGTCCAATTATTACCCCGTAATGCAATTACCTTCACTTTATACCTATATTACCTACTTATAGAGCAATACCTATTGGATAGAATTTAAAGTCAAAGTGCCCAATACGAAAAAGAAAGAAAACAGTAATACAGTAGCTGTCTTAAATCGCTGACACCCTAATCACCTTTCGCATGTGTCTCAATCAATTATACAGTTGCCCTCCTGTTCAAAGCTTCACTTTTGCCGACTATAATATCATAGCGAACCTATGATACCACCAATCACGGCACGTACGTACGTGTTAATATGTATATGGCTCGCGTGCTGCGTTACCACCCTTACGTCATAAGCGAGCGCGTACGCCTCTGTACAGGGACGAATTTACGTCGAGCCTGTAAAACGAGGCTTTCCTTTCTGTCCCCATTCGCACCTTATCCGTAGCTCTGCGTGGCGAAGTTTACACCCCAGCGAGTCTAGGTCAGGAACGACGATGACGACAGCTACCAACGTTTGACCTTAAGGTCTAATTTTAAAATTCTCACAGGCAAGAGAGGGTGGGAGACAAGGAATGAGTCTGAGAAAGAGAAACAGCGAGAGAAATAGAGACTAGTAGAAGAGATGCAACATGAGGGACGGGTGTACCTCGTTACGTTAAACAACAAATATCATCGTTGCCTATCAAACGAGACCGATATCGAGAGGGACGTGTTTTAAAGCAACATTCCTTATTCGACAACACGAGAATAGAAAACGATCGACCGCGGCTACCGTTACGTTTCTAAATCTCTGGACGATGTTTAACCTGTCCTTTCTGTCTACTTTTATTTTTGTTCGTCGGTTCATGCGCCTCTGTTTCGTTGTATCGGCCCGAGGAGTATTTTTACGAACACTGGCTTCTTTCCATCGAGCGTTTCGCAATTCGAATTCGAGTCGCGGTCAACTCAAATTCGAGGCACGCCTCTCAATTTCTATGTTTACGTAACGCATACAGGAGGCGAGGGTGCGTTTTATCGCACACGGTATCCGCGGGCTGCACTTGCAAATGCTATTACGGCCAGGTTAACTGACAATCTTAACCAAGGCTGACACAAAACTTGCGTTAAACGGTGAATGGACTGATTATATTAGTCTATTATTTTGGGTGGTTTGTTGGTCAAGTGCACTTTTGTCTTCTTCTTTTAGTTTGAAGCGTAGCGTGCAAAGTCGAGGATGATGCTCTATGTTTGATGAAAATTAATGAAACGGATGTAGGTGTTGTATTAGATAGAATAGAATAAAGTTCAAAGTGAACCTAATGGTAGAATTAATTTTTTGGAGTATCGCGGTTTATACGATTGCACAAACGTGACTTTCATATTGTACATTTTATTATAATACTATATATTGAATAAATTCTATTCTACTTTTTACCCTTCATTTAAGATGCATTCTGCACAGTAACGTAGATAGGTTCTACGTTCATGACTCAAAAATGACTCAATAATGAGTCAAAAATTTGCAATTTTTGCTCAACAATTCAAATATCGGGGGTAAAGCGTTTGGACGAAGTTCAGAATTTCGAGCGTAGATCGTGGAAATCCAGATAATTGTCGGCAAAAAAACGAGAGAGGGCGAGGTTAAATGCGGCAATGCTTGCATCTAGGGCGTTCCTTAAATGAAACATGGAGTTGAGACGCGAGCCAGGATCGAATTGGCAAGGGGTTGCTGCGTTTGCAAAATAAAGTGTCTATTATGTCGGCGCGATTCGAATTTAGAGGCTATGGCGTGGTTTTGAAATATTCGAAATTTGAAATGGCGAAGATATTCGGGTGTTTGGCCGCCGACGAGAATATGGACGATTTCGAAGTTCTTCCAGTTGTTTGACATTTTTACAGATTTTGCGCACGTTTCAGTCATTCCTGTTAAAATTATCGACGGCAATATAAACGCCTGCAAGTCTCCAGATTCTTCGATCTATTTTCAGGTGTTCAAAGTACTTTTAACAAAATATTTCAAACGAGAAATCTCTGTGCGGCCTGATATTGTTTGAAGCTTGGCTGGTCTTAATAGGAAAAGAAATGAGATACCAGTAATAAATAAATATATGTATATTTCTGTTCTGCGTTAGTCAATGATAGTTTGAGGGGGCGGAGAAAACCAATTGGTTTTAAGAATAATATTTTTATATCTATTAAATTATTATTTAAGATTTCATTTAAGAAAGTTAATCAAGAATAATTCACAGATCTTGCCCAATCAATAAACATACCATAGTGTGTACTATAAAGTTCAACAATGCTGCCACTATTCGTTATTACTTATTATCCCAGCTAACTTAGCCATCTAAACCAAAGACATTTCCCCGCCACAGCTTATTACATCAACCACTCTTAACCACGACTAATTACTCCTTCCTCAAAACCAAGAGTACCGTACTAAACACACCTTCTAACCCTCTGCCCTACCACCCAATCCCCTTATCAATCGGCGAACCAAACGAAAAAAGGACCACCCATCTTCCCCTACATATAATCCAACTACTTCATCGTCCAATAATAAATAACCACACTTAGTTTTCCAAACTCATTTCTACAAAATACCAAGAACTGCATACAGTGTTCTTCAAACCCATGCGATCACAAGTGTCAGAAGAAAGAGCAACGGAATTACATATGTGGGTGGTAAAATTGTCCTCACCTCCTGCGTTTCAACGGCCTCTTTAACGTGATCCGCGATCTCAGCCGCTTTCAACCCTGTCTCGATTGGGGCCACCTGCGAGTGCCGCCTTGTCTGGGCATCGGTGGTCAGCTCCTGGTAGCAGGATTCTCCGGACCCACGTCTGCTTCCAGCGATGCACATGGCTCGCCGAAGCAGACCCGCGACGAAGGTGCACAGGCCGCATTGCATGCCCGAGGCACTTCCGCGGCTGGACAATGAGCCGCCATTGGTCCGTCGACGGGTCCGAGTCCCGCGGGAATTACCGTCACGTGTTTGGGACGCCAGTTTTTCTGCCTTCTTTTCTTCTTCCACCCTTCTTTTATCTAGCCGATCTCTACTTTGCACTTTTCACTTTCAGCTTCAATTTCTTTACTTTACTTTGGTCACTGTATAATTATACTTTATGGTATCTTCGATTTTACAGTCTTCTGTTCGTTTGTTTGCGCCCTTTGAGGTATATTATTATTGTTTCGAACGTTATCTAGGTGTGCGTGATGATATTTTTGGTTACTTAATTTGGCGAGGTGTATCGTACGTTTTTTAAATTTGTTTAATATTTGTCTCCTTTGTGGACGTTTGGCTTAGTACGATTTTTGTACCGATTCAATTCCTCTTGTCCCGGATCCTTTTCGTTTTAGGATCAGTTTTCGCTCCCTTCGTGGTACTACTTGCAATTCCCTTGCGGATTCAATTCTATCCTGCCTTCTTATGCAGCAATGGGTTCAAGCTTTTTTATGGTCTTTCATTCTAATAATACTTTCTTTCTATTTTTTTTTCTTTGTTTGCTAGCTCGATTCTATCGAATCTCTTTCCCTTAGTCTACAAAATTACAGATTTCTATTCCTAAGGTACACTGTCTCGATCGAAAATTCTATCCAGTCGATTTCACGCGTTTTCAATCCCAGCTCCTTCGCACTGCACTTCAGTTCCCTCTACACTTTCTGCTGCTTTATATCTCCTGCTATTCGAAGTTACAATTTTTCGAATTTCAATTCTACCGAATGCAATCAACGTTATATCTATTCTTCCCCTCCTTGAACTTCATTCGTCCAATTCTATCCAAAGACCATCGGATGTTCAGGATAACCAGTTTTCCAATGTTCCACCAGTTCCACTCCTTTCCTCGCTTCTTTTCGCGTTTCAATCTCCCCAATTCCTCCTGCAATTCCTGTATTTACACAACCCTCTCCCTCTCTGACTCTCTGTCTCTCTAACCACCGCGCCTGGCGTTCGTTACATCAATTTCCCAACTACCTTTCGCCTCTATGGTCCAATCCTTCCCTTGTCCATCCAGCTCTTCTCACAAGATTCTTCGAGTTCCAATTTCTCCGTGGATTCAACCAACCCAACAATTCATTCAAATCGTTCTCACAGTTACTTCCAATCGATCGGTTCAACAATTCCTTGCTTCGACAGTTCCTCGATTATCTCTCACGTTCGAACGTCTTATCCCAGACACCATGATGCTTCATCCTGTTGTTAGGATCGTCGTTTGGTCGCGTGCCCGCACGTTTTCGATCGATTCCGTATTGCATACGACGACACAGGCGAGCGTCCCTTCCGGCCACGATGATCCGGTACCGCACATCACCTGCACGAGGAGGAAAGAATATCGGAAACGGGTCTCCACGGATCTCGAGGTCGAGGGAGGAGTTCCGGCTGCCGTGTCTCTCGTAGAACTTATCGATTGGTCGCGAAGTTACGAGTCCGATAGGGTCTAACAACACCCTGGACCTACGATGGAGCACCGTCGACGAGACACGAAGGCCGAGACGTTGAGAAACGTTGAACGCAGCACACACAGGGCACCCAGATCAAATGGAAGACACGCGACTATGTACTTGTAACGTGTTATTTAACTCGGATAAGCTTTATCATTCCTTCAGCAGGATTTCAAGGGAATTTTATTTAACCTTCTTTTGTGGAGCACTGTTGGTGTTTCGTGTTGTTGTTTTTGTGTATGTGTGTGCGTGGATAAGTGTAAAATAGGCTGATGATAGAAGTGATATAGAGAAAGGATGAAATTGAAATTAATGGGTTTTATGTGGACGTAAGATAGAGGTGAAAATACGGTGCTGTTTTGGAAATGCAGGGATACAAATTTTGGCATGTGTGGGGTAATATACTGAGCGATCTTTTTTCGATGAATCAACCGGATGTTAATCGCGATTTAAAGGTACTGATTCTCTGGCGATGTGTAGGCCTGAGCCCAGTAGCGAATTTCTATTGCTACTCTATTGCTTAAAAATCTTTTGTCACTCGAAATTGATTTATCTGTGATTGCATTTTCATTGTATCGTATGTACTATAGGTGTACAATACATACTGAAATAAGGACGAAGAGCAGCTGTTGTTAGGTTTGAAAAAAGCGTGTATCACTTTTTTGATTGATATATTACACATGTAGTACGAATTTGAATGAATTTCAAAGTAAGTGTATTGTAGAAATCACTGTTTAGCCTGCTTAGAAAACAACAACAATGATATTTTATCCGAGAAAAGAATAAAATACGTGTGGAGCATCTCATAATATATTCTTTGAAAGATCATCGGGCGTTCAATACTTATTCTTGACATTACAGTATCGTCAATATTATTGAACAAATACGAAAATACATCTGGGAATTGTTAACATTAAAACTTCTTATTTTGGAATAAAGATTCAAATTTTCATTTATGCAATAATGCAAGATAAAGTATACAGGGGGTGATCAAATTATTGGAGCCACGGCCGCAATGTTTTTACATTGCATAACTTTTAATTTACAATCGCCTATAAACTTGGAAAAAGTTAATAGATAAAATTACGCTAGTGACTTTAATAATTTCATCACCCACTGTATATCAATAATATTAACAATATCGAAACATCGATATTAAATACTGAACGTGTGAAAGCACCTCTAACAACAATCATCAATTTTCAGAATAAAAAAAATGCACATTTTTGGAGTCGCACTTCGCCACTGCTGCTACACTGTTAGATAGTGAAGTTACACCAATTAATCGGTCAGTTTTCAGTGAAATTTAACAATCGTAATGAAATTAACGAAAACCGTGTCGCGTGGAACGCGCACGTGCTTCACATGTCGACGAAGCACGGAATCACGATCGCGACTATCTCCCACGTTGTCGATCTTCTTCGCATCGTACGTCGCTAATGGCACGGGGCGTCTGATACGTCGGGTAAACAAGGAAATCCTCCCTCTACCCCTTCCCGATAAGATACGAGAGTCCGGAGCAAGAATGCCCGGGAAGAGAAATAAAAATGGGCAAGAACAAAGGCCGAACTCTTTGTTCCCTTTGACCTCGATTTTTCAGCGAGACTTTTTCAGCTTACGGAGCAGCAATTATAACCGCGTGGCGAGAGTGCGCTCTCGAAGAGTGTTCCGCGACGGGGAAAAAGAGGTAAAGAAGAATGAAAAAAAACGAGGAAAGAGATTGGAAAAGGGGAGAATACGGTTCCGTGTGTGCTCGTTTCCGCGATTCCTATCGTTCGAACATCTTGTCGGTAGCGTATGGTTTAATCTCATAACGAGATGGGCAGAGATTCGTTAGTGAAGGTATTCAGGACATCCGGATATACTAGTAACATTCCATACACTGGACGCTTTGAATATGGACGACTATTCTCCACTGAGCGAATATACATCCGTTAAACAAATATTCTCGTAATCACGCCAAAGTAACCCCCAAAAGCACAAAAGAATCAACGAAAAAGCAACGTCAACAAAACTTCCCTCCCGGTAGATACAAGCCGATTTCCGTTGTCGCATACATCGTCGCGAGATTCCATCACTGACGCTAAAAGAAGATGCGCGATATATGTAGGTGTCTATCGATGTCGCAGGGTACCGGCGTGAGAGAAATGATATCCAGGATGCGATACCTTTAGCGGAGCATATAGGAGCTGGCTGTCGTCGCGGCGGAGTTCCTAACTAGTACGCGAGAGAACGACAGGGTAACGCCCGCGCACAGATGTCGTAGCTGGTTCCGCACCGGGCGAGCCTAGGAGCTCCATAACCGCGTGTTACGGGTTGGCCCCCGGGCCCCGAGGCCCGGTGCCTACGAGGGCTCGAGCACGAAGGTGATTTTCTTAATAGGTCCTCCGTCGTACACGTTTCCGTACGGGACAAATGTGTCAATAAAAAAAAGGGAGAGAGAGAGAGATCCCCTCCCCCCAAAAAAGAGAAGTGTTCGAGGCCGGGAAGCGCTTTGTCGTTATCACCGACTATGCACGCCGGCCGGCCGCTGTGCATGCACTGAGCCACTGTCTTCGAGCGACGGACGCTCAGCCGATGTTCGAGCTCGGCTATACTCGTCGAACTCCGTCGTAGCTTGGCCAACTTCGTCGCCCTGCCAAGCTTCCCGGTCAGACTGTTCGAAACGCGTATCGTTCGACACCAACTAGCATAGCGAGAGCTACTCTCACTACGCGTCGAGCTCGCGTAGCGAATAGATAATGGTGAGAGTTTCTGCTATCGGTTCTGCAGTACACTGATCCTATATGTTGTTTCTCTGTATGGAAAAGAGAGAGGGAAGCCGGTCGTACGCCACGAGAGGAGATCAATAACGGATCCCTCCCTCTTTTCGTCGCGCGTACGCGGCGACGGAGCCGCCGCGTATTTACACACGCACGTCATGCGACGTCTTTTGTTCCACCCCCTCGTGGGGCCTCGCGGACCCTGCGCCGGAGGAGGATTTTGTGGTCGCGTAAGACGCGTGCATAAGATGGCCCCCTTTATTGATCCCTTACAGATTTTAGTCGGGACGGGTAATGGGGTTGCTGCAGGTGTGCTGCTGGGATCGTTCTAAGAACGGAAGTTACATCTGTGCATTTATAGCGTTGCGGTTGGATGGAAGATGGTAATGGGGTAGATTGGAGGCTGTGGGGAAAAATTGGATGAATGATTGAGGGCGAAAACTAGGTCGTTTTGGGCTTGTAGATTTGTAGATTTGGGGGGGGTTAAGTGGATAGATATTGCCGGTGTGACTTGATGGAAATTGGAAACGGGGTTTTTTTTTTTGTAAGTGGATCTGTTACGATAATGGTTTGTGCCTTGGAAGTTCAGGATGTCAGTAACCCTAAGCTTACTTAGGCTGCTTTTAAGACTAGTTAAGAATTTGTTGATATTAAAGGTGAGGTGTAAGATAGGTAGTTCTTTTCCGGTCAATTCTGGGGTAAAGACTGAGTGGGCAATCACAGTTCAATTACCAAAAGGCAGAACCTTCCCCACGCAGAACCTTTACTCGACACTAATAAACAATCCCTCGACACCAGATAGTTGGAAGACCCAATGCGGTCGCCAGCCATCGTCGGTCAACGGGATGTTCAGTCTCATTCATTCACTTTCAAAACATCCCTAATAAACAGTCAATCCTTGGACATTCGATAGTTGAATAGCATCGGGCCACCAGCCATCGTCTGCCGTCCAGATTGCCCATTTGCAAAACACTCTCCAAACGCACCCAGGCTAGGTCCCTATCATAAATCGGTCCCTTTCCTTTCATTCAAAATGCGCTGTCGCTAACACACTAGAACTACCAAGCAAGTCAAACTGACTTGTTTCAGATTGTTTGCCCTAAAATTATGAATATATGGGTATCGTTGTAGCAATTTATGATGACTTTTAATAAGGCAGAATGACAATTGTCTATCTCTATTAAATGTTCATTCAATGACTTTCGTGTTCTTAATCTGTGTAACGTATGCAAATCTATCGGTAGTTCTAGTGTTAAAAGTTACTACCATTACTATCGCAGAAAAGTGCTAGCCTGGACATGTCTGTAGGTTTACTAATGTTCTTTTGTTTCTTTAGGCACACTGTACTACTGTACAATCGATTTCGTTTACACTTGATCCTAATAATTATTTCAAATGTGCTGATTGAAAGACGGCTGTCTTAGTTATTGATAGCGCAGATAGTATAGTTATTGAAATGTAAAAAACGGATTTTGAAACACCCCCCAAAAGTGCTAAGTAAAAGTTTTGTTTGTTGAGCAAATAAACATATGTTTTGCTCGTTTCTCGTAAACATTTTAATTCATTAATATGAAATTTATAATTTGACTGCAGGCAACTTTATTTTGATTGCTAAATATATGTATTTATAGCTACATACCACCAAATGAAAGCATGTTTATTCATTTCTATGCTATACCTATAACAGATTCATATGCATGCGCACAATGCATAACATAACAATATACAATTTTAACGTTGGTATGCATTACGTTATATGCTTTCTGCATCCTGAAATACCGCACGTACTGGCGCAATTAATATTCAAATCGCATTGCATACGATGTTTTAGCGTCATTACGACAAACATTAAGCAAATTACCCTGTGGTAGATCGTAAAACAAGTAAAATTCAACGAGCATGATCAAAATTCGTTTAACGGTGAGTTACGGCAAAAGAGAAAAGAGGAAACAAAATACGATTGAAACGCGTTGTTTATTGTGCTAAGCAGGATTAATTCGCAAAATACGAGTGTTTTTATTTATAACACGGGAAATTTGGTTTTTGCCAAATACAAAAGAAACTCGATGGATTTATGTTTTACTTGGGAAATATCGTGCCGACCGTTAGACATGGAAAAAATATGACAATATTTTTGAATACTTACAAGGAAACATCCCGAACTGTCCGTCTCCGATTTTGATGAACATATCAACTGGATATATTAAGCAGGTGAAAATAAGGGACGCGTATTTTTTTTTATAGCGGCCCAATCGCAAGTTTCGGAGGTGAAACCCCTTGAAAAAATTCACAATGTTCTTTTTCGTTAAATATCTCAAGAACGCTAAGAAATATTTGAAAAAGAATAGACTTAACTGGCATCGCTTTATTGCGTTTACAAAACTGCGTAAACGTATTTTTTGAAAAATCCTTGATTTTTTTTCCATGGATTTAAAAAAAAATTTGGACGCAGTTTTGTAAACGCAATAAAGCGATGCAACTTTTGTCTATACTTTTTTTTAGATTACTCTTCAATATTTAGATTAATTTGCAATCTGTTTAATATAAAAGGGCCTATAATATAAGATATGGAAATGATCAATTAATTTTCCAGTCACGAAACCACGTACCACAAATTACAAGCCAAAAGACAGCAAGGCAGATAATTTCCTCCCCTGTTGTCGAAGAATGCCAATATTAACCAGCGTTTGTAGGGTGCTACGGTCAATATTCTCCGCAATATTCTCTAAGATCCACTTCTGGTGGTATAATAAATGTATTCAAACAAATATATTAAGGGCAGCAAAATAAAGCCCAATTGCAATTTTCATTGGACAACACTTATGCTCTAACATACGCAATAATAGCGATCATCACGTGTGTGTAAAAAACACAACAATTAAACAGCACGCATTGATCTTTCCATGTCTGGAATGATTCTAAAAAGTATAGAAAATAATTACAAAATTTCTTCAGAAATATTCTATACATCTTAATGCACGTGTTACACAAAGTGTCAATGAAACTTCATCAATCCTCAATAAGTAGTCAACTATTTCAGATTTTCCTTAAACCCAGTTACAACGTATTTCCACATTCCCGGACCTCTCCATCAAACGTAAAACGACTCGGTGCATCATAAAAAGAAGAAAAAGGTCCCAGCACATTTTTCGTGTATATACCTCGAGGCAGGGAATAAACAATTCTAGACGTTGAAAAGTGTTCATTTTATGGAGGCAAGGACACGTATGTGTGTATCGTCAGTTCCCATAATCGTGACCCTGAAAGTGCACGTAAAAGAATGTGCGCGATTCCAAGGTGAGATACCCGCTGGGGCAATTGCGGATAAAAGAAAATAACGCGGTTTTCAGTGAACCCTCTTCTCCTGTGCACCCCGCCAATCCCGAAGGGAGAAAATCGGGTTGCATTATCGCGGGATTGCCCTTGCCGCTATAAAAAGACTTGACCTGTATTCTCTTCTACGTGAAACCTGGCCAGCGCCATAGAAACCTCCTTTTCCTTTTTCCATCGTTCAAGCTTTTCTTTCGCGGCTCGTTTTCGCGAGACACTTTACCTATTTACCTACCTACCTATGTATCTAGCTATGTACCTTTCCGCAACGAGAAGTCGTCACGATTCTTGAATACGTTTGTAACGAACGTGAAGAGACCTGGGCTGATCGATTGGAGGAAGGAATTTAGGTAATAACTCACTCTTAGCGAGGAGCATCTGCGCCTGGACGGGATTCCGCCTTCTAGCGGTTGCCGTGATGGTTTTTGGAGATGGATCGATACTATTTGAACAAAGTATGAAGGGGGCTGCGTGCTTCAACTTTTTCGAAATGGTGTTATATAAATATGCGGGGTGAGCCTAGTCTAACTGGGCCGACTATGACTGGGCTATATAGGTACAGTGGGTGATCAAACTATTACAGTCGTCTGCATAAATTCACGGTTTTACATTGAAACAAATAATTCAATTGCGCAAGCCAAGTGTAATTTTTCTTGTTCTGGATTTTTAATGCACAATTGTTAATTAAACATTGTCCAATGCAAAAATCTTATTGCTACGCAAATACATATTCATATTCATGAAATTAGTAGTCGATAGCGTGAACAGGGTCTTTTAACATATAATATTATACGCACCGCTGAATCGAGTGATATTCGAACAGCTAGCAACTACATATGTATACTTGTTTGATAGAAATCGCAGCGAATTTCAACAGTACAGTGACTTTCGTAACAACAGAATAGGGCAGGTATAGTCGTGAAATGTTTCACCTAAGAATTCACCTAACCGATTCCAAATATAGAATCAACGCGAACGGGCACAAGTACGTATCTATTACCTTAATAGAAATACACGTACTATTTTTCTCTTGTCTCTGTCAAGGTGTCCGCGGCGTATAGTTTACGATAGAAACGGTATACGTAATCGAATAGTTTCTTCAATTCTCTTCGAACGTGTAAGTGAAACTTGCAGTTTGGCGTCCGCGAAAAACTTACCGTCACCATCGAAAATTTCGACTTCAGACACTCTAATACCTACATTAAACAGATTATCATACGAATTTAAACATTGTGCAAAATCATTTCTTTCGATTATCTTGGTAAATATTGACTTTGGATAATACTTCGAGCAAACTAAAAATGAAGAGAATATTTCTTTCTTATAGAATGAATTAATATTTATTATAAGTAGATGGTGGTCAAAAAAATTGTCAAAGAAATCTGTATACAATAAAGATTGAGAATAAAATTAAATAGCTTTGTCTACCAGTGTTATAGAAAGAAGAATATTAAAATAGAATACGTGAATGAAACATCGTTTATTATGAATGATGCAAAAAATATTACAAGGTCTCAAAACGCATAGTATTCACTCAAGAAAGTACGACACCTCAAGTCGCTGTGTAAGTTAGACATAATTAATTGATTACAGAAGTGTATGCAAATCGAGAGAAAACGAAGAAAGAGTATACGGACAATAATTTGTTGCAATATTACAATTTTTTTCAAATATATTGCTTATTTTGCATATTTTGCACAGTATCTGTACCTATATCTATTAGGTACACTCGCGATTATCTCCAGTCTTTGGCATTTGAACCTATACACTTCTAAATGTCCTGTCTGACCCTGAATACTCTGTAGGCATTTTCTACTTATTAAGGCTGCTCACAATATTGATACGTAGGCTGGTCAAGTAAGAACAAGCCAGCAATACGTGATCGTCGTATTGCGAACGCAAACACTGGGTTAAAATCCAATATTCTTATCTACTTTCATTGACAATGATATAAAAACTACAGCTGTACCAATTACTTCTTCAGCCACTTCTTCAAATACAATCACGAGTTATAATTTCCAAGGGACTCATTTCACTATAGAACTTGCGCATCAGAAATTCCAAATGCATATTATTCATACAATAAACTAGAGATGGTTTAATTATCAATTTTATCGAATAATAGATTCAAAACTATCACCAGTTATCTATTCAACCCTGCCTAACAACAATTCAATTCAAAATTATTTTGTAAAGAAAAAAGAAGGAATTTCTCATTTTTTTACAGCAAATTGTCATAATACCCACTAAATGATACATCCAACATTTCCATAATTTTGCTTCGTAATTAGACCTCTTTCGCAGTCAACGTCACAATTGAACCACGAGGAACAAAAACGAAAAATAAAACGGAAAACGGAACGAGACGAACAGATAACTGAGAACCTCTGCTCGTTTGGTGGGTTGGCTTGAACTGCTTGTCGGTCGTTGACCTCACAACTGCAACCACCCCATCTCAGTCTCCCTCGTATAGGTACTATAGAACTATTCTATCTGTCTCTCCTCCGCGCCGTATCTATCGGTCTTCCTGTCTGGTTACTCATTACGACTCTTTCCGCTTCCTTGGTCGTTTGCTCATCTTTTTTCTACTGCTACCCTTCGGACAGCGGCGGATTAATTTCTTTGCGCCCGGGAAGAATGCGCGACAGAGTGGTTGTCACGGACAGCGCGGGAGAGTGTCTGTCAATTTTTGTTACGATGCAAAAATATGATATTATTAAACGAACGTGCTTTCAATTGTGTTCTACGATTAATCGTCTGTTGGCAATTTTTTAATTAGCAGTTGCCAGTATCGATTTTTCAATTCGTGTTGGAAATGGCATGATCTGAAATGGATATATAATGTCGTCATAATCTACGTTCTTCTTGACAAGGAGAAACTTTTTAATCAGTTTTTTAGTTTTCATCTTGACGAAACGAACTCAGCGGAACATTTTTGTGAAAATTGAGTTTTCTTAGTGAATGAAGGTGGCATGCTGTATGGTTTAGTATATTGTCTTGCTTCACCTTGTTCCATCGCAAATTAGAAGAATATAATTTGATAATCATTGTAATATACCACCTTCATGGCAGTAATTCTCCCAAGGCAGCCTCTCATCTTTAATGATCTCCCTCCGTTTACGATTTCTTTTTTCTCAAATTACAATACAATTTCATACTTCTTCATTCAAATGATATGCAGAGCATTATTTTCTTTTCTTTATATTCTTTGCTGTTACGTGTTTTTTTTAGCTTCTAAGAAAATATCGCCGATGTTCTACAATGATTCACATTATTATCGAACCGATCATCTTATCCCAACTCTGCCCTTCTCTTTTCCCTGCGTCTGCAACGATAACTCAGATAGAATGACGTGCAATTTGTTTCGAGAAAGATTGTGTGACAGTCGAATTCAGCAGTGGAACCACCCACAACTATCGCACAGTTATTCCTCCCCGAGGATCTATCTCGCAAATCGCAAAATGAACAACTGATTCGTGTAATTTCGATTGACGAACGTATCTGTTCGAATTTCCGGTTCGGTGTTCGACCTATTCCCAAACACGAAATAACCCGATCGACAAATATTGAACTTTGCTAAAAAGTTTGTGAACTGGATGGCACGGATGATACTTCTTGTAAAGTTCCATTAGATCTCTCTATCTGATATGACGTGCAGTCATTTGAAGTGCTGTAACTTCGCCAGTTATACGATTGAGAAAGAATCCTTTTACCACGGTATTTGGCACATATCAGATGTGAAAAAATGTGAAAGTAATAATTTTCAATATTTGGAGAGGGATGTGTATCCATTTAAGTATTAGGAATGAACGAGCTTCTTCTAGATAATCTAACTTCGAGTATTGAATTGCGGGTGGAGGGACAGAGTTCAATTTTTAGAAATATACGGGGGGTTTTTTTATTGGAAGACGCTTCACGTGGCAGGAGTGTGGATTGTGCGTGTGAGATTAGGGGTTTTTATGAGGAAGAATGAAGGAAAATCATAAAGAGTCAGTATTGGGGATAGGGTCTTATCGTTAGAGTGAAAGTTACAGTGGAAGAAGTTTTACAGAGGGCCGCAAAAGATATGTAATATATATTAAAAGAGACCTTATTGATCTAAACGGTTGCAAAAGATAAAACGGAAATATCAAATACTTGGCTTTAATAGATTAAACAGAATATCGTTTTATCATATTACATATTATACTTATATATAACTTAAGAATATTGCGGGCAAAAATAAAAAAAAGGAATGTAAATAAAAAATATGTAACATTGTACATAATCTTAAATCCGCCCCCCCCCCCCCCTCCAAAAATATTTGCCGTGTCACAAAGATGCTCTACATTAAACTGCATTTTTTTTAAGACAAGATGGTCGATGTTCAAAGTCCACGTTCATTTCGACAGCCGGAAGTGGGAAAAGATATTTCAGTTCATGTATTTCTGGTACACTTCTTATAAATAGACAAATATAATATACGGACTACAATTGACGCGACATTTTTCTAAACTGATTTATACTTTCAATGGTAGCTTCATTCGCGAGTTCCAGCATTACATTTTTCAAGCCTGATAACATACTCTTCAATAAGAGGGGCAGATCAAGTTTCACGGGGAAAACCGATCATTATTGTAATCAATCAATGGTATAAAGTTACCTCGAAGGGTATGATGCACATCGAAAACACTGGAAATTTCATTAATAAAATACACAATAAGTATAGGGGGTAGAAGAGTTGTAATAAATATTAAAGAAAAGTGATCGACTTTTTCCAACGTGATATTATTTTACACACCCGGTAAAATTCTGTTAGGAATCTGCAGGAGTTTCCTCAAGTTGCCTTCATTACAATGTCTAAATGAAATATACACGAAACATATCAGGTCACACCAAATAGCAATTTTTTTCTTTTACTTATTCCACAAGTGCTACTGAACAAGTTTGCTTGTTTCTTTATATTTATTAATCGTTAATATATTTCACTCCAGTTCTTCAAATCAATTTTTAATTTACTTTGAGACTTTTCAGTCCCTATTCTGTCAAGCTCTTCTACTTCAGAATTGGTTACTTGTATTACTTGTCGAATTGCACAGTAGTACGTCCTTTTCGACAATATGATATAGAAAGAGGCGTGTAGAAAAATGAACGAACATTTCAAAAATTTAAATACGAAAAATATAAAACAGAAGTTCGAAATGTTTCCCACTAATAATTGCCACCACCATTTCTTTCGAATGGCGTTCTTTTTTAAGTATAGCCAGAGGTGTTATTATTTCCACAAACATATTTTTTGCTTTTACCAATATCTTACATCAATTCGTATTTTTTACCGGCACAAAGTGTACGTTTAATTCGTTCCATACTCGAGCAAACGAATGATGGGGCACTTCTTTCTCCCTAGACGTGTTTTTACGCTAAACGCTGGGTGATTCGCAAAAGAGAGCCTCCCTTTCTCATCTTTAGTAGAAACACGTTTAGGGAAGGGATCCATGTGCGAAACGAATCATGTGAGGAACATCTATCTATGTACGGCGAAGGAAGCCATAACCATCTGGCTTTTCTTTATTACATATCAGTAAATCAATTATACAGGAAATGCTACAAGCTTCCGTGGCGAACTTTATCCTCGTGCTTTTCAGACTGAAAATAAAGTAATGGCAACCGAATAATGGCCTTTCGAATGTTTCATCGAAAAAGAAAGACAAAACACGACTTATTTTTTCATGTCCTCTTATGGGAGATTACGAAGGAAACAGTTTTGTAGCAGGCCAATACTTGTTCCATATTAATTAATTAAGTGTATAAAGGTATCACTGCACTTAACCAAATTAGTCGAAATTGGGACGAAATTCGGTCTAAAGTAAACTTAATATCGCATCGACATTTAGCTTTTATCGATAGCGGCAAATCACACTTCATAATGCAAATATAGGTTGCAAAGCTTTTACCACATTCCTACGTTATAGTATCAATAGTATCAATTTTGAATTCAACATTTATCGCGGGAGTTCCTCTAAACCCGATTCATTTGTTCGCATAAAAAAATCAAATATAAAACTGCTGCACTGAAAGATTTCTATTCAGGTCAACGAATGACTTCCAGCAATTCTGCACTTTCGCACCGATTCGCCGCCAAATGATTTACCATAGTAAACCTGTATACGTCAGAAAATTCGATTGAAACCCATCCAAAAGAAAATCAATATCTCCGTAATAATAACAAACCTATTGTATATTGAAACATCGAAACCCGCCTACTCATAATAAAGCCACAGATAAAATTCCACAACTAAAGCTCTACTAACTAAGTCATGAACAAAATAATTAACGGAACACAATACAATCATTTCTAAACTAGTTACACAACGAGTCCACCTTCCATCGATAAATCGTACAACTCTTCGGGACAATTTTCCCGACCGACCCCATCGCATGTTCGCATACCCTTCAACCTACGTCATTTAACCACCGCAAAATACATTTAAACCCACCCCGATATCCTTCAGGCTTGTTCTCCAAAACTAAACTCCGTTACCATGAAGCTGTATAACGCCTGATTAAGCGGCGTGTCGCTTGAACGCTGGTGTGTAACGCTATTAATAGTTTCGGGGGAGGGTTAAGTTCGCCCAGGTGGCGAACGAAAAACGAAAGAGAAAAATATATAAACATAGCCCGGTAGCCCCGGAAACGCGACCACGCAGGCTGGATTTGCCAACCGTGGAGCTGGTCGAGCGACAGGGGTGGTTCGCCATGGCCGGGCCACGCGGATGCACGAGGAAAAGGTGCTCCTGGGGGTGAGTTGCGCGCGCATTACTTCCGCTAGCCGGATCCGGGGGCCCGGATCCATCGAGCCTTACGAGCTCATTATACCCCGTTATATACTCCACACGTACATCTGGACTGATTTCGTATATACGTATTCTCTGCGTCTTCTGTGCCACGGATGGCCAATTCATATTGTCTCGGGGGACGGTCGGGGGAAACATTTGGGGAGGTCTGAATTTGTTGCACGTAATGTATCGGATGAATCGATATTTATCCGTTGCAGGGAAAATTGGGTCAATATGAATGGAAGAATCGAGGGGAAAATATTCGTTATTTTATTTATTAATGCAACGTTCGAGATATTCCGTGGAACGGGGAAGAATCAATTAGTACCGAATCGCGTTGCAGACGATTTCACTTTTTAAAGTGGAAGAATTGTGTTGCGGTTATTTCTTTTTGTCTTTGTCGCGGTATTTCTTCCAGATACTTGAAACGCGATCAGATGAGATGGATTTCAATTGTAAATATTGCTAACGGATATTTGATTATAAATTTTAGCATGTCAGAAGGCTTCAAAGAAGCAATAAGTACAAGGTTTATTCGGGTTCTAGATTCAGGTAGCGATTTTAAATGCCATACTACAATTGCATCAGGCGATTAACAGTTAAAACATATTTTTTATTCTTCTTTATGGAAGACTCGGTGATTTTGGCCCGAATTATTTGTTCATTTTCAATAGTAAAGGCGACACGTACCGTGCAACATAGTTGAATTAGGTTGGGTGCCCATCCAAATACACGAGGCATCAGATTTCCCCTAGTATGTAATTTAACACTGCCGAATTCCCTAAATCTCCTTACGGCATCGTCCCATGATTTATCCCCCCAGGCAAATCAGGGCTGCCGGTTACAATGAAATTCCATTTTCATTGGATCCTTCAGTCGCGGTGACTGACTTCTCGTTCAGGTTTCCCTGCGAAAGTATTTTGTCGA
The DNA here is from genome assembly GCA_963583965.1 of Nomada ferruginata. NCBI lineage: Eukaryota > Metazoa > Arthropoda > Insecta > Hymenoptera > Apidae > Nomada > Nomada ferruginata. The sequence goes on from OY757213.1 coordinate 18,553,573, forward strand.
CTGTACGAGAGCTTGCACAAGTACTCGAAGTAAGGGTAAAAAGAGCTGCGCCAGTTTGAAAAGGCACGCTGCCAGAAATCACTGGTCTAGGATGAAAATCGATTGCAGAACTGAGTAAGATAAGCACAGTTACTACGGAGGTCTAAGAAATCGTGTTAAGTATCACGATACTAGTTTCTTGGGATGAAAGGTTTCGATAGTCAAGAGTGGCCAAGGGTGGGACGAGTTCAGCATGAAGGGAAAAAATTATACACGTAACTGAATGTTAATGTTACCCGAATTTACGGTACCGTTTGAATTTTTCCAATTAATTTCGACGTCCTGAATCTTGTATTTAAATATTAATACATTTGTGTACGAATAAAATCATGGAAAAAAATTGTTCCCTTCCTAAGTGTAATTATATCGAGTTGCAATGTAATCAATTTTATATACGAATAAAATCAAACATAGTAACCTACAGTGAAGGAGCAATTCTAAAATACATAGGCAAAGTATTTCTCTACATTGCTCGCAACAAAATACCATCAACTACGATAGTATATCGCAGAATGGAATAAATACATTTCGAGCATTCTTCGGCATCGTCCCGAACGTCCAAAAATTGACCAGAAGGAATAACACGAGGAAGCACGCAACGCTCTTCAATATTCTCGATTCCACTATTTGCCCAGTTGACATATCAACCCCCACGGCTCATTTAGTCGAGCAAGTGTCGTTTCCTCGAGCGCCGCCACGACATTGATACACGCAATCGTGAAATTCGCCCGTTGAAACAGTGAATCGGGAAAGAAGTAGAACACAGCCATAGAGTCGGGGGCAGATAAAGAGGAATCCAAGGCAAAGGGGAGGATCGAGAACGGCCTCTTCACCCTACCATGCTGTCTTTATTGATGTATATCCTTCCTTTCCGCGCAAAATGTCCCTCGTACGGTTTCTCTGTTCCTCGTCGCGGAGCCATGCAACCTTCCTGTTGGCTTTGGCATTTCCTTCAGCCGGCGATACGTCGCTTTCAGAGAACAGTTTCCACGCCCCTCTTAATTTGTGCAACGTTACCTTTAGAAAGGAGAGACATCGAGCTCCTGATGGCATTCTCGAGATTCCATCGATCCACGTATAAACGGTCTCGAAAGTTGATGGTACGTGGTACCATTTGAAACATTAACGGAGTGACGTAGGAACCTTCATCAGTTGTATGAAGATTTTTATTCTCTCCGAATGTTCTAATTTGTCATGCATACAACTGCGCTATAGGAATTTGTTTTGCCATGTAATATGTATGTGTATAGTTACACATGTGGGTACAAGTGCTTGAGTGGAAGCAGCTTTGATCGTAGGTGCGTCAGGGTCTTGTCGCTCAAATGTTTCTGCGGAGATTGATAAGGAAGATTGTAATAAAATTTGAAAGGAGCATCGATTGAAGACCTTTGGCATTTCCAAGGCTGAAAGCATATTGAAATGAACGCCATGTTTTATACATTAATCCAGTAATTGGGCGTGATAAAGGCTTTCCATAACACCTATGACACACCTCTTAACCAGTCAGCTGTGGATGACGACTATATCCGTCATGCGTAAAAGTTGTATTGGTGTTCGACGTGCAAAGCGCCACTATGTGTCGTTCCTTGCTTTGGTGAATATCACTCGACAGCAGCAGTTTGAAGTTTTAACTTTTATAGATATTTAATTTTTCCTGAGTTTTTCGTTTATTATGTATGTAGTATATGTTTATTTAAAGTGTATGAGTAAATATTAGTAACAAAATTGTTCATTTTATAAAATAAAGCCGTCTTTTTGATCCAATATTTTAACACCGAGACTTACTCTGTGTTTGACGACTATATCCGGCATCGCTTGATTCTCGCGACACACGTAGCTGCGCGCTCTCAGAAGAGGTCGCCAAAGCTGACTGGTTAATAATTCATCAACGACGATTTCCAATGCCAATACATTCGATGCCAAACTTTGGTTGCTTCAAAACAAAGCGAAACGAAATTTATACGTCGTTCTGTAGGGTAACGATGAAATTTGTGTACAGTAGAAATCAAGGTTCATGGCACAATGGAATCTACAGAGCGGTTGAAGTGTAAAAATCATTTCAGAGAAATATGAGCTGTATCTCTTTATTTTAGCTCGTGAGATTTTTAAACGATCCACGTATAATAAAGGGAAATAGGGCGATGCGGGGGTGGGATGACTTTGATCAGTTTCCGTTGCATCTAACCAGCGACGTTTATCCGTTGGTTTATTTCTTGATCGTGTCGCAGGAGGTCTTGAGATTGGTCCAAATCGACGGTAATCTGTGTCGAAAGGCCTGTCTGTCGTTAAATTGTGCAATAAATTAAAAATGGTGCACAACGGGGGCAACGGCGCGTAACTGGTAATAAGAGAGGAATGTGACGTTGCTCGTGGGCATGTTAGTATCATTTGTGATGCAAAGATCATTGAGATCATCGTGTGGAACGTGCAAAGAAGATGTACGATGAGTTTTGACATTGTGACATTTTGTTTGCGATAATTGGACGGCATTCAATTTGCCGCGAGAATCCGTGTGAAGGATGAATTAATTCGGCCCGTGTTGTTTTGATGCATGAAATAACGAAAATATTTGGCTCGATGTAGTCGGAGATTTGCATCATTAAGTAACGAATTTGTTGAAGGCGTTCTGTGTGTCGCTTATTAAATAAGCGCAAGTGGCATTGGTGAAACAAATGCTCGTTATTTCTTTTAGTTTTCTTATTTTTGTATCCAATTCGTTGCTGTCGGCTAATTCGATTATATAATATTGGCGTAATAGAGAATGTGTGATTAATATATTGTATATTTGTTATTTCATTTACTAAATTCTCTTCGTTGAAGTGGTTAAAATATAAAGCAATTCATAGATAAAAGTCTTAACGAAACTGTAGGAAAGGTTGTATCGTATTATTTTTCTGTTTTCCTACGGGCTATCTGTAAGGTAATGTAAAAATTGCAATATTAACTGCAATGTATATTAATCCAAGAAATCTGAGAAAGCTGAAAAACAAACTTGTCTGTCGTATTGTAATAAGAAATATTGTTCCAATTGCGAATTGTCAGATTTCGGGAAGCCAAATATTTATGACCAAGCACAGTCAATCTCTGTGTGTCATGCAAACTTAAACTAACAATAACAAAATAATTCAGCAAACGCTATAGCACACGTAAGCTTGCTGCGATAAAAAAAAATACACACAGCCTTTATATCGTCCAATTTATTACGCTTAACACCGGCCGTGCGCGTGTCTAGCATTTTGCCAAATGAAACAAAATATCAATTACGCTTTCACAATTGCGAGCGCACTGTACTTTATTGCACGCGAGTTCCCAGGGCTTCTCTACCTCCCGTTACATCAATGGTCTTTAATATTTTAATGCTTCTTTCATATCGATTCGTATTCTTTTTTTTGATCAATTAGCTGTTATTAATTGACCGCAGGACAAGTGATGTGTCTCGTTAAACAAAAATTCTGATGAAGATATGAATTGAACATTATGCGCAATAATCAAAGTTTAACTTATGTGGAAATAGAGACGGGATCTGTAGCAGGATTAATTGCAAGAACACCAAGGCAGGGAAATAAAATGTTTTACCAGTAATAATGATAGTGTATTGAAAATTATGATCAATTACTGTCAATCGAGGAAGTTCGAGTGCTATTAATAGTGCAAGTAGCATGTTAACTTTCTCTAAACCGTTTCTTAGTTGTGAGTCAACGCGATTAATCACAGAATACAAGCCGGTTACTAAAGGCAACGGCTAATCCCTGTATACTATTAATAATGGAAGTAACATATTTGTGGGTTTGAATTCTTTCCGGATATTCCACGATCGTGAATCGTCAGAATTGCCCGAAAAGCATACACAAGATAAAACTAAACTGTGGAACAACTACGAATAATAAAATTAAAACCTTCGTTGAAAAGTATATTAATAAATTGAATCGCAATACAACATTCTTCAATAGCAAACTAACAAGAAGAAAAAGAAAAACGAGTAAATTATTTTATCGACCAATCAAATAGTAACATTAGACTCAAACAAAAGTAACCGAATATATACCATAACCGAAGTAATATATTATAAGATATATATTTTATTATATAAAATATATTCGACGTGTGAAAGATATTCCCTTGAAGCACTATTTTTACATAACGCAAATTAATCCGTAAAAAAAGAATATAATCGAATTATTAATTGAACTTGTTCACAGTCCTACTTAATTTGAACTCAACACTTTAACAGTTTTAATTACTAAAACGAAAAAGAAATCGCTCATATGCTTCCAACGAGTAATAATATAGAAGCGGCACCCCTTTTCGTTAATGAAAATGACTATGATGAACCAGGATACAAATCAAATGGAAACTAGCGCCTCTAATAATAAAAATAATATCGTGAAGCGTGAAAAACAGTGATGTTGCCGGGTGTAGGTGAGAAACACGAGTCAAAAATAGTTGTTCGCGATCCACCGCGCTGGACGTTTTTAGACGGCCGCGCTAAACTTAGATTGTTTTCTGAACAAACGGGTTAAGAGGGTCCGAGCAAGAGTGCGTGACACACCAGAAACGCCTTGAAAGACCACGATTCCAGACCCATTCGATTAACCGGCGAATTAAAACCGCCCGTAAATGTTGACACCGATGAATCAGGTTCTTTTTCTCGCCACTACGAATCGAGTTTCTTTTTCGATTGTTTCTTGATCGGGATTCCCTTATAATTCGAGAAGCTTTTATTACTTGTTTATTACATTGTAGTACAAAGTGGTGAAGGTATGTTACGATAATTTCTTTGCAAGAGCTCATCGAATTTAAAAACGTTCTATGTTTGATATTTATCAGAATAGATATTCGTGTCATTTAGTAAAGTATTTGCGGTGAAACAAATGTCATTTTACGATTGATATAATTTTTCGGATGGATTATTAGCCTCCTTATTTTAGCCTCCTGTTTTATTGTAACAGTTTTGTACGAAATGATATGCACCTGTAAGCGTATATGGTGTCAATTGTAATCAGGATAATTAATTGTAACTAAATTATTGCGACTAAAGTTATTTATAATTCTAATCTTATATATGTATGTACATATATAAAAGTGTAATAAAGGCATTATTATAATTGTTTTTCAATTTAATTATGAGTCGACATCTTCCATAAATGTATTAGGATGTTATCTTGTATCCAGCACGCAATTTTTAGATTCAATACCGTTCTCGGGCAGATACCTAAAATAATTAACCTCCCTCTTGTTACTTCTTTCTAAATAATATTATCCATAATTAATTGTTTTAATAATTCAATAAGAAAAATTAATTAAAAAGTTGTAACCTTATAAAGCAACCATTTCCTACAAATAATGTAACCACCTTCTTCATTACCTAAATGATACCAAGAACTTTCAAAATTGAATTCGTTATATCTGAATCCATCAGAAATTGTAGTTATGGTAACTTAAACTTCTACTACAGTTGGGATAATAACAATTAGACTATAAAATAACAAGTAGACTACAAAATAGAGCTGGACCAAGTGAAATTACGTTTATTAAAGTCCATATTACAATCCCCAAACTTTGTATCAAATTCCTAACAATAATAATTATTATTGCAATAATAATGGTAAGTATACTACAAAATCTCTCGAACTCTGACATCAGAATGCTGAATCGATCGACAAACCCATGTATTATCGAAATATCATCATATTTCGAGGTCTTGATTTGTACCACCAATATTAACGAAACAAACTACATATATAATTCTATTTAAAGAAAAAAGCTAAAAATTTGTTACTATCATTTCCACGAATACTAATTTCATATAAAAATCCAATTACTATATAACATTTTCTCTTCTCGGTCACACAATTCCTATACGGACCATTTTATTGTATTTTCTAACGCGAGAGAAATAATTAGTTTTATATTCAAATCGCGAATGACCTGCAATAAATCATCCGTGTATTCGAAAATGAATTTGTTTCCCCGACACGAAAGAGGAAGCTTTACACGTCATCCTACGGCAGAAATGAAAATCCAAACTGCGTGAAATGTCTCATAAAACGCAGTGGCACGACGAAAAGAGAAACAACGTTCATAAAAATTCAAATTACAATCTTTGCAATTCCTGCCAAAAGGCGGAATATTATAACTAGAATACGGACGCCTATGCAAGTGTAACATGTCGTAGCACGGAAATTCTATACAAAACGGTCAGCAAAGCCAGTTCGACATCGAATGTAGAGAAAAGCAGCGACACGCAAGAAACAAGCGCGAATGTCCTCGTTCGTTAGTTCACGTCCAGTATGACGTCAGTCTGACAGGTAATAATGTTAAGTAATATTTACTAACCGGCAGGACCGACCTCGGGGTCTCTGAGGAGGCCACGAATCATTTCTAAGGGTGCTCTCTCTCCCTCTCTCTTTTTCTCTTTCACTCTCATCGAGGGCGCAGCCACCATCAACTAAATTACCCGCGAGAACACAGCCTTATATCTCTTTCTTTCTTTCTTTTAATCTCTTTCTCTTCCTCCCTCACTCTTTTTTTCCACGCGCAAAGGAGCAGCAATCATTTTGGCGTCTATACAGAGTTGTTTCTACATCGTTTCTGAATCTGTCGTAATGCGGCGAATTTATATTGACAGGCTGTTCGACTTGTGTCCGAGATAGTCCAGAACCTGGCGCATACGTCGGTTGTATTGAAATGATACGAAGTATATGGTAGGTGTAATAATAATTGGGTTTCGTTGCGTTCCCATATCGCCAAAGAATATTATTTGCACGATTATAATGCTTCGGGTGGATGTACCTCGGTTTGATTGAAAATAAAACGTTTCCACGCGTCAAGATATCATAATTGTACTCTTTCTACCGTTAAATTTGCGTTACGATTCGGTTTCACGAGGACCCGTCTGCATATAAAGTTGAAAGTCGGCAGTAAAGTTTATTGCGCGGTGAAAAGACGTACAAGTCGACATTTTCCTCCCTTCTGCACATTTCTACGCAACCCGTTACGTCTCCGTTCGTCGGAGAAGCAACAGAAATTACATTGCACATGAATCTTCGAACAGCGTACCTTTATATTATTGCATTAATCGCATTACGATGGAATCAATCAAATATTTTACGAAATAACAATAAATGAATGAAATTGTGTTTCGAAAGTAGGTAAAATTTGAAGCATCTTCAGACCAGGCAACGTAACACTGCCAAACAAGGTATTAAAGCATTTTTCTTTCGCGCATATTGTTTTGCTTTAATATATTGCGCGAAAGGAAATAAAGTACGGTGTACGGAGAATTTTTCGAGCCACTATGTAAGCTTCTATAATATTTTACAATTGCATGAAAATTTCGCAATTTTGTATGTCTGATACATCGCGTTCACGTAGCACGCTTTGAGTAATGAGAATATATTGCACGAAATGATTATTCGAAACCTTTCAATTATATGTACATAGATATATTTAAACCAGAAACAGGTACATACAGCCTGTTAAACTAACGTGCCGACAATGTCGATCGTCGGCGCAAGTGGTATCCTACTGATTCGCACCCTCCTTTCTTTTTTCTTTACCCCATCACCCTTTATTTCTTTTACGGCTAAGTAGCACCATGAATTCCAATATACTCGTTGTACGGCACTCCTGCGGTTTCTTTACAGGGTGGCGTGCCGCAAAGTCTAAAAATGCATTAGCAGCAAATGGTATCGTCACGTAAACTCATTTGGAACACCTACTGCGTGGGCCCTACACTGAATCTGGACAAATGTTTCTTTCGTGAACGTGTCCCGTCGATTTCTGGCAAAACGGAAAGTACACTATCATGACAGCGTGGGATAAACGCAAGAGTGTCATCGTTTCGTTGCTAATATACCGAAGGTGTATTGCATAAAATGTACTGGTAAAAGTAGATGGTATGGGAGAATACAGCGTGTAAATGTGCATTTGGGCAAAAGTTCGAATGTGCAATAGGTTTAAAAAAAAGGATCTACTTTGTGACGATACATACACAGTTGGTCATGTTTAACAAATATATTAATACGATTATGAAAATTAATATTATTTAAAATTTCTAATAAATAACTGAATATGAAATGAAGAAAGGTAGGAGTAGACAATTTCTAATTGGAAAAAAATGAGAAATCGCAGTTAAGAGATTTTAACACTTACAATTAGCCAACCGCCGCACCAAGCCTAACTGTACGCTGTCCACCGCGCATTTTTCGTAGGTAACGCAGACTAGTATTTACTACTTGAAAGACAAAGAACACATAAAACTGAATTTAATTGATCAATTATATTTGGTGGTAACGATCTTGTATTGCATGTAGTTTATACAAAACATAAAATTAAGAATATATAACAATTATTTTTGGTAGTTTAAAGTATTCGACAATTACATCTACGTACGGGAACAATAATACTTTCATTGTCGCTAAACACATTATCACGTGTGTCAAAAGTGCAATCTTCAGAACAGTGTGATCTGTATCCATGTACAATTCACTCAACCTTTTATTATTGCACTCTAACATTTTTAAAGTATTTTTTATACCTTATACAACTTTACTTAGTGTCAGTTGGGAGCTATAACTTTTTTTATTAATTTTAACTGAACTTAATTTTAACAAGATCGAGGACACGCGTTGTTAAGCAAAAGTGGGAGATCTCCCCGATCAGTCATACAGCGACTTACTTCAAAGCGGGGAGATCTCCCCATTCGGTTGGCTAAGGCTAAGTGTTAAGTCCTATTTGAATTAGATATATTTTACTCTTCTAGGTGAGTATTATAATTCCACAAAAGATCCTTTTTTAATGCCCTGTATGTATCGAATATCGTTACACACTCTGTCTATGTATATACATTTTATTGGGAGTATTACTCTGCGCAACTAATAGTTTCATGTAGCCAATTTCTCAGCGGAACGTGAGAAATACAAGGTGTACAACAGAGCGACACTGTATTTAGTTAAGTAGTGAAATTGTATTAAGTGTGGTACTCTTAAGTTTCCCTTGTATACGATTAAATATGATTAAATATTTTATCGTTATTATTTTTTTGTCTTAAATCATAGGAAATATTTTGCCACAATTGAAGGTAATTTGGCCAGCAGGAATGTTTGCAGGGATTCACCGACGGTAATATATATGCGTCTTACGCTTGTCAACTATTTAAGGTATCGGATCTCATATTACGGATCACTTAGCACAGTTGATCACCTGTTCAATTAGAACGTGTGGTCGATGATCAATGAACCGAGGCATGAACATGGGTACCTTAAATAAGTGACAACCGTAAATTGTATATAGGTACCTGATGAAACTTTGCAACTCAAGACACGGGGCATGAACATCCATTAAAACATGTCTCCCAGACTATTCCAAAATTTTCGAAGGTATTAGTGTTTCATAATCTAGCTAAATAGTCTAATTTTATGTGAATATATTTATAAATATAGTTGAAAACCTTCTGCTTGTCTATATGTATATGTACATGACCCAAACGTAATAATTTTCTCTAAATCATTGTACAGTGCGTTTGCGTTCTCAGTAATGAAAGCGCCTCGTAAAAAAGCTATAACGACCGAGTAAAACGTTCACAACGCAGTCTCCATTAAATACAAAACTTGCAACATCGGAGGTCGGAGACACATTCTACCAAGCTGACACGAAATAAATGACCGATTGGCAGCTGTAAACGAATTACTACTCGATCGCCGCGAAGACTAGCATCAAAGCTTCATATACAATACATACCCATACACATTTTAACGAAACGACAGGTAATCAATTGAAAGACGAAAAAAAGAGTACCCAAGTAGCTACGTTGCAGGATTCGTTGAAGCATTTTGTTTGACGGTTCACGACGGAAAGATGGTACTTTCCCATTTCCGCCTGATCTCATGATTTACCATCAGAGGCGCCATCTTGAAAGCACTTTAAACCAATTTATTAACTTCGTTTTTAATCACCTGGCTGAACGTTCGAATCGACCATGACGGGAGAAGAAACGACACCCAAAAGGGCGGCGGCTCCGACCAAATTAAAGGGAAGTCCTTCGTTGTGAAAATAGGTATTTCTCCTTCGCCTCTTTTCCGTTGCATCTTGATTAAACAATCCTACGGCATTCTTGGCGGGGTTTCATTCGATATTACCCTTCGAGATTCTATTCGAACTATTTTTGTTATTCCTATAACACGCTGCCTGTTGTCCTTCTTTTGTCGATAATCAACGCATTCCTTGGTCAGAGCAGTGAGAATATACAAACGGGGGTAACCGTTTGTTATGTTTAATAGAATGCCAAACGTGATATTCCTAATCAGGTCTTCTTGGGAAATTGGAATATGATATTTATATATCTTAATTAAGCTTAATTAAAACAGGACTATTGGTAATTTTGCTTTAATTTTGAATCTATGGATAAATTATTCAGGGAACTTACGCATAGAACGTTTCAATGCTCGTTTCTGTTTAAATCGGACGCATTTTAACATCGGTTAGACAATTGTACGTCAAACGGTAGAACTCAAAGGTTGAGGAAGCAATTCGAGAGTTATATTCACGGCAGGATGAAACTGTTTTCCTTTACACCGACCCCTTTCAACGGAATCTCAATTTTAGAAATAGACTTTAGTAATTATCCCATCGTGCTAAGGCGACGGGAACACTTTCGCATTACCTTAGCTGGTGATGCTAATGGAATTTTTACTTTTCGGATGGAAACAATTTTGAGAGATCACTTCGATTGACGGATGAAAACAAAATTTGCAGCAAAACTAACACAATCATCGAATATACCTGTACAAAACAATCTCCGAATTGTCACAGAAATTATGGACTTCCCAGGACTGAATATAATACCAATATATTTGAAGAGAGACTTTCACAATAAATGAAACAGAATTAGTTTCATAAGCGCCCACAAAGTTCACTGAAATGACAGAAACCGAGAAAACAATGGCACGTGGTATAAAGTTAAAAAAATGAAGGAAGTAATCAATAAGAAGAGGTGGTTGCCAATGTAAATTGATGATACGATGCAAGTGATTGTTAGGAAAATGTATTATTCGCCTCTTCCGTTCTTTATTGGCTGATCTACCGAAAATTATATTTAGATAAAACCGGTGACAAGTATTGCGGGGCTTTGCTCACCCGCCCTTTTGAATGAAACTTCCTGTGAACAGTAAATCGATGAAAAGAGGATAGAACAACGCGCCACTGTTTCGTGTGCACGGACATAGGCTCGGATTTAAAAATCTACGACAAAGAAAATGGGACAGCAGCGGACTAGAGATTTCTTTAACAGTGCTGCTAGACTAAAAGAAACAAAAGCTACATACACTGTTCCAACAATGACACGGATTCAAAATATTTCAATCTTCTTTCTGCATGCAGTGCACTTCGAAGATTAAATCGTTTTAGAATCGTAGAATTCCTAATTATATTTCCGTGAAATTGCGATTTCAGTTGACATTAGAATTATTAATATAGTAAACATAATAGTGAAAATTCTTAAATACAAAAGTTGCAGGGTATGTAGGGGGATATCGGGCGGCGTACATGCCGTTTTTTTAATAACTGGAGTCGTTTAGGAGATTTGAAGAACTATGTACTTTGTTTTTTTTAAATGGGAAGGCCCAATCTTTTTTGCGGCAGTTTAAAAGGGCATTAATATCCAAGTAAAAAAGCATTAAACATTGTTTGTCCTAAAGCTAATAATTAACGAGATATTAACGTTAGTTGATATTTATTTAAAGATGAAGTCCAAAAACATACAATAACGGCACTAAATATCCAAGAAGTTCCTTTCAGTTGATTTCATAGTTTTGAAATAAACCTGTATTAGTATCTCGAACAGTGTATAATACAGGGAACGAGGTTCAAAGATATTTTTAAGTCTCGAGTATTCCAAGCGAACTAGTTTACGATTAGATAGTTGAAAAGTTGTGTATTATAAAATTAGATGGGAAATAAAGCAGGTGAATGTTTTGTACGAATTATGCACGTGCGTCACAGTAATAAATGAAAGGAAAAAGAAGAGAATAGATATTCGGTGATTTTTAGATCAATTAAAAAAGAAAAATCATTTCGTCCTTGTCTAATAAACAACACGGCGTGTTTTGTGCTAATTTAAACACACTCCCCCAACTGTTTTGTCTTCCAAATGGACATATATTTTAAAGGTCTTTTAACAAATGTGAATTATCGCATTCATAGTAAGCCCTCAGCATTATGTTTTTTTTACAATTCAGCATTTAATCTTCTTATGTTTTTCACAACTCTCCGAATAGAAGTAAATTGTAAGTTCGAACAACAATTTCACCAATATCGATTTTATCTTACTGTCATATTATTTTACATCTTTTATCTGAATATTTTAAAACTCAAAATTCATTATAATATGCGGAGCCCAAGGCACATAGACACATGTAATTATTGAATAACGAATATTGTTCTTTCCTTTTGATGTAACCTTTTCGCGGCGAAATAACATTATAATCGTATAGCAATAATTTCCATTAATTAATCGTTGTAAAATTTACAAGGAATGCCACGGTGAAATTGAATTCGCGAACAGTTGTTTGTTCAATTACAAGGATCCAGTACCGTAGTATTATGCAAAAATACCGCCATTCTATTATTAAAGTAGTTGTATATTTCTTCGTTCATTTTCACTGCTAGAAAGCACAACAGTTTTATTCTCGACTTATTTGAAACAACAGTGCTTTGTATGAACTAAACAAACGCAATTAATTTTAATTGCCATGCAATTTAACTTTATTATTAAAATGCATTACTTCATACCCTTACTGAAATTTTCAAGAACTGAATATTTTTAATCTATTTATACATTGATAGATATTGCTAATGCTCCATTACTGCTGTTGAATTGTTACTAACAGCCTCAGAAAATTCCAGAAGGCACATGAAATAGGTACTATTCGAAACAATAATTTGATCTGAAAAAACTGTTAATTACGTTTATCTGACAAATCTGTCGCTAATGGGACAACTAGCAGCGACTATGCGTATATTATAAATAGTTAAGCACAAGGAAGTATTTATTGATCGATATAATGAAAAATAAAGGGGGCAGAAGAACGTGTGAACGAACCATAAAGACGGGATAGACAGGACTATTACGCACGCTCTTGTCGACAAAGCCTTTTCAAACCTACTAAACTTTTACATAAATACGGTCGCTATAAATGACTAAAAAATAAATAGTAAAATACTTGAATCGTAGTTACAAAGAGATCTACTTCTTTAGATTTAGTTAATAACCAAAAAAAATCAAATTATGTATCTAATCCAATTTCAATTAAAGAATTCATTTTAATCTACTTTAACTTTTACACAATCTAATCCTACGATCTGATTTTATTTACGCTCTATCAATACTGTGCCTTTAACTTATTTCTTATTTCCTTCTTTCTTCCTAATATATTAGAAAATCCAGCACCTTGCTCAAATTTTACGAATTAATGTCATTCAAAGCAATCTCTAAATTTTATCCTGCTAAAACTGACGAAATAGTTAACTCTGTAAAATGTTTACGAAACAAACTTTCTCGCCAAAGCATGCGCATACAAATATATTAAATTACTTCGTGAACGTAATAGGCGTTTAATTACCAGCATCCACGACATCCTCCATCTTTGTACGTTAATTAATTCTTTTTCTACGATAACCGATTAAAGGACTAGAAACATGCAAGAAAGTTGACGAAAGTTTAATCGATTATAGATACAGCTATAGAATGCCAACCGTGACCAATAATCATCTTGAAATGACTGGTTCATAGCAACTATTTGAATCATCGTTCAAAGGATTGGCACGTACTCTGCTCGGTAGTGCGTAATCAATTTTTTCGCAAACTCCTACAAATGCATTTACGCTTACGATGCACCTTCTATGCACCTTGCTGTATATAACGTTTGTCCTAAATTTTATTCAAACGTAACAATTCAACGGTAGGGATTCCACGTTTGAAAAATATAAAAAATTTCCTTTTATTGCAGTTATTCATGATAATATTCGGAAGCTATAATTTTGTATATATGTTTATAATAACGTCAAAGGGTTCACTGTATTTTTCTTTTTATCGTGGCCCACTGATCCGTGAAATTTTGCTTCAAAGGCGGAGTTTATATGTATATTTGCGAAGCGATTGAAATTTGATATTTTTTGTATTGTGCGGTTATTGTAGCTTTTTGTACTTAACTGGTGAAACGAACGTTGAAATTTTAACTCGCGATGATACTATCAGAATACCTAAATGTTTCATAAAAACTGGAAAACAATTATTCTATATGTATCTATTGTTGTATGGATAATTATTTCGATCTGGAAATATAGAATTGCAGGTTATTCGTAAAAGGAGTGAATTCCATTTTATAGTAAGCTACAATGGCCGTGCTGTATTGTTATAATATTCATGGCTTATCTGATTAGTGGATCATTTGATAAGACTTTCGACCCCCATTTTTCTATCATTCGTCTATTGTCATGGTTTCAACAATTTTAAACGATAACGAGTGACAGATCATTCTTTACACTGCAAGTGCAATACTATCATTGAAGAAAAGTCTTGAATTCATTGTAAAATCATTTATTAATAGCATTGGTATAATTTGAAAATATATATTCGGTATATTGCCTTGAATTATCGTAATAATAAAACAATACGCGGTTATTAAAAAATGATACACACTTGACTGCCAAAAAAATGTCGATATACTATATTCTATTTCATTTTGCCGCAACTGGAATTCAAATATTACTAACTAATATTTCTATCTAAATCAAGAAATCAATAGCAATCTCTATTTCTGGTTTAAGCCCTGAACGTACAGTTCTATTACATTGATTTTGTGTAACTAATAGTACAATCTCTGCCAAAAATATTTCAAAATATATATTCAACACTATCATATAATAATAAATGTATTGGCTAAAATATATGTCTGTAGTAGATATTATAATTAAAAATATTTCCTACTTTTGCATTGCATTCAGTTTTCTTTTTCCTACGTAATTGCCGTAATTAGAACTAACTTTCCAACTCAGTTATGGAAATCGAGTACCGTGTTCGACCAAAGTATACCACTCGTGCTTCTCTCCTAACTCGCTACGAAGTCATGTTCAACCCCACGCAAGCCACAGGGAACATAGTCCGTACTGGCCACGGAGTACGCCCGCGTATGTCTTGTTCACGAATCGTGCATCACGAAACCGTGTGCAAAGCGTAAAAAAATCTTCCGCAACCTGTTTTATCTACAAAAAAAAAGACAGGCAGAAAAATATGCACTGTTGAAAACAATTGGACGATCACATATTGCAGCCGTTGTTCTCGTCAACGCGGCACACACATTCTGGAATTTTCTGAACGATATTTATAAAAACGTGTAAAATCTTTTATAAAAACATGTAAAATCATCCTTTGTCTCTAAAAAGAAGATTACAGAAATTATGTGCTGCGTTGACGGGTACAACGCTTGCAATATGTGATCCTCCAATTGTTTTGAGCAGTATGATACAACTTCTGTGTATTCAAATATGTATATATGTACATCGTACAGCTCAGGGTAACAAATCGCTGGACCCCATCCGGCGAATGTGTTCTCCATACGTATCGAGACTAAGTAAGCAGCAATCAAGCTAATCGAAGACGTTCATCGAACCCGGAGGCATTGTCGCACACGCGATCCAAGCAAATACTCTCTGCTACATACAAGTCTGTAAGCGACTCGTGTACTTGCATACGTACACGGGTACAAGCGTATGTACAACACGCAGCCTGTTGGGCGATACAACATCCCCCCAATTCGGCTGCGGTCCTACTAGAATCTAGTAACTAGATTAAAGAAAGGAGATTTCGAGTGGTAGTGGTAGTGGCAGTGGCAGCGCGGTTTTTCGACTGATAAACGTGACACGTCGTCGTGCGTACTCGTGCGTATTCGTACTGCGACTCACCGGGTAGGGAGAGATCTCGTCGTGTAGGACCACCCAACGACGAGCATCGCGTCGGCCCCCGAAAGACAAGCACGTGGAGTACGGTATCATGGTGACAACGGCGACAAGAAGGGGGCGTACAATCCGCTCGAACCTTGTCACCGAGGAACGTCGTTACTAATCGTCGTCCGTGCCGTGGTCACCGTTTTGTCCACGGGTTTCAACACGTTCCCGGTGTGCAGGTTTGACGTTTAGCGGCGCTCGTAATGATACACGCGCCGAACCAACCAACAACCGAACGGGTTAGAGAACCCCACGATGGAAAACAATAAGAGGCGACCGGCTAGCCAAGGACCACGAGACTCGAGCATAACGAAGCAATCGCGGCAGTTGATTGGTCGACAGCGGAACTACCGCCGTCTGTCGACCATTGCGCGCAACCGCGTCCGGGAGATCAATGAGACCCGTACCGAAGAAGACACTCGCCTAGGAGTACCCGAACGTTTACGATTGTGTGCGACGTTCGCCGAAGACACCGTTGCTTATCAACGGGGTCGTGCCGTACATACCGTGTATACATATGTACTCGATACAGCGCAACGTTCAGATTTCACAATAGACAATTTTCTATGTTGACAGATCGTATCGAGATAAGGTCCAAAGATGTATTCTATTAGGTCGTCCCATAAGTTCGTTCCGCTTTTTCTTTCGCTATTTAAATTAATGTATGAAACATACCTTTAAAGTTTATGGAAAAACGTAATCACCCTCTCGTTCCACAACTTCTTCCCATCTTTTTGGTCAAGTCATTATACCGTCGCGTCGCTATAACGACGATTTCTGTGTTTTTTAGTTAAAATTTAGGGACTCGACATTATCAAATTTTTTCCGGCTAGAAAATGTTGAGTTGACCGGAACAAGTGAAAATTCAAGTAACTTTTTTTGCACATTTTGTGCCACATGTGGTCTTGCATTATCGTAATGAAAAACCACATTGTACCAATTTCGAGTTATGGATGATTAAAGAAAATTGTTCCGCGGCAACTCCGCGGAACCACACCTGAAATAGATTGCCCACCTAATAAATGGCCAGCTAGCAATTTGCAAAAAAGCAAAACCTTCGATGCCCAAATCGTGAGGGCGTTTATGACGCGCAAGCAATTGAACTGGTCTTGAGAAAGCTGTTTCTTTCCATAATCCGTCAAGGTAAAAGCATATACGGCCTCAATAGTCAATTGCTCGCGTCATAAACGCGAGTTACGCGAGTCCCAGGTCAGGCTCTGGGACCCTGGTGGAAAATCCCGTGCGTCGGCGGGTCAGCCGTAGCGGTCAAGACGCACCCCCTCTCTTGAAAGGTGCGCTTCGAGCGCAATGAGGGATGGGTGTGTCTACATCGCCAAAAAACACGCTCATTGGCAATTGGACATTTTTCCTAATGTCCAATCAACGAGTCAAAAAGTTACTTCCGAGTCGACGTGTTAAGACACACTAGACGACGAAGCCAGTCAAAATTCAGTCAACATCCAGTACACATCAAGTACTCATCCAGTCTGAACAAACGTAAGTCAGAACAAAAAACAGTATTCATTCAAATCAGTGAGTCGACAGTTTACATAAAAACTGTCGTCTTTCGGAACTCAGTGATACGGCAGTTTACACACAAACAATCGACAGTCTGCATTCAGATTTCAAACGTTTTCAGTTTAGATTCTACCACCTTCCATTCAGAATCAATTTTACGTCTAGAGTCTACCACTCTCCATTCAGAGTTTAACACTCCACATTCGGAATCCAGCACTCCACATTTAGAGTCCAAACGATTTACATTCAGAATCTAATACTCTACATTCAGAGTTTACACGATTCACATCAGAGTCATAGTCAGCTTAAATTCAGAGTCAATACAGTCTAAAGCTAGTGTCTGAAGGAGTCTAAGACAGGGTCCTTGGCAAGATAAGCAGAAAACATTTCCCGTCTTGGCTGAGTCCTGGTCACTCCCAAGATAAGTCGAAACCATTTCCTTATTCTTGTACGAGCCCACGACTCAGCGGTGGGAGAAACAGTATACTCTCCCACCTCAGGATCCCAGTACATTGGAAACAAGAGAACATCCCTCTCCTTCTTTTGTCCGTCTTTGACTCTGAAGTGTGAGAAACAGTATACTCTCACACTGCAAGACACACGGTGAAGACATTGACTCAGAAATAGGAGAAACAGTATAATCTCCTACCTCAAACATAGACGGGAAACATTATCTTCCCTGAACACCTTTTCATTTGATATTACACACAAAATAGATCCATTTCATTGTTACATTCATAATAATCATCAGTCAAATCTACATTTACACAATCTATTACCCCTACCTCCGTAAAAGGTCGTAGGGTCACACGCGTGTGACGGTGTCGATAGAAATCGAAACGGAGATTTACGACCTCCGTATACTTGGCTCTCAGTGCATCCTATAGTATCACCGAAGCCGCGTATTGCGTAAAAACAAAAATGCTTCAAATGCTCACCTCGTGTCTCACACACGCTACTGCACGCCTCAGCATTGGCTGAGTCCCGCACTCGCTGGAAAATACTGTGGTATTGGTATATTTTAGGATATGTAGGTTAGCGGATAGGGCCAGGTTTGTTGGCGCCTTTTAGTTTATAGTACTGTCTCGAGGTTTGTCGAGGCAGTTGTAAGATAAGAATGGTGTGAATGAAGAGTGTTAGTAGAAATGTCAAACGTGGATCGAGTGAATGTTTAGCTTGAGGAAAGAGTGAATGGTTTCGGGGAATGCACATGGAGTGTTTGGTGCAGGGTGACCCGTGGTCGAACTGTGACACGTGGCAAGGGTGTGTGTGTCGGTGTGAGACCTAAATGAGTGAGAGCAAATGAGAGATAGAATGAAAGGGAAACTGTGAGTGAAAGAATATATGGAGTGGCTGATGCGTCCGCGAGTTAGAATAGTTTTGGTTGCGAAAGGGAATACAAGTGCTTGCGAAGCCGAAGAGAATATTGTTTGAGAGAGTGTCGTGCGACGACCGTTTATACTAATAAAATACTTAGTAATACAAGGAAAGAGAAGTCTCATTACCCTGATTTGTGTTCCATTGTCATTGGTAAAGAAGTTTACTTAAAAATAACTTCTACAATACCAACTATGTACATATTCTTTGAATAGTCTCGAATTCATTTTGTATCCATTCTTGCAAATTGTGCAAATTATTCACTTGCGTTTTATGTACAATAAATGTTGAATGGTCCCAAGTCGTACTAAGGCGTGCAGTGGCGTCTGTTGAGGAAATAGACGGGCACTTCGAACATTACCTTTAACCATTCACAACTCGGAAACTAAGTTACATGTAGTAGACAGGACATACATACGACATTTTTTACTTATATAATTGTGTACATTTGCCTCCTGTATGTAATGCATGGCAAGCCTCATAAGTATTTATACATACTCTCATGATCTATACAACAAATTGATTGAAATCGAATGTTTAAATGCACCTCAAAAATCATATATTTTTTTTATTTATTACTCAATTTAGTTACAATTTCCTCTGAGTAAACTCTATATATGTACCCATTTGTGGTAAAAAAATTGCTCAGGAAACCTTGGGCTCGTCACTCAATTTTAAAGAATTTCTTTTATTGACAGTGAAGGTATCGAACATTTATCGGCAATTCACCGATGATAACATCGTGTCGTTGCAATTGGTACGCGTGCATTTCTTGCCGGCTATGTCAACATCATCTGAATTATCGAGCTCTCTGATTAGGTGGTCGATGAACGTTTAATGAGACCGATTAATCGGGCGGCATATAATGAGTAAACAATCTATTCTTATGGTCGCGAAAGTATTCGACTCGTTCGAGTTCCTTCACAGTCGCAAGCTTTAAATAGATCGGAGGGGTAATGGTGCCTGCGATACTTATTCCACCCTACAAAGTGAGAAAAAAACCGTGCTAATCAGGCGTTTGAATGTATTGCTGTTAGGGTATCCATCGTTGAACAAAAGTGCATATTTCATAATGCTTGCAAATTCTAAAGCTGACTTTGGTAAACGTCAAGCAGAAATGCATGTGCAGGTGCCAAGGCGTTTGCTGGCGTAAATTTAGCAGTATCGCGTGCAACCGTTGCATTTTTGCAGGAATAATTGATTTGACCTAAGGAATCGTCAGTACTGCTGTTAAAATATCCAACATACATTCATCAATATTAAATGCGCATTTAAACCAGAAACGTGTCAATTTTTATAAATAGAAAAATGAATTGCTTTAATTATTCTTACTAATTATTTTCACCGTTACTCGCTCTATATATACGCCTCCTCTAACGCGTTTCAGCTTTACAGCTTTAAATACACCAAAAATTCGGCCACACAGTTCGCGTGAAAATTAGATAATTCAAAGGGTGAAAGGCGGGCTCTTTGTGCGTGTGAAACCAAAGGAGCGTAAAATATTTATCGCTGAAACATAATAGTAGTACTATTTGTAAAAATAAAAGGGGAGAGTGCGCCCATTTGAAATTGATTATTATTCCGATAGATAAATCATATTATTTTCAAATTGAAAATAAGTTTCCCCGTACAAGTCTAATGAATAATAATAGCTGTACCGTTCACTTTTAGAAATTTGCGTTGAAGCACTTTCTAATATTTGCATATCAACTGATTTCGTGTACGAATTGACCCTATTAATAATATGAATGAAAATTGAATCGCAACAGAAGCATTTTCAATTGAAATGCCAACGGTAAAAAAACGATTAAAGGTGTAAACGCGTAACGCGAAATTGGAGGGTGCGTGCGCCACTTGTAAACGTAATGACCAACCTGTCGGTATTATGTATAAGTCGCCGCAAAAAGGAGTACGCACACAATTTCCATAGTGACGCTCGAATTGCGTCACTGATAGAAAATTACACATTCTTCATGACACGAAGGTGGATGACGAAACGTTAACCCGGAAGGTCAAAGAATCGAGATAGAAAAATGTGAGAAAGGTAGATGGAAAAAGAGAGCATAGTAGGAGATGGACAAGAAAGAAATATCGAGACTCAAAAAGGGTTTGAAAAGGGGTCAAGGAAGAAAAAAAAGGCAAGAGGATAATGAGAAATAGATGTAACTTGATAAGATTCAAGAAGATGCAGCTGATTCAATAGACGAAGTAGATGAAGGAACAGGTTAACAAATAGAGAGCAAGTTACGTAACAAAGAAGATATTCGCGAGAAACGAGAATTCAAGCAAAAACGAGATTGAAAACAGAAGGAGAATGTAGAGATTAATTTAAGATAGCAGTAATAATGCAGGAAGAAATTATAGGAAGATAAAAGGAAAAAAGGAGACAATTAACGAACAAAGTAAAATGTTATTAGACTACAGATGCTCCATGTACACAAATAATAAAAAGGGAGATCAAGGAGGAAGAATGAACGAGAAAAGTAAATAAATAAAAAAATTCAAAAAACTATCATAGAAGATGAGAAAAAGATAGAGATGAATTAGATGAAAGGAGTAAAGGGGAAGGGTAAAATGCTTGAATATATGGAGGAAGAAGGAACATAGGAGTGAATTTCATCATTTAATTTTAGCACTATCGCGTGCAGCCGATGGCTGCCGCAGGGGTATGTCATGGCCCAGGGAGTCGCTTGCAATATCGATCCCAACTTCACGCACCTGAAGCGCACCTTCTCTCTCATGTGAAAGGAGGCTCGTCACCATTCCCGTTATATTCAAGCCTCTCTCCGATCATCATTTTTTTTCATCTGATTTTACCGAACAAATCTAACACCTTCTTATCTGATTTCAAAATTAAACCGACCAGTGCGTATATAACACAGGAAACCGCTTAAAAGTGTATTCTTGTCTAGACGGTTCATTTTTTCAATTATTCGTTAGTACTTAAAAAAGAAAACTGTCGAATGGATAAACTTTTGCAAGTGTACTCCTCAGATGTGTTAAATAATAATTGACAGAATATCGTGCAGCAATCTCCAGTAGTTTCTAAGAGGAACGAGTTTAATGTTTTTTGCATAATTGCGACGACTAATAAACTATCTTCTATTATATAAACGTCTATAAATCGAGAGATTTTCCGAATTATTGCAGACTCGTTTTCATGGTTCCAAGCTATTACAAAATGTAGAAACCGAGTTTCATGGCCCTCTGCATTACAATATCCCTTTAATAAAATCGATCAAACTCATTCTTATCTGAGTCAAGTACGCTAAGTACCGTCATAAAAACAAGTTTCTACAACTATCATAAAATGCCACAAATATTAACTGTTTATCCTATTAAACGCGGAAAAGGAGTTAACCTGCATTAACACTTAAATTGTCTGCACTTATTTAGAATAATTAGATCGTATTCATTCCACCTGCTTTATTTCCAATATCATTTCTAATGGGAATATACATTATATCCCGTGTCGAATAAGATGATGTGCAGTTAGTGTACGCAATTATTTTTTGAAATTTTTTCAAGCGTACGGGATTAAACTAGGCCTGTGCATTACAGCCTTTCGCCCCCATTTGTAATAGTCATTAAGTTTGAGAGCTACCACTGAGACACTTCTATTGGGGAATTCCGTACGCCGGCAATAGCGTCCCAGGAGGTTGTACAGCCTCGCCAGAATGATTCTCGTGGATTCTTCAGTGAGAGCTTAAGTTCGAAATCTATTATATCGAAAGGGGAGACTGGATTAAAGGAAATGGACAGGCTTTTATTCTTATGGATCGAAATCAATCAGGTACTTTCGTGTTGAAACTTGTAATGGTATTGTAGTTATTGTATATTAGAAGATATATTAGAAGAAATTTCTGTAGGGCGTTACAATTTTTAATAGATATACAATATTAGATATGTACATTTAAGTACATACGCAAGCAATATACTTCCGAACATAAGGAGGACAATAAGATTGAATTCCCTATACGAAAAATCATTATGAACCTTGAAATTAAATATAATTCAATTCTTCCATAGATATATTACCCTTCTCTCTTTTGAAACCTATTCAGCATAACATTTTTCGTTTAATAAAGAACAATAACATTTTCTAACTTTATATTATTTTATCTATTACATTGCATTATCTAATTTTATTGTAGTTTTATATGTTACTATAAAGGAGTTACTATAAAAATGATTAAGAATCATTGGAAGCCAATATACACTTTAATTTACGTGTTGCCTTTAAGAAAATTGCTTCGAAAAATACTGTTATTCTATTTCTCAATCAAGCAAAATAAATGAGCAAAGTTAATGTTAGCTCCAGGATTACCTAACGTTTGCACAAATGATAGATTGTACATGTTAAATAGAAACGTTCCCCCGGAGCCAAACGTATCCTGAACATTATTCAATATGCATAACACAAAGGCTGCAAAACGAACTGTCTTGCTTCTATCATAAATTACACCTGACGTTACATTCCGCACAAATATTTAGTTATCACGAGATCTATGAATCGATTGTATAGGGAAACAGTTGCGTTTTATTGGCATCCATTTTATATCTTATGGTAGCGATTGTTTCATTCATTGCCCTTGAGCATTTAAGGAACGACATTACGTATGTCTTTTACCAATGAAGTAGATGGAATTATACATATATAATATTGACTTATCATTGATTTCGTTTCGGATGTAATCCAATAAATTGCAAAATTATGTAAATATTTAAATATTAATATTAAATATTAATTGTGCAATTTAGTCGATCAGATTTGATATTTCTATTTTACTAAGTGTTTGCTAGTATTAAAACTTATATTTAGTTTTCTCCTCGATACTTTTGGTTTGTAGATACATATTATAGTTATCGACAATGAAATTCGTGTTGCTATTGTTTGCAATGACTAAAGTTGATTAATGATACGTACACTACTGTACCACTCCATTTCGATTTGTTCAACATCGAGAAGATTGATAAATAACTAAGAAAGAACAAACGCACTTACTTGGAGGAAGGACGCGATGATTTCTTCCGAAATAGTAACTCCACCGCGACGTGCGAGAGCCTTCCGGGGAACTATAATATCCAAAGCTAGTCTTGGTAGTTCCAACATGGTATTAAATATCCCACTCAATCAATCCCATCAATCTATTTTCTTCGAACTAAAATTATAAAGGATCAAATAATTATTAACATGGCGTAGATGTTAAACATCGATATTATGGATTATTCAAATATTTGTCCGTAATAATAATTGTTCTCGATGAATACGAGTTTAATTGGCAAAATTTGTTGCAAAATGTTTCCTGTTCTTAATCATGTGAAAATAAATGCATACAATAATAGGAACCATAACCTCACACTGAGCTCTCTCTTTATGTATGCAAAGTATTGTCAATAACTCGTATCCCGATTAGGCACATAGTTCAATAATATAATTTTGTACTAAAGTTCTGCTGGTATATTTAATATAAATATAAATATTGTTCGACAATTCCGTGTCAGACTATAAAGTAGTTAAGAAGTATATCTGCAGTACTCCAAGTACTTAATATTATTGTTATTATTATTATTACAAACGCTAATTAACATTCGTGAAATATTACGATACTTGCAGCTTTCTTTATGCGAAAAAGTATGCTGAAAATATCGAAATGAAAACATATATTCGGTATTTAAAATACATAATACGCACGTTTAATTTTTTAAATTCAAATGTTGATAAAAACGCAAAAACGATTTCTCCGGAACTACAATGGTTGAGATATAGGTGTCACTACACTTTTGGCGCCGAACAGTTTCAAATTAATTACCAGGTAACAAATCAAAACAGTAACTTGACAGATAAACTTGAAATGAAGCATTCCAACCTATTTTTGTGATTACTTTTTACACGCATATACTTTCACCGATCTTTTGAAGATTAATCTGTTTGCCAAGCCTACGTAGCCTTGACCTTGATATTGTATATTAATCCATATAAAGATTAAATCGAAAATAAACTTGATTCATCCTTTTTCATTGAGCTGCCCAATATAAGTAACAAACTGCATAACAATTTATACATTAGAAATAACACACTGATATTAAGAATCGACAGTGATGCTACATACGTTAAGTGGTAGGAACCTAGCCTGACCTTGCCCTAATAAATTTTTGGCTTAATTCACATTTTACCGAACACATTTTATGCTCCGATTGCATTACGATTAATTTAAGATCAAGGTAGGGTTAATAGTAGAACGGAGAAGTGTAGTGATTCGCATACATCGTACAGAGTGCACCACCTACATATGACAAATTGTAATGCTCACACAGATGGCGTACTTGATTAATTTCAATTCCTACCGTAGTCAGCGTTAAGTTCGTTTTCTATAATCTGTTGGCAAAACTGTGAGTGACAATGGTAATGGATATCTAACACAGACGATACATAGGAATAGACAAGTCATCCAATGTATTTTTTCGGCCAGGATTTCTGGGACCCCGGGCCACAGACGAGATATATGAATAGACAAGTCATCTTATGGACTTTCGTGGCCCACCGTGACTGTCATACCGACTCAGAAACCCCACGCTGATTTGAGCGTCCCCTGTTCATGAACAGTGGTCACTTGAAGAACTATTATTTACTGAAGTAGTGTTGGGGACAGCGGACTCATGCGATTGTGTGAATATATGTGAATGCTCTGGAGGAAATCATGAAAAATATTTCTCGGTCAACGTTTCGGTAGGAAAATTGAGCTCCGGCCCCTGGTCACGCGATACTCTTCGTTTCGGCTCGAGTTGGGTCGAAATCACATCGGGGCGATGAATTCCGTATGTCGCGTATAGCCTACTTTTTTAACACGTCACGTCGTGACGTCATGTAAGAAAAATAAAGTAATAATAATTTTCTGGAAAAATGACATTAATTGTGATACATGTTTTGTAATGTATTTTATTTTTGTTCTAAATCGTAATATTTTAATACAATGTAATGTAGTTTTACAAAATTAGACAGATTTTTTTTATAAAAGTTAATTTGGTTTCAATTTCTTCATAAAATAAAAATTTGGGAATCTTTCTTCAGTTTCTTATTTTGTTTTTTACGTATTGAAGTCCCTACTTTAATGTATATCTGTTCCGTCAGTTAATTGTTCAAAGGATTAGTGCACAAAAATAACAATTCGGGAAAAGTCAATCCAAGACTGATCTTTCCCTTCGGTCATAAACAACCCAGTTTGACCGCGGAGGTTTATTATCAACGTTTTCACAGAGTGCTAAACTGTATTGTATTGTAAGATACCCATGATTATTGTAGTATGCCTTTATGTTTTTAAAGAATCAGGCAATTAAAGAACCAGGTGATCAAAAGCGTTTCGCCTCGGCTCGGAGCGATCGTTCGGAAGCGTTTCATGCTCGGTCGTTTTTTTGTTCTGCAAATTTTATTACGATATTGTTAACGTTTGTATGCTTAAAATGAGACAATACGATCATATTTGCTTCATATTGCAACCCGTTTTTGTAATTTATCAACGCAAATATGATCCAAATTATATCGCTTATACATATCAGGTCTAGTAATAACACTGTTCAACACGGGTCTGATTTTGTAACCTTCAATATGCGTTTCTTATAGACTTTAATGTGCTGAATACGAATCTGTAATCCGTTTTTCTCCAGAACGTACCATTATTGAAAAAATCAATTTTGAAAAAAATCGCAAATTTTCAACTTTGGAAGTGTTTTGTACTTTTGCGGTAATAGATATTTAGTTGCGCTTGGTGCCAAATGATTCTTTGAAGTTTCACGAATAAAATTATATATGTTGTTATTAGACTATAAACATTTAAATGTGTTTAACCTCTTAGGCACGATGCGCCACTATAGTGGCTTTCGCGGATGTCATCATATATGCCGACGCGCCACTATAGTGGCTTTCGCGGATGTCCTCTTATATCACGACGCGCCACTATAGTGGCTCACTCCAGGCGCTCACCGTTTGAACTGAATGATTGTTTTCATATGGCTTGTTTCACACTTATTAAAGTAAATTATTAAAGTTAAAGTATATGCATCATATCTTTAAGAAAAACTATAATTTAATCACCAAACTTCATTCCAATGTGCTCGCGTAGAGGACAACATTGTCCGTCACACATTGCAGTGCTGTATCGTTTACGCGTAATTCGCGTCGAGCTCTGCCGTACGGAGAAGTAGCCCCGCGCAAAGTTCGGCCGTGCCTAAAAGGTTAAATAATGATCAAAGTGAAAGAGGCATCGAAAATACCCATTTTGGCTGATATCTTTCAGTTTATTTCAAAAACTAAGGGTCCAGGAGAAAATCTAACTATGCCACACGATAGAGCAAACCTTTCTGCAAAGGAAAGCATCAACGGAAGTTACAAAATCATTTTTGTATTCAATATACAAGCGAAATAGTTTGGTAAAAAACGCGGCGACAACAGTGACACTCAGCAGAAGTGCTGCGCGTTTAGTGATTGCGCTACGCTGAACGATAAGCGGGGAGCCGCCGTCATAGAGCACCACTGTCGCTGCCACGTGTTTTGCCAAACTTTTTCGCTTTGATATTGAAAACGAAAATGATTTTGTACCTTCCGTTGATGCTTTCCTTTGCAGAAAGGTCTGCTCTATCGCGTGGCATAGTTAGATTTTCTCCTGGACCCTTAGTTTTTGAAATAAACTGAAAGATATCAGCCAAAATGGGTGTATTTTCGGTGTCCCTTTCACTTTGATCATTGTTTAAACACATTTAAATGTTTATAGTCTAATAACAACATATATAATTTTATTCGTGAAACTTCAAAGAATCATTTGGCACCAAGCGCAACTGAAAAACTATTACCGCAAAAGTACAAAACACTTCCAAAGTTGAAAATTTGCGATTTTTTTCAAAATTGATTTTTTTAATAACGGTACGTTCTGGGGGGAAACGGATTGCAGATTCGCATTCAGCACATTAAAGTCTATAAGAAACGCATATTGAAGGTTACAAAATAAAAAAAAAGTTGAAATTTGTCGAACAGTGTAATTAGTGTCGTTTTTTAGTGTTTGGTGGAATTTTAAAGGAATTCTTCATTTTGAACTCTTACCAACCAACCAAACCATTACAAGTGAAGTGTATAGTGCACAATTGGAAAGTTAGACCGATCTTTGAGAGAAAAAGAACCCGCGCTGATTAATCGAAAGGGCGCCATTCTTCATCACGATAGCGCACGACCGCATACTGCAAGAATCACGGCGGAAAAACTACGCCAGTTGGGATGGGAAGTTCTCCCACAACCTGCATATTCTCCAGATATTGCCCCATCCGATTATCATTTGTTTCGTTCCTTGCAAAATTTTCTTCTTGGAAAACATTTCAATAATGAAGAGTGCCTCAAAAACGCCTTGACCGAATTTTTTGAATCAAAATCACAAGAATTTTACAATAGAGGGATTAAGATGCTACCTGAGCGTTGGGTACAAGTAGTTGAAAACAACGGCGACTATATCGTTGATTAAATTGTTTTATTTTGTATTGGAAAACGACATTAACTATTACTAGACCTGATATATTATACCGGGTCCCATTACCATTTCCGTGTCACTCGCAACGTTACCCACAGATTATAGAAAACGATGCAAAAATTAAATAATTTTAAAGAATTCTTTTGTTCTTTGCCGTAATGAAAGGCAACAGAGGATATGAAACATTTAATGTTAATTAAAAATCTTTTAATTAAAGAAACACATGATAACAAGTTTTCTTATTTCAATTGTACTATAAATAAATGATGTGTCGCATACAATATTGTATCAAGTCAATTATATTATTACCAACTCCAATAATTATACTATTCGAACAACGCGTTTCGATTATACGCGATTTTTTTTTGTTTTTTTGTCCCGACACATTTCTTTCATATTAATTTATTTTATGCCTAGAAACAAATGCATTCTTATCTCATTCTCCAAACAGTTTCATATCTGTTTGAATTCGATGTAGATGCTCGATGCATACAGACTTTTTTATGAGAATAGTAATTGTGAAAAAATAATGCAGTAGTACAAAGGGAGCATGTTCTTCAAAAATGCAAATATTCTGAATAATAATTGTCAATTACAAATACAAACATTTACTTGGATACTATGACGAAACAACTCGTTTTAATGTTAATAAAAAGGGGAGAGGCGAAGAAGAATAATAAATTAGAACATTGAACAAACTCAATAGCCAGAGAGGCATTCTACTATTAATTATCGTCCACTTATTACAATATAAACCCGATTGAAACCCGTAAGTGGATTATCTCTTTCTTTCGCAACCCTAATTTACTGCATTACTTGCAAAGTCAATCGCGTATGGTGCTTCGTTATCTCTAATATAGTATTACGGATATATTAAAAAAGATAGGAAAAAATAATTCACTGCACCCATCATTTTTAATTCGCAACACTAATAACGAACGAGTCATGGTAGTCGCATCCAAGACTACGATTGCAGCAATCACCTTATGCAGCTTTAGTAGCTGCCTTTCGTGACTCAGGAACCAATTTGGGCATTTCATTGTGGTCGCAACGCTACTTAAAAATCGCGACCATTTATCATCGCAACACTATATGAAAATCTAAGAAAAATATTCGCGATAGAAAGATATCGCAGCACTGTAAGTGCTAATTAAAACCTGTGTAGGAAAGGAACGCGAAAATTATTGTCGCAACGCTAAAAGCAAGTACGTATCGCAAGTACAATTTAATACAAAAGCAACTCTAATTCAGACAGCAATCTGTATTAATTCGCAACTCTAATTCAACCACGATATATTTAATCGCACCTGCAAAAAAAATGCCGCGACCTGGGTCTATCCGTAACTCTAGTTGCAATCGCGGTGTGATTTTATTCGCAACTCTAATGCAAACCGTATTCAATCGTACGCGACGCTAATAAAAATCGCGATTTGCCCAATGCGATGACGGTGGGCCAGGCAATACTGCCGGCCAAACAATAAACTACAACTACGGCATACAAAAACGAGCATAGTGACAAAATAGTAACAAGGAATGACTCTCCATCCGAAGGATGCAGAGCCATTGATAGTTGCCCTCTTGAGCGACAGTTTGTCGGGCCTCTTCGGCTTTTAGCCTCTTCTTTTCTTCGGGCGCAGTGCTCGCTGAAACTTAGTCTAGGCTCGAGACTCTATTCGCAAACAAACAAAAATAAATAAAAGGCTAAATCGCGTAGCTAAACGGAACACACGTGGACGAATCACGTCCAAATAAAATCGTAAAATTTGCGATTACAGAAAATCGTAAAGATTGCGATTAAAATTCTAATCGATCATCGTCTACACGTGCAGCCTCGAGCATAATGTGACACGTTCGTTTCGAGACCAAATCGCGATCGCGACCGCGAAAAATTCGAAAAATCGATAGGCAAAGCCAGAGGCGAACGCATTCTCGTTCGCGCCACAGTTTCGCCGTCGACTTTTCAAATCAGATTTCCTGAAACAGGTTGAACACGCGAAATAGTGCCTACCCGATCAGAGACTGTGTCAACCTGCCCGGCCCTACCTACTTATATCTATCAGGCACGCCAGAAGGTATACTACCTATCCTACCTAGACCTATATTTAAAAAATGGCAAATCATTCACACAAACACACCTCATTCCACGTTTCTCAATCAAACACTCGGGCGCAAGAGCCTACACTAGAGAGACGTCCCGGGACGCCCCCGACACCCGAGCTTGGCATACAATCATTCACACTCTAAGGGTACGTACCAATTCCTGAAATCGGCTGACAAAGGCTAGCGACCATTGCGTAAATGTGCGTAAACGTATATGCTTGTGCATTACTTTCGTATATAATATTCATTGTTAAAATATATTGTACATTTCCTTTCAACTAAATATACTTGGTCTGTATGATACTCTATTGTTTGCCATATTTTCATAATTCGTTATGGTATTCAACGTATATTTGCAATTGTAAAACATATTGCTATTTATGAAATCATTGTAACGGTATTGGAATAAATACGTTTATAATTTGTTAACAAATTCCCGAGCCGACGCAATTCCACGGTCTAACCACATACACACACACAACGTGGAAAATACGTCGTGCACGGTACGCTAGCAAATGTCAGCCGCCAAACATTGTTATAAATTTAAAAACCATACGATCATCGTGCCCAGTGCCTTTCACTCACTCAAGTAGCACCTGGGCACGTGAGTGAGTTCCT
Source organism: Nomada ferruginata (assembly GCA_963583965.1). Taxonomy (NCBI): domain Eukaryota; kingdom Metazoa; phylum Arthropoda; class Insecta; order Hymenoptera; family Apidae; genus Nomada; species Nomada ferruginata. The sequence goes on from OY757213.1 coordinate 18,584,739, forward strand.
GGCAATGAACACGGAAGGGGTTAAACCTGAAAATCCTGATCTAAAAAGATGATTAGTATACGTAAAATTGCAATAAGTAATAGTATATATTTTATTTTCAATCTCTTTAAAAATGACTCGACTTTGTAACTTATGAAACACCAAGAAAAAGTCATTGAAACTGAATTTACTAGAATAAGTAATGCAATTAAGAAATAAATGCAGTTGAATAATTACTTGGAAAATTGACAAGCTATTAAATAAGCCTCGGGTGATTCCTTAATCGAAGTAAAACGTACAACTTAATTACTTCGATTTGAAAACCTGCCCGTATACAAATTGCCTCCTTGTACATAAGAAGCTGTAATAAATTTTATACGCAAGCGACTCGACTATAGAATATGAAAATTAATATTAAATACTATCATTGACTATACACATTCAACGCCGATTTGAATGTACGTATCGCTCTATTTATTCATATTATTATTACTGGATCACTATCGTCATGAAACACTTGCAATTACTGCAGTAACAAGGTCGGAGGGTGTCCGACTTCTGCACTGCTTAACAGTTAAAATAGTGAATTGATTTTAAATGCAATTATAAATTTAATGCACAATGTGCTCAATATTATATACATTTGTTCAATGTATTTATTAATGTCTACGTATATTTTTATCGTAATAGAGAAACCCACGTGAGCAGTGCTTGTTTGATGAAATATTTATTTGAATAGGAAATATTTCTATGGTTCTTAATTTTTTTTATATTATAACGCGCGGAGTACAAGTGGGCATATCTAACCTCGTGTAAGAAATAATACACAAGAAAATAACATTACAACTGACGGGTATAAAAGTTATACCCGCGGTCACTATGCTCGCAAAACTACTAAAAAATACAACCAGTCACCCGTGCCGATTCGGACCAATCGTCCTACGGCATGATTGGGGACCAGAGGAACCAAAACGCATGCGACTCACCACCCCGTTGATTGCAAAAGTAGAGGAAGCATATACACGTGGGAGACATCAGGAACATCGCCGGGCAGCCCAATTGAACTCCACCGTCAGGAAGTGTGCAAATTGTAACTAAACAAGAACGCAAAGAACATTAAAATCTGCTGCTAAATCCACATAATTTAAGTCTTCGTAGAAAACAGAGAATTGTTTAAAAGATGCTTACATTTCTCACTTTATCAGTGTCGCCTCAAACATCCCCTTCAGTGATGCACTGACTCTATTTCCGATGGTGGATATTAAAAAATAAATAAAAATAAAAGATCATGCTACGCGACCGCAAATTATATCGGCGAAAAAATCGGATGCTAATTTCGCGATTGAAATAATTAAAAAGGAGCACCGGTGCTCTGATAATAGTATTAATAATTAGTACGCGAAAAACACTGATTGTGAGTCTACAATCGCGTGTAGCTAAAGTGTGAAAGAAAATTTAAGCAGAGCCACTTGCTCTGAAAATACTAGAAAACTGCGGGGTAAACATTGAAATTGAAAATCTGATTATTTCTGAAAATTCTGTTAAACCTTTTGAAGTAAAAAATAAGGATTATAATACACATTAACTTATAGTTAGTTTAAGTAAATAGGAGGTATTAAAATTATTCATTATGGGGAAAGCTGAAAATAAAAATTCTGTTAGACCTGACTTAAACTAAAGAATAAGCATTATAATATAAATTAGCATGCACGTAATTCAAATACATTCTACCTTTAATTAAAGTAAATTAAATCTTAACTTAAAACATCCTACCTGACTAAAAAGCTAATTCAATTTGGAAATATCCTATCTAATTGAAAATCTGAAAGGACATGGGGTGGGGGGGGGCAAGGGATATTTCATAATGAATCTTTTTTCGCTAAAATCGTGATCGCGTAACCTGAAACACATCAAAGTTCATAAGAATTTAGTGATATTTCTTAGGTATCATATGATTTCCTTCGATTTATTTGATCCATACAACATCACTTTTGAGTCCCTGATTACTTACATATTGCAATGTATGTTATTTAATGTACTTGAGGTAGTATTCCATTTAATAGACATCTTCTTTAACCTAATAATTCTGTAACAGACTTATTTATGAGACTGGTAATTGTGAAAAATAGTACAGTAGTACAAAGGGAGCATTTTCTTCCAAAATGCAAATATGCTGAATAATAATTATAAATTACAAATACAAACATTTACTTGGATACTAAGATGAAAAAACTCGTTTTTAGTGATAATAAAAGGGGAGAGGCAAAGAATAATAATAAATTAGGACGTTAAACAAAATCAATAGCCAGAGGGACATTCCACTATTAATTATCTTCCACCTGTTATAAGTCCGATTGAAAACCGTAAGTGTAGTAAGCAATCGTAGAGCAACGAAGTTAGCAATCGTAAAAATTGTGATCGATCTTCGCCTACACGCGCAGCCTCGAGCATAATGTAACACGTTCCTTTCGGAGCCACATCGCGACCGCGAAAAATCGCTGACAAAGGTTAGCGACCATTGCGTAAATGTGCGTAAACGTATATGCTTGTGCATTACTTTCGTATAAAATATTGATTGTTCAAATATATTGTACATTTTGTTTCAACCAAGTATACTTGGTTCATATTATTATTATTTATTATTATTATTTGCCATAATTTCATAATCCATTATGGTATTCAATGAATATTTGCAATTGTAAAACATATAGCTATTCGTGAAATCATAGTATCGGTATTGGAATAAATTCGTTTATAATTTGTTATGTCGTTATTTGTTATATGTGGAAAATACGTCGTGCACGGTACACTAACAATTGTCAACCGCCAAACATTGTTACAAATTTAAAAACCATACGATCATCGTGCCCATTGCCTTTCGCCCACCCAAGTGGCACCTAGGCACGTGGGTGAGTTCCTGACCATGAACACGGAAGGGGTTAAACCTAAAAATCCTGATGTAAAAAGATGATTAGTACACATAAAATTGCAATAGTATCTTTTATTTTCAATCTCTCTAAAAGTGACTCGGGTTTATAATTTATGAAATGCCAATAAAAATTCGAAAATTGCTGAAAAATAATTTATTTCACAAATTTGACTACAAATATTTCACAAACTACATTCTGATTTGATTCCGATTCCTGCGTGATTCCTGCGTGAAAAACACTGACTCTACCGACCGCATTGCGCGCGGTCACAAAATACCTGAAAGAAAACATGTTCATCCCATCGTTGTTTGTTGTCGATTAATTTTACTTGCGGTGGCCTTTCGCCTCGCAACTCGCAAATTTCATCTACACTCTTAGTTAGATCCTATTCGCCTCGGTCTACCCTGCGTAAAAAACGCTGACTCTACCGACAGCATTGCGCGCGGTCACAAAATTTCCTGAAAGAAAACATGTTCATGTCATCGATTGTTTGTTATCACCACTAACGAAACATTCGAATTCCAAATCTGGGGATTGTGCGCGGCCACAAAATATGAAATGACAATAAAAATTCGAAAGTTGCTGAAAAATAATTTATTTCACAAATTTGACTACAAATATTTCACAAACTACATTCTGATTTGATTCCGATTTCTGCGTGATTCCTGCGTGAAAAACCCTGACTCTACCGACCGCATTGCGCGCGGTCACAAAATACCTGAAAGAAAACATGTTCATCCCATCGTTGTTTGTTGTCGATTAATTTTACTTCCGGTGGCCTTTCGCCTCGCAACTCGCAAATTTCATCTACATTCTTAGTTAGATCCTATTCGCCTCGGTCTACCCTGCGTAAAAAACGCTGACTCTACCGACAGCATTGCGCGCGGTCACAAAATTTCCTGAAAGAAAACATGTTCATGTCATCGATTGTTTGTTATCACCACTAACGAAACATTCGAATTCCAAATCTGGGGATTGTGCGCGGCCACAAAATATGAAATGACAATAAAAATTCGAAAGTTGCTGAAAAATAATTTATTTCACAAATTTGACTACAAATATTTCACAAACTACATTCTGATTTGATTCCGATTCCTGCGTGATTCCTGCGTGAAAAACACTGACTCTACCGACCGCATTGCGCGCGGTCACAAAATACCTGAAAGAAAACATGTTCATCCCATCGTTGTTTGTTGTCGATTCATTTTACTTGCGGTGGGGCTTTCGCCTCGCAACTCGCAAATTTCATCTACATTCTTATTTAGATCCGATTGGCCTCGGTCTACCCTGCGTAAAAAACGCTGACTCTACCGACCGTATTGCGCGCGGTCACAAAATTTCCTGAAGGAAAACGTGTTCATCCCAACGATTGTTTGTTAGCACCACTAACGAAAGATTCGAATTCCAAATCTGGGGATTGTGCGCGGGCACGAAATACCTGAAAGAAAACATGTTGATCCCATCGATTGTTTGCCATCGATTAATTGTACTTGCGGTGGGGCTTTCGCCTCGCAACTCGCAAATTTCATCTACACTCTTATTTAGATCCGATTCGCCTCGGTCTACCCTGCGTAAAAAACGCTGACTCTACCGACCGCATTGCGCGCGGTCACAAAATACCTAAAAGAAAACATATTCATCCCATCGTTGTTTGTTGTCGATTAATTTTACTTGCGGTGGGGCTTTCGCCTCGCAACTCGCAAGTTTCATCTACATTCTTATTTCGATCCGATTCGCCTCGGTCTACCCTGCGTAAAAAACGCTGACTCTACCGACCGCATTGCGCGCGGTCACAAAATTTCCTGAAAGAAAACATGTTCATCCCATCGATTGTTTGTTATCACCACTAACGAAACATTCGAATTCCAAATCTGGGGGTGGGCTGGGCTTAGTAACGAATGAAGGGTTTTGACACTAAACCTACAGACACTTCTTGTATACCTATTCCTACCGCGGCCGGTCAAAATGACCGGCCCTTAAAAAAAAGTTACTGTTTCTATAATTAAACGTAGATAATAGTAAATTTGGTACTAAATGAATTAATAAATGAACAGCACGCAGCATTTTCAATCCCACAATACAAAATTGTCCTTCTTTTGCACTGATTGCATACGATCAGAAGTAGGCCAGGCTACATATTTTTTTCAGAATCGAAAAAATTAAACCAGAATTAAATACTGAAAAATATATTGTATGCATAGTTTAAGAAAAGTCATAAAGTTTGTTAGCGATGTGAAAACGGTTAAATATGTAAAAGTTGTACCACAGTTTGAAGAGGTCAATTTGACCGGTGTCGGTAGGTTTAGTGTTAAAAACAATTCATTGCTGTACTAAATAAGCGGCACGCTCGGGATCATTGTCTTGCTGAAAGAACAATCGTTCCTCGAGATCTAATCATGCAATGCCAAACCATCACCCCACCACCGCCGTGTTTAGTAGTGTTCTGAATGTTCTTTGTATGTTGCTCGGTACTAGGTCGCCTCCAAGCTAAACTGCGTCCCAAAACTCGTTTTCATTTGTAACACAATCACTTGCACACTATTTTATCACTCAATTTTTCAGGTCATACACATCGCGGAACACTTGGAACAGTTTCCGTATTAGAAAACCGTCCTTCATTAGACAAATTGAACGTGCCAATACTTCTGTTCCCAACTGTATGTGCGAACCATGTCTACCTACATGTACAGTGGCGGACATATATGTTAAGAATTTGTTGATATTAAAGGTGAGGTGTAAAGGTAGTTCTTTCCCAATCAGTTCTGGGGTAAAGACTGAGTGGTCAATCACAGTTCATTTACCAAAAGGCAGAACCTTCCCCACTCCGTGGCCAGATCCTCCAGGAAGAGAGTCCCTATTCCTTGGTAATACGGCTACAAGCCGATTGCCACATGTATTCTTTACTCGACACCAGATAGTTGGAAGACCCAATGCGGTCGCCAGCCATCGTCGGTCAACGGGATGTTCAGCCTCATTCATTCACTTTCAAAACACCCCTAATAAACAGTCAATCCTTGGACATTCGATAGTTGAATAGCGTCGGGCCACCAGCCATCGTCTGCCGTCCGGATTGCCCATTTGCAAAACACTCTCCAAACGTACCCAGGCTAAGTCCCTATCATAAATCGGTCCCTTTCCTTTCATTCAAAATGCGCTGTCGCTAACGTATACTTATGAACATACGAACTGAACGACTTCCATATAATGTAAACTGTAGATGTTCAGTTTGCTTTTCGCGAAGAACGACCGTTTTTATATAAAGAAAAGTTGAATATTATGAAATGGCTAGCTCAATCCCCAGATCTTAACCCAATAGAAATCCTATGGATCGGTGTTGATCGCGAAATAAAACGTCAGGAACCAAAGATATCCAGCATTTTTTTAAAACCATCGAAGAGGTGTGAAAATCCATTCCAGTCGATAGGTGTATTCGTTTAATTAATTCAAAGCCAAGACGTTATGCTGAAGTTGTAAAAAATAATGGGAGAGCTACAAAATATTAGGTTAAGAACACTTAATATTATTTACATGTGTCAATGATAAAAATCCAGAAAATCTTATTCGAAAGTTATGTTCATAAGTATATGTCGCTGAAATTTCTGACAAAAAATGTTGTTATTTTATTATGTTGTACTTACTATTAATTTATTATTATTAATATTATTATTATTAATATATTATATGTATCCGTAGAACATAAATTTTACTATTAATAATTCCAATGTAAATACACGTATACGTTTGATTACAAAATGTAATAAAATAGACGATTGAAAATAACTATGTTCATAAATATATGTCCGCCACTGCATAAATTATTATCGCATTTAATCCGATTCACCCAGTGATCCGATTCGCCTGGGTCTACCCTACGTGAAAAACACTGACTCTACAATCGCGTGTAGCTAAAGTGTGAACGAAAATTTCAGCAGAGCTCTGAAATTTCACTTGCTCTGAAAATACTAGAGAACTGTGGGGCAAACATTGACCCTACCGACCGCATTCCGTGCGGTCACAAAATTGTCTAGAAGAAATCATGTTCATCTTATCGACTGTTTGTTATCAGTGATATTCATGCACCATAAATAAGCAGGTGTACATGAAAAATATGTGAATATGCATTCAAAATATATAAATGTGCATTAAAAATATGTAAATATAAATGAAATATATGCAAGTGTGCATTAACAATATGCAAATATTCACAAAAAATATGCAAATATTCACAAAAAACATGCAAACGTGCGAGGAAAATATACAAGATTAACGTTACCTGTGACATATCACAAGAAAGACATACAGGGGAGACCGGGGCTGGTTGTCATTTTATGGAGTAGAACTATTTCCTGGAGTACAATTTAGCTATCTATAAATGGTTTCTACGAATGGAGTCAGTTGCCACACGGGACAACTAGCCCACGTATGCTGTGACAACGAACCTCATTTGTAAACTCGCCACGTTTTTCATATGTAGAGGGTTATCAAATGAATTTTTAAATCCTGTCATATATAAAAATATAAACCACGTGTCCACTATTAATAATATAACATCAATATTTAGAATAATGTAAAAAATAGTCACTCGGCACAAAAATGCTAATCAATTGAGAAGAAAAATAGTTTGGCGTTCAACAACGCTTCGATTGTCAGAAGGCAACCTGACCAAGAAATGGAAATATATGCATGTGCTGATACAGATTATACAAAAGGAGAAACGAACTTTGCGATAACTAATCCATGTGACAACCAGCCCCGGTTACCCCTACAGGGAAAATAACATATGCAATAATTTATTGCATATGTTTTTAAATATAAAACATAAAAACATACGTATTATGCAAAAAGTGCAAAATAACAGATCCCGTTGGTCTATCTGTTCTTTTATAAAAATATGCATTTGCATAAACATCCGGATTCCAGTTACGCACAATAAATATGCAAGTGTGCGTTAAAAATATACAAACATTCACAAAAAATATGCAAACAACATTCACAAAACATATGCAAATATTCACCAAAAAATGCTAACATGCGAGGAAAATATACAAGATTAAGAATACATTTTGCGATTCATGTGACATACCACAAGAAAGCCATATACAGGGAAAATAACATATGCAATCAGTTATTATATATGTTTTTAAATATAAAACATAGAAACATACGTATTATGCAACAAGTGTAAAGTAACAGATCCTATTGGTCCATCTGTTTTTTTATAAAAATATGAAATTGTATAAACACCCGAATTTTAGTTATGCACAAGAAATATGCAAGTGTGCGTTAAAAATAAGCAAATATTCACAAAAAACATACAAATATGCAAGGAAAATATACAAGATTAAGAATACATTTTGCGATTCCTGTGATATACCACAAGACAGACATACATATACAGGGAAAATAACGTATGCAATAAGTTATTGCATGTTTTTAAATATACAACATAAAAACATACGCATTATGCAAAAAGTGCAAAATAATAGATCCTATTGGTCTATCTGTTTTTTTATAAAAATATGCATGCGGATTCTAGTTACGCACAATAAATATGCAAATATTCACAAAAAATATTCAAGTGTGCATTAAAAATATGCAAATGTGCAAGGAAAATGTACAAGAATAATATCGCAAGACATGTATACAGGGAATATAACACACGCAATAACCTATTGCATTGAATTGTTTTTTTACGTTGTTTTACCTGTTGTCCTTTCATATAAAACCATCATATAAAACGATCATATAAACCTCAGACCATATGAAACCATCATATAAATATAATTAAAATGTTTACATGCATACCTCTTGGTTGGAATTAACTTCCTGCGTGTTAGCGCAGGTATCAAGTATGTGCTTACTTTGATCCGTCTAAGCAACTGTCTCCATTCGCCTGTGACAAAGAATAAGAAAGTGAGGATAATTGTATAGGCACGCTTACGGCGCAATTATACATCATACACGATTTATACGCGAAACGAATAATAATTTAATCAAGATATTTAACTGGCTTTTGTACAATTCCAATTATTTCTAGAAGAAAAAGAAATTCTTACCTGTCGAACTGAAAGATAGACACTTCGGTTTGGCGAAATCATTTTCTGCGCATTCTTCCAATTCAGCGTCGCTTTCCCGCGGGTTCTGATTTGAATCTCGAAGCAAGCGAACGAGACGCCATTACACTCAACCCATCTGAAATTTGAGACAAATGTATTAAGAATCTGAAATATTAGAATAACATTGCTAGAAACTGCAGAATATATTGCAAGATAATGGAATTCAGAGCTGAGATACGTAAACGCATACGTAAAAGAAGATACGTATATGCATACTCGAGTCAAGTAGACAATGTACGCCGCGCGGTGTGACCGTTCACTGCGCAATATTTCCTTAGTTTCTTGCCAAACATTCATTAATATTAACAAAGAAAGTACAGAAAACTTGGAAGACAGGGAAATGGAACGAATGTATATCATTTCCTGGCTTCAAGAATAAATTAGGCTATGTGACATACCTTAATTCGACGGGCACTCTGAACACGTCTAGTCACTACGAGATCCCTTGGGCGAAAGAAGGAGAGTTTTGAAATAGATTGCGCTGATTGGCTGGTAGCTGATTGGGCGATGGGGGTGATGTTCTTTCCTTAAGGCGGGTGTTTTTGAATATCATATCGAACTAAATATTTTTTATTGCAAGTGTTACAGTATGGATATTAGTCGAATAGTAGGATGCAAATATATTTATTAGTAATAACAAACGCATCTGTGTAATCAAATGTCTGTTGCACTATAGAATAAGTAAACTATTTCTGTCAAACTAATATTTGTTTTTCTTTAACTTTATTTAAATTACAATTCCTACCGTTGTGAGCGTTCAGATAGTTTTCTAGCATTTTTTCACACAGACGAGATATAAGAGATCATTTCACTGACGAGATATAGGAATTCTTATATCTCGTCTGTGACCGTAGCTTAATTTTCCTACCGAAACGTTGACCGAGAAATAGCTTTCCTGATTTCCCCCAAAGCATTCACATATATTCACACAATCGCATGAGGCCTGCCCCCAACCCTACTTCAGTAAATAATAGTTGTTCAAGTGATCACTGTTCATGAGCAGAGGACGCCCAAATCAGTGTTGGATTTCTAAGTCGGTATAACAGTCACGTTGGGCCTCGAAAGTCCATAAGGTGACTTGTCTATTCCTATATCTCGTCCGTGTCGTGGGATCCGACTACCTACAGAGGTCGTACGTTATTCAATAGACTTAATTCTTTATAAAGAATTAATATAAAACATATATGTTCTGTAATAAGACAGCCTTTAGAATCTTTCAAGCGAAGTGTCCTAAGATCCGAATGCTCTGACTTTCCTTTTTATTCGACTACCCACGACTGGTACCTAAATAATATGTAGCTTTATTTATCGCATATGTTTATCCGACTTCGAATTTCGCTCCTAAGTTATTATCGCTATCGATACTTACAGTTACATTACCGATCGTTGATTCGATGTTACTAGATATTAAGGCCTGCTAACGCGATAGCGTAACAGTTCCCATATTTTTTTTTATATCAGTTTTTCATATACAACATTTTTACAATACAAGTTGTATGCTTATCAAATCGCGAATGTCATTCAAAATTTAATATTTTATATGAACATAGATCTTTAAAAACTTTTATTCAAAATCGAATTACCAATCAAACCATGCGATATGCCTGTGGTTTGCTCGGGCTAATATTAAATATCCCTCTCGGCGAGCTATCTTATTGTATACTACTCACGGGTAAAATGTGCGTCCAAGGCTGTGTCATTATATGTTAGTAGTGATGTGGAACTACGAAAGTAGAAATATGACGGAAAGGAATTTGTTTATTAATACATTACTTCTAAGTTTTGCACTAATATTTAGTGTAATATCACAATGTTCCTCAGTTGTGTCAGACAAACGATTATGCTACAATCGTGACTGTTCCGGTAATTGAAGCCATACTTTCTCTTCAATACGTATCTAACTCAAAATCTCTTGACGTTCTCGCAGATTATTTAACGACGTATTTTTTCTCGTAGAGCCGGTTTCGTTAGCCAGAACGACGATTAGGTACGCACCAAATGAACCAGGATTATTGGCGTTTGACACGAATGTGGTAGTCAAAGTTTATAGCAAAGAAGCAGGTAGCAGACTTGACTTGTGGGGTGTAGAGGTGAGAGTTATTAAATTTAAATTCTATTATTCTTGTGTGCACTCTGAACCGTATTTTGTATGCTTTGTATCTTCATATTTCATTTTGTAGTAGGATCTAAATTAACATGCGAGGATTTTTAAAAATTGACATTAGTAAAAACAGCATAGAAACATTATTTTTTTGTTTTATTATTTTCTTTGCATTTATTTAAAAAGGATCCATATATTAATTTCAGATAAATGGTAAACTTGGCTATGCCCCCAAAGCCTTTCTGAAGGAATACAAAGTTCTACGCAAAACATTGCGGCATGTAGTGTCTACTAATTTATCAGATGCAAATAATACAGCTTCTAATGATAAACATAAGCCAAAGGAGAATGAGCAGAATATAAAAGTTGACGGAAAAGATGTTGACGTCAAACCTGTGAATAACTTGGATTCAGAATCTACTAAAGAACTGGCCCTTAAGGAAATTGATGCTACTCCAACTTTTCAAGTTATAGATGGAACAAAAATTCATTTTAATCAGGATGTGCCTTCTGTACAATCACCTTCTGTATCGGAAGCAGTAAAACCAATGGTAGTGCCAAATGAACATGGTATAGCCGATGATTCAACAATTAATGGTAAAATTGAATCAAATATTTTTATAGACAAGGACGAAGTATCGGAGCATGCATCTGTAAATAAATTAGAAAACGAGAAAGGGAGGGTAACTGATAAGGTTGATATTAATGAATTTGTGAGCAATTTTGAAGAAAAATTAGACCTACCAGAAGTGACTGGTATGCAAATTCCACCATTGAATAACAGCTCAACTTCTGATAAAATAGAACCCAAAACAGAGAATAGAAAAGATGATTCCGTTCCTGATGAACAAAGAGGCCAACGCTCGAAACAAGATATTGCTAGTAATATTTCAAACACAGTTACATCTGATGAGAATAAGCAAGCATTAGATATTGAAGGCAAGACAGTAGTATCAATACCTAAGCAAGATATTGTTAGCATCAGTGACACAAATGCACACAGCAATACTGTCTCAAATGTACAAACAAAAAGAAGTACCGATAAAGTAGGTGCAAATGATGCTAAATCTTCTGCAAATGAATCCATAGTTGTTGATGACAGTACAAAGCCAAATGTTCAAATTGCAGAAAGCTCAATCAAACTTGATACAAAAGGTCTTCAACCTTCAGAGAATGGAACGGCTATAACGACTAGCAATAATAAAGTAGATGCCAATAGTGCAGAAAGTTCACAGAATGTTGAGGACAAGGGTGTCCAAACTTCAGACAGTGGCACAAAAATCGCAGCTAGTGCCGCTAAGCCAGATTTGCAAAGTGCAGAAAGTTCTGATCAACTTTTACTGAACGAGACACGATCTTCAGAAAATAAAACACTTGTAACGACCAGCAATATCTATGCAGATGCCAAAAGTGCACAAAATTCAGAGAATGTTGAGGAAAAAGGAGTCCAACCATCGGACAGTGGCACAAAAATCGCAGCTAGAGACGCTAAGCCAGATTTACAAAGTGCAGAAAGTTCTGATCACCTTTTATTGAACGAGACGCAGTCTTCAGAAAATGAAACATTTGTAACGACCAGCAATATCCAAGCAGATGCCAAAAGTGCAGAAAGTTCAGAGAATATTGAGGAAAAAGGTGTCCAGCCTTCAGACAGTGGCACAAAAATCGCAGCTAGTGACGCTAAGCCAGATTTACAAAGTGCAGAAAGTTCTGATCAACCTTTGCTGAACGAGACACGATCGTCAGAAAATGAAACACTTGTAACGACTAGCAATATTAAAACAGATGCCAAAGGTGCAGAAAGTTCAGAGAATGTTGAGGAAAAAGGTGTCCAACCTTTAGACAGTGGCACAAGAATTGTACCTAGTGACGCTGAGCCAGATTTACAAAGTGGAGAAAGTTCTGATCAACTTTTGTTGAAAGAGTCTCAATCTTTGCAAAATGAAGCTGTTGCAACAACTGGCAACACCAAGGTAGATACACAAAGTGTAAAAACTTCAGAAAAAATTGTTTCAAAGGATAAACAAAGCTTAGAAAATATTAGCACTGGTACAGCAGCTGCCCCATATTTACAAGATACCAAAGCAGTTACAATTAATAACACTGAATTTGGTGGGCAGAGCACAGAAGGCATTAAAAAAGATGCGAACAGTGATACTAAATCAGAAGCAGGAGATGCAGTAAATACTGATAAAATTGATGCAAAGGATCCTCAATTTACAGAAACCATTGCAGCTGATACAAAAGAACTCTCATTAATTGAAAATGTTACGCAATTAGAAATAGAGCAAAACGAATCGGAAAAAGAGGGTGAAAGCAAAAGTGCAGAAGATTTAAGTAAATATAATAGTAATGGGTATATTTCGCCTTTGTTTTTTCAATTAAATGCAAAGAATGAAGCCCCCGCCAGAATATCCTCTGGTAGTATAGAAAGATCAATTCAGAGTTTAGAAACTATTAGTGAGCTTGATACAAAATATGTAAAGTCTGACTCGAATATCGAGAACATTGCATCTGTAACAGAAACAGCAATAGACACTGATTCTGACTTAAATACTGAGGATTCTGTATCTCTAGAAGCAGGCCCATTACAAAACACTATCAATGAAGTACAAGGTATAGTAAAGAAATTGAATATAATTTTATAGTATTTATTAATTGATCTGTTAATTAATTTGTGTTCAAATTTTGTTAGATTCCACTGCATATGTATGTACAGTTGATACTGAATGTCTTCTAGGAAATATGATTCAAAACGAGTTTCCACATCACGTAGGTCTCAATTATTTAAAAAAATATCTTATATGTACAGGTTGTAAGTTTACTATATTGTACTTATCATTTTGCTCGTTATTCCAGGAAGAATTTACCCAGGCGAGTGAAAACGCTATAATGGATGGAATACAACTAGACAGCAACTATTGGATCACATTAACGTATTTAAGTGTTACTGCTATTGCAACGATCTTATTTTTCTTAGGCTACTATAGTATTGAGGTATGCAATGTTCTTGTCATTAAATATTCTTAATACGTGAGATCCGAACGATCTTGTAGAAATTAACAAGAAATGAGTTCTTGCATTTATTTAAACGATATAATTTTTAATATTTTTGCATGTTTTTTGCAGAATATGAGGAGGGACAGACAACTTATAGCTAGAATCAACAAACTTGAAAAAGATTTACTTATTTCAGAAGCAGAATGTACAATGATGAACGAAAATCTGAACTCAACCAAGGAAAAGGTAACATAATTAAAAAATTGTAATGTTTCTAGTATTCCATTACCCATTTTTTTTTCTTCTGTTATAAAACGTATTTTAGTTGAAACGCATGGAAGATGAATCGTTTGGTTCTGATGAAATGGTACTTTCGTTAAGGGCTGACTTAGAAGCATCGCAGGTAAAATATTATAATCTATATTAACATACTTAAAATACATTATGCATATCCTTGAATATCACACTAACGCAATATTTTTAATAGTGTGTAAAAACTGAATTAGAAGATCAAGTTGCCTTGTTAGAAAAAGATCTAGAAAGTGCTACAGAGGCTGGCTTAGAATTAGAGAAAATGTTGCGGGAAGTTCTGTCATCAAATAATGAAGTTAATCCGTTAGCTCAATCAATAGAGGATCTTCAAACGAGGCTAAATGCTCAACAAGCTGCAAACGAAACTTTAACAAATGCTCTTGCTCTTAAAACTCAAGAGGTACGTGTATAAATTTAATTTCCGTTTATCCCTGATTTCTGGAAACAAGCATATTTTTAATTGCATGTTGTTCATAATCGTAGGGATTCGTACACTATTTCTAACTATTGATAATAGGCTACAGTTAAATACCTTGCGCTTCGTATGTAACAATTTTAATGCTATATATATTTTTTTAGAATGAATCATTATTAGCAGAACTTGCACCTCTTAAAAAGAAATACGAGAAGCTTGAGGTTGAATTTTCTCGGGTTACGGAAAATTTAAAGCTTGAAGTAAATAATAAAAATAGTATCGTGCAAATATTGAACGACAAGGTTCAGCAATTAGAAATGCAAACCAAGGAAGTAAGTGCAGTTTCGATTATTGTTAATCATACTTAAGCAGCGTGTATTATATCCATTTTTCATGCATTTATTTGTTTACAGATTTCTACTCAAAGAGTAACCTTACAGAGAGAACTGAAAGGTAAAGAAGTAGAAGTAAAAGATCTCCTAGAAGTCATTGGTAAATTGAAATCGAATAATTTGGATTTGGACAAGTTATACGATGTATCACATATTAAGGCTGAGGCAACGGCTTTACACGAGGAAAGAAATGAATTAAAAATACGATTAGCTGAGGTCGAAGGAGCCCACAATTTACTAGATGGTATATATAAAAATTGTACTTCTACTAACGGTTATATTAAATGTATTGATCATAATATTTTGCGTTGTAGAACACGTGAAAGTTATCAAAGAAGAAATAATTACTTTAAGCGAACAATGTAAAACGGCAGAAAAAGAAAAGAAGGATGCGGAAACACGACTGGAAGTTCTGACCAATTTTTTCGAAGAGAAAGAGGCCCAACGACAAAAGTATTCGTTTAATTATTTCTGTAATTATAGCTTTGTGTCGATATAATTAATGCGATAAATTGCTATTCCATGTTATTATAGGGAAGAAGCTATTTGGTTGCAACAGCAGGGTGAAGTTGTATCTACTGTAGAACGAATACAAACGATGCAAAATGAGATTCAAAATTACAGGTGCGTGTTAATTTATTACATAATACAAATTTCAAAGGTAATTTTGTTGTTATCGTGATATCTAAAATTTGAATCGCATTTTAGACAACAAACAGAAATGTTGAAACGCGAAATATTGGACCAAGAAAGAGAATACAAAAATCAAATGTCTCTCCTCGAAACCAAGGCACACGAACAATGGGTATGAATACCTTAAATATCTTTAAATATCTTTATCTTCTGAACTCTGTTTTAAAATTACGATTAAATCTTATCTTAAGCTAATAGCTCGTCAAGTTGAGCGGCGTTTAGAGGAGTACAAAGTGGAAGCAGGACAATTACGTAATCGCCTTACACTAATAGAGAAAAATATTAACGAATCGGACTCGGAAGCAAAATTACATCGTAAGTATTTATATTGTGAAAGAATTTATATTTTATATATATTCAACGTTTATATCAATATTTCCGTAGCAATCGCTATATAACTTTTAACACATAAAATTATTTTAAGGTACAAGTACGTAATTTTAGTAAACTAAACGTAATTGATCGATTGTAGTGTTCGTAGAAGTCATCATAGCTGTAGATATTAGCTTCTCTAATAAATTATCAAACGAGTCTGCTCATAAAACTCGTATGAAGAATAGAATTGTATAGAAACACTTAGGTCCATTTACAGTCGGTGCGGATATACAAAAACAAACAAAAAACAGACTTATACGGCACATCAGGATAGTCTAATCTAGAGAACTGTATTTTCTCAACCTGATTTTCAAACAGGGCTGGAAGCAAATGGAGAGATGACAACTCCATTATTCAAAGGAGCAGAACCATCCAGTTCCCCCATAATGTTTTCTAGTTCTACGAGCGTTCCACCACTACCACCACCTTCCTATTTACATTCACTTTTTCCTCATTACTTACCACCCCCATTGCCAAACACATCCGGAGTACCACCTTACGAAGTTAGCCAACGACCACCACCATTGGGTGCACGATTATCCTCACCTCCACCTATGCCTCCTTTACATCCTCCTGCTTCTAGTAGGTACGACAACGCAAGTTCCCCGCCACCAATGTCCCCACATTTACTTCCACCTTTCAATCATAGATCACCTCCACCTCTGTTTAGTAGTGATATGCATCCACATCCTCCACCACATCCCGGCTCGCTATTACCACCATCCCTTGGAGCGCCGCATTTATGGGGGGAAGAATCACTGCCGCCTCCACGCAATTCTGGTTTCCATCCATCACAACGACAACGAGTTCGAAATCACAAAGGTTTGTGTACAAGATGGCAAGTGACTGCAAGAAACTGGCACACCCATTGATAGTCGACTTCATTTTTTCATCGAAATGCTACTTTTTCGTATCGTTTTTACATTTTTCTGCCGTTATTATTTCATCCTTTCTTCTTTTTCTTTGTGCATGCAAGGACGCAAGCGATTCTCTAAAGTGAGACAATTTTGGAGTACTATGGAAGGAAATAATTGCAAATAAATGCAATGTAACAGCAGGTTGAACGTTTCGAGATTGATTTTTCATCTTTTTGGCGAAATGTCGAAATCGAAGCACATTCTGAATTTTTACTTAATCGTATGCCTCATATTGATTTTCTTTAACGAGTTCATGTAATATGCTGGTGTTATTGTTAAATTATCATTTACACTTTAGGACACAAGTTCGTGATTTGATTTCGAAATTTGTAACAGTAATACTTTCTCCAATGTTCATTTTTTAACTAGCACTTTTTTCCAATGCATTTTTGTGTTCTCTCAGTTTCTTCGTTCGTACTCGTAATAGCAAAAAATCCAGAATCAGTTTAATACACGTTAATCACAATTTCTTGTTGATTTCAGGTTCCTTGCATTCTTCGGGAGAATCATTGGATAAGTCACATCATAGCAAAGTTTAAGTTTCCTAATTTGTTATAAAATATCTTCGTTAATTTGTTACTGTAGTAACGGGATATGCAATTGCAAGAAGAAACTTGATTAAACAAGTAACAGTGATGCAGGATAGATTAACGTTAATAGAAACGAATACCATTTATTATTTGGTGAAATACAAAATGGTGAAACTATACATTTTGATGTAGTATTTGTCAAACGTGATAAACGCGCAGTTAGCACGGTATATATCTATCATATGGCATCGCTGTTAAATCAAAAATGAAAAAAAAAAGAAACTAATGAATTGTATATATATATTCTATGGGGATATACTGAAACATAGAGAGCAAACTGTAAAAATGTTTCTTTATATAGTTCTATATAATTCTCTGTTCAACCTTCAAACTTGTATGTCTCTTCGTAAGCTATTCTCAAATGGGAAATAAATTGTAATATGAATGTAGATTAAATAGAATTGTTATATAAGGTTTTAAAAATTTGAAATATATTGTAATTTATTATTACGTAGCGTTTTATAATTCAACACGGAAACTCACTTGCCCTTTGTGTACGTATATGTAGTCACTGAAAATTACCAAGCATTGAAAATTATACGTTTATTACCCATATCTTTCTTTATACATTTTATAAACAACAATGTAGCTCGAAGTCTACATTAGTGTACTTTTAATAATTCATACTTACAGTATTCACAATTCAACAAAGAGGTTGAGGAATGCAATGAATATATTGTTATTTTATAGCTAGTGAGTCATACTTTTATAAAAATTCGTCTCTCTCTTCGATCATCTTATATCACAAATAATGGATATGGATGGTCAACTACAAAGTTGCGTAAAGAAATATGCACAGTAACAATACAATTATTTATGCCAGAAACACTACAAAAAATATAAAGAAAAATATAAGGACCGCGAATATTTTTATCATCAACCATCTGTTATTAGTTACAGATTGGAAATATTTTAAAATTTCTGTATGTGCCGCATCCACGTTTAATTCCGTATCTTCTATATTGCTATCTATCCTGAAATTTCACAAAATCCTTTATCATAAAACTTACGAATACATATAAATTGACGAGCATTTCATCCCGTCGTATCTCTAACTCTAAGTCTAAGATTAGAGAATTTTTGTTTAAATTCGTGATTTATACAAATTAGATACAAATTTTATAGTTACCTTTCCACCATTTCCTCTTGCTCCTTAACCATGTGCGCTAATTGTTGAAAAATTCCACCAAGTTCAACTATAGTAGATTCTATGTTTTGCATCGTTTCTGCTCTTGACTGAACATATGCATCCTATTGAAGGAAAATTGTACAATTTTTTTTTAGAGCTAATCAAAATAATCTTAATATTACTGTGTTATTTTCGTAACACGCTAACTCGGTTGAACGCAGATAACAAAGGTTCTAATCGATAGATCGATATATCCGTCAGTTAACAGTGTTAATGCATTCTCTACAGCTTACAGTGTCATCGTGAATAGCTCGTTGCAATGTTAACTGTCCCATTGCTGGTTCCAGATCAATAGCTACAGACGAGGGTGAGTCTTGTTCTTGGAGTAACAATGATCCTTGTCTTCCAGCAACACTTGGGGGTAACATAGTGGATACAGAACCCTGAGAAAACTGCTGCCTTCTACTCTGCTCTTCCCTCATATTCTGCACATTTTAAAGGGGATATTAATGAAATGTTTGGCCCCATTTTCTTCTTCGTACATACCTCCGATCTCACTTCTAGTACACTCTTAAAGTGATTGGACATATTTGCCAGTTTCGATTGCAAGGCCATAACAATTGAAGACGAGTGTGAAGCCATATGATGACTCTGAGCTGCACCATATCCTTCTCGTTGCATTTTACTAAGCTCTTGTAGTTTTCCTATTTGGTGATTCAAGCTTTTCAAATCTGTCTTTATGATATTTGTTAATTCTTCTATTTCCATCTGTCTGTCGTTAAATATAGACTTCCTTTTTGCCACTAAAACAATAATTGAATAAATAGGAAACATTCCCTTACAATAAATTGTATATTCTTTATATGCTATATTACTTATATCAAACACTAAATTAATATCATCAGTGAAAATGTAACCCCCATTTAACAGTTTCCCTCCAAGCGTCCTGTCCGTCGACACGTTCCCTCTGAACAAAACGTAGGGACAAGAGTGTATACACAGCTCGCGGATAGTTGCCTATGATCGTGTTTAAGGCTCAATCCTACACAAGTCGTTTGAACGATGCTTCTTGGATGGGAAATAAGTGGACATTCATAATTTCTTAATGTGAAAACCGTTCGAACATCGGAACTGCAAGTCTATGAATACAGATCTATTTGGCAGTGCTACTTTTGGGTCTACTAGCGTGCGAACCACCCTATATAATCAATTAAAATCTAAATAAACAATAAAACAACGTTAAGTATCGTTCGCAGTCTTACATAAAGCAAGCTTTTCTAGCTTCGTATACGTGCTCGCTATATTCTTTCCAATAGTTTTAGCAATCATCATGAAGTTCGAATAGCTCTGTAACTGGCGTGCACGACGAGGATTTTGCATAACCGCAGCTCGTGCGACGGTTCTGCTCTGCATCGTCCGGATGGCGTTGACGAATTCATTGGTCCTGTCGCGCGACGTCATTGTCGCTGGTGCGATGTCCGCTTGCTTCCTTTCGTTCTCCGTTAAATCGTGCCCCTCACTTTCATGGTTATATTGCTGTCTTATAGCACTGCCCCGCCAGGGACTGTTTGAGGTTGTGATCACGAAATCATGGTCTACCTCGGAACCAACGTGCCGTCTACGTGCTGGCATCGCATTCTAAGTTTCCTTACGTGCTTACGCTTTTATAGCTTCAAAATGACAATAAATTGTCGCCCATTTATCTACAGCACTTTCTATTAAACGTATCAACAGATTGAAACGGACACGTCCACATGACAGCTATATTCCGTACGATGATTTTTTCACTGCAACGTCAGGCATCAAGCTGGGCAAGCGCTGAAACAAAAAGTTACTAGGGAACGTCGCGTGTAGGGGGTGGAGATTGTGCAACCTGTTCAATTCAAATATCGCGCGCTATTGAAAAAAACGTAATGGGTGGTATTTGCGGGAAATATTTATGTATTTGAAAATACGGATTTAGGGCGGAACGGGGGTGATTAAGTAAAATCACTTGTCACGCTACGAATAAATGTTAATTTAGCAATTGTTTTGGCCAATGGCAATCACAATTTTATGTATATTCTTTGTCTGGCTTTAATAAATTATCCCCAATTGTTTTTTAAACATTTAAGAAAAGAGAACTGAGGCGTTTACTAATAATTTATATGTTATTTTGTCCAATGAGACACATTCGATTTATAAATATTTTATGATAGAATGAAAAATGCTGTCTTTCTACATACTCGAAATTAAGGTTACACAGGAAAACTCTAATATAGTAATAATAATAAATTTTATGCACGGCTTAAAAAAATAGACTTGAAATAAAATCTAATTTTATATGTTTTCAAGGTTGTTTTAAATCTAAACAGTAGGCGACATTTTTTACTTGAATCTCTTCCCTTCATGCACCATGTTAAAATAATACGGATTTCCATTGAATTGATACACAACCGCAATACAAATTTCATGAAATAGATGGAATATAGCAGCGCAAGGAAATAACAAAGATTTGATGCTAACAATGTTTATTTATTATTTTAAAATTTGTTGCCATTAAAAATCGCTTTCACAGGAAACAATTCACCATATCTCGAGCTGTTAATTATTATTTCTGGTATCGTAAAAAAATAGACTCTATTATAATTTACGTTGGTCCCTCTTCAGTCGAAAGCTGAGTGAAGTACAATAATATTGTATTTCGAAATTGTTCATTATTAATTGCTTCTTGAACCAGTAACTACGATTATACCTATACGCAATGGTTTACAAATGCATTCCTCAAAATTTCTTAGTACAACTAAAATACTATATATGTATATAGTTAAAGAAACGGGAAAAGGAATCCGGAAGTAGCAAAGGAGAGTAATCAGTATTATGTTGTTAAAAAAAAGAAAGAAATAGATCACAAAAAAGATGTTCTTGTTCCCTTTAAAAATTTCTCATCTTCGAATAATCTTAAATAGTATACAACCTGTAATATAGTCTCACTACTACTGGTAGTTCTTGTAGGATCACCATATATGATAGTACAATATAATTCTTCTTCAAACGTCTAAACGTTACAATAACTGCCTTCGATTTCTAAATACAAAGGAGGTGTTGCTAAAGTAATACATACAATATAGATATTTATATAGGTATACAGTATCTCTATACATCTACGATAATCGACGCTTCATTGTCTCGCGATAGTTTACAGAGTTTCCCGTACAAAAAGGTTCGTCAGCATGAACCCGAAAGAGCGCCGCGGACGGAAATTCTTTCACATTATTCTGTAATATATTTACTGAATCACTTTATGGATATGTTATCCATCCATATTCTGTTACAATGTAATTAGAATTACATATATTATATTACCATTGAAATGTATTGACCAATATTTATATCATACATCGGGTAATCGGTACACCATTACATATCGTTCATAAATTTCATGAATTACTCCGTATCAGAATAAATACTTTATTCAGAAAAGGGGGGAAATATTATAAAAACATTTCATCATTGACTGCAAAATACAATCCAAGGACTACAAACGTTCGAATGGAGGCGTTTTACATAAAATATAATACGATAAAACGAGTTATCAAATTTTCGCGGAACATTGATAAAAAAATGGAACAATCTTTCGGATTCATTCGATCTGACGCTGTTCTTTTTAATTTATCAACTGCTTTAAGCAGTTAGATTGTCCTCTTGGTTCTTCGATATCTCGTTATCGAATTCCTCGACGGTTTCCACACTTCTTGTAGCCGTGGTGTTTTCGTTTTTGCTCGCAGTGGTTGCAGTACTAGTGGACGTAGAAGTGGACACAGTGGTGGTCGCTTCCGTTTCTTCACTCTCTTCACTCACAGCCTGTACGATCGTATCATTCTGAGGATTCACGTCGATTATGCGAACGCGAATCAGAGTGCCGTGTAGGTCGTCACCGTCCATATAGGTCGTCTCGTTGATGGTCACCTTGTGTCCATCGATGATCTAAAATGGTAATGAGAAATCAATTGTTTTGCGTAACATCCAATTTTGTTCATATGTATACACAGTACTCGACAAAATTGTACCAACTTTATCGTAATAATCTTTGAAGATCAATTCCTATAACATTTTATGTATTAACTGAGAAAAAAAGGATATGAGTTTCCTAAAACGTTGTACTGTCCTTTCCAATACTATATAAAAATGATATGAAAATTTACTTATTATGACTGAAGTCATCGTTTCGTACAGCTTACTTTATACTATCAGAGTTTCCTTTAAGCGTTCATTTTCCATTATGTAAAGTTTCTTTTATTTAGTGATAAGAAAAAAACCATTACTCTTGAAGAAATCTATTCAGAAAATATCAAAACTGAAGAAAATCGAATTTTTAATAAAGCAACTAAACACGTGGCAAGAATATAACCAGGGAAAATACATTTCACTATGCCAAGGTCAATATTGCGTAGAAGTAACAAAGGGTTAATTAAAGAGAGAAATTTGTCAGGTGTGTGAAGTGATTAGCCGAACAAGGTAGCCGGAAATGATCGTAGCATTCCCACGTGACTCACCTTGGTGACAGAGGTAGTGTTCGCTCCCTCAGGAAGCTTGCCCCAGGTTGTGCCGCCCTGTTCGATGACATGCGATAAAATGCCAGCCATTTGATCCCTCAAGCGTTTCATTTGGTCTGAAAAGAGGTTGTAGAACGATTAGAAACGAGAAGTCGACGTAAACACACATTGTTTGTCGCTGCGCGTGCTTCTCGAGAAAATACGAATCGTAGATGAATCTTTAAAATTGACAAGAAATTTCTACCCATGATGTATTTTTGAAATTTACCAAAAATTGTTTAGTTGTTCACTAAGAATGGTTTGAAACAAAAACAGAGGAAATGGTAATAAACGCATTTAAAAACGGCGAGTATTACAGAAAGGTAAATCAGGTATTTTTAGATTAAAGAACAAAATTGTATCGTTTAAGTTCTTATTTCAATTTTTTTAATTTGTAAAGACCGACATGCATTGTAATTGTAAGAATGTGTTTGCAATTAATGGATCAGGTTATTAGATTTTAAAAAGTGGGAAATTTTTCTCTGACATTCATTTTTCGCTTTGAAACTATATTTTCAGGAAGTCTGATGCGTCAGCACGCGTTTGTTGTTAGAATTGGTGTATTCAAGTCTACAAGACACCTGCAATATTTTACGAGAGTGAAACAAATTTTATTTTAAGCCAACGGTTTCGTTTACTGCTCAAGTAAGAATATAATGTTGCCAGTTACTTTTGATGTTGAAATATTATGATGTAACTTTTCGTCTTCTGTTTTAAAGTTTCAAGGAAACTTTTTTTTTTTATCTTCAAAGTACGTCTGTGTCTATTGCATGCCGTGTGTGCGATTGATTCAGATCCCGATTTTTGTTTTGGCTTGGTTCAGAACATGTTAGAACAATGGAGATTATCCGAGAAATGCAATATTTTGTTAGTTTGAAGACTGATTTTAGATTCTTTATAACAGTTTGAATATAAGATTCTGTGATTTTAAAGGAGGTCACGGTCTTTCATAGAATGCAGAAAAAGATAAAAAAGAAATTAAAAACGTTCTATTCTATATTGCTAATAGTTGACAAGCAACAAATTGTTATTAATATACAGAACTGTGCATGTAAAATTAAAAATACGTGTAGGTATTAAATGCATAAATTATTCCGAATGCAGTATAATACAGCATGCATGTACACAGTGCTATGCCTTTAAATGTACCAAAATATAATTTCTGTGTACATTTTATATTGCCTAACCAGTGTAAGCAAATAATAGGGTAAATATAATGGATTATACTAATTGTAAATTATATGTAGGTAAGTACAATATACGAGTATAAACGTTTTGGTTCTCGATGTTTACCGAAACTAAAATGTTTACATTTCAGAATTTCCTACGTAATCATTCAAGATTTACATATCGTGGATTTTGCAATATTACACGGAGTGAAATATTTTTATCTCGATTCCACGAGTACGCATCGAACTTGACCCCGTTTTCACTAAATTGTTTTTTAATATTGTACGATTCAAATGATTCATTCTATCCTCAGTTGGATTAATTTTAACCGTGATACTTAACGTGCAAATAACAAGGTAAAAGGTTTCACGAGGATGGAAGTTATAAAAGCGGTTCCAAAAGCGGTTATTGAAGTTGAAAAGAAAAAATAGAAAGAACGGAGGAAATCGAATATCTATTTTTTCCATATATTAATACGAAATATCAGATTTGAACCAAATAGTTTGTCTTGGAAACCGTTAATTAAGTTCAATGTAAATTCTAATGTTAACTATTCATATATATTCATTTTGAATATCAAAAATATATTCTACTCATGGCGGTGTTTAATTAATAATGTTTGATACGTGGTATCAAAGTAATCGCAATCATTCAGTGAATAATAGAAACCAGTAGTAATGGATTTAATAAAAAGTACTTATTATAAATATTAACATTATCTTAATTTTTGAAGAACAGTGGAATTGAACAATAAATACGCCCATGCTACTTCTAAACGACACGTGTATAATACACTGGCTCAAGAAAATCAACCATAACTCAAGAAAGAATATTTACAGGTATATGAAGACCAAGTTACTACTAGTGAGACTGGCGCAAATATAGAAGCTGTAATTATTTCTATAGACTGTCGTTAAATGAAATTATTCGTTTAACCGCTTTATCAGTGGCGGAATAACGTTTCAATAAATCACAGGCTATCTGATCTTTCTATGTCAAACTCAAGGATGTCCTAGCTGCTACGATATTGCCACTGCAAATATATACATAGGTGCACTTAAAGACAGTTATTCACCTGGTTTAATGGAAACAGTGAAATAAGCAAGTTGTAAAAGTTTATTGTGTAATGATTGCAATACCGTCTGCTTATTGATTTGTATAATAATAATAGTAATAATAAGCATGGTGATGATAACAACAACACTATTTATAATACGATCAGCTCGTTTTGGTAAAGTTAAATACAATTAGGTACAAAAAGTGTATCTTTTAATTGTAATAACATTTTATAGAAGAAATAGTCAGTTTTCATAATAATTGCTATTAACATTTAAAAATGGTTTATTATACAAAAATCGATACAATTCTAATTGAACTGATTTTGTATAAAATAAAAGAATTCACCTATATGTGTTCAGTTTGGACACACACTTATATTGATTATTCCAATTGTTTTGTCAAATATACATATGCACCCTGAAACGCAAAGTGAAATCATTTGCTCCAGCATTTGTGACACACTGTACTAACAATAGCGTTTTGATCTTTGTGGCTATATACTGAATGTTTATGAATGTGTACAAATGCAAGAATGTTGGAAAATCCAATAATAGTCTTATTGATTGATAATATTCGTGTTACAGTAATAATTATGTTACAGAAGTCGAATTTGGTTGTGAGATATAAAATGTTTTGTAAAATGTCTGAATGTATTCATAGCACAATAATGATTTTTGAAAACAAAAAAACTATATATACATATATATATATATTTTTTATTTCTTGCATTTTCTGGAGAATTTGCAGGATTACAACATATTTACGAACGTGTTCACTCTTTCGAATTTTGTGGAACGGGACTCCAGAATATTGCAGTGTACCATAGACTTGTGGTACGCAATGCAGAACAAACAGAACGTGTGAGGAACAATAAAGTTCACCTCCAGTCTGTAAGGTATGATGTAGACCAGGTGACACGAGTGGACAAGCGTTACAAATCATCTTGGACTGGTGCAGTCCCATAGAGATTATTAAGGACTCGTAGAACGCAATAAAGATTAACTCTGGATCGTTGAAATTCGACAAAGGCAACCAGTAAATCGTGGAGCTTGGTGTGTATCGTATTGCACCTATGAAACGCAAATTAGAGACCCCATTGCAGATGTAATATTTGGTACGAATGATTTGGAGTATATACGACATGATAAAACACTATTATGGATTATTAATTGCACCTATTTATTTGAACAACAAATCTTTATCAATTTCATTGCAGCGTTTTATAAGGCATAAGAAACTATTTCATTTTTTATTACAGCATTTTTTTCCATCTATTATAACTTGGGAGAAATAAAAACGAAGTTTTTAACATGGCTTCCCAATAGTAATGATCAGTTCGAAACGTGTGAAAAACGAGATAATTCATTTGGTACACAATCAAATCTAATGAGATCGTGTTTGAAATGCCACAATGCAGACCCTTTATAAGTTGAATAGATTGTAGGACGATGCGTACAAGTCAACTGTGTAAAATCGTGAACCGTAGAATCTAGATAGATTGATCAGAATCTCCTAGAACTTGTGAATCACAGAAATTGAAGACATTGTTTGACGAATCACACGAATCTGGTGAGCCTTGTGCACCTAATCTGACTTCAGTCTCTCCCTGTTAGCTGAGAAGAGGATTGCGTCAATTTATCTCTATGCAAAGCGATAATGCTATATAAATGAAAATCACCATTGCCCTAAAGCAAACAAAAGTTGCCACAATTGTATTACACGAATTCAGGATAATCTGCGTTAATATTAAATCGCTCCTAAGTTCTAAAATATTGTGGATAATATTTGATTAACGTCTGCATTTAATTTGAATAAAACGAATCTGTATTTGGATTCGTGAATGTCTACGAAGGGATCTTCCATTGTATTTTTATACTCTCTGATTTTAATTTATCGAGCCAATAAAGAATAGTAAAAGGTACATCAAATTCGAATAAGAAGTGTTATCTTTAACTATTATTAGTGATTCACATTTATACACTATTTATTGTCATAAAATAAAACAGTAGAGAAACCATCGACTGTGTTGTATTTGTTTAATTTCGAGGTTTAAATTCACATAAGTACCTACATATAATAAGTGTTACTTCCTATTACATTTAATCACGAAAATTTGTTATATTTTGCAAGCTTGAGAAATGGTTCGTTTTATATGCAGCAACCTGACAGTATGGCATTCTGAGAATTCGAGTTATTCGGACAATATTTTAAGGATCCAATGTAGTTTCTATCGGATTACATGCCAGTATCGAGTTCAAAATGGTATGTATCGAATTTTGCCATTTCAAGTAAAGCTGTGCTAGGTTTATGGACTCTCTGTGTGGCATGTTCCACGAGTTAGAGAGTATTCATATTATATTCCACGAAATCACAGAAGTTTGTACGAGGTTCCAGGCTTTCAAGGTAGTCCGACACCCCTTGTTTTGTATGCACATAGTATGGCGTTCTTATTGTTTTAATCGCCCCAGTAACGGAATTTTATTTTTTTAATTGATCGCTAATGCTATATTTAACGGGTATACTTCTGAAATGAATTATTATTCCTTCATATTAATTGCTGCGTATTGTACGATGTTTCTTTTTAATTTTCGATGGTATATAATTATTTCATGCTACCTTTTTGACATTTTTTTGTTGAAATTCCAAGATTTAGTTAATAGACACGTATGCATGTAGCAATGTTTAGATAATACATGCACATAATATTTAAAACGTTTGTTCTTAAAATATTGTCCGAATAACTCGAATTCTCAGAATGCCATAGTGTCAGGTTGCTGCATATAAAACGAACCATTGCTCAAGCTTGCAAAATTTAACAAATTTTCGTGATTAAATGTAATAGGAAGTAACACTTATTATATGTAGGTACTTATGTGAATTTAAACCTCGAAATTAAACAAATACATTGTAGAGATTTATAATATTTCACAAAATAATTATCGGTTCTAGTATATTTAATCAATTGTAAGACATTTTTTGTTCTACTTTGTAACCCTTTTAACGACCCTGATTGGTATAACTTTCCTGTTAAAAAATTGTTAATATAACTACAAGATTCGAAAGTTTCAAGTAAAAAGGTTTAACTAATGCAAAAACAACATCGAACACAATACGGGGGTTGAAGAATTACACTTTGACTCATACGAATATAAATGAGTCAGTCGAACTGTACGACACAATTAGTACATCACTGATGCACTTTAATTTAAGTCATTTAAATACACAGAATTG
Organism: Nomada ferruginata; assembly: GCA_963583965.1. Classification (NCBI taxonomy): domain Eukaryota; kingdom Metazoa; phylum Arthropoda; class Insecta; order Hymenoptera; family Apidae; genus Nomada; species Nomada ferruginata. The sequence continues at coordinate 18,613,722 of OY757213.1, forward strand.
TTAGTTATCAATAAAGATGAAGGGAATATGACTCGTTCTCTCATTCTAAACGACAGATATGTCTTCTGTATTCTGACATTTCAACTGACCGTTTGTATCTTGGCAATGTAACAATAATTTATGCTCAAATTGCGGCCACGGATGTATGTGCATACGCGATAGCCAAATCGATAAATTTCGCATATTTTATTACGTTTCAACTGGAAAAGAAAATAAACGACCATATCGGTTGGTTATTACTACACGAAATCTCAATTAGAATACACGCTATACTCGAGACTATTATTCGACAGTGTGCCCGTTTGCATAGAAAAATCTATAAATCGACAAGGAAACGGAAATATGTATTATCAGTCGTAGAAATATATATGTATATTACTTGACAATAAAATATATCATAAACATGACGCGGTAGTTCCTTGCCAAAAGATACAAAGACATTTCATAATTGCTTGTAATTATTTTCCCAGCCAGAGATTGGATACAATTATCTGCCGTTCCATTTCCTAATGGCCCGTACACCAGTTAATTTCGTTAAATGTATCAAGGACAGAGATACAGTTTCGTGTCGTGTATTCTTGAGATTTCTAACGTGGTAGATTGAGTTTCTCCGAGATAGAATGAGAAACAATACTTTCCCTACTTCTTTTGTTTGTTAACTGGACAAATAATTCGAAACGTATTGTTTCTATTTTAACGTAAGGGGAAATGTTTAGTGGTCTCATGAGAGTCAATATCTTTTGTGAAATGGTTGAAATTCTTTGGAACAGCAAGAGGGATTTTTCAATAGGAAAATAACGAATGAAATAAAGCCCCTTTCGTTCTTTCTTGTCTCCAACTGTATTTTAAAGTTATGCTTTTTTTCGAACACGCGACTACTGGAATATTTTCGGCTATTACAATAACTTTCCTTAGATGGGAATTTATTCTCGCCTTAATGAGCGGCGATCCAACGTCAACGATATTACGGTAATTTCCCCGATAATCGATTTAGCGTTGCTCCACGACCCTGCCTGTGACCGCGATTTCACTTTTCTGTACGGACAGTCACGAGTGCAATAACGCTTTATCGGAGTTGCGTATAATCGTAGAGAACTACCGACGATTCAACCATTAACATATCTCGAAAAATGTTGAAATTCACCGATAAGACCGTATCGCGGTAACAACGTTGATTGAACGATTACGTGAACGAGGAATCGGGCGGTGTTATACTTAATTAAAAAAAAAAGAAGAGATACGGAAAGGTGGTAGGTGGCCAAGCTTTAAGCTCTTTTTATTTAGTATTTAGCAGTTAATACCTTTTAATTAAATATGTTTGTGTTACAATTATTTTTAAACAATTAATTTTTGCTCTTTAATTGGTTGTTGCTTAATTGGGTAGTAAAATAAGCGGTATAATTGCAGTTCTCTTTATCATTCAGTATTTCATATCTGATTTAATGTCAATGTCTAATGGATAGGAATTTGTTTGCGGATCACTCGTTCGTTCATTATCCATCGTTGCATTATTGAGCGTTATTTATCGCAGTCCTAATTATCATTAATGGTTACTGTATATGGGTATTGTATTTTCTTTTCGCTTCTAGTTGATATCAAATTATTTGCTGTCACCTTTTTGGTGTTCACTTGGTGAAATTCGAAAATTCAGTTGGAAGATACGTATAATAAGACACACTAGCGTGTGTAACATGTGGGCCTAACAAGAATAGTGATCAAAAATCAAATTTTAAATTAAATTTCTTTTGTCACAAATATATAATTCTTAGAAAGAAATCGTTATATTCCAATTAGAGAAAAATTAGAGTAGAATGCGCAACAAGATTGGTACAGCAATGAAACCCCACAAATTATTTGATATTCACATACTCTCATTGCACACGATATTAGAGATTTCCGTTAAACAAAATATGTGATAATATTTCAAAATAATTATATTCCGAAATTTGTTCAGTATTTAAATTGATCGTCAATTACGATCAATTTGCACACAATACCATTTCAATTCACCCTTTTCTTATCAACACACAACTGTGTACTTCGAATGAAGTACAATGCACCACAATTCATTAAATTTAATACCTTGCCTCGAGATGCCAACAATACGAATACGATATGCTACGTTTACGGTGTAAATTATAATTAAATTGATAACCCACAAATCTGAATCTATCTAATGGATAGCCACGAATCTCCACAATAAAAGGAAAAACAAGATCCATTATTCGATCAGCTAATTATACCTCCGTTCTGGTTTCCACCAACGATTCTGCGGATAGCTTAATAATTTCACCTTGGTCGACGCGAGAGCTACATCGAATTATGTAAGAGCAAGCGAAGGGTATCCAAAAACCGGTAAAACGAGACCCTGACACCGCTTTCAGGATCCTGAATCCTTGCACGTTGCAACATCTGAAAGAAGACGCATTCTACCCTGAACCATTTTCAGTCGAAGGTTGCTATTTTCTGCATAAAATTTGCCGCCACCATAATTCTCGCCGAGTTCGTTTTAATCTTGCAACAATGATAAATACGATTTTGTAACGAATGCATTAATTAATGTTTTACGCGCAACCGTGCACACGAAATTCAAATATGCGATTGAAGCTGTTACTATTTCTTACTCTATTTTTAGAAGAAAAAAAAGATGGAATATTGTGGCTTCATGATACAAAAGCTTGTCCCAAATTTTAATTCCCCTTGCGAACGTTCTCGCAATCCCCACATTTAATATCTTCGAAACGCGACAAATCGAAGCGTCGAAATCCTATGGTACTGCAATTTAACCGAATCGTCAGAGGAAGCTTTTAAACAAATTAAAAAGAAAAACGACTAGAAATACAGCCAACAAGGTAATAAATCTTGCAGAATTTCGCATGCAGCGTTTCGTACAGCAGGCGCTATTCGGGGAACCAGTTCCGCTAATCGAAACGAATGGGCCCGGTTAGTGGACACGCTCAAAAATGGTGTTTCGAAGGCATCGAATTATTCTGTTGCCGGGGACAGTTCCGATTCGGCCGGATTTTCTTCTCCGATCGTTCGAATTTCGCGGCCCTGTTCAGCGGCAACAAAACGCTTCATTGCCGCGTATAAAATGGGACATTTCCATGCGACCATTCCGGGCATTCCGGCATTGTACAATCGAATTCGTTTGTCAAATATGACACGTGACACAGGCGATCATAAGTGAGGCTCCCTGAACGGGATTTCTGGATGCAATGAATGTGGAGTTGCAGGCTTTTTTTCGTGCCTTTCGAATAATGCTCACGCATGAACGCGCAGGATATTGACTTAAACACCAGTTCTCACGGTATCATTTCCCATCTTCGTTACGTCCCTTCTATCTTCCATTTCTCTTATCGTTAACATCCTCCTTTTGTAATTGTCGTGGTAATAATTCTGCTTGAAAGCTTGTTTCACATTCTTTAGCGCTGCGTTCTCCACTTTGGCCATTTTAAACTGATCACTGTTACAACACAGTTTCCATTCCCTCCCAATGCAAGTTATGAATTGGTTCTTCCATTTATGCCCAGTTCAGCTATTACAATATCAACCCATTTTCCCTTAATCGGGCGTAAAGAAGAAGAAGAAGAAGAACGAAGGCAATAATTTCAAATAATTGCGACGCATCATTCATTCGTCATAATAAGAATATTTTCACCGTCACCGCCATCAACCTTTTCACTCGAACCCATTAGTAATCCCCGCCCAATTATACCCCTAACACGTTGTCGGCACACGCTTCCGCTTACCACCCTACTTTTCATTCCTGCAACTTGGAAATGAAACAACATTTACCAAAAACATTTTCCCCGCTCTGTTCCACCATATCAAAGCAGCGTTCTCTTGCTCTTCAGGAACACCCCGTACATCTCGACTCCTCTCATTTCTCTTCCCTCTGCACAGCTTCTCTTTTCGGGCGTAAATTTTCTCCCCTCTTTACCAACGACTCCGCTCTCCAGCCACCCCCTTTTCTCTCCTCCACACTCCAGCTTTGCAACTTTTAATCCCGAAGACTCTTTCTTCCACTCTGGCTGGCAGCGGATACGTAACGTGGATCTGAATAACGACTCATCGAGCCGTGCAATCGACGATTACCGAAAATTGCTGCATATTCACCGCTTGCCTCTCGTTTAATGAATTACAACGATCGACCCGAGCAATTATTCCACACTTATTCGTTCGTTTTTATCCCACCGTACCCTTTCTGTACCTTTGCGCAGACCCCGACGCAGAAATCGCTGGAGGCCTTTCGGCGGTGAAAGTGATCGTCAGTCGAATAAACTTCGTTTACGATGACCGACCTTGGAGCGACGGAGCCGACCTTTGAAAACAGAATCGCGAGTGGTTCTGCATTTTGCAAGGTTTACGCAACCAGCAGGATACAGATAATCGTCGGTTTCTACCTCGGCGATCTCGTTGTTGGCGATGCAGTCCTTTCCGTTGCATCGGAATCATCAGGCTCTTCTTGGAAACGGGACAAATGTCGAGGTTTTCTGTCACGAAACGCGTGATAACCGGAACGCGAACACTAAGAACTTTTTTTTTAGTTTATTTTTTGTTTGCTTTGTATAATTTATTGCCACAGTATAATTAATTGTGTGCATTATAATGTAACGTGCATGTATAAATGGAGTTTAATTAGTATTAATTACAATTCAATATAATTGAAATTGTTATGAGGGTTATCGTAGTTTTATCGGAAACTGCAATTGTTTGATGTGCCTGCTATTACGCTTATCTTTAATTTTGGATAGCAGTGGAAAACAGTATAAAAATGTGTGTCAGGATTAATATATAAAAACCTAGCAGAGAGTTGGTGAATAAATTTCGTCCATTGTTCCCTGCGCGGTCTATTTTATTTAAAAAAAAGGATGTAACAACTGCACTTTGTTTTACATTTTTGCATTATACATAAAACGTATTTAACGAATCGAGCGAGCGTGTTTAACAAATGTACGATAATTCCAAATTGAAAAATTGGAGAGGCACAGGTGAAATATTTGCCAGGCATTAAATATACAATCGAGGCAACGGAAATTGCTCTCTATAATTTTTACCATGTTCGTTTCGCAAATTTTGACTGCACTTTTGATATTGTTGAAATTTGAATAGCAAAGGAAGTGAATAGCACGTATACATAGAAGAATGAGAGCGGTGAATTAATACGAAGATCAGGTAATATCCAAAAAAGATTAAATGTTTATATTTATTCAATGATAAAATTGGCATTCCCTAAATCTTAAGTGAAAAATTAAACTTTCTCTTTCTATTCCTATATCTATATTTTTTCAATCATTTGGTTATCGTTGTGATACGATATTCAATCATTATAATATCAAGTATCTAATTGGCAAAGATTAATAAAGTGAAAGAAATAAATTATAATTAAATAAAAATATACATTTTGCCACCATTCAGTTTCGAAAAACCGGAGATAAAGCATAATAATCAAACTGTTGAAGGAAAATTTTCGTGAAAAATGAGTTAGTTAGTTAGTAGAATTAGTTAGTTTCACAACATTAGCTAACATTTTTCTTACTCAGTGTCCAATATATTGCAAGATTCTATAAATTCTCCATCCTCCACGATCGTAAAATATCGTTATTGCAATTTCACGAAACGACATTAAAGCCTGTGACTAACGTGCTGAAAATAATAATGTATACTTTAGAGTGCCTTGAAAATCAGGCAGCAGTTCGAAACAGTTCTGCATTACAATTGGATTGTGTTCACGTAACAGCGTTTACTTTGGACTCATAACTGTTACCGTTTATTTACTCATTTTTTTAAGAATCTCCCAACTAATATCTCCCGGAAAAATAATTACGAAAATCGTTTTCCCCGTTTGTCCCTCCAACGCTAGTGCTGGAATTCCGCTTAGTTAAAAAAGAAAATATATACATGTAAAAAATGCAATTTGGAACGCGTCTTTAATTCCGCAGCAGCCAGTGCCGAATGAAATATTTCGGGAAAGGGAAAGAATTTCATTTGTCGAGGAAACTGGTCGGCGTGCAAGAATTCCTGGGAAATATTTTTCCTACGTTTCTCCGTAGACAATATTATTCACTTCGAATCATTTTCATCGAGCATCAGTCTATAATATTAAGTGGACTGATACCCCTTTACCCACGACGACCTTTACCCACTGCACTCGTAGATCAAACGATGGAATTTTATTTACCAGCGTGGATTTATCTTTTTCACGTCGCTTGTCGTGCACAAGATGCGTCGAAAATATAGAAGTATAGATATTAATATGCAGTTACAACTGTGTTTTTTCCTTGTTGATGCAGAATCTAGTAAAGTTAATACGATTTCAGATAACTACTTTACTGGTGAACGGCTTCGTTCCTGATACATAAATATTATATTTCTCTTTCTTGAACACGTGTACCTTATTACTTCATAATAAAGCGTATAATCAATGCAGTTTCTTGCCGTATGATACACTTTTCCTTTCCCTGATTTTCACAGTGTATCTCGGCTATGCATCGAAAGTATTACAGTATTCATTTAATAAAAGCTTGGAATATTTAATATCTTATGATTTATGTCAACTTCATAACTCGTATAATTAATTATCAAATGATTGTAATATTATAAAGAAAAACACTATGCACCTTATATGCCGCAGTAAATTGTATTTCGTTCGTGAACTACTGTATATTTGAATGCGCTTCGCATATGCAAGAGACATGCATGTTTTTTAGAACGGCGGCCCACGCTTAAACGCCGCTTCATTGCGAATTCCACGCGATAATGTCATCAATCTCTTTTCATCGGGGTCGGCTTCTCCTTCGTTGTTACTTTTTTCTCCCCATATGCTATCTTTATTTTCGTTCTACCCTTCCATCTTCCCTCCTTTTCATTCCACGTTTCTACCGATATCCTTTCTTTTATAAAATCGTTTGAAAAGCTGCGCAGATATATTCATGAAATTGCCCGAGGAATGCGAGCGGATGAAGCAGAAACGCATGGAGCCAGAAACGAATTATGGATGCCCGCCTCGAAGACTACAAAATCAATTTTCTGTTCAAGGCGAGAGAAGGTAGGGGGCGAAATGCAAAAAGTGCGAAGGGAAAAAACGAGAGAAAACAAAAATTGCACGGCGGAAAGAAAAGAACGGAAGGTTCCGCAGTTTCCGCGATGCTGCAGTAATCACGACCAGCTAATTAGGACGGTAATTTCTGCTAATTGCTTTCATTAGTATACCCCGAACCACCGTCTTCTTTATCGCCGATATAATTCTATAATTACATCGATTTCACGTCATCATGTTTTAGAACTGTGCCTCCCGTGTCAATTGGCCAACTTCGAGCTACAGTTAAGGCTGCCATGTTAGATGGATTGCCGTTTTTAGTAGAAATTAGTTAACTTTTAGCCACACTCTGGCGAACCGGCAGTAAAATTGCTTCATTTGTGGAGAAGAAAGCAACAATTTCGTGGGCCAGTATGGCGAATCGGTTAACGAGAATGATAAAACAGCAATAAGAAACTTTGATGAAACTTTAAACGCGGGTCAACTGATTTTGGATATTTGATATCTTGTCCGAAAAGTTGGAAAAATTGTGTTCAAATTTGGTATGTTATTATTCTATGTATAATATTACTTATATTAACAAATTATATTATAATACCCATTTTTTCCTCTACCTAAAATAATGGTTTTGTGAATTTTGCAGACATTGTTTTGTTAATTGTTCGGGTCATAAAGTGGCAATAAAGTTAAACACTTGAATAACATTATTTGGGGAACTCTTAGAAAATTCCCCCATTCTTTGTCGTCGACATCAGAAATAGAATACAGTAATTGTGTACTGTCAGCAATTAAGAATTATAGGAGATCTAATTACGCAGAGTAGAGTGTTGCTACAATATTATTTCAAGTCCTTGGACGAACGGAACGTTTGTTTATGCTCATACATTCTGAAGTAACTTTGCTGCTTAATGTAGAAGTAATCTTTAAACTATTACGTTATACTGAAAAGTAACTTTTGCAATATTTCCTCACGAAGGTAACTTTGGAACTGCTATAATATTTCACGTTCAAGAATAGTTTCAGCATTGAACGCAAAAGTGACTTTGGAAACTCGTTGCGTTGTTCGATGGTAGTGCTTCGAAATTTGTATCGATTAATGGACGTAATCGTGATTAAAACATCGGGGATTTCAGATATCCAGAATAATTAAATTCTCTGCGTACTATAACTTTACAAATTTCAGCAAAATGTGTGCAACATACTCGTAAATGATTTTCAATCTAATTTGGCGATACGTTTCCTCCCATAGCACACAAAATTATGGGTAGCATTAGGGACAGTGTACAACCGTAAATACATAAAATACCATTAAATGAATTAATTCTTTCATATTAAAGTTCGAAGAATCTGCGACATCAGTGCTCCATGTACCCTGCATCACAATACAGCTGCATTTCCATGTGTATTATAGTAAAGGACACTAAAATACACGGCGCATTAAAAGTAACAGTTTCAAAGTATAAAATAATTACATTTCCAATGCGCAATTAATCATCGTTAACCTCCGTTATCTAGTTTTCGCGTCGTCAGCGAACGGTTTTCCTTGGACGTTATCGTAAAACGACGATAAAACGTTTTCACGCGGACGTATGCACATTTGCGCACGTGAGTCGCAATAAAGCGTCGGAAATTCGAGAAATTTCGACGACGGACGTCGATACTTCCACGATTGCACACAAACGAAACGCGTATATCACCGCGGGAAACGACAATCGGTCCACTGTATACACGCCGATTGCGCCCCGGTATTATGGGAGCAACGGGGCTACCGGAAGTTACGTTTGACAAACCGCATGTAAGCGGAACATGGACAGGGCCGCTCGCGAATCCGTGTAATTTTATGTTTGTGCTTGTTGAACCGCGATCGCGTTTCTGTGGCAGCCTAAGCGGCACGCGTGTGGTCGTTCCGATCGCGCGGCCACGAGTCTATTTAGGTGATTCTATGCTACGTCGCCGGAAACCGATTTCATTCGCGACAGCAACCTGACCCGCGCTGGCACATGCACGGGCCTAAGGCCGAATTTCATTTCACCATGTTCAACGGTTGCCTTGCGATTTTATTTCTCTGGCGGGACGCAAACCAGCGCGCAGTGCTCTAAATCGACAAAACTGACATTTAGCCAAAAAGTCAACTTCCTCGTATCGATATCTAATCAATGAACTTTGCTTCCTTAACGTCCATGCATTAATTTCTTTATTTATTTTATTTATTTCTACAAAAATCTTATTGAGTTAGTAATGAGAAAGTAATGCGATGTAAAAATGTATGACAATGTAGCGTTAAAACTTATTGCTCCGAAACAGCGTTACTTTTGACTATGTCATAAATCTGATAACTAAAAGGAAAAAGTTGCAGTATAAGGATTAATAGATTAATTTAAATAACTTTGGCTACAAATAGCTATCATAAACGATTGCTTTTGGCCATCGATATACATTATCGATTACGGAAGTTTCGTTATGATTATAACTGTTGGGCCCCTGGTCATTTTACCTATCTCGCACCTACTTTTACTGCCAGAAAAACATCAATTTCTCAAAGGGACTGATGCCGACGGATGTTAATAATTGAATTTTGTGATCTTGAATCTACCTAGAATTATGAGATATGCTTGAACTTACAAACAAACACCAACAATTTCTGTTATTTACAAAAATTTGATATCGATATCAAAAATGATAATTGAGTAGCAAAATAGTGACCATGTAAATGTTTATATTTTTCATTACAAGAAGAAAAGTAACTAAAACCATTCCAATAAAAATTGAACTGAAACTACTTTTTAGAAACGTAAATGTACAAAATATTAGGTTGAGTCATAAGTAATTGCCGCTGCCGGTACTGGGTCATAAACTTTTTCGGAAATTCCGAATGACCTGCCGTCCCCTGTCACCATGCTGGTTCCTTTATTTCTAAGGCTTAAACAGTCTAAAAGCAACAGCTAGCGAGTGCGGATTGATTACAATTTGAATTTTCTGGATAGTTGAAATGGAGAAGTCAGAACAACATATTCGGCATGTAATGTTGTGGGAGTTCCAAAATGGTAATAATGCGGCCGATATCGCAAAGAACATATGTGACATTATTGGTGAAGATGTAGCATCAGAACGTACAGTGCCAAATTGGTTTGCCATATTTCATTCGGGAGATACAAGCCTTCATCGACACGTCCTTTTTGCCAAAGTAGCCTAATTTAGTTGCTTCAGAGATTGACAAGCTAACAAATAAATGGGAAAGAGTTATATTGAATAATGGGGAATAGGTTTTAGACCGAGTACTTTTGCAATATTCTTAAGAGAATAATAAAATTGGTGCAAAGAACGGCAATTACTTATGACTCAACCCAATATATTGTAGAACACTTTCGAGAGTGTAAGGCAATGTTTGGCTGATTAAAAGAAAAATGTGGAATAAATTCATCAAATTTGACTATATGTTTGCAGTATAATAATAGAAGAATCAAGTATTTCTTTGCATTGAGAAATTGCATAATCTCGACGATTCGTAACAGTCAAATAGACAGTTAAATATTACTGCTGTGGCCCGATGCGTAGGGGGGCTTGGCACAGATTTACATTTTCCAATTAATGAACAAAAGAGAACGGCGTGTTACCCTATGCTGTAACAAGAAGTTTCTTTTGTTTATTAGTTGGAAGATACAAAGCTGTATCGAGCCTTCCCAGCCTCTCCCTACTCCAAGCAATAAAGTTAGGGAAATCATTTTCTCGAGAAAGATACGCAGTACAAATATGATATTGTCGCCTGAAAACTATTTTTCTTTCACTTACCTTGTATGCTGCTGTACCATCCATCCATGAAGTTCGGTCTGACCAACGTGGGCCAATTCCATGATGGATTCTCATCGCTTTCGTCAAAGTCCAAACGCGGAAGTCCAAGTGGCAAGATCAGACGTTCTCTGTCTTCTGGTGGTAGTACAAGAAGGGTGTCCACATCACTCTTCTCATCGCTGTCGCTGTCACGAGCACCTATATGCGAAATAATACAATCATATACTTTAAAATTACGTTCACGAACCAATTGTTCTGTCCAATTGCATTATTTCTTTTTCTAAATTGATCTATTGCATAACGTAACTGAGGGACAATTTATTCTTATGACCTTAGATACGTATAGAAAACAAAATTGTATGGGTTTGTTAAGCAATAGTAACTTTGGACACCAGATTCGCGGAGATTGTTACGGACGTGTGTACGGTGCAAGATGTGCAATATTCAAGTACTTCAATAACTGTACGTGTTATTACGTTACATAAGTTGACGTGTCCTTTTGATTGCTTCTTAAACTGGTTTTTAAAGAAACGAGTAACATAGAAAGTTTTAAGGAAGCGAATGTGAACAGAGTGGTTGTACGAGCATATGAATTTATATTCGTGAAGTGGCCTTCATACAAGTAAACAAATTTGGATTTGTTTCATTTAATCGTATTATTTCCGATACAAACTGCATAGATACAAAATAGTTTAGATGAACGGTATAAAGTTCTGTATAATTCAGATGAATAATATTTTCATTTCTAATTTAACAATAAAGGATCTTGTTGCCTAAGGGAAATATATATTTTCCTCCGCGGGAGAATCTCAGTGATTAATACAAAATTAATACAAAATAACAAGTTGCAATTCAAATTACAACGCTTTAAATAGTTTAAATTATTGTAAGAATCAGATAATAACCGAACACCGATAAAATCCCAAATCGCAAAGTTTCAAGTGCGCTATTTGAAAAGAAAACAATCAAACAATACCGGCGAATGGGATCTTACAATTATTCTTATTCTTGTCATTCTGTCGCGTGATGCTTTCAAACGCCACGCGACACTTAAGAGCTTTACAAGCTCTACAAGGAATTCGACGAAGTGATTTATCGTCGAGCCCCCTTTAGTGCTATACCACTGAATCCGCCACCGACTTCACTGTCAAACAGGAAATGCTGGATTCTGTACTTCTCTGTAGAGAGTTTGTCACGCATGGACAAACTCAATCGGCAATCGATAAGCAGAGTACGTCGGCAGGCAAAGATTAAAAAAGGAAAGGAAAAATAAAAGAGAAGAGGAGGATCGAAAAAAGGAGGGAAAAAAGATAGGAAAAGGGACGAGAAATGCAGTGACCACGTGACATCTCATTTGCAAAGTGTCAAGTCAAAGCGTTTCGTGTATCTCGTGATGCACGACTATCATTTTGGAATGATCGATCGAGGTTCCCTTTAAACAGCCCACGCTGTCGTTTGTATATCAAACGATCTACCGAGCAATGTTGCATCTTTCCCCTCAAAGAATCTCGAATTCCTCACAGGTGTTATACGAGACGAAGTGCAAAACAAACGGGGCAACTTTTCCGGTACAGAAGCTGTGCACGTTGAGGGAGACTTGTGTCCAATGGATATTGATCCTCGCGATTTTTGCAGGAAATAAATTAGAGGTGTCTTACTCCTCCTTTCTCTCATTTGCAATGAACAATTTATTCACCAGAATAAGTTATTTTATACTCTACACAATAATCAGAAAAATGTAAATAAAGTGTGGATTTCAATCTCAACTTTGAGGGCTATTTTCATCCAGCTTTTTGGGACCTGAGGAGAAATTTGATCAAAGTTTAATTAAAATTCTTTTGTCGCAAATCAAGGTTGGGTTGCAAACTTTTGCACCTTGGTACGTATTTTTCTGTAAATTTTTTTTCTTGGTTCGTGTATACAATGTTTTAGCGGGATTTCATTTTAATTTCTAGAGGGTTGAAAGTAGAGGTAAAGGTACGCTGTGCTGAAGAAATTGAGCGCATGGGATTTGAAAGACGTCGACAGGATGTTCATTAGAATTTTATAGTGGAGAATCGAGAGGCGTTAAGGATGTTTCTGAGATCGTCTTTGTTTTTGAACATAGGATATTATACTGTTTATGTGCCCCAGGGTGCTTTTGAGCCAAGCTTTTGCACGAGATTATTCTCGATTTTGTTCGTACGATAACACGATTCTAAAGATTGATCTTGTCGTAAGCTTTTGATAATAAACATAAAAGATAAATCTATATATACTTGTATCCTTCAAAGAACAATACGGTTAAACCACTCTTTTTTGACGATATTTACAGAAATTTTTCAGTAAATGTTGTACAGACAATTTCTATAATGAGCGCACGAAAGTATAACTTGCCTTTTTCTTATTAATATGTGAAAATTATAATTAACAATGTTAAACAAATTTATACATGAGCTTTACGTTATAAGGCTTTTGCTCTTTTTCATTCTTCCAAACATTTATTTTTTCACGCGCGATTCAGTTTTACTGCTACTTACAATTGCTCAATGTTTCGAATACTTAAGTACATACATACGTACTATAACATTTTGTAGAATACAATTTCTAAAATCCTAATAGTTTCCTATATTAATCGTGAAATACACGAGTGGAGCGTGCGAAAAGAGAGAAATTAGACAAAGTACCTAATCTCTACTTGCAGATAAACATTCGCCAGCACTCACGGAAGTGTTTCTCCGCGACAACAATTTCAGTGAAATAAAAATATTCTATCTGTGCTACTATCTATACCAACGGACGAAACAACCATGCTAACCCTCCCAAAACGCTAAGCCAAGCAAGTTTTTGCCCCTCCAAAAAGATCAACGCCGTTAGCACGAACATGTAACGTATATGAAACGTAGGGAAATAGGGGAAAAAGGAAAGAAAGATAGAAAGAGTGAGAATTACATAAGCGGGGAATATTCTTCCGACCCAGTTGAAGGTTTTCCTCGAACGCTCCTGGCGATTATCCAATTTGCTCGTCATCAATTTATATTGACGCACGTAGAAACGTAGGCGTCAATTTGAGTCAATCTAATTTCTGCCTCGGAACCCTACTCCGTGTGGAAGTTATCGCGAAGTCTATCATAGCTCGAGGAAATCCGCGGCCATGACTTTTGGTGACGAAGAATCGGTGAGATTGTCGCCGTGAGATGAAATGTTTTGACAGAAGACGACAAGATACTACCCCTTATTGAATTCCACCCTCGGGGAATGCTATACCACGGGGGAGAGACAAATTTAGTATTACTTCGTATATCTTCTTTCCTTAAAAGTATATACACTTAATTTTTGTACACCCAAATGCATCGACCTCGCACGCGTTGCTATATACATATATATGTACAAATGTTATACCCCTAGTAGCACAAAAATATTGGATAAATATTTTTTTCCAATATTGAAAAAATATTTTTTAAGCCACACTTTTTAAGATTGAAGAAATATTCGATCTGAATATTGTACACATGTACAAGAAATATAAAATAAATATTTAGAAAACATGAGCTAAATATTCATAGAACATAAAATAGATATTAAAAAAATGTAAGGTAGATATTTAAAACATGTAAGATAGATATGTATTTAAAAGATGTAAAAAAAATATTTAAATGATATTGAGTAAATACTTCAAATCTAAAAAAAAGTTAAAAAATTATAACATTCGAAATTGTACGCGTTGTCTGAGTCGACCACCCCATATTGTGCCTTATTGTATACTACTTACTAATCCCTTAAACAATTTTTCAATCTAAGAAATTTTTATTGGTGTCGAATGATTCGAACTCGGGACTCATGGATTACGGACCAACGTATTTCCCCAATGAGCTAAAACATATATTACATGATATAACTAACCAGTTACATGATATAATTATTCAGAAAAGAGACAATTTTATTACAAAAATAATGTTTTAACTAAAAGTGAAATTCCTTTTCCCAATGAAGCATAGTATATTTTTAACAAAAAATGAGAATACACATATATTTTTCAAAATACTTTTATTATACATTCCACGATCATGAATTATTGCCTTGTTGCTAAAGAACGCAATCGGCCAATTGTTAATTATTATTTCGTCACGCAATGATTCGCAATCCATACATTCCAATCAATATTTCAATCGATATATTGAAAAGAGAGTACAAACAAATATTTTATATCTAATATAAATAAATCAAATAATTTTTTCTAATATAAAATGAATATTTATTTTATATTAGGAAATAAATATTTTGCTGTGACATCTAATAAATATTTCATAAATATTCGAGAAAAAATATTCATTTCTAATATTGAATGAATATTTATCTTTCTCTTAGAAAAAAATATTCTGTTTCAAATATTGAATGAATATTTTTTTTGCTCTTAGAAAAAAATATTTTGTTTCAAATATTGAATGAATATTTATTTTACATTAGTGAATAAATATTTTGCTGTGACATCTAATAAATATTTCATACATATTCGAGAAAAAATATTTCTTCCTCAATGTAGAATACATATTGTATGTATATTTAAATATTAAAAAGAGATTCAATCTCTTTTTAATATCGGATAAATATGTATTCAATATTTTGTGCTACTAGGGACTAAACATATTCGAATGTAAACAACATTCAAAATGCAGGATGCCATACCATTGAAAACCAATTTAAAGTAAAGTAAAACAGAATTCTCGTAAGATAATAGGAGTTGTTCCGATGCTCTTTCAAATGTCTTGCTATCACAACTTTTAAATGTTTAGTAAGGCTGATGGGTGTTGTTTTTACCCTGCGATAAAGAGAGTAGTTTTTTATCATCGTAGAAACCGTTGACGTGTTATATTATGTGGGTCAAGTAATTTTCTATCGCCCTTGCAGAAATAATAATTGTACTCGTGTTAATTTTTCTAATCGTTAGTTGTACTTTAGTATTAATTATGCAACGTCTGTTGCCGTCAATCATTTTTGCCATCCAATTATTTGTACATCTGTCAGTGCTCTCATCTTGCGCACTTAATAGGGAGTAACAAAATTCAGTTCACTGCAATTCTCATATTATTAATCGACCATCCATCTGTGTAACTTCAAGTTCCTGATGGTCTCAAACTTGCGGTCGTTAGGGTATATCAGCTATTCGAACGATACAAGAATAAGTTGTTTTTATCTTGCGTTAATTAAACGTCAATGGCTTATTTATAAAAAAAAATACGTGTGCAAAGCTGCAAAACAAAAGCTCAACTGACATCCCAGATAATTTATCATTGACTCTCCATCAACCTAATTACCATCATCATTATTTATTTACAAGCTAACATTATCGGGCGCTTATATTCACAAGCATAAAATTGACACGAAACACAAGCGGGCGCGAAAGAAATTCTAAAAAGGCAAAAATGCTGTTTGCCCGGCATTAATTCAGTACTCTTTCAAAGCTGATGCAGCAACAGCCTCAAAATTATCAGCGGTCATTAAAATTAATTCGCAAGACTACAGCGTTCGCAGGGGCGCGTAAAAGCGACCAAAGTTCGCCAGCTTCGCTGAACTTCCGCAATAAGCAGTTTATCGCCAACCCTTTACAGGGAGAAACGCTTAACCAGTAAATCTGCACGCCTGCTCCGAATATTACAAACTATACGCGATGGACCCCCGACTCTTCGACATTTTCTTGTGTCCCCTGCCCTTTCACTCGCGTTTTTCCCGGTTACACACGTGTCCCGTGATTCCCTTGAGAAATCTGAACCGGATCGATTCATCGGACGTGGGTCCCGACTTCTCTTCTTCTTCTTTTTTTTTTGTTTCTCTTTCCTCTCCACTCTCTTTCTCAAGTGGCATTAGGCAGCTTTAATGCAATGCCTGCAAAAAGGGAAACAGGATGTAGAGGTACGGCGAGTAGGTGCCGAGTGCCATTGACTGCAGAATAAAATAGACGGTGGTACTCGTATTTCCAACGCGGCTCAAGGTTGGTAAAGTTTCGTTTCTTTTTTATGAGGTTCGTGCCTCCAGCCAGAACTGATATTTCGCTTCTTTGCGAGAAGGGGGGGGGGGGGGGGGTTGTTTGCTTGATTTTCTTCTTGCTCATTTCCTTCGTATTTTTGTTTCTTTTTTTTGCCTCTCTGTTATTTGCAATGGGACCGCATCGATGAAAACCGTTGGAACCTCTTCCGAATTGCCGCTACGAGGTTCGTTCTGGTTTTCTAGTGCTATAGTTGTTTATAGGAAACCGTGGAAAAGGTCGCTTGATTTCTGGTACGCTGAAACTGGTGCGTCAAGATGAAAGATTTTTATGCGATTCGTCATGGCGTTCTTTCCTCTGGAGCTTGCACGACTTGTTAACTTTCCAATTACACATACATATTTATGTGACCGAACGCGCAGACTCTGCTGGGTGAATTTATAACTAGTCCTTTTTTAAAGACTACTTTAAACGTTCTAATGTAAGAACGCTTAAGCCAGTATCTTCTCATTGTAAGTGTTTTTGTACAGCAGGTGATTTTTTCGATTGTGAAATCGTACGGCAGTCGGCAAAAGAATGAAAATATCAATGACAAAAAATATATTCTAAAACACATAATAATATCGTAGTTTAACAGCCTTGATAAGAGCCTTGACATAAGTAATAATAAATTTTGTGTTTTCATACATTTCCACATTACAATAATTATTTTCTGTTCCCCTCACCATAATACAACCGAAAACTTCTGAAATCCAGGTAACCCATTTTAACGAAACCTTTTACTAATACTTCGATTCAACCCGCAAAATCCCCTACAATCCCTTAATACCTACAGCGCCACGAAGTTACAGATCTACAGTAAACAATAATATATATGTATAAGAAGCATAGAAATTTCATTGATGTTTGCGACCATTTGATGAATTTTATTCAGAATGGGTATGTCGTTTAATTGGAAAGATGCTTATCAATTCGGCCGTTTGAACTTGAACAATCTGGGCACTGGGGTTTGATTATAGTAATTACGGGCTAAGCATAGGCGTACAGTTCAGTAGTTAAACCGTATATAACAGACACACACTCACATAGCAACGATATAGCTGCTCGATGACAGCAGCCTAGGACAATATTAGGATGAACCTCTTAGTGTGCACTACATAGCTATATAGCCATTGACACAACCACTTGAATTAATAGCCGGCAATTAAGCGGATGATCATACTTCCCATCCTGTGCACACGATCGTATGATCCTGGATGGCGTTGATAAAAAGATGATTCTGATATCCACGCAACGAGATTCAACAAATTTTCCATTGATTTCACACGTGAAATGTTTCTGTTTTCTCAACTTCGTGAAATCAAGCCATTGATTACACAATTTATAGTGTCTTTGAATTGAAAATAAATTTATTTTCAGTCACGAGTCACCTTATTATGTCGCTCATTCGTAGATCTAGACTGAGAATTTATTAGATTTGGATTACAAATTGTTTGCTTAACCATGGTTCTAACAAAATGAAGCTGATGTTTTTGATTTGGTTTTCAGTATTAATATTCTTTTTCTAAGGAAACTTTTGTTTTTTAACGTTGCTGTTTCGGTGCACACAATTTGTAAAAATAGTTCCAACTTCTTCCATCGGAACGGTCCAAAGCTGTGAACTATGATCTTCGCTTGTCAATCATAATTGATTGCCGCACACCATTCGTATCATTCTGAGCGCGAACATGGCTATTTTACAATCTGCGCTCGTCCATTTGAAATTTTATGCCACATAAACGACTCTAACGCAAGTTTTGGGACTTCACCACGTATGCACTTTCTTTGATGAATTTTTCACGAAGTTTCATAGAGTTACAGTTGGTCTTATAGGGAACGTACGTTTCGACGAAGGGATGATGTCGATTCGGAGTGTAAAGACGCGAAATGTCATCGGGCCATTATTATGTGTGCAAGCGCACTCAGGTATTTCCATTGAATTTATACAGCAGTGCATCAAGTCGTTGCAATGGCCAACTGCAGGAAATCGTAGAGTGCAACGAACGGTACAGAGCAGACTTTATGGAAATCGATGAGAATAGATAATGATAATGAGTAGACTTCGTATTATTTTAAGTACTTCACCACGTTTTTTCTTCTGCCGATTTATCGAGAGCTTTATCGAATGGAATCGTATTTCTTTAGACGTTTGCCACAGACAAGTTAGTTGAAAGCATCGAAGTGATTGGATATTTTTTTGAGTCAAGTTCGTGAGAGTAGTGTTTGGCTTTTTATCATTTTCCACATTTCATGAAAGCCTATATACCATAATTTTATTTTGTTTTGTTGAAAATAATTTATTAGAATCGCTATTAACTCAGTAATGTTTCACTCGTAACCAAAATTTTTATGCAATGGAGTGGTCCAAGAAATTATAATGATCATATCAATGAAAAATACAAATCTTTGCAAGATATTGATATTATGCTTAATGTTTAATAAACGAACGTTTTAAAAAATCGAATTCAAAGTATATTTTAAACGTTAAAATAAATTTCTGCCAATTTCCAGATAACAGTGTATACTGCCTCAAAAACACAAGATTTCAATTATCTCATTGACTTTTATACCCAGAAAGCGAAATTTAACTCGGAAGCGACTTAATCTGAATGAAACTCCACATTTAAAGTGCGATGTGCTGTTGCGGTGTCCCCAAAAGGAGTATTTAGATACCTCGTGTTTTAGACTCTGTGCAATGTCGTAGAATCCAAGCACATCGCCCAAACCGAAACACTACAAGTGTAATTGTTTCTTATGCAATAAATGTTGCGGTGCAACAGTGAGTAATAAATTAATCCCGCTCAGTTGGAATGATCTTCCATTACATTACACGCTAAACACGTCGCTTGACTCAAATAGATTTTCCAAAATTAATTGTTCAATAAAACTTCCCGACTTAGTTCATGCAATTTAATCATTTACGAGTACTTAATACTACATACCGAATTGTTATTATTACTATAATCATTACTTTCATAATATAATCGTATTCATTTTTATTTGAATAATCATTCACAATCAGTCTTCTCATCTGAGTAATAATAAAATTCCAATCTAATAATAATACAATACTACTGTTCACTGATTATCAATTAACTTCGTATTATTTAAATATCATACAACGAAACCTTCTTTACCGGTTGTTAAGAACCTTTTATTAAGAAAACAATAAAATCACGATTAATTAAATTAAAATAATTGCGCCCGTTGAAAAAAAACATTGACGATGATCGCACGCGTATGCGTGATTTCATGTATGGCGTAATAAGATAAGCCTTTCAAATAGTTACGCAACGATGGTTCTGTGTTCAAGAAAAATAAAGGGAAAACAATCAGTAACGCACGCGTTTGTGGACGAATGAGAATACGCAGTGAGCAGGTATCTATGATCAAAGACGACGGGATAGCCTTCTCGAAGTACTCGGGGAAACAAGTTTTCCGTAATCGTGTGTGATTCATAGCACACATGACCTACGTGTGTAAATCTTGTCCGGCGACGTTTACCATCCACCTAGAACTTTGCTCGGCTTCCTGACCATATTGCATACCGGTTGCAGCACGAACATTTTTTGAAACACGCGCAATGACCATATAAATTAGCTATGCGTTCCAGTTTTCAGTGCAACGACTTATGCATGTGCGTACATACGTATGTAGGTGTTAGTCTGGACAAAATAGAATTATTTTAATCGGCTACTGAAATTGTTATACAAAATTGCTGCATTGTCATGGGAATAGACATTTTTATTCAACCGTATTATTACGAAATTTTGTCAAGTTTTTTTACTTACAATTAGCTAAGGATATTTCGAGATTTATGAACTTCGGTAAAGTTAGAGAAGTACTTTTTTTTAGATATTATGAGGATTAGAACAAAGTGGAGAAGAGTAATTTGCTTCGAGTTAAGAAAAGGGAAATATGATTGTATATTTCTGGTGTTCAATATTTTTTAAGAAAATAAATTGTTAGCCGATGTCGGACCGAAAGCAACAAATAGTTACACTGCGGATTTGCAATTCGGAAACATAATAGCAATAGCGCACTTAGGCGACCCAATTTTTAAATATTCATGAGCTTCTTTTAGAATTCATAAATTCTTCGTTGCACCGTGGACACCAATAAATTTCGCCCTTAAAAGTGCAAACCTTATTGTCTTTACGGCTTCGCCGGTTACGCGAGGTTTAATTTTTCTAATTCCAACTTTAAAAATAACGTTATGCAGGATATGTCAATTATGCACTGAAACTTCAATGACTGATATAGTTCATAAAAAAGTTTCAAACGATTTTAGCGAAGTTAATCGCACTTTAAATGTAAACAATATTTTTTAACAGATTTTCCCCGCTGCATTAGGTTCGCGTACTTCCAAAACTGTTTCATTTCAATTATTCTAATAAAAATACATCATCGTCCTCGTGATTGATGCATAATAATAAACGAGTTAAATGAACGTTAATATTAGAAACTTATTAATAATTATTCAGCTTGAATATATTTTCTTTGTATTTTTGCAAAGAATGTTCACGTACCCGTTAATCCCTCAATATAATTCTTAGCATACTCAGTTTCACATATCTTTTTCCGTTGTTGAATTTTTACAAGGTTCAGACAATTTCTCGAGGGACAACCAAGAATTGTTAAATCTTCAACAACGGTCCAGCAAACATTATCATTTGAATCGTAATTCAAATAACTTAAACTATTCTCGTGAATTAATCTATCTTTAAACTAAGTGCCCCCCTTCCCCCCCAAAAGAAAAATGATAAAACAGCGGCTACTAACGTGCAGAAAATCGCGGGTCGCAAACAGGTAACCGAAAGAAAAAAAAATTACATTCTCGCTAGGAGAGCGTGTACCGCAGGGGATCTGCAGAGAAAAATATGAAATCTCTGTGAGGTACGTGGTTGAACCGTTTTCATCCTGGCGTTGCATCCGTTGCAAAGTTCTACTTTCTATCGGAGTGGGAGCAAGGTACAGGTTGACAAGTCGGAGGGAAGAGGAAAAGTAGGCCGAAAAAACGCAGGAGATAGAAAGAAAGAAAAAGAGGAGGAAGGGTAAAGGTTGAAGTGAAAACGGCGACAGCAATGCGCCCCGGCATTATGAAACTTGAAATCGAAATAACGCGTACAAGCGCAGGTACCAGGAGTACGTGCATGCTGCCGAATACATAAGTATATTGTATAATAACTTGGAAGTGCTTGTATGTAACGTAATGCTTTAGAGTAGAGGGCTCGTTAATTATGACTAAAACAAAAGAAAAGAAGAAATGCAACGTTGTGCTATGTTTGTGCTTCTTCGTAGAGGAATTGTTGAGGATGGTCTCGTGAACGCTTGGAAAATTTGACGATTTAAATTTTCGCGATGATCATGGAGCGGTTACATAGAGAGGCATTTGTTCTTTTTTATCGGATAACGTTAAGAATGGTATGGATTGAAGAGATTTTTGATATTACTGACTGTCGTGTTATTTTATAGTAAGAAACAAGACTAAGGGGAGCGTGGACTCTTACACTATGCAAATGATTATTATTCAAATTTAACTGGAACAGTAGCAGTAAATTACGTATTTCTGCTGTTTCCTTAGTCTTGTTTCTTACTATAAAATAACACGACAGTCAGTAATATCAAAAATCTCTTCAATCCATACCATTCTTAACGTTATCCGATAAAAAAGAACAAATGCCACTCTATGTAACCGCTCCATGATCATCGCGAAAATTTAAATGGTCAAATTTTCCAAGCGTTCACGAGACCATCCTCAACAATTCCTCTTACACTATGCAAATGATTATTATTCAAATTTAACTGGAACAGTAGCAGTAAATTACGTATTTCTGCTGTTTATACGTGAGATATACATATTCCATCAATTTAGATGTGAGTAAATTATTCTTTTAATTATATCAATGCATTTACGAACTATAAATAAAATGTCTTTGGCATTTTTTCAAATGGAAATCTTTATTTTTCGACAAACTGATAAACGGTCATTCTACGAGAGGAATTGGGTGTCATTTTGATCTGATACTGAATATATTTTAATACCGAAATAATTCACCTTTTGTAAAAATACCGATGGTAAATAAATTCATTTATTTGCAACGTGGTCGGGTATAATATGTATAAGTTTGAATATAAATTTTTACCACGTTTCCATTTGTAACTGCATTCTGTAATACCAGATGAAGTAAGAGAATAGAAAGTCTTCTTCGAAATTAGAAGCACATTTACGCGCCTTACTGTGGGACATATGAAATATCATTTCATAACGTATGCTATGGGATTACTATAATATGTGGATTGTAGAACAGGTACGTTAACAGTGAAACAGTAATTATGAAGAAGGTACGATGTAAGTGACGTAAGTTGGAATAAGTGGTATGTAGATACTTTAACAACACTCTACGCTGAATAATCTTCTTGGATTTTTCTCCACTTGAGTTTACATACATATACATGTGTATGCATATATTAAGAAACATTCGTAAACGAAATATATAACCGTTGTATAGACGACGCTAGAATTAAATGTTGTATTTAGACAGACATTTATTCAAACAAGCTATACTAGTATGAAAAATGATTGAGAAAACTTAATGCATATACACACACAGAGCTAATTATGTACTAAATCTTGTATAACAACTTTTTCAAGTTGATTTACTATCACTTATGTAAAACGTACGTGCCCCTTGTTATTTAAAGCATAGGTAAACTGGTCCAACTGCATCAGTTATTTCGATTACTGAATTTTTTTAAGTCGCCGATAAATCAACTTTTCTACTTGCGCTACGCCAATTTGGTTCTAGATTTGAAATAAATTTGTTATCGCCACTATAGCAATTGAACTAAGGTACCACGCAGATCATTTATTTAAAACAATTGGATTTAAATAGTATTAGAAATGAATGTATATACCTACGTTCAATAAAAGAGCTGCGAGTTACCGTACCCATCTAATTTCCATTCCCAACTAATCAAGGAATAACCCTATCACTACCGAGGAAACAAATTACTCAAATTATAGAAGACAATCATGCCGAAATCGCAACAGTCGATGAAAACCCTACAATTTCAGTTGCACCACCAAAATGTTAAGCATCTATTATTTAGCCCGTCACTTCGAAACATTCCCCAATCCACAGCATCTTTCTTTCGCAACCTTTCGATCACCATGAAAACCTATCAAGTCTCCTACAAGCGAAGAACATATAAGAGCCAGGAAAATGACAATTCTTTCCTTCGTAAACTGCAGAAAACAATTATCCGAGTGCAACGAAATTCCCTCAGGACACAATACCTTCGTATGATCACGTCCCCGATGGGCATTAAACGCGTGCACAGTTACTACTACTACTACTGCACACACACATTCAACGCATCAAACGCTTTCATGCATATTGCATTTTGTCAGCGCAGTGCGAGTAATAAAGAAGGATTATCATAATGAAATTCGTATTCAGTTATGCATGTATGTATACGTGACGCACAGTAGGAAGTGCATACGCGCCTTGACTCGCTCCAAAGGATATACGGTTGACCGTGAGGGGACATCTCTCGTCCTCGTTACGCGCGTTAGCCTTGCCAAGTCCCGAGGAAGCACAAGAAGCTGGATACATATGTATATACGTGTATGTGCACCGCATAGGTGCACACCTGTACCCGTGTATGCATTAGATCGATGAAAGTGCACGGTATGCAACGCGAAGAAACGAGTTTTCTAAGATGATTCGCCACGATCCGCGACGAAGTCCTTCAACGTGTGCACACTTCCGCTAGGGGCCTGTCGATAATTGGAAGTCGTTCCACTTCTTTGCCTCTGCCAACTCTCATCTTGGAATGCGAACGTCTCGGTGCAAGCCGACACGTTCCAGGAGGTATGCATGGACGACCGTGGCGTAATACACCGGGAAACGGTACAATGAACTTCTGCGTAATCGCACAGAGATATGCTGTTTTAGAAGTACCACTGCGACACGGGGAAGATCATCGATTCGTGATTAACACATTGTCGGCCGTATGCTTTATTTGCGACATGTTATTGTGAAAAATTGAACGTTGTCAAAGTTGTAATTGAAGCCCCGGAAATGCAGAAAGATGGTTAATGTTTCAACTGAACATGTACTGTTCAATTTTAACAACTATACTGAAATAACGATTTATATGATCTTGTAGTTTAATAAATTTTTTTAAAGAACGTATGATTTCTTATTCCCCTTTACAATTATTTAAATGATACTTCGTTCATTATTTATGGTACGTTTTATTATCTATCAAATTGAATATGGAGGGAGGAACGCTAGGAGGGAGAATTCGTTGACTTTATAGTCATTTTATGGTGAGAGATCGGGCAATGATGATGATAGAACAGGGAGTGATAGAAAGGGGATACGGTGATTGGTTTCAAAAAAGAATTCGATTGACCTTATTCAGAAGTTTCATATCTATGCGACTGTCGATACAAAATAATAAACGATTTGAATTCACATTGAATCAATAATTTCAATATTTTTAATAACCGAGTAACGTGTGTATCAAATTTGAAAAAGAGCAGATGGAAGGGGAAAGCAAGAGAAAGAGAAATGTATCAGAAAAGCAGGCCAATTCGTTTCAAGAATCTCAATTCGATAACGTATATGTAGATATTACACCCGAAGGTATCAAGCGAACGAAAGCAAGGGGTATAGGAATACTAAAAAGCAAACTAAATTGGACTGGAAAATTCTACGTTGCAAATTCCATCAGTACTGGGTATAGCTATATACATATGTAATCAGTTTCTTTTCTGCAACATTGCGATACTATTGCTCATTCTACTTACGTCAACAAAAATAAAATGCTTGCGACAAAAAGTGCACCGAGGTATTCAATTACAGGAAATCAACAGATCTTATAAACATATACATTAAGGCAGATTTTTCATTTCATATAATTTTCTATTTATATCTATAAATTTTTAACTATCTTAATACTTCTATTCCTCTATCCGTTCAAAGTAGAATCAGCCACGCGATTTTCACAATACATACTGAATTACAACACTACAATGCCGCCATTTTAAACTAAAAAAATATACATTTAATTAACTTCAATCATCGTAATCCATCGGCGAGCCCACGCGATTTATAGACAAATTTTGAGAGTTTGCTTCGAGAGAAGAAAGGGTGGTAATAAAGAGATCAACAAAGGGAGGAAAGGAATACGAACAATATTGATTAAACTCAAAGGTCCCAAAGTATAAAGTCGTTAAGTAATATTACCGTATCATATTCCATTGCATTCACCGGGCACGTGAATTGGATTTTAAAAATTCACCACGAACCTGATACGCGATTACACGCCATTGTAAGCTAAACCGATCCGCATAATTTGTTACACGACCAATGCATCGATTTAATCCGACTCTTGATTCACGTCCAATAGACGCATTCCGTCGTCATTTTCCACTCGCTGGAACATGTAACATACATCAGGAACATCTGATTAAGAAAACATCGGCTGTAGTACGCGATTCCTTATTAGTTCCTGGCTCGCTTTGCGTACGTCTTGAGGTTATATAATTGGATTGCTCGGACAACAAGCTTCGCGACGAAGAAAAAATGGAAAAATAAGAGACAAAAAGACGCCTGTGCTCATTCGTAGACTGCAAACTTCGTGACTGGAAAGCCGCAAAATGATTGAACGATGGATTCCCTCGTGTTTTATCAGCGTTAAATAGTTTTATTCCTGGAACCGCATATCAAACAGACAGCAAGTCCAAGCATAAAGAGTACTCATTTGTGCACTTGGACTTTGAGTGTATTGCTGTTGAGCTATGCCGAGCTCGAGAAGTGGAATTTGAGGAATACTTGCGTTAATGAGCAAAAACGAGGTAACTGAGATACGAGATTGACCTGTCGTTGGGAAATTAATTTTCATCAAAGGTGGATGGATAAACGAAGAATGGAAAGACGGTACTTAATGATTGTCGTTCTGATCGATAATAAATAGTTATTTCATACGTAATACTATTTTGGTTAAGTCACTCTATTGAATACGTAGTGTTGCTAATTTTTATCGATTTCGCGGTTAAATAGTAACGGGTACGACGTTTTTAGGAAGCACTGTATTATTCACGCGGTCATTTGTTTATTTTGAGTACCTACTATTGAAGTTACAACTATTTTGTAAATTATTTAGCACTGTCTTTCGGTGCTAATAAGCCAATGAAGCTTTAGTTTCTGGCTTATGGAGTTATACAAGCTGTTGGGTAAATCAAATGAATATGTACGGAGACTATTCTTACAAGCTTATGTTAATTCTCTATCGGCTACGACCTACGAGGTTCATCAGGTCATCAAATATTTCCAGTTTTCGTATTTATGAGTAACGTTGCCCTCGTGTAATACGAAAGTCTTGAACGTATTGCAATATTGCAAATTGTGCTAGACCACCTATATGATTCTTAAGCTTTAACAGAACAATTTACCATGAAATTTTCCTAATTTATAAACGGAGGCGAATTTGATCAAGTACAAGACAATAATGCAAAACGTTCACTGCCGTACTTATTATTTCTTCACCAAATAATCTCGTGACTTTATAAAAAAAAATCATCCTTTTAATTAATAGTCTTCACAATTTCTAAAAAATTTCTAAAAAAAAGAACACACATAGAAACCCACGAATGTATCTTCAATCAAAAATGTCAAACTTGAGAATGGGAAATAGTTTCCCAAAGACAAATAAAGTACGAAATTACAAGTAACGAAAAAGAAGGAAACAAAGCAACTCAATACCAGGAATGGAATGGATCAGTTCGTCTTCCTTGACTTCATACGCGTCTTACTTGGACTGTTAAGTACACGATATACTCGGAACTGTTAATTGCATACCGTTATCACTCGAAGCCGCGCGGCGTTCACGTGAACGTGTTCCTGTAATTGCGTGCCCGTCGAGAAACATTCCTTGGAACATAGATAATGTTTCATCATTTCAAATCGACTCGAATCGATCTCGTCTTTTATGAAGAAGAAGAAGAATTTCCGTCCGAGTATTCGATGACACCGAATATCACAGAACGATATGAATAATCGAGAGGAATTTAAATCGAGCAATCTGATAGAAGAAACAACAGGGAGAAAAGAGAAAGATAATAAAGGGACTTGGATTATGGTTCCAAATTAATTTTTAACTAACCAATTTAATTTCGACTATAGCGTGCGATATGCACTCGACTATTCATAATTACTCGATAGTTAGCGACCACAGGGGTCGAAGTTTATGGCTTCCCAACTCGCCGATAATTGGATTGTCCGTCGACTGACTGAACACTTCCATAATTCTTCTGTGCGTGGTGTAAAATCGTAATGGCGATTGCGCTCTGTGTATCGTGGAATTTCTCTAAGAATAATGTTGCGTTAACTTTGTCAACGTGAAAGGTGGACTAAGCTTTTCCATTTTCTTTTATACTACTGCCAATGTTAACGAAATTTGACTAATATTAAGGAACAAATATTTTTGAATGATCGCTGCCTGAGACTATACATGTATTTTCTTTTTATTATTTTTCTATTTCCTATGATCTTTAAATTTGTATTACACAAAAGATGAAAGGGTTTACATTTTCCAATTTCTTCCTTTTTGTATTGCCACATTTATATATCCCATTTGCAAGGTAGATTTGTCGCAGGTTGTATCTGTTACTGTTTATTATTGCACTTGAATGCGTTTCAGATATGCCAGCAACGTTTTACGAGACCAAAATGTAGATTGTTATTCGGACTAATTAACAAGGTCGGCATAGTTGTAATTACCACTTTCTTCCCAAGTGGATTCCATATAGTTATTTATAACGGCAGGTAAAAATAAGTTGGGTTGTTCTTATCGACAGCACTGTTTAACCAATCGTTTTCGCGAAGGTGTTATCCTGTCTCACCTGGCGAGAATCGAAGCGTTAATACGAGAAGTTTCTCGTGAAAAGTTTCATGAAATTACATTAAGCTGGAAAGTTTTCACGCTTTATTAAGACCTTGTTAGGACGAACAGAACGTTTTAAAGATACTTTCGTTCTTTCCCTATCACTTCATCCTTTCCTCATTCCTCTATAAAGCAAGTAATATTCGCGTTTGCGCGACCGTTGAATGCCATATTATAGCGCTGTTTACGATGCATGTTGGGAACGAAATTGAAGCACACTATAAGCTTTAATATATCGCGCTAATCATTCACAATTACTTTACAAATATGTCATTGAAAATTGTTCGCTTCACTGAACTCACTTATCAAATTTTTAACATTCTTTTTAGGCTTCTATAGTTTCAAGAGACAATCGAAATTGAAAACACAGTGTTTCTTTTTATATTAAAGTATCTACTGTACGGGGGTTTTCTCCTTTTTAATGCATGGCAGAAATACTTGTACCTTTTTTCAACAAACTGTTTGTTCTAATAATACTACTGTATAAGGGGAGCAAATGAAAAACAAGAAGAATTCTAAATCTAAAGAATTTGCCTTTTTCTGTGTTTCTATATTTCTTACAACCCGAAAGTTTTCGCAACTATATCATTTTCCAGTATAAGTATAGATCGAATTTCAAAAAGGTGTATTGCCCCTACTGCTTGGACTTAAATGTGTAGGATTGGAAATACTGCGTGAATGTTGAGTACTTGAGAAGGTCGTGCGCATGGAGGGTACAGCGGCCCAAGGGTTCGGGTGGTCGGGACCGACCATCACCGAGGAATGACTGGGGGGTGTGTCCTGAATGAGTGAGCGCAAATGAGGAATAGAATGAAAGAGAAACTAAGAGTGAAAGAATATAACGAATGAACGATGCGTGCAAGAGGCAGATTTAGGAGAGAGTTTGAGCAGAGTGAAGAGTGTCGTGAGCTGAGAGTATTGTTGAGAGTGTTGAAAGTGCCGTGTGTTGAGTTACGTCGTGTGTCGTCATTACCTTATAATAAAGTTAGTGTCTTTATGAGAGTGACTGAAGTCTTATTACACCACCTGTCCTCTATTCCCAAAACTACGTGAGGTTTACAGAAAATAACTTCTACAAATGTAACTTGCACGTACATAGCTACAAAATGGAACGAATGGAAGTTCAATCCTAACACGTTCTTTCTAGCGATACATCGCAAGTTATCTGGGACACAGGGTACAGGCACTTTGCAGATGTAAGTATCTCATGTCCCGTTGAGTACAGAGTATTGTCCTCGCCCAGTTTGCGGAATTATAAATCCTTCGCTGTGTTTTCAAACTGCCGCCTCGCTTTCTATACACCATCGGCCGCCTTCTTTCTCCATCAAGTATAATAAATCATTCTTGCTTAACAGGAAAGATTCATTAAAGTGGCACAAAGCGAAAATAAGTTTGCGCTTTACCCCCGCTAAGCAGTTAAACGCAGATCCAAATTAATTGAAAGTACTCAATCAACGGAAATAATTTGTGGTAATTTAAGTAGCGCAATTTTGCAGCTAAAAAACAAAAACTTCGACTATTGTGCTGGGATGTCACTGCGTATCGACTGCACACCGACAACTTTCTACCGAATATATATACTTCAATGATTTTCCGAATCACCTCACAAATCCAGTTTTACCAAGGAAAAAAGTATAATTACAAAATAAAAAGCGGCCATTCGAATTTACCGGTTACATACGATCCAGCCTAAGTTTCTTCAAGAAGGGTTAAGGAGTACAAAAAAAACTGACCGTTAAAATAAACTCTATGTTCAACTTTCTCTTGCTACACGCAGCAACCAACTGTAACAATCCAATAATACCACCCGAGCGTCTTCCCGACAACCTCGAAATTTCACTTTCCCCGCAAAACAAGGTAGACATTACGTCCGTTGTTACATCCTGTTACATACGTTCCTGACAGGGGTGCAAAAGGTGCCCCGGCACCTGGACGGCCAGACCCAGGGGCGGTTGCAGACCGTTTAGTATACATGTATGTCAAATTTGGACTAATATTAAATTAACAGGGGCGGTGGTATTGTTTTTGCACCTTATATGGTACATCTTATCGCTTCTATCGAGCAGTGTGGACGGCGACCAACGCCTGATCCGTAATAATCATAAAGTCTATCGTTGATAACGTGGCTGATGATCGCTGGCTAAATTGACCCTCCTGAAGAGACCGGTGGCAGGGCGGGCGGTGTTAAAGTCGTAGCAAGGGGCGGCCGGCAAACGGATGCGACGATCATCAGCGGGGAAAAAGCACGCCAACCAGGCAAGTGCTAGGGATGTACCCCTTTTTTTCATTTAAATTACTCGAAGGCAGTAGTGCCGCGACGCGGCCAGCATACCTAATGGCCGCATATTCTACGCTGCCAGTGCCACTCAAGTCGAGCCGAACACACTACTACGTGAACGGTTAGTGGGTCTGTTCTCGACAGGAAAATAATACGAGCCGCCCATAATCCGTGGTTGGGCAGCGTCTATAGTCTATGGATATACCACGTATACAGGGGCACTGTCTTCGGGGTAGGTACTGCTAGACTAGAGGAGACCACCCTGGTCGTTTATAAATACGAGTAGAAGCAGGGGGGATCTGTGACAACGAGGGGATATTTTACGAGTGTCTTGTCTTGGAGTTGTTTTAAAACAGATACGTGGGTCATGCCAAATTGATCACTTTTTGACGTCACTATCGGCGATTTTGTTTTAAATGAAATAGATTGTAGTCCATGTGAAAGTAGGGGAGGGGGGCGTGTTTAGGTCATCATTTTGGCGGATTAGAATTTGGTTACAAGATACACGCCTTAAAAGTTTGCAATTTTTATTTGTTTGTCCGATTGAGCTACAGTTTCTTTGTTTTATTCAGAAAGGATTGGGCTATTGTCAAATAATTTTTTCAACCTCGATAATTAACTTTATAATGTCGAAAAATTTAAAGAAATTTTTGTATGTGTTTTTTTCGATGACTTAAATTTTGAGAAAAATATTCCTCGAAGTTTCCCCTTCAAAATGAGACCTTCAGAAGGATGGAGAATTAAAAATTGGCGTCACAATATACCCCCGTTTCAGGTAGGCAAGTAGAGCGCTTCCGTTATTATGGTCGGTTGTCTATAGTATAGACTCTATACCGTTGGTCTCAAAGCATTACCAACATTACCAAATACATGTATGTATTTTGTGTTACTGTAGAGCGTCTCGCGCGCAAGACTATATTTGAACCCTTGTATCGCGTTCTGTAGTATGTGACTCAAATCTGTATTTAGACATTAGTACAACTTGTTTTATTTAAATCTTCCAAATTTTAGACTTTTGAGCCTTGGACGAAGTACACGGGAATGTTACTTCGTCAGTTTGTATATTTAAATTCGAAACTTTTAAGTTAAAAGTTGTACTATAAAACCGGGGGCGGAGTTCATAGATCCGAACACAATAGGATGATCAAAGGAATGCAAAGAGCTATGGACATTTATGGGGGACACTGTTCTTGTCCGCATGACACCGTAATAAGTGGCAACGTTTTCCTGAAGGGGGCCGCGAAAAGTGTCGACACAGAGTGCCCAATATGAAACAAGTTTTAGGGAGAAAGGTTGATACATTCAATTGATAAGACATTTGGATCGATGAAGCTAAAAACATTTTCGAGTTTGAGAAAGGTTGTTGTTTTGACTGTCAAGTGGAAATATAGGTGATGATCAAGTTCACCTTCGAGCTTTTTTTCTGAGGATATGGTTTGCCTAATTCTTACGCTGTAGCGTGCTGACTACCTGAAAATATTTATATATAGAGTAAAGGCTTACCTAATTAAGAAAAAACTCTGTTGCAATTTAAATAACACTTTGATGGCTAATAGCGGAGTACGTTATTTTGAAACTGTTATTATCAGCCTTATTTCATAATATAGGTCTACACCTTTTTCTTAATTCTTAAGTATGTATCTTTTTTAAATTAAAGGCAGTACAATACTATTAACTTGACGTTCAGTATATAATGTACGCACAATGGCGACTATTTCGTTAAGCCCATTTCGCCTGTCGTAACAAAAGGAACAAGATTGGTACCTATTCGGTGACCAACGCAAAAGGGACGCAATTGACTGGAGTTGTTCGAGGACGCTGCAAGAGGTGAACTTGACTGAGAATTGAATAGCCCAGGTAGAGAGCTTGAGTAGCTTAAATCATGGGGGTTAGACTGGCTGAGTTTGATCTGGCTAATTGATAGAAGAGATTGGATAGTATTTCAATATACATATTGTAATTCGTGACGAAAAATGTAAAAATAAAAATATGCACTGCTTGGTGCATCGAATACATCTAAGTTAGCTCGATTTCGTTTTGACAAAATTTTATGCTACATTTAACAGAATAATTAAATCACTCGCTCAAATAACTACTATTAATAACTCAAGTATGAGTTTTCCTAATTAGCCAAATATTCATTGCTAGAAAGACTTCGATTTAAGACCTACGTTAGTCAATAGAAACGTTATTATTCCACATATAATAAATATTATGCAATACAGTAATGGATTTAAGGTAAGTTTTTGAAACCATAAAATGACGAACGCCAAGAACCAACTATTCACGTTCATATACAGTGTGTCCCAGGCACTCTGTCCACCTGAAATATCTTCGTCATTTTAAATAATACGCGAAAATATTTGAAATTAAAGTTATAGGGGTTAAAGCAATTAATAATATAGTAATAACAGTTTTTTTGCCCTACGCTTTTACATTCATCCTGAAACTTGCCGCAGCTGAAAATTACGAAGATATTTCAGGTTTACAGCGTTCGTGGGGCAAACAATATATGTATACCTACTATATTTCTTGTTCAAAGCAAGCTTTACAACCCACCAGCAAAATCTTCATACATCTCCCTTCGCAGCCAACCATCCATCGCATCGCACACCCATTGCTATCGCATGAAGCGAGGTAATTCTTAACAACCAATTGTTTACAAATTTCCAGCCCGAAGATGGGATAGATTATAGATCATGCTACCCGCATTCATCGAATGTGACAGTTAAATTAAAATTCAACACACCACGGCTGTCTCGGGCCATATTCTTGTCATTGTACTACGCTTCGACGGCAAGTTATTAGGCCAGTACACAGATAGGCAAGCAAATGTACCTGCGTAGAGTAATACGTACACAAAAAAAAAGAAGCAGCTGAGCGTGATACGAAACGCCGGCTAGGAAACGTAAATGTTCATTTACGTTTGCAATGGACACGTGAATACGTGTGCACAGATAGGGGAAGAAATGGACGTGGAACACCGACGGCGTAAAAAGAAGGGCAATAACGATCCACAGATTCGATACGCTGAATAAACTAATTAACGATCGAACGACGTCGGAAGTAATTAGTCGCGTATCCTATTCGCAACATAATTAAGCGCAGGCTAGAGCTCTGGTCCCTTTTGTGCGAATTAATTTGTATTTCCGCGCGACTCGGGATCGGCAAATAAACATCGCCAGAATGAATTTCGGCGTACGAATGTCGTTTCTTAATATAATAGTGGGCAGGCGAAATATTAAGTTAGATTTCATCAATTAATTGGTACAGACGACTTATTGGGGCTACTTCGGTTGCTGGGAGGAAAGAGGATGAAATTATTTGTAATTCTCCGGTAAAGTCAAGGTGGAAAAGTTGACTACATTGAACGTAATAACTGCAATTATAATTATTTTCCTTGTTATTTTCTTGGAAGAAAGAAGTGAATATTTATGTGACTTATTTATGCTAGAAACATCAGCAATGACTGTCTATGCAATCTTTATATTAATACATTGCGCTTTATCAGCATTTGCGAGAACCAGCATTCAACTATACTGGAGTTACTATACAGGAAGAAGTAACAATTTATTCACCTTTTTTCATTTTTAACCTACACGAGCAAAGGAGTTTATCGTTATAAAATGATTCGGTTAATAGATTAATACGTATTTGCGAGGCGGAGCAAAAAGAGAAGCGAATGTACTCGACTGCTTTACTACTTACACTTACTTAGCGTTGCGGAAATCGCACTTTAAACGGTCCAAGGTAGTAGTTGTCGATGGAAATGAGGGTAAAAGACGAAGTTATTTCTGCAGTTGTTAAGGAATATACTCGTTGAATAGCTCTCGAAAAATAAATCTTTAATTACCATGATATAGCAAGTTAGGTCTGCTGTTATAATGTGCGCCTTTAGTGACACATCCAAGATACAAAGAATCGCCTTATTTTACTTTTTTGTGAGCACAGACTGTAGTATCGTTCAAAGGTACAAAGTATTAAATAATACTAAAAGAAATGTTGACTATAATTCGTTACGTACTTTGCACAATGTTAAATGGCATTTTTCTAAACATCAACGGTTTGTAGTATTGTAAAAATTTCCAAATATATATATACTCAATTGGTGTCAGCCATTATTCATTATGGAAAAAATTAACAGTATTAAAAGAATAATTAAGTATAAGGATAATTTCCGAATGGGCAAGGAAAAGTTATCCAAAATGGGAGCTAAAGGGCGAACTCGGTTAAATATCTGAAAACTTCTTTTCGCAAGAAAGTTCATTGTATACAAACGGCCACACGATATGCCATTATATTGTTTGACCCACAATACTTATCGTGCCAATATTCGCGTGTGTGTTCAATGTTATCAGCCTCGATAACGGTCATTCCGTTTCAGGGCTTGCGTAGTTTTATCGTACAATAAGAACACTTTGATTTTGCAAAATGCAAGGGAGGTACACAGAACAGCTTTACCAGGAGGTAAAAATAAAAATGTGGCTAACTAAACTCAGAAATTTATATAAACTTCGCCAGTGCTAATTTGTAGACTGTGCGAATTGAATATTTTTTGTCCACTTTTGTAAATGTATTGTCTCTCATATTAGCTCACTTTTTTTCTAAATCTCTATTTAAAAATATTATGTGTATCCACTTTGCAGGGATTAATCTCGTATCAGAAATGATATATGTATAAGACAAATTTAATTCAATATTTTTTAATAATGAATGGTACTAAATTAACTCGAATATATGCAAGAGATCGCTAAACTGACTTAAATACAAAAAGGTTGACATTATTATTAGCATAAGGAAAATTAAAAGTAAGAACAAAATATCTTCCAGGTCCAACTATAATTCATCAGAGAAATAATCACTTACTCGTATAGTACTAAATAAGTGTTAATTGATTGTATTATGAAATTTATTCCAATACAATAATTACGCTTATAGGGATGCAGTTATACTATAGAAATGGAATGTGTAGATTGATAAGTTAGCGTGCAATGATGTAATCGGTGCAAATGTATGCCGGGCCTCAATAATGCGAAGCCATCACGATCTCCAGTCACTTCCGGTGAATCATCGGAAAACCACATAAAAAATGTGGTAACAATCAAGGGTAATACACGTATGCGTTCACATTGTTCCAACTACATACAATACCATATGGCTCATAAATCATATGGAACATTGTATAAAACGTAAAAAATAGATTTGATTACAAATGCATTTGGTACACTGAAATATTTGGGTTAGGTCAGAATGATTCAATCAACAATGTACAGTCTCGTGGGTTACGCTGTGTGAAGAAATTAAATAGAAAAAAATTCATTTTTTAATGTCAGATTGATTCTGCATGCCTAAGAAGACACACGTACGACCTTGTCTTATCTTAAATTATCTCAAAATTAAATAACTTTTATTATTTTTCCTGCCTTTCAACACAAACGTCGA
This sequence comes from Nomada ferruginata, assembly GCA_963583965.1. Classification (NCBI taxonomy): domain Eukaryota; kingdom Metazoa; phylum Arthropoda; class Insecta; order Hymenoptera; family Apidae; genus Nomada; species Nomada ferruginata. Next base: position 18,650,232 of record OY757213.1, read on the forward strand.
CGACAACGGAATAAATATTCGTGGAATATTGCCGGTAACGGGACGCGACAAGATGACTCGGGCGACACGAAACTTGGTTCAAAACTACAACTGAAATAAACTTTGCTTCGATAGAAATTCATCCGAACAATTATCTTCGGAATGAAATGGTGGGTACCAATTAAACGAGTTCCCCCGTTCTCCTGTGCTTGCAAAAACGACGCCGGTACCAATTAGCAAAGTCCATGCTCCAAGTGAATTTCATACTAGAATCCACGAGTCTGGATGCTTCACCAACTATGTCCTCTGTCTTCTGCCTCATAAACGATCCAAGTGCTTTGAACATGCCACTCGCTAATTTCTTCCTGCGGCACAATGCCTGCCTTTCGTGGACACGTCGAGAAATAAGCAACTTTTCTATAGCACGGTTCATTCGTGTCTATTATATTACTTGAAAAACGCATCCTCGATTTGTAGTACACCATGTAGCACCATGTTGTAGTACAATGTTTAGTAATTTTTATATTTTGTTGTATCGAATCTTTGCATTACAAGAGGGTCTCTCGCAATTTTGTCTACCCGCGTTATATCGAAATTACGTATGCTCTCAAAGCACCGAGGGCCTCTTGTATTTGGATTCTGCTTATTTCCGTGTGTGTCGTAATTCAAACATAAAATTGCAACGGGGGGGAAAATGTAGTGTCGCAATGGATAAATTGCCATGGTAAACACGAAATCATGATTAAGCGGATTTTTAATTTCAATGAAATCCGCTACAGAATTCAGTTTTATTGAATTTTGAGCATTTCATATTTTTACTTTCATCAACTGTCTCACTCCTTTTAAGTTTTATAATTGAGCAATTGTTTGCACACTAATCTGCACAGATGTTTTTCCTGGACGTAATTTTCAATCATCAGAGTGCAATAATAGTGAAATATATAAGATTCAGATATTCCGATGAATCGAAATTTAAAGCTATACTTGGAAACGATCGACCTTGGTGTAATCGTTGCTGTGGAATTCGTTGGGCCTGGGACACTTGTGCTGATTTTGCAAATTATTTAACACGATTAAATATTTAATCAGACAAAGTGTGTATATCTACTATGTTGCTCAATACAGTCGGATGATTTTAACGTTCAATGATTTATGAAAATGAGGCAAACAAAAAAAACGAAATATTTCCTCGATAAATGTAACAATTTTTATAACCTTCATAATATTACGAAAATTCGTGCAATATTTATCTGATTAAAATATTATCGACTGAACTGAAAATCGCTTTCAAATATTCCAAGTAGCAAGCAATTAAAATTTTATAACGTGAAACAATTTGTGAAACAGATATTTCTAATTTAAATCATCACCATGTGGACAGCCAATTACTCCATTTATAATACTACGTCTATATTAATATTTTCGTCCTTCGTACACTATTCCGAGGCGAATAATTCAAACCTTGTGTTAAAAGAATCTTTCTTCCTTCGAAAAGAATCGCGCAAAGAAAATTAAGTAACTGTTTCATGAAGTAAAGTATGGCCCGACCACGTTTTAAAAATGCAACGTTTCATAGAATGTAAAGCGCACTTTAATTTATACGACATATTAAGACGCAGCGTGCAAATTATACCGCAGTGGAAATAAAGCAGGCATATGCCAATTGGCAATATTCCCGCCCCATCTTTTACTAACGATGAGAAAGGAGAAACGAGTATCTGTTGTATACGGCCATGGCGCGAATAACTTTTCGCATAAAGCTGCATACAACAACCTCAGGCCGGCATGGTTCTTGATTTGCCAAGTTTTATAGTAAATTAAAGGCACTATTCCGGCACGAAAATGCTCGATATGAGAAAAGTTAAGTCCATTTATAAATACACACACGCCTATGTAGTATCAACTTGAATACATACTCCAGAAAGTAAAGGTTGAAAGTTGTAAGGCGCAGAAAATTCGTCATTCTTCTATACAAATAAGTCTATCTTCTTTTGATAGATTTTGATTGCATCATTATCTTCGTCTATATTTATTATCCAGAACATTTCTAGAAACTAATGGGAACACTATATATGTATGTACTCGTATTCGATAAATATGGCGTATCGAAGACGTCATTGGTAGGAAGGAAAACATGCCTTTCAACCGGCTCACAATGAACTTGTTTTGATATTTCGGGAAGTAAGCGATTTGTTCTGACCAAAGGTTTGCTTTTGGGCCTCGAGACAGTACGATTGTTATGATGATTCATACTTTGTACCCAAACCGGTTCGTTCTGTAAGTTATTGGTATATATTCCACGCGTCATATCTACCTTGAAACTCCATACCAAGATAGTCAAAGTGCGCACCGAAGATTTTAATATTGTCAGTTTTATAGTTTCGAACATTACTACCAACAAAAAAAAGAACCAAATAGAGAAAAAGGGAAATTGCGATCTAAAAATTGAACGTTCCGTACACGTAGAACAAACGTACTGATTAAGGAACGTGACTTTTCAAGCACCGTATACCCCTGTATATTTCGCCCCTGCACGTATACTCAGTACACGCATGCTCCTTTCGCAGCAGCATTTATTCAGCTGTCACGCGACAAGATCGCGAATATGACCTTAGCAATTCCCAAGGAATAAGGAACTCTGTCGGGTGTTACGGTTTTCTATGCACTTGCTCGTTCTTTCTAGAGGATAAGCGGATCGTTTGAAAGCGCGGAGTACGCGGAACGAAAAATCCCCAGTTTTTCGTCTGGCACGGGGTAGAGGAGAGAAACTAATTTCGGGGGGAATGTCGAAAGACAAACAACGATAACGATCGAACGTCGAACGTGACCGATCCATCTGTCAGTGTAATTGGTCTCGAACAAAATTGTCCCCGCATACACCCATACACTGTGCCAAACCTTTTGACTCCTTTTTCATCGAGGAAAAAAGGAGCCCGGCACTTCCGTTCGTTCGGATTTAAACGCATAGAACCGTGTATGTACTCACCGGGGAAGCTGTGCGTGGTTGCGACAAAACACGCCGCGACGAGTAGAACGACGCCAAGGGTTTTCATGCTCTCGTTTGTGCTGTTCGTTGAAAAAATACGCTCCGGTAAAGTCTCTACGACGATGATTCGATTAGTACTGACGGGTTCGGCCTCTTGCGAACGGGACTGTCACAGAACTCGCGAGGGGATCAAGGTCACTCGCTGAACCAGCTTACTGAAACTCGCTGACGCTTTGCGCTACGACTTTTGTCTCGCGCCAGTCTATATGTGACCATTCGCCCGCCGCTCGACCAATCGTCGCGAGCCTCGTCGTGGTCACGTGAGTTTCCGGTCACGTGATTTCACGGCGCGATTCTTGACTCACGGCGCAGTTTTTCCCGGTACATACTGCTAATCTCGTGCCGCGCGGCGTGGCTGCGACGTTCAACAAATTCACGCAGAATTATTAGTTACGACTTCTTTGGCAATGAATTTCGTATTGAATTACTTCTGGATAGATACATTGGTACAGTAATCGAATCGTCGGCACTGTGAATACGATGGACAGATTCATTCATTTTTCTTCCCACTGTATGCCCGTGGTGTAAGGCCGGCCGTACACCAAGGAGGCATGAAACACGCAACACGCAACATGCGACATGCGGTAAATACCGCGCTCATACTAATACCGCACAGAACCACTTAAAATGTATAGCTACTTCTTCTACCCTCGTACACCAGACATGCATGCTGCACATGTTGCGCGACACTACTGTGTGCGGGATTTTGTGCGAGCCTTGCCGCGGTATATACCGCGCGGTAGAGAAGACATTTTCAGTTTGTAGGAGATTTTACGTGGGGCTCTGGTTTGGCTCGGGCCATGATGGTTTGTATAAGACTACTTTTTGGGTATAATTAGTCTATAAAGATAATACTTGTATTTATTGCAAATACACGCTGATAATAAACGTTCTTCTGAGGGAATTGCTTCCCGATAGTGGGTATCCAGTTTTTCTATTCTCGGTCCTATAATTTCCACCAACACTTTAAAACTCTCCTGGCTCATTCTATAAAATTCTTTAAATTTTTCATGATTGAGTGTGAGCTGCTCCTGTGTAACTATTGCTGGGCTATGCCTTAAATTATCAAAGAATAGAGGATTAATCCAATATCTACGGATTCTATTTCCTCGTTCCCTACGTCGCAAATATTGCCAAGCGGCCACTACGTCTTCCTCGGACGATGACATTGTAGGAACTGTTTCAACATTTGCTGCACTGGTGTACGCGGTGTAGCAACATGAGACATTTACCGCATGTCGCATGCTGCGTGTTGCGTGTTTCATGCCTCCTTGGTGTACGGCCGGCCTTACGTCGATGACTAGTTACAGATGCATAGGAACGAGAATGGGAAACGATGAATGGTTTGGAAAAGACATAACAGTCGACCATAGCCGCGTTATTTGTTCTTGGAAATAGTACTTGTGCATCATACGTCTAGCCTTTATGGTGCACGCGCACCTGGACTGGAATAGAGCGGGGATTACTGTAACAATGGAATTCTATAGCTGCCATTTGAATTACAGGATTACTGTTTCCATGTACCGGGGTTAGATTAAGGTTTTATGTACATACGAGATCTGTCAGTGTTTCTTTGCATTCCACTTTCGGCTTTATTGTATCAGATCAATTATATTTGTTATACCCGATTTTAATTGAATTGAATTCTTGTGAAATATTACTTCCTTTGCTGTATTAAACTAGATGGAAATAAAATGCATCATTTATCTATGTCATGAATTGTATAGCAAGTATTTCTTTCGATAAGTACGCTTATATGCTGCCGCATTTTTTTTAATATATTTATGCAACTTAGATATTTAATGAAACTGTTATATTCAGTGAGTACCAGTAAGTTATTTTTTCACCATTCTTGCAGAACCAAATAAATTTCCTAGAAAGTACTGTCAAAGAATATAAAATGTAGCTTCCTATATTATCATTGTTGTAACTTAACTGATAGCGTTTTATTCAGAAGTCAGTCCTCTACGGTACTGGAGCAACTATTAGCCAGTGCGTAATCACAGTGTATGTCGCTGGTTGCATTAGAATGGAACGGCGCACGTAATTCATTTCACCGCTTCCGTCTTGAGATGATTTTAGAAAATTCAACAAGTGTGCTTGCATCGTGCTTCAATATGTCGGTAATTTATCAATTATTTCACGCCGTATTTGGGTCGGATTATATACAGTGTTCCCGATATTATCCGATAAATAACCTTGGCACACCGCTGGTGATAATTATTTCTATTTTCGTTAAAGAATATATGAACGGCGTCTCCTTTCGAGAAAACTGACAGCGTTGAATCACTTTAAGCGACAATCAGTTTCCCGTCGGTTCAAAGGCGAACTGTGTTCTTTTTGTTCCCTGTAGGCACGGCATATGTCGTGTTTCAAAGCTGTAGATTAATGAATACTGCATGTTCCTTAATTATCGCTTCATTATAAAGTAAAAAGAGATGTGGAAAAATTACAGTTCGACAACGACTGAGCATTTTTTTAAGATTAGTCGAAAATTTTCACGAAGAAATTGCATAAATTATTCAATAGTAATCGCCACAATATTTCTCCAAATATCGCCGAAGTACCTCATATGCCATAGATTTTCGCTAATCCCGCCACTTGGTTTAAATTACTGCTTGTAATATTCAACATAACACTGAAAATGGTGAAAACTTTTTGAAAACGATCAATTAAATCATCCATATTTCTAGACGGTATTTCTACAAATATTGACGAATAAAACGAGACGTAATACTACGTTAGTGTACAGGTGCAACTGATAATTTTATATGGCTGTAACAGAGGGATAACTGTACATGCAAATGCAGCGTATAATAATTACTTGCAATCGTCAAAGCAACTAATAGCACGCTTTTACCATCCTTTCTACCGAATCAGCTGCAAGTGTTACTCTAGGAATACTCTTGATATAGTGAGAAAATTTCATACGTTTAAAAGCATGCACGTATTGCTCTCAATTGAATAGAAAGAACATTGTTCAATCCTAGACGAAGAGTTTATCGATGGAGCCGCGTAGTTCGTTCTAATTAATGACACAATCCAATGGGTCAGTGATCTTTCGGGCGCACGTTAAGCGATTATACGGCTATGGAATACAAATGGAGGCTTTCTTAAAGCGCTTCTATGTGTTCGTGCGCTATAACGAGTTTAAAATATTTTAAGAATTGTTTAAATTATGTGAAAGATGTCACGAGTCACACTGTACATTAAACATGTCACGTTTCATATTGTGATAATTACTTAAAATACTTAAAGACCATTTTTTCGTTGCATACCATACATATACATATATGTACATATTGTGTATATCCCAGATTGTTAAGAAGACGCGTATATTAATCTGGAGCAATTGGTATAAATTGCCAATACGAAACGAATATAAAACTGAGAAAGGAAAACGTATGCGACTACACGTTGGAAAATAAAAATTGCGAGACAAAGTAGCACCACCAATCCTTTGATATCCTGTAATAACACGCGCACAATTTACGTCACCAGTTTCGTGGTGTTTCTCTGCAATGGTTCGTTGAAGGCATGAAACTCGAGTGTTGAATAAATCGAACGATCATCAGTTGGCGTAGATTTATTTCGTTGCGAAAACTAGGCGCCGGCGTTAATTCGGTGTCCCGTAAACAACGTGGCTTGCGTTCCAAATGTACGAGGATTTCCGGTGGTTTATCGAACACCATAAAGTCGCATGTTACGACAGGTTGCGCTGATATCATGATCTTGGCTAGCCGAATGACTTTCCCATATGGTCTTGCTTCTACGAAAGCGGTTTCGTTCATTTTTCTATTTCTTTTCGATGTATCTGTTCCATGCAAACATTTATCCAACGGTTTTATCAGTCGGACACTTTGCAGAAATGAAGTCGGGAAGATACGATTTTTTTGTACAGCTTGAATGATTATCTTAGGAATGACCAGACGATACTGATCGTGACATTATAATTACGTATTCATTTTTAACGGAGATGTGTTATGTTTGAGATTGTTGAGATGCTTCTGTGAAATACGGCTTTGCCGTGAATGATTTTAATAAAAACGCAATGCAATGTTAATTTATACTGCGTACCATTACGAGACTTGTAATCAGTATCTAGATACAAATTTCCAATATATTGCGCACTGTTGTGATATGAATTTTTTGTCCCTCTCCGTTACTATCCAAATTTTCGTTCATCTAATTTTTTTTCTTTCATACCTATCCACTGTATTATTACTTCGTTACATTATTTTAAACATATGAAGTGTGCACGTCAATGTTACAGAAATAACAATCACACCAACAGCAATTTTAATCAACAGCCAATAAAATAATTGGTATTTCAATTTACGGCAGTTAAGTGAAATTGATACTACTGTACCACAACTTGCAATGAAGCTCGAATAGACCTCTTCCATTTTATGTGCATGCACATAAGATCCACTTCTCTTTCATGAACAGAGTCGTTAACTCAAAGAACATCTGTGTATATAGTCCTTGTAAAGTTGGATTTCCTTATCCTTCGAATAATTGCGAGTGTAACGATATATACATACATATATGTACATACAAATAAGAGATAAACGTCTAACGGTCTTACAATCACGGTACTTGGTGGAATAAGGGAGGTTGGGGAACGAGTTTCGATGTTCAAGGTACATTTTCGCAGGATTAGTCTCGCTCCGGCTCGACGTTGAATTTATTCGCTTGACTCAAGACTTCCATTGAGATCCCTCTGTTCAACCAAATAGTTATACGCAATATCGTACATACATATGTATGCAGCTGTAGCACTTGTATTGTTCGTGAAATGTATAACGTTAACTCGATACGACCCGATTCAAGGCTTCTTCTAAAAGGAAACGCGATTATCTCATAAAAAGGAACATGAATGAATGTAAATGTATGTACGCATAACCACATACGAGGTAAGTAAAACCTATGTAGGTTACGAGCCAACGATGTAAATTTAATTCTCCAAAGATTTAATGAATTTTTATAAAGTTTTTCCCCTGTAAGAGGTATTAAAAAAATATTCATAATACTTTGATCAACAAGCAAAGTCTCTGGGTAAGACCTTTTTTTTCAAAGTGGAACTCAGTAGTTCCAAAGGGCGTGGAATCTGCGCTGTAGGTAATTGCTTTACGTTTATACAAACACATACATGAGATATATGAGATATTCACCTTGACGAGTATTTATACATGAAACCATGTTTCAAAAGACGGATTTCCACAATAAAGTTGTACAAAAATTGTGTAGAGAGATCACAGCAATGGGATTTTTTACCTTTATATTGTTGGACGTTTATAAAGGAAAAGCAGGTGCAAGATTGTCCTTGAACATGAAATTCAAGGTATGTATATATCTCTTCTTTTTACGAATGTTCTTCGATTCAAAAGTATAGTATACTGCTGCGATGTTTTATGCGCATAATTTATATACACCCTGTATATAAAAGAAGTGTCTCGAGAACGTAATCTTACAACAACATTTGTTTCCTTATTAAAAATCAGGATATTTATGGCACTCGTAGACGGTGCAAGGTATATTTGAAGAATTCGTTGAACAGATATTCCGCAGATAATGTGTCGACAGGCTGCTCCTCATTATCGGTTAATGGTGCAATGACAATAAGTGTGCTTTTCACAGACTGGTACCAGCGCAATTATACGACGCAAATGTTGAGTCATCACAGGTAGAAATATCGCACTTATTTTAATCGCACATACACATATATTTTCTCCTTGGTCATATACGGTCTACCTGCAAGTGGTGACGTGTCCAGAGGATTCGATACTTCAACAACGTGATTTGCACACGGAAAAGAGCGATACAATGCAACGTAAAAGTTTCAACAAGTTTCTTTTGACCTGTGGTTAGCTTTTATTTCTCTTTAGAGTCATGCAAGTGCCGGAGATAATTGAATATCAAGAATTTCCTTATAGATTAATCGAGACTAAAGATTATTTTTAACAGTTCAAGAATTATTATTCTTATCATTTAAATAATACCAGGTGCATCAAAAAATGAATATTGTTGCTACAACGTTGGGTAACTTTATTTTATAAAAATTGAGGACGGCCAATAGGGGTGCAATAATACTTTCGGTTGCGTAGATATTGAGATTCTTTAATTTACAATGATCAGTGCATTGAAACATCTTGGTATAACATTTTCAGGTTTCTATTATTAATGGATATATTAACTGAGACACTAACTTAAAAGTAAGATAATTTCTTTTATATCGCCCACTGAGGAGACTATTTTGATAAAATATTGCCGCCTTGTTTACATTAAAATGAAGATGAATATCTCTTTGAACAACATGTAGTTGTGCCACTTATTAATTTACAATAACACATATAACAAATATGCGTGCTCTTTACTCGGGCTAAGTATACACTGATATTTTATTTTTTTGCGTTTTTATCACGTAGACGTGACCGATCCACTTTTGCTCATCCGATAGATGCTAATTTGGAAAAGTATTTTTCAATCTGTACTCACTATGTCGACGACAATGGGTTGCTTGGTAACACGTACATTCTACGCTATTGAATAACTTATATAACAATTCCTGCATACTACTAGCGAAAAATAGTTGTTAAACTGGTATCAGATTATTCTTAGATCTGTGGAAGCAACATCGTTTACTGTATATTCTATTTGATAGACATATAATGATTTACAGATTCCGTTATATTTACTATTCTTTTTATTTCAAGAACAGTTGAGTCATCTTTATATTTGTGACGTAACATTTAAACGTTGCTATTGTTATATAAAGTATATAAAATACGTATGAAAATTATAAAAATACAAATTGAATCGTACAACCTTACACCTGCTTGGTGTACCTTTTCGGGAGTCGGCTATCGTTCACGTTTTACGTAGAACTGACTGGGTCTTTAAAATTACCTAGGCGAAGATATTCAGACGTCACAATCTGTGTTAAGGTCAGACGAGCGAAAAGTGGAACAAATATTCCTTCGTCATTCTTCAAGCCCTATACGTATACACGAAGATATCTGCAAACTACCGCCTCTTCGACCCATTAAAAGAAAAAAAGATAATATACGATATACATATAATAGTCAAAAGTATCTGGTCTTACAAAGGACGCGTTTTTAAATTCCATCATTTCCCACGAAACGATTGTCTAACATGCGTAGCGAAAAACAGAAAAAATAAATTTCTATACAAGGATTAGAATTCAGGCTTTACCCAGTGACCCGCCCGTGACTACCGGAGCCAGGCACAGTTTATAGATTACCTGGGGAACGCAGAACCCGTTGCTATAGCTAGAACGCCGTTTTCCACCTGTGTGCCACCTTCCGTCAGCTCGCAGGAACTTCTTATGGTCCGCATCAAACGCTTGGAGTCGATCACGCTCAGTCACACGGTGAACTTCCCCTGTCCTCGCGGAAAGGACCATCCTAAAATGGAAAAACTCTCGATCTGGAGCATACCTGAAAACACTCGACGAAGATCTCACTCTTCTGGCGGATGAACCTGATAAAAAATTCTCCCCTAGAAACTGTCTATCTATATCATCATCCCACTTAAAGAAAGAGAGGAAGAAGGAAAAGAAAAACGATTCCATCTAAACGGGACCAACGTGAAGTAAAGAAGTTTCGAGGACACGAGAGAGGACAAAGGGGATGTCTGAATGGGTGGTGCCTGCTCGTGTCGAGGTCGCGACAGCCAGGTGAACGCTGGCTCCATTCTTGATCGTGTTATCAGTCATGCGAGCGACGAAGACCAATGTCTATTGTATCGTCTAGCAAATTATAAGAAAGGCGGCGAGCTGATCGACTCGTACAATCTAGGTGGCCAAGCGGAGGTGGAGAAGTTGATCAGAGAACAGTTTGGGATCCTGATGTACGCGGATGGCAAGGGCCAGGTGATCAATCGTGCAGAGTACCTGCGTTGGAAATTCCGAGATTCGGAGCAGGTCGTGCTACCGATAGAGGCTTCTTTATCGCAGTTCGATCCTTTGGCCCAGTGGAACGATCACGAGGCATGCTGGCAGATGCAATATAGAGGATCTTTAGGAGAGACTCTGCTACATGTGCTGATTATATGCGATACCAGGATGCATACACGTGTGGCGCGTATCCTGCTGAAATGTTTTCCACGATTGGCCATCGACGTTGTCGAGGGTGAGGAATATCTGGGAGCGAGTGCACTTCATCTAGCGATCGCGTACAACAATAATGAACTGGTCCAAGATCTGGTGGAGGCGGGCGCGATCATTTCACAGAGGGCGACAGGCAGCTTTTTCCTGCCCAGGGACCAGCAACGAATGAATCCAGCCAAGAATACGGATTACGAGGGATTAGCCTATCTGGGGGAGTATCCTCTGGCCTGGGCCGCGTGCTGTGCGAACGAGAGCGTTTACAACTTATTGCTGGATTCTGGCGCGGACCCCGACGAGCAGGACTCATTTGGGAACATGATACTGCATATGGTGGTTGTTTGCGACAAATTGGTAGGTATTTGAGAATTTCATATTTTCATGGCACCGCCGTTGGATTTTAGTAATAATAGTAACAGCAATTTTTTTTAATTCTATGCCATGCTAGGCGAAAAGTGAAAGCGGCAAGGAAATTAGAGTAGAAAGGGACGATGAAAGTATGGCACGTGTAAGGGAGAAAACTTGTCCGGTGCATACGTACGGTATAACTAATTCTTGATTTGATCATTGAAATTGTGAATTTATTTTCGCGAACTGTTGAAAGTTACGTTCTTCTTGACGTATGCAAATCATTAATGTAGAAATGGAAGGAATTGTAGATCGACCAACCGAAGTTCTATCGCCCGATTGTTAAAAACTCTGGATAACTGTTTTATGCAGATGAGGAATATTTAAATTAGATTTTTTTTCGAGGACAAAATCTTGCATAAAGTTATACCATTCTATAATGAATTTTCGTTTTACTTTTATTCGAACACAGATTTTCCCTTCGATTCGTAACTTTCACTAGCATTTGGTATTGCCTAGTCGAATAATTGTTATTTTACGATTTGAAAGAAACGTTATTGTTCATACCAATGTAGCAATTAGAGTAAAACTTGCGTAATGAGTAATATTCACGTGAAATTGTTGTTCTTGTGTAAATATAAGGTCAATTATCAAAATAATAATTTGTTTCAACAAGATTCGACTTATGACTGTCAGTATTTCTCTACTTTGTTTACTGATATATTTTTCGAATGATGATAAAAGGATAATGAAAGCAAGTTTAGTAAAATGTTAGATTATAAGTGCAATCAATAGAACTGGTTCTGAATAAGATACAGATGTTTGCTAAGAAAAAGATAGTGCACAGCTTATTTTATTCTGAATCTTGTAGGAAAATCCAGATGGAAAGTAGTGCCCGTTTTGTTTCCATTGAATCAGTATTGCGCAGGACAATATAAAATTTGCAGCATACATAATAATGTTCACTGCACGCTTGAATGAGTTATTGAATGAATAACTCTTTTTGTTCCTATACATGAAATAAATGAAAAATTCGTACAAACAATCGGCGGGAACACCCTCCGCGCTTATATTAAGAAAAAAAAGGAAACAAAAAAATGAAAGAACGGTAAAATATCCTTTGAAGCAAAACAAACGAATGTCCCAAATGGTCGATTTTTCCCCGACCATCGAGAGATTTCCGCTAAATCGAGTACAAAAGCTTGGCTGTATAACGCAGGACATGTTCGGATATGCCCTACGTCATCCGAAGCTTCCTGCTCGCAATGGAATCGCGAATGCCGCCGGACTGACCCCATTGACCCTCGCCTGCCAGCTAGGTCGTGCAGAGGTCTTTCGGGAGATGTTGGAACTGTCTGCACGAGAATTCTGGCGCTACAGTAATATCACCTGCTCGGCGTACCCCCTGAATGCACTCGACACGCTGTTACCCGACGGCAGAACAAGTACGTCGTAATGCTAATCGAATTACACGCCTTCGAGAATCGTCGTCCGGGGTTCGTCGTTCACAGGCCACGCCAAAGTGCCCACTCACCTTGTGACGTACCTTCGTATAATTGTCAGGACTCAAGGCCGAATTATCCTTAGATATATTGTAGATTGCAGACGGTCCTCCTTTTCGGTTGGAAAAATAGTCACGATAATAACGTGCAATTGTCCCTAGCGTTTTCTGAATTCCGTTCGGCGACACTCGACTGATTTAATCGCGATAAACGCTGGGTTTTTAATATTAATGGTATTATAAAGTAACAATAACATCGCTAGGTATTAGTATAGTTTTAATGTGATTTAGTCGACTCGTAGTTTCCCACCTACGCTGTCAAATAATATACAAATATTTGCTAATATTTCATAGCCGCCTCGAAAACAGCTGCCGAAATATTACCATAATTTCTTGCCTCCTTATCCCGGTAGTAGGATTTTTTCAGTAATTCAATTTATTGTTACACCGCTCCACTGCCGTCATGTATACACCTAAAAGCAACGCTTCGAATCGACGTCAGGGAAAGATATGTGTCCCAACCATTTTTCAAATATCACTGGAACGAGTGGGCACGATCCGAGAACAGTCACCGCAATCAAACTTTTCATACATACACACCCGAGCAACCAGCAATCATATTCTTCTTACCGTATTGAACGCCGGTACAATCGCCCCGTCCTTTAATTTCCATGAAATTCGTCCTCGATAGAGAGACACAGCTCTCGCAGACATGTCCCGTCGCCTTGCCGCGATCTGCATTTAAAGAGCCTGGCAATCGAACGTCTGCCAAATTGTATCGAAGTTTCCTGCAGGCCTCTCGAGCCCCTACACCCCACCGACTCACCCTCAACTCGTGTAAAGTGGATGTATCCACGATCGACGAGTTTTCTAGACGTTTACGTGATTCATGGACGGCGTGGGACAGGGAACCGCGCATACAGATGCACAGAGGGAGAACAAGGATGCCCTTAGAAGATTGTGCAACGACGGAAAGCCCGCTCCAACCTTGCGGAAGGGTTGCCGAGGGGTAAGAAGGAAGACAAGGGAAAGCGGGTCGTTGCAGGATGCAATTACGGCCATTTAACGAAGTTTCGAGATTAGCCGCGGACGCGGAGTTGGGTGCTCGCGTTTCATTTAGTTTCGGAATCCATTATCCTTTCGCCCCCCCCCCCCATCGTTCCCTGTTCCATCGTTTTCTGGCCATGCCCGTCTTTGCCACCGCGGCGCGGCGTGAATGTCGTCCGATGGGTTCGCCGATAGCCGAGTCGAGGTGAACCCGGTTGACGGGGGTTGAAGTTGAGTGAAAGTGAGGCGAAGAGGCTGAACGCGGTGTAGGTATATCAGCGGGTTGAACTTTCGGCTTGCAACCCCTTCTATGGGTACGTTTAATTACTCTAAGCCAAGGCCAGCCAGACGGGGTCCGTCAGTTGGTTGGAGGACCGCCACGTCTGCCTAATCGAAGTTCAGGCTCGGCTATCTTCGTTTTCTCTCCCTTCGGATCTATGTTTCTTCCGCGTTTCTGGAGAAACTTTCTATTTGCTGGACCACTGTGGTTTTTGCCACTGTGAGGCAAAACGCGAATTTAGGAGTGCAAAAGTCCTTCTTTATCAAATACTTTTGATATCCGCCTGTGTCCGCACTAATTTTTATACATATGTAGAAGTTATTTTTAGTAAACTTCTTTATCAATACACACAGAAAACTGGTCAGGATAATGAGACTTCTATTTTCTTGTATTTCTAACTATTTTATTAATATAAAACATCGTCGCACGATACTCTCTAAACAATAATCTCTTCGGCTTCGCAAGCACTTCTATTCTCTTTCAGATTTCAAACTGTTCTACTCTCTTTCACTTCCCCAACTATTCTGCTCTCTTTCACCTCCCCAACTATTCTGCCTCGCGCACGCATCAGCCACTCCATATATTCTTTCACTCACAGTTTCCCTTTCATTCTATCTCTCATTTGCTCTCACTCATTTAGGACTCACACCGACACACACACCCTTGCCACGTGTCACAGTTCGACCACGGGTCACCATGCACCAAACACTCCACGTGCATTCCCCGAAACCATTCACTCTTTCCTCGAGCTAAACATTCACTCGATCCACGTTCGACGTATCTACTAACACTCTTCATTCACACCATGCTTATCTTACAACTGCCTCGACAAACCTTGAGACCCTACTATAAACCAAAGGCGCCAACAAACCTGGCCCTATCCGCTAATATACATATCCTAAAATCTATCAATACCACACATATGCACATTAAGAAAGGGATGTATAGTTTATGTCTCACAAAATGCGGCTGCATAGTTCGATGCCGAGAACGTTCGCGATCGACCTACGGTACACTCCCGGTGATCGGGCCCCGCTATTTTTATTCACATGAAAACAATTGACTAGAAGAACAATGATTGACATATTCCGTCTATATTTACTTTTTGTTACGTTTGTCATTGTTTAAGCAGCATTTCTCTTACAAATTTTACTTTCTATCCATAATAAATTTTTGTGTACTGGATTCCGCACGTCTTTCCCTGTAGGATGTATAGTTTGTGCGTTATTGATACATTTATATGTTCATTTCTGTTCAGTAACTACCTGGAAGTGATAACTGATACATGTTGTCGGGTTAAGCGAAAAACAATGGGTTTGAGAAATGAAAATGTCGTTTTTAGCTCCTACGGACATTTCTGTTGACATTGAATATTGGAAATAGCGTCAATGGCCTACTCCGTGTTTCGTTTTTCGGCTTTTGCACTTCTAAATTGGCGTTTTACTCCAGTGTGCGGCGCCTGGGAAAAGGAAAAGTGGTGGAGGCAACATCGATCACGTTTTCTTTTTCGGCAGACGTCGTATTAGAATTTGATTATATCGAAATGTTTAGCAGTTTAAAATCATTTTGGGCGTTGGTTCGTGAAGATATGATTGCTTAGCTAATTAATATTTCTTTTGGATAAATGATTCCTTATTTAATTACCTTCGCGAATAATTAACTGCCTCTCGATTTGCTATATGGTCGAAACCAAAAGTGACAAAAAAAAAACTGTAATTGACCGGTATAGAATTATTATTATTCCGAATGAACTCAGGTATGCTTTGATGCTGCGATTCGTCGGGTCATACGAGTTGCAGCTCGAATATCCACGAGGCAACAATCGAGTCAGTCGTGCGTGGGTACATACATATTTCGCATTGGGAATAAGCTGCACAGCAAGCTTCGACACCAGTTTTATTACTGTCCTTCTTCGCAAAAGGCAGAAGGTGGAATAGTGGTGGTGGAAGGGATAACTAAATATAATAAATTGATGAAATTTCTGACGCCCCTTTGTCGTCACCGAATGGCCCGACATGAAAATCCATCGAGCGTGTGCGTTTACGAGGGCAGAGGTTTCCTGATATAATCTGCTGCTCTATTACATCACCAGCGATCGACTTTTGATGTTCTCTGATGGAATTAAGCTCGGAAAGATAGCTTAAATCGATTACTGGGGCACGGTCGACCGCCTCTGCTAAAACGTTGATAATTATCCGGGCGCAGCACTTAGGAATGATTATCAGCGATAGCGGTGTAATCGAGTCGTTATTCAAGTTCGGTTCATCGTCCGTTTTTGCTGGGCTGGCCATTCGTTCAGCAGCCGATCTTAGAGGTGACCATCGGCTAGAAGGGAATAGAGGAAGGGAGAAAGCTTAGACAGTACGTCGAGGGAAAACTTCTCGAAGGTCTGTGCAGGAGTTAGATATAATTACGAGTTGCGGTAACGACCATGTACAATGGAACAAGTTCGTCGTATGTGCGAACTTCAGTTTCCCAGTGCGACAGTCTGTTGGTGTATCGTGGAAAATTGTAGAGGAGATGAATGGAACTGCTGCATGTTGTTTCAATATGGTGTAAATTTTGGTTTCTATTTGTGCTTGATAATTATATTTTGTACATACATATTTTTTCATGGCTTTGTTACGTGTAAATCGTGAGAGAAGTTCAAATGTATTGAACGAGTCTGCATTGCTAGGACCTGGCGCTCATGCGTAAACTTGGCATCACGAATATGGAGGTAACTGGAATTCGGGTCTCTTTGGAAGAAATGCCATGATGGTGACAGAGATTCAGGGCCTGGGACCTGAGGATTTCCTGGTCTCACAATCAGTCGTACTATCGCG
The DNA here is from genome assembly GCA_963583965.1 of Nomada ferruginata. Classification (NCBI taxonomy): domain Eukaryota; kingdom Metazoa; phylum Arthropoda; class Insecta; order Hymenoptera; family Apidae; genus Nomada; species Nomada ferruginata. The sequence goes on from OY757213.1 coordinate 18,667,386, forward strand.
TGCTCACAGAAACACATAGATACGCGGTAGTATCAAAATCATGAGTTCAATTGACTCGCGATCCACAAATTCGTTTGGTCATGAATATCGAACTCTCTGATCTTATGCGCCCTCCGGTCTGCAATTAATTTTTATCGAATTTGTAGTAGGTACATTATTTTGGTGTCCATATATACATTCGTTCGTTTTTGTAGCCTCGATCTGTTTCTTCTGAGCGTTCGAAATACAATTGAAATAGCTCGATGCATTATCATCGCTGTATTGAATTGTAAGACTACTTTTCGGGTATAATTAGTCTATCAGGTCTAGTAATAATTAATGTCGTTTTCCAATACATTTTTAAAACTAATTTATTTAAACAAAATAAAACAATTTAATCAACGATATAGTCGCCGTTGTTTTCAACTACTTGTGCCCAACGCTCAGGTAGCATCTTAATCCCTCTATTGTAAAATTCTTGTGATTTTGATTCAACAAATTCGGACAAGGCGTTTTTGAGGCACTCTTCATTATTGAAATGTTTTCCAAGAAGAAAATTTTGCAAGGAACGAAACAAATGATAATCGGATGGGGCAATATCTGGAGAATAGGCAGGTTGTGGGAGAACTTCCCATCCCAACTGGCGTAGTTTTTCCGTCGTGATTCTTGCAGTATGCGGTCGTGCGTTATCGTGATGAAGAATTACGCCCTTCCGATTAATCAGCGCGGGTTCTTTTTCTCTCAAAGATCGGTCTAACCTTTCCAATTGTAACATAAAGCACCCATTTTTCATCTCCGGTAACAATTTGCTTTAAAAACGGCAATCGGTTTTGACGAGAGAGGAGCGAACTGCAGATTGTGACTCTTTGATTGCGGTTGTTTTCGGTTAATTCATGTGGAATCCACTTTCCAAACTTTTGGACCTTACCAAGTGACCGCAATTGATTGCAAATAGTTTTTTGCGAACAGTTTAAAGCTGTCGGCAAGCAGGATTCTAAACGAACACTAAAAAACGACACTAATTATTACTAGACCTGATATAACGATGATACTCGTATTTATTCTAAATACACGATGCTAATACAATGTTCTACGGATCGCTATCCGTACGCTCTCGACGCTGGATTCCCATAGAATGCCCCGACGCTGCATCATGGGCGCCCAAAGGGCGGGCTCGTCGGACCCACGACGTAGTACCTTCAAGGGCCTGCTTTACGGCACCCCCAAATGTGTACCGTTCCCGCTCGCATATCGGCCTCTCGGTGACATTTCCCAGATGGGCATGCTAGGCGCTCCGAACCCTCGGATTTTCTTACAGAATATAACGTCGATCGAATAGCGTGTACACATAACTGATTTAAAGTTTTCATCATGCACGCGAATGTGACTGATAATATTAATACGCACGTATTACCCGCAAGCCGCTAAATATTTGATCATTCGACATCGATGGTCGAAGCACGATATTATTTCGACGAATTACCGCGATTAATTCGTTCGTTTTTTGGGTAGTTCTGGTCATCGATTCGAACGGTATCGAAGACGGAATCGAATGGAAAGTTTCGGGGCGATTCGATGGGAACGCGGATATTCGTTGCAATTTTGCTTCCACATCTGAAATTCAATTTCCAAGCCAAAAGCTGTCGGGGGAAGTTCCCATCAATGCTGTCGCTGTACCTGAGAGCGAATATGAGAAGAATGGAGATTGACAAGAGGCGCGGCGAGCGTTAAAGCGTTTCCTTGAAAATATCCAGCGAAGCTACGAACTCTCTGACGCTTTAAGCCACCGTGAAAGCAGCTTTGTCTGGGTCCGCGACTGATTAAAGGGTGTGACAAGGTGTACGGCCGATCGGAGACACACTCATTTTGATGAAACTTTGTACGTACCTCGAGAACCGATAAATATTGCGAACGTATTTTAGTCATTCAGACGCGTGCTCTTTTTTTGCGACTCAGAAATTTGTACGTAGAGTATGCGATTAGCTTTTAAAAGCCAATGCTGAAAATGGGCGAACCTTGAAAGTCGTTAGGATTGAAAAGTTCTTTGATAATGCGATTCTACACGTTCAAAGGGATCAGAAATGAATGGCCATTTATCCGGAAGGGGATGGGAATGCTGTGAAAAATACGATCAAGTACAGTAACATGTCCATGATTATATCTCATTTAATTGTAACTGCTCATTTTTGTTCTCATTTTCTTGATATGGTGGTAAAACAATCATTTAGATAAACGTGACGAGAATTATTTATCAACTTTGTAGTGGCTCATTTAATAAAAACAAAAACATCAAAAAATAATTGGAAATAAAAGAAATCTTTTAGTGAACAGAACTCAATAGAAATTGTATAATAATAGCAATATAGTACCACTCTAGCAAGTTTGCTTAACCATCGTTGACTTGCAAGAACTGCCTCATCAAACAACGAAAGCATTATTCCATTCGCAACAAGATATCAACAAAGAGATCTTACGAAGCAGCCCGATATTGCTCTATCAATATCATTGATCGATACGTAAAGTCGAGCTACACAAAACGCATAGAATGGAGAGCGGAAGATTTGGCGAGTCGACAACTATTGAACAACGGCCAATGAACTTTTAACCGTGCCATCCGTATTGATTATCGAATTTTGTTCAGGTGACTTAGCCGTGAAATATTAAGCGCTCGTCGTCTCTAACTTTTGCAAAGTTTTGAGAGTGCATCGATCGGATTTATTTCGCCTGAGCGAAATGCAACGTCAAATTCTTCCAGCTATGTACTGTGTCGTAGTCATGATCTTATCTCCTTCACGTCGCATCGATTTCGTTTACTGCCTGTATACAATTAGGAAAGCTGAAAATATTACAGACGTGTATCTTTTTGTCGTTATAGGTTGCAATATTTCTACGATACCCCTTTCTTAGTAGCTTTGAATCGAATTCTGATAATCGAAACAAGTTTCATTCCATAAATCTGAATGATTTAAACTCACTCCCGACTTCAAATACAATGCAATGCGTGCAACGTGGAATTTCCTATATTCCGAGTTAACTTGCGCCTAATTTTTAAAAACTCTTTTCCAAAACTTTGACCGCCTTTTCGTAATTTAATCGCGACTCATAATCAGTCATCAACGTATCAGCGAATCACCGGTAAACAAATTCGACGTTTCAAAAACAGAATCCTAAAAAGAAAAATTCGCTCCTTAACACTAGGTTTACGGACAAGTTTGAACCCTTATTTTTACTGACTTCCCTTCGATTAACAATTGCCAATAAAAATGCGAGTTTCCTTTAAAAAATAATTCAATTAATTTCGAAGTGAAATATAATTAATTTGATTACATAATATTAATAGATCTTTATTAATCTTTGTATTTCAAATTCTGAAATGCGTCAAATTGACGGGTTCCGTAAACCTAGTGTTAAACAGTTAACACAGTTCGATGCGAAGAACATTATCCATCCTTGTAGTACAGCTATTACAGCAGCGGCGTTCACTACTGAATGTCGTTCGTAGGCTCAGCGCGAAAATGCAAATCGTTCATCGAACAAACATTAGCTAGTTTTCGGTGTTAGAACGTGACAACGTCGAATGACAGATTAACGATTCGGTGGAATCCTTTCACGGTCCACGGCAGCGGGAAGGCAGCGTGAACTTTTATCTTTGCATGCAAGAAAGTTCGGCACCGCACGTGGCGCTGTTACAGAAAAAGCCACCATGCATCGTTTCCGCTTCCACCACTGTGGCGAAATTTGTGCGTCTAATATATATGGCTGGTAATGTAAAACCCATAATTATCGCGGCGTAGAGAGAACCCTAAAGTGATGTTCCATTAACCGCAAATGGTCCTCTCCGAATTTCTATTTCAGACTGGAACTCCGCGCTATTTATCATTCTGAACGGTACGAAGGAGGAGCACTTGGACATGCTGGACGGTGGTATTATTCAGCGATTACTCGAGGAAAAATGGAAGACCTTCGCTCGGGTAAGTGCGTCCACGTGACGATATTCTCGCTAGCACCTCCTTTCCGGGCATTTTTCACTGATTCAAGCTAGACCAGTTCTCCACAGCTTGGGGACGCAATGGTATCCATTAAACAGTTCCGCTTGAAACTTCGCGACAGTTGCTCGTTTAAGGAACGTAATTGATATATCGCTATGTTACATGGCTGGTAGATGGGTAATATCTTTTCTCTTGGATAGATTTAAGGGGCATACTATGGTAAAATGTTTTATCTCATAAGATTATTGTAAGTTATTAGCGAATTCGAAGATGTCGATGGTGTCGTTTCTGAGTCGCATCTATGGTAAAATCCTTGCATTTTTTTAAATTAATAGGAATTTGTCTGAATATTCTAGAAAAGTATATCCAATTGTTCCTGAAAAATTCATATGTCTCGCGCCACTTGGCTATAGGCAACCCTGGAAACGCTTGAATAATTTTTTTTTCACGAATTCCCGATTTATCTGATAGTGATTAGCTTCTCCAAACGAACGTACGCATAATATCAGAATTAGGTCGAACAGTCTCGTATTGATACGAGGTTTTCTTTCTTCAATGATAAGCTTTCTTCGCTATACCCGATGTAATGTGCAATATAAAGGGTGTTTTTTCAGCTTAGATAGAACTTTCGATAGGGATAACTGTCAATACAAGCTGTCCTTCTGACTGCTCTTGTTGATATTTATGTTCAGTATAGTCTGGCAAATCATCATGAATAGACTCACGCTTGAACAACGCTACCAAATTATCCTTTACTTTGAAAATCAGTCGTCGATTCGCGCAACTTATAGACGACTCCGTGAATTTTATGGCATACACAATCGTCTATCTGAGCAACTCATCCGTCGAACAGTGGATAGATTTCGTACCACATACTCTCTAAATGATGCAATAACTCCAACACGACAAAGGAATGTGCGCACTGAAGAGAATATTGCCGCTGTAAATGAAAGTGTGGAAGAAGATCCAAATTTATCGATTCGTCAATCGGCGACTGCGCGAATCGACGACTGATTTTCAAAGTAAATTTGGATAATTTGGTAGCGTTGTTCAAGCGTGAGTCTATTCGTGATGATTTGCCAGACTATACTGAACATAAATATCAACAATAGCAGTCGGAAGGACAGCTTGTATTGACAGTTATCCCTATCGAAAGTTCTATCTAAGCTGAAAAAACACCCTTTAGAAGTTATTCGTATCATTATTATCTCTGTATAATTTTCAACCTATTTCATTCACTCAGTGCCAAATTCTCAATCGAACGTCAATCTATAATGATAATCAGACATGCCGATCATGCAGACATGCGGAAATTTTGAAGTCTCGCATGCGTGTGCATTTCAAATTATTCCAGTGATTATAGAGTGACGTCGAGTAGACTTGGAGTGACTTGGAAACGATTGTCATTCGCGTGCTCGACGACCGGACGATCGAGTGGCAATGACAGGGTTTTCCAGGTACGTTGAATACGCGACCGATTTATTTCGATCTGCAGAAGCACGCGGCGTTCGCGATGATATCGATAATCCCTGACTGATCTTGGGGAACGACGATGGCTCGTCGACGTCGGACTGATTGCGGTCATAATCACGTGTCCAATGGCCCTTCGTGTCTCGAAAGGGTTAATGAACGGACGTTTCCAAATCGCTCGTACATTTATTTCGTATTCGGGTGACAATGCTTTTCAAGTTCGAGATTCGCCCTAATCGTGGTTCCTGTGATCAGTGATCATTATGACTGCCACTATGAACGTGTTCTCGGTTTTTTCATACGTTTTTTCTTATCTTTTTAATGCAATTATGAATGCGGTTGGAAGCTTTGGTATATTTAATGTTATAAGTTGTAAGTCATCGTTCAACTGCACGTTTTAGCTTCTGTCTAAGAAACGAATCTCGATTTTATTTATTATTTATATGTATTAAGATATATGTATAGTTACTGAATTACAAAAGTTGAACATTATTGTTTAGCGAAACGTTCAGATTGTTACGTTGTTTAAAAGTAAGATACTGGTTGTTTGCTGATTATTGCTCGTAGTCTTTGCTGTAATTGCTAGGGCGAGTCTTGTTAAATAGTGAAGTTCTGGAAGGAAGGTTGAGATTTGAAACTTTATCTGTGAGCCATTTCTTTCATTTAATTTGTAGTACAACTTATATTGCCTCGTCCTGTGCGCGCATTGCTGTATTTAATTGCAGCTGTAATTTAATATGCACAAGAAGCTAAGTATTTTCAGAAGTTTGATAACACGAAATTGGTTTGAGTTACAGCGGGGTTAAAATTGAAAAAATATCTATTATATGTGGAGCAATTAAAGTATATTACAAAAGGAATTTTAATATATTATATAATACGTTCTGATGATATAGATTATTTTCTGTAACATGCAAATGAAGTATACGCGGTCTGCAGTATTTACTTTGAGCATCGTGCTTGTTACGCAATACGATGAAATAACAATGAATAATATATTATCCTTATCCTTATGCTATACATAAATAAGTAAGTACGTACATAGAACAAGTCTCGCTGACTCTATTGCATAACATTTTTCCACGTAGCCTATTCATGGAACCCATATTACATATCTTTTTCGTCCCCGTAAGAAAAGAACTATGTATCGATAGAAAATGCATATTTCAAACAGCTCTTAAACAAATGGAGCAAGCAACGTTGAATGAAAGTTTACTTCTTCATCCACGAATATATCAATCATTTTATACGTTTATACCTACTCATTTTCACAGCCATTGTCAATTTCTTTCTGCTAGTTTCAGTGCTACGCGAAAGAACTTTTAATTGGAATATACAAAACGTTATCAGACCGTGAATGCGTAGATTCTTACAAAATATTTGATATTTGAACAAAGTCACATTTTCCGCGTCGACGATTAAAGGAATTACACCGTAACCATCGACTCGTGTATTATTTCGACAATTGTTTTCGCTGAAAAGGTTATATAATATTTTTCCAGTTAATAAGTGTACCGAAAATTTAATCCCTGAAAATTTCGAGATATGTTTCCAAGATTTCTAAGCTGATTGTAAATTTCCCTTTTCTAAAACAAACAAAGAACGAAGTTAATCGTCTCGTAGTCAAGAGTACACGAGAGACTTGTAAGGAGTTAATGCAACATTCTGTATTAGTCTGGTAGAACATTATAATGGTTACGGCATCCATGACATATTCCACTTATAGTGCTAATCGCGACCACGTTTAAACCGCATACAAGCATTAAATGGCCAATTATGCTATGATATTGTACACAGACATTAGCTTGGTTGTAGTGTAATTAATCACGAAGCATATTGGACGGTAACACGTCGTTAGGATAACTTTACGAACGATAGTGTATACACTATGATACTTGGAATATCTGGAAGCGTCTTATTGTAATATGTACAGTCGGTTATATGTAATATGTCGGTTTGGTAATACATTTTCTAGTATTGATACTTTGTGTGTACAGTCTTGTAGTACTAAAATAGAAAGCGATATCACAATAGATTAATATAAATGTAATTCTAAAGAATTTTGTCGTTTTTCAAGGAATAATGCATGCAAGTATACGTATACATACATCTCTATGTTCTTAAAAGCAACATAAATATTCAAAATCTAATAGCTACTTCATAAATTAACAATCCAGCGTCTGCACTGCTTTCGCTAAATAATAAAAGGAAATCGACAGCAAACACTCCACGCTCCAATACCAAATATTATTTACCCTAAATTATAGTCGATGCACTCAAGTCGTGTTACGACGTAAACTATCGATTGTGCACCGTTAAAAATAACTTCGCCACACATTCCCCGTTATCACGCGTTCAACGTGAAAACCGAACGTCAACCATCAAATCCTATGCCCCTTCAATTATTTTTCCTCTATTGTTCCCGTCTATCGCCCGTATTATTTCTCACGAAAGTGCCGTTTAAATAAATACTACCGTTTGCCACCTGAAAGTTGCAGTTCTTGAAACGGTTGATCATCCTGGTGTTTCACCTAACGTCGCTCTCGCTGGCCGTCTACCTGCGCCCGTCCAACGGTGAAACCATAATCCTGAAATGGCCGGCAGAAATCACGGAAGCCGGTCGCACGATATCAGAGTGCATCACCGTGATAGGCGTGCTGGGTTATATTCTGATCCAACTAGGCGGCGAGATCGTCAACATCGGACTTCTGTCGTTCCTGAAGCAGCTGGTATGCATAGCGATCTTGTTTCCTGGTTGCATTCACCCTTCGCCGCGTGTATCGACGGTCGAACCGTGAAAGTTACGATATCGTGAAACGCCCCCGTTGCGTTGTTTCGTGGTCCAAGCGTGGTATCGATATCTCGCTTGCACAGCCGGACGAGGGCAATTTCGGATCTTTCGAATCGCGCCACTGCTATCGGAGGTTGAGCAAACCACCAGTGAGCTGTAACGGGTCACGAGCATAGTATAGCGAAGGAACGAGCTATTTCTTCGTAAAATCGACATGCTGGCGGGTACGATCGACATTCTTTGTTTGGTTTGGCTCGTGGAATGTGTACGAGGTTCTGATTCGTTGGTCGCGGGTAATATTATGCTGAGGGCTGCTCTCTGGATCGACGTTCGGTGTACGGGGAGTACTGGACGGTTTTGGGTCTTTAGTATTGGGGCTATGCAATTTGGAATATCGCGATCGTTACACTGTTTCGTGAATAGCCCCTGGTAACGTTGATGCGCCTGTTACATTGTTGCTATTTCTATATTTTGATTGTTCCTTTTAAATGTCTGTCGATGATGCTTTAAATACAGTAGAGCCACCCATATTCTAATAGGGAGGCATAACGGGTCGGATGAATATTCGGGATTTTCGAGTGTTAGACTAATCACTTTTCTGACTCCAAACTTTATGTTCGATCGAACAGAGGCACATCATTTTCTATTGCTGAACAAAGTTTGTTCAGATAGCAAAATATGCAGACAATTAAGGAAGAAGTACATTTGAAAACAAACAGATTTGTTCAAAGATGGCGTCTTTGGAAAAGCACGAATGAACGTCTTCGAAATTAATCCTTTCGTCCTTTACAGAAGCACCGGTAATTATCACTTCTGAGGCCAAATTGAAGGAGAATTTCGTTCACATCGCGTTTAATCAATCTCAAGAAATTAGTATCGTTTATCCAGGTGAACATCATTCGCAAATTAATTTCTCAATAATTACCGAGATACTCGTAAATCGTGTTACCCATTGGTCATTCCTGTAAGAGGGAATACGTAATTCGTAATTAGCCAAGCTCGATCGATAGCGTAGACATCGAGTGTACGATATAATTAGGACGACGTCACGTTTGCACGTGTATCGCGAATTATTTATTAATCGTGATGACGTATCAACGTCGTTGAGAAATTTTTTGTGAAACACCTCGTTGAACACTCTTCATTCTAAATCCAGTACATGACAATTTTAAATATCCAACACTTCCTGTCAATCACATGGAATACTTTGACGAAGTACGTCAAAAGAGTGGGGCATTCAATGGGGAATGAAGAACTAACGCTGACGAATTGCACTTTACTCCAGTTCAGATGTCAATTTTTACTCAGCACTGAGAGCGATAATTATTTTTGAGAAAGCACAAAAATTTGCGAACGCGGGTTTCATGGAAGAAAATAGTATTACACGCCCCCATAGTTGGATATATCCAAGGTTTTTGCTCAATGTATTTATAATTAGGCGCATGCATAGTGCGAAGAGATTATCCGCCGTTTGGTTGACGACGCAACGCGTTGCCATGTACCGAAATTCCGCGACTTATATCGATTCCTCTGCGGGAGACCGTAAATCGTATAAGAATGCATGCTACCTTTGACGTCTCACCTGCACATTTACCTTACAGAGTCACGAGCCCGCCAAACTCATATTCGTAATCAGCAACCTACTCATACTCGCCTGTATTCCGTACCGTCTTGCTGGTAACAGGCATGCGGAAGATGCGATACTTGTCGTTGCGGTACCTGGTTCTTGGTTTCTCCTAATGTTCTTCGCTGGGTGAGTGATATTCAGTACATTTAATTCGTGTTGTATTGTTATGCTTTTGGTTTGTGCTATGTGTGTTTCATAAACTTTGCTATGTGTTATTGAGGATTAAGTACTGGTGATTGTGTATTAACTGTGTAATGTACCAACCCATTTAATCTTAAGCTATACAACAAATATTATTGCATCTTGCCAAACCTTCCTCATCCTGGCCCTTACCCTGTGAGTCACCCCGTGTACTCACCCGTCCAATGTTTCCAACTCCTGACCTATGTCCCTAACTATTTTCCATTCCTACTTTCGACCTCTCCTATTACCCCTACTCCTATATTTCAGATCCCTTATAAACCCTTGACCATTCCTCCTCAGAGCATTATTATTTTCAAAATCCGAGTTACAAGTCCATCATCGTCGTATAAGTATTTTATAAACCTAAAATAAAAGCCAGCCTTCGAACAAGGTTGTTCCGACTTATTTTCACGTGTAACCCATCCATTACACTGTTAGTAATAATAATAATCGTAGCGGCATATTGTAATATTTTTATATGAATTTATTAAATGATTAGTCTTATCAGTAGCCTTATTATTATTATTATTTTCTTCATACGAATAATACAATATAATGTTACACTAATAATGTTGAAATGCGTTAATTAATAATTAGTAATTGGTGAATATTAGAAGCTTATATTTCCTACATATTATTTAAATATTTTATAAACGATAAATCTTTGGTCATAATAACGTAAGAAAACTTAACACAACGTTCCTGTTGCTTGTTGTATAAACTAGCTCAATGGCTGTATCAGCGTTTCATTAATGACCTGAGTAATGGCTAGGTGCATTACATTAAAAATACGACCTCCTATACCTACGTCGTACGCATACATTTGTTGCATTCTTATTTGCATGTTAGCTAAACCTGATTACATCGTACCGACTAAACTTGTAAACTGCTGAATTAATGTTTGACACGTTAAAAATAGCTGTGTGTAAGTATTACTGATACATACATACAACTTTTGATACTCATCGAAAACTGAACTTTCCAAATACCAAAAAGAACAATAGCCTACGAGATATTATATCAAATTAAAAAAGAATAACAAACGAAAGCAAATTTGACACGGTTTAATAAAGCTAATAAAATTGATATTTAGTTCTATATATGTATACAATAATGCTTGCAATTTATTTAAGTTTGGCATAAATTTTGAAAAATTATAAATTTACAGCCTGCTACATGCCAACATTATAATATACAATACCAAACAATTTTTCGATTGTAAAACGCATCGTATACGAACCAATAAATTTCGCCAAGCACTCATTCAATGATCGATAAGACAATCTCTGTAATCATAATCATCAAAGTATTATAACTCAACATCTCGACGGGCTTTCAATAAATATTTCAACTTGCACCATGTAGCAATTTCCATACCTTTCCAATTCATACGGTTATTCACACGGTTAACTGCGTACACCTTTTTCGCACGCATTTTCTGCCCCAGCATATTATTTCATCATTTGTTGCCCCAGTCGCGCATCTACTTAGGATCGCATGACAGAGGCAATGATTGAGACGTATCGACACCGTTTGTGATACCCCATAAACACGGCGATCATTCTATTCAGCAGCGTGTGACAGAAGCAAGACGGGTCTTTCGCTTGATCAGCCTATCCCTATTTCTGAAGTTTCCGCAGCCCCCTTGACGAAACCAAGTTGCATAACATTATGTATCTCGTTGGAACTCGATATGTCTCGGCCACCCTTTTTGTCACATGGACGTGTGACTGTTTCAGAAAATAACTTTAACCAATTAGACCCGAATACGGACGAAACAGTTCGTATCTCGTTACATTTTCCCCAGATCTTCTTGTTCACTGCAGACTATACGTTTTTCACATTCTTTTCATCCATCCTGCATCATAAACAAAGCGGTTCATGGAATGGTGCTCTAAACAACGTTTTATTTATATAATATTTATGTGTACGCTCCTTTTTTTTATCGGATGAGCCTGTCTCTTAGATAATCACAATACAAGCGTATTAATGTACAGTTTATATGTTTAGATTGTCACGCTTGTTGGTTTTTGTAAGTATTCTGAACACGGTCGTGAACATTGTGAACATGGCACAGTCCCCATGGCACAATTCAACCGTTTAACCGGTTGGATTTGTCGATAAGTGTTTACAGACGCGGTTTCATTAACTCAGATTTGCGCTGTGTTTCGTTAATGGAATGTGAATTGTTGGTGGCATCAATTTTTTGTTAATTATGCAGGAAGGAACGACAATGTTGAATAGGAGGTATGCAGTTGAAATTACGTTGCCGGGGTGTAAGCTTAGGACGGAAATATTCATGAAGAATGATAACAGAATGCTCGATAAGTGTTATGTGCTCTAGTCATGCAACATCGGTCACTCTTATTATTCAAAAGATCCTCATACTATATTTTGTTATCTTTTGCACCTTGGTGCGTATTAACTGTCTGACAACATTTTTATCGACGTATTCTTTCGTACGTATCGACTAATTTGTGGCACATATAACGTAACGAGTTAATGTTTTTTCTGAAATACTATTTGCAGAGTGACACGTATAGTATACGTATGTATTCGTTGTTGTCAACGAGTACAGAATTATTTTGTTTTGCTCGTAACAGAGGACATTCAATAGAATACTATATTCGCCATCCTTGTACTTACTTACAAATTGTTAGTGTAACCATATGTATGGAAAATTTAAACGTTTGACTGATAGCAAAATAATTTTCTTGTTACTAATAATCGGAAATATTCCGTAAAATATTAAACAGCTTACTGGATATCTTCAAAATGAACTGAGAGATACATATAAGTATCGTAAATAAATTTCTTCAAACGCATACACACGTATGCGTGTAAGTACATATTAAATGATGAGCCGCCTATTTTGAAAGTGAAACAAGTCCATTTATACTTAAATTGAGATACTTAAGGCCGGCCGTACACCAAGGAGGCATGAAACACGCAACACGCAACATGCGACATGCGACATGCGGTAAATGTCTCATGTTGCTACACCGCGTACACGAGTGCAGCAAATGTTGAAACAGTTCCTACAATGTCATCGTCCGAGGAAGACGTAGTGGTCGCTTGGCAATATTTGCGACGTAGGGAACGAGGAAATAGAATCCGTAGATATTGGATTAATCCTCTATTCTGTGATAATTTAAGGCATAGCCCAGCTATAGTACATAACCCAGGAGCAGCTCGCACTCAATCATGAAAAATTTAAAGAATTTTATAGAATGAGCCAGGAGAGTTTTAAAGTGTTGGTGGAAATTATAGGACCGAGAATAGAAAAACTGAATATTGTATTATCAGCGTGTATTTGCAATGAATACGGCCGTACACCAAGGAGGCATGAAACACGCAACACGCAACATGCGACATGCGGTAAATACCGCGCTCATACTAATACCGCACAGAACCACTTAAAATGTATAGCAACTTCTTCTACCCTCGTACACCAGCATGCATGCTGCACATGTTGCGCGACACTACTGCGTGCGGGATTTTGTGCGTGCCTTGCCGCGGTATTTACCGCGCGGCAGAGAAGACATTTTCAGTTTGTAGGAGATTTTACGTAGGGCTCTGGTTTGGCTCGGGCCATGATGGTTTATATAAGACTACTTTTTGGGTATAATTAGTCTATAAAGATAATACCTGTATTTATTGCAAATACACGCTGATAATACAATATTCAGTTTTTCTATTCTCGGTCCTATAATTTCCACCAACACTTTAAAACTCTCCTGGCTCATTTTATAAAATTCTTTAAATTTTTCATGATTGAGTGCGAGCTGCTCTTGGGTAACTATAGCTGGGCTATGCCTTAAATTATCACAGACTAGAGGATTAATCCAATATCTACGGATTCTATTTCCTCGTTCCCTACGTCGCAAATATTGCCAAGCTACCACAACGTCTTCCTCGGACGATGACATTTTAGGAACTGTTTCAACATTTGCTGCACTGGTGTACGCGGTGTAGCAACATGAGACATTTACCGCATGTCGCATGCTGCGTGTTGCGTGTTTCATGCATCCTTGGTGTACGGCCGGCCTAAGAGTTTGCGTTTCAAAAAAATTAAAAATATACGTATAGGATACCAATGTGTCACACTGCTTAAGTGTATGTAAGAGAGTTATATTTACAATTCCTATTAAAATAATAGTAATTATTAAGTGAATAATATGTCTTTTCTTACCACAAATGGGGTTAATTCATTTTCAAAATTAGCAACTAGATTTCTTATATTTGAAAGAGCCCAAGTCCATTCGACATAATTTAAAATGCTTCAAATTGAGAAAACAATACTTAATTTATTTTATATTTCTTTACAACACTTCGAAAACACAATTTATGTAATTCAGGAAATCTTCTAACTATATGAATTACATAACTATAATAATGTTTTTGTTTTTCTGAAAATGTGTAATTTACTAACCCAAACAGCTTAATAAACATTATTTAAAAAATATGACGGTTTTGGCGGTCATAAACGAACATAAGCCAATTTCAAAAGAAAGATTTGTATCATTTCGTTATTTAGCTAATTTTCTGCTAACAAAATTGCAGTGAATTTGAACATATTGGCCATAATTTGTTTAAAAATGAAAAAATCACGTAGAATTGTAACTATTATAAATGCCACCAGGGATTTTTTGTAAAAATGGACTTAGGCCACTTTCAAAATAAACGGCGCATTTATCGCATTAAAACGAACCTGACGAAAAAGCATACGAATAAAGAAGAATGTGTCGTCTGTGTACTTACAATTACTACAAAAGATGTACCCCGGCGCGTCTGAGAAGATCTCGGTCGCAGGCCAATAATTAAGGCAAAATAAAAACTTTTCTACGGTGCACCCGATTTTCCTGCGAATGGAGCAGAAGAAACGCATTTATAATCTTCTGGATGATAGCTCTTCCAGATTTCGAACCTCCTTTCACGTGATTTACGACCAGATAATGCCGGCTATTTCGCATTACCATACACACGCCTCTCTTGGCAATCGTTTTTACCCGCCTACACCGCGTCCTTTTCGCGGCCACTTTCCTGCAGGTATTACTGCAGAACTTTCAACTCCTCTTCCTCTTCCTCTAACCCCCTTTTTCTTCAGACCAGTAGACGAGACGATGACGACAACGACCACGATGACTTTATTTTCGGCTCTTCTCTACACAGCTTCGAGGCAACCCGTCGAAGTACGTTCTTTGACTCGCTCGGCTTCACCGTCACTTTGACGAACGTCTGCAGCCACCGTTCGAGTTTCTGGTTGTTGAAGAAAAATGCGACGCCCCATTGCAGCGAGAAAGCGCATCTCGTTTCCGGCATCGTACTTTGAACCGCGGTATCGAATAATTACGGATAAATATCGCTGCGCTGCGAGGCGAGGGTTTTTTTCTTTTTACTCGAGGGAGTGCGGTTTTAAGGATTTGGCGGAAGGTTTCGTAGTTTTTGGTTTTTGGTTTTGATCGAAGTAATCTTCGAGTTGAATCGATTTCTGTGCGACTTGTTTTCTTTTATATTTGCAGCCCATGTGAAATAATAATTGATTCAAATTACTTCTCACTGATATACGAATGCTGTATATTTTGATATGTCTGTAGAAATGACAGGTGACCAGAGATATACATTTGTTAGTCGCTTAGTGAGTCGTAAGAAACTACCAAAACGTTTCTAATATTTAGAAAGAATCTATTAAGAAAATAGTTCTGCAATGCTCTCAATAATTTCGCACTTGCAAATCTAAACAAGCCGAAGAGTAGAAACAGTAAGGCCTACAATTTTCTGAAATATGGCACGCTATCGCCGATAGAAAGCTTAAAATTAATCTCGCACTGTTTATAATGACAAGTATTGTATCAGAAGTGTTCACGTAATTTTCCATAATGAAGGTTGAAATAGTGGCGGAGCATTATTGTCTGCATACCGCATCTGGGGCGTATTTTCTTTACTGAAGCAATATTACGTAAAAGCGTCTGCATTCCGGCTTGTAATTACTGTCCATCAGGCCGCCCTTTTGTCTCCAGCTTGCCATTTAAGTACACGTATAGGGGGCGTAATTCCTCAAAGGCTTTCGAACGCCCGCTACCAGATTTCTTGTCCTCTATAACTGCTGCCGTTGACTTGGCAATAAGCCACCGTTGCGCCTGAGATTAATTTCGCACGAAATTTAACTGCAGATCGATGCAGTCTCCTTCACCTGTAAATGCTTTATTCAACGCCACTTCCGCTTACGATTCTTCTCCCGCGCTCATTATCCATCGAGATATTACTTCGCACTGTTCCATTTTCTATTTCGGTTTCTATTACCAATTTAATCATCTATTCTGATATGCAAAGAGTTTTTCCCATTCATTTAAGCTGATTACGATAGACAATTCTTCCCGTACAGATGTAATGTATTCACCCCCAAATATCTATATTGGTCTTATGTTATATATATATCTGTATTACTCATTATCTACTAGTCACTTAAGGATTCATACGTACAAATATTTTTAAGTTCCGACATCACAAATACTCATCATGGAACCTTATCACATCACCGCTTCCAAAACAACTAGTCATACTGCCTACAATCCCTACCCATCCGCAGTCCTTTGGAATTCGCCCTCACCATCCCTACTACATCCTTTCCAACACCCTTTAAGAACCCGAGGTTCCCCGACTCCCGGTTCATTATTACAATTATCATTCTTACAAGTCCAAGCTCACTTCATACGAAAAGTACATTATCATACTCTAAGTCCAAGTGTTAACAAAATCTCTTAAAAACCGAAGTTGGAAGTTTATATTTGCTCTGTGTCCATTACACAGATAGTACGCTATGTAATGAAAGTGAAATTATTTTCATTGCAATAGAATGAAATGAAATTTGTGTGGAGTTTACTATTGTCTATATCGTTAATATTGGCCAATTCGGATTCGTGATTTACGATTTCAAATGAACCAACGAATATAATTTTATTTCTCATTCGAACGCGAGACGCGTAGATCTTTGCGCTGAAAAGCATAGAATTCTGCTTGTCAAAAAAGCGCAATTGCACTTTGCAACTGCACGATTGCTCGTTCGCCATCGACAAAAAGTTTGCAAACTTCTCTCTTTCTCCTTGCGCGGTGCAGTACGTTCTTTTTGCGGAAACACCGAGTCTTATGGTAACTTGTATTCCCACATATGCAGTTACATCTCTCATGCCACAAATCTGCACACCTTACTTATACATATACATTCTACGCCTCCTTAAGCTATTTTCCAACTATTCTTTTCCTCCTTCCGTTATCTCTAATTTGAACGCGTTTGAAGTGTAAATAATTTACAATCCTCCATCGTACTTTAATACTATTTAAATTGTCAACATTTCAAATTATATCCCAGCAATTCCTTCCGCTCAAATATCACGAAGCATTCAGAATAATAATGTCGCACGAAGTGGGACATTCCATTTCTAACTCACCTCTATTCCTACCTTGGAATCTTGCATAATCCCCGAACGAAAAAGCGAAGAAAAGAAAAACTAGAAGACACGTGGATAATCATAAAAGATTATTCAAATTGGAAAATGATTAGATAAAATTTTCTATTACGTAACGAGCAAGTATTTCAGATTCGTCGGCACGAAAGCGTCGTGCCTAGACTTCTAATTATAGGTACATGAAGCGAACATAATTGTGGCTCATCCTACCCTCGAGATGCTAACCCGCATAGTTTAGATTCACATGCCTAACGAGGTATAATCCTTGGAGGGGAAGTGCAAGAGAGACATAGAGAGTTGTGCCAAGTATGAATCGAATGTCTACCATCCAAGACCTTAATGCAGATTTGTCGGCTATAGTTGCACCAACATAAGCTCTGTCCAGTTATTGGTGAAATTAAACCGATTCTCCGTGCAGGCTTTCTCTTGCATGGCCTGATACGAAATCGATCTGCGAGATTGGATACCTTGTAGCCCAATTTCGACGGAATTACTGTTGAAAGATTATTTTCAGGTGTTTTAAAACTTCAATTGAATAGAACTGCGACTTTAATAGAAAACTTAATGTTCACTCTAGAGAAATATGGAAACTTTGGGGATCCTTTTACATAATTGCGCTTTCAGTTTGTTCTTTTTTTTTTACATTCGACGAGTTCTATTGAATTTATGAAACTGGACAGTGAAATTCTAGGTGCGGTTTCAACGTTAATTTCGGACTTTCAAAAACGTAATAAGCATTGGAAATTTAGCCATGATTATAGGTGTATCGAGAAAAGATCTTTCCAAAATTCAGTGGGGGAACTCAAACATTTTTTATGCCAAGAATATTAGTTGTGCTTATTATACCTCGATTAGCGTTGTTGAAATAATTCTTCAATTGTTTATTCCTTAAAGAATATTCTGGAATGCTAAAATCATAGGTGAAATTGCAGAGTAGAGTAGCACGCTTTCTCCAGAATCTGCGTCACGTTCTAAGAGCACTAAGCCTATCAAATGCTTAGCAATCCTCAGGAATTACCGCACACTATCATAAACGGCACGAAATGTTAGAATTTTGCGTAAAAATCCCATCTTTTCGTATTGCGCAAACATGTTGTAACAACTTCAGTTATACAGCTTCGGCATTCTGGTTTTTCAAGACGTAGAATGTTCGGTTAAGAGAACATTTTATTCTAACTGACCGAAAATTTGATTTAGAATTTTTGTCATTTACATATCATTTCAATTAGAATTGAAGCAGTGTTTCTTCCATCGCTCGCATAAGGGGTGAAATCGAAGTAGAAATTAAATTTTATCATCAAATACTAGTTTTGCGTTTTTCTTTAATGTTGTCTTATGCGATAAATGCAGTTATATAGGTTAGATTGAAGGGTTCAAAATATTAAAATTTTGGATTTAATGTTTCAAAATATCTATTGATCATGCTTCTTATTACAAATCCTAAATATCCACAATTATTTGTCGTACATTTTAAAAAACAGCACATTATCCACGTACTTTCTGTAAAGGCTCGAAAGAAGAGTGAATACCTTTAATCGCACACATTAAAAGTTTCCAATAATTAATTAAGCTCATAATTTTTCCCAGCAGTATAATTAACATGTTCTTTGCCACATGGCGCAACCGATACGAACCACGTTATCGAGACTATCAATTTCTTTTGTACCAGATGCATTACAATTTTTATATGTGTTTAACACTCGTAATTAGTAAGGAAAAACAAAAAAGAGATAAACGGATTGCAAGATTCCCTGTTCTACAATAATTATGAAACCATTCGACGAATCCAAAGGAGTGCAGAAATGAACAGAAATCGGACGTGTCGAATGCCTTCTAAATAATACAAATCGCGCGTGCAATAACGAGACAGCGCTGCAGAAATGGATATAAATCGTGGATAACGGACGTGGAACATAACACCGAGACAGCAAGTCGGCCTGTCGATGTAAATTCTCGCAAAACATCGTTCTTCAAAATGCCGTTACCACGGTGGACCAACGAATAATTGTCATCGTTCCCGTTCACTTGTGAATATTACAACATCAGTCCTCGTTTGTTGGAGTTCGATTACAGTGAACATCACCGCCGTTGGAAGGGAAACGTTGCTGACGATACGAGATGCGCAGTTGAAAACAAAAGGGAATAGAATAAAATGAAAGTAAAAACGATGAAATAAAACCTACTTGACGTCGAGTCATGTAGCTAACCTCTGGTTTCTGAGACGAGCGTTTCTCTAGCCACGGTGTTCTTTCTTTTCGGTTCTTTCTTTGTCGCTTATAATCACCTCTATCTTTCTCCTGTTTTTCCCTACGTGAATACACTGCCGATGGAGAAGTTCGAGACCATCCCTTAATCGTCTTAAAGCGGACTGCTTTATGGAAATTCGATAACTCCCCCCTGATAGTTTTTATTGGGAAGTTACGATGCTGGAATATGTAATATATCAACAACTTTTTCGCCAGTTTTTAAGAATATGGTGCACTTAGCCTTCTCTTGTATCTGTGTCGACAGTATATTCTTCTGTTACTGCTCTGTTTGTTACTTCGATATTTGATACTTGGATAGCTTCTTTGTTATGCCACGGTACAAAATCGTTACAATTTTTATTTGTTGATAAACCCAGAAATGTTACAAAGCATCTATTATGCAGGTACAAAATCTTTATGCAAACACTCTCGATTTATTTATCACCCCCAATCAACGAAACCTTCACAATTTTCACCCTGCATCTTCATTTCATTATTTTCCATTACGACTCTGCGACTTCCCTTGCACTTAACACCCTGAGAGAAACCGAAGATTTATGATTGCTGGTGACCCTTGACAGGATAAGGGTCATCGATCGGTTAAAGGAAGCTAGGAGGGACCGAACTGTCGTTTTGCTTAAAGACAGCTAGATCGATAACTCTTCCACTTTGTCATTACACCATTTACTTCATTTAATTCCCCCTTTCACCGTTTCAATCTAATTTCTCCACCCAATGCATGCATCAAAGTATCGAACAAATGAAAAGGAAAGAAAGTTAAGGCTGGTCGTAATAGGTCCCGGGCCTATTTCTTATTTAATGTCAAAACAATCAACTGGGTACTAAAATCCTTACATTGCATTGGTCTGTTACAATTATTAGGAAACATTTATGAGTTGTCTAACAAATATTCCACATACTTTTTCAAACATTATATCATGTTACAGTATCATAATATAATAGTTTACAAACATTATATTATATTACGTTGTAATACACGTTCCTCGTTCCGTCATCTTTCTTTTCCAGTTTAAAATGTTATAAACATCTAGCACCGAAAAACGTAGATTGAAAAATCGATGATCGCACACCTAACTGCGAAAACCTGCCAAGCGACAATAACTGAACCTATTCCAGTGTATTAACTATTAGAAAGGCCAATGATGGCAATGATATAAAAGAACGCAACAATAGATACCGAAAAAAAAAGTGTAGGATATTCTGGCTTGACAATTAAAAGTGTTCTATTCTATCGTCCGTCTGGTTATGGCACGAAAATCGATTTCTGCAAGCGTTCGGTTCAGGAAACGCCGACCATTGTCCTCCCTCGTCCGCGATTTTGGCTTGAATTACGCGCCGCTTCAATTTCATTGAACGCCGATCGCGCTGGTAAATCGGATAATCAACGACCAACGAAAGAGGTAACAGTTACGGTCGATCGTCAACAGGATAGCGCTGGTAATAGGAGTAACTTCATCCCTCTTCGCTGCGTTTTGTTCTGAACTTGTCCCAAGCCAACCCCTGATGACCTGTAAACTGATAATGCAGCCGGAAGTTGCAGTGTCCCCTATTTTATATAACGCATCATACCGCCGTACCTGTCGCGACGCCAAAACATGCTTGAATATTAAAGGTAAAGATAAAACGTTGCTTACGCTTACGATTAAATGAAGAAACGGATTTTTTCTTTATTTGACGATGTCGTTTATAAATTCGAGGTCGCCTTGGGTTTCTGTGAGCATGTTGAAATTTTATATAAATGTTGTTTTATACGCGGACAGACGGAGTTAGTTTAACAAGTTCGCTGTGTTGAAGGGGGTGATTTGGAAACGTGTATAAGGGTTGTATTAAGCATTCGATAGGTCAAGATGATACACCAAGATATTTCAAGTTTGAGAAGTAAACATTACGAATAGGAGTGTGACGTGCTGTGCTACGAATTATTCTTGTTCTGCGCGGTTCTGGTCTGTGCTCTTCATGTCGACGAGGATAAAATACTTTTTTCTAGCAGTTAGGAAGGCTGGTATATATAATTCAGTGACTTTGTTAGTACACTTCACTCGTTTAATATTCGTATTGTTAGTCTAATGTACTGTAATCGATACTCATGTAAATTTGACTTCCGTGACGTATTCGCGTATCGATATTTAACGAACATATTTAATAAATACAACTTCAACGTTTTCGTTTCCTTATTTACAATCCAGATCCCATTCGTTTCACGAATACTTCTGTTTTTTTCAGGCTTATCCTATGATTAGCATGTAATTTCTAATTAATCTCGTATTCGAATTTCACTTTTTTCCCCCTCTAAAATTTAACGAAGTACCAATAGTCCGAAGATCAATGACTTCACAATCACGTCGCGCATTCAGGAATCAAACGCCATTCATTGCCTTCCTGTCTACAAGCTAACGTCAACCACGTTCACTGCACGGTTAAATTCACTGACGGCAGATGCAGAAGGATCGATACATGATGCGCAACGCACGGATACCACTGAAAGGAACACGATACTTCGTCGATATTATAATAATAGTGACGCTTCATCCCCATTAAAGTTGCGCATCGCTAAAGAGCGAAAGTTTGCTTAATGCAACGCTAGTAAAATAGAAGTTAAAGGAACTTATTGGAATAATATAACATTGTATTCGAGGAAAATCATGAATTTATATACATCGCTATAATTAAACTGAAACTCGTGATTTTGTGCAGAAAATTGGCCTGCAAAATATAAATAATGGATTTTATAAAGCTGTGTGACGATATTTAGACTTAAAACGTGTTACAATTAAGCTGGTTTCTGGAAACGATAGAACAATGTTTTCGTTCCACTTCGTATTGACAATAAATAAATAAATAAAAATATTAATGTCTACATGTAAGGGCTACTTGTAAACTTTAGTCCGATGATGACACTGTGGTATAAAAAAGGATTCTTCGAGATATTTTAGCATCAATAATTGTAAAAGAAAAATCACAGTTATATGTACTCGATTTTCTTATAATTCACTTATGTCACTGTGATATTACCAATTTGTTAATTCTGTTGTAAAATAATCGCCCCTTAGAAAACGATAATTCCACGTTCTATAAAGCGAGGGCAGACATGGTTGAGTAGTACTACTTAAACCAATACCGTTCCTGAATCTAAACACTACCTTATCCCACATTATACAAAATCACCGAAAATCGAACATGTAATATATTTCAGTTGAAACCACAATAGATATAATTAATCGCGCACAAAAATCTTGGCGATAAACATATAATAACAAACAATTTATTATCCACAGTACCATCCAAACCATTACATTTTTCATGCACATAATATTTCCAATTCAGGACCAGCATATAGACTTTCATTACAATCGTTTCACACAATGTTGAAACACTTTAACACACGCTTAAACAATCATGCTTAACAATATTAAAAGCGTATTTAATTCAGTGTTCGGTATACAGTCAAAAAGCATACGGCCTACAGTGTATACAGGGTAGCAAAGTATTTGGGGTTGCAAGGTTAAACATTTGACGTTGGTTTTTCACGACGACACCGCGTTGCGATCGATCGTCCAAAGTATGTATTATCTCGCAAAACGACTACACCAGACCCTCGATTTCTCTCTTTCCCTCTCTCTACTTCTATCCATGCAGAGAGAAACCGCGATGAAATCTGTGCGCACGAACGATAACAGCACGGTGTCTGATCGTCGACGCGTTTTAATGCTTCATTATCGTACGAGCATTGTATCATTTGATTGTTCTAACAGCGCTATCCGACTGACCGGTCCATTCGTCACCATGGTCTACAGTATGATAACCGGCGACATGTTGACCTTCGGGTTAATCTACATGGTGGTGTTGTTTGGTTTCTGCCAGTCGTTCTACTTTTTGTACAAAGGCTTTCCGGGGGTGAAATCGTCCCTCTACAGCTCATATCACTCGACCTGGATGGCACTGTTTCAGATAACCCTCGGCGATTATAACGTAAGCCTACCCTTTCGCTATAAATCAGCGTTTTATTGCCGCGGTTATTTCAACTATCGCTTGTGTACAGCACGCGCAATAATATAATTTCGTCACAGCCGGCGATGTGCGTACAAAGGGCCCGATTCGTTATTAAAAATATTTCAATGGATTCATATGTATTTGGGAATGTCTGGGAAAAATTCGAGGTCTGTTTAAATGGAACTCGGGCGGACGCATGTCCGATTTTGAACGAATCAAGGGGAATGATTTCGTGTAAACTTTTTCGCCTGGGCATGCATTCGAGTTGACGTACTTGATTTTACCTGCGTCAGTAGTGGATCGGAACGGTATCCTTTAGCATGCTGCATCCTGTAGCTGAGCATTGCTTTATCTTTTCGACAAATTTTGTAAGACGTGGTATGCTTAAAAGCGATGCCAATATGCTTTATCTTATTCCATTTTTACCGATTTCATAAGTAACGCATTCCTTCATACCGAGTTACACATGGAGTTCATGTTCCCCTGAACATGAGTTTCGTAGTTCAAAAACCTCTGTATTGTTAAAAGTTTCAGTTGATAAATCAATTAGACCACTACTTTCATACGCACGCAATAGAAGACTTTACTAATATTGTCTTCTTTTTCCAATTAATTTGCACAAACCTTATTTATCTCGGTTCGAATACTAATGGACTTACACTGATTGGGTTCTGAACCCTCCATGTGTTCGCTGCTTCCCTCGACAATCAAGACGATGTTCCATTTATCATGATCAAACCAATTTCAGCAAGATGACAATTTTTACTTCCCTAACATTCACTCTGCGGCACACTGTGAATTATGCCACAGATGAATCCCTCCCGTTCCAGAGAAATGCCGATTCGAAACCACCAAAGACAATCCAGTCATCCTCGAAGCGGGGAATTTCCAATCAAATTTCCACGATATTAACAACAGTTTCAGGAAAAAAGGTTCCCTTATCCCATGGCGGGCATTGAAAGTAAAAATTCATTTTTAACGTAACATCCGCGGCTTCTTGGAATTCCCGGTGCGTGTAACGCGAGAAAATGAAAAGCACAGGCCACATCGATGGGTATATCGCGAAGCACGTTGGTAAAAAAAAGAAAAAAATTGGCCAGCCTAGCGGCGCGGTTGCGAGCGTTTCATTTTAATCGAATTTCACCGATGAAATATCAAGACAATTTGAAACGCGTGCACCGTAGCCGCGGCTAATTGAATTATATTCAATACGAAACGGCGCCTACGACCCTCGAAGAATAACGCGTTTTCAAATTTCTTGTCTTCAAATTATTAACGCCACATAAGTATCCTTGCAGGAATTTATGTATCCAATAACAATTATGCATTATTTTGATCCCATTCAGTCATTTTCAATTTCACAGTCTGCCCAACGTATACTTAAATATATCAATACCTGTCTGTAGTTCTAGTGTAAACGAATTTATTAAACAAACAGAAATAGGAGGAATATTATTTCTTCAATAGTTTTTTTGCCAAGAGCTCACATGCTGATTTGATGAGGTAGTTTAAGATAAGATGTATAGGAACGTGTCGTTTGAACTTTTGTACTTTCTTGTAGTTTAAGGTAATGGAAGGGTTAATTGTTTGGAAATTATTTTTAAAGTACGGGGGTCAAAAGGATTGTAGAGCACGTTGTTATAAGTGTGTTGTTAATGATTATTATTAATATTGTCGGCATCGTTTTATTAGGGGGAATTATTGGAACAATCTATTTGCGAAGGAATTATTAGAACAAACATTCCACGATACAGCTATATCCCTTGGATCAAAGAATTTTGTGATTCATTATCAAAGTACAAAATTCGACATATTTAGTTGCAAAACTCTCAGATCCAGTATCAACAACAGTCCGATATAATGGTGCTTGGCACACTCTAAAAGTCTAAAACAAAGTGTGGCAAAATTCGAATCCTAGAGAACGCTTTGCCACTAAACGCATCTCGTTCACACTTGTTTGAGTTGAAATTCTGTGTCGCTTGATACATCGTTGAATAATATTCCCGTGACGGTAAATGCAAATTTCTGGCGGAACGGTTCCTGTTTCTTTTTTCATCCGTTAGATCGCCACGGCACGCATGAATCTTGAAATTCAATCACAGTTTGCCTGTCCTCGTTTTCGAGGGCGGCATTACATTTTTTCACTCTGTTTCCCCGTTTGTTTTCTCGTTTTTTCATTTAATTTAATCTCTTTTCTGTTTCTTTTTTTAGCGAGACAAAATTAAAGATTTAACATTGCACCGTACGCACCGCTAGCTGGCTTTATAAAGCACAGTGTCCAGTAAAAATCGCTCGTCGGTTTCACAGTTCGTCTAACAAATTCGTCGAAATGCGTCGAATTAAACACGCGGGTCCAAACGGGGAACGGCCGGATTTCCGTAAGAAGATCTACGCCCGTGCACATTTATACCGATGACACGATTATTTTTATCGATCGTTTGCATCGCGACGCGATTTCGCTGGTCGCAAACGTGTATATTTGAAAAAATATTACGGATAAAGTGGAAAATTGATTGTTCGTTTTAGTACGCGGACCTGAGCTACACGACCTACCCCAATTTGTCAAAGATGGTGTTCGCCATATTCATGGTGCTGGTCCCCATACTGCTGCTGAACATGCTGATTGCCATGATGGGCAACACTTACGCGCACGTGATCGAGCAAAGCGAGAAGGAGTGGGTGAAGCAAGTAAATATTTGCAGTATACGATATTATTAACTGAGTAATTTTGTGGATGAACGTGTTCCAATGTTTGCCATCGTTTAGATGGCATGGATGGTGGTAAGATAGAATAAAATCATGGGTTACAGGGATGGAATATAGTATCGTGAGTTGATTAGAAATTTGGAGGGAATATTTCTGTTTTAATGATTCGATAAATAACTATGGTGTTTAGGAATACTTCGGATTTAGTGAAATACTTTCTGTACTGTTTATCCGACGAGCTTGACGAACTATTTCTGTAACTGTGCTTTTTCTTTAATTTAAATAGAAATGATTATGTTGAGTTCCTTCGATAAGTAATAATGAAATCGTGGAAAGAGTAATGGTAAGAATTGTAGAATGATTGTTCATTACATTTT
This sequence comes from Nomada ferruginata, assembly GCA_963583965.1. Taxonomy (NCBI): domain Eukaryota; kingdom Metazoa; phylum Arthropoda; class Insecta; order Hymenoptera; family Apidae; genus Nomada; species Nomada ferruginata. The sequence continues at coordinate 18,694,231 of OY757213.1, forward strand.
ACATACTTTCGGCTAAAAAAACATTTGCAACATTTTGCGCTTCTACAAGATTTATTCGGAGCATATACACATATACATATACATATATGTATACTATAATAACACAATAAAATGTGACAGTCTACGTTCAGCATGTAGAAATACAGAGTTGAAGATTTTCACCGGTTACAGTGGGCAAAAATCGTGGTATCCCTGGAGCGGGCGGTATCGCAAAAAGATGCACAGAACTATTTGCAAGAATACAGTATTAAGCTGGGGCCTGGAGATGACCCGAACAATCCAGCGTCAGAACAGCGTGGAGTCCTGGTTATTAAAAGCAAATCGAAAACGAAGGCGAAGCAACGGAAAGGTGCTGTTGCTAATTGGAAGGTAAACAATTTTCATATCTCCTTTTTCGTCTTCGTTCTTGGAAATATTTCATTCCGATCGATTATAATGAACGTCGGTTAATTCGTAACAATTTTTATCGCGCACCACAGCACGTTGGAATACTATACCTATGAATTTTCCAATTAAATTATTTGAATGACAGTGATTAACTATTTACTTCTTCTTCGAAACTCTAAACCATTTTGTCTACCACGTTGAAGAATTATCACAATATTTGATCCTTATAGAAATTAGATAATAATAATACATTGAAATAAATTGATGTAGAAGTTATTTTCTGTAAACCTCACGTAGTTTTGGGAATAGAGGACAGGTGGTTTAATAAGACTTCAGTTACTCATTAAAACACTAGCTTTATTATAAGAATATGTCGACACACGACGTAACTCAACACACGGCACTTTCAACACTCTCAACAATACTCTCAGCTCACGGCACTCTTCACTCTGCTCAAACTCTCTCCTAAATCTGCCTCTTGCACGCATCGTTCATTCGTTATATTCTTTCACTCTTAGTTTCTCTTTCATTCTATTCCTCATTTGCGCTCACTCATTCAGGACACACCCCCCAGTCATTCCTCGGTGATGGTCGGTCCCGACCACCCGAACCCTTGGGCCGCTGTACCCTCCATGCGCACGACCTTCTCAAGTACTCAACATTCACGCCGTATTTCCAATCCTACATTGAGATTACACTTATCTTCATTACCTATTATTTCTCTATTAACTGTAAGCTTATGGAACGTAATTCCAGTAGTGCTACCATATTATAGCTACCATATTATAATTAAATTATTATGAGTATATTAAAAAAAGTTTATTTTTTCTACACGATTAAGCATTGTTCATTGTTACATTTCGTGTTTACAGCGCGTGGGTAAAGTGACGATAAACGAGTTAAGAAAACGTGGCATGACAGGAGAGGAATTGCGGCGCATTATGTGGGGTCGTGCATCTTTTTCTACACCCGTTAGAGTAAGGTAACTACAACTTCAACGAAACCCAAGCGTTTGCTACTAAAAAATAGGAATAATAGAATAAATAAATTTCCATCGGAAAAAATCATTTTTTCGCTAAAAGAGTAAGCATATAAAATATAGTATATACATATGTATATTATATGTACATATGTGCATAATAGAATAAGACCTAGTCGGCCTGGTGCTAGTTAATGTACACGGTTCGACAATTACAGCCCTCAATATTAACGCGAATCAATGCTTTGCATTCGACACAGACAATATTGGGTGTGTGACACGAAATTAAGCAAACTTTGATCACATACGGTGTGATATTAACGACCACTAAATTTGACAGAACCATCAGGATGAATCCAGCTGTAATGGCAAACTACGTTAAAGATACTGCAATCCATACCGGCACCTGTTAGTAGTTTCCATATGAAAGGAAACGATTTTGAAAAGCTATGAAGTGTTAAATCAGATACTCAATTATTAATTATTAGTGGGATGTACAATAATATTAGACGCTGATGGAATAGTATTCCATACTATACTATTAGTCAACTATTGTGTTGATTTCGAATGTCACTTGTCTAGTATTTTACAAATACATACCTATGTGTTTTCTACGAAAATGTTTCACGTATTACGTACTGAAATGGGAAATACATTTTTTGTTCATAATATTTTATCTGTTCTGAAACAAAAGATCTATTCGTCCATGAACTAACTGATCATAAATTTCCAATTGTCGACCTCGTACGAATGATTCAGAACCGCTATGACGTGTCGCGTTGACGCTTTTTACCACTGATTAATTGTTTCGCTCTCGATTTGTAATTCACACTTTCAGCAACATTTATGTCCTTAATGGTCTAAAAACTTTGTTCAATATTTAAAATAACCTCGCAGAAATAAGAACTGATTCACTGGATTTATTAACATTTTTTTCAAATATAATATTATACTATAAATATTTTTCAATAATGGTTTAACACTGTTGCAATCCTACCTTCAAGCAATAGTCGTTAGTCCCCGATAAAATAATTATCCCTCCAAGCTATTATGTTTAACGCATGTTAGATATTAATTTATCCGTCAAGATTATTTAGCTCGAGATTATAAATGACTGCAATGTTCCAAGGTTCTGGGGTAAGTGCCATGGGGTACAACACAGTCCTCTTACCAAAAGGCATAGCCTTCCCCACTCCGTGGCCAGATCCTCCAGGAACTGTGTCCCTATTCTTTAGCAACGTGACGTCGGGTCACTTGCCATGTTTTAAACTCTCACTCTTCTATCTAATAAACAATCCCTCGACACTCGATAGCTGGAAGACCCAGAGCGGTCGCCAGCCATCGCCTGCCGACAGGATGTTTGGTTTCATTCATTCATTTCCAAGATACTCTTTGACCACGCGTAGGACTGCGTCCCCATCATAAATTATACACAGGATGCATAGTATTTCGCCACCCGATCGTATTTCTTCCTTTAAAATACGCCAAAGCTAACACGCAATAAAATAATATTATCAGATACATGCTTCCTCCCTGTACACTATACACAGCTGTGCATGACTAAATATACTGTATAATTTCTAACAAGAAATCTTATGAAAGTTAAAACATTTCTTCGTACATCTTGCAAATAGTTAAAAATAACAGGAATTACTGCTTGGAATAAATATAATGGAAATCGCAGTAGTTACTTACAAGTTTATTGCAGGCTGAATTTTGTTTATCGATAAATAAAATTTGCGAATAAAGTCGTGAGGGACATAAAATAAAATGAATTACAATTTTTCGACTATAAAGAAAATTATAATAAAAAAGTTTCATTACTGTCTAGCCCAAACGCTGCGGAACCACAAGTTTCAGCAGTGACTGCTGGCTTTGGGGATGCATTGACCGCGGCGTTAGACGTGATGGCGTTCACACACGATCTCGACTTATCCACTGCCACCGGTGGAATTCCGATCAATATCGACGCGAAGCAAACGAAATCGAAGGCTACCAGTAACGACCAAACGAAATCGAAGTCGAATAAACAGGAGAAAGTGTCGACGAACGTTCAAACGCTACAGATACCCTGTACAGAAAATATTGGTATGCAAGCAAACGATCGTAGCGATCTTAACAAGAAATCGAGCGAGCCTCTAGACGTTCAAGAGATGAATACGAGAAATACTAGTCGTAAGTATAATACATAACATAATCAAATACAAATTTCAAATTAAATCTACAATACAGACGATGAGAGCTGGTAGTAGTTCTGTTACTTGATAATGAATCTAAAGAGTTTTTGTTAGTTAAGGTATATTAATATTTCAATGGTGACACCGTTATTTAATAACGTGAGATTGACCAGCAGCAGAGTTACAATTATCTTTAATCTCGAATGATCTTTTTAAACTGCGACTACACTCAGCATTTAATCTTTCTATCGAGTACAAACTTTCATAATAAATATGTTACCAAATATTTAGTAAATACAAAGATTTTTATTCATAATAACCTACTAAAATTTTATAAAGTGCAAGCAAACCGTGAGCAACACTTTGAAAGATCACGTTCTAACAATTGCACGGTTGCACAATGAAATTCTTCAACGAAATAAAACGTCATCGCTGGTCTCGCTTAACGTTTCGTAAAAGTGTATACCAAATATTTTTCAGCAGAATTCAATGATATTTTCGTTGTGCTTGATCCTGCCCCCGTTCACCAGCGACAAAACAAAATGTCACCGTTTCAGGCATTGCATCGCTGCGCAACAAGCATTTCCCATTTTTGGCCAGAAAATAATTCACATTCGTCAGGATTTCACGCAGCTTTGCCAACTTTTATTACGGCGCTGTTGTGTGTGTGCAGGACGTTAATAAAACTTGGAAACATCCCTGCGTATTAAAATAATGAAAGCTAGTCTATTTGCACCAGCAGAAGCTCTGTCGTAGCCAGAAACGAACGAGACATTTTCATTTAAAATCGAACCCGAGCATCGGGATACGATGTGAATGTCATAAAATAGCGATTACGCCCACCTTTGTTGCCCATCAATAGTCAAACGAACAAATTTTAATGGCGCAAGGGACAGAAATTTTACCAACCGTACGAGTTACAGGATTTCGTCTCGGTTCATTCTTGCTTAACAAAAAAGAGAATCGATAAAAACGATGTTACTTGTGTTTGAATACTTCTTTTATTAATACAGATTTTAGATCAGAGAATAGAACATTCAGGTTCGTCATCTAAAAATGTAAAATATCTTTTTATTTACCGATGATGTTGATATTATTGTTAAAGTGACGAATTTTCACGTTTTAAAACTTAATTAAAGGCAACAGTAATGTTTCAGAAATTAATGTGGATGCTGAGTATAATAATTTTATATTTTTATTACGACAGTCTAAGATATTGTTGTCGATATACATGTATGCTGGTGTGCGAGGAAAACGGTACAAATAAAAATCAAATTATTAATATACCGATGAATATTTTGGAATAAATGAGGGCCTGATGTAATAGTTTAGCTTTATTACGCGTTAGGTTCGTTGAAAAATTATTTGACGAGCTTTTGATTATTTATTCAAAAATGTTGTCTAAATTATAGCTCCTTCCATTCCTAACTCCACGTTTGTTGCAATAAATGAATATACTAGCATATCTATGTATACACTGCATTACCTTATAACGAATGGGTCAGAAATAGCCGGCCGTAAAGTAAATACGGAGTAAAGAAAGCAGTATTTTTGCATAAAACGCAGATAAGAACACCCGCATATATGGTGTAAGGTGAGCGTAATTTTTAGTGATAAGGATGTACGAACGAAAATGTTTAATAAAGCATGGGGAATCATCTGACAAAGATATTAAAAAAGCTATTGTACTCTAGTATTCAGAAATCCCAGTACTCGAACGGAAAAGTCGAGAAACAAAGGGGTTTGATTGAAAATATAATCAAAATCATATTTTATATTTTAGCAAATTTTGACAATAAGCGCCGGCTATTTAACTTAACCGAGTCATCTTTTTTACCCAATAAAACTCTTTTCGTTATTGGAAGATGTATTAATACGTTGTAGTATGAATCCAAACATTTTTATTTTCATTTCTTTCGATTGCATTTCTAGACTATCCTTTGCAAATGGAGAAGAAAGATTCAATTATTGTGGCAACTTCGACTAAAGAGTCGAGTATATCTCGAGAAGAGCAGATTTATTTCGTTTGCAATATTTGTAAATTTAACAAGCTCTGTTTTACGACACAGCGATATTCCAAAAATCTCAGAATATGCATGTTTGTCCCAGATTCGAACGTAGCCGAGGATTTTCAGGATCCGCTTTTGGAGTTAGTGATTGCTTCTGAAAATACGAGCGATCGTGAAACGTTACTGAAAATAGCGCAACGCGCTGCCGCTGACTTCGATATGCCTATTAGCTCGAAGGTAAATCTTCAAATTTTCGAGCAATTCACGATGACCAAGATTCCCATGGAAGAACAAGCCACAGTTAAAAAGAAACAATATTTTGCTGAATCCAGCGACAACGATTTTGCTGGTAATTATGAGCTATGTTTGTCATGTATCTTTACTGCTTACTTTAACAATGATAGTTTATTCATAAATACATTTCGCATTATTGTGCCCTATTTTATAAATAAGATTATGAAGCATTTCGTTTGAAAATGCTTGCCTTTCCATTTTGGTTCTCAATGATATTTTATATGCGCTTACGTGTACGTATTGTTGTTTGAGAACAAGAGACTTTTCGTACTAATTTTATGTTTCATTTTACGACATGGACGTATACATGTAGCAAACCTATATAGTGAATTGTTTTCTCAAACTTGTATAATGTAATGTTCATTCCACGATGTTTTATTAAATTTTATTGTAAAGGAGAATTTTTCTTATACCAATTACTGAGAAGATGAAAACATTTTAACGGTGTTCTATCAAAAATAATAATAATAATTCAATACAACTTTTTTCTATCGGGGGTTGATTAAAAGATGAAAGAAAGTAATTGATAGCGATAGCTGAGAGTTTTGCCTGAGAACGTTATGCCTCACATTGAATTGAAGAAAATTGATCGTCTTATCGCAGGCGACAACCTGTTCGGAACCGAGGCTCGTCTACGTAGAATACGATCAGCGAACAACAGATTTATCACGACACGGAGACGGTCACGGCACGTCGACGACGACGACCTGTCATCGACGTCTTCCGCATCCGTCGACGGAAATCCTCGATATCAGTCGTTGTTCAATGGACCCGAGGAGAGCTCATTGAACCGTCGAATTGAAAGTCGGGACCCTATCGAGGCAATTAAATCGCAAGTCAAACAGAACGAACCATGTGATTCGTCGAAGACAAAGATTCAAAAACGTCGGCCCAAGACTGCTAAAAACAGGTATATAGGTGCTTGATTATAAATACTGTGTAATACCTTTTCGAATTTTTCTGTTCTTTTTTACAAAATTAACGATCGAAACGATCTTCTTCAATATTGTGGCGTTTAATTATAATTAATTATATCTCAGTTTAATTATAATTGATAATAATTAAGTAGAAATAGAAGTGACCAAACCTACATTGAATTATGAAAATAAATTACTCGACTCCCAATATATTGCTTGAGGCAAAGTATGTGTATAAAGCATGGTCCCCCTAAACGAAAGAATTTTGTCTTGCTATTTAAAATGACCATAGTGAAAGCTTTAGATATTCGTTACATGCCTGTCGTAATTACGTTATCTTCCGTTTCTGCTTGATCGACGCCGCTTTATCGAAGGATATTAATACACTATCGCCTTCATATAATTGCACAATCAATGCAAACAATCTTAAAGAGAGCAACCCTCACAAATAAGAAATTCACCAAATACTTTCCTTATTCCCCCCCCCTCATAAAAACTCTGAACTATAGAACTCACTACTTTTTTCTATTCATTTTTCTATCCAGCAAAATACCATTATTATTTCTGTAATTTTTAGTAAACCGTTCTTATACGTACCTTTACCATACATTAATCCTGCCACTCGCCGCCTACACAAATTCTCCATGTCGCACATACATCGAGGCACATTATTCAACAAAACATATACCTGTGCATACAACGACAACAATTTTAACCAGTGAAAAAAGGGGTACATAAATGGAAATTGGCAACCGGGATTTCTACGTGTCTATATGAAATTTCACCGAGCTATCGCGAAAGTCATAGAAAACATACAATTTCCTGGCACAGCCTAGCAAAGTAATTACAACATAATAGTCGAGTTACAATGTTCCGTGGCGTTCGTGGTGAGTCGCAACGCGATACAGGAATACAAAGGCACGTACAATGAGGTTGAAAACACCAGAGGCACGAGGCAACAGTATCAACAATCGATTCGTGTGTCGACATGCCGGCACTCGGGGAACACGCAATATTGGAACATAGATTTCCTATTTAGATTTGTCGAATGTTTCCTTCCACTATTTTCCGTATAAAGTCGGGCAAGTTTCACAGTCACGTGCAGCCTCTCATCTATATCCCCACTCGTGGACGGAATTAAGAATGTGTTTCGTACAGCTTTGACCAGAAAATTGATATGCACACTGGCGTTTCAAAGTTTCGAGGACTTTACGATATTGAGAGAAATCACCTGTCTTTGTATAATATACGAGCAATTGTTTTATTGTGAATATTAATTCTTATGTGAGCTACTCACTTGCCAAAGTGATTGAACTCCGCAAAGCAAAAAGTAGGGAAGAACGATAGGTTTCTGTGCCTTTTTTTTTGCGGAATTTTCTACGTAGTTTAAATGTGGCGTGTGAAATTGATTCTATTGGCTTCTGAAGTAAAATTCAAAATCAGTTGTCACACAAAAGTTTATCCTAGATCCAAAACAGACTGTCAGGGATACCTAACGAAATGATTAATCATATTCGAAGTAAATAATGTAAACCGACGTTATTCCATTTGCAAACTTGCTAATACAACGCAATATGAACCGCATCTACATATTGTATTCGGCAGAGTTGATTTCAATGAAATGTCAACGTTCCAGTAATTATTTCATACAACTTGAGGGGACAATAATCTATTAATCCCTTCATGAATAATACTTTTTCAAATGAACGCCATCGGACAATGAAATTGGGTCATAAGCGTATGCAGTTGTTCGATAAACAGTATTGGATATCACATGTGAGACGTATTTCTGGGGAAGGAACGAATTCTAAATCGATTTAAATACCCTGACAAATTACTAACGCGTGTTTGAGTTCAGTGTAACTAAATGTCATGCACAAGATAAATTAACACTCCGAACTACCAAGCCCGTCAAAATGACGGGTTTCACGTTTCAAAATTATTAACGCATTGTTATTACAGTATTGTTGCAGTAATTTATCTTGACTTTTAATCAAACAGAATGACATTTGAGCCGCGCATTAGCCAAATCGATTAACTCCACCTTTTGAGCTCTTGTAAACTTTATTTAAATTTTAGTTAATTCCCAATGACTCTTCACCTTCAATTATTCCAATTCTCACCACTAATCCCAACTAAAATTAAACTCTTCCAATACAAAAAGTTAATGATTCGCAAAACCATATCCTATCAATTGTCTTCCATAGCGAAATAAGTAAATCACCATATCTTAAATCTCACCCCACGATATCTACTAAAAGCGATATTGGCGGCCAGGTGACCGCGATCGTAGTTCGATCGACTGTTCGTTTAATGGTGGCTGGTCTTCGCGATGAATGCGCAGGGTATCGCCTAAGGAAACGGAGGAAGTTGTCCCGAGGAGGAGGGAATCGATTGAGCGGAATAAAACGGTTTCACCATCTACGTCGCCCACGGATCCGCTCGAGCCATGGAGCACACGCGGCATTAAGGACATGAACACCATATTGGCATGGGAGGAGAACGCGCCGGACAGTCCTTAGGGGAACTTTATAATACATTACCGTATACGGTTGGGACCTCAGAAGATGACAGGCGACTCTTATTGGCTCCAGTGCAGTGGATCAACCCTCGCGTGCATAGATATAAAGACGGCAGACGTGAAAGCAAACTGTGAAGCTTCGAAGAACAGTCCAAAATGTTAGACACGCATTTCTATTATTTTTTTTTTCAACTGCGGTAAGTCAAGTTTAAGGGGTGAAACCGTTCCATCAAAGTTGAACCCCTAAACTGCTATCTTGTAAACGGTTTGCGATTTATCATTAATTTTTCAAACGGTTTACGAAACTATTTCTAACCCCCTTTGCAGTCGCTTTCACTGCGGCCTTTGATTTTGACATTTACGAAAAGTATTGTATAGGAAATATTGCGACTGTTGAGTCGGTGAATGGAAGTTCTTTGTTTCGTTGTTACTTGAGAATTTGCAATAACATCAGCCGGGACGCGTTATATGCAGTACAGTGCTGTGCTATTAATCGATTTAACAGTTTTGTGAAAAAATTAGTATTATATATAAGGCAGATAAAAAATATTTTAGCGTTATTTAAATATTAATGTATCTTGAGTACGATTTTTACTTCCTATCTATCACAATATAAAAATGATGCTTTACCTTTTACACTGATAAAAAAATATATATAGGTATAGCATGGGTAGAATATAGCAGGTTTAATCAGACGGTGCCCATTAATTGTCTGATTATGAGAAAATAAATATAGTTAATGGCGGAACTTTACTCGTAAGGAAAAGAAATTGGAGTACGGGGGTACAGTTCCGAAAGTGACTCATTTAATGATACTCGTAGAAATATTGTGCCATAAAATAATCGACAACGATTCAAAATCGGTATTTTGAAGCACAGAATTTATGAATTGAAGGAAAGGCTTGAAACTCCGCTTAAAATTATTGATGCAATGGCTATTGTGCCGTACAAAATATTGTAACGAATATGGATTTGTAACTGGATATTAATTAGACGATGATTATATATTTATTTATAGACTGAACAGAGTGAAATTAGTAAAAACTTGAGTCGAAAAATTGTGTGTGCCAAATGACATGATCGTTCAAACTGGTGCGTATAAACGAAAAAAAAAGAATTTCGCTCACAATACAATACTTTAAGTGGTAGCTATAATAATTGACAACAGTGAATTAGCGGTAAATTAAATTATTCTTTAACACATGAAGATACCTGCAGAATAATTCGGACTTACATCGTAACTTTATTAATACAGGGAGAAATTAGCAATATGAAACTAAATGTGTCGCTAATTTAAGCGCAATTATAACTTTGCTGGGTCTTTTGTGATCCGCAAATAGCATTTTAGTGGAAAGTTAGATGTAACGAGAAATTGTTGCATTCGTGCGCATACACAGTTAAATACTACATTCATATTATTAGAAAGAAACGGCTAGAAAATGTATTGTTCTGTGAAAACAGTTGAAATTATTATGCAAAGTTACATTAAAAATATTTCACTATCAAGATGCATTTTGGGAAATGAATAAAATTATATCAACTTCTTCCTTTAATAATCGAGTGTATTCTGCTTTTTTTCAAACGACGGCGACAAGAAATTGTTCAGTGGAAGCTCGATGGAGAATTCGCAAAATTTCAACTTCAATAACAGAAATTAATATATCATTATCAGGGCAAATGCAATATTGGTGTAGGTATTGATCCATATATTGCATCGCGTATAAATTTCACGACTGGCCGTTAACTGTCTGCTATTCGTAATATGTATAATGCACGATCAATAACCAGACTTTTAATTTTGCACAAGGTTTGATTTGTGACAGTTCGCGACTATATCGAGTTCATAACTACAGTGACCATAGTATGATGGAAGTAAATGGAACTTTTGCGTTCTGTATTTGCCTGAAGTCTTACAGGGACCAAATAACATATGTATATACACACAAGAAGACAAATTCAAAATAAATGCCACGGATTCTGATCAAGCAACTACACTTGTTCATTGTTCTTTCTTAATGTTTAGAAATATACCTACTGTGATTGTTAAGCCATCCAGATGCTCAATCGTTACTATTCAAATTATGATCCAATATAATATGTACGCGAATCAAACCAGCGAATGCGATACAACCCTTACCCTCACCGTTCCTGACCCCTGTCCTTTCTTTTTCTCGCACATAGAAACGAGAGCAAGGAGTATCGGTGGAAATAAAAGATTTCGGGTTGCCTGTTTGCCGTCGAAGCACTCTTTTGTTCTTATCCCGGTGTTATCATACCGACGAGACCGCGAATAAGAGCGAAGAATAGGGCCGAGATACGAACGCCGGCCGACTTGGAAAAGTTTTCGCCTCCCTCGCGTATTGAAACAGTAATGATATGGGAACAAGTCGGCGGGATAACGAAATGAAAACACGTGCTAGAACATCCGAGAATCGTTCAACTTGCCGTGGAGTTGCGTTGCTGCCGTTTACGCGTTATACGCTCTCCGTCTGGGGAACGATACGGATGGCGTGTACCGGAACTTCCGGCGTATGCTCGAAATAAAAATCAGCCGGGGGATAATTGGCCACGCGAACCCTCGTAAATACGCAAATTATGTATGTCGCTGCCGGCGGATGGGAAATGTTTTTCAAAGTTTTAACGATGTTACGGGACGGCACTTTCTCGGGGGATGTTTCTTGCGATGATTAACGAAAGTGGCTGATGTGAACGATAATGAAATTCGAAAAGTAATCCATTGCGACGTGTAATTTGGAAATGATAAGAGCGGGTGGAAGAATTTGTCGGATTTGGATGCGATCGTTTATAAGTTTTATAATATCAAACTATATGTATAATTATATTATAACGAATCTCAGTGCACTTCTCATATTTACTGTGAAACGTGTTATCACATATTTATATGCTTACATGTTCACGGTATTTTAGTTTATTATCTATGTATTTATATATTACTTATTTGTTTATTTATCGTTATAGCAGATAATCCGGTAGTAGTTATTATACAGAATAAAGGGGAATTTGTGTAGAGTATAATTCGTTTGATAAGACACAGATAACACACAGTGGTAACTTCCACTGATGCTTTCCGTTGCAGGAAGGTCTGCTCTATCGCGTGGCATAGTTAGATTTTCTCCTGGAGTTTTTGAAATAAATTGAAAAATATCAGCCGAAAGGGGTGCATTTTCGGTATTCTTTTCACTTTGATCACTATTTAGGCATATTTAAATGTTTATAATCTAATAACTACTTATATCTTTTTATTCGTGAAGCCCCACAGAATCATTTCGCACCAGACGCAACTGAATAACTGTTACCGTAAAAAGACAAAACACTTCGAAAGTGGAAAATTTTCGATTTTGTAAAAAATTGACTTTTTCAGAAACGTCCTTCGCATCGAACTATTTTAGAAAAAATGATATAATTTGTGCAGCTGCAGTCAGCTGCAGCCAAATTTGATAATATATAAACTATACACCCCATTCTACATGTGTATATAAAAATTAACGCGAATTCAGGTGAATCTCGGAAGTATTTTATAAAAAAAAGTTTAGAAAATTGGTTTGTTCACACATGCTTGAAATAAATTATTTAAACATTTCCGAAAAATGTATCTTTTGAATTTTATACATTCCTTATTCTTGTTGATACAGTTTCTGCAAATAGAACTACCATTAAGGTCCTAAGCATATAACAGGTGAAAATAACATTCTTCATTTTTATGCCATCTTTAATTTTTAACTTTTGTATCCCTTGCCCCGCTTAAAAACAATGGATCTGAGAAATGAAAGTGTCGTTTTTGGCTCCTACGGACATCTATGTTGATATTGGAAAAGGCATCGAGGACCTACTCCGTGTTTCGTTTTTTAATCTTGCAACCCTAAATTGGTGTTTTACCCAACTGTGCGTTGTGGAGACAAACGATTTCCAGATTCGTATTCAGCTCATTAAAATCTACAAGAAGCACCCATTGAAGGTTACAAAAGCAGGCCCGTGTTAAACAATGTAATGCCATTATTAGGAGAAGCAGAAATGGTCAGAGCCGAGGATGCCCTATAAATAATATCTATTCTCTAATATCTATTCTCGATGAAAGAAAAATAACGAACAAAAAATCCCGATATTTCATAAATACATATAACGTTATACCATTGTACTAAATAATAATTAATAAATGCGGCGGAGAAACGTGTCGCGATGATTCGCAACAATCAGGTGTAATTTACAAAAGCGTATCACACTCAGCGAACGCATAGAACGTATAGAGTACCTATAGAATAAACCATCACGCTCGTGAATCTCAGTTCACGCGAGCGGAAGTGCCTATCGAGAAGCCTGCTCGAACTTTGTCATTCCCTTTGGTTTGTTCTACTCCCTCGCTCTTTAACGAACAAACACCGTTTCCGGCAGGAAAAATATTATCATCCGTCGCGTCGCGCGGCCCGGCTTGTCACTGTTTCATTGGAAAATCGATTCGGAAAACATCGCTTCGGGGTGAAGGTAGCGGCGAGATTATCCGGACAGCAGTGAAACGCAAAAGATAAAATGTCGCGGCGAATTTTCGACTGTTGAAATGCACGACGAAAACCGGCGGAATGACAGGTCGTATCTCGTTCTGCTTCTTATTGTTCTTAACGGGCTGCTGTGATTGCTTGCTACCGCGAACAATATCGCCGGTTCGACTACGTCGCAACGGGAATGCTTACTGTCGTATTTGCGCCAATCACACGATGTGCCGGTTCCCGGTACGTATGTCATTTTATTTTCTATTTGTTACGTACTTGAACAGTTGCATAGACTTATTTGTGAAAACCAAGACGAGCAGCAGCGGAGCTTTGAACCATTTATTTTTGAATTGTTTAAATTTATGTTATGGTATATCATATTATAGGGTGGTGCGATAAGATACTGTTACAGTATAATGTCACCGGAATTATAAGTTTTTGTGATTTCATTTTTTATTTATGGGTTATTGGTTATGGCAGACGGTCGTCGATAAACGGTTTCATTAAGCCGGTCATCCTCTATGACCTGGATGAATTTGCCAATTTAATTAGCCGGTATCTCGAGTCAGCAATTATTAATGAAGATCATGACTTATTAATTATCCCCCGTTCACTTTTCACTGAACTTTAATCGAGTTCGCAGTTTAGGGGAGTTTAATTTTGGGTAATAATTCTGGAAATCATTTAATTCACTTAGAACGAATACGAATTATTGGTATAATACCTCGTGAATAATTATATTATAAGTAAAATCACAGAATTTCAACGGAGTCAGGAGAACTTGCGACTCCTTGCAAATATTATTCTAATTTGATATATTTCAGTATGCAATAATATGTAATTAACCCGAATCTTCGCAAAATTTGGTGATACCAGTTGAGATCCAATTTTCTTACTTTCATATCAATCACCCAAAACCATTTACAATTTACTATACACTCGTTTACATAAAAAATAATGCAAAGTCGTGATAAATCGTATGAAAAATTGATGCCCGTCAAATCAGTCATTATTCCTATCCTGTAACCGAATCAAGTCTTCGTCAATTGCCAGCAATTATTGTCAACGGAACATAGTCACACCTCTCCGGTATCGATCTTCACCATTTTCTCCAGCGAAAATCGAAACTTTTTATTCGATCGGGGAAGGGAGAGAAGCGGGCACACGTGGAAAACGATTTCCCGATAATAAATGCGAAAACGGTCGGTGCAAGCGAATCTAGAATATAAATGTCCATCAGACGTGCGAATTTGTGCAACAGGAAATTCGGGACGATGACACCGCTCGTTATTGTCGACCTAGAGTGTCACGCGTACAATGCGTCTATTCTCAGCGTACATTTCCAGGCCGGAGGATCTTGGTGTCCCGGGAAGAATAGCGCGAGCTCGTTCAAGCCGAGATTTCATAGGAAATGTGAATTCTTGAGACGAACGTTAATTCGCGGTGTCAGATATGGGTCTGCGCCGGATAAATGGTCGGGCACACCACTTTCCACTGACGAGAGTGACAAACTGTAAAAATGATGACGCTTCTCATGTTGAAGTTTGTTGAGGACGATGAGTGCAGAGATGTCGTACTTTCTTTTTTATCTTCCTCATTTTTTCTTCAGGGATATTTAGAAGGTTGCTATTTGATTTCACTGATCAGATTATTATTCATGGAAGTTTTTTTTAGCGTCAAAGTAATTAAGAGCGTGTGCATATTAACGACGTAATAATATACGGATGGAGTATTTTCGAAAATATCGTACTGTTTGCAATTTGTTGGGCACGATAAAAATTGAATGGCATGTATGTGGTATAAAGTCCATAATCTTCATTAAGTTTCACAGATAGTATTGTAACAACGGGTTGATCTATTCCTGGTTAGGTTTTGTTTACTATGTCGTATATTATTTCGTGTTGGCAGGAAGTAATAGTTCTTCTATGTTGAGGTTTCTGTAATACATAGTACAGTATAAGCTATCCTATAAACTTGTTAAAAGTATAGCACTCTGAAACTCATACATGGAGCACTATAAATTAGCATTATTATATTTAATATTATAGAATTAATGCTATGCCAGAAATGAATGGAATAATTTTAGATACAAATATTACTACTATTTCCCTTGCGATAAAAATGTCATCGCTTTAAGCCTCTATCGTTGCATTAACCTTTTCGCTATTGCGGAATCGATCGTTATTTGTTTTCGAATATAGACGACAGCGCTTCGTAAAAAATTGATTAGGATAGAAAATTGGATACCCGGGAACAAGTTTCCAAAATACACGGAAAACTATATACTAAAATATAGGAAGCTAGTATTTTACATTATTCTCCTTTCAATGATACTAAATTCATTTCTATACGAAAAATTGACTATGAAAAATTCATTTATTTTAGAAAGTTTATCGATATAATCTCAACGTAGCTTGCTTGTAAAACTTGTATTTTTGTGCTCTTTAAAAGCCATTTCTGTAAAATGAAAGCTGCTGTATTCCGATTATTTTTCCTCTCTTCTTCCATGCGTGATACGTTTTCCCTTTATGATTACACTTTATAATTAGAAACAGCAGATCTGTGGCGTAAACACAATTTCTGGTTTGTTTATGCTAAAACAACACGCGTTCTCCAAACGTTAAATTAATTTCGTACAAATAACGTAATCGATATTTGAAATCACATCATCGAAAAGGGATGCATCCCAATATTTTTTACAATAGGTATATTAAAATCGGAAAACGTCGAGCAATATGACAATATTTTAGGAATCGTATCTTGCTTTCTTTTTACAGTATAATCTAGTATGTAAATTTCAATAATTAATATTAATTATGATTCCTAAATGTTTAAATAGAATATATACAGCGTGGAAATTAATTTATATTGAAACTGAGTTACACGATTATTGTATTATTTTTGCTTAATCGTCTTTAGAGTAAATTACTAACTCGTATATACGTACATATATTTCACGTGCAGTTTTCAATAAAATACGACAGCAAATTCCAATGCCGGCCAGTCCCAGTAGAATTGCCACAGGCTTAAATTTATGAACCGCGAAAATAACGATGTCAAGAACACGATATATTGAAAATACACCCGTGGCAAAAGGTAGATATTACATTAACGATGACTATCGTGCGTGTTCGTGTGCGTACGCGTGTGCGTCTACGTGTGTATGAAACTGCAGGCTATGAAATTTGGAATGATGATGCCGCTCGTTAGCGACATTTGTACCAATTGCATTGATCTCTATTTTGGCTTGTTTGTTGAACGTTTCTTCTAATTCCATATATCTGCAGGTCTTTTGAACATTTTCTACACCAATGTGAAACTCACGTATATGCATTTTATTTTGATGCGATGGGTCTCTCGAGTTTATGGTGCATTTGTGCAAATATAAAGGCAAAATATTTCATATATCATAGGAGAGCATTACCGAAACTCATGCATCGTATTATAGTTTTACAGAGATTCAATTTATTTCTGTATATTCAAAGAATCCAAATTTATTGGGCTAGCTAGAATTTTAGTTGGCACGATTTATACGATCTGCACTAATTACATTATTAGTTTAAAGTTTGGAAATCAAAGTTTGAAAGTATAGGTGGATTACAAACAGATTGTTGTATACGTGGCAGCTTACTTTTACCAATGATTACAATCGCAAAATCAACCCTTGAATATTGTGCACACTGTGATGCAATCAGTTAACTGGTTGTATAGGTAGTATTATAAATGGGGTGAAACCAATACAAAATAGGCCAGTACGATAACATTGTGGGGGCAGCTAAACATAGTTTCGTTGGGAGGAATATATATAAATATTAAGAATTCATGCAGAATATTGTAACATTTATCTGACAGCAACTAGAATGCAAAATTAATTATTATAACAGGTAACGTAAAACGAATAGCGCCGTAAATATAATAATCGGACATCGAGGTAAAGGGTTTTCGAAAAGAAAAATTGGAAATGTAGAATCATATAAAGTCTGTGAAAGAAATTTATAAACATCCGATATGAAAATAAAACCTTCCAAAGCATATAGTCGAATTAAAGGGAGATATGGTTCAAAGAACATTTAAAAAATAAATGGACGGGTGCAATATGAATATATGAAGTCGGGATTCCCGATAGCGTGATCAGTTTGCAGTGAACGCTTTTTTCTCTCCTTTACACTCGATCAACGTTAATGGTAGTGGCAGGTGAGAAGAAACCTTTCGATTAAATGCCATTAAGTCGATCGTTGTCTGTCGTTATCGCTAATTTCTCTTTAATCCTAGCATTCGTGTGGGTTTTAAAATTCTCTGCGATTTTCAGTCCAGTTATTTTATAAATTTCACGGTACTACTATGGTGAACGCGTTGTTACGAGCCGAGGGCTAAGGGGCACGGCTGCGGAGCCGAGGATCGGTTGTTTAAGAGTTTTGTTAGTTAAACGGTCGAGCCGTTTGATGGGAAATGTGTGGATGTGCCAATGCCTATTTCATCACTGGGTGCCACTGGAAGGTCAAGGTTTTTGTGGATGTGCCAGAGCTTATTTCATATCTGGGTGCCACTGGAGGGTTAGAATGTGTGGATGTGCCAATGCTTATTTCATCAATGGGTGCCACTGGAAAGGTTGTTGTGGATGTGCCAAAGCTTATTTCATCTCTGGGTGCCACTGGAAGGGTTTATTTGTGGATGTGCCAGTGCCTATTTCATCACTGGGTGCCACTGGATTGTTAGTAATTATTGCCTCGTAACTATCGATATATCTCGAGCGGTTGAGATATATCTGTTCGGTGGATTCTATATACTACTTATGATTGGTATAGGAAACAGAAAGAAATGAATATATCTATGATCAAATAATAAAAATGTCTATATTCTATATATCAAGTAAATTACAATATGTAATAATCGTGGACTCAAAGAACCCACGTTTACAGTCTTTAACGTTATAAATATGAAATGCTCGAAAGGGAATGCGACCCGATCTTGCTGTCTTTCGACGAATGCGAACTTTGAAATAAATATAATATGATGATCGAAAGGGAATTTAACCCGATCTCACTAACTTTCGACACATGCGAACTTTAATAAATATCGTAAGATGATCGAAAGGGAATTTAACCCGATCTCACTGAGCTAGAGTATTCAAACAGCCTAAGTCGCAACTTATCACGAAGCCAGTTAATTGGATACTGAGCCCTTAATAAATAGAAGTTGATCGAAAGGGAATGGAACCCGATCTCACTGGCATCAGTATGGCTATCTGGCACCGACATGGTACACAGGTAGTAAGGTCCATACTGAGCCACGAGAGTAGATTTCATGCCCTTTTTATATCCGAAAAGCGAACCAAAAATATGGTGGGGGTACAGAATCTTCCAAGGGAGTCCAAAAGATCGCCCTGAAGCGTTGCGTCATCGCGCCATCGCGGAAGGGGCAGACTCGACTGCATGCACTCTCGATTTCCATATAAGGGCATCATAGACGAGACGAAGGAAACAATCCTTCCTACGTAACAGCGTTCGCAGTAATCTGTTTTATTTCGACTATTTGAAATACTGCAAATGAATTTATAAATGTTATGTGACTTTCAATTAAAATAATGTTAGGTAACTTGCGTAGATTTAAGAGATTTACAGACAATTATTGTATTTATATTTTACGAGATTCGATTGGAAACTATATGTATGTGTATTGATACTTTAAATGAAATTATTTCCTATTGCACTTTAATATTATTGCACCAGGATTCAGAATGTATTCCTTGACTGACTTTCATGGTTCTAACTAATTTCGTAAATCAACCATGAATTATAGATTCTTCTGCAAAATTAATTGCAATTTTAGTGGGGCGGCACGTAAAAGTCTTTTAGTGTAAAAGAATAATTTTACAAGATTCATCGTTATATCATAAATAAGTCAAATTGATATACATATTACTTCAAATATTTAGCACCTTGTAAAAGTACCTATGGTTTCATAATTAATATTTTCGCGACATTGCGGCCACATTGTCAGTGAAATGGTTTCTTCTTTGCTGAAATTCATATTACACGAGGAAAGGTAAGATTGATCGCTTATATTCAATTAAATCTTCATATCAGCAAAAATATAGTAACCATCAAACTGAATAAACAGAAATGTTTAAATATTAAGGCAAAGTAGGAAATGCTTAAAAAATTCAATTGGATCCAACCTTCTTACACATATTCCTGTTCTCCTTTCCGCAATAAATTATTTACAACACTTTCAGGAGTCTTGCTTCTACATATACTCCTATTTGCTACCGCTGCATTTGATCGTAAAAGTGATATCTTCGAGTATCTATCGTAAACAAATTCATGCATATTTGATGCAGTTCTTTGAAATTAATAATTCGACTAAGATGTAATTAATTAAAAATACATACACTCTCGACCGAACGGTTGGAATGCGTACTTCAACAAACTTCACAGAGAACCGAGCAACTTATATTTCTCTGTGGCTCGTATAATATCTAATATAACGAACACAGTCGAACGAGTTTGAAAACTACTTAATTGGTACTTTAACATCGATCCAATTGTCGTACAATTCGTACGAGCAAACCAATCGTATAAAGACGAAGAATAACGACATTGAACGCATACAGAGAGAATTTCATTGCCTGTTTCTAAAAAAAAATATATAGTACCCCTATGAACCTATGAACCTATAATAGACACGAAAAAGGTGCTACTTCCTCCGTTGCACATCAAAGCGAATTCGATGAAGCAGCGCGTCAAAGCACTGCCTAAAGAAACTGCCTGCCTCGAGTACCTTACCACTAAATTCGATAGCACTTCGTATGAAAAGCTTAAAGGGGCTATTTTTATTGAGTACGAAATTCACAAGTCGATGACGGCAGTTCGATGGAAGCTTGAATCGATATAAAAAAAAGCCACTGACGGCAAGACTTTATTTCGGCTAGACTTGTTAAACTGGATATTTCATAATGTGAACGTTGATAACACGCTGGCAAATTATCTTCTGTTGAGAAATCATCAACGAAATTAATTTTAAAGTATGGTTAAACTGAAATTGGAATTGTACAATTATATATACATTCTTGATCATACATTTCAAAAATTGTAGAAAATTAAGTATATGATAATAATGTATTTATTCTCTCTTAATTTCTTTCCTCTTAATAAGTGTTACAAAATTTTCTTATGTATCATTCATTTTTTTTTTTTTTTGTGGCTTCTTTAAAGTCGCATCGACATTTTAGTCATTAGCGACTCCTTGGGGTGGGGTTATATTTCCTGGTTTAATTTGGTATCCTTTAGAAAATTGAGGGTGTCTGATGTGTGGTCCTGTGACGATAATGCTGTGTGAGGATCCAGCTTGTATTTCGCTCTTTGGTGTTGGTATTTTATGCAGTATGTATCATTCATGTTGCTTAGCTCGTTAAGAATCTCAATTTCCATGAGAAATAAAGGTTCGGTTTTGCTCGGACAAATCTTCAAATTCCTAATAATCTGTTGCTAATAAAATCTTCACTAGCCGAGCATTTCGTCTGTCATTTTTGCAGCACGACACGGACGGTACCAGGTGTATGAAACTCGAGCATGCTGACATGGACAAAAACGATATCGACACGATACTCCATTGGCACAACGATTATCGCAATACTGTGGCGAACGGAAATGAAGAAAGAGGAAATCCAGGCCCTCAACGCCCTGCGAAGTATATGATGGAGTTGGTACGATTCCATCAGACTCAATTGAACGTATTAAAACTTATTACCAACACCTTACACGTCGCAGTTAGCGACAGAAGCTTATTAAAATTTCAAATGATTGAATTATTCGACACAGACACGTTTTTCGCCATGAACTAGTAATCATATTCTCAATTTATGGTGATATGAAGTTTTCGTTTCGACGTTGTGTTGACACTTAACCTGCTGCGACTGAATTATTTTGATTGAAAATTGCTTGTTTGTGGCGCATTTCGAAATTCCGTACAAGAGTTAACGAACAACCTAGATGCAATGATATTAATTAAGCAAACTCGAATTGTCAAGGAAAACCAAAACAAAATTATCTTTCATGTTGCTCTATACGAAATTGACATTGTTACAATTAGTATATTTATAAATACATATAAACGCATATAATATTCCCACGCAGTATCAAATAAAGCGACAAAGTGTGTAATCACTTGTACCTAAAATTGATGATGCGATTTCGTTCAGCAGACCTGGGATGACGAACTCGCTTATATCGCGAGACGATGGGCGGTACAGTGCAACCTTTTCGAGAAAGATGAGTGCCGAGACGTTGGCAAGTAACTTCTACCGATGTATCCCATATTTCATTCCCCTTAGTCGTTCCTATCATCTTTCAAAACCTACCTGTACACGTTCGAAGGCGAAATTGTTCCGCCTGCAATACGATCGATTCGTGATTCCGCTATTTGATTTGTTTTTTTTCTCTTTTCTTGTTTACGCACGGATCTATCCTTTTCTTTTGCCGTTTAGTTTGGTTTCATTTCGATTAGCAATTTCAAACCGCAGATACGATAGCCGAGCTTGTGACAAAGTTCATTTGTTTTATTGCTCCTTGCTGCAACGATTGTTCTTCGGTGATTGGTTTCATTTTAACGAGAAAGAAAGGATTATCGATGTTGGAATGATTTCGAGGGGATATGAATTATTGGGCATGAACCTTGTGTTGATTCAAGTCTTTGAATGTTATCACCACCTTTGTAACAAGCATATATTTAAATATATTTAAATCATTTCTACATTATATATTCTATTTATTCCAATTTTCATTTCAAACATACCGCTCTACCTTCTGATTCGTGGCAAACAGTTTACTTGTAACCAAATATCGATCCCAATTAAACGCGCCAGAAAAACTTCCTGTTTCATTTACTGCCGTTCCTCCATTTCGCCTTTTAAAACGAACCATCAATAACCCATTCGAATCCTCGAAATCCTATAACCGATGCCTTTCTAGTTTCGCAAAAACTAATGTTACTTGTAATAAACTAAACGAGAAAGTAATTGATCGTTTCGTTAAAAATCCAGCTTTAGTATTCGATGCATCCCGATGGGGAAGAACATAAAATCAATCAATCTGACTTATTTACTCTGATTGTGTGTAAAGCAATATAGCAATCGTTGAAAAATCCTTGTGGATTTCTGTGACAGAACGATTTGGTGTGTGGCAGAACGTGCAGGTGCTTAATATGAACAGCGTTGGAAACGCGACGTCCACCGCGAGAACTTCTGTTCATATTCAATTATGGTACGATGAGGTAGAAGACTTCGATTCCGCGGAATCTGGGTAAGCTCACCGGGTATTCTTCCTTATGGCTTTTAAAACTACATCATTTCGTGCACTCGTTATATTCCATTTTCATTGTTAGGATTCGAACATACTTTTTGTTATTTCTCTTTCTCCTTTAATGTACGGGTATTGATTTAACACTACAGTCAGATTGCGCGCGGAACAAATAATAAAGACGCGGAGTTGTAGACATTTGGAAATTGACTTTTTTTTTTAATTTAATCAGTCCAGATTTGTTTCAGCCATTCTCAAATATTTCTTTCTTTCTATCAATTGAATTGGCGGATCGAAAAGAGACATATTTCGCGTATATAAAAACCTCGCGTCTACAAACCTGACATCAATAATTTGAACAGACGCAATCAAGTTATAATCACCAGAACACTAATCGGCCACACCAAACTTACCCATACCTACCTGTTTTTAAAAGAGAGTGCACCCAAATGCACACTATGCAATGGGATCCTCAACATGAAGCACATTATATTTGACTGCCAGCATCTCAATAGAATAAGGGGGAAATTCAGAATCCAAAACAATATGAAGGAAATAGTAGACTCACGTGAAAATATTAAAAACTTAATTACATATTTAAAGGAACTTAAAATCTACAACAAATTGTAATGCCATAGAAAATATAAACATACATGAGTTCACAGTGGCCCCATCAAGACACCGAATAGAATGCTTTTTAAGAAAGTCAAGAAAATCGTACCAAGTCGCTCATGACCTGAGTAGTTAATGCGACTTAAAACCCAAGGAAAAAAAAAGAAAAGGAAAAAAAGAATTAGAATGTGTGAAATATAAAATATGACGAAGTTTGAAAATAAATTCCAAGCCCATTTTACATTTGTTCGAAGTTATTATTCCCTTCCTTCTCTATCTCTTCCAGTACATGTGTGCGAGGTCACAGTGCTGAAATAGTATCTAGTTCGGAATTATTGATACCGTGTGATTGGGGATCTTATTGGTCCCAGGGGAATGATTGAGCTCGCAGAAGCGCTAGGAATACCCGACATGAACAATTTACATACGACTAATAATACATTTAATTTGACCATAATTCATATATCAATTTAGAATTATCATGAAATGTCATTCCGCAGCAGTTTTTCAATTAATCGATTGTGAACTTGAATTTTTTAAATCGAACAAATTTAAATTAATAATTATCAACAAATATAAATATGTTGGTTTCGATTGAAAAGGAAACTTCATAGGAGGCATTTCATATAATATAATGAATATAATGAATATAATGAATCGGGGTATCGATTATTATTGCGAAATATTTTTTGAAAATGCATCCACTATTCATACTGTTAAGTCATTTTCACATGCATATTCAGAGAGGATCGATGCAAATAGTCAAATAAATATATACAGATCGAGCGTAAACCAGAAAATATGAAAACATTTTGTCAGAAGTATAAACGAAACGGTCCATTTTCATCAATATCGTAATGATGCAACTTTTTATCATAATATAAATGACATACTTGCATTGCCGATGTGCCGGAACACACGAGGAAACAATAGATTGGGCAAGTTCAAAGCATGTTAAGGGACAGAGAGTTTTCCAGTGCCAGTCATGTATATGTGAATATACATGATGTATTCATCTGAACGTGTGCATGAAACTAGGGAGAAAATCCACACGTACTGTCACCCTGTGTAGTATGCAATAGACTAACAATAAGTTGAATTGATCGAAACGACACTTATGTGCCAAGGCTTTCGCTTTGAGAATGAAACTGGTCGATCCGTCGTATGTAGACACTGCTAACTCGCCTTTGAATCTAGCAGAACATTTGCATTGCTTCTTTCTCTAGCTACCCAGGCGACTTTTTTTTAACTTTTCGCTCTGTCCCGTGGTGTTCCACTCAACTGTCAGCAAAGATCGAATCCCCTTGTTCCCATTCCTGCTTATATTTTGCTTGCTGTAATCTTTGCTCTTTGAAATTAATCAGCACTTTCAATTCACACCAGTTCCATGCAGTGTACCTATCCCATTTATATTAACTCAAATATATATACAAGAAAATATGATTTCGTTACAATGTATTGCACATCCTAATTGAGTAAAAGTAAAGGCTGTAACTTTTTCCACGATACTTCGTTCCAAAAGAAATTGCATCGAAACCGAACAGTTCCATTGAAATGATTTTTGCGGTAATATACTCGACATCTGTGTTCCGTAAATCTTACCTAGATTTTCCAACTAATTTACCCAAGTACTTTACACTTGTACCCCTGCACCATATACATACCAGCCCATTACGAATTCGGACTCACAAGTTAAATTCACACAATCTATTTAAAATATTTACAATCGTGAAATTAAATGAAATAATAACGGGTGAAATACGAGCAGGAACAGAAGCAAAGAGCATCGATCTTTCTCGAGTGGAACACCACGCGGGAGAGAGAGAGGGAAAAGCTAAAGGGTTACCATCCACTCTTTTTCAGATACGTGAACTTCATCGCGCGAAGAAGCCTGTCCTACATTCCGTTCGCGTCGTCGACGATTACTCAGGTCGGTTGCGGTCGTGCGATTTACATCGTCAGACCCGACAAACCGTCATCGACGACGACGACGACAAATATGCCCACAATTGGCCGCACAATGCCCGTGAAGCCCGGGGATCGCGTGGAGGTTCTCGTGTGCAATTACGGACCTCTAGATCCGAAGGAGGCGAGGGAACTCTACGAAGACGGTGCTCCTGCTCCTTGTCCACGGGGGACCGTGCGTAGCACTCGGTACCAAGCGCTCTGTCGTAAGTGTTGAAACGGTGTTCTCGACGCAACGGAACAAACGCGGTTTTCCGTCACTTCCTCTCGCGACAACGCTCGTTAAGGCAGTGGTCGATTTTTGTAATAAATGGGACAAAAGTCCGAACCAGGCACCAATAGTCGACCACCCAAGCAAAATTTTTTGCATGAGTAATCCTAAGTGCTTGCTCCTTTATTAAATAGTGAGGCTCTATGCGTCAAAATGAAGTTTGAACTTCCTAGATTATGTAATAAAGCTAACTTTATTGAAATAGTTATACTATTCAAATGTTATAAACATTTTTGGAAATTCAATAACAACCACACGTTAGTTAATAGTTGACCACTTTGACCTCGTAGATCCAAAAACACTAAAGGCGATTACTTTTATATCACTATTTGCAACGATTGGGGCTAATTGTAATAAAAAAGGCAAATACAAATGAAACGAAGGTAATTCCATATAAAATCTAATTCAGGAGTAAACTTTTCGGGTTTTGCTCGCTCTAGTAGGCTCATTAATATGAGAAACTACATTTTCCCAATCGTAATCTGGCCCATCACGAGTCTCTGATCATTTCCTCAATCGCCGGAAATATTATTATTATTATTATTTCTTCAGAATAATTTCTGAACAAGTCCTTGATAGGAGGCATCTCGAGCTTAGTAATTTAGTAACCTATAGAATAAATGCCTAACTAAATGCACTTTAATAGTTTGTTGATTTTAATAATATTACGTAGATGTTTAACAAATTGGCAGTAGATGGTGTAAATAATTGACCGTAGATGGAGTCAATAGTTGACCGTGCTGTCATCTACTAAAATGCATTATATTTCAAAATCGAGCGCTATGTTCTTTACTTCCAAAGAAAATTTTATGCAAAATGGATATACCGTAATTAGTAAATAAATTTGTATAGTATATGCCAGTAATTGACCACGCTGGTCAACTTCTAGAAATAATCGGAATGACAAGATTCAATACTTGACCCTACTGTCAGTTATGTTTTTTAAGGTCCAGCTAACAAAAATTAAACATTTATTAAATAAAATACTCAATGACTATTTAATTAGTGGAAGGTTCAGTCAGAAAAAGTTAAGAGTTTGGGAATTCCTTAGCGTGAATTATGCACCCTTTCGTAACGGCAGCGTTAAGGAAATTACAATACGGAGGCATACAACTGACAGTAATTAAATTAATCGTCCGTCCTAACGATAAACAATTGAATTGAAATGAAAGTGTTTCGGAGTTGTGCTAGTAAATGATACAGCATACTTATCACGCCTTTATCGAAAGGTTAGTACTTTTCAAAACCTTATTTTTCACGTTAACCTGAAAAATGGTCAACTAGTGATACGAGGTCAATTACTAGAGCCCTTGCCTTATATTATATTTACTATACTAGTTTTAATGAGAATCCCTGGTATTACGGGATCCGACGTTACACACAACATATGAAATTCGTCTTCCATAGTCGCAGTCCTTGAAAATTTCCCAGTGTTATTTTGGCGAGACCTTTTATAATGTCTTGTTGTCTTGCTTCGAGGGCTTCTTCGGATAGCTGACCAACCGGAACTAAAAATGATTTTATACTTTCGCCTATAATTGATATATTATGAATTGTGACCATATAACTCAGCAAACCGTAAAAAGCAGCAGCTACTTTTACATTCTGCAATTACAGTAATGAGTATTGTATTATATGCATCAACAAAGGATTCATTCCAACACATTCCAAAAAAGTTACGTACCAATGTTTATGTTATGGGCTATATAACGAATTACACCTGCTACTTAAATAAGTAATTGATTATTGTGATACTTTGAAGCCATCTATTCAGTTTTATAAACAATTTGGAACATATTAATTTTGGTGGAAGAGAAAAGTGATTATTATTTTGTTCATTTTCGTCCCATTTTTTACGGCTATCGACCACTATCGTCACGTCGCGACGCACAGTGGCGAAAAAGCCCAAAAACGTGGCCAAAGGTGAAATTTTAATATATTTGCTATAGTATTGGTAAATATTATAATAAAATGACTTCAGAAAGTAAACAATGTAAAATTTAATGTTAATACAGTTACTACCAATATTTTATTAATTTTATAATTAATATTTATAACTAATATTTTATAACTTTATTATAATTAATGCCAATACAGTTAAATTTCAGGTTTAGGCTTTTAAATTTAGGGTAATTAAAAAACTCTAGCTAATGTGCCCGAGCTTTCTCAATAGAATTCACAGGCAGCCGCATTATAAACCAGTGGGTAACCAATAACGAAGTCCTAACAACAATGTAAGAAATAAATGAATAACAAAACAGTAATAAAACAGTAACTAAGCCATCACAAATAGTTTACAAAAATAAAGCACTGAAATAATACACATGGAACATTGTTCCAAAGCTGATGGAAGGAAGGCGATAAACAAATGACGATAATTCGTAAGGTCGCAAAAGGTCGCAGAAAATTTCAATCGGAACTTGTTCTGTGACCCTTAAGCTTTACTTTAAACAAAAAATTAGAACTTAACTTTGCTTTATTCACAACTATTTGCTTAAATAAAGAAAAAAATATATAGATCTTGCAGTTTTAAGTACCACAGCCTTAGCAATTTTTTAAAAGTAATAAAATCAATGGAAATATGATGCTAGAGCACATTAGATAATACCAACATTCATAGATTATTTTAATACATCGACAGTGAATCGTAACATAATTTCTAGTTATAGTTGAGAAAATCCCCTTTCTAATACTAGTATGTTTGAAGCTGCATATCTCTTAGAGGAAGAAATTATTAACGTTAAATTTGATAGAAGATGATTCAGTAATAGTTCATAAATGAATAACAGTTTACACATTTTAAAAATTAGACACAATTTTTTTTTACTTTTGGCCACGTTTTCGGGCTTTTTCGCCACGTCGCGACGTGGGGATCGTTTTCAGAGTGTGTACGAATGGCTTGTCTCGTGGGAGACTGTCAAGGTGTTCTACGTATTGCAGAACGTCCAAACTTAATGACACGTTTCTCTTTCTTCTTTTTAATCGTTTGGGACAGGCTGGCAATAGACGTTGTTAAAAATAAATTTCCTCGCGGTCAGTGGGGGATTCGACGCAAGTTTAGTAATTCGATGGATCTGTCGCTCTTTTGTAATTGAGAACAAAAGCAGCAAGTATAAAAAGGTGTATAGCTGTAATTGTATTTTTGTTTTGAATGGGACGGCATGATTTTTCTGAGGCAAATTGGTACTGGAGATATTCTGTTTTTGTAGGTGTAAGGTAGATTGTACAAAAATATATGTATATATAGGTATATTCGAGGAGACATTATAAAATTATGTGTAACCCTTTATTGGGCGTATAAAAAAATTCGATCTCAGCGATATTAACAGAATTGTAATTTTACCGCGATTCCACGAAACACCTTTTTATCGCGGACAAAATTGTATTTGACAAATACTGTGTTGTAATGGACACAGAGAAAATATAAACTTCCAACTTCGGTTTTTAAGAGATTTTATTAACACTTAGACTTGGACTATGATGATTGACTTTTCGTAAGAAGTGAGCTTGGACTTAGAGTATGATAATGACTTTTTGTATGAAGTGAGCTTGGACTTGTAACTTCGACAAAAAACCCTCGAAATTCTACAGCCGAGTGTAACGCAGAAAATTCGTTCAAGCATTACAGAATACATCAAATGCCATCAACTATTGTAATCGTGCGATTCCATTCAGCTGCAACTTTCGTAACATCCATAATTCTAGTTAATCACAGAACTTACACGAGACCCGTTTCTTGCACTCGTCCTACGAATCCAGCCCAGGAAATGAATAAACGGGGTGAACGGTTTGTCATTCAAGGGAAATGTCGGAAACGCTGGTCAAAGTTTAATTAATATCGAGATATATTGATTCATTAACGCGGTTGAACGGTGGCAGATGTTATCAAATTACCATTTGCTAGGTAAACATAATTCTTTGGCTGTCAATACACGTCTACTCTTTGTAAGCTAAAAAAAGGAATAGTATGGCGAATGGATCAATTTCGTCCACGAGAAGTTTTCGTCGTTTTTGTCGACCGATCCATGATATTTTCTTTTTATGAATATTTTTCTCTGGTCGCGTCTATTTGTTGGTCGACAGCAGGGCAGTCGCGATGTAAGACAAGGAAATGTTTCTCACGGAACGAATCGAATTATTTCGCATTAATTATCCTTTCTACAGCGTCTAACGTTAGGTAAAGTTACAGTCGGCGGAAGTGAGAAACATTTTGTTTACCCGCGTCGAAGAGAAAACGTGTCGCGTTTGTTAAATAAACAGGGGCAACGAGGACTAATTGAGATACCTTCGAGGAAAACGCGGTAGACTATGGTACGCTATTAATGTCCCTCGTTGTCGGCGAAATTGCGCACGAATTTCAGTTATATATCCAATTTATACCGACTCGTTAAAGTTTTCCACGAGATAGCGGCACTCGCAGGGAGGAAGGGGCATGAAAAGGAATAAGAAAAAAATGATTGCCTCTATTAGGAAAGTTTCAGAAGGAGCAGTCGCGAGAGTTGCATCATAAAATTCAACAGAAGTATGATAAAAGAAATAATCGAACGGTGAACAACGGCGCATACCTGACTAAGCCGACAGTATATCTTGTTCAGCTGGTGTTATTATGGCTAGCACGCTTGACGACACCCGATCGCCCACTCACTTTTACGTCACTGAAATGTTGCCTGATGTAGTCCTATCAGTGAGGCGTATCCTCCAGGTAAATCATTCACCTGCCGTTTCTATATCGATTCAATTCACCAACAGAATGTAGAAGCAACTAGAATCTCCTCCTTAGGTGGCGGTTCAAAGGAGTTTTAACCCTTTGACTGCGAATTGTTCGATTTTCAAAAAGTCAACAGGAAACTACAGGGCAAAGGCAAGACGAAAGTGTGCAATAAAATTTTGTTCATCCAAGCTTTGTGTTTTAGAAAATCGATAGTAAATATTTTCTTGCCAGCCGTGCGCTTGAAAAACTCTGAGCCTGTACTGTATACGCCCAGAAAATTTTGCACAGTGTCAGTACAGGATCCTTACTGTTTTACTAAAGCAATATAGCGTTGGACGTATTATTGGCCACGTTATTATTCGATACGTTTCTGATCGCGATTACACCAACACATTTAGGCATTCTCAGCCATAGTCATGCTAAATATCACTTTGCACTATGCTGATGAGTCTACATCGAAACCCACCGTAGTCAAAGGGTTAATCAATGGAATAAAACGTCGGAAGTAACCGATGATATATTGATACATTAAAGAAGTCGCGTTCGCTTGTACAGTAATATGAAAAACCCTTCACGGCAAAACAAATCCATCTCATTCATTTCGAAACCCAACTGTACCTACAAGCAGCAAAACGTGTCGCACCGCGACATTATTAATCGTCGTTCATCTTTTCATTACAGTGAACCACTGTGTTTATACGCCGTCACCGGATCGCCTCATTAGCGTCAATAACGAGGGAACAGGTCGACGAATGGGCATGTGTGTGTCGACGTAACAGCGGTTTCCACTCGGTCAATTTGTCGGCTCATTACTTTTTGCCAGCCCCAAGGATTTGATCGCGCAATTAAACGATCGTGACGGAACAGCACGGTCGTGGGCGAGGGAAAAATAAAAGGGGATCGGACTTGTCCCAGCGATAATTGAAAGAGACTGGCCAGGAAGAAAAGGAATCGAGCGAGTCGGTCGTTGAATATTTCAGCGAGGATCGGGGCGAGAATTTCGTGGATGAAAGGAGTGTCCTGGGTAGGAAATGTGTCGTGGATTTCGTTTCGCTGAGAAGAACGGAAAAGTAACTGTTCCGCGTTATTTTTTTTCTTCCTAGTCCCCCTACATGGGTACATTTGTTGTTATAAACATTTGTCGAGTGAATTGTCGCGGAACAGCGTTGTTTAATCAGTTTGAATAGTGGGGGGGGGGGGTGATAGGGTGGGACTGGAGGATACATGTGAATGTAATTCGTGTTTTATTCTGAGTTGCGTGAAGAAGGTTGATGTTGGAGATTGTAGTTTAGTATTTAGGGAGCGGAAATAATTTGTGTAATATGTTTAATTGTCATTACGTTGCCGTTGCGATGGAAAAAAAGATTTATGCTATAATAATAATGATTAAGAGCATTAATTAATGAAGAAGTAACGATCGTGTAATTTTAGTCTGTCTCACAATAATTGCCACATGTCCCAGCTATCGCCTGCGCATATGTTTTGTAAAGTGTGATTAATTTAATTTACTGTTAAATGCCGTTAATGAGTTTATGGATGTACAATTTCTATTTTCGCATAGAAGCATATGTTTATGTTGAATACTACTTGATGCAACTGCATCATAAGACAAGACAGGCTATATGTATATTAAATTGCTTCTGAAAGATCGAAGAATTATTATATAATTTTACTTACTTCTATGTATACATCTATATTTGCGTTTTTTCATCGACTAATTTGATCGTGAAATCATACGACATCACATTTCGTTAGAAATTGTATTCACCTGTAAAATTTTCTCTTTGTCGTATCATAGATGCCCAGTTTGTTTTTAACTTAACCAGAAGATTTTAACGTTTCAAACACCGAATAAAACGGTAACTTTTCGCTGAAGAAAATGAAAGTTCATATCATAAGCAACAAGCAGACAACGGTATGATTTAATATGCAAGTCAATCGGTCTCCCTCCATCTCCCTTTCTCTCTCCCACACTCGCACACTCGACTTCCAATTTAGAATGAACATCGTGAGCCAGGAGACGGAGATCATTTCGAGAAAGAAGGGTACAGCCAGTTCTCATTAAATTATTCCGCGACGTTTCAAGCGATAAGTAATATTAGTCCGATCTTCGTTTCTCGTGACATTAAACAATTTCACAGCTCGATTTTTCGTGACCTTAGAAACCTTGGGACGTCCCTTTTACCACCGTTAGCCACATTTTCTTTTCCTTTATTTTAGTCCACGCGTAGAGTGTAAAAAAATATTTTCGTTGCCGCTGGAAACTCGAGGAAGTTAATTTAGATATTAGCATAGTAGTAATTCGTTGTAATGTTGATTGTGAATAAACAATACATAATCTTCTTCTCCCCCATATCCCATGTGTCCCTATGTATACAAAATGATTAATTGTTGTGAAAAAATATTCAAAATTGAAGAAGGATACTAATTACAACCACAGAAACCCTTCAGTCCAATGTTTTCAATCGTCACGAGATACATACATATAT
This sequence comes from Nomada ferruginata, assembly GCA_963583965.1. Taxonomy (NCBI): domain Eukaryota; kingdom Metazoa; phylum Arthropoda; class Insecta; order Hymenoptera; family Apidae; genus Nomada; species Nomada ferruginata. The sequence continues at coordinate 18,727,364 of OY757213.1, forward strand.
ATTTTTCCAGAAAGAATTATATTTGAAAAATGATTTACTGTCATCCGAAGAAAATATTTGAACATGGCACAGAGCTCAAACGTTAAACTAAATATTACTTATTTTCACCGAATGGCTGATACAGTGTACGTTAACCGTTGCCTGGATACAAAGTAGCTGGCGACCATGTGCAATTACGCTGCCTTAATTGGAAACGTCAAGTGTTTGCGCATCTCTACAGAATTATTGTGTACCGAGTGAATTAGTTCCCACCCCGCCTTCTATGTTTCTTCTTAGCGACGGGGGCGGAAAAGTATTGAAAGGTCGAGAGAAAATCGAGCTCTCGAGAGCACGTACGATCAACCGTTCTACGTAAAATCGTGCAAGATTACACGTGGTGGTTTCGTAAACCCTGATTAGAGAGCATTAGGGCAAGAACAATAGAAACGGTAGGGACGAGGGGAAAATGTCGTTTAGCCAACAATGTGCCTTAACTCAAGATATAAATCTAATTTAATTAACGGACATCAGGAAATTGAATAGAAACATAATTAAGTACACCGAAAAAAAATAATTAACATCGTTTCAGTCACTTGGATCATTTATCATTGCTCTGTCCAGTTGTCATTTGTATTTTCTTCTTTTTTTCTAACAGGGGAGACTTGAAAGGACTGATACAGTTTGATATTTACCAACTAATAAATACATTTATATGTTGTAGTACATGTTGTATTATATGTTGTAGTAAATATACGAAAAATTTACAGGGGCCCTTAACAAATTGTACGACTGAAGAATGGCGGAATATTGTGTACAAAATTTAAGTGTGATGCAATATATAAAAATGTTCGAAATAAAAGTATATCAGTTACTTTCAGTAAGAAAATCATACGAAGGGAACCAAGTTTTGAAAAATGTGAAGCACGAAATTATTATAGAATGTTGCGTGACTGTAATATTAATTCAAAACGATTCACGCAATTTCCAAGAAGCATTTACTTAAATGTGCAATAAGACTTTCTCCTCCAGTGAGAAAAAAAGATATCGCTTATAGTATCAAACACGTACGACGTAACACGTAACAGTTTATATATACGCGAGAAATGACACCGGAGGAACTCTCATAACCATTCTCTTGTCAGGTTCAGAACACCAGTGCCATCGCGTTGCAGGTTACTGTTATATCTAAACACATTCACATATGAAATATTTCTATTGTGCCAGAAATAGCAGGAACCCAGCATTAAATAGCATTATAGTTGTCGGAGTGTTCAAGGGCTAGGAACGTGTTTGGAGAATAGAAAAATAATAAAGAAGAATGGTCTCTTTCTCTTTAACAGCATAGGTATTCTATTCGTTACTTTATGGTCAACTTTTAGTTAAAACGCCAGTTCGTCAGCAAGAAAGACTAATAAAGTATTGCAGATGTAATTTTCAATCATCCTGGTTTATTTAGCTTCGAAATCTTTGGCAAGACTTTATATAGCATTTATGCACTAATTTCAGTTCAAGTTTTAAATATTTAGAGACCAGTAAATGCATAGCTACCATAATTACGTTTACTATGCTGTATTACAACTTGAAACAAAAAATATACACTAACAAGGTGTCTTTGGTAACCCGAAAATTTCAATTTTATTGCAATGTTGCTGGTTTATAGAGAATCACAATAAAAATATGTATCAGATGAAATATTTTCCGTCTTCTGTTTAATACTTCAGGGTGCAATTATCCCTACTTTCCTGTATATTTCGAAAACCATAGTAACCTAAATTTCCTTCCTCGCACGACTACTGTCTGGCCTCGCCTTTCAGTTCTTACCTGATTAAAATATGGCCCAATTAATTATGGGGAGGAACGGTGATGAATAGTACGGAGGATTGGGTGTAGTTATAAACATTAACACAGATTAACCTGAATGTATGGATCGCGTTAAGAAAGACTAATGCCATAGGAGTTAATTATAACAACACTCAACTCATAGTAACTCGACGCGTATGATAGTAGACCCCTGCAAAACGATTTAGCATACGCGAAACGTACGAAACCAAAAGAAAATTGTGTTATATTTCGAAGAAGGATTTCAAATTAGTATTGCACAATTACAAAATCGTACAAGGAATCTTCGATTCGAACAAACAATCGGGAACAATCCCCGGGTCGCAGGCATCCTATACAAACAATCCAGTAGCTGGCAACGAAAAAGAAGAACATCCCTAAGCCCGATAGAGACGACCCTGCACTCGTAGAATGTGATCAGGAAAATCCCAGGCACGTAGAACGCCCGTAAGGAAATCCCAAAGTCAAGGTATTCAATGCAGATGAAAACAAATATGTAAAGCGTCTCAGAAACGATTCCGGATTTATTTATGAATAATGAAATGGAATACAGAGTATTCGAGATCCTACGAGGTCCTCGGGTCTCCAAAATTCAGAAAGGGAGAGCAAGAGAGAGACCAAACACTACACCTAAGGTCTAGGAAGATAGAGAGAGCAAATGAGAAACCGAGGACGCTCGAAAGCAAGAAAGGTCCCAATATCCGCAATTCTCCGAAGACCCCAAGGTCCCCTATAACTTATGCACCATAAGACACTGAAAAATGTGGGTACTCCAATGAGTTTGAGGACCTGCAAGAGTCTTATAAGCCACGGTCACTTCCGGCACTCGTGAACCATACGAGATCCCAGAAATCCCCTGTCGCCATGATTTTACATATACATATACGTTCGATACCTTTGGAAGCTCCAAAGACTTAGAATAAATTGCATTACATGGCCGAAAATATTGATGCACTTGACTTCTTCTTGTCTTTTATTGCTTTTAAAAGTAGCATATTATATGACGTTTTCTTTTGTATATGAGCAGTTTATTTTGAAAGTGGCCTGAGTCCATTTTTCAAAAAAATCCAATTAACATTTATAATAGTTACAATTCCACGTTGTTTTTTCATTTTTAAACAATTTACAGCCAAAATGTTCAAATTCACTGAAATTTTGTTAACAGAAAGTTAGCTAACTAACGAAATGATACAAATTTTTCTTTTGAAAGTGGCTTATGTTCGTTTATGGCCGCCAAAACCGTCTTACTTTTTAAATAAAAACATTATATACAACCAAAGGATAATAATTTGAAATTGTCGATAATGACCCTGGTGTCGATGCGACGTTAAACCTTATTGAAAAAAAAATCATTATATAGTTAGAATATTTCCTGAATTGCATAAATTCTGTTTTTGAAGTGTTGTGCATTGTAAATTATGTCGAATGGACCTGGGCTCTTTCAAATTTTATAAGAAATCTAGTTGTTAATTTTGAAAATGGCTTAACTCCATTTGTGGTAAGAAAACACATATTATTCACTTAATAATTGCTATTATTTTAATAGGAATTGTAAATTTAAGTCTCTTAGATACACTTAAGCAGAGTGACACATTGGTATCCTATACGTATATTTTTAATTTTTTTGAAAACTTTTTGGACTTAGTCACTTTCAAAATAGACGGCTCATATAAGGTTTCGTTGTTACACGTTGGACATCATATTAAAAATACTGAATAGTTGATAACACTAATTTTACTGTTAATGAGACAAAATGAAATAATTCTTTATTTCGTAATTCTTGATTCTAAAAAAAGAACATTATTTATCACACCATGATACTTTTGTTACTGGGTAATTCTATGGATTCGTATAAATTATCATCATTCATATTGAATTATAGGACTTTCGATTAGAACCGACTCGACCCTGGAATTACATCGAAAATTTGACAAACCCAAGGCGACCGTGATAGTGCGAATTGTCTTGCAATTCGATATTCGTGTACGTCGAGTTTCACGGAGCCAAGGTTGCTTATATTAAGTTCTGCAACTTCCAACTTATCAGCATGAACTTCTCCGCAGCTAGAGCCGCAGGTTTTGTGTCTTTCCGGCGCAAGGATGTAATATCGGGTGTGATGAGTGAAGGAAGTGAATATTGATTGCCGTAAAGCCAATACTGTCGATATAAAATCCCACGCGAATATTCTTACCTGCACCTGACTGTACATATTTTCTACCAGCTGTAGAAAAACATCGTGCTAGTGCTTTTGAAACCGAGTGCTTGAAATGTCTTTCACGTACCTTATCGCAACACGGCAAATATTACATATAGAGTGTTCCAGTAATTCTGGTTCGACCGAGAAGGGCGTGATTTCTTGTGGAAAGATAAGCTAGCATTCTAGAATAAAGTTTTTTTCCCCCGTTAAAATTAACCGGTGGCTCATAATAAAATTCATGGAGCACATTACGAAACAAATAAAGTTAGTCTAAGTATAATTAAAGCTGCCTTTCCGATTTTCTTCTTCTACTTCTTCTTTTTTGGTGCGAGAGCGAAGGAACTTCATAGATTGAATTAATTTTCATAATTTAACCATCAAAAAACCTGGAGGAACTCTAATGATAAAAAAATGATTCAGAACGGGTGACTATATGTTTGTTCATTCGCGTTACTGCATTACCACCTCACTTGCCAGTGATCTATGCATTGAAGCAAATTAAAAACCCACTAAATTTCGATGGTGAATAATAATATTATTTATATTATATTACAATCCCCGAAACATATACACGCAATGTCATCCATGAAGCAACGAAATTTTAAACGCAGTAGCGTAACGTATAATTTTGCAAACGTATAAGTAAACGCACGTTGCGCAATTGTGCTGAAAACAATTCAATAAATAGAGACAGCGTCGTAAACCGCGTAACAAAGGTATCAGAAGTTAATAACGAATCGATTTTTCTTCGCTTCGGAGTCTGGAGAGTGCTGCAGACGTTTCGAGCATCGAAATAGACGAGCTCCACTCCAGCTTGTCGATAGCCACGCTACGAAACTCTCGTGTTCTTCGCAACCGTAACAGAAACATATTGGTGGTGCGCAGAGGAGCATTAATCGATAAGGGTTTAGATATTTCGATTTATAAGAATCACAAGAACGACCACGCTGAATCGAACTGAAATCGATGAAACAGCTTTGCAGCCGGTCTGCTCGTCGACTTAGCCCCTACCCCTTACACCCCCAATCCCAAACACGCGGTATTACGACTATTTCCCCTGCAGTTGTTTCTCTTGCTTGATCAGTTCCAGCACGCCGTTCCTCATCTCGATGACTACTTCTCGTTCGGTCAGACCCAGTCGCCGTTTGTTACTGATGTCATAGACGCCACCTTCGCTCTCGCTGTGCTCACCCCTGGTGCCTCTTACCTGTATATTTAATTTTTTATTTATATATATATTTACATTTACATTTTTTCGCAATTTATTTATTACTTATATTATTGGTTAAATTGAATGCATGGATTCGTGTTGAAATTCATAGTCTGTAAAGCTTTGAGGATGTTTGGAAAAATGTTTCATTTCGATTAATCTCTGAGGCGTTAGATTTTTTCATTCTATGAAATAGCAGTTTCATTCACAAATTACATTTCAATCGGTACTCCCCTTTTTTTGATATTTATTTTTTGACGTGGATTGTGCGGGCTTATGCTGTACGAGATATTTTTTGAAAGGCTGCTGAACTATAACGTTTCGCGAGGATTCGATTTTGCTTGTTCACGGTGTTATTTGCACTGTCGATATTATGTGAAAGTAATAAAAGTGGCATTATCTTGAGTGTTAAGTTCCACTTGTGATTAGCAGTAATTGTGCAGCAACTATTTAGATTAATTTATTGAACTCGTGTTACTCCTCCTGTTCCTATTAACCAGCAACATAGGCAACACTACTATTCGTGTCCTCATGGGATATTACACCTGCCTAATAAATCTGGTAATCCGTGTGTTTATCTATCTGTCTACCTGAATACCTATGTCATGGAGAGCCTGCCGCTATTTGTTTCGAAACTTTGAACAGCACTTGAAACACTTCAAATAAACGTGTATTTAAGGTAGATAATTAAATAGCCATGTTTTGGTTGATTAATTTATCCGCAAAGCAATTATTGGTTATTCATAATAAATTATTCTATCCACGTTATTTCAATAAGTTTTCATTATGCTGCGCCGGATACAATTTGTGTGAATAATTTGATGAAAATTATTTGACAGACTTTTGAATAATGATACACCTAGTGTGAACGAATAATGATAATAATTATTAATTTCTGTACGTATATTTTACAATAGCAATATTAATTTACACAGAAACCTGTCATTGTAAAAGAAAATTCATATTGAACAAACAAAGATAATAAATTTATTGGTATGAACCATTAATTATATATTAACAAATAAAAAACTCTCACCTCGATTGTATTTCTAAGGTGATAAGGTAATAATAAACTTGTCGAAATAAAATTTCTCGCGACACCAGTAGAGCTGGAACTAATAAGTCAGACAAATTAAATCTATCGAAAGCGGTATCAAAAGAATTATCGAAATTGCAAACTACCCAACTGTTAACGTAAATAATTAATAATACGTTTCTCCCGTGCAGTTGCCTTTATATTTCCAGATAAAAATGAAAATTTGATACTCAATGGTTAGATTACAGTTTTCAATGAGAAAATCAATGAATCTGGAAAATTACTTTCTTGGATTCCGTATACAGGGTGCTCCACTTAACTGGTAACGGTGACTCCTATCTAGTTCTGCTCGTGGGGTTCAGCTAACGATATCCGACTCTTTCAGATCTACCTTTTCACATTCTGTTGCATGGAATTTTATCGTGTCGTAGGTCATTGCATTCGCCTCAGCATATGATATATCATAATACGAACACAAAAGTATAGAGTCCCATTGAAGATAATTAACTTTACTTTGATATCTCTTCCACCACTACACCTACCGAAAAATTATTTATATCACCTAATGTATCCTTTCGTACCAAACAATTATTGTATGAACATTCTTTTGATAACTTTAATCTGTCGTGAGATATTCCATCGTTTCCAGTTAAACGGAACACCCTGTATACATATCGGATTATAAATGTGACGGTCTCGGGAGAATATTCATAATATCGACAGACTTAATGGCTTAATAGCTTTCCTATATTATCTCGGCATACATTTATATATCTACATATATCTGCATAGTGGATTTTTGAGCTATAAACTTCCTAGACATTACAATAATATAGATATAAACAATTGAATCATTTATGTCATGTATTATTGAGTAACCACCTTAAAGTCATACATTTTACGTACTGACATGTTCCTGTTAGCAGCCGGCATTAATAAATAATTTAATTATTCATTAAGTAATTACAATTTGAACATACAGAGATATATTTTGCACCAATTTTATCACTACAATTAATGACCTTAATTTGATAACAAAAATACATCTGAAATAACGTAAGATGAAAACATTTTAATTTGTAATGAGTCAAATATCTGAAATCAATTGAACTCTTATTGGACTCTTATTAGATTTTGACAATTAGGAAATACGTATTGTACTATATTAATGGCAACTATATTAATTTCCATTGAAATCGAATTTTTATCGTCTTCGAAAGTGACGTTACGCACTTTGCTTACTATTTCGCTCAATATTTGACGCAAAGTGTCAACTTGTATGTATACATTGTCCCATTTAATCCAACCATGTATTGTTGTCTGTAGAATAGCAGTGATATTGAGTAACACCGTTCTAATCGAGGACAAGTAGAATAAAAATATAATCATCAAGGCAAGCCTCATAAATAAATATCTGTTATTACAATATCTTAAGATCCTTTTACAAATCTCTGTATATTAATATTTCGTAGACGTTTTTCCCTGCAAACGACGAAGGTCTACTGCAAATATTTTCCTCGCAAGCAGGATATTCATAGCTCGTTGTTTACACATCTCCGTTCGCAACTATGGTTTATATTGTATACACTTGCAAATTGTATCAGCACCATCGTTGCATTCGTACAATACCACTAAAGATATAAATATTTCTCCCGAACGATTAACATTGATTTCAACGCGATACTTGTTGCGTTTCGCTACATTAAATTTTCTCCGATAATTACGCGAAGCTAGAAATTGTGGCTTCGTTTATTTACTTACGACTAACAGCTCGAATCCCACGAATGTTTTGCAACGTTACTTAATTTTTCTTTCAAGCATAACAAGTCATTCAAATAGCTTATATTTTCAATGCGTTGTTGAAGCAAAGCATAGTATTCTATTAAAACCAACGCGTTGCATGATTCTGACAGCTATAATCTTTTCTTACGATGTTTCTAAGCTTTCATAAAATTTCATTAAAGGCGAACGTACCAAGGATATTGACATATAATTATTTAGTGTAAAATTTCCGAGTTTTTAAAGCCGTACCAAGACACCAGATTTAGAAGAACATTTTAAACAGCCAGAAAACTATAAATCCTGCAGTCATTAAAAATAAAAGAGAAACCAATATCAACCAATAATGCTTTAACACTTATTCCGAAACAAGTAACAAAACTAGCTGACAATAAATAGAAGAAAATCTTCAGCACAATATGCTCCTTTCCGTCACAAAAAGAAAAAGGAAAACAAAATTTCAACATTCACAACTACTACAAAAATCCTGGAATTTATATTAGGAAAGTAAATTTGCAGTCTCACCTGAAGATTGTACATGCCCGCGATTTCTTCGAATTTCGCATAATCCGCGCTCAATTTCGGCAAGCGGATATGAACGGAAGCCCTGATCGTGGTCCCCAGGTTGGTCGGACAGAAAGTGAGAAAACCAAAGCGTCGGTGACGTGAAAATTTCAGCATCCTCTCGACTTCAGTAACCGCTGTAACAAGCCTCTTGTACACGGATGACAGGTTTCCACCCATTTCCATCGATATCAGACGCATGTGATCCTCCTCGTTGCACCAGATGAGAAAAGTTTTTGCCGCGTTAAAAAATATTCCTCTTCCTGTGAAATTCGATAACGTGCGTTTGAGAGAAAGTAGAGAGGTATGTACTTCCTTTTTTCGTTTCAAGTTATACAGGCTGCGTACTGATATTCTGTTTAGGGATTCCATTCAGATTTTATTCAAACTGAATACCAGACGATGATTTCATTACCCTCTTTTTTTGTAGTTTGCATATTGCTGGTTGTAAATGTGCTGAGCGTAACGATTAAATTATAACTTCCCTCTGCGAACAGGTATATCGTCATTCTCTGTATTGTTTCAAGTTTATCAGGATTATAAACGACGAAATATTTAGTATAGAAGATTTTAATCAATTTCGCGAGCTTTCTACTTTGAACATAATTCGCATTTGTTTATCATCGATTTGCTTATGAAATACCTGTATTATACACATTTCTTTGCCCTTTTCTATCTACCTTGTTTCCATGAAACACACAGAATAAGTCCTGTGTCGATTTAAAGATAATCGAAGGTGGTTTGGTTACTGTGTGCATACCGCGTTGCATTTCCATTTGGCTCCGGCAAAACGAGATTGAATTATTAATGCTCCATTCTGGTGCTGTGCACACGCGAACATGTTTACAAGAAACGGCACAAGGAAACGAAGTCACTGTACGGCGAATGGGAAATTTTCTTTCTCCCCGAACCTTTTATCCATGCTCTTACGTTCAAGTGTTTCAATAGTGAAAATGGAAATTCGATACGTACGCCATCAGCTATGAAATTGAAACGTTGCTCTCTACTTTTCGCATGTGAGCAATGATTTTTTCAAAGATCTCTCGTAAAACAGCAATAAATTTCAAGTTTCTATAGGGGCGTGAACGTCTTCTGTCTTATCTCTCCTTTATTGCGACTGTGCCACTGTGACTAGTGTAAACTCGATAAGTTGTGATAAATTTCCGGATGGATTTCATTGTTGCGAATGCGCGACACCGAATTCGAAATTTATGATATTGGTTGAATTATAGGCAGGTCCAATAATATCGATAACCATTAACAATTCTGTCGATAAAGGGTCAATAATCCCGCTATCGATATTCTTTAATAGTACGAGTAGAATATGTGAAGCATTATGGATGTCAATTTTATCAATAAGTTACATTACTATTTTTCTGTATAATTAAATTTGAATTCTGCCATTTACGTGCTCGCGAAACTAATACTTGTGTCTCTTAAAGAAAACGGGCTGCAGGATCAATAGAATCAGCAAGCGCAAAGAAAATATGAATATGATATCATATGTAGAAATGGTATGACGAGGAGAATTTAATTTATTTGCACGAAATTTGACACGGGATAGGAGATCATACTAATTTCAATGCGAACAATTAGAACTATCAGTCATAATGTATAATACATGGAGGAAAGAAATTGAAGTCATACGAGAATGTTTATAGAATATATAAGTGAGTATAAGTATCAAATATTTTTGGCTCGTCTCTTTTCTCTTTTTAATAAGTGTGAAAATACAACATACATTTAATCTGTTTTATATTAACCCTATCAACAATTTCGATAGCAAATTCATTGACATAAATGTCCTACGCCATGATACATTACCTCCATAAAATCAGCGTACAAATTAGCCTTACACTTAATGCACGTTAAATTTAATGTGTTACGTAGGAAGTACTGTTTCCTTCGTTTCGTCTATTATGCCCTTATATGGAAATCGAGAGTGCATGCAGTCGAGTCTGCCCCTTCCGCGGTGGCGCGATGACGCAACGCCTCAGGGCGATCTTTTGAACTCCCTTGGAAGATTCTGTACCCCCACCATATTTTTGGTCCGCTTTTCGGATATAAAAAGGGCATGAAATCTACTCTCGTGGCTCAGTATGGACCTTACTACCTGTGTACCATGTCGGTGCCAGATAGCCATACTGATGCCAGTGAGATCGGGTTCCATTCCCTTTCGATCAACTTCTATTTATTAAGGGCTCAGTATCCAATTAACTGGCTTCGTGATAAGTTGCGACTTAGGCTGTTTGAATACTCTAGCTCAGTGAGATCGGGTTAAATTCCCTTTCGATCATCTTACGATATTTATTAAAGTTCGCATGTGTCGAAAGTTAGTGAGATCGGGTTAAATTCCCTTTCGATCATCATATTATATTTATTTCAAAGTTCGCATTCGTCGAAAGACAGCAAGATCGGGTCGCATTCCCTTTCGAGCATTTCATATTTATAACGTTAAAGACTGTAAACGTGGGTTCTTTGAGTCCACGATTATTACATATTGTAATTTACTTGATATATAGAATATAGACATTTTTATTATTTGATCATAGATATATTCATTTCTTTCTGTTTCCTATACCAATCATAAGTAGTATATAGAATCCACCGAACAGATATATCTCAAGCGCTCGAGATATATCGATAGTTACGAGGCAATAATTACTAACAATCCAGTGGCACCCAGTGATGAAATAGGCACTGGCACATCCACAAATAAACCCTTCCAGTGGCACCCAGAGATGAAATAAGCTTTGGCACATCCACAACAACCTTTCCAGTGGCACCCATTGATGAAATAAGCATTGGCACATCCACACATTCTAACCCTCCAGTGGCACCCAGATATGAAATAAGCTCTGGCACATCCACAAAAACCTTGACCTTCCAGTGGCACCCAGTGATGAAATAGGCATTGGCACATCCACACATTTACCATCAAACGGCTCGACCGTTTAACTAACTAAACTCTTAAACAACCGATCCTCGGCTCCGCAGTCGTGCCCCTTAGCCCTCGGCTCGTAACAAATGGATCGATTAAAAGTGTAATCTATTATAAAATAGTTTAAAAACCGTTGACATTTTATTGTGTATTATATCATTTGCCCTGTTTAAAATTCTCATACCTACAATATCTTTGTTATATTATATTTACCATTCCACGTGCTCCCCAATATTCTTTTTTAAAGCCTTTTAAATTCTACTCCTATCCTTGATCACGCCATAACATTTCTCGAAAGTATTTCCTCAAAATGTATCTCGCACAAGACTCGTAATTAAATATCCATCAGGGAAGAAGGAAATTAAAATGTTCTAAAACTGTTATGCTAATGAGGCCTGATAGACGAACGCCAGAATATTAGCCGTCAGTGTACTATACGCTGCGACGGCAAACAGTTTATAGCGGTATAATGAGCAATCATGAAAACGGGAAACGTAATTAAAGGGCAATAAGCATGCGTTGACAAAGTGTTCACGATAAGATGAAGAAATCCTTTTGCTAAGATCTGAAAACCTCCCCTCGAGTGACTCGCCCCTCCCTTGTACATGCCCAAATCTCTTTAATATCCCTTAACCCTTTCGAGACGTTTAATCTCGGCAGCAAAGAGATTTCCCAAGGCCATCGTGATGAAAATCGCTAATGCAAATTCACTTAATCACACGGCCCTCAGTTGCCTTTCTGGCAAACTACGAGTCACAAGGCGGCCATTGCTCGGGACGTTCTACGTCTGCGTTTCGATTCGGGCGAACAAATAACCTTTGACATAGTGAAAAATTACAATAGTATCGAATTGCAATTCGGAATTGTGCAACTTTTCAACATCACATTCGATTATTGAATTTTAATGCGACCTTTGCGAGCTGAGAGAACATTTGAAAGCTTCAATTTCATTTGCACAAGTGATGAAGAACTATTGAAATTCATTCATAAATGAGAAATATTAAAGCAACAATTTATATATTATGTATTATATTTTTAGATATTTTTGGAAAGGGTAGCCAATCAACCAGTTTGATATTGCATACTATTTTCAATAAATTTCGTCGCAACTATTTTACCTATTCAACTAAACTATTTTTTTAGCCACATGGAAATATGGGCCGGATGCCACCGAATGCATTGAACCATTTCCACACGAATAAGAGAACTGCGGTGAAAATCAACAAGCAGGTGGACAGGTCGTGACACTCGTCAAGCCTCCATTTTGGTAACACGTCCACCGTCGAGTTCACTCTAATCCCTGAAACTTTTGGCTTAATCTTCGTTTAAACTTGAACCGCTCAATTTCGAGCGTTCGGCTTACCCCGGATTAATGTTTTCAAACGAGCTGAAGGAACTTTTGGTATTGTAATTGAATGCTTTACGCGGGAAAAGATAACTCTTAATCTTAAGCAGAAGGGATGATAAAATTTGCCTCGAAAAGTCAATTAAACGATTATAGCCCTGGCGCTGCCAGAGTTATTCTAACGTGAACAAAAATTTCTATCCTATTTTACTTCAACTGTCATTGTGGCGTTTTATTTTCGAATCTTTGCGCTGGTTTAAAAGTGAACTTTCTGTTATTGCATTTGGCATTTGACAAACCACAGGTTTTATTCATATATTTCGAATTTTCAGGGGTCAAAGAATCATACTCTGATTTATAAAAACGAGAGAAAAATAAACAATACTGGTATACTTTTACGAATAACAAAAATATTGGTAACGCCATTTAAACGTGTTTCCAAAGAGTCTGCATAAATTGTTGTTTGCGCACAAACATCTGTAACAAATGTTTGGATAACATTTCAAAAATGTAACTGCATTCGTTCATGGATAGACGGTTTGAAAAGAGAATTACGAGAGGAAAAATTTGCTCGAGCACGAACAAAACGTTGAACAGCCGAGGAGAACGAAGATGCTTGAGAGTAATTTGAAGTTTGAAGCTGACTTTCAGCAAAGATTATGTAAGTCGCTTCTTGAGCGATTTTTAGTTATTTCAAATTTGTGATTGAGTTTGAAGTGCAGCATACGAGGCGAACAGCAATGGGTAGAACGCTTGCGCTGCAATTGCAATTATCTTTTATTCTTAGAAAGTAAGATGAAAATGTATAAAAGCGGACAAAGGCCTATAGAATATTGTCAATATTTTACGTACGCGAGTTGTTATTTCAATTTTGTTTTCAGAATTGTTACTCGATACCTAGAAAATTGTATAAAGCATCATCTCAATATATTTACTTCGCACAGAATAATAATATTCGCCAATATTACTTGTCGAATAGCTTCCATTCCTTATCTAAATGTTGAAATTTATTTCCCAAATACTATCAACAATTTATGAAAACAATTATTACAATTTATGGCAATCTTTTTATATATCCATCCTCCATACATTATTTACAACACTGATCAATTTATTAACAGTGATCTAAAAACGAAGGTGTCGATTTAACCACAAAGAAAAATCTCAGAACACAATTTCATCGTTCATCAAATATCCTTGCAAAATATTACTGCTTCGACAGGGCGTATTTCAATATTATGTATCACGCGGATATTCGAGACATTTTCTACCCAATTATGAAATGCTGAAACAGAGAAGCGAAAATGCCACACCCTTGCCAACAATCCCCAAGCAACGTACATTTCAACGCAGTGAATTTCGCAGATTCTCACTTAACGAACACACGCCTCGAAGTTTCTGTCTCAAGGTAGCACAACAGCACAATAGTCTCATAGGTCGTTTCTTCGCGTAGACACATCAGTCGCTCGAATCTACCCCTCTGAGTATACCATGTACATTAATACACATACATGCATACACACCAATCTCTCGACTTGCGCGACTATCAATAAATCAACAAGTAAATTCACTGCTGGCGTATTCTTATTTCGAACTAGTCCTGAATAACGAGATAAGTAGGTATACGCGATTGTGAAACGCGGTACACATTGACTGTACAATTTGTGGACGAAACCTGAGTTGTAGCGTAGGATTTTATATACTTTTGAAACGATGAAGATATATTGGAATTTGCAGACGTCACCGATTTCCAGCTAGCAAGACGATAAAAGCTACTTTTTATGGAAAATTCCGAGCAGTAAAATGAACCGTGCCCGGCAATAAAGGAACAAGCTTTATGAATAACAGTGATGTAATACAATTGAGCGAACGGATTTAAATGTCCATTAAAGGCTATAGTCGGATAAGGGGGTAAAATGTGCCCCTAAGCCAAATTCGACTTGCGAGGTGCCATTCGATGACTTATGAAGAAAAACCAATTTGTACCAAGTTTCAACCCTGTAACTCGACTGGGAGGGTAGTTACAACGAAAAAACCAAACTACAGGTTTTTCCCCAATATCTCCGATTTTAGCGCATAAAAAGTTTTGAAAAAAGACATTTCAATTATGGACACACATATTGTAGAAGCTTTTCAGATTGTTAAATTAGAAACCCGAGCTGCAAAAAATAAAAAAATGGTAAAAAATGCTGATTTTGTATTGAAGGAACTGCGGATTGATAATTACATTTTTTTTGAGGTACATCTTATTTATACTATGTATTGCTCTCAATTTCTTTCAGATTTTGTAATTAGGTGCGCCGCAGTTAAAAAAATTTAAAACCGATATTTGCAGCGCTTTTTGCGTGGCAGAATAACTTGTACGGCACATTTTACCCTCTTATCCGGCTATGGCCTTTATCCGAGCTCAAATCTCGCGAATAAAAATAATGTCCAGTTACATCATTTCTTATCCAGCCGTCGCGTGTCCTATAGCTAGTCGAAATAATCGCGACGCTAAATAGAATTGAAATAACAGTTTTCGTAACACTGCGCCATCGATTTCGAAACAGTTCGACCATCCCGAGTAAAATCGATATTGCTGATAAACGAAGTAATCATCGCGCTACCGGCTACGTCAAAATATCGATGCAAAATGATCGATTGTAGTAATCAACGTAAATAAACAAAGTGCTTCGATAATTCCCTGCCAATATCTCTCCGGAGTGCAAAACTTGTCACGCTAATGATCTAATTATGAAGGACCGAGTATGGCGCAGCTGGCAAGAAGCTGAAATAAAATTAAGAGCAACGAGTGTATCGGTCTCATTAATCCACGTCGCGCGGAGTCTGAACATCGTCGAATCGTTTCTCGAAGGTGGCAGTCGCCGCAACAAGATTCGATTGGACGACAGGGGAGTTAGAAGGGGATGCGGGGAGACCCATGGTACGATAAATTTCGAACAGTTTTAAAGGGTATCCCGATCGATCTGTTCAAGCTTGAAGAAAGTTAGCAACAGTATAGTGGTAGGGTGAGAACGATCATTACTCACCTGATGGCCAGAATCTATTGGCGTTCGCCGCCTCTAAAAATCGATCGCCCTCCTTGAACAGAAAGTGATCGTCTATCAATTGTTGTTGGGTGACTTTGTCCATCGAGATGAGACTGTGATATGTCCCCTGTAGTTCGCCTGTTAACGACGCCAACGCTCCCTGCACCTGGAAACGAGAAACGAGCAAATAAGAAAAACAAATAAACGAATGAATGAGTGAATAAAAAGGAAAGGGGGATAGAGACAAGCGTAAGAGATTGACGAGGTAAACAAATTAGAAGGGGCACTTCAAGCAGCTCTTGCCTGGGAATTTATACAGGTACTCGTTCCCGTCTAGATCGTCTGGACGACAATGCAACGGATAAAACCTGCTGTTAGAAGAAAAGAACTATCCGCCTTAACGAGGCGAACAGATTTTCCAGCGAGCAAAAATCAATTAGCCACAATCGCTTTGCTCGACTCGATTTAAACTCCTGCGATGCGCAAACGAGCCACGCGACGCAGTGGTCTATTTGGCCCCAAAAAGCGGACAAAATTATTGTAGCGTTGTTTATAGGCTGAAGGTCATAATGTTGTAGGTCGTTGAAATCGTCTTTACGTCAGCTCCAATGTTATGAAATTAAAAAGAAAATTCAACATTATTTTATAACAATATACCTTAATTTTGTATAAAAAAATTATTTTCGAAATTTGAATAATTGAAGTTTGTAGATGTCTGAATACTGTTTACCTTTTACTTAAAATATTTTTCTTTAAGACTGTTCAAACCCCTTGAAAAATAGGGTCAATAGTAGATTTGGTCAATTTCATGCGTATATACTCTCAGACGACCCTATTTCAATTAAATGCAGCGTTACATTAACGTCTTGAATGCCAATACAGTAATTTTTCCATTTTAGAGTTGTTTCATGACAAGCTCAGGAAAAACCGATCATAAAAAAAGTTTGCCTGGTAACGAACGACGTCGATATGTTCGGTTCTTGCGACCAAACAGTTACCATATGCATATAACATAAATTAGCTACAAAACGTGAAACCGGACGAAACCGGAACCAATTTTTGTTGCATTGTAATCACAAACCTTCATCGAATGCAATGACACCAGAACGAGCTTTGGAACATGCTAAATACCATATCTAAATCGTTAATGAAGTTTTGTAACCGTAACGAGAAGTACTCAAATATTGATTATTTTCAAATATTAATAACTATACAAATATATGTGCTGAAAGTGTAAAATCTGTTGGAAAGTGTAGTATATACCTACCTGAAAAGGTTTCATAGCGGCAGAATGTACATAAATGCCATATAGGATTCATAAATCGCTAATAAGCAACGATGTTTTAGAGAATGGTTAAGAAAGAAATGCGTGCCATCAAATCTGCTAACTTTCGACGAAAAATGCTGCTCCCTGAGTTCATAAATGAAAAAAAAATTTGATACATTGTTCCTCACATATTCAACTATCTCGGACAACAAAAATTTTTGTCTTTCGCAAAACTTTGAAAATTGAATGTTGTCCGCTTTTTGGGGTTACATAGACCACTGTCGCGACGTGCAGTTTCACTGCATTCCGATTCTTTCGACTCCTGCTGCTTTTTATGTATACATATTATTTTTTTTTCATTCATTCATTTATTCGTTTGTTCGATGGTTGATACGTTGGCAAAACAAACGAATTATACGTTGCCAATCGAAAGGTTTTTGGTACGGTTGCTTTGCTGTTGATTGGGGAAGCGATGTTACGTTGGCAGTGAGTTTGAAGAGGAGTATTTATATTGATGCTTTTAGTGTACTGATGGGAAATTGAATTTCTGCGTGAAACTGGGTAAATAGCGGTTCAAAATTTAGTATTATTTTCATAAGAGGGTCGGTTTGTAATTTGGGTTGGAAAAATTGATTGTATGCGATGAATTTATGTTGCGTTATTACTAGGCATTGTATTTTGAACCGGTCTCTTTTGTGGGCAACATCATACAAATTACGTGTTTCATTACGGATACAATGTAATTAAATGTTGGTTGTACTTCATTGCTTAAAGCAGAATACATTCAATACGAAGTATTTCGTTGTTTAATTTTACGCAACTGAAATTTACCAATTTGTTAAGCTATTATTATAAGAAAATGTCAGTAGTGTTATCAGAGGTGATTGTGTGCAGAAATTAAAGGATATGGTTGTCTTATATATTATTAAAATTTTGGAAATGGGGATTGTAATTTATCAGAACTACTAAGCAAGTCAAGATGACTTGTTTCAGTTCTTGCTTCAGAATTATTAATATACATATAGGTACCGTTGTAGCAATTTATGATGTGTTTCAATAAGACAGAATGACAATTATATATCTCTACTTAATGTCTATTCAACGACTTTCGTGTTCATAATCTGTCTAACATAATCTGTATAGTACCTATCTGAATAGTACCAAACTCTATAGGTAGTTCTAGTATTAATAGATGTGGAATCTTGTATTAAAGTTTTTAGTGTCAGTCGAATATGAATGCGATCTGAAAATGGAGGACTAAAATAAAATTTAGGTTAATTGAATCAATCGATTAAATTTAAGTTGTCTCAGTCATGTACAGTATCTAAAAAGGATTCATCGCCGATAAGTTCAATTAAATGGTGTTTATCCACCGATTGGTTACTAGTCGTTACTAATCGATACTCTCTAACCTACATCAACGAAGCTCTCGTAAAGAAGCTTATGATCCAACTTAGACTTCTAAACTTGCGCGTTTCGAAATCATCACTATGTATTACAATATTGTAATATCTAATAGTTAGAGGAGCACTACGTTCTAAATTTGTACATTACCAATCCAAACAAGAATCTAAATCTTATTAACGACACTCCCGGTTACACCCACGCCGTCATTAAAACTGGCGCCTATTCCCACAATTCGTAAATATTTCTTCCCTGCGTATTTCATTACACATCTCTATCTCTCCAGTCCCTGGCACTTTTTCATCAACAATTGGTTTCCCCTTTCCAATTTTAGCACCGATCTCCACAAATTCCATATCCTGCAAGGAACCCGCTACTACAATTCCCCCAAATGAAAAGCAAAGATAAGAAAAAATGCAACATTTTTCATTCAATGTAAAAAAGCATTACAGTAACCACGCGAACATTACAATCTCGATTCCTATATTCAATAATCTCTTCCCAACATTACAAACCAATCCCTCAAATTTTGCCCATCTCGATCTCCAAATACAGGTATATAAGTCCTAGATCCTTTATTCATATCCTCATACCAAAGAAGGAAAAAAAAATAGCCAGCCAAAGAATCGACTTTATCGCCACCCCATACAAAACAAGAATCCAAAGACCTCCCTTTCAACGACTACGCGAACGTCAAAACCCACAGATCTCTGTTCGTATTACAATAGATCTTTCGTCCATCCCATACCTTTTTCTCCAGCTCTTCATAGTGAGTCTTAGTCATGGTGGGATTTAAAGGATATCCGTTGACCGACCTGGCGCAACGAATCCTCGTCGAGATCACGAACTCTCTACCGGGATCCAGATCACCCAACTCCTCGGGATTTCCCCAGTCCAGTTTCGGATGAACGTCACTCGACGTGAAATTACCATGATACTCCTCTATCACTGGGTCGAATAAACCAGCGAACACGTCATAGGCGTGTTGATCGGGGGCGTACAGGCCAACGTGTGAATCTGGGTTTTTTAAGCCCGATTGGATCACGTCCATCAGGGTGGAACCATTGTTGGTTATGCGAGCCTTCAGCGTATTAAACACCTGCTCCGTTAAATATTTCTTCAGCAACGATTCGCTGCTAATATTCGCGAAGTCCGCGTAGGCAGCTTCCAGAGCTTTCACTTGCTCGTCGTCCGGACTCAGGAAACCCGGTTTTGCTTTCTTCTCGCAAGCGCATAGACGTTTGTCGCACATTTTGCATAGCGTTCGTGTACACCTCGTATTAGTTAATTAATTGGGTCAGTTTGTCTTGGTGCAGAGAGCGGAGGGTAAGGTGTCCGCTTTGGATCCTGAAAATGGGTTGGAGAAATTATTGTAAGGAGAGGGAGATGTTCTATTTTGTATCGGACTTTATGGCCGTACCAGTAGTTCTGGGATATAATGGTGACGAACGTTTTAGAACGATAAATTGGCTATGAGATACGTAGAATAACTTTCAAATGTTTCTCTGGTAATAAACGTACTGTATTTTATTTATTGCAACTGAGGAGGAACATATTTTACATGTGAGGAACTTTCTTCGGTTCGCTATGATAATAGACAATGAATAGCACCGTTACATTTTTAATAAATAATACCTTCGTTGACAATTGTTTTCTTTGACTGAGGTTTTCCTCTTCACTGTACGTCGCACGTATGTGGTATTCGAAAGGGCGACTATCTTGTGATCTAATTTTCCCTCGGGCTGTTTTAAATTAAAACTGTCAATCATTTTACACCGCGGATATTGTTGATACTTGTATAAATAAATCAAACAGATCGTAATAAAATAAAACGTAGAGACGTTCCTCAACTGATCAAATTTCTCTCTTCACTTTTCGAAATAACTTGCACGAAATATTTCAACTATGACGCGGTATATTTTTCGTGTACCGACCCCCATATTGTCATCAATAATTTCATTAAAAGCACGCCAGTCTACAATAGACAGCAAATTCCTATACATAATGTCGTCGGCAACGATCTAAACTCGTTACGCTAGCATACACGTATAGCCCATTTAACCCTTTCACTACGAATGGCGTGTAGCAACAAATTGTGCGCTAGAAATTGAAATTGAAATTGTAATTGCAACTATTTATACAAATTATACGTCAGGTGATTAAACAGAGTATCTAATTGTATTAATAATAAAGTATTAACAGCAGAACTACCGATAGATTTTGGTACCATTTAGATAGTATACGTCAGACAGTTTAAGAACACGAAAATCGTTGAATGAACATTTAATAGAGATACACAATTGTCATTCTGCCTTATTAAAAGTCATCATAAATTGCTACAACGATACCTATATACAGGGTGTCTCCTAACATGACGACCTCAAATAACTCGTAAGGTATTCGTTGCACGAAAAACTGTTTCAAACAAAAGTTGCATGGTATCTAGGGGGACATACAGTGCTCTAATCTGTTTTTTATCGAGATATTAGGGTCACCTTCAGTTTTTTAAATGGAATGTCTAATATTTTTTTTCGAATTTGGATAAATCATCAAATTTTGCGTAAAAAAGTATTACACAAATGGATAATTACTTATCAAATATTTAATTTAATTAGTTTTTTAATTAATTATCAAATGGATAATTACTGAGATATTTTTGAAACAAATTTTATTTCAAGCGGTGTTCGAAGTGCTGTCCATTACAGTCTGGGCAATACACTTATGGGCAATAGCTGGTAAGGTTGAAGTACGACATCCTTCGTTATTTACAATTTTGTGATACCTTTTACGTTTCTGTACATTAAAATTACCATGTTCTTTGAGTCTTCGACGAAGCCTTAAGAAGGTAGAATGCGATGGCTGATTTCGATCAGGATACTTACAATTAGCTTGGTACAAGATCTTAGCTCTTATAGCATTTTCTTCACACGCACCATAAACAATTATCATATCGCATTTTTCACTGTTACTGAACATCGTGATTTCTAACATCTAACAGGGAACTTGTTTACAGACGCGACCTGCCGTCGTAAACAAAGTCGTGTTAAGAATCGCGTTGACTACGCGTATTTCCTAATAGAAGATTATTAATTTGAAGATATCTCACTAATTATTTATTTGAAGTCCCACTTTGTGTAATACTTTTTTACGCAAAATTTGATGATTTATCCAAATTCGAAAAAAATATTAGACATTCTATTTAAAAAACTGAAGGTGACCCTAATATCTCAATAAAAAAGTAAGGTAATAAGAAACAGATTAGAGCACTGTATGTCCCCCTAGAAACCATGCAACTTTTGTTTGAAACATTTTTTCGTGCAACGAATACCTTACGAGTTATTTGAGGTCGCCATGTTAGGAGACTCACCCTGTATATGTATATTAATAATTCGAGCGGAAAAAGTCTGAAACAGGTCAGTCTGACTGGCTTGGTAGTTCTAGTGTTAATAAAAGCTGCTCTGATTTGTACATCAAGGACATTTTTGTTCTCGTAGATACCGGAACGCAGAGATACATATGCACTACAACATTAATTATTTTCAGTGTCTCCAAAAAATTCTGTAGAAAAGAACATCGACAGGAAATGAACACTCCGCGTCAAGAAGCACGCGAAAAAAAGGTTGTCTCCTCTGTTTAATCTCCGCCTGAACCATCATTGAACTCGACGTTCTTCCAAGATACGGTTTCGCCTCGCATCAAAATCGTTATCATCCCCGGTCCTCGAGTCGCTGATTATTCCGTTCTCTAACCTTTCGCTGGTGGCGAACGTCGTCTGGACGTCTCTATCGTTTTCTCCCCGCGCTGGCGTTCACCCTTTTCCCAGCCGTGCGACGTTCGCGGAGCATCCCCCGGAGCGTCGAGTTTTAATTACACGTATTTTTTGTGCGAGCCGCACTTGAGGCTCGCGGTATGCACCAGGAGGGCCCTACACGACGGCGACGTGAATATTCTGAATTTTGACGGACGCTCGACGCTTCTGGCATAGCCATCTCGACGCCGAGCGACCGCGAAATCTCGTTTCCCGCTCGTCGCGAAAAAGTATCGAGCAGCCACCCCTTCACACTGCCCCCCTTGCCCATGGAACGTAAGTTCTTTCGGAAGGGGCGAATATTTCGGGCGGGGTAACATTATCGATTGGATGTTTACGAATTGATATGCCGATTGTGCGTGATTGGTTTGTCAGTGCTGCTGTGGAGGTATCGACGATGAAAAGGGAACATTTGTTGATGGGAATTGTGATTCACGAAGTTATTGATTGAAGACTTGTTGAGCCTCGTTTGTTTGATGATGGCCGTCAGAGGATATTCTACTTTTCTTAAGAAATACAGTTGTAATTATTTTTTTTCATCTGTTTGCTCCATTCAGAATTTCTGATTTGTTGATAAGCAAGTGAAACAAGGGAGTTCCATTTTAATTTTGTGCGTTGTTACAATGCGATAGCAATTAATATTATAGCAAACAGTTTTGCAATTATTGGCTACAGTTATGAACAGTATTTATTCTAATTCTAATTTTTTTCTAATTAGTTTCGCGGCAACTATGTCTCGTGAGCCGAAGAAGAAACGTTTTCGTTATACAGAATGCCCGATGAACTATAATCTCCATGCGTTGAACAATTTCTGGAAAGAATTAGTCCGCGACAGTAATGAAGGAGCATGCGTGAGCGTGGTCGCTGCTAGAATGAAATAAAAAGGAACATCCCGTGCGTGGTTTATTTTCTACACAGCTGGAGCATGGCATATATCACGAGGTTATCATAAGTAATACTGTAAATCCTTTGGGTAATAAAGCAACAAAAAAGCATTCCTCTAATTGTATCGCTCAAGACCAATTTCTATCTCTCAGCCATAAAATCGTAAATGCGTTCAAGTTCACAAAGAAGTAAATTAATTGTCCGCGCAAGTTTAAAAAGATTTATTCTCGTACACGAAATACAGTAAGCTGAGTAAATTTGGTGTATTCAAAGGCATTTAATTTTGAAACTCCCATGAAATCCGATTATGAACTGAAATCAAATTTCGGTCATCGGGCAGAATAATTTTTCACCGCCCTCCAATCTGATTAAATGCCGATTATATTTTAATAGAACAATCTCAGTGATATTTGTGAGCTTCTCGCAATACGTGCTTGCAAATTAGTTGTAGAAATAGTTAATGTGCCCATCAGTGCCGATGAGCTACAATTCATTTGAAAAGTCAGACAAACTTCAATATATCTACTATTACTAATTTCAATTGCGCCTTGAATACTCAAGCAAAGGTTTACAAAGTACAGATAGAGTTTAAGAAAAAAAATAATTATTTTCAA
This sequence comes from Nomada ferruginata, assembly GCA_963583965.1. NCBI lineage: Eukaryota > Metazoa > Arthropoda > Insecta > Hymenoptera > Apidae > Nomada > Nomada ferruginata. Next base: position 18,751,264 of record OY757213.1, read on the forward strand.
ATAATTTATTTGTTTGCTTTCAAGGGAATATCTACTACTCTTCGCAGAAAATATTTTTCCACGAATAACGTGCGAGTTTATCCATCGCAGCATCGAAACGTATTGTCCAAATTGGAAATCAGAAGGGGAAAACGACAATGACCGGTTACGTGCACCAAAGTTTTGGCCATTTCTGTATTCCCACGCTGCCTCCGACAGCTTTTTATTTATGGCGTTTCGAATTTGTTTTCAATTTCGTTCAACGAATCGTACTTCCGACATCGCCATTCTGGTCGCGGACAACCGTGAAATCCCGTTTCCGGTGTGCTGACGGTGTGTTGCGAAAATATTTAACTATCTCCATTGGCCGAGGCTCTTTTCGGAGGGAAATAAACGTAACACAGAGGGAAACCGGCGTGTGCCTGCATGGAGTCTGTTTCCATGGTTGTGTTTAATGTTGCTGGTTGACAAAAAGACGAACGCCTTTTCTGAAAGTACAATTTGTTTTGCACAACTGAATTCACGACTTTATATTAATATTATTATTATTATAATGCAACAAAATTATTCATAAATTATGGTAAATTTATTGCTGGTTTCTTTAAGTAAATATTTCTTGAATATCTGCACAGGTTCAAAATCCAATTATTATTTACAATTATATGCATTCGATATACTCTTGTCGAATCACTTCCACAATAAATCTCTCATTTCAATTGCAATTTTTTCACTGGCGCATCCCTTAAAAGATTTAAGGTGCGTCAAATTTAAATCGGCTACCCTCGAAATTTTAGCTGACCATCTGCTCCCAGCGAATATAATTATATTCATTCCACGGTCCCGTTTATTGTTATTAAATTTACCGACGCAGAATAATACGCGTGTATATCCCAACAAAAATTCAGGGCATATTTCAAACGAAACAAACAATTGTTCACAGATCCTCGTTCACAATGGCGCAAATATCGCATCTACCGCAGCCTTACATTCACGGAACTTCGTCCATCGTTTATCACAACAGGCATAAACCTTTCCAACTAGCCGCGTCTATACACACACCTCGCCATTCGGGACATATCGATCTGACGATAAGATGCAAGACGGAAGGGAGCTAGACAAAAGCGAAATTCAGTGTCGGTACGTAACCCTGCAAGCGCAACTTGCGGAAATTCGAGGAGCTAACTGCCGATGAAACGTTTCGCTTGAAAAGCTTCGAGTTTTTCCATTCCCCGCCCCCTCCACCCGGGGGCTTCTTCCGTTAACATTTTCAATTTACGCCACTTTACAGAGATGTCTTTTACAGAGATGCACTGCGCTCCGTGCCGCGACCCCATATCCTGACTCCTCATTCGGACATGCGAACGCAAGCCAACAGAATAGTCATGGAATTCTATTTCCCACGTCGCATCAGTGGCTTAATTCATTCTATAACCGAGGATGCCCGACGAGGAGAATTTACTCGAAAAAGTATTTATTTATTCGTGTAAATTGAAGGTGTCCCCTTCGAAGTAATCCCCGTTGGATACAATGTGACTTTCTTCTGTGGCGCACAGTGGGCGGTAGCCGATTTTCATTTGATCTCGTCAATGGTTTCAGAACGTTGAGCCCTCGTCGTTTTCTTCGTCCGGTGGAATAGAAGATAGGTGAATATGGTGGCTGTGGTATCGATAACGTGTTATTTTTTTGCGAGAAATTCCCGAATCAGTAGCGACGTGTTGGTTGGTGCTCTCTGCTCCGGCATTTATGAAATCGCGCGTTAAACAATTAACCGTAGCATGTAACCCGGGCAACCAATATCGATGAAATTTGGCACAGATGTCAGGGACGAATGTACCAATATCGAACGAACGCATTTCTTTTTATCCAATCACTCTATTACGAGAAATTTTACAGTTCCCCTTTGCACGTATCTGCTTGGAGTCATCGTGGTGATTGTTATGTGAATTACACTGTCACGTCGGAGACTCGATAAGCCAGTTGAAAATGATTGCCATGTACGTGTGCACGTGAACGATGATATTTTTAATTGTATTGTTGCAGAGCATTAATAGATTTACCTACTGAAATTGTTCTAACAGATGCTGGTTAACAATTTGTGTTATATTGTAAAGAGCAGGAATCGAAATTGACAATTGTTAAGGGATGATTTGGTATTGATATAATGTTGTACAGAGTGAGGGGTAATACTTTCGATATTATTTTCACAATTGTCTGATAGCTTTATTTATTGTAGGATACGGCGTATATTTGACTGGATGGGAAATTATTTCAATATAACAAAAGAGTATTTTTACAGAGTTGATTAATAATCTGCAGAATTACTATTCTAATGTTAATGCATGTAATGTAAAATATAAGTGTAGAAAGAAATATTTACAGCATATAATATTAAGGAAATACGCGTTCTCCAAATAAATTGATAAAATATTAATGCTAAGCCCTGTACAACACAACACTTGGGATCCTATAAATAAAAAATATAGTGCCAAACCATGTTCCGCTGGGCTGCCACGATATTTAAACAAAACCGAAAAAGACATGAAATGTGTAACACATTCTTTAAAAATATCATTAATTAAATAAATAGTTTTCAAGCAATTTCGCCAAAATGATCATCTTACGTCTTAGGAATCATTAAAAAACGAAAAAAACTTGTTTTGCAATAAAATGGTGCTGAAAACCAATAATTATTTATACGTGCAATAATAAAAGTCGTACACTGTTCTTGCATCGAATATAACGCGTTTTCTATATCTTTCCCATCACTTCTCATTAACTTATATAACCTTAGAAAGTGACACATTTCTCAGCCCCGATGATTTCTAAAATTCGCCTACTTTTAACATTGTCCACGTCAATGCCCACGATCAGTCTGCATGCGAATTAAATGCATAATGAAATATACACGTCATTATTGTTGATGGGGAATAGAAAGTAGAGTATCCTGTTCCTATTTTCATGCATATATCGAAACGGAAATGGCGAATGGGGACAAACAGTTGAAATGGGAGCAGATCTATCGAATCCATCAGCATGTGGAAGCCACGATTACTGAATAAGATAATGTCGTTACAATAGTACGTTCTTGGCGTGGACCACGACGAATTATCATCGCCGCTGGCGACATTATTTGAATATGTCCTATCAATTGGAACCACGTCGGCGTGTACTGTTATCATTCTCCAGGATCGATCGCTATACAGAATGTTTCGAAAATAAGAAACCAGAAGACTCTGCGAACGGGCTCTAATTGCGCAATAATAAATAAATATAAGAATATCATTTTTTACCAAAAAATTATAATAGTATATACCTGTTGTATTTTAAATGTTCCCATTTTATTCTTCGATGCATGCAAAAAATTACGCAGATCAGACTGATCTACCCTTTTACTTCCAAGGATTTGAAAAAAATTTCTCAAAGGTTTTACATCTTTTATCGTGCTGGGTAATAGTACTAACCCATCCCTTTCTACCTAAGCATTGACGTCTTATTTGTGAAAGACATACATGCGCTTCGATCTGACGGTGTATTTGATTAAGTGACAAGAATTGTTGCTAATAAATTGGTGAATACACTTTTACCTAATGCTATATTTGAGCCGCCTATTTTGAAAGTGACCTAAGTCCATTTATATTTAAATTGGGATATTTAAGAGTTTGATATGAATATGAATATTAATTAACTATGTTTCTGTTTTTCTGAAAATGTGTAATTTACTAACCCAAACAGCTTAATAAACATTATTTGGAAAGTAAGACGGTTTTGGCGGTCATAAATGAAGTTGAGCCACTTTCAAAATAAAACTTTATCATTTCGTTAGTTAGCTAATTTTCTGTTAATGAAATTTCGGTGAATTTGAACATGTTGAACAAAAATCGCGTAGAATTGTAACTATTATAAATGCAAACTGGATTTTTTTAAAAAATGGACTTAGGCCACTGTTCAAAATACACGGCGCATTTAGTATTGCACTTTCTTTACTAATGTACAATGAAAAGGATATATTACAAGACATAGCAATAAGAAATGTTGAAATTCCTCATCTCATAGGAAAGTTCGTCAGCTTATTGGACGAGCACCCTGTGTATCGAAGGAATTCAAGGCAATTGAGAGGGACGGGGCGCGCCGAACATTTTCTGTCAAACGATCTGCCAAAGCTGTCAGTTCTTTCGACTCGCGTGGCCCGTCCAAATTCACGTGATGTCCGTGACAATCGCGACAAATTATCGGCTTCGCAGAGCAAAAACTCGATGTCATGGAAAGCGCAAGATTGTACAGATATTACAAGACTCACAATTCAGGGCCTCGATGGCTGGTTAGTAGAAAATTCCTTCCCTTTAACAATGAACGGGAATGTTGAACGGTTTTAAATATTATTATTAATGTTGTGTTTGTTGTTGTCTTTTGCTTTTCGTCTTAGGCGTATCAATTTCTGCTGATGGACTTGAAACTGAGGCACGCGTTTAATTTGGGCCCGCACTGCGGGATCGTCACGTTTCTTACCTGGATCATGTTGTTGATTATCGTTGTCTGTTCAGTTACGGTGAGTCCTGATTTATACGATTTTTTGCAATAAAGGAAAATTTGCCACAGTGCTGTTGCACGCAAAATATGGCATCGTTAAAGTAACGTATTTGTACAGGTGAGGCAATTTACGACAGAGTGAATGCGTAACAATTTTAATCTGCACACAGTCCCTTCGTTTATTTCATTCCTTCTGGCCTTGTTTCTTCTAGTCGCTTTACGCAATACCAATTCTAATTTAAGATAACTGATAAGCGATTTCTGTGAAACGCATCGTACGTTGCTCGATTTGAAACAAGAAGAAAAAAAATAAGTTAACACTCGTTGGAAAGTAGACAAATTGTTTTGGCCTTTGATTTTTTTTTCTTCTGAAATTTTATTTCTCTAAACATTCCTCTAAACAGCAGGGGTACACAGGAAGCATCGTAACGGGGTTAAGATTCTGTTGTACAGAACCGTGTCGCGTCGAATGGTTGACAATTTAACGCACAGTTGCACAGTTAATTGTTCTGTTAATTTGTGGTCAACTAGTTCACCGAAGCGAATGAAAAGCAGGCAGATCGATAACAGTCGTGAATGTAACGTCGATGAGGTGTTTCGCAATTAAGATTGCTCGTTTGCATCGTTAGCTTTCTTCTCCGTTCGCGTTCCTTCTTCGCAGAACGGTCTGATTAGAGGAAAGATTGGAAATTTTCACCGACGTTGAACGGTGAGAAAGGTTAATTTGATCGAGCACGAAGTTGCGAGTATGTCGAGCGTGTTCGACTTTATTTACCTTTCTCTTCATCGGATTCAACGTACACTTCAGCTTGAAATCAGCTTTATGATTTACCTCTTATTTATCACACATTAATATTATGTTACCATTATAGTTAGATTTCAGATTGAAATTTCAATGGACATTTTTCGCATCGTTATTTATATTAATATAAGGTTTTTTTATCGACATAAATCATATTTCCAATGAAATATGCACAAGGAGCAACAATTGAAAAAAAAGTATTCTGCGATTAACAATTCCAGCTATCAATCTTTAACATTGTTTTTAATGGAATATCGTATAACTTGTGAATCATTTGCATCAGATTGTACTTTGAATGGTACAATACAGAATGGAGTGATTCCGCGTGTAAAAAAGGTAATGAAGATGTGATATTAATATATTTCAATTCGAGACATCGTTTTCGAATATTCTATTAATCCATGATACGTAGATTCGAACGACTATACTGACGGTTCTCGTGGCTGAAACACTTACATAACGTTTACTAGGCATACCATTAAACTGAACATATAAATTAATAATAGTTCGTCAGTTTATAACAATTCTATTATTTTAGAAGAAACGGTAATCTTACAATCACAGATATTACGAAGAAGATTTCTTCGTCGCAGAATTCGATGCTGTAATAAGAGATAACGAAAGCCAATAAAAGGATTGGATTAACATCGCGTTGAATATATCGTTGACTGTCACAGTTAATATAACTTCGGTTAACCGCGAAATCGTTGAAAAATTAATGTACCAAAGATCACGTTAAAAAATTGTTCCCTAAACTTTTTACACATATCGCTCGTGCTATTTAAAATAACGCCCCTATTCATTTGCATGCCTCGATCGTCGATTCAGGGTGCAACACTGACTGCCTCGACCAAAAAGGAATTCTCAGAGCTGCAAAAGGAGTCAGACAAGGTACCGTCCGTGTAGATATCGTCGGTTAATATCGACGTAATACCAGCAATTGTGTTTGATTTGCAGAAATTCCCACGGAAGAAAAGTGTGGCGGACGTTAGACCGATCTACAATTGCATTCATAATCATGTAAGTTGATTTCAACTTATTGATTATGTTGATTTTCCGTGGTTTCATCCTCGAATAACTCGATAGATTTGAACAGCACGCAGCAACAATACCGTTTCAATAAACAGCAACTTGTTCCCTGATTTCCAGCTGCAGCAGACCGAAGTGTTTCAGGCGAAGGCGAAGAAAATGGTGGGTTAGATTTTCGAATAAACTCTACCTCTATTACAGTAAATTCAACGCGGCTTAAATTCTGTGTGTTTCGACAGCTGTGCAAGGAACGTCTGGAATTAGAAATCTTGAGTAGCAGACTCAATTGCATCAAAAAATTGTTAAAACCTGAGGTAATATTTTTTGGACAAACTTACAACAAGCTGCGACATTTAATATTCATTTATCTGTAATCGTTTCTTCTTTTCCATTTTTTTTTAATAATCGTACTTTATCTGATGGATGATCATTTTACTTTTGTAATGTGGCTGTTGAGATCTTGTAGTAGATCTCGTACTAAATTCGAGAATGCCGTGTGTAGGTATTAATGATACAAGGGAAAAGATAAGGTTCGTATTATTTGCTGCACACGTATGCATGTGTGTGTCTGTATATGTATGTGTATAATCTGAAACAATACGAGGGGTGCATGGCTTCATTTCTTTCAAGCTACCACATAATTAATACGATTTGTCAGAGAAAAAGCTTCAGATTCATTATTCAATTTATTAGTATACCACTTAATATAATACATTTAATTAAAGTCTACTCGCTAATAACAATAAGAGAAGGATAATAGGAAGGGAGGATAGTTTCCCTTTTATTTCATCGATTAATATACGAAAAAGGTGTGAGCCGCATAATATCGAGGAAGAATGTGACCCACTTGTGTCGACTGAATACTTAAATGACTATCCGACCTTCGCGTATGAGATGGTATTCAACGTATTTTTAAAAATATCCCACGCGGTCTGTAAACTTTGAACTTTGCACAGTGCATCGCATGATTTTTAAATATAGTCAGGTGCTGACAAATACATATACCGCAAACCAATTGACCCATGCAAAAATAGAATCAGGCTACACTTTCGTTCTATGTATATCTGGAACTTTTACTGCTGTGACTATCGTCAACGATAATTTTTCCTTTGAACTGCCAAGCATGTTACAGGTTTTCAACGAAATTGTAGATAAAATCAAGCGAGCAGTAAAATATCTGATACTGATGAACTCTCGGTACTTGTAAAGGGTTGCGAGTGTGTGCTTACGTAGTTTGCGTTTCAGAATGTTCCATAATCATTAATTTCAGTATATTACTTTGGTAAGCAGATAATAGCGTGGTAAACTTATTTACGATAAATCAGTCTTTACCCATTTACTTTACATATTATATACAGGGTGGTTCACGCAACTTGCACATCTCCATAACTTCCAAAGTATGCGTTGTACGAAAAAGATTTGTATACAAAAGTTGCATGGTTTGAAAGGGTACATTATGTAGTGTATTTATTGTTTGTGTCGATAGAAGCGTTTCGGAGATTTGAAGGTCAACTTTGTTTTTTTAAATGGAATAGTATATTTTTTCTACCAAAATATGGAAGAATGTCGAATTCTGAGTAAAAAAGTATTAACCTTCATTAGCCCTAAACCTAATAACTTACGAGTAATTTCACATTATTTTCTGAAAATTGTCCTCTGGTAATATCAAGTTAGAGATTCACCCTTATCACAGATTTCCGCAAGACAGCGAGATGTTTAAGTGATGATGTTTATTAACACAAAAACATCTATCATGATCTGCAATCTACTATCATGTTCGTAATTCAGTATTGAAGTTACCCTCGGAGTTTGTGCGTAATTATCAGGAAGATAAAAGCAAAAATGAAATTTTCCAAGAGCGAAAAAGTTGATATGCTTTTAGTTTACGATGAGTGTTGTAAAAATGCAACAAGAGCTAAAGTTATGTATACCAAAATGTATCCTGAACGAAATCAGCCATCTCGATGGATATTTAAGAGAATTTGTGAACTGCTTCGACGAACCGAAAGCTTTAATGTTATTAAACGTAACGTAACGAAAACTGAGAATTACGCACAAACGCCGAGCATAACTTAAATTCTGAATTACGAAGATCATGATAGATGTTTTCGTGTTAATAAACATTGTCACTTAAACATCTCGCCGTCCTGCGGAAATCTGTGGTAATTTTGAATCTCTAACTTGATATTACCCGAGGACAATTTTCAAGAAATAATGTGAAATTACTCGTTAGTTATTAGGTTTAGGGCTAATGAAGGTCAATACCTTTTTACGCAGAATTCGACATTCTTCTATATTTTGGTAGAAAAAATATACTATTGTATTTAAAAGAACAAACTTGACCTTCAAACCTCCGAAGCGCTTCTACCTATACAAAAAATAAATACACTACATAATGTACCCTTTCAAACCATGCCACTTTTGTATACAAATCTTTTTTGTACAACGCATATTTTGGAAGTTATGGAGGTGTGCAAGTTGCGTGGACCACCCTGTATATTCGGAATTTTTCTTTATATTTTTATTCAAAATAATATCTTCCTCAAGATTGAATCTCTTCAAATTTTCATCTCATTTCCAGCAATGTGGAAGCACACCTTCCGCCACAAGAACTTTCTCAATTTGTATCTTGTTCCGAAGACACCAAGTCTTCAACACCTATCCCCCTAAGCCATTCTTCGCCACTCTTTTTCATCACATTATATACTTCCCTGTCCGAACAATGGAATTCTTTTGAAAATTACACCAGCTTCCGCCGTGCCGTTCATCACTTTTTTAACAAAGCGATGACCACGCTAATAGACAGAATATATCATGCAGATAAGGCGTATGATGTTCATTCAGCCGTCGCGTGACAACTTAACTCGCTATTCAACCACGTTGGTGGCAGGTTAAACGGAATTCGTCGCAAGAAAACGAACGCCAGCCAGCAGAGTGCGGAGAAGCGGAGATTTCGTAACGCGATAATACGCGTGGCGTACGAACGTGGAGCTCTGACTGCTTGAAATTGTATTAAAACAATTAAAAGCTATCCCACCCTCCGTCGACGCGCGACGAAAGCGTTTTTCGTCTTGTTAATTAGGACGAACTCACGGGAATTCGCTTGGTCCCGGATATATATCGCGCGAACTTGAAGTATATTTCGCCGGCGGCTGTTAAAAGTGCACGGAAACTTTTCTCTCCGTGTCGGACGACGTTGTTGCGATCATGATTGCATTTTATGTGACAAAGATGACGCGACGGTGAAACGAACGGCGGGACATGGAAATTGTAGGAGCTGCGGAAATTACATCTACTTTGATGTCGCGTTATACAATTTCACGACGTATTTGTCGGACAGTAGAGAATTTTGTTTCCTAGCTTCGTTTAAATTCTGCGGCCACTTTGAGCTCGATAATAATTATACTTTCGTCCTATGTATCATTGCGGGGATATCGCAGTAAAATGATCCAACTGTGTAGTAGTTTAACTATTATGCATATTGCTTTCCCTATTTTTTGTTGAATTGGGAGAAAAACGTTAGCAAGCTTTGCAATCTTCTTTTCGTCCGTAGGCGTGTAATATTTGGTCCTGCTGTTTTGAACTGAAAATAGGTTTGTTCAACTATATGTATTCCCGTATGCATGTTTCAGGCGCAGACTGAATGGCGGCGAAGCAGGTTGCGAAAAGTGTATTATCGTCCCATTAACACCGCCTAAGTTGGCTTAACAATGTAATTTACCAAACACAAATGCTGGCCAATAAAGAACGTACAAATTGCATCGACTTATTACGCGCGGATGCATTACGAATTCGTGATTTCAAACTTTCACAGCGTCTCCCCGCGAGGAAGAAATCTAGGAACTCCCCCTTTATGTACATTTAACACGAATGTGAATCCTCTCATATTGAGAAACCCTTATACGGTACAACGCAATGTGGAAACCAAATAATTGCACCGTAAATTTTATAGAAGCTATTTAGTATCGTATTGGTGTTGTCTATATTGGTATTGTCAGCGTTCGCAGTTGTAAATAATAAATTATTACATTTTACGAATATACTTCCTTGTAACAAAAATATTGTATACCCATAGTACTTAGCGCAGCATTGTTTCAACCAAATGTTTCTCTCATTGTTTATCATAAAATTCGAAAACGAAATTGTCAAATCTTTGATCAGCAATATATGCAGGTCGTCGTAAGTTTCGCCGAATGAACTTCTATGTTTACTCGTTTGCATAATTCATTCCCAGATTTGACGTATGTAGTAATAGGAACAATAGAACAACAAGAGACGGTAACCCGACAGCAATATCTCACTGTTGTCCTTGTGTGCATAACTCCCCAGCTCGACTATCTTTTGAGACACAATGTCGTTGTGTGCTGTTGATTAATCAAACCGAATCATCTGGTCGAACTGAATTCAAATTATACTCCGCTAACTGTTGCCCCTCCTTCTCTTACGTGGACAACAACTTCAGCCATCCTACTTTGAAGATTAATGATTAATGATGCAGTAGAGATGGACTGGTAGACAAATGCTGCGGTCAATGGAAAAACTTGCTTAAGAATTGAATCACCTCGAATAGTTCGTTAAATCTGTTTTAGTTCATTTCATTCATTATATTTTAAATGTTTTGTGAGTATTGGTGGAACTTAAAATAATTTTCCGCGTTCGATAATTTGTATCGATTTATAATAATGTAAATGTTAGAATACTCGTTGTAGATTAAAATCGATTTAGTTGCTGTGTAGATAGGTAACTACTAGCAAGTTTCTATGTAATATTATTACTTTAGAAATTATCTCGTATAAGAAGAACTGTTTTATATTTCCCGCTAAATCACATCACGTCTTTAAATATGTGCCACACTGCCACTTCGTATTATTTATTCATTACCTTAATTATTCTATTTTTCGAGTGCAAGTGTCAGTGAAGGAATTGCCTCTGAAATTAACTAACATTCACTGTCAAATTCTATTTAAATAAATCAATGTTTCGGATAGAAGAAAAAGAGCGCTGAAATTCAAAAAGAGAAGCAAATGGGTTGAAGCTCCAAATCATCCTGCGGTATCATCAAAAATAAAATTTCGGATGAAAAGAAAACTGGGACGTAAAAATCTAGCGCAATTTTCTAAAAAAATGAAAACTTATAAGAAGAAAGTATTGAATTTGAAAATTCATCGTAACTTATCCGAAACCACAGCTTCGCAATGTTTGTCATTTATTTTGATGGTTATTTCAAAACTGCAACGAAAATATTAGTCGAAACGACATTCTTCTGACAATTTAAATATTTGCAATAATAATTACGCGCGAACGAATTTTGCGTATGTTCGATACTATTTAAATTCTGTTCATAATTAATAGTCGCGAGTTAATTATAGGTGTTTCTTACTACTGAAACTGGAACACTGCAATCGGAGTAATTTTCCACGTATGTATCCATCGTTTGAGTGTATAAATCTAGGTACGTATATCGTAGTCCATCCATCTTACACAGGTGTTTGATGCAACCGCAATTGCCAATCACGCGTGTTGATATATCGTATTATTGAATAACCCAGACGTGCAGCCACTTCGGACTAATTTCTAATTGTATCGTATGCATTGCTGATGCATACCCCGCATACCGTTCAAGATTTTGATTCACCATTAACTAAATCGTAACTCATGACAGTAAATATAATTAAACAACACATTTTTATCGATTCTTGTAAAAATGATAAAAATACTAATTATATTACTCGCTTTAAGATAATTTACATATGTTTAGAAAAGTTATAGAAATTCCATTTACAGCAACTATAAGCAAGCTTCTATAAACAAACATTCAACAATACAGTAATGTCTCCATTAGTGTCCAAAATTGTGTCTCCATTAGTGTCCTTTTCCTATCCCCACCACTTGGGGTGGTGGCCCCCTGAGTGAGTTCGGGTCGCCTTTGATGTTCTGGCAGGCGAGGCTCGAGGCAGCGTTATAGGAAAGAGGCAAGATAAAATACCCGTGTACGTGAGACAATACTAACGCGATCAAAATTTAAGAATAAAACTTCTGCATTTTTGGTCCGTTTTAAATAAAATTTTACCAACATGTTCGTTACAATCTCCCGATTAAAATGACACCAAACACAACATAGATTGGTGCCATGGGACTCATTATTTCGAAGACCATTATTACTACCATTATAAGTAAAAATTGTCCAAACCATATCGTGTTTGGTGTTATTTTAATCGGGAGCTTGTAACGAACATGTTGGTAAAATTTCATTTAAAACAGACCAAAAATGCAGAAGTTTTATTCTTAAATTTTGATCGCGTTACTATTGTCTCACGTACACGGGTATTTAAACTTGCCTCTTATCTGGAACGCTGCCTCGAGCCTCGGCTGCCACACATCAAAGGCGACCCGAACTCGCTCGAGAATCGTGTCTGCGCCCCATTAGTGTCCCCATTCGGTCCCGAGCGAGGGACACTAATGGAGACATTACTGTACTTGGAAAACTATTATTTACTTGGAAAACTCACTTAAAATATAGACCAGCTTGTACATAATTCTGTACAGTCATGAACAACGTTGTTAATACCGGTGTCTACCTCCGAAATTATTAATCAAACATATGAGCCATTTATTTTGACAATGGCCTAAGTCCATTTTTCAATAAAATCCAGTTAGCATTTACAATAGTTACAATTCTACGCAATTTTTGTTCAACATGTTCAAATTCACTGAAATTTTGTTAACAGAATATTAGCTAACTAACGAAGTGATACAAATTTTTCTTACGATCTTACTTTAAAAATAATGTTTATTAAGCTGTTTGGGTTAGTAAATTACACATTTTCAGGAAAACAAAAACATTATATGTTTATGTAATTTATATAGTTAGACGATTTCCTGAATTGCATAAATTGTGTTTTCGAAGTGCTGTAAAAAAATATAAAATAAATTGAGTATTGTTTTTACAATTTGAAGCACTCTAAATTATGTCGAATGGACTTGGGCTCTTTCAAATTGTATAAGAAATCTAGTTGTTAATTTTGAAAATGACTTGACTCCATTTGTGGTAAGAAAGCACATATTATTCACATAATAATTGCTATTATTTTATTAGGAATTGCAAATTTAACTCCCTTTCATACACTTAAGCAGTGTGACACATTAGTTGGTATCCTATACGTATATTTTTAATCTCAATTTAAATATAAATGGACTTAGGTCAATTTCAAAATAGACGGTTCATATACCACTACTAGCTGATTCTATTACACAAATAAGACAGATATAATCCTTCATCTTAAACAACAACAACAACAAGAACAGCCCTCCAATTAGTGCCGACAATAACATATCCTGGCAGTTGAACCGAATCCGTACTTCAATCCAATTACACCCGCCGAACAGCAGCAACCCCTTTAACCCCGCTGAGCTTCCAACAATTCAACATAATCATCCCAAAACAGGCATCCTAATCGCCCACTACGCTCACCCCTTCCTCCATTTCTTCGCCTATCCTGTCCACTTCAATAGTCACCCCTTAACAAAACTTAAACCCCTTTACTCTCACGATACAATTAACACTTCTCGTCAAGCCTTCAACCCTTACTCCCGACACTCCGACGAATCTCCTTAATCATCCATACACAAACACGACCCTCGTTCCCCGTAAAAAAAAGGAAACGTTAATCGTTCAGAGGAGCAGTGGAAAATGCAAAAAGCCCGCGAGGACTATCCCCGAGGCGTAAAATGATTTACGTATGTGTAAGCGCGTGTGCGTATGCGTGTGGGTAAGTTTCCTCGTGTCACGCGACGAACGCGAGCCGAGATTTCGCAGCTGCGCACGCGTCGTTCCTCGGGGTGCCTCTTTCTTTTTGCACCCCTTGGAACTAGTCGTGGAATACAGATGTCGCTGCTAGTGCCATCGAAATCCTAACTCTCGGCCCTACACCCTATGCCCTCCCAACTCCCCAACCCCCCCGATCACTAAACCCTCCTGCCGCTCGTGCAGCCCAGTGTCGTCGTCTATTTCCATTCAGCCCCTTCGCCCACACCCTCCCGCTCGCTGTCGTTCGACCGCCCCTGGCGTAGAAATTGAACCACGGCTACGTGGTGCACGAGAACAGGGTCTTTGCTCCCGTTTAATATTTCAACCAGTCCATTGGCTGCCTTGAGCATCGACATGCGCGCCTTGCCTTCGACTTGCCGCCGTCGACGTTCTCCTTACGTCAAAGCCCCGACGCTCGAAATCCCCCAAGATGATAATCCATTTAACGGGCACGAAATAAGTCGTGATCGTGTAAGCACTGGATATCGATGCACGGGGATGCCAAAAGGACAAAAAAACTATCGATCGGTCCAATGCGTTGCACGCGTCGGTCAGCCCGTTCGTCGCGTATTGGTTTTATACGACGAAACCGGAAGAGCTGGTCTCTCCTCGATACTTCGCCTGGAAAATATATTGTACATGGTGCATACATATTTTCGTTCCGATCGAACACACGGATTATCGGGGCCAACGATAACGTGCACCGGCGCATATAATATACACACAGAATGCGAACGAGTTCTTCCTCCCCCTACCATGACCGGACTTGTTCCCTTTCATTATTTTACGCCTTTCTTTTTCCGTTGTCGGTGCTTCTTTCCGTTTCCTCCGCGGTCCGTCTTCGAAGCTTCGAGGACCTCTGGTGCGTCGAATTTTGGCACAGGTGTTCACTGTTTCCGGATAATTTTCTTGGATACAACGGTCCGGTTCACGGGATCGGAAATACTGTTTCTGTTTTTAATGAATTGCTTTGGGATCGATCGGCCCTTGCGAAAAGGTTATATATTTCGAGAAATTTTTATTCTGTGCGCATTCCTGTGCTGCGACGTGGCAGTCATCGATTTTGATAAAACTTTGATATAATGTAGTTCTCACGAATATAGTCGTCACATATGTTTTTTATCGACAATCGTCAACATCACCCTCGAGGGTGCGTCGCTGTTTGGGGTGGTAAATCATTTTGATCGCGGGGTGGGTATGAACGGTAAAATTTCATGTTTTTCAACAGAGAATTTCGTGGGTGTCCAAACAGATTTCAAATAGTTCAATTCTCTAACAAGGAAGGTTAGGCAACCCGAAGATTCAGAAACGCATGAAACTTGACATACAAGTAAAGTATGTCATCCGTAATGCACCCCTATTTTCCATTCGTGCCATAAATCGGTTTTAAAGGGTGAAATCAGCCCTTGAAAAAAATTCAGACAGTTCTTTTTCGTGAAATATCTCGAGAACGCTAAGAGATATTTAAAAAAAGTATGAACAAAACTTGCAGTGCTTTATTACGTCTACAAAACTGCGTAAACAAATTTTTTGAAAAAGCCTTCATTTTTTTAATATTTCTTTTCCGTGGATTTTTCAAAAATAATTTTTACGCAGTTTTGTAGACGCAATAAAGCGATGTAAGTTTTGTTTATACTTTTTTTAAATATCGGTCAACGTTCTTGAGATATTTCACGAAGAAGAGCTTTCTGAATTTTTTTCAAGAGCTGATTTCACCCCTTAAGATCGAATTGTGGCACAAACCGAAAATAGGGTTGTATTACGGATGACATACTTCATGTGTATGCAAAGTTTCATGCGTTCCTGAATCTTCGGGTTGCCTAACCTTCCTTGTAAGTGATATATTAAAATGCTGTTACGATTTTAATAATTGCGACATGTTTGCAGATTTTTTCAAACAGCAATCCAAACTTCCAGTCCACAGATTCTTCAGATATTGCACACCTTTCTAAAATGGAAACGCTTTTACGAACAACAGAACATCGTAAACTGCTTTCTGTAGCTTTTTAGTATCATAAGTCCGTTCCTCGATAAAAGTGGAACTGGAATACTGTTATCGTAGTAGATAAATCTTAATCCTGTAACAACGTATGAAACATACCGGCGCTTTGTCTAAAAAATGTTCCTTACTTTTTATGTTCAAAAGTAGCAGTACTTACTATAAAAAATAACCTGGCATTTAATAAGTAGCTTTTTCATGGTACACTTTGAAGCACACCGTACGCAAGTCAATATTCCTATCAGAGTAAATAGTAAATAAAAGTGTGCCACGTCGCTGTGAGCGCCTTGCTGACCGCACTAAATTCTTAAACGGTGAACAGAGTTTATTTTCGACGGAAACGTTAAATTTCAACGAAATCCTTATGTGTCAAAGTGAAGTTTACGAAACCGAGGCAACATTTAAGACAATTTCAAATATGATTTTCCCTTTTGAAAAAAGGTCCCCTTCATCTCCAACTGGTATATTTTTCATTTACAGTTTTCCGACTATTTTTCTTTTCTTTTCTTTCACAAGGTGTGTCTATGTGTTTGTCTGCCTTTTTTCTACAATCCAAGTCTTTCCCCAGCGAGAAAATATACGAAGCGACATTGTCTAAGAAGATTATTCCGTTCGGACAGGGAATAACTCGGAGCGGAAGAAATTTTGTATATCCCTGAGTCTTTCAAAAGTTGCGACATCGTGCGAAGCTCGCAGAGGATTATTATATTAACCGCCATAAATTTTTCTTGGCCTTAGCGTTTCCAACGAAATCTTTCCGTTTCCTAAAAAGCTTTCTGTCTTTCCCTTTTTTTCTTCATGTTCTCTTCAGTGCCCTCGACACGAAGATAGTTCGAATCTTCTCCTTTTATCATCGAGAGTGTTTGCCGTCATCGAAGAGTGGCGTTTTAAAACCAATCGCTGTCCTTGGCGATCTTCTTTGGTGGCGATACCAGAGAATTCTCGTCGAGTGAAAATATTTTTGTTGCTGGAATCGACCCGACAATGTTGCCTTGTGTCATCGACTCATTACGGGGGTTAATAGCTTATGTCGGGTATGACAGTATTTTCTTGGCGATTTATTTTATAACATTGCGAATTTAAGCGCGAATCGATCGTATTCTCGTACGAATTATATAGAATTTTATAATTTTAGAGTGTTTCACGGTAATCTTTGCGTGCTAAACGAAATGCAAGAATAATTGACTTATCTTAATTTGTTACAATTGTGTTTAATTATTAATAATAAGTAATATATTAATCAATAAAATTGTAGTAATTCACAAGAAGCCTGTTAAAGTCCTTAATATTTCGTTATATATTGCGTGCTAAAAAGATTACAATCATTTGGTTACTTGTCAATGAATATTCTAATATCCTGTTACCTTTTTATAATTACATTTATTTGATACAATCATTTAATTCGCCCCCTGTAAGGAAGACAGTATTTTTATCAATTTGTACTCTATTTAGTACTAGAAAGCATTAATGTATCCCGTACAAAGTTTATACAAATTATATGTATATATTTTTTTTAATTAAAATATTCTCATACGATATACATTGATTGGTTCATTCCAGCGACGGCCGATGAAACGAGGAAATCGCCCCTTTCTTTGATGCGTCATTATTTCCGGAGCTATAATATCGATAAGACTGACATTACATCAATCATACAGTATTCCTATACATCATTGACAACAACGAGCCCCCAACTGTTTCTGCCAATGACGACGCAAACTTCTCCCATATTTTTCTTTTCCCCGTATCCTACATCTCTCATGGATAGAATACTGTCAATATTTCATATTACTATTATTTAATAATGCTCATCAAGCGTACAATTTAATTCTTAATCACCATACAATAAAATAAGTATAGGTATGTACTTCTCTACGATACTCAACGAATCTGATACACAGTTTATTATTAAAGCATTCACTGTACTTTTGCGTACATCTTTTGTGTACTGTCGTGTTTGAGGAATCGATCCGCTGATTGAAGCTATTATGCTGTATGTTACGTTACGAAAAATTCTAATTTGACAGAATGAATACATTTTACGTGTATTTGATTTTTTAATTATTTATGATTAAAATAATTTGAATAAAATTATTACTATTGTTCGAATAACACGAACATTATTGAAGAAATATCGAAATATCAAATTATTTATTTATTTATTGCATAACCAACATTAATATTCATCCATTTCACTCAGCCTTACGACGATATTTGCTTGTCTACTTATTTATCCTATTCAGTCATTTGTTTTGCCTCTCTTCGATCTCTGTTCTAATAATGCAGACTTGTTTTTAAAGCGGAGTTAACCGGAGATAAATTTTATTTTCCATTTCGTCCGGCAAATATAAAAGGACTTAACCATAAGCTCGAATCATAATTGTGACGAATAATCGCCGTATTTTGCAGCAGGATGTTTCGAATCACACACGTCGTTAAATAGCACAGTGACGTAACACGAAATATATAAGCCAACCGCTTAATTAACACTTTATTGCGACACCGACGAAACAATCGGTTAATTTATTTAATTTATGTGCATACATTTCACGCTCGTATCCGTGGCGAACCATACGTTCGATCTTCAGAAATTACCAACGAACGACCGTTTTTATTGCGACTTTTTTCCCTCCCCATATCGCTTGATCGCACCTTGAAACACGCAGCCAGAGAAGAGGTAATTCGGAATTAAATGGACGCGTGATCGATTGAAGTTCAAACTCGTTTTTCTTTGAAACAAAAGTTCGCATAGAAAACACAGTCCGCCCTTTCGATCCATTATTCTTCTGTCGTTGCCTACTTGTTCGGCCACCGATTTTCTGCCCACCAAGTGAAGTTATTTGCCTCTCAGGCTAGGCTACAATTCAACCCTGGGACCAGGGACGTGGGTTCAGTTTAAAAAAAAGAAAAAATCCAGTCCACCAGTGTGTATCTTGAAACTTGGTGTGGAGGAATAAGAAGTGAAAAGAGTGGACGATAAAAGAAAATACGCCTTGGTCGTTTGGTAGGCTCGGTTGGAATCGTTGCTGCGCCTTGCGAAACGCGTCGTTTTACTGATACAAATGAGAGAAATATTTTATAGGGGAGCAGAATACCCTACCTGGTAGTATAAAGGGTGGTCGAAAACTTTTGCCAATATTCGAGAAAGTTTCTTGAATATTTGTTGTGGCAAAAGTGTGATAATCGAAGGTTTTTATGCTATCGATAACTTTTTTGTAAATCTTCGCTGAATTGTAAATAATATTATTATTTTGTACGTTAACGAGTTGTATGGTAATTTTAGTGAAGAGCAATTTATTTTTTAGGTAAATCTTGAAGCAGCCCGCATTACTGTTAATAATTATTAGTATTAAAATTATCTATAATGACGATAATAATAATAACAATGATACAAATTTAATAAAAACGCCATTACTATTGAGATTAAAAAGTCAAGTTTAACATAACAGCTATAAGTTCGGTCCGAGTTTCCTTCTTAAAACTATTAGTTTTCAAACAAAATTACCGCCAATAATATTACATATCGCAGAGTAGCCTATTTCTCACAACCAGTGTATTAAAATATCCATTTAACTATATTATAAGGATATCATTAGGGTAATATAATAACAAACATATCGTATTACAGTAAACTATTTGTAGACCTCTTTAAACTGGCACACTCTAGTAACAAACGCGATTCATGAATTTTCTTTAGAATTCCTATTTTCACAACAAATCACTGTCACAACTAATCGATGTCTTTCATCCTCAGAAAACAACACTCACATCGAAAATCCACGTGAACAACAAACTAACGGCCACCCACTATTGCGCTAAAACCTACTCAAAACTTTCAGCTTCTCAGAGTTGCTACAGATTTTCGCAATTCTCCAAACAACAAGTCCATTAGGGACAGACGTGACACTGTTCATCCTCGCCGCCACGACAGATATTACTCTAAATGCTCAGAACCCACCAGCGTGCCAACAGATACTTTTGTGTGTCCTTTTTGCATTACATTTTATATAAGATAGTATTTAACTGGCAATACACCTGGACAAGAAATAAATTTTCGTGTAAAAACAAGGAACGAATATTAGATAGAATTTTCTTAATACCTGACATTCTTCTTGACGGAAATTGAATTTACAATTTTACACACACGTTTATCACCGAACCATCAATTACTTATTTTATTTCTGATACAATGTATGTAAATAATGATATTATTTTTATGTTGCGAGTGATATCAGTACGCCCAGGTCACTGACAGAAATTATCTATCAAACCATGAAAAATCCTTTTGCCTTTGTTTCGCAGTTCATCGATAATTGTGCGCGATTGGACCAGCAATTTGTATAATAAAGAAGTGGAATGAACGATAGTATTAATAATTGAAATACTACAAGGCCTGTTCCTATCCTGAAACCACTTACTATCGACCGTAGCCGAGAAGTCTGTTTAAATTCTCATAATATCACGCGTGGTTTTGTTTTGTTTGCTCATATTTTTTAGGGTAGCATCAAAAATACCTGCTCGTTCCCATATAAATCGCCTGTTCCACAGGACACGAAGGCGGTAAATGGAATTTTAAAGAAGGCGCCGGATACCTGATAGCTACTTCGTACGCGTTCACTCTTAATTTTTAAGTAAAATATGGATATTATGCTTCTGCACCTGTTTCACGCCTTAGACACGTCATATTTGATGAAAATCGTAAGATGGATTTGGTGCAGATGTACAATATCTAGTGGTGTAAAAGAGAGTGGTCGATAAAAGGGGAAAATCGGTACGGTTTACAACAAATATTAAATAAGTGTTTTTGATGGTCTGAAATTAGGTGATATTGAAGATTGAATCGAATTATTTCATTGGCTTGATCATTTAGTTGTCTCCCTTTATATGGATGACAAATAATTTCCTCTTTCCAAGAACTTGTGTATTTAATTTAATCATATGTAGAATTCCCTTATATTTTCATCTGTTCGGAGAGATTCAATTTCCATGGAATATTTTTCTGATCCATTTATACATATACGTTTCGGATAGAGCTAACATTTTCCAGTACATTTTTTGTGGACTTCTTTACCCATGTCATATATCCGTCGCAAAAAATTAACAAATTTCCATGAATGTATATTTAAACATTGCTACAAAAATCCCCCGTTCTACAAACTATCGAGTCCCACCAGAGTAATGAAACGAAATCAAAGGTATCAATTTCGGTCGTTCACCAAACAATTGTTCACTGCCTCAAAAAATTAAAAATTGAACAAAATGTTGAACAAAGGAAAGCTACAATTTCATTTTAAATGCCAGTGCAATATTAAACTTTCAGCCAGTGAATATTTTTACGCATTTTTGCGATATGTTTTCTTTCGGACAAAAAAAATGTAATATTAACGAAACACAACGGAAGTACAACCTTTTTGTAATCAAGAGTTTCAAATCATATAATACATTTTTTCAAACCATATAATAAATCTCGTGCCTTTTAAAGCGTGGCACGTTTCAGCGATCGAATATTTCGTTTGAAAAGTCTCTCTCTGTTCAATCCCAGGCAAATTGTATTGGAATATAGACCAAAAATAATACAATTATGCCAGAACGAGGCTATTTCGTCTTTTTCTCAAAACCCAACTGTAGAACGTATGGAAATTTCGTTTCCACGATAACGTTGTATTCGAAATGAAATCAATTTTCAACGGGTCAAGAACATTTGTGTCAATTAACAATTAATACAGAAAACGAGTTAATGGTGAATGGATAAAAGTAAATAGAATGAATATATTAATTCACTCACACTTAATGTAAATTTTCTATCCATAACGCTCCACGCAGTGTAGTTATACAAAGTTCTACAAGTGCACAAACTTACTACTCAATCCAATGGATTACTCAACGTCCCTATCGATTCCTTATAAAAAAAAAACGTTCTCCTTCGCACACCGAAGTCCATTAACCCCTAAAAATTTCACCAATGATTCCATCGCGCACTGTCTGCACGCGCATCAATCACAATGTTCAAAGAGCGAAATCCCGAACAGTTTCGGTCGCTTTAAACGCGCGGAATGATCCCCGAGAAAGAGAGAAGAGCCCATCTCATTCGACGGAAATAAGAAATCCTTTCGCCAGTATCGACGACGTCGTAAACACACGGGGAGAATCAATTTCCCCACGAGCGGCTGCTGTAAAATCCACGGGAGAAGTTTGATTCGATAAATATCTCGACTGGATCGGAAGGCAAAGCAGCCTGCCCCCTTCTATATAGCAGCCCCGTCGCCTTTACATATCCAGAGAGCGCAAGGAAATTCCGCTCTAGAAAAATTGCGTGGCCATAAAGGGGGACCGTAAAGTAGCTATCAACAAAAAGAGAAAGGAATAAATAATAAAGTAGAAGAAAAGGATAAAGACGCAGAGCAACGGAAAAGAAAACAAATGCAGGAATGGAAAAAAGGAAGGAAAATTATACTTGGTGTATACGTAATCACGTTTAAGCACACCGCTCTACGAACTACGAAATATTTCCCCGGGGGATGATATTGGCCTACCATCTACGCCCCCCTCGCCTTACAAACCCCTCGCGGCTTATGACGACCCGTGGCTACAGTAAATAGAAGCTTTTTGCTCGCCGCATGATTAAGGAGGTTGTCTCGTGGCCACAGATCATCGGCGAAATATCGTCGCTCACCGGTTAACATTGATATCTAATAAATTGTATGGGCTATTGGTTCCGCTGGTTCGTTGAAATAAACAGCCAGCGCGGGGCCACGACATTTCTGGACAATTGGCCGGTTAAGGCAGACCTTGCATGATCAATAATACTGTCAGTAACGATAAATACTGGAAATGATACTGATCGTGTGTTATCGATATTAATGGATGGACGTTGAGTATTAATTCTGATTTATTGACGATATTATTCGGCCGTAATAGCGATTCGCTAATATTTACGCGCGTTAACGGTCTGGAATACAATCACTTGTCAAATTTATTAGAACACTAATTGTTAGGAGTACCTTTATTTGGTTTTAAACGTATGCTCGTGCGTGCTCCGTTGATCTATATCGCAGATCCCCGTCATTATCTTCTGCTTTAAGACAGAATCATTGAGAAACGATCGACCCGGCTGTATCTCAACCAGCCCCAAGATTTTTATTTGAACGATGCATAGTAAGTGAAACCTACTGGCTGACGATTTTGACCACTATAATCTGGAAAATGTTGCACGCTTGACGAAATGGTTATTTTATTTGCATTAATGTATGTAGGATTATTATAATAATTAAGAATGAAGTTTATTATTAAACCACAATACTATTATTATAATTAAAGATAAAATTTATAACTAAAATACAGAACTATTACTATAATTAAAACTAGCGGTTATTATTATTAATATAGAGAAAAGAAAAAGATGACGTCTTCGCGTCACGTCGCACAGTGGTCCCAAATCCCGAAAACGAGGACAAAATTATTGTAGCGTGATTTGAACACTTAAGGTAATAGTGTGGTAGGTCGTTGAATTCGTATTGATATCAGGAATCACATTCTATTGACAAAAATATATAATAACATTTATAAATTGAAGGAGCCCTTTAATTTGTTATTAAAAAAAAGATTCTGTACAATTTTTTATATTTATATTTGTAGAAGGCTGAATACTGATTAAGTTTTGTCTGAAACATTTTTTTGTCAAATCATTTTTATTACACTATAATTGAAAACCAAAATGCTTCATTTTAATTTTCTTAAAAATTCGCAGTAATTGGGAGTCTTAGAGTGTTTATAAATAAAGACTGGGTACATCTCTTATCTAAATATGTTTATTAGAGAAATTCAGGAAATGCGTATAAATTAAATAAATAAAATTAAATAAAAACGGAATACGGAATACGAATTAAGTGAATATGGAAAATGGCGCCATAAGTGCATCTGCAAATATCTGCAGCTATTTTTTGCTCACATTGCAAGATAACAGTATAAACTAAATGCGTAAAAAAAAATTTTCGCGGGATATTGCGGGATATACAACTTTTTGCCTACATAAAAACAGTTTACTCATCACATTTTATACCTTATTTTGTACAATACACTTCCTGATTTACACATTTAATGGTTATCAATTTTTAAAATACAACTACTATAAAACATTGTACTTACTTCCACAAACAACATCCATTTTACAGAATTTAAATTACTTTATGCTAAAACAAGTTATACGCTTTACACTGAACGGTGTACACTTACGCTCAGCTTCACGACAAATGCTTCACTAAAAAGACTAATGTTTGCATTGCAACTGCTTGTCATGTATAAAAATGAGACGTTTTTGACTTACACCCCACCATAGGGACATCAATAAAGTACCCTAAGCAACGGTTAAAATTACCATACGACAAAATTCGTCTTGATGTCAGGTATGATAATACAAAGTCAAAAATATATATTAACATATAAAAAGTCATTATTGCACTACCCAATCCATCATTCCCGACCTCCTCAACAACAAATTCATTTTTTTGGTTTTGGCCGCGTTTTTGGGATTTGGAACCACTGTTTCGTCGTTTCTTATGCACTACTCATTCGACTCTCTATCAGTCGCACGCCACACACTGAATTTTACATCAAAGGCTGATTACACCCCTTAAAACCGAATTATTGCACGAACGGAAGATAGAGTTGTATCACGGATGACATACTTTACTTGTATGCAAAGTTTCATACGTTTCTGAATCTTCGGGTTGCCTAACATTCCTTGTTAGCGGAAGGTAAGTTCAACCTTCGAATTAGAAAATTTTATTTAGAATCCATAACGAAACTTGTGATTTTTGAAACTTGATGTGTAAATAAAGAAACTCATTTTTATTATATGTATAGTGGGATATAATTCCAAATTTGTAATCTCCATTTTCAACACGATGCATCATTGCGAAATCCATAAACAGATTTTCTCACCTTTCAACACCGGTTACAATATTTGATCCAAGCTTCGTGAATCAAAATATAATTCGCCACTCATCGAATCGGGCAAGCGTCCATCATCACTCTTGATCTGCCGTCGCAGTGCCATTTTTATTACCGTGTACCAGTAAACACCCACAGTAGACTAACAATCACAGAAGCTGGCTAAATTGCATCCATCAAAAATACATTCGTAATTACGTAGACAGTCTTCCAACGCATACGCACCTCCGTCTCCAAGTATCAGGCCAGTATACAACCCCGATCTCTTTCCAATTCCACACAAAACCACATCGACTATCCCACAGAATTCTATCGTCTCCCTCAATTATCCAAGAAGTCCCGTATCCAGCCAATGACAAATGTCCAACCGAGGCGAACAGTAGGTATATACCTACATGGAAAATCTACGGGGGACGGAACCGTAATAGAAGCGTAAGAATGACGAATGAAGGGAGAAGTGGACGAAAAGGGCTGAAAAACATCGAGCAGATGCTGCAAGCACGCGGCGTCTACGCAGCCATCAGGAGATGAGAATAGAAGGGTGGCGATGAGACGACGGGACGCTGGCCGACAAGCAGCTCCTGAAAAATGCCCCTAAAGCGTGACTACCCTCCACCAACCCTCCATCCACCCTCCGTCGGCTCTTTCTCCTCGCCGCTACTGCCGCTACTCCCGTAGATAGACGCGAGCATTCGAAACGAATGGGCCACACGTGCCCTCGGCTCTCCCTTTTTTTCTCCTCTTTCCTCTTCTTATTCTTCTTCTACTTCTCCTTCTTCCCTTCATCCTTCCGTTCCTCCTTTACTCGTTTAACACCCTCGTGGCTTGCGTTCGTGTCCCCGTCGCCAACCTCCAGCGACCCCTCGATCCATCAGACCACCCCTCCCGCTCTAGCATTCCTCTATATCGGTGATTTCGGACTCGCAAGACAGTCAAAGTTGCGAAACTCCCATGGCGGCGTGATTTACGCGTGTCACGGAGTATCGTACGCCACGTGCGGTGGACGTACGCCGTTTCACTTTCTCATTCGGCCAAAAAGAACTTCGGAATCGCGGCCATTCAGGAAGAGTAACGCTCGTCAGGGACCAGACTATGGCCCAGAACGATCGTAAACTAACAATCATCCACGGTTAGGAAAATCGCTTTTGCGAGCTTCGACGTTTTACTTGACGATTTCTCGGGGCGGGGGAATTGTCGAGGTTGTGAGGAGAGAAATATCGTCGCTGGGATCGGCGGGATGGATTGTTTCGCGGGTGTAAGGATGGAGGTGTTGGAAGGGTTAAGGATGATCCACGACGGTGGTTCATTGGTATGGAGGGAATTTTAGTTGGAAAAGAGGTATCGCAAGTGTACAGGGTGGACCGCGTACCGTGAGCACCTTAGATCATCCTGATGTTAGTGCGTTGATTGAAAAAATTGTTTATCTAATATAATGATATGATTTAATGAAAGCTTTGGGACGATTCAGCTTTTTTTTAGGCAGACGAATTATTATAATTATTCTACATTGATTATAATATTTATATGTATGTATAGTTAGAAGATTTCCTGAATTGTATAAATTGTGTTTTTGAAGTGTTGTAAATTTGAAGCATTCGAAATTATGTCGAATGGAGCTGGGCTCTTTCAAATTTTAGAACAAATCTAGTTGTTAATTTTGAAAATGGCTTAACTCCATTTGTGGTAAGAAAACACATATTGCAAATTTTGACTCCCTTGGTTACACTTAAGCGGTGTGACACATTGGTTGGTATCCTATACGTATATTTTTAATTTTTTTGAAACGCATACTTTCCTAAATAAACGCAAATATTTCAATTTAAAATAAATAGTCTTAGGTCACTTTCAAAATAGACGGCTCAAATATTGATATTCTATTGCATTGTTTTGTGATGATTAAATTTTTGTCGAGTTTTTTATGTCCATTATTTTAGGGATGCTTCATAGAATGTTATACTTGTACCTGGGAAGTTCATTAGGTTCTCTGACTAAAGGAGAATATTTTAAACGTAATATGTATCTTGCAATTAAGTATGGCCCCTCTTTTTAAATTTTGTTGCTAAATTTCCAAGAAGGGAAACGAGAACAAAAATACTTGTGTATTTATTTCACCATGACTTGCAACTCTATAATTCATTAATTGGTAGTACATAATAGAACACTCTGAATTAATATACGTGAGATTGTACAGGGTGGAAATGATAAGTATACAAGATAATGATACACTATAATAACTTCTATGAACATTCAACATTTCCTGTATTCCAAACGTGCAAGTTAAAAAGGTTGCGCAAAGTAATTGCTTCTTATGACATTCAGTATTAGAACAATAATTTGTCTTTTATTATTCTGAATAAAGACGAAGGTAATTTAGGTATTATAGAGTACTTTGAAAGTCGTTTTAATCGTTCAGTATTATTATTCCCGCGTTAACAGTCACCCTGCACAGAGTTATGTATCAGTTCGAATGGAATCATTGTTCTGAGCTTAGAAGCATGACTCATATGAACAAACGTGCTTCCAACTTCGTAGTTTCTGTGCAAATTTTTATGGTAAAACTTTACTACTCTTACTTACAAAAGAAAAGGGAAGTGCAGCGCAGTTGAGAAAGGAAACTTATGTATTGTGCCACGATTGAAGGGTATTACGAACCGGAGCTCAGTAGATGTTATTATATACATATATATATAACAAAAAATGGGTCATTATTGTTATTCATCGCTACGTTATTTCTTATTCCATCGAGATCCTGTTATGAATAATTATAAATTTAACGATACTTATGTGCGGGTCTTTTTATATTGGCAAACTATTCGATTATTAGTATATCTCGTTTCTATAAAACTGAACGTAAAGAGTTATTTTAAATGATTAAAAGGCATTTTCTTTTATAGTTAAAAGGGTTTTATTGTTAGTTTTGTGCTGAATAAAATAACTCCCAAAACTATTCTAATATGAATCAGAAAAGTTTTAAAATTAAGAGCAGAAGAATGCAACCGGCATTTATTTTCGAAGGAAAATGAAAGAACTATTAATATAAAATATATATTATAATATAAAACGTTTCAGGTTTTATACATATATGCATTATGATTTCTCATTTATAATTTCCGGACACATTTCACTGTATATCAATTATTTATTGGCCAGTGAAATGTATTTTATACGAAATATCCAGTATATTTTAACATTTTATTATGAATTATTGAATCCGTCCAAGCAGAAGTCAAATTCATTTATTTTATAGCACATTTATAATTCTGTATACATCGTTCGCTGCTTAAAAATCGAATGCTGCTTAAAAATCAACAATAATTCGTAATTCGGAACGAGCGCATCCGAAGCTACTTGTAAGAGCACTTGAAACGAGAATAGAAGTCGACGAATCTATTTTCCTACCGAGTCGTTTGTTATAATTTCATTAACGCTAAACCACTTGTTATCCAGTACCGAATGAAACATTTACCCGGAGTTGGTGGGACCGTTGGACCATGGCCGATTTAATTATATAAACAATACTGCAAAATGTAAACGTACTAATTGCAAAGCGGAAAGGTACGAGTGAAGTAATGGCCAAGTCGGCCGCGGGCTTCTCTCTTAAAATACAGTAGCTTACAACTTCGTAGAAAGAACTGGAAAGTTGTTTTACACGTTATCCGGGAAAAACTTGCCTTCTGTTCTCGCCGTTCTGTCGGCGAAATGAAAATGAACCGGGTATCCCCGGTTATTTCTGTCATCAGACCGCGATATCCTCTGCTTTTTACGCAGTTTCGTTTGCAACAGTGCGGCTTTTATCATTATTAACCGCGGAATTGATCAACTAATGTTTGCAATCCAAGAAACGGAGATTCACAAATGTTAAAAGTAAAATGAATTCGAAAGTAAGTTTTCCTTTGGGAACGAAGTGTCTAGAACTGCCAGCATCTAATTGCCTCAGTGATTTTTCTTCAAGTTCAACTATGTACAGGCTATAAGGACAAAACCTAGAACATCTAAGCACAGATACTAAATTTCTGTTGTGCTCTAAAAACATGAATATCTCCGCAATGCAAAATACAAGTGACAAAACTCAATGATATAAATGAACAGGAAAATTGCGGCCAATTAACTCCCTAAACGCACTCTAAGAAAGAAAAGAATCAAACGCTACTCGCATAGAGAAATACGGAAAAGTTTCCATAAAGGGAAAGCTAAGTGTTTCCCTCGAATATCTATAATCGGATCCTAAAACTGAAAGGATCTACAAATTACGTCTAGACCCGACCAAAGTTGATTCGTGTCGCAGATTTTTCGTTGGTCGAAACAGCGCAGGGGAACAGAGACGAGCGGGCAAAGGAGAAAGATCGGCGGTAAGAAGATCGGCACGCCAAACAAGCAATAATTCAGCTTGGAAATCCGCGACGATTCTTTCTGACACGTATAAATCGTCTTCGACTGTACCAGGTCCCTCTCGACAGGCGGCGAAACAAAAAGAAAGCTCAGAGGGAACTAACGTGGCTGCACAGCAGCCACAAGCTGTGGAAACTCGTACGTTCGAAAGTTTAGCCACGATAAGTGCCGGATGATTTATTCATCTCACGACGCTGCAGCAACCGGTACAAATTACGCATCCCGTTCAGAAAACCTACCCCCTACGTGACAGTAATTCATACGTCTGCATTAACCTAACGTAACGCTCCCTTCCGCGTAGGGTCTGGAGGGTGCGAGGCCCTTAACAAAAACGATATGTATTCCGATTCTTTCGGTTGTGCCGTCACGTTTTTTTCCGCGCGTAACGTGCGAAAGGGAGAATCTTCTAGACAAATGACAGGCCGAATTGTGAAGGTAGAAGCGTAAGTCTGGGGTTAATTACAGTATTAGTTGCTTGAGGCGGATAAATCGGGATTTAATAGTTGCGGCAACGAGTTTGGTTACCGCGCAGTAGTAATGAGAATATATAGCGTACGTTTGAAATAGACAAGATTACCTTGATATGTCCAAAAATAGAAAACATCAAGATGGACATATTCATGCGCGCTACGAAACCCGTCGACCACAATTTAATTTATTTAAATCAGTTTAACATAAAGTCAATAATAACCGACTTATTTCAGATAGTAATTCCTATTGACTCGTCCTATATAATGCTGGTTACAAGTATTAGGGCAAGTAATTTTTCTTTTCTTACAAAATACTTTGTAACTAAATAACTTTATTAGTAAATTCCGAAATAATCAACACATGTGTCTTTGGCATTGATTCGGTTTAGTTTGTTTAATAATTTTCTGCAGAGTTCTGCATACAGCAATAATAAAGACACCTTGAAATATTCATCGATTCAAATTTGTTACATTTTCTTTATGTATACCAAATATAATTAATTCGTATATTTCGGGCGAGAGCAGGCTTCACGTTTTCCTTTTATCGATTCGAGGTAACCCAACGGAACTGTTTCAACGGGATTTCACCGACGGGATTTCAATCGACTAATCGAGCATACCGAAATTCAGTCACTTAGAAATTGATGAGAGAGATTGACTGCTACGATCGACGCGCACTGATTCAATTTTGATTGCTACCGGATCGCTGTGACACACGCTGCTGACAGGGTGGCAATCTTGCGTACAAAAGTTCGTCGAAATTGCACCAGAATGTTCCATTGGTATTATTAATAAACTATAAAGCGTTCGATAAAACGCGAGGAAAAAATGCAAGGATAAATTACACGTAAAATAAAATTACTGAGAGAGGAATTTCATTTGAAGCCTAATTTAATCCGGGGACTGCATACCGAAATTTCACGTTTCTATCTATAACACTGAACTGCTGAAATGTAGTCAATTGCAGTCTGTAAATGCTGAAATTATTACTAAATCTTAGATACCAAGACGACTATGTGTACGCACACAATAAAAGTCTACCCGCATGACCAATCAATTCACCCAACTCGAATGCCATTGAAAATATCGGGAACCTACTCAGATCATTCGATCACTCGCATTATTCGATTGAGAAATTTGGCAAAATAAGTACACGAAAGATATGGTAACAAGGTGTATACAGAGCACACGAGAAAATGATAGAAGCAAAATACTAACACTTATTGTTAGTGAAACTAAAAACTTCCTTGTCAAAGCTCGTCCAGGCCTTTCAACTTTACCGAGAGCATGAAAAATATTGACAATGTTTAATGCACTTAATTCCATCGCCAGGAATTGTACTTTTTTCATCGCATTTCTCAACCTCGATCGACCGCCAAACACTAGCGAATTAATCATGCTGCCTGAAGGAGTGAAGTTTCCTTTTACAATGTTGTTTCACAAGAGCTCCGTGTACATGCGAAACGGGATACCTTTTCCGTCAGATTCACAGAAAGCATGGTCCACCGCAAGACCCTGACCCGTTCGTGTCAGCCTTCGCTCACGGGAATTTTTGATTAAAGTTTAATTTTTCAGGAACAGCTTGGTCCTGGCGCACTTTAAAAAGAATTTTGTCATCTTTCCCCCGTTGTGAACGTTAACCTCTCTTGCACAGGCTCACCATCCTCGTTTCTGGACAACCAGGAATGACGTTTGCAAGTGTCACGGATTCCTTTGCATTCGTGATCTTTACAATTTCTTGTCCCAGAGCAAACCAAATTATTACCAATATTTCTGACTGAAATTGCCTGGGTAAATGATGAGAAGAATAGAATGCTTTTCGTTGGTAAGAAGGAACCAGGAAATGTGACATTATTATTGAACTGATGAATATCAAAAATGAATAAATGAAATAGTTACATAAAAATAAATGGGCAGTCTGTTCTTCTTAGTAAAAGATTCCTAATGTTTCTTATTTTATTATTATTGCAAATGTTACACCTTTTCCTCCCTACTGTGACGTTTGATGTATTATTTGTGTGAATAATTTTCACATTGTGGGGCCTGGTCACTTCTACAACAAATATGTATGTAAGTATCGATATTCACAGGATCCACGTCGTATGCGAAGCACGTGGAAACGAAATTACGATTTCACGTGTGACGCTGAGGGTACTTTATTTCTTCGCAAAGCTGCGTGGCCAGAGCATGTTGCTGACATTCGACAGTCATAAAGTTTTACACGAAACAGTGTAAAAGCTGTGCGGAAAAGTGACGGTTTCGAACACACCATCTGTAAACTGATACGTCCAAAAAGATTAAATACTATACACGCTGTTGATCCCACTTTGACAAATGTGTATATACAAAAATTCGGTATAAATCAAGCAAGAACATTTTTCATATCGGCTACTGCTATATTGCCTTTTATTACGTTACAACCTTTTTTCGGATATTGTACTTTTCCGCCTGCCTTCTCTTCTATACACGCGATACAATTTTTTTACATTTGTTACTTTCCTCCTGTATCTTTCAATTTTAATGTTCTACATTCATAGGTACGTATTTGCATTTAATTAACATTTTTGGACAGGCATGATTTTCATACTGAATTATCATTTTCGTTTGAATTCAAAGTAGTGATAATGATGAATTTTCGTGGTATTAAATACGTAGATTTTTGTGGCGTGCATATATTAAAACATGTGGCTCGTACTAGACGTGAAGGTAACACATTTAATGTTACACACTCTCGCTGTCTGCAATTTAATATTACAAATTAATCCGTTTGTTTTCTGTTTGAAGAATGCAGGGCAATAATGTTTAAAGGAAGTATCAAAATAGCACATGTCATACGCGCTGTTTTAATTACAGTAAACAAGTTCACCTTACATATTCAATTATACGAACTGCCTCTATAAACTTTGCGTTTACAAGCACAAAGATAATACTAAACTAACAATTTCGATGCAACAACGAATACCCTAAGAGAACTAAACATTAGTAAAGGATTACTTTCATTGTCATATTTCTGAATTACTTCGCACTTCTCAAGATAAATAAGCATACTCTATTCAAAGCAATTGCGGTGAACTTAAAGTAACCTCGCATAAATAAAACTAATTGTCATGGTTCTAGTATATTTCAATTCAAACGTATATACAGAATGACAAAGAAGAAGAGAAATCTCACTGTCTCATTTCACGTCGTTCCACGTAATAACAATTTCATGCGTCATTTACTATCTTCCTAGCGCCATGAAATTATTCCAATTCTCCAGCAACCCATTTTTGTCCCCGATATATGTATACTATACCTGACGAACAAAAATGTCAATGAAACACCATAGCTTCTTTCCTTGCCAACGACAAAAAAGGTGCAACAATTCAGCCACAACTCCAATCGTTCGTTGCAATATAAATATATACTCTTCTTGCGTACATATATACATATATTACAAAATATATTCGTACACAAAAAGGGAACGTGTACCCATATAGCACAACATGCAACTCCATTCCCCATCGAAAATACTTAAATTCCAGATCCTCGAACGTAATGAAAAAGGGGGTCGTTCCTTGCATCCTAAATCACGGAAAACAATTTCGACGGGAAGAAAACTACCCTCAAAAGACACCCAGATAAACCCAGCAGTGATCCTCCAATCACGTCCGGCTTCCCACGTTCGCGAGCAAACGCATCGACGTAACAGAACGTAGTTCCCACGGGCGGGTAACTTTTAAGCGGCCCGAACAAGTCCGTAAGCAGAATGTATAAAGAAGCTGGATCGCGTAAGGCGGAGAAATCGCGCGTATACGTAACCTGCACAGTTTGTTCGAGAAACTCGTTCCAAAGCGGACGAGTGATTTCCTCGTGTACGACGCACGGGGAGAACGATAGGCTATGCGGATCCGAAACGAATTTTTCTTCGGCTTGTTGGAAAATTCAGCGTCCGTTTAAATTGGCCGACGCGACGGCGGAAAGTTTGAACGATACGATGCTCCGCGTAACTAGGGAAACAAGAGATACGAACGAAAGCCCAGCACGAGGGGCCGTGACAGCTTTGGCCCTTTTGAAATTGAAGAGGAGGCGGGTAATTCGTCGATTCATTAAAATGGCCAGGGCGCGTACAAACGTCGCTGCGAATTGCCTTTTCAGTGATTTGGTTTTTGTCCTGACGCTTGAAAGAGAAATGTCGCTTTTTGATGCGTTTATGTGGACGCGACGTGGTTCTGTGAGTTTTTGTACGCGTTTCGTAAGTAGCGGTGGACTGGACGAAGACAATGCAATTAGGGGTACAACGCTGGGCGAACGTATTATCTTGTCGTCCGGATTTGAATAGAGTGGTTTGAATGCTGTGGACGCCTTGCTTTTGCGTCGCAATGTTTGCATTTACTTGGACGATGATCAATTTGTTCTTTTATTCATTAAATTTTTTAACGCGGTGCTGTATGGAGTTTCTGGTTGAGGTGTGGTTTAGTTAAAAAATTAATGCGCGAGTTTGAATTGTTCCAAGGGGTAAATAGTATTTGAATGGTAAAATAATATTAACGTTCTCTAATTACTTTTGGTATTAGTCTAATTGCGAATAAGAAGCTTCTGTCCAGCACAGTTTATTAAAAGTTGGTGTAGAATATTTTCCAATTGCTTATTACTGTGTAACGTGATATTGACATATACTTGCGCGCACTTCAAACATATTTATTAAAAAACGGGTATTCAAAAATGAAACAGCAATATAATTTCAAATAGGAAATACTCCAGTGATATCGCATTATAATCAATCTTCAAGAGTGGATAATACGTAACTTCTGAGTCACTCTGTACCTTTTTATTCATCCTACTATATTTCGTTGGCCTGACGACGAATCGGAGGGACAGATTTACAGTACCTGTGATTCATAATACACGTCGAATGAGACGTTGACGTTCCCCTTTCTGAGAACTTGAATTAATTAAAATGAATCGTGACAGGATAAATGAACTACTCTGAGGGAGATTCAAGCATGATCGTAGACTCAATAGAGCGACAGCGACCACACTGGCGACAGCTTTTAAAGCCTGTTTCGTGGGATTAATCAATACGGCGGGCATGAATTTCGTTTCCGCATCTTGAGCCTCGAGAAGTAGACACGCGGTTGAAGAAAAACAAAGACAGTTCGTAAGCTGCATCGAGTAAAGAACAGTCTGCCCAAGAAGACTCTTGACTGTTAACAGTGCCACGTCTAGCCTGTTCAATGGGCTTCGAACGGTTTCAATGAGTTTCAGAGTTGTCTGTTGTTCAGATGCGACAACCATTACAGACGTGCTAAAGTTGCAAATTATTTCATACTTTCCCCTTCAATTTCTTTTCGTTTTCCTTTTTCTTCCATTACTAATCTTAACTAATCATCCTTGAGTTTCATTATGCAATGATAATAATTATCTCCCTGTTTACCAATGCGGAAGGAGTAAAGTATTAATATAACGTTAATTTTTATAATAAGTAGAATTAATCCTAGCTCTGGCCAATCATTTTTAACGATTTAAATTTTTTTTAGACGCATGAAACACGGGTGGTTTGAATTTGCAAGGGGTATCTGTGATTTTTATTTTGTCGATTCGCATAATTTAGCGCAATAGCCAGCAGGATGAAATTCTTGTGTACCCTAATTGGTAAAATCAATAAGATAATTATCAATGAACAATATATTTAATTTATTGTCTTCCTATTTGAAATTTGTATTTACTGTAAGTTGGTAATATAATGTTGCATAATGAATAAATTTTCAAGAGTAATGATAAATTTATCGATTCTAATTTCTTTTCTATATTCAATTTATTAATTAAAACCACATTTCACTTGCCACACATTTGAATGTTCAACGGGATTAAAAACATATATCAAGATAATAATAAAGAGTGAGCAATGTTATATTTCGTAGCTTTACAGAACGAGCTTGATATACCTTTGAATATACACCCTTTGAACGTATATACATGAATTACTTTTATTCAAATAGAGGTATTTTTATGTTGATTAAAAATTGATGTTTTGATGTACAGTGAAATGGAGGCCGCGTTTCGCAATAAGGTAACAGGAAACATTTTCTCTTACGAAATATGATTTCAAGCACAAACGGTATACATATGTATTACAGTAAAAAAATGCGTTTAAAACGTGTGATAATAAAAATGTATCCATTCGCATCAAATAATAATAAGAATAATAATTTAATAATAGCCTGTAAATTTTCAAAAAAACAAATTTTATTCCTCGAGTTATTTTTATACACGCAGCTGCATTACTTAAAGCAGAAAAACTATTTTTTGACACTGTTTCAATTAAACATCTCCACATACGTTATATTATATGCGCATAGGTAGTTAAAACATTAAGTTAATTAATACACGCGCAATTTTATACTTAATTAACTTAAACTACCCAGCATTCTCATGGCTTCTTAAATCTAGGTTAAAATGGCATAAAAGTGGATAACAATTTCTTGAAATTCTATTGGCTGTTAAATAAATTCCGTTTGCTATTGTACTTCTAGTAATTACATCATAGTGCGATATTGTTTTAATTAATTGGCATTTTCATTAATTATTGCGCAATGCCTGCTCACTTACACTTCATTGCACAACGCTTACTTATATAATGATGTTCTAATCTTAAAATATCACAAAGTATCAAGGGGATGAAATGAAGAAGGAAGGGTGAGCCAGCTATCCAACCTTCGTTGTAACCTATATTTACCACAGAGTCCTAGAGAATACCTACATCAAAGTAATATCAAAATCGCACAAAATATTAAAAAATGCATAATAAACATAAAAAAAGCTATTCCACTTTACATTGATTAAAGTAAAATTCACGCAATCATCATACTTGATCATAATGAAAACCATTGTCAGGCTACTAACACATATTCTTACAGATCCAATAGTAGCATAGAAATAAATATTAAGTTTCGATAATTGGGGTAAATTCGTAATTAAAAAGAAGAAGATATTAGGCTATTTAATTCTCTTATCACAAAAATTCCGTAGCTTTTGCTTCCTCAAAATACCTCCCTCCGATGTGCTTGTACAATAGTAGATCCAATAAACGCTGGTAGAAACAAGGCTCTGGCAATGTAGGGAAAAGGAATGTTCCACGGTAATTGTATAAAACGTGGCGGGCTTATTCGCACGCAACAATTATCATACTTAACTTGTTTTCCACGGATCACGGTCAATTCACTTGCACATTTCTTTCGCGCGTCGAGAAGACTGCGCCATTCTATTATATCGCAGCTGTTAATGGCGTTTGTCGAAAGATACAGCCCCCCTGGACGCATTGAAATAAGGGAAACAAAAAAACCATCCGTGTTCACGAACGGCCAAGGAAATCGAAAGTCGTCGAGAACGTTGTTATCGGAATGAATATCCATCGATGGAAAGGGAAAAGAAAAACGCAGCAATAAAATTGCAAGCATGAAACGCGAAGCAGAGATCGTTTCATGATTTTGTATATACTAAACGATATACAGTGGGAAAATTGTTAAAGTACAATCTGTTAACGCACAAGTTAAAGAAACCCAATACGCAAGCATTCTTTAATAAATCAGAAAGCCTGGAGCCATCGAAACATTATTAATTAACACAAACTTGGATCTAATTTTCCTCGAACCAACGACCACATCCATCATGCAGTGCGCGCATTGTTTTAAGTTTAGACAAAGAAAAATTACGAGCCGTAAGTTGGAGCGTAAATATGAAATATAAAATTCTGACATTAGCGGGGCACACCTACAAAATAATTAATTCTGTACTTACAGAATGAAGAATACATATTACATTTCTTCTCGCCCATTAGAGAACATCCTCTAATATCACGAATATTAATATAAACGTTTATACATGATCTTACATAAGGTGTAAGAAGCCAAATTGTCGTTCAAACTGTCTCAAAATGAAAAACCTGAATGAAAAATAAAGAATAGAATTCTGTCGACAATAGCTCGCGCGTACTTTGTTAAACAATTATTATTATTAATTTATAAAAGATATATACATATATGTATGTATGTATGTATGTATGTATAAAAATGCACAATTAGTAATTTATCGCTCTTCGAGAATAATTCACCCCCGACATACGGCACTCTCACATCAAGCCATATTAACCCTTTGCGGACGGTTGTCTGTGGACACCAGCCCAAGCATTAAACCAATTAGGATCTACGTTTCATTTCAAACTGAATTGTATCATTTTGATCTCAAATGCTGGATTCGCGCGCGAGGACAGCAGTCTTGTACGAATCTTTCAAAACATCATATCTCTCATATTACAGTTGAGATTTCCATATAAAGTTAATTATATTTCTATATTATTATTTGGATTATTATCTATAAGAATTACCCTACTATAACATTATGTCTAAAAGAAGCAGGAAGGTTATTACATCTTGTGACATCAGCAGCACTGATGATGATTTTTATATTGAGCCAAGTGACAATGATGAAGTTATGGAAAATTCTGCTTCTGACAGCGGAAGTGAAGTACAACATGTTGTACGAAAACAATTCCGCCGTTTCAACATTAGTAGTGATAGCGAAGATGAAGGTGACTGGCAAAGAAACGAAAGAGATGAGGCAAATGTCTATTTCACGTGGAGGAACGTCGTCAGAGTGTCCCGTCCGCAAAGGGTTAAAAACTAGAACAGCAATGATGTTCGCCGTGGAATCGAATATAATAGTCCCAAAGGGTTCATTTCTTCGCGGTGGTCTTTATAAACTTTATAAAGAGGGTAACACCCTTTTGGAGAAGTGCGACGAAATTAAAAAAAGTATGGCTGGCATACTGTCAAGGGAGTACCACCCACGGGTAATTGAGCGAAACAAATTCGACGCAACACCGCGGCACCCGTCGAGTTACCGCAACCCACCGCGGAAAAGAGTGCTTGCACGCAAGTAGAAACAATGATCGCCTGTTACGAGACATGAATGAACCACCTTTGTCCACCGATACGTCCAAAAACGTGGACAATATGGTATATTATTGTTATATATTACAGGGTTATTCAAAATAGACTATAGGAAGTTTTTTTTAAATAAAAAACATACTCTTTTTAATTTTATTGTTTTTTTTTATTTAATTATCAGGTATTATCTATGACAATTATGTGTGAAAAACGATATCTGCCAAATGACCACCACGACCACGTTTGCAGACATCAATTCGAAAATCAAAATTTTCGATGACATTTTGGCATATTTGCTCGTTTAATTCACCAATTTCATTTCTAATGTTGTTTTTCAGGTCATGAATTGTTGCTGGTTTGCTGGCACAAACTTTTCTTTTCAAATAACCCCAAAGAAAAAAGTCCAATGGGGTCAAATCACACGAACGAGGTGGCCAAATCACATCACCATTCCTTGAAATTAATCGACCATTGAATTTCGATCGCGATAAAGTGATGTTTTCACGCGTTGCAAATGGTCACGTTCTTTCAATTCTTGCGTTAATTGAATTTTGAAAGGATGCAAATGCAAATCTTTATGCAAAATTCGCCACAAACTTCCATAAGAAATGTTCAATTCTTGAGAACGACGTGGAATTGAAGTTGATGGATCATTAGCAACACTTTCACGAACAACAGCAATGTTTTCATTCGACCTAACTGTTTTTGATCTGCCAGACTTTGGTTTATCATGAACAGATCCAGTTTCACCAAATTTTTTCACCAAATTTCGAATTGTTTGCTCCGATGGACAATTACGTATGCCGAAAAAATCACGTAATTTACGATGGGTATTTTTTATTGAACACTGATTTTCAAAATAAATTTTAATAACTTTAACACGCTCTGCAATCGTATACGACTCCATTGTTAAAATTGTCTATCATTGTAGGTTAGAAATAAAAGAAAGAGAGAAGAAACAAACATGGCGTTTGACAGATATTCTCATTCAACATCCTAAAGCTACTTTTGGATAACCCTGTATAATAAAATGACTTCAGAAAGTGAACAATGTAAAATTTAATGTTAAATAATTAAATAATGTTTATATGACATTTATTGCGATGTGAAAGAAAGCTCCGTTTTCAATTTAAAGTTTTTTCTTTGTTAATTTTGGAATTATTGTAACTGCAAGATTATGTACTGCACACATCCTTTAATTAAAGTCGTCAAATAGAGGTACTAAAAAGCAAATAACCTAGTTGTAGAAAGCTAATAGTTTTTTACCAATACAGTTCAATTTTCAAATTTAGGCTTTTATATTTTGCCCCAATGCCCAATGTTACTATAGAGTCACCCCACTCTGCGGCTCCCCCGGCGAAGCATCAAGGGATTATGATATGGCAATTGCTATTATTAGGATAATTAAACAACACCAGCTAATGTGCCCGAGGTTTCTGAATAGAATTCACAGGCAGCCATATTATAAACCTGCGGGTCAAAGACGTCAATTACCGAAGCTCTATAAAAAAAGTAAGAAATAAATGAATAGCAAAACAATGATAAAACAGTAACTAAAATATTAAAAATAATTTACAACCAAAAGGCACTGAATCAATACACGTGGAACACTGTTACGAAGCTGATGAAAGAAATGTCACAATGGAAGGTGATAAATAAATTACGATAATTGGTAAAAATTTACCAATGTACAATCCAGATTTCAAGATTTTAAAAACGAGACAGAATTTTTGTTCAATTTTGTTCACGTTTTTGGACTTTTTCGCCACTGTGGATCGCACGGGAACGTGCCAGTATTATTTTAATCCTTGCCTTTCCTGCGTTGAAATGGAGGCAAGAGTAGCGTCCTTCGTTATTAGTAAAATACGTCGTGGCTCTGTCGATGAGTTTGTAAAACTTCCTAAGCGAATTGACTTTCGATTGCACCGTTAGGTACTATCTATGACTACATTAGCGAGCGAGAAAGGAAGCTCTCTATGTAGGACTACATTTCGTGCAATATTAATGGACTCCAATTCTAGTAAATATATATCTATATAGTATTCGTTCAGAAATGGCAAAACTGTGTATAAATTATGATGATTTGGAAAGTGTTTTGAGATTGGGATACACATATGCTTTCAGGATTATTGATTCGCATTACGGTAATAAAATCATTAATTATTTTAAACGTTCTACGGCACTTTTCAC
This sequence comes from Nomada ferruginata, assembly GCA_963583965.1. Taxonomy (NCBI): domain Eukaryota; kingdom Metazoa; phylum Arthropoda; class Insecta; order Hymenoptera; family Apidae; genus Nomada; species Nomada ferruginata. The sequence goes on from OY757213.1 coordinate 18,792,332, forward strand.
TTTGAGTGCAACTCTTTCAATAAAGTTTTCAACCAAAATTTCCAAGTCTACTAAATTAGAAATTAAAAAAAAAATTAAGCAAAAGTACATTTGAATTACGTTGGTCATTTTTTAATGAACCTTATGCCACTAAAAAAGTTTAATACATACTATATATATTTACCAAATATTATTTAGTACAAAACTGTCTCAAAAAGTCCCCCTATAACTGTTCTAGGAAAATGATTGATTATTCATTTTTGCATCATCAACGTATCTTACGATAATTCCCCAATTCAAAACCCTATTCGTTTTGGAGTTGTTTAATTAAATTGCTAGTCCCATGGATACCAGTACACACCTGCGGCACCGAAATTTCGTAATCTGGTATGTTTCTATTTTTCTTTTTTTCTTTTAACACAATTCCCATATCGAGTGTAGGTTTTGTAAATATCGAGACTGAATTTCTTAAAAACAACTTGGCGGTGCTTTTCTTGCCATAATTGAAAAACCATTTTATTTCGTCGCTTTATTAATAAAGTTGCTGTCAACAAGGGTTTGTAATTCGAGTTCAGAATACGAACTTTGCAACGTTTAACGCGGAAAATCGATAAATACGGTTTGTACTAAAAATATAATCCTTAGTTTTTCAGACACGCGAGGTTGTTCGAATAATTATTGAATAATGAACGATACAAAAAGCCACCGTCCACGAGGCATACGTTTTAAAGCGACTATACATACTTTTATAATCTGGGTTAAACCAGAAAACGTGCGACATATAATAAAACGATGCAAGAATGTAAGTAGATCCCTAGAATTCAGCCAAATTCCTCGAAACATTAAATAAGTACACACTTACGTATATGTAAAACTACTCGAGAGCTACAAATAATCTGCTGTGATTTATAAGTTTCCTGTTTAAATACTGGACGAGGATCTAACAAGTGTATATTTTAAATGAATTTCGTCGAAGAAAATTTGGGTAAAAATTAAATAGAGATGAAGAAGTCGAAGGAATTGAGCCGTCTATTTTGAAAGTGACCTAAGTCCATTTATATTTAAATCGAGATATTTAAGATATTGCGTTTAAAAAAATTAAAACTATACGTACAGGATACTAACTAATGTGTCACACTGCTTAAGTGTAACCAAGAGAATCAAAACAATTCCTATTAAAATAATAGCAATTATTGAGTGAATAATATGTGTTTTCTTACCACAAATGGAGTTAAGCCATTTTCAAAATTAACAACTACATTTCTTATACATTTTGAAAGAGGCCAAGTCCATTCGACATAATTTAAAATGCTTCAAATTGAAAAAACAATACAACAATACTCAATTTATTTTGTAGTGTTTTGCAACACTTCAAAAACACAATTTATGCAATTCAGGAAATCTTCTAACTATATAATGTTTTTGTTTTCCTGAAGCTGTGTAATTTACTAACCCAAACAGCTTAATAAACATTATTTAAAAAGTAAGGTGGTTTTGGCGGTCATAAATGAATTTGTGCCACCTCCAAAAGAATTTTTTTTATCAATTCGTTAGTTAGCTAATTTTCTGTTAACAAAATTTCAGTGAGTTTGAACATATTGGCTGTAAATTGTTTAAAAATGAAAAAATCGCGTAGAATTATAGCTATTGTAAATGGTAACTGGTTTTTTTTTAAAAATGGAGCTAGGTCACTTTCAAAATATACGGCTCAATTATTGTAACTGAAACTTGCAGAAATTACCTCACTTAAATAAGAAGCTCTTCGCAATTTACAAACTTTCCTTTCAAGCTTCGCGTTTATTTAAAAGTGTCCTCGCGAATCAGCTGCCTCGATGTCGTCCACAAATTCCCCACATAGGTGAGCCCTTGCAAAACGCTATATCCTGATCGCCGCAATCGAAAGCAACGCCGGGCATCAATTAAACACACGCCACAAGCATCAGCAATGCTGCCCCATCCACGCTGGAGGGGATTCGCGAAACCTACGATACGACCCAAGCAAGGGACAGAGATTCGCAGAAAAAAATAGAATGGAGGGATCAGCGAACGCAAGGGTAAAACGGTCAACAAAAAGTGGAGGATGAAATCGAGATAGTTGTCAGCTCGTCGACGATAGCAGTCGGATGCATTATGAGGCCTCGATGTGATATTTTCAGGCCGTCGCTGAATTCGCATTTTCCAGCTGAAAAATGATGCGTCGCATCCACGGATGTGGAACCCCAACCCCGACAACTCCAGCCATATCTGTTTGTTCTCTGCCCCCGTGTGCGTATACACATACACATGCATACATACGTACTTACGTGTATGCTCATCGGGTATTTACGCTGGCCGAAAGTGGTGCCCGCGTCCGTCTCCCATCGGTGCATCGTGCAGCTCCATATTTGCCAAGCATCTTCATTCTTGCCGCAACCGTGTATGTATTCGTGTTCAAAGACACGAGGCCAGTGCGTGCTCGCGAACGCGTACGCTTTTCCATTCGAGCACGAACGCACTCGAGTGTCCATTGACGTCATATGAGACAGGAATTTTCAGCGTCGATTGCGAGTCTCTCTCTCTCTATATATATATGTATATGACTCTTTCCCAGCGAGGAGGGGTGCTAGGAAACAGACGGAGGGCGAGACGATCGAAGAATAGCGGAGACGCGCTGGAAATAATGGGCGAAAGAGAAAAGGGCGTGTGAAGAGGGTGCGCGAGACAGAGAGGGAGCAAGTAGGAAGTCCATTCGCGCCTGCTTCATTAACGGGAGGCAAGGGCATCGCGGTTGAGGAGATTGGAAGGAAGGTCGACTGAAAAAAGAAGAGAAAGGAAAAAAATGGAAGAAGGACAGGCCTCGAGGGGTGAAAAAGGGACGGCCAAGTCGTGACGGTCAAGTCGTGTTTCAGCTTAGCCGGCTGAGGCGAGGATTGGAGCGGAGATAAACCGCGAGAACGTGGGCAGAGAGGGCTGACGGTTTGGTGGAAATCTTGGGCAGCCAGACATTTTTTTCGCGACGTTTTTTTTTTTTTTTTTGAACGGCGGATGAATGGTGGAGATTTACTGCTTCGCCTCCGATAACCGGGGACGGGATGAATAATAATGACGAAGGGTGAGAAACGTTCAAGGTGTACACGATGGGCGATTAAATTATTACAGCGAGGGTTACGAGGATGAATATTCTGTTTGTGTTTGCGGTGGAAATGAATTAAGAGTGTCGATGTTTTTTTATATTGGGTAATTTTTCATCGACAATTATTGTCCACTGTATTGTCCGCGAAAAATTAAACTTAGCTTACGTAATTGTAAGAAAATGATTGTTTTAATGTGAAATCGTCAATTTATGCCGGTTTATAGTTGATAATAGTTTAATCACCCACTGTACATACATCTGTATATTGGTTTAACGAAACGTTTAATTATTGTACGATGTTGAAAAAGAAACAGGGACACGTACATATGTGTCGTTTGTTAGAATTTATTGATGTTTCAATTCGCAGGGTGGTGGATGATGACGTGAGTAAGGTACACACAGGTGCAGTGGAAGTGGGTGACTCTTATTCAAGCGTAAGATGACTTCCGGCACGTTTCAATTGTAGCATCTCTTGAGGACTCCTGGTACCTAAGATTTCTTCAAATTTATTTTAGCAAGCAAACAGGCAAAGTGTGTTAATTATGTGCAAAGTACGCGAGTATTATTTGTAAATGAAAATTGGAAACTGCAACTAATATGTGTTACTAAAAAGTACATATAACAATTTTCATCTAAATATGTATGTGTGAACAATTTTTAAATAGTACTGCTAGTTATACATCATAATAAATCTTGAACAAACGAAAATTTGGAGAATCCTTTCTTCAAATTAGGACAAAAGCATTTCGTACACTGTGGACGTAGACCAACATCGATTTATGATTTGTATTATATATTTTCTTTTTTTTGAAAAGATCCCAACCTAAAGCACCAGGAGAATGAGAATAATTTTCTACCTATAATAAGAAAAAAGAGTACCAGGATGGCGAAAATTGGCTTTCCTCGGTAACACAGAAATTCCAACTCTTATAACCGGAACTTAATTGAGGAAATATTAAAAATCCAAACACGTATGTAGTTCCTTACACACGAAACGTTGCCTGTATATGCATGTAGCGTTCTGTATTTTTGTACATGTTTACTTAATTTAGACGCAACGATGCCATCGACTTTTTGTAATTCTGCGACGTCCATCGCTACTTCAACAATATTTCCTATCTTCTTAGTACTAGTCAAACTCATTTTTGTCGCTCTCAATTTTTTGTTAAATATTTAATTAGACCAAGCGGCACACCCCATATTTGCCTCGAAAAGTTGGCCAAATATCAGAATTTTATTTTTGTCCAAAATGAATAATACTTGGCTCATATGTTCCTAAGTATGTGTGCAAGTAAACTGCAGCATTTTTATTCGAAACCCGCATTATTTAGCAATAAATTGAGGTTCGAAGGTCACCAGTTTTCATACGTTGAACAGAAAGAAACATACGTTAGGGAAGTGCGAATTTTACATGTGAAATGTTTAAGAAATGCAATCAAAATGTATGTAAGATACAGAGGAAGGCATATAAAGCAATTCTGTAACATTTTTGATTTACTTTCTTGTGTGGTTTTGAAAACATTTCTTCTTTTGGGAAACCAAATATATAATATTCAATTACTTTTATTCATCAAAAAACACCTCTTTGATTTTTTGTTATTTTATTGCTTAGACACTGCTTTATATAATTCATAAAGAATTAGGTGCCAACTAGTGCCATAAATACATATTTTTAAACAGTATAGTTTAAAGTTTCAACTGGGTGCTTGAGCATTATCAGAAGCGTCAGTATGGTCAGAATAATTGATGTAGTCCGAATAATTAACGTTGGTGGAATAATTAATATCGTCAGAAGAAATGTGTTTGAACCGAATACTTGAGATTACGGTTTGAACGAAAGGTGCAAGGCGTCTGGACTCGACTGACTGCGAAGAGTAGTATTTGGAGAGTTGAGTTGCGAGATTTTGACCAATAAAGACAAGTTTCAATGTAACCACAGCCTTATTACCTTCCTAGTTACTCCTAGTAATCTCACGTGAGATTTGCGAAAAATAACCTCTACATTATTTTAAATAAACAACTTTTTAACAAAAAAATTATTTGTTAGTCTCCAAATTATTTAACAATATGTTGTACTATCATAAAATGTAATCAAATGTTAAAGTACTTCAAAATGTATCGATTAATCAGCTAAAACAATTTTGGCCAGCTTTTCGGTGCCCATACCCCACTGTGCGACGCTTTAGAGGCAAGGTTTTTTGCGATTCGCGCGACCCATATATCCCCGTAAACGTTCCCTTAACTCAACGTCATAGATAAATTGGAACAACGTTTCCGGACATTTTCGCACATTTGATCCACCCTTTGAAGCAAGCCTTGTACTTTAAACGATCCTCCTGATGGAACACGAAATTACCTGAGAAAGTCAAATTCAGACGTCGCCTGGCTTCAGATTATCCTTCAAGTTATTCATGCATGTATGTATGTATGTATGTATGTGTACGCGTTAATTTATGATTCTCTCTGCGATGGGCGAATTAACGGCATCGTTCTTTGCCATAAATCTTTGCGGCTTAATGAAACTTTCACTCTGCTTAATTATGCGCTGAAATTTTCTGCCACCCTTTTGTTTTTGTACCAGAAACTTGGCCCTGATTTCATCGTCGTCCACGAGACAAAGTAAAACAGGTGAAATTTTCCTCTGTGACCAGATGCTACACGTCGTTTGCGGAACTCTATATTCCACAGAAAATGAGTAACTTCCAGCGTTCTATTTCTCTTTCCACTTCTTTCTTTTTATCCGATTTATACTTTCTTTTCTCCGTCGTACAAAGGACTGGTTTTACAGTTTGGCACCGCGAATTTTGTTCAAGATCGTAAACATCGGTGTGCCGTCGACAGTTTTTCACTACCCCCAAAGGTTTTTCAAATGGTTCCCCGAGCTTGGTTGAGTTTTTGACGTTGCATTAGCCGCCCGTTTCTATGAGAACTTTTTTTTCTACCATGCGCACAATAGCTCGTTCTTAGTGAATGGTGTACTTCTTTGGACAATGTGCTTGCTGTTTGTTTTGCGCCGCCTTTTCCTCCACATTTTCAGAGGTTTCTTTCCTGTTTTTGCAAAGATCATTGTCTCCCCCCCATTTTATAATATGAGTACGACTCAACAACTTTGATCTGATTGATTGATCTAGTGCCCGTTTGCATGCTTGTGATTTCTTCATTCAGCGTCGACGTTATATCATGTTCTGTTGAAGAAGTTTTGTATTTTTCGGTGTTCGATACACTCGATCAGATATTTCGATATTTAAAGAATTATTAGTAGGCAATAGATAGATATAGCGACGCCAAATATTATTAATACATTCCTGGATCTGTATTGTGTAATTATACTGTATATTTTTAATAAACATCATACACGAATTATCAATGACTTTTGTGGGATTGGAAGTATTGAGTGACTGTTTAGAATGATTCCAAGGGGTGAAGGATATGTGTTTGGAACTGAGTACTTGAGAAGATCGTGTGAACGGAGGGTAAAGCGAACCAAGGATTCGGGTGGACGAGACCGACTGTGTGTATCCTAAATGAGTGAGAGCAAATGAGGAATAGAATGAGAGAGTAACTAAGAGTGAAAGAATAAATAGAGTGGATGGTGGGTGCGCGAGTCAGAGTTGAAGAGGGTATCAAAGAGAGTAGAGAGAATCGTAGGCAGAATAGAGTCGTATTGAGAGTACAGTGAGAATCGTGTGAGAGTCGTCGTTTGTTAGAGAATTGTCGTGTGTCGACGTTTTATATTAATAAAGTTAGTTAATAGTTGCAGGAAACTGAAATCTTACAACCCTACCTGTCCCCTATTCCAAACTACGTGAAGTTTACAGAAAATAACTTCTACACTTTTATAATATTAAACCTTTCAATTTGACAGACCTCAAAGGAATCAAGTAACTTAAAATTCGAATGTATTATATTGTACTAAATTAGTATGCCTTTGTAACACCTTATATTAATTTGAATTGTGATCTTTGTTGCTTCATTATATCATAGAGTCTATGACACAGGCTACATGAAATTTTAATCTACAAATGTAAGTACGTGTATAACTTAAATGAATGTTCTATTCCATTTTGGCATCGTTTAGAATCCATTCGAAAAGCGTTTGTACCCGAGTCGAGGGAATGAAAGCTTCACTATTAAAACAATCTGCGCACATCTAAGTAAAGCAAAGGTTCACAAAGCCAGGATTCGCATACGTTTGGGATATGCATAGCTATCAATCCAACTTGAAATCAATAGCTCAGTATGAAAGCACTGTCGATCGTTGTCCACGATGAAAAAGAATTTTATAATGGGCAAACAACCGAGACGCCACTTCGTGCTGATCTAATCGAGTAGTCGAACATGTTCCAACAATCGCTTTGTCCTCGGACAGAAACTTAAACAGTACATCAAATTTGTTGAATTGATCATTTTTCAAAATGTCGTATGGTACAATATTAAACAATCGATCGTTAATCGCTTTCGAAATGTATCATTTTAATTATATTAATATGGATAATGCATTTATAATAAACTCTCCGCTATGAAGTGTCTTGGCGAACTTTATTTAACGGAAACATAAAGATTGCAAAACTTTATGCAATATTGCACAGTACATTAATTTCGTACACAGGCAATATTTTATTGTGATTTTATGTGAAGTACAAAATTTAGTAAATGTATAAAATTAGTCAGGTACTCTTCTAATACCACGAGCATGATGAATTAATCTAAGGAAGCCAATAATTTTGACGGATTGAGCAATGAACCAAGCTTAAATAGCCAAGCGTTAATTATTGAATTTAGGCAATTAATAATGAAGCAAAAAACTTTATAACCGGAGTATTTCCTATAAATAACATCCTTGAAGTCAGCAGATTGAAAGACCTACGTGTTAAATGGGGCATGGGAAGAAAATGTGTTCACTAAAAAAAATTGGCAAAAATAGAAAGCGTACATTAAACCAGTAAAAATTATCTCAAAGACTTAAAAGTTATTTAGCAGTAAAATCTTGACATTAATATTACCCTATTAATATCACCTTGGCGCAACATTAAAATCAAAACAGTTTGACTAAAATATTTTTCTGCGGTCTCGAATTAATATATGTATGTATGCAATCGATAACGTATGTACACTGTACATACGTACAGTGTACATACGTTATACAGTACATTGTACAGTCAACACAACTTTCCATTACTTCCATTTAAACAGCGTCGAAACCGAACGACCGAATGTTACAAATTTCTTCGTGGAAATCAATCGTTGCTAGGCCATAGCTTTGAAGAGAACTAGACACATTTCGATCCACGTCTGTCACAGTAAACGCGTCGCCGCGTTTTGAATCAAAATAGAACATTTCCTGATATTGAAAGCAATATCGCATGGATGGCATCAATTTCTTTTTTTCCCCTACCTTCGCCCAATTTTTTTTTTTTGTTTCGTTCCGTTGCCAAAAATAGAAATGATCGGGAGTAGTCGAGCGAATAGGGTGATGCCAATCACAGTATTGTTGTGATAACACGATTCTTCGTTAGGAAGTTTGGAAACTCACATTCTTCGTCCCCATAGGCTTTCTTTGCCATTTCCAGCCAGATTTCGAACAGATGTGCTTCGGCTAGTTTGGCACGCTGCCGATAATTTTTCTGTTTACTGAAACGTGCATTCGTCATAATGAAATATATGTACAATGAATTGAGATAGTTCTATTAGGTGAGCGTAGTATGTACAGTTTAATGTGTATTGGGCTTTTAATAATTATAATTCATGTACGTATGATATCTTTCATTTATCTGTAATAGTTATTCTTTAATAGTTTTGTAAATAGTATGTAGAATCGTCTGTTATTTTTTAATGATACTTCTATTGCTCTGGAATTAATCAATTATTTGCGAACGTTTAAATAAGCACAATGTTTCTTTAGCGAAATCTGTCTTCTTCAGAAAGTTAAAAAGTGTTGAAAAATTATGTAAACCAGATGTTGTCAAAAAACGGAAGCATATGGTGGAATCTTGTAATTTAGTTATTATTAATTTCATGCTACATAAAATTGCGAATTCATTTCATAATAATAAAATTATCATAATCTATCTGTTGATGATCTATAATAATTCTAATATATCTCTTTAGCAAGAAATTATTTGAATATTCAACACATTTTAGTCTTATTATCTCCTACCTATTTCTTTATTATTGCTGTAAATCTAAATAAGAAACACTAACAAAAACTAATGAAACACATCGTGGATAAAATTTAAGACATTTTTTTTCGGCAGGTCAATTTGAGAAATATATGCGTACAGTTGAGAACCAATTCATCATTAAATATTTCTTCCCTTGTCTGCACTTTGATTTTCCCCGTAGAAGACGCGGCCAATATTGGGGAACAATCTACTTGAAAATGTCTGTGTGTAAGTAGAAAACGTAAGGGTAGAAAGCTATTGCGGCTACCGAGGAAAGGTAAATCTGAAATATCGATATGGGTGTCGATGTTTATTACGGAACTACGAATGGAAATTTGCACTCTCAAATTCAGTGCACCATGAGTTAAACTGTTCTCGTGGAAATTGGATTTCGATCTTTTTGATATTTCAAACAAAGATTGTGAAATACAGTTGACGTTCAAATATTTCGGAACCACTACATGAATTATTAAAAAAAGAACGATGCCTGCTACAATTATTATTATCATTCACCATTCAATTATCATGTTTTTATGATACAAAATAAAGTTCGTATGATCGCTAATATTAATATTTGAAAAATTCTCACGCATGCTCCAAGAAAAATAAAACTCATATTCTCATACCAGAATTGCTGTAGTAAAAGTAAGACCCTTCCCAGCAATTGGTACTAAAAAAAAAAAATTCAATGCCCATTTCCTATGATTTTTATCTCTCCTGGAGGAAGTTATACTTAATACGTTTCACATCTCTTGTACAGCCAGTTTACTTCGTACTTTACGAGATCTCTTTCTCGCGAAGCATTATACGTGGTAGATAATATCGAACCACGTTTATTCGTCTTCGTCGCTCGGCTATCAGTTTATAACTTATATCATACGAGACGTTTATGCGAACGTAATCGTAATGTTCGCATTACATACCGACAAGTGTAACAGTATTATAGCGGGGTGATATATTACTATTCGAATCAGAATAAAAGTTATCCTTTATTGTCCGTCCCCTTGGATTCAAGACGATACTACAGTTTGTTCGGTAACTGTACCTTTAAAAAGCGTTACGACTCTTGCCTTATTCTTCCATGCGAATTTTAGTCCAGTTACGCCGCGGTTGAAATCGCGTAATATTAAGTGAACTTCCGGCGAAAGAAGTTGAAGAAGTTAGAAAAAAGCTCGCCACGTTTTCTCCCAGCGATACCAGCCTCGAAAATGAAGAAAAATAAAAACGGCCGCGCAAAGAAATAACAAAAATTCCTGAAGCTCTCCTCGAGTTTCATAGAAACAGAGTTTCATATTAATTATTACGCACTGTTGGCGAAAAGAATTTCCTTCAAATGTTGGATATTAGAAACTTTCATAATTTCGTAAGGGACCAAAGATTCTGCGCTTTGCTTGATATAATTGAACGTATTTCGTTGTATTTATACTTCATAAAATAGCATAGCACTGGCAAACTTTTGCAACTGATTCATCAATTCCTTTGAGTAATAAAATCAATTTCATCGTTTAACTACATATAATAAGCGATTCGTTTGAACCCTGTTCCTTTTCGAAGCAATCATAATTTCGTGAATAAGTTTACTGTTACACAAGAGACCTTACAGAAACACCAGCTGAATTAATTATAAGTTGTTACTAACGAACAGTGTTGCTATCGATTATCACCCATATTTGCATATTATATGAAAACAGTTCAATTATTGTACCTACTTCAAACATGACAGTCTTTCACGCGTACAAGCCAAAGTACTTTGACGATCGAGATCAGAATTGTACCATGTTTAAGGTGTTACGACAACAATAAGACATGTCGACAGATACATTCCGAATTGAAATTTTACTCAGCTGCCTGTCGCAGGCGACATTCAAGCTTCATCGTAATTTCTCACTTTACACCTAACATGACTGATCGTTTTGACGTTCGCGGACCTGCCGTTTATAAAATGTTTCTCGCAATAATGATAGATGGGAGATTCTTCTCCTCCACGTGTGTCACAATCCTGGCGATTGTCCGTCGTCTTCGTTTTGCTTTTAAAAACGCGACACTTCTTCACCCCTTGCCCGCCTATACACGTGAATCAACGTTGCGAAAGTTCAGGAGCCCTCGCCATTCTCACCTGCTCATCGATTATCGCTTCATGAAATATTAAAATCCCTCTGTCAAACGTTTCGAGTGAACGATTGAATCCTTGCTTTTAATGCTCTTCGCGTTGTCACGGTGCAATTTTATACGGTTAGCAGATCACAAAAGGCTCTCGCACGGTGTAATATGAATTTTTAGAAAATAATCTCGAACGTCTTGCTCTTTTCATGACGTGCCCCTCAAGACCTGAGGGGCCACAACATCTGGTGTGGTATTAACGTTCTGCTTTACTGCCCGTTAAGCACTGTCGGTTTTAAGGCGTATGCTACGTTCCCATTAAAAATCAATACGCTCGTGTATGACGTATGGAGTCTGTGTATTCGGACAAAGTTTCCACAATAATGGAAATTAAACAAATTTGACGCAACATTTTACACCCGCATGGAAACTGCGATCATCGTTTTAATGTTTAGCAAAGCGGATACCGCGAGAGGCCCACAGGTGTGTTCCAAGTTTTTTAATAAAAATTTAATGCGAATTGTTATTCGTGACAGCAACGATTAGAAATGAGTTCTAAATAACGTCGGGTGTAATTTTTGTATTAAAATGTTTTTAATAGGCACATGTGGTTCGAACAAGATTTCTCTTAAAAACAGTGTATATTCTTCTGTTAGATTGGCAAAAAGATATAAACAGTTATTTTGTGCAATTAGTTTACACGTGACGTGACGTAGAAAGGGTTGGAAATCATTGTGTTAGATAATTAAATTACTATTAATGGTTATTCATTCGTAATACTTCACTTACACGGTCAAAGAAAACAAAAAGGAAAAAAAATCTGAAGGTCTTTATAAAATTGAGGTGCGTTGAATGAGAAACATACAAAAAGGTTTATTTTTGATCGAAAAGAATTTTATTTCGACAACTGTCGGTCATAGCACATGATTTACCGTACGTGTGAGTGTGTGAGAGGGCCTTCACCTTCTTCACGCTCTCTTTCCCTCGCTTGTGATACGTAACCTCTTCTCTCTCTCTCTCTCTCTCTCTCTCTCTCTCTCTCTCTCACTTTCTCTTTCACTCTTTTTCTCTCTGTTCTATTTATCATGTATACGTTCAAAAAGTGTGTAATCATGGAAATATAGGTACGCCTAGGTTCTCTAAAAGGTTCACCTGTACGCGTGTTCTCCTCCTCGTTTCACTCTCGTAAAATAAAAGTAATATTTACTGGTTTTTTTTCTTGTTTCTCCTGTTTAGTATTATTCTGCTATCGTGTTACCGCGCTGTAGACGGATTTTCTCTTGCGACACTAAATTACACATTTGTACATCGTTAATATCCCTTAAAACAGTTTCCCCCGTTCTTCTTCTCCTTTTTTGTTTCTCCCACGGTTCGCATCTTTGCGCTCGCTTTCTTTCCCTCGCTCCCGCGCTCCCTCACCACCTTCTCTTTCACGACTTTTGTTCTCCGAGTTCACGTGAAGCATTTACAAACTAGGATATTCCTTGCCACCTTTACGAGGTACGCGCACATTACCATGCACACCCTTTATTTGTCTCGCACACCACTCGCAACCATCAAACGGTTTTATTAATTGGCCGTCAACCCATTCCTGAGGATATTATCCTCCGCAACCGTCTTCCCTCAACCAGCGAGCTACGACTTTCGATATGCGTGTCGCGGTTTGATATGCACGTGCCCAAAATTGTACACTCTACCGGAATTTCCGGGAGGGATCGAGGACGAGGTGATAAACGAAGTAACAAACAATGTCGATCGTGAAATTTCGCGAATCAGAAATGTTCCACGAAATCGCCAGTTCGTGTGCTTGAACGCTGTTCCCGCTTTCATTAGCGCGAGAATTATTTCCATTCTCTTTCGTTTTGTTTCACGCCAAGTGTCGACGATTTAATAAGGGAAGCAAACCGCGTCGGTACAGTTGATAATTCATCCGAGTCGCGTGTCCAAGGTGGTCGTTAAAATGATCGTTAGGCAGTTCATTGTCATTAACGGCTAGCTTACCTTCACGTTTTCGCGAGATACTCGATTGAACGATAAAACCGATAAAGAGGATCGTTTCTGTGAAATAGGGACTGAACGAGAAACGTTGCACGATTATTCGACAGGCACTGACACGCGCACGCCCGTCGTTCGTAAAATTGTATATCACGTTAAAAAAAGATTGCTTATTAATGTTTGATTTCTCTTCGTAAATTGACGCTTTACTAGACGAGGCGGCACATACGTGTCCCGCTTCGAATAGTCTTTACTAAACGATTTCATTAGCAACAATAATTTCTCGCAATTGGTCGATTAGATGAATTGAACGAATCGAAAGTGAATTATCCCGTGGTTCGACTAACGATTGGCCGCGTATAAGATCATACGAACGTACTATATGGTTTTGCGAGCCCTGTGTAAGTAGGTGACGGTGGCTTACGAGTACTCGATGATTTGCACGAAACGAAACAGAAAGACAATGCCTGACGTGGCTAATTTAACACGCTTATCGGGCGTGTTCAACGAACAGCTTCGAAACGCATTAAGAACACCTATGGAATCGTCGAGTGTGCGTGACAATGTTATCGTACGTTACGGTCATACGTTACTTTCATGGCAGCAACGTTCCCGGTGTTCTTTATCGTTACGTTCCTCCGATTTCCCTCTACGCACTCATCTATATCCGCACAACTCACTCTACTTGATCCAGTCACGTATGTATCCATCCACGTATATTTATTTATAATATGTATATGCAAAAGCTATGAAACGCCAAAAAATAACTTGCTCTTCTCTCTCTCTCTTTCTCTTTCTCTCGTTTCGCTCGTACGTGAAAGAGAACACACGCACGCAAGCCATCAGGCGACTCTTGCACACATATACACACACGGTAATCACGTATATTATTCACATATATTACTCTCATTCGATACATTGTTCTTTCATTTTTCGTTCACGTGACATGTTCCGGTATCGATATTAAAAATTATTGCTGGAGATTGTTTATTATAGGAAAAGAAAGCCGACGCGTTTCTTTTGTCTCTTTCTCTCGAGTTAGCGTGATAACGACGAGTAAACGTCAAATACGGGAAACACGAGCGGTGTTCCTCCTCTGTGTAATTAATCGTGATCGAACAATGAGAACACCTGGCGTTTCGCAATTCGCCCAAATACGCCCCACGAATTTCGGAGCATCTTGGCACGAGATGGTCGGAACGTGCCTCGCGATGGATAAGACCACGAGACTATTCGACGAATGGTTTTTTTTCATTCCACGAATAAAAAACAAAACGGAGAAACGGGAAAAGAAATGGGATATGTGAAAGAAGGACGAAGCGAAAGGAGCGGGGTAAATCAGCGAAACATTTCGCGTAACGATGTTTGTTGTTCCTGTCCCCTCGGTAATCGTTTTGGCAACTTTTCATATCCACATAATGCATATATGTATGTATGTATGTACGCGCACATACGTATAAGACATGTTACGGAGAGACGCAAACCCAGGAAAGGAAACAATTGTCTTCTCCTCTTATTATACCATACTACGCAGGACATTGTTTGTACGAAGTAGAATGAGTCTGAATAAACTGTGCAATATGAAGGTAGGCAGTTTGCTTTTCAGAGAAGACGCCGGTAACGAAGATCAAACCACCGGTAGAGAACTATTACTTATCTCGTGTTGGGAGCAATAAAAATCTGGGCTTGAAGTTCTTTAATAACAGAGGGAGGAAAAGAAAGAATATGGTAGAAGAGACGAGGGTGTAGGGAAAGAGTGGAAAGGTACTTTTACGAACTGTTAAACTTTCGAAGGGCTATTTACTTCTCGATAGCTTGAGAAGCATTAAATCGTGTGAATGTTCCTTGGTTTTAACTTCGATTCTGGCTCCTATGTCGCACGGTACAGACTGGAGAAATATAACATTGGCACGTTAACACTTGCGAGCACACCTTGTCCTCAAGAGCATTCAATTATAACATTCTTCTGGACGCTCACAGGAACTTTAGTTTCTTCGTTTTCTCGAAAATAAGCTGATATTGTATATAATGTCGGATACTAGTGGAATAACATGGACGATGTTTTCGCGTGGTATTTAATGTTACCATGTTTATTTGTGGAAGCGAATTACCGGTGTAATGTATTAACGATATATCGTTATAACGAGCGATCTAACGACGCAGACTCGCTACCGCAATATCCACCGAGACACGAAACGGCCGCTAATGACATTTATTGAACTTGCACCTGAACTGAGCCTCGGTCGAAGGAAGACACGAATAAATCGCGTAAGGAAACGTGAAGTAATGAAGGTAGTCACTAATGCATATATGCTCGATGTGCACAAGAATTGCTTAATTATTTCGGCCTAATTATTTATCATATTGCACTGTTGTTCCAATACCGACTCTATGCTCACTTGCGTAGGTGCACCGCAGAAATCTGCCTTGGCGAATAGACAGACAACGTTATGAATATATAGAGCAGTTTTCTTCATTTTACTCGCTATCATCCGGATGTCGAAATTATTATATTTACAAAATATATGTCATGATATGGCTGTCGTAGGATATTGAGTTGAAACTCATTGCGTAATTATTACGCGAGGCGCAATAATTCTCGACGTATTATTTCAAAGTGTAGAGTAGTTTTCTATCGAAAAATAAATGGGAATATCAATTGATTTCAATATTTTTTTAATATATGATTATGTTACGTTTTTATATAAGATTATAAGATTATCTTAGTCTTTACTTTCTAGCTTAAATATTGTCTGAATAATTTTTTCCTTTAATAATTTCGTTCAACAATCGTAATTAATCGTTAAAAAATATATACATAGTCTATATTTGTATTTCTTTAATCTACTCAAGTTTCGCATTAATTAAACATTCGTATATAAAACATTTCCATTGGTTGTCAACTTCCAATGTTATTTACGTTTGAACGTACGTTCGTAAAACTATATACATCAACCACTTCGAATACTTTATACAAATGAATTATCTCTATACCATGTGTTTGCAAAAAACAAGGTAAAAACCAAACTCAACTGACATTTCTACGGAGTTGAATAATTTATTCAAACCGTTTCAAGACAACAATGTTATTGATTATTTTTATGTGTTTCATTAAAAAGTTACAGCGAACTCGGAACAAACTTTTCAACGAATTTTCGGTGCACTTAAACTAATATAGTTTATACAAAGACATACGTCCAACTGCAAACTTGATTATTAATGTTGATAACCATTATAATGATTGACACTTTCTGTAATCAATGCAGTTGCATAATAAAGTGGTAGGAACTAATATGGTCGATGGAAAATTGCATTAACAGAATGGATAATCGTTGAATGTTTGCTCGATAAACGTGGAGGACACTTGAGCGGCAAATCAAGTAGTCGATATCGAGATTGAGTCAGACGCGGCCCCCCTTTTTCGTTATGAACTACTTTCCGGTGTGAGCGACGCGAGCTCGACCAAGATTTATAACAAAGGTAATAAGTGTTCAACGATATTGCAATAATAAATTATACTCACGCACACATATATATGTAAACTTATATTAAGATATAATTATTCCGTAAGTGAAAAAAGTAAACGTGAATCTTTCTGGTTGGCATACTTATGTAATTCTCGCTTATGCGAGTGGCTCGAATTCCATGGAAATTAACAAAGAAAAATTTGTGCTGTACGAATAAACTCACGAGAGAAAGCAAATATTTATTTTCATCAAACAATTAAAATCCTTCTGCAAACTTTTATATTCATCGTTTATCGCTTGACGTCGCGTAAGAGAACATGGGAATGTATGTGCATATTGCATACTTGAATCGTTTATACGTGAATTGTTATAATTCCTTGTTTTGCGCCATTAGTCAAATAAAAATAAGCGGAATAAAATTGCCCGACGAAGAAATGCAATACTGCAGCGGTTTATCTAATTTGTATGAAATAAACATGATAATAAAAACGGGCTACCTAATTCAACGACACAAGCATCTCGAATCGCTTCAGGCATATTATAAATTGAAAATTAACTGTTACAAAAGGGAAACCTTAGAATGGAATTGAGTGGAAAATTGAAGAAGCTCGAAGACTATCGTGTTTTTATCCCTTAATTAATTGTGAAACTTTCTAACATTAATATATGAATGGCAGTACTTTTCCATTACATATTCATTACATTTATCAATATAATGTAATACAAAATATTTGTACCCAGTTAAAATTTCAACAACAAGAACATCTATTAAAGAAACCCATCAAATACCGCGGTCGGCGCTCATCTAGTACAGTCGATCGCAACAACAAAAAATGAAAATACCCCGTTTTTAATGGCGCCTGTGAAGAGGCAATGCCGCCCTTAACCTCCCCAGAGAATGTAAGGCTTCGAGTAATTGTCTGCGATATCTTTTCGCAACTACTCATTGTCAGACACGGCAGGTTGTCAGCTTTTGTCCCGTTCAAATGATATGGATCGGAATATTGTAGGCAGTAGCATCAGGGGACTTGTATTGTGAATGTTCATTAGCCGTCGCTGTGACCGTGCCCCATTGTGCCTGAGATTTGTGCCGGGCACAACCGGGAAAAAAGTACAAGCGAAGCAACAACAAAAAATAAATAAATAAAAGAAAACAAAAATTCCCGAACCAATTCTCCCGGGATAGTCTGTTTTATACGTAAACCTTGTACGTTTGAACCCACCCTATTTCTGTTCCCTTTTTTCCTTCTCCTATTTATTCGTCCCTTCGAATCTCGACTGGCGTAGATCACGGGGAAAGCATAATTCTATTGTCAAAAAAAAATTCCTATTGGGTATAGTCGGTGCGATACGTCAGGGAAAAAAAAGACGACGGAGGGAAGCGCTGTTTTTTCGGGTCATATGGACCGGGGTGTATGCACATACATACGTATACTGGATACATTGTGATACAAATCCACGCTTTTCGTTCCGTCAACTTTCCAAAAGCTGTGACGTCGTCGTGCCTGAGAAATTAGTAAACCGGGTCGCTTCCATTTCGTGTCGACGTTTCGCAGTACGTGATATTTCAGCCATTAAAAAACATACTAGCCCCGGTTAAATCCGATTCCACTGTTCATTGTCGACATCGTCATCGACCTGTGCGTTTCATTGTTCGACGATTAACAGAAACGAAAAATACCCGTGCACGCGTACAGAATTTCGTCAATGAAGAAAAATATCGCAATCGATGTGACTACGATTCGTGTAAGAATCGCGTGTAAAATTGTCACTGTACCTCTTCTCTGTGTACAGTAGAAAAGCACGATATGTTTCATGAATTACGGAACACAGTGGATCGATATGTCGTAATATTCGAATGATTTATGATGTTAGTGTAATAACTTACGAACGCGTGATAGAATCCAAAGATTCCTGGATAATGAATAGCTTGATTGCCCATTGCAATCGATACTTTTGTTAAAACTACCCTCGTGCGTGGCATATTATTGCATCGTCAATTTCAATATCTCATTTTTCAATTCAATTATGCATTGTACTGACGTTAACGGACATTTTATTCACTCACATTTGCCTGCGTTCAACGGAATCTACGAAAAAGAAAGACTGTTACGGCGTAAAGCGAGTCAGAACTGGGAAACAAAGAGGAAAATGTCGTTTCGTGTCAATGGCGTATAAAAAGAGCGTACAAGCGAAAACAATGTGCGGTAAATATCGTTACTTTCAATGCATAGGCGAGCAACCCTTAAATGTCGCGGTGGCGTGACTCCGTCGCAAGAACTTCTTGACCAGTGAAATAATTAACATTTTTCTACATCGTTGCAAAGTGCAGTTATAAAATGTCAAAAATTATGCTTCCGTTAATAAAGAGTTTAAAATAGAAAACAGCAGGAAAATAAACGCGCGGCGTCTGGGAATATTATTGATCGTTAAAGAGGGCCAGGCGAATCGTTAAAGAACAATAACGGCTGTGTCAGCAATTCGAGTGACCAAGTGCTACGGGCGAATACGAAGTACATACCAACATTAAACCTGTTCGCGTAGTTTCTGGTTCACTTTAAACAATCGAACGCTGGAATTATTCGGGTCTCGTCATCGCCTGTGCACTTTCAAGACGGAAAGGTGGACGAATCTGCCATACTGCGTCTACCTCTAAAGCCAGTAGTCAATGAATTCCCTGCCCTATCCAAATTTCACTGCCCACGTATTTCGCTCGACCGCCACACCGGTGTACGCGTTGCACAAAAGCACGGGTCATCGATTCACAGAAATTGCAACGAACGAGGCACGAGGATTCGTTCGGGGCAAAAAGAATCGTTTGACTGGATTTCATTGTAAGCGTTGCCCTGGCCCGATTGTCACATGTTTCCGCTACGATTACCGTCATTTGGCCGAGATACCAGCCGGGAAACAACCAATAAACCCGTGAGCTCGTTCACCGGCGAATAAAATGACCGCTAGAAACGTGTCCTGTCGTGTTCTCCAGCCTGTACCACGTATTATTGATCCGCGTAAAATATATGATTCGATAGGACCGGCCAGTAGTGTATTCGGCATGGATGGTATTTCTGCCACCTCTATTTTCCCTTTCTTTCCTTTCCTTTCCCTTTTCTTATCTCGTCACGAATACGTCGCGAAATTCCGGGATCATGATAAACTAATTGGTAGCAATTGCAAGCACTGCACCGGGTTACACCATCTCACCCTCGATCTTCCCGTCCCGCGTAATCACACTGATACACGGTGGTAACACATACGCAGTCACGCATACACCCACTCACGTACGATGCACCTATTCGCACTGTTCAGATCATATTATCACATATATAGTACGTTCATACGTACGTTCAGGCATAGGGATCTCAGAGCACGTACGAACCGCCTGGACAAACACGCATGAAACACACGAGACACTAAACACACGCTGATAACTGACCGATATTCGCAATTGGCGTTTTGGCTTACCGCTCACCGCCAAGTGTCTGGATCAACGCACACAGACTCACTTACGTAAGACACTAACGCGAGGCATGAGCCGGTCAACCAATCGCAAGTTTCTCGTTTCAGTATTTGAGCAATAGTTTATATTATTCATTTGCAATTGGCTTACGGGCTTCCTGTGCTTACTGTACAGTCTTATGTAATTGATTCTATTGGCTCCGGATTAACAGAAACGAAAGGAAACAAAGAACGGACAGAGATAAATCGACGACGGATACATTCTGGGAATCGGAGTATATTCTTTGATAATTCCATTTGCTTCCTTTTCTTTCCTTTCTCTTATTTATTTATTTATTTACTTATCTTTTGAATTCGTCGAATTCATCGTTCGATATCGTTCAACAAAGGTTTTTACACCGCGACGTGAAGAATATTGTACCCACGTATCGGTGTACGTATCGATATTTGTATCCGGTCACGCGCGATATTATTATCAATATAGTAACGCTTGCAAGGGATTTCTCCATTAATCGATATCGAACGTGAATATATTTCGAACGTTTTCTAACGCGTGGCAAAGTAAATCAATTTACCGACCAAGAGAATTGCAACGACGGATCCAGAGGTGTACCCGACGTCATATTTCACGCTCTATCGTTTCCGTGAATTTTCGTCCTGGGACACGAACGTCAATAACCATCCGATGTGACAACATCGGCCGCCTATCGTTATATGGCGCGCTATCGTTCGTTATTTCGAATGCGACCGATCGACTCGACACTCGATCTTACCTAGAAACGCCGCGCCGGAACGTAACGCGTCCAATAATTCGTTTACGCCTGTGACCGCTTTGTATTAAATTAAAAATGATCCGAGCGACGCATCGCTCTGGACGCCCGACGAAAATTGCAATTAATTCTTCCGAGCGACCGTTACCGTGATCCACGATGCGGACACGCGATCCAACGTCGGCCGTTTCTCGATCGTATTGTCGTCGCGCTCGCACCATACACGAAATCGTCTAACGCCGTCTAATTACATCCACGAAATTGACTAGAAAATCCACGTGTGTAGTTTTAATTCACGGCAGCCAAACAACACACGGCAATAGATAATTATTCTCTCGCGTAATCAGTCTCTATCTACACGTCGTTCGGAACATGCACTGCAGTCTTCTCGTACTCATTATCTTAAAAGAAACTGCACGTTTGAACGTGAATCTCTGGTATTCCTCTTATGCCGCGTATTTTTTTACTTTTCCTCTTTCTTTCTTTCGTATTCATTTCTCAGCCGTTCTTATAGAAAGTATTACCCGCCAATATTGTAGCGCGAGACCATCGTAAACGACGGCGTCCTTTGCCCAGGTCGAATGATCGTTCGGGGTGGTTGAAACGTCGTAATCCTTTCTTGGGCTACACACAGGGCACACAAAACGCGAAACGTTGGAGTGTCAATTCGTCGCGAACGGCGTTACTCCTCGGTAGCTGGCAGATGGGTGATTTTATCGATTCTGCCTTAGACAGATTCTTCGTTTTATGTGTTCCGTGCATTAGTCACGACGACACCTCGAACTATTTCATCGACCACTGTACGTAAATCTCGCGACAAGTGGACGTTCGTTTCCACCAGGTCGGCCATTCGAACGACTTCCCATTCTCGTGCCTCCCCCGTTTCTCTAGGTGTATATATCCACGTACGGAATACATCTCGAACCGTTTCATCGATCACACTTTCTCACTCTCTCTCTCTCTCTCTCTCTCTCTCTCTCTCTCTCTCTCTCTCTATATATATATATATATATATATATATATATCTCTCTCTCTTTCTCCCTCATTCACTCGCTCTATCTCTCTTCTTTTCCATCGCTCTCTCGCATTCTCTCTCTCTCTCTCGCTCGCTTGCTCGCTTTCCTCTCGGTCTATATAGGTATGTACGAGTGTGTAACGTGTGTATGTATATATACGCAATCCACGTGACAGGTCGACGTCCGTGTCCATCGGTCATCGCGGCTGAGTTCAATATTAAATAAATCGAGCGTTTCCATTTCACTACCGCTCGTCCGGCACTGGACAGGATATTTCTCAGCAATCGGTGTCCTCCTGATGGCGTCTACGAAGCTCCAAGTAACGGTGCCGGGCGTCGCAGTAATGAAGCAGCGGTACCTAGACATCGGTCCCAGTCCCTTCCTGATATCCCTCGTCGGGTGAACTACGCGTCGAGCCAAGAACACGTTTTAACGCCGACACCGGCGGCAGAACCGGAACTCCTTTCTGCCAAACTCTTATCTGCTTCGCGCCGGGCGGAAATTGTTCGACCATAGGCGCCACCACGGCCAACGCCTCCTTCGAGGGATACGTGCTCATCGGGACCGTCGTTCTGCACGTGTCCCTCCCCTCCCAAATACAACTCGAGTAAAGGATCTTCGCGTCGTCCACCACTTCCATGCGAGTGTAGTCCGCACCGCCGTACGGTGAGATGTCCTCCGTCGAGCCCCGGCGCGTGTCCCTGATCAAATCAGGATTGTCGATCGGCATTAACGACGCGGTGGACGAGAAACATGCACCAGGTGCGACCATCGCCGAAGGCTGCTGACTCTGATCGTCGAATCGACTGATCGTGCCGTACTCAGTCTCCGTTTGCAAAGCCGCTGCCTGAGGTCTCTGAACGTAGCTGAGGTTTAAGGACACGGGCGGCTTCGAATCCACCCCGAATGACGTGGTTTCGATCTCCTCGTGCTTCCTACGACTCGTCGACGTCGCGGACGCAGGATTCTCGTTGTTCCCGCCTGTACTATCCGCGGACACACCTTCCGCTGGTACTACCGATTTCACGTCCTTCAACGGCATTCTTCTTAGACGAATAAATAACACGAGGATGATTAACAGTATGAAGAGGATTAACACGACCAGGGCGGCGGATATACCGGCGATTTGACCAGAGCCAAGAGTGGACATGCCAGCGGTTCTGAGGGACACGTGAAGGGTGAAGTTCGCCTCGACACTACCGGCACGATTCTCAGCAACGCAATAAAACTCGCTGGAGTCCGCTTCCTGAGCGTTCGTCAGCACTAGCGTGCTCCTCTTGCGGAACTGACCCTCCTCGAAGATCAAGATCTTCTGATAACTGCTGAACGCCGAGTGGTTGGTCAGCAGCCTTCCGTTCCAATACCACTTCACTTTCGCCGGCGGTATCGCGCTAACGCGACACACGATACTCGCATTCTCGCCTATCGTCGCTTCTGCATAGCGACTGGCTATCAAAAGGATCGGCCGACAAGCGAAGTCGTCTATACCGAGGTCCGTGAACGTGCGATTCAATAGCTGCTTCGGTCCGTGGCAGAGCGGCGCCTGGAGAGTTGGAAGATTATGCTTCACCAGCCACATTTTCATCTCGCGCAGATGACAGTCACAGATCCACGGGTTATCATGGAGCTCTATGCTGGTGAGCTTATTTAACGGCTCGAAGGTACCCGGATGCAGAGTGGACAATTGATTGTTACTTAATTTCAAACTCTCCAACAGTTCTAAGCCCCGGAAACCTTTCGCCTCGATTTCAACCAACTGCGTGTGAGACAGATCCAGCTTCACCAGATTCGGCGTACTCTTGAACGCGTGCGAATGAATCCTTTTCAGAGGGTTGCTGGCGAGCACGAGGTCCCTGAGGAACGGTGTATCCAAGAAACTGGCACTGGGGACTATGTTTAAGTGATTGTGGCTTAGATCGAGTTCCACCAGATTCGTAAGGCCCGCCAGTGCCTCGCTATCGATTCGGTCGATACGGCACTCGCGTAGGTAGAGACGCTGTAGATTCGTCAAGCGTACACGTACGAAGATGTTGCTCGGCAAGGTCCGAATGTCGTTGCCACTAGCGTCCAACACTTGCGTCTCCGGATCGACCCACTCCGGTATGCTGGTCAGGGCACGATTTACACACTCGACCGTGCGCTTCCCGCTCTTCCACTTGCAGGAACACTCGTCGGCGCACTTGTCGCTAGTCACAATGCCGAACAACGTCGTCGCGTAGAAAAAGATCACCGAGATTTCCATGACGAACACGTTTATTATTGTCGAATGGTGGTCCGGATATCGATGAATGCTATCCTCCCCGACTTTCCTGCACGAGGACGCCAGCTTCGCCAGACGCATCAATACGCGAGAAATGTTTTCGCTCTCCCCGGAAAATTCTCCAACATCGACGAGCTTGAGCCCATTTTTTTTCTTCCTCTTTTCTTTCACTTTGCCCTTCCGAATTTCCCGAATTCGACGCAGAGACGCGTTTCCTCCGATTTCGCGACGCGTTCCTGTCTCGACCAGTCTATTGTAGACAACGACGACCGTCACCTCAGCTATTGTTCCACTGTTCGGGCGAACCCTCCTCTCCGCGTTGCTGTTGCGGCACAGCACAGCCAATTATGCGAACAAGAGGGTCGAGATTAAACGGCCACGGCTCGTCCATTCGTGAATCCTGCCGATTCGTTGACACGGCGAGCGTTATTCCGCGACTCAATTCTTCTCGAAATCCCCTTGCCTGGACGATCGCTGGCTGGGTTTGCAATTTTCAAGCAACTCGCGAAATCACGAAAACCTCCGCCGTCTCCTTTCCAGGTTGGCCGTCCCGTATTTGTCGGTACTTGTCACACGCGCGCGCCCGCGCACATTGAGATACATACGAGCACGTACGAGTAAGCATACACCACGAGCGTTCGTCGTTCTTACGTAAACCCGTCGATCAACGTGCACTTCCCGTGAGGCTGACAAGAACTGCCACCACGTCCACCCACAAATCCGAACTGACGATAGTAATAATAACACCCTCGAACGAGCCTCTGCAGGTACTTGGTGCCACCACCTTCGTGCGACGCGTAGCACACGAACCACCGGATATGCTCGCGAAACAGCCCGAGCTTTCGCCGCGTTCTCGCACTATTCCATACCCGAGGCGTTGTCCGTGCCAAGCTTTCGATCTTCGCACTACGTTTCCCGTTTCCCGTTTCCCGTTTCCCGTTACCCGTTTTCCTTCCTTTATTTCCTCGTTCGCTCTTCCTCGCCCGGTTCACGTCTCTCTCTTCTTCCTTTTTCTACCCCCGAATATCCATTGAACGCGTAAAAACACTCGCCCCGATGGCACGGACGCTCGACGTGAAATGAGAGGCTACGAAAAGCCCGGCACCGAACCAGAGAGACAGCCTCTGCTCGCGTTCTCTGTCCTCCTTTCGGTACGTCGTTACACACTGCCAGGAGGGAAAGCGCCGACACGAAGTAGGGCGCACCCTTCTTCCATTCTGGCCAGACTTTATACACAGCCTGTACGCACCACCACCGTGATTCCCAGCACCCCTTACGGCGCCTTTCCTCTCCTCCAGAGCTTCATCCGCCAGCATCCTTCACCCCCTCGCCCGTGTCCGCTGCTTCCCCTTTAGCGAGCCACCCTCCCCCTCCCCCGCCACTCCCATTGCAGACACGGCTCGTGCGCTTTCCCAACCGTTCGGTACAGGGTGGTAGGGATCGCTTCACGTCCCCTACCATAGGACCAGCAACCCCACCTTCACTTTCCACCTCTCTAAATGGTGTAACATGGGGGTGCGGGCGCGCGCAGAACTAGCCACGGTCTTTCTCCAACGTTTTCTCTACCGAGTCTCCTGACCTCTCGCCCCCTCTCTGCGTTCGCCCCTATATTCCTTTTCTATCTCGCTTGCTCCCGCACTCCCCCTCTCTTTGTTGCGTCTATGTGTTCCACCATCAACCCTCCTAGCTCCCTTTCGGACGTATCGAATGCTACGTCACAGTGGCGAGATATACGTAGGTCTATTTCACAAAGTGGTTAAATGCACTGCCAGATTATGGATAGAGAGGGGAGGTGCAGAAGGGACAACAGGGAAAGAGAAAAGGCTGGTTACGTTATCGTCTATCGGCCACCGTCACCACCCCGTGCGACCCCCCCCCCCCCCTCTCTCTGTCTCTTTCCCTTTAGGTTGTTTTCCATCTACGATCATAGCTATAGCCCTGGAAAATCACTTTTCCCCCCATTTCCCTCCCCGTTTCTTTCGTGTGTTTCTTCCCTCTCGTACGCGATCTTCGCTGTGGCGTTTATATTCTCAAGAAGTCTGCTCATGCTCTTCCGCCCCTAACGTTCCTCCTTCAGACGGCGGGATCTCCTTCCCTTCCTGTCATCTCTGGTGGAAATTATACGGAAAATGGAGGTATTCCTTCCTTCGTGAAGGAAAGATAGCTCCGCTCGAAGAACCTAGAGGCGGTAGCAGAGGGGATGCTAAATCTGCCTGCAACGAGAGTAAAGGTAACATTGCGACGGAGGACGGCGAAGGACGTCTCTGCGTGCTATATTCCACCGAGATGTCGGACGACGAATTTTCCCCAAAAGGACCTTTTAGAGTTAATTGATCGTCCGAGGCGGCGCGGTGCGGCGCGGCGTGCACGTGCCGGCGGTCGTACGCTCGCGCGTAATGCACCCTTAATGGACAGGAAGCTTCAAAGAACTCTCCTATAAAGACGGTTAACCGATATGTTCCCGGAATTTAACCGTACACCCTTTCTTCACGAGCGCAACCCTCGTGGCCCCCTTATCGTTGCCCATTCTCACCCCGAGATTTCTCTTTGGACCGTCTATTGATTTGCTATAACGAGGAATCGCGGAGAGACAAATCTATCAAGGAAGGGAGATAGGAAAGTAGAGGAAGTTCCGGGAGAGGGTGGTGAACTAATGGGGAATAGGAGACAGAGAAGACGCGTCAATTCGAAGTTTCAGCGCGAGTTTCGCGCGTCTATGTTGTCTGCACTCGATGGCACCCCATTGCACAGGCCACTGACGCTGTTTAAGCGATTACTTAAAATCAATAGCGCTCGTTCGGACCGCGCCAACGAGCCGATAGTATAATTCTTATCTAAAACCGTGCCGCGCCGCCTCACCCTCCGTCGATCCTCCGCGAACACTTTTCCGGATCGAAACCGGAAACTGAAGGGCCGCAAAAACGCTGGGTGTACGCGTAGAGAATTTCCTACCATCCTCGTCTGCTCCGGACACGTCTGTTGAGAATACGACACGGACAAGAACTGCTGTTTGACAAATAATCTATGGCCGAGAATATGAAAGGGGACGCGTTACGTAAAGTTTAATTCTGAACATTTTGTTTAAATATTGAATATGGCAAAACCGATTTTCAGCCGCGATATTTGAAACATCAACCGCGTTCGCTTTTCGGAGTGGGAAAGTTACGTACTGTGTGATTGTTCGGTAGTTAGTTTGGTATTAATTGTGTTAACTATTAATTGCTTCGAGTCATCTCGATTAATAAATTGTGTCGTTTTATTTGGTGTTTCAGTCATAGTGATCTAATGGTTTAGAAACAAACCCATACTCGTGATATAAATTCAACTATTTGATCGCGTGAGAAATTCATGTAAACCGCGACGCAATAATCTGTCTTTTCAGTCTTCGAATAATTGTCATACAGGGGAATTGGAAACTCGTTACGAAAATTGAATGAAAAAACTGATACTTTTAAAGCGGTGTTTAAACATCGTTATTGTTTTGCTTTTGTTTAAGTAAATAAATCCGTAATGGAAAAATACAAATCTCTTCAATTTATACAACTTCCCTATCTCGAAATATTATCCGAGATATTCAGCGAAACAAATTTGACCACCCCTAACAATTAAAATGATTCTCACCCCTCCGGTGTAAACGATTGCCGACAAAAAAGAAATAAACCCGAATTGCCTTTCACCGAAATTTCATCAAGATTTTCGTGTACGAGTTCAATATATTCCCCCGAAACACGAATTAATTGACTCATAATTCACCAAACAGATATCATATATACGTATATATTTTTTTGTCCATCGTCCGAACAAACGATCCCCCCCAAATCCTGCGAGTAAATCCGGGATTGATTCCACGTTAAAAGTTGTCGATTTCCACGTGTTTTAATCGCATAATAAATTCCTAGTTCGAAACAACAAAGCGCTGCAGGATATTTCCACTCGTTCTCTCTATGGACTATCAAATTCTTGGTCAACAATCGGACAACACCCTGCATCTGCCCATGGCTGTGAAAGAATGGAAACAGATGAAAATGAACATCGCGGGAAAAATTTGCGCGCACATGCACGGCCGCTTAATTGCACATCGAAACACGGAACGCGTACCGGTGGATACCTGCCGAGAGATTTTGTCGAATCACTGCGGGCTCTATCAGGATTTGGCTGGCTCTGCGCATTTTTCAAGCAACCCTCCGGCTACGCGACACGCCTCGACACGCGTGTACTACAGGCGTTAACGCGATTGTTTTGCAGATTTACGACGTGTGCGGCCAGCTCGTGTGCAGGGGACAAGTATGATCGAGCAGCGAAAACTTATCACTGACGGTCATTAATCGCCTGTTACGACACGTGTGTCGTGTTATCGTGTTGATAGTAATATTTCACGCCTTTTACCGGTGACATCGGGGCATTCTTTAACGCGCGGGTGTAATTGGTATACACTTCTGAAAACAATCGGCAGATTGCAATGGTTGTGTACTCTCGTGTGGGACCGTGTCCATCATCGGTAACTGAGAATCACGATTATACTATGGGGATAGATGAATGTAATTACAAGGGTGGGATTGTGTTTGCACGGTCGTTTCAATATTTGTCGCTGTTGGCCAGGAATGATATTTCTGTTGCCTATTTCTGTTCGATCAATGACGCGAAAAGAAACGGCGAGTGACAATGGATCGTTAGATTTGTTTTTCGACCGTTTCGGTATGGTGCCTCTTGGTGTCGTGTGGACCTTAAGTGTAGCTATTATTATAAAATTAATTGTGGCAAACTTAATTGAAATCGGTATTATAACATTGCCACAGCAAAGTCAAATATAAAAGCGACGATAATTCGGGTTTAGTATAATCCGAGACAAGAAATTCGTACCATAATAAATTCAATTTTGATTCTTAATCATTATTCTGCCGGTATTCTTTTCTTATTTCAATTTTGTGTTATATTAGTTTTAATAATCGATCAGTGATCAAAGAGTTTCACCAAATATATTTCGTATGTTTTACTTTAGTCCGAAGTATCTATGCAAATTATCTGGATAAACAAAAGAATTCTAATATCACCGACACGAACTTTCAAAAAGTATGTTTTCTACGCAAGTCGCGAACGAATAAAGCATGGAAGCTGATAAAATTAATTTCAACGGTAAACGTAATGCGCAGTCGATTATTTCCAAGCCAACAACGAGCTTTCTGTAATCCACTTATGCCGCGATATTTCTGAATTCATTCGACAAATTGTCCACTTGAGCTACATGTAATTACAGTACTTGCTTATACGTAATAATACCATCATATATATTTAATCGGTACTCAAATATGCCAACGTATTTGTTGTTCCCTTGAGTGATTATCTTAAATAGGATAAATTAAAAGGAAATATACATGTTATACTGAACCGGAAATTTTATTAAGGACCAAATTTGCTTTGCTATTTTGTTCCTTTCGAAAACAAATTCACTGACATGCGTTTCAATTTTATATATATTTTTTTCCAACAGATCGGGTTTGTGCTTTTTGAAGAAATGAAAAACAAATAAAAAAGGTTCTTTTTCGTAAGCCGGGCACAAACCTATCTTCACAATTGAGAAATAAACAATTTTTTACGTTCCTGGAATAACAGATAATTTTCTCTCCTTTCTTCTTTCTTCGAGAATTTTGCTCTCGCACAGGACCAATTTCTATTTTTTTTTTTTTACTTTTTCGAACGTACATAAGAACATAGGGAAGGGGTTCAAGTTTACAGAAATGCTTAAAAATTTCAGATACAAAAAACATTCGACCAACACATACGATCATGCAGAGATCATACGATTTCCTGTGATTTTCTTTCCTTTTTTTTTTAATTTCTTTTCTTATCATTTTTTGACATTTATGCAAGTCGTACAATACTATGAAATTACTTTGCAATGTACGATCACTTGTTGCTTCGCGAATCACGAGATCTTTAAAGTGTACCTATTCGTGCAAGAAACATTAAAAAGCAAGTGCATAATATTGTACGACTTGCATTTACAAGAAGATTCATATTTCCAATTAAATTTGTCAAAGGATAAACCAATTCAGTTTGGACGTGTCACAAAAGTATTTCCTTGCATTGTTCGGATACTATAAGGTGTACAATTTGCAAAACATATATGTTTTTCATCGTGTACCGTCGTTACAGAACATTCAAACGTTCATGTATCCATTGATCGTAGAAGTAAAATGAGCCTTTGCAAGTGTGTATCACGGTAATTGTTTACAAGATTGAATGTTTG
Organism: Nomada ferruginata; assembly: GCA_963583965.1. Classification (NCBI taxonomy): domain Eukaryota; kingdom Metazoa; phylum Arthropoda; class Insecta; order Hymenoptera; family Apidae; genus Nomada; species Nomada ferruginata. Next base: position 18,822,898 of record OY757213.1, read on the forward strand.
ACGGTACTTTCTGCGTTGTAAAGAATTCTTCTGTTTTTTTTTTGTTTTTTTTAATTATTTCATTTCCGCTTATTGGAGATCTTGTCCCAATAAGATGAACAACGAGCTGCTTGAACTACAAAATATTTGCTTCTGAGATTAATTTGCAGACCAAACATGTTTTTCGTCTATTGTGAAAGGGTTATTTTATAGTTTGCAGCTCGCATGGCATCGGTATTAAAAACCAATGCAAATTACGGTGAAGGTTGGAGACCTGTTTGTGCAACGCACCATTCTACAGTCTCGACAAGATGTTATATCCCTCCACCGTATACGAATTGAATCGTATATTTATTTAAATATAATCGCAACCCCTTCTCGGTGGTACTGTGGGGTTGCTATCATCATCAATCACAAATCCAGATGTTAACACTTCGCTACCAACACAGTGCACTTTCATATTCACAAAGGTGCCCTTCTCACACATTATTTCCATATCAAGGGTATTTCCTTCACCAAGACGAGGTATAATAACTTCACTTGGATATATATCTATGCGACAGACATGAGGGAACACTCTCAAGATGGTAAAGAAGTAAATTACTATGAACGTTTTGTACAAGCAATCCATGTAACGCTTCAAAGAAACATACACATATGTATAAACATATATATGTATCCTAATGATTTTTATAAAGATTCGAATTCCATGTACAACATGGAAAGAATGGTGCAACTTTCAAGTTTAAATTACTCATCATAGTCTCGACCTTCCAACGAAACAAATATATAATTCTTTTTCTTTTATTTTCTCTTTCTTTAATTCCTTCAGTCTATACGCATAGTATTGCATTCAGCAATTTTTATCACCCAGTTTTCTACTAGAGATTTATCATTTTTATCTCACACGAATATCAGTCTTTCAAAAGAGTCAAGATAAAACACTATAATGACGCTTCAATTTATGATGCAAACCTAAGATCTCGTCGGACAGTTCCTTTTACTTTTCTCCTCTAGCAACAGCACCGTCCAACGTAAACGTTCAATTAGTTGCAAAATTCACAAATAAACAAGTACGCGCGTGCGCAACGTTTCACGCATTACGAAATGATAGAGATGCATGTAAAATTATTAGGCACAATTCCATGCAGCGTGTGTAGAACGTTTTCTTTTGCTTCTCTTACTTTTTTTTTTACATTTTTTCCCCCTCATTGGCACATTCTTGACTCTTTTAAAGATTGATGTAAAATATACCTCACAAAATAGATTCCACGTCGGATCTAATGGTGCTCTAATGATAATTCAGTTAAGTCAAAAAAAACACGAAAATCTTTCTAGTCTGTACAACTTGGCCAAAAAAACCGTGACAGAACTTTTACATACGTAACACAAAAAGTCAAATTTTGTGGTGAATATGCAGGGGAGTATTTGTTTTTTCTTTTTACCATTTTGGAACTGACACATCCGAAATACTGTTCGACTTATTGAATTACATGTTCCCGTATCGAGGAAATAATAAAATATGAGAAAAAAAAAATGATTACAATATTACATTAGAACGGAATTCATATGCGATTTTACCCAATCAAATATAATATAATATATATATATATATGTATGTATGTATCGAATCGGTGAAAATGTTTCTTTATCTCGCGGTAACATCGCATATGAGGAAAAAAAAACGTAATTATCGATAAAATGATAGAGCCACAGCGTAGAAACACTATCCAAAAGTGTTCCCCTCTAAACTGTTATAAATACAACATTTAAGTAATTATTTCGATTAAATCACTGCCAATTTTTGTAATTATTACTTTTGCTCCTCCCTCCTCGGAATCCATATCCACAACGTGGCAAAATATGTTTTGCACATTGATTTACTATCATTAATTGGCTTCCCTCCGATCATGCCAAGCATCATAATGTCTGATTCTTTGTAACAGTACGATGCGAGCTTTTACAATCAGCTGTTTCGAGATTTCCTACAAACAACGTGTTTACCAAATCACATTCGTCCCCAAACTGGCAAAAAAGTGTAAACCGATTTTTTAACGCCGTTTCACACCGCAGTAGTGTGTGTGTTTTACAGACATGTTTCCGATATTGAAACGTCGTATTTATCAAATTATAATTTCTGTTCACACAGAAAAACGGTTTCTAAAGCTTTTCAACGCCATAATACTAAATCACAGCATTTAGTGCTCAGACGGGCGGACACAAGAGAGAATATTTCTCGTACGTCAGATAATTAATAATTTCACAGAATCATCGTTCTTATGTAGAATAGAATAATATAAAAATTGTTTTGTGCAAAAAGAAAACAAAAAGAGAAGAAAACCCACATTACCCGGTAATATTACAAACATGTTCGTATTTCCAGATGGGTAATGAAAATGAAGAATGGAAAGAGTTTCTCGTTATTTTCCTTTCTGATATGCGTGCAAGTCAGTACCATAGGGTTTCTGGTAGCAAGTATTCGTACCTTCTTATGATTGTATTCAAATAGTGTCACCTATACGAAATACTAAATTAAAAAGTCAAAGTTCTTTTCTTTCTTTTTAGAGTGATAAGCATCATTGTATAATAATTAAACTCTATACGCGGCATTACGTGTGAAACTGTATTGGTTCAAACAAAAAAAAGCTTAACACTTTGTCTTTTACGGATGTACACGTATAAAAACATCCATCGTGAGTGCATGATGGATATCGGTGTATATGTTTAGTTTCGTGCTCGTAGTTAACGCGATATCTTGTGTGTTTATTACATTTTCTATTCCAACAGTCAAGTTCTTAGTCATAACACGTCTCCCTATTTACCCGCCTATCGTTAAAGCCAAATATCCGTCAAAATTGATATTATTAGCTTAAAAATGCGATCGAAACCGTTTTTCTTGAGCGTTCACCCCATTTAATATCTCTCATTGGAATTTTTGTTTGCTTCAAATATGAAATATTCTACTATTGCCTATTAATGTATACGCATTTCGTTCCATAAACCTAGGTCGTCTTGGCTGGTGGTGCACTTCCTTTCTGTTTTGTTTCATCGACAGGAGAATATTAACAATGGAAATTTCTTTGAAGCAAAAATTCACACTTTTTTTTTGCTTTTTGCACGGTTAACAAGTACACAGATATTTAAAGAGAAGAACCAAGAATTTAAAAGAAGGGATTCCACGACGATGTTCTATTACATTTTGGCAGTTTATCTGTCGCGAAAAGAAAAGTGATATATTATGCTATATTATGTACACTTTTGTTTACCTTCGTAAATTTTCACCTAAAAATGTGCCTCTTTACAGTAACAAAGGATCTTTGCTACATAATTTTCATTAATCGTACATTAATTGATAGATTGATCTTGAATTACAGCACGGACACATAAATACTGAACAGAAATCATACATCGAATCCCTAATTTCGAAAAATGCCACCAGCCAGTTATTTATAAAAAATAATTATATAAAACTAGTCAATTTTACAACCTCTGACGTTCAATCACACGTTCCTAAAAAAAAATCAGATCAAGTTAAAAAAACGTCCATTACCGTGTTTACAGAAAGAAAAGATAATCCTGGATTTTTTCGAAAAGTGATTTGAATTTCAGAGTTGTATGACAGCATTGACAGGTAGCAAAATCAAGCCATGATCAAACATTAAGATTGATACAATATTTAGAATTTGTGATCATACATTTAAGGAGAATTTATATGCAAGGTACGAGTGATGCGAAAGTAATGGGCAAAATGGATTAATTTACAGTATTCAGATACTTTGACGAACAGCATTCAAGTGATAAGTGCATTTATTCTCGTTATGCTGTTTCATTCTTCGAATCGCAAATCCCATCACGTTTTCCCTCATAGAACGAAAACAACAGAAAAAAGGAAGAAAAAAAAAAGATCTTGGAAGTATGAAGCCATTGTATAAAAATTTACTATTAAAACGATGGATATCCTCATGTAATATATTTACAGTTGGTGGTAAAATGTAATGATTAATATGTTACTCATGTTACTTGTTTACATGTTGTGCTCTTGATAATGGCTTGACTCTGGCGCGCATTTTAGATTATGTACATTTATATGTATTTATGTACAAAGAATGACTCGCACCGGCATTCGCATCACTTCATTCACTGAGTTCACTGCTTCCATGCTCAGTATGCCTTATTTACAAGTAATTCATGTTTTCGCTGTTTTACTATGATGTTATAATTGAAATTTTCAATTTTTTTCTCTATATAGACCACTTTTTTTTATCTAAATGTTTATAGCACTGTTTTCGTCTTTATACACTGTTAAACACACCAGACAATACTTTTTTTTCAGACTGAAGTAACGTTTCACTCTGCGAGTTCAAAGCATAGCAATGTATGCCTTACATGTACGAGTCACACGATCACCATTTTACACTTTAAACTCTTTGAGCGCATGTAAAACATCATGATGATGTATCGAAACTACTTGGACACGTTACCCTCTTCCATACTATTATTGTCTTCTGGTCTCGCTACATACAAACTTGGATCGATTACCTTTGGAATAGGTTTAATTTCTGTTCCAAGCTCTTGCTCAATACGATGTAAGTTAAAACGGTCCTCGTATGTGATTAGGTTAATTGCTATACCTAAGTGACCGAATCGTCCTGATCGGCCGATACGATGCAGGTATGTCTCTGCCATTTTTGGAAAGTCAAAATTGATTACGACGTTCACAGCTTGAACGTCAATACCACGAGTAAATAGATCACTGCTCACCTGTGGGCGTAAATTGCAATATTTAACATTTAATCGCAGGTACTTCTATTAAAAATTATATTTACTTCAGACTTATTATTATTAAATTATTATCATTGCAATAATTTATTTGTATTCTCACCAAGTTTCTGCATAGCCCTGCTCGGAAATCGTGAAACACGCGATTTCGGTGTGCCTGCGCCATTTTCGCGTGTATATAATAACAGCAGTACCCAAGATCCGTTATTTTTTTCGCGAGTAATTCAACGCGTTGCGTTGAATTGCAGAATATTATACTTTGTGTTATTTGCAACTGGAAAATAATAAACAATGGTAAAGCGAATTCCATGACAAAATGTTACAATTCATTTAATCGATGTATGTGAATTATATGCGAAATTGTATAAAATAAGGGATCATACCTTGGAGAACAGCGTGTTTAGACAATGAACTTTTTGTCGTTCTTGAACAAAGGCGTAATATTGTGTTACACCTTTCAATGTTAGTTCCTCCATTAAGTTAATCTCGTATGGATCTCTTAAGTGTTTCTCCATGAATTGTTTCACTGTTAGAGGAAATGTAGCTGAATACAGCAATATCTGACGTTCATGTGGTAATCTAAATTTATATGAATTAAATGGAAGATTATAGTAACGTAATAATATGTAGGAAATATTGAAAATAAAAAAAAAGATCTTTCTAGCTTTTACAATAATTCATTAAAATATATATACCTGGAAATAACATGATCCAACATTCCTTTAAAATCTTGTGACAGAAGCTTATCTGCTTCATCCAAAACTAGAATTTTACAGTGATCCATATTTGCAACATTCTTGTCCATAAGGTCAAGAATCCTCCCTGGCGTTGCTATTATTACTTGCACTAGAAACCAATTGCATCATAAGAGGACTATTTTTAAAATGCAATTGTTAAAATTAGTTCTTATATAAAAGAAGACATTTCAGTTGCAAACCTTTCTGATAAATCCTCATAATATCATCCCGTAAATCTGTTCCTCCAGTAGTTACCATTACTTTTATGTCCATGTGTTTGGCGAGTTCGATGCAGATTTGTGATGTTTGAAGAGCTAACTCTCTAGTGGGTACAATTACCAATGCCTGGATAACATCTTTTCGTGGATCAACCTACAACGACCAATTATTTTTATTAAAATTAATGATAAAAAACGCCCAGAAAAATCGAAAAATATTTGTCTATTTTACGTAAAATAATAGATTACGTGCATACCTGTTCTAGCACTGGAATTGAATAAGCCCCAGTTTTGCCAGTTCCGTTCTTTGCCCGAGCCAAGATATCTTTACCAGACAATGCAATTGGAATGCTGGCTTCTTGAATTGGGGATGGCTTTTCCCAGCCTTTTTCAAAAATGCCCATCAATAATTCTCGCTTTAGGCAAAACTCCTCGAACTCGTTGCCACGAGTATCGGTAACATCCTGGCGATTCACAGTTTCGTAATAATTAATACGGATGATAAATCAATAACATGGAGTAACTAAATATTGTAATTATATTCTCCAACGTTTACGCAGAAACGGAAATACAGAACTTACACTAGTTTTAATTCGTTTGTCTTTTGGTGGAATCTTTAATTTGGCTTTCCAACCCACATCATCCATTTTGTCTATTTCCGATTTGGTATTCAAACCGGAAGTTAAGACGTGATTGGAATTTATATGTGTTTCTGTCATCATTTTGGAAATGATGAACTATTATCTATTTCCTGAAATTCAATTTTTCTACGTAAATAAATGATCAAATTTCAGTAAAAACAATTCAGTCAATATTTTGTAATTTCCAGGTTTCTTTGTTTTTCTTTTAAACGAAAAGATACATACTGTTGTTCTGTTTACAATTCAAATGAACAATGTATTTACAGCGATGAATAAGAAATAATAATGAGAGATTGGATAATTAAGTTTGTAAGCGTAAGACACGAATGAAACAGTTATGTGCCTATAGGACACGGCAATATCAGTATACACGACCTATTGGAAAGAGTACAATAGAATGTAAACATTATTGGTACCCTCATCGGAGCATCGCTGGTTTTTATACATTTCAACCTTACAAGGAAGTTTCAGAATTCAATACCGCTGTGGTTGCCGGCAGGCAGTGTTAATAAAAAAATTTGAATACCGAAGAATACATTACATTACAGTTAACTTTATTTCACATCGTCTATATGTACACATTCATATTAGAGGAAATTGTAAATTTTATTATCAATCGCGATTTATTGGTTCATTTATTTAATAAACGCAAGTATTTGTCATTGGAGAAATGAGATTTCGAAAATTGTAACAAAATACTCATGTTGATAAAACAGCTTTTTCTGCCTTGCAATGATTACGGAATATTTGATAATCCGTATATTACCCCGTAATTTAAAGAACTTTTAACCAAGTTACAGCAAGTTAACGGTTAATACAAATATGAATAATTTATTGAACACAGTATATATCGACATGAAGAATGTGCGTAACTGGCATATTTGAAAATTTCCCCCAACGTATATATCGGAAAAATTTTCGTATGTCGTGTATTCGTACAAGTAAATTATAAAAAAATGTATCGATTCTCGATTTACGTTAATCTATATACCATTTATGCGATACATTCTTAGCATATGAATAATACCCGGTTTACTCGTCGATTTTAAGACACCCCGGTTACTACCATCGAGGACATTACTAGTGAACCGAATGGAAAACAGAGCATAGAGTAAAATCCATCGGTGGCAAAGTCGATTTTTCTCTATACAGAAGAAGTCGAGAACCATTCTCGATAAACATACGCGACCGAACGGAAAATGAAAATCTCTAAAACGTGAGATTGTTGGTTTAACGAAGTGTCCGTATCTACAATGCTGCTTACCTTGAAATGGATGGATATCGATGCTGAGCTGAGCACTCGATTAGGAAACAACACGCCAAAATGGCCGTTCCAATGTCAAGTTTTCTTTGCAGTGCTTAATCGCCGCGTTCTTTTTTACGGAGCACTAACACGGTTTACTTGCTGGGAAAGCGTATCTCGCGTAATACGCGGCACTATATTACGTTCTTTTCCGTTTGTAATATGAGACTAACGCACTGCGTCAAATGCGAGCGATAATTATTCCTCGTTGAACGTACACGACATGCGCCATGAAAGAGCAAAAGCACTCAGATCGGACACAGTTAAGATGCCGCGCGCACTCTATGGTTAATAACGGCCAATTGCATGGCAAAATGTTAGGGCGCGTTCTTAAATCATTCGAAATTCGCTCGATAAACGTTCACCCGTTTACCGTTACATCGAACATTTCAATTAATCGTAAATCTCCCTTCCTCAGCAACAATTTAATTTCGCTAGAGAAATGTGGCCAATGGAATTTGAATATACGAATTTTATTCCCATAATAGTTTACTATTTTCACGATAAAAAATGCTATTTCCTCTGATAATAATCATAATTATTACCTGTTTAGAAGAGAAGCACATGAATTTGTCTAAAGTTAATCGTCTTCGTTGATCGGAATTCACATGAATTTTACGCAAAGCAAATAAACGTAAAAGTGAAAGATTGATAAATGTTTGATTTTATAACAATACACAGTATATGCAATTATGTTAGAACAATAATACAGCGATGTTTTGAATACGAATTTTACAGTATTAAATAACGGAACACCTTCAATATATTACATTACACATTTCTGTATATAATCATGTATATATTAAAGAAATAATATTTATCCTCTAACTACAATTCTGCTCCCTCCTTTGAGATATTCTATACTTCCTGCAAGCTTCCGGACAATGTCGTTCTAGATATCGCCTCTGCGAGAACGCTTTGAAACATTCCCCGCAACGCCACTGCCACTGATGGTGATTCCGTGTCCTTTGATGCGCACGTAAATTTGATCTACAAAACATGTAAAAATAGTATATTGTTTTTCAGCTTCCTCAATATAATATAATCGATTCGATTCGATAAAAATAATTTAATAACATATCTAAAAAAAGAATAATATAAGAGAAAATGATATGGTAAATTAGAAATAGCACGCAGAATCGCGAGAATCCATTACTTCCGGTTTTTCCGAGAACTCTAAATTAAAACTTTCAATAAAGATGTAATGCAATGTAATTTACTACGACTGGGTTGTAAAGCAATTTATTAATAAAAATAAACGTCGAATGAAAATACGGAGAAAATATGTACCGATCGGCGAACGATTTATGGCAGACTGGGCACTCGAACGGTCGCTCGCCAGTGTGAAGACGAAGATGCCCCTTCAATACCCAAGGACGATCGAAGCTTTTGCGGCAATAAGGGCAATAATGCATAGTTTTGTTCCGTTTCCAATTCTGAGGATTTTCCACACCTGATGCTTTTATATTACCCCCGAAGTATTGATTCTGTGTATCTATCTGCTTCTTATTCGGAGTCAGATACAATGTTTGCGAGGTCGTTTGACTCTCGTTTCCGTCGAACATCGTATTCAAATTTACTGCCACCTTGAACTCGTTGCACCCGTTTACCGGATACTCTATTTTCTTCGCGTTCGGCGGCATCGGTATTTGTACTTTTTCTATTTTTTGCTCATTATTGGAGTCCGCCGTAATCTGATTAACATTAACCGGAATACTTGCGCCACTCGTGGATATCGTGTTCTCGATTTCGGTGAATTTCTTCGTTCCCAAATCTCCATCAACCGCGCCCGCGTCCTTGTTCCAGAACATATTGTTCTCTTTGTTGAACGTGTACCTTGTTACGATCGGCAATCTCGAGGAGGTCCAAATGTTATTGCACTTGACGGAATTGTCTTTGGCCTGACGTTTTCTCTTGGCGTCGATCGACGACGGCAAAGTCCATGGTAATTCTGCTTCTGTTAATACAGGAAAAAAAAGATTTCGTTGTTTGTTCTCTTCCATCTTTCATTTTTCTACAACTTTAGACGAGTTACACGGTGAAGTTGTTTCGTTTTCTGTTAACGAGTACCTGTTCGAAAGAGGCTCTATGTCCCGATAAAAAAATGTAATTCACCTCTTTCAACAATAACGGTACGGAGGTGTACGTGGTACGTTATACTTTGTTTTTTTTTCCATAACCACGCCAACATTTCACTGCCGTCCCTGGGCACACTGTAGCTTACTGTGCAGCGAAGAAATATGTCTTACCTTCGGAAGAATTATCAGTCTTCCTGTACCTTGTCATCGATTTGATCAAGCAGCGGGGCATGTTTCCGTGAGAACGAACGGGCACAGCTCGGCAAAAGGAACGAAATACAATAAAGTGTTGAACGTTGCAACAGCGATGCAGCAAACCACTGTCACAGGGTCGACAGGCATTTGTTATCTTCATTGCTCTCTCAGTACTGTAATATCGAAAGATTCACCCATAGCAAAGAAATACATATCTGTCTCCCCTTCTATTTTAAGGAATAAAAAATCGGAACGTTTGAAATGATTGAACATTTTTGGAGAATTGATCTTCCCGCTGGTTTCGGTTATTTCACTGAAAGAATAATCGCATGCTAGGAGAATAAAGTGGAATATATTTTTTAGAGTATGAAAAAATGAAATGCGTGCTTTGCGTGGATCTACAAACTTTTCGTGTTTTTGTAGCGACGATAACAAAGGAAAATGATTTCGATTTGGTCGCGTAATTTTCACAGAATATTCGTTCGTCTTTAATCATATTTATAAAGGTCGAATAAATTTGAATCTATAAGAATAACGCACGAGGGTCGTATCAGCGGCTTGTGTACATTTCTTGCGGCATTTATACACAACTGCCCGTATTCCACGAAACTTACGATATAATTAATAAATTTCCGAAAAGCGAACAATCAGTTGGAATATATTCTCCTATGTATATCTATGTTGAGTATCGCATTTCTTAACATTTTTAATTGCACATTTGATTTTCCCACAACTATTTTATTTTGGCTATTGTTATCAATTTGTTTGACAATTACTTTACGAAAATCGTGAAATTTAAGTGAATGAACATAGGTACTCGACGTACTTTCCATATCCGAACATTCGATCTCGTTCAAAATATGAATAGAACTGTAAACTGATTTTCTGTCTATTGATCCTTCTATTGATCTTCAACAGAACCGTTGAATGCCACGTTTGTATACATATTTATAGGAAGGATTTCTTCTATAATTTCGATATGATCGTTATTGCGGCCTTTAGTGTCTAGGTAGCAGCCGTAGTGATAACAAGGATTCGAGAATTTTAATACAACCCTATAGAAACATCGTTGAAACAGTTTAAATCAAGATATTAATTTATATTTTATATCTTACCTATGTTGTAAAGAATTCATCGTAAGTATATTAAAATATTGTAAGATATTAATTTTTATCACGGTACTATACTAATTTTCCCTTAAGAAGAAAGGTATAGAGGGCAACGAGTATTTCACTTTTATTTTACTAAGTTACGTAGACATTTATCTCATTCAAATGAATCCTATAAAAACTTTTTACATAAAATTTCTGTAGCAATACATTTGCCACTAGTTGTAATGTTACATTAGTTGTAAATTATTTTGCTTATTCATTAATCATTGATCGCTATTTATGATTGATTACTTTCGATGCCGAATTGAATTGTACCCAAATATGTAAAAAATACAAAAACGAAAATAAGGGCACAATAATTTATTCTACATAAAATATATTAACTCCAGACTGACCTTAATCCAAAATTACATAATCGTGGCACATTTCTAAATTCCCTATTAACCCTTTGAGTGCTATGGACGAATACATATACGCGTCCAGAGAAAGCTATCTGTGTGGACTAAGGCTAAATAATTAATATACGAAAATAAATTTCTTGTATTATTTAATTTGGCGTAGAAGGAATTGAAATTATAACTTAATTGCCCCCTGCTTATTCGATCACCATAGTTCACATTAGCAAAAAAAGTATTCCGTTACCAACGATAATTGAGGATAACGATATTAACGTAGTTGTAAATAACAGCAAAAATACCTATTAGTTTAATTACGATTTTATATTAGCGAAATAGACAAACGTGTTCTATTTATACTACAAAGAATTTCAATACTACTGACTCAGTTCCCTTTACTCGAAAACGCGAACTAATCAACCGATATCCTTACAGATAATGTATCGCAGTCTTTTCATGTTCCTCGTTCTGAACGTCGTTTATTCGAACATCGATGCCACCGGTAAGTTCGATAGTTCATACTTCAATTGGATCTGATAAAAATTCAACCTGGTTATATTGTCATTTTCCTTTTCTTTCTTCCCAATTCAAAGTTATACGCTGCGACCCACCAGAATGGTTCTCGTGTAGCAACCAAAAAAAATGTATTTCATCCACCTTTCGATGCGACGGTGAGAATGATTGCGGTGATAATTCCGATGAGCTGGATTGCTTTGGATACAAAGTACTGTTCAAATTTATATTTATCGTTAATAAAATATTCATAATAATATGTTTCTTACTAATAATTAAATTCTATGGACTTTCTGAACCATTTATCTAAATATTATGGTACTAATTAGTACAGTTTGTGTGTACCGAATTAAATAATGAAATAATTAAAGGATCTTGAACTGTGCACGATGTCGAAAATTTCAAATATCTTAAAGTGTTTACTATGTCCCATGAGTTGAATAAAATATTATCCCTCTTAATAACGATTACCCAATTTAGATTCATTGCAATTACAAATTTCAATATGATCTTCGAAGATTGAATAACAATGCATACTTAATCTGATATTAACATCGAAATTATTTTCTTCAGCATCTGCTCAACACTTTTCAATGCGCTACAGACGAGTACCAATGTGCCGACAATACTTGCATACCCATTGAAAAGTTTTGCGACGCCAAATCCGATTGTTCCGACGGAAGTGATGAACGCGATGGCTGCGTGAAAGATGTAAAATCGTACTTAAATATTAATCCCTATATAAGCGGCAGGATAATTCCTCTACCTTTTTCTTTAATAAAATCATCCTCAATGAATTTAGAGGATGATAAGAAACAGTATGCGAATTATAATGAAGTATCACTAGAGTAATGCATATTCTTTTTATTAGCCAAGAAAACAAATTATTAACTATTCCATGATTGTCCAGACAATTGTCGTACATTTACTTGATTTTATTATATAATTAATATAACACGTCGGACGTGAGATCAAAACCGACAAGTACGTGTCAGATTTCCACTGTGATATTACAATATTGTACTTATTCAGTCGCATACTAAATTCCGAATACATTTGAGAATCACCCCCTTACGTTCATTTCGAGATTTAATGCTAAAATTATGCTGACGCTGACGTATATCATCTGCGATAGTTAAAGTGTGACACTTTTCGCTGCAACGACGGTCATTGCGTAAGAAACGAATGGGTTTGCGACGGTGTTCCTGATTGTCCTGATAAAAGCGACGAAGAAGAATGCGGTACATATGATAATTATATTTAAGATTATTAGTAACTTTGCTGCTGTTACAGGATATTACATTACTTTGGCAAGTTACAAGCTTGTTATTGTACAATTTCATAATTTACAGCAGATAAAACATTATCCATCGAACAATGCAACAACGAGCACGATCGATATCTATGTAAAAATCAAAGATGCATCTTTTTGAATGCAACCTGCAATGAAAAGAATGATTGCGGCGACAATTCGGATGAAAATGTTGTTGCATGTAAGAAGGGTATGTATCTAGCAAAGATGAACATTAACGGGACATCATTATTTTGATAAATGAAAATGATAAATTGGTGAACGTCATTTTTTTTTATCAATTCGCATGGATAACGGTAACTATATTTTGATGATTTCAAATTGTAGCCGATTCAGTGTGCGAACAGACGGCAAAATGCGATCACAATTGCAGGAAAACACCCGAAGGTGCTCAATGTTCCTGTCGTTCGGGTTACAAGTTGACGAACAATCGGACATGCGAGGGTAAAATTTGAAAACGAATAAATTTCATTTAATAGATTGAATATTTAATAAATTATATATAAGAGTGCTCAAATATAAAATAATCATTAATTTCTAATACTTAATTATAACTTAGCAAAGTTAAAGTTGCCATTGGGAAAATGTTATTTTATATGAATTATTTTATAGATATAAATGAATGTGAAGAATATGGAACATGCGATCAACGATGTGTAAATACTCCTGGTTCTTACATCTGTTCGTGCCATAATGGTTACATCCTGAATGAAGAAAAAAATATATGCAAAGCCGACGGTAATTAAATCTTTATATTACTGCGTGCAGCCATAATTTGCAAATTCAGCTGTTACGTATGACAGATTTGTCATATTATGAAAAGACTTGTTTCAAATGCATCGAATATCAATTTTTGTTTTCTATATACACAAACGAAAATTATCTTACAATATCAAGAATTCTATCAATAGCATTCAACAAAAGTCTCAATCATTTAAAAATTTTCACAACTTTTAAACGTTCATTTTTAATCAGTTTCACCTGAATGCTATAAGAAAAAGATACATATCTACCATTCGGCCTTAACATTGGTAAACCATGTCGAACCGCCTTTCGTATCATTTCAAACACCTAAGACTGCATTTGAAAGCCTTCTACAGAATGGGAATGGCTAAATTATTCAATACGGGCAGAACTATCTATTTCTAATCAAATTGCCATTTACGATCAATTTGCAGGTGGTGAAGCGGAATTGGTGTTTTCAATTAAATCAGAAATCCACGGCTATTACCTGAATTCTCAAGTATACTTTCCTGTAACTCGAAACTTGCAACACGCGGTAGCTGTTTCCTTGGACGCGAATAATGTGTATTGGTCCGACATCGAGAACGGGGATGAAGCAATAATTAAAAGTTTGGAGGACGGTTCGCAGCGCGAAGTTATTGTTACAACTGGTAAATAGAAATCCGCTGTGTTTTTTTTCGTACACTATATTGCAAATTTATCCTGTTGAATGTACATATTTAACATTTAACAGGTAGGGTAGACCGAGGCGAATCGGATCAAAATAAGAATTTAGTTAAAATTTGTTATGTTACTATGGAAAAAATCGTTTAGGTCGTACATACACTCCTCACGCCCCGTCTATGCACCTCTTTCGATTCTGTTTTGATTGTTTTACAATACCGTTTAGTGTTGACACGCATTTCAAGTTTGCCTTACGCGGACGAACGTAATAATTTTGGCGCAGATCTAAAATACATAGCTTACAATTTCTTATTTAAAAATAAAAGGTAAACTTTAACATCCAAATGTGTTTAATATTATTAGTTTGTATAGTGTCCAGAAATAATATTTGATACAATTTTCACTATTATATCGTAATTTGTTTACGTATTTCATTCACTTTAAAATTATTATTATATGGGGTGAATCGGATCGCTTCATTTGGGACGAATCGGATCACTCTTTTATTTATTTATTTAATTAGTTGTATGACTTTAAATGCGTTAATAACTTATACATGTAGGTAAAGATGGTTCGCACATACATAAAAGAGAGTGGCATTGCATTTATTGTAACGAGAAAATCATCCACCTGCGGAGGATTGGATACAGTGCACTATCTGTGAAAAGTGGTGGCACGAAAAGTGTGCAAATATAAGTGGTGTTTAAGGACAATATACTTGCCACCCACGTACTACGTAGGGTCTTTGACATTATTATTATCAAGTTATACTTTATAAAGTTATAACCAAAGATTATTTTACGACAATTTGTTTGTTTCCTTAGAGATATTCGGAATATCCGATTCGCCCCAGACTCGGGGCGAATCGGATATTTTCCACTTTTTCGTTTTTTGTCCATAAAAAGAGGAATTTTTTAATTTGTTAATATTTTTTATTATGAATATTCATGTTAAATGGGTACTTGTTACGAATTTATAATCAAGTATTGGGTTTTTATATTGTAACTATGTTTCTTTTACCATCAAATAAAAAGTGATCCGATTCGCCTCGGTCTACCCTATGCATATGAACAAAAAATATTCGACATTTTTGTAATCTGTCGCGTTTGCATCTTCTATGAAGATGACACGATTCTTCATCTTCAGTTATTATATACAGTATATAAGTTTTTACTTATTTTACAGGTTTAAGCAGCCCCGATGACATAGCAGTGGATTGGATAACAGGCAACATATACTTTGCAGACAGCGGTTATATGCATATTGGAGTTTGCAGCAACGACGGTTCTTATTGCAGCATTATAATTAAAGAGCGAAACGATAAACCAAGAGGTCTTGCTCTGTTACCATCCGCAGGGTAAGTATTTTAAACGCGGCAAATATATCGAATTTGCATTTGATTTTGTGCCAATTTATAAACCGTTTCAAATAAAAGTATCCCCATAGACATATGGAATAAAAGGATTATGTTTATAGCGTAATGTACTGGACCGAATGGGGTAAAAATTCGTGCATATTAAAGGCTGGAATGGACGGTAGAAATAGCAGCGTGTTGATCGATCAGGACTTAGAATGGCCAAACAGTTTATCTATCGATTATGCGAGCAATAGATTGTACTGGATAGATAGTAAATTAAGATTAATCGAATCGATACGACTAGATGGTACAGACCGCAGGGTATGTTTCATTTTCCTATAACAATTATTATTAGTGAAAAGGTTATAAAGTGGTAATGCATTTAACTATTTGTTTCTATACTTTTAGACTATTTTGAAAGGTATTGCAAAGAAACCATTTTCATTGGCCGTATTCGAAAATAAATTGTACTGGAGCGATTGGCTATCCAATACCATACAATCCTGCGATAAATTCACCGGAAAAGATTGGGAAATCTTAGTGAATACGAATAGCACCATTTATGGCATGCACATATATCACTCCGTTTTGAAACCGAAGGTAGCGTCTATCCGTTCCCTTATTTCGTTTACATAATTTTCCCGCCGGATAAAAATTAAAATAAAATGTATATTTCGTGATAACAGATACCGAATCCGTGCAATTCGAGACCTTGTTCAGAATTGTGTCTACTGAACTCAGAGAATAGCTATACTTGTGCTTGTACCGTGGATAAAGAATTGAATTCTGATAAGCACACCTGTCGGGGTAAATATAATTATTATTATACAATTGAATCAATTGTTTCAATTTGCAATTCAATCTGTAAATTATTCGTACGTTTCTCAAGATTATATTCTTTATATGAAATTAATATATTTTAATAACATTTAAATCATTTTCAGCTGTGAAGAAGAAGATGCATCTAGTTGTAGCAGCCGGAAACACGTTCATAGATTATTACCACGAACTACTGGGAAAACCAAAAATGACATCGAACGTCACGCTGAAACACGTCACTGATGTTGCTTATAATCCTCTTACTGGTATGGTTTTTATAATCGATTATTGACCAACTTCCTATATAACACATCTGGCAAAGAAAATATTTATTTCTCCAAAGTGCTATTACTTCGTTTCAGATCATATCCAAACTCCTACGATATCCTGTATTTATTTTTTATTTTTCTTCATTTGCGCGCCATGGTCCATTCAATATTCCACTGATTTATTGATCTCAACCTCTCCAACCCCGAAAACAAAAATGATAATAATAATAATTTCCATATCTTGAAACAAAAATCGGTACAGGTGGACTACTGGCCAGCGATCAATTGACAGATAACATTTTACATTTTAATGTGCACACCGGTGAGATGAAGGCCATAATGTCTATCGCGAATAAAATACTGGGGGGAATGGATTTCGATTACATCGGGAACAATCTGTATTTGACGGATGTAAAGGAAAGGACCATCGAAGTTTATAACTTGAACAACAACGAGAAAACGATCTTCTACTTCCAGGAAGAGCCTTACGATATCGCACTCATACCGGAAGAAGGGTAATCATTTTTATAAACGAATACCACTGAAATTTTCGACAATTTTCATCTACGTTTATACGTTTGTTCATATTTAAAAGGGCCTGTATAACAGGAAATCGTAAATTTAATTTATATTCCTTTATGAAACATTCGTATATGATGGAACATTTTCTACAAGATTTTTATTTTGTTTATAACGTTGCAGAATAATGATAGTCGTGTTTGGCGAAGAGGAGAAATATCGCATAGACATGATGAAAATGAACGGCATCGGTTCGAGAATCACAATCGAAGGGAAGAGAACCACGCTATTTGGACCAAAGGTGTCTCTATATTACGATAGAGAGCAAAAACGATTGTTCTGGAGCGATCAAGGTACCGGCCGTATCGGTAGCACAACTATTCCAGGTGGGTACTTTTATCGCCGTAAAATACATTCGGTTGCAAAAGGTAGACGATCGATAAATCCGAAGTAAACGATTACTTTACCACAGAGGTGAACTTGCTTTGTTCTCATAAATTGTTGTCCTTGCCTGGTCACTTTAGAAACTTATTTATTTTCTCGTACGTGTAGTTGCCCAGGTTTACGTGTTTTTAATATTTTGGTAACAATACAAAAAGTACTTAAGCGTATTGACAAGTAATATTCATTTTTTGAATGATAGGTCTTTCGTTCATGTGGCTGACCGTTTTATCCATACGATTTAAAGGGACGAATATTAAGAATGGTTTGATTTTGTGTTCCTTTAGGTTCTGAAACGTATATTTTCCGTACTGGATTATCGGAACCCGTTAGTCTTGCCATTCTTGGCGACTACGTGTTTTGGACTCAATACAAATCAGATAAGTTATACTGGACCAGCAAAAGTGGCATACAGCAATATCAGAAGAGAATTACATTACGTAAGTCATGTGTTTGGAACTTCTAATCATTACACGCGTATCACAATTGATCAGTGGAACGCAGGTAATTGATTAATATAATTAATCGTAATGGACAGGATTAATAAAGAATTTTCTTCTTGCTATTTCGCGGATTTACAAAGAAAGACACATTTTCATTTTACCTCTTTAACGATTAGAATTAATTATTACAATACTGTCTTTAATGCATTGCACTAAATCATAAAACATATTCGGACAATGTGAGATATACCTACATATGTTAAAAATACAGTGTCGTTTCAAAAAAGATGGAAAACCAAAAGTAGAAAAATAGACCTAGACTGTAATATTTTTAACAGCCAGCTCACAAAAAGAAGAGGATTAAGAAATCCTGTCACTGTGCATAGAATTTGATTACCTTTTATCAGTGACGTATAACAGGTACTCGGTGCGAGTACATACATGAAATAAAATGAATTGACTAATGAAATATTCCGTATATGTATAATTACTTAGGTACTCCAATTAATTAAACTGTAATTCGTATCGAATTTTCAAAGAACGATTAATTCAATTGCATGGCAATTCTCGTTTTTCAGAGGTGCCTAAAGATTTAGATGAAATGCAGTTAGTAGCTTTGCACGGAACTTATATAAAAGACCATCCATGTCACGAAAACAACGGCAACTGTTCTCACATGTGCCTGGTTTCTAACGCTCAATCACGCGTAAGCATAAAATATTTTCATTAATACATTTTTCCGAATTGGATCGTCTTACAAGCTCCATGCAAATTTTCAGATTTGTGCGTGTCCGCCTGACATGATGCTGGCTGTAGATAATCGAACGTGCGCTCCACAAACCGCGTGCAACGCAGGTGAAATAAGATGTGCTGGGCACAATGTATGCATTAAATTATATCAAAGGTATGCCACTACGATTCTACTGAACAAGTTATTTTTTAAGTTATTTTAACAATTTTCAAACTTATGCCGCATTTTAAATCGAAAGACACGATTTAATCGAATTTGCTTGTTATCTTTCAACATTCTCTTCATTCATCCTGTGTGTTCCTTGAACTTGCAATTTTTGTTTATCCGGAAACATTTAAATGTGTATAATAATAATTATTATTACTATAAAGAATACTGGGATGAAGAATGTGTAAAGAATTATAACGCCAATTGAAGGAATGGAATATATAATACAATGCGATCGGTTGCTACTTTTAGATACATTTAAAATGCACCGTAGATAAAAAATACACGCGATGTCGTTACAAATAAAGGTTTAAATGTGTGCGCCGTTTATGTAATGAATCGCGCCAGTACCTAGGTACTAACATTAGCCATTTTAAACACTTCACATAAAGTATAACGTACTATCTAGTTTCTAACTGGAGGAACCCAATAATACTCTGAATTTTCAATCAGCAAACCAATGCTGAAAATGAATGTTTCAACAGAAATGATATATTTATCGTTGTTTTTATCTTAATATATGCTTGCAAAGTTTTACGAATTATCTTTTGATCATTTAACACAAAGTAAAATCGAATATATGTACACGTGTCATTGAAATTCTTTGCTTTGTAACAAACACAGGTGCGATGGTGTACAAGATTGTCCGAACGGAGAAGATGAATCCAGCGTTTGCAAGGAATTGCAATTGTCAAAATGCGAGAGCCAGGACCAATTTCAATGTAAAAACGGCGAGTGCATAAGCAAAACGAAACATTGCAATTCACACTACGATTGTGCTGATCGATCCGATGAGGAGGACTGCAATAAAAAGGAATGCGATTCCAGTAAATCAAACCATTTACTAAATATTATTTACAACGTGCTCATTGTCTACAATAACACAAAGCAAACTGTTTGACCATTTACCGTACAAGTTATAAGCGATAATTATATACTGTGTATATAAAGCGAGCGACAATGTGAGCTCAATCGAGGAATTATTTAATGAAACTATTTCATAGTTCGTATATATACATATACATATATTTGAATCAATAAATTGATATTATTTAAAAACATCGTGTTGTTGTATGCTTGAACATTCGAACACGTGGATTCAATTGAACGTATCTTAAGTCTAAACAATATTCGCTTGAAATAAAATATATACATTAGCAGTACAACGCATCGTTGCGTTGACGAGGCGAAAAAGCAAACATTAAATGAAAACGATCGTAATATTTCTCCTTTTGTCTATCATACTTTTTGCTTTTCTTTTAAGTTCTCGTTCGCCAAGTTCGTTTCTCATCCAAACGCCGAGAGAAATTCACCATCGTTTCTCGATTAACTTTATTAAGGCTGCACACGTTTATTATGGTCTCCGGTCGATTTTTACGCCCAATTTATTCGTCGCGATAAGAAACGTCAAACTCGCGGGTAACGGAACCGAATAATGCTATTGCCGTGAAACATCAACATCGTTAAACGATGTTCGATACAGCGTGCCGGCCGAATAAAGGCAACCGCGTTACACAAGCAACTAGCAATCATTCACGGTGACTCTAATATCTTTCAGATGAGTTTCAATGTCACGAGGGGGCATGCATACCAAAGCATTTCGAGTGCAATGGGGAACATGACTGCTCCGATTCTTCCGATGAAATCAACTGCGGCAAACACTCGTGCGATAATGATAGTTTCACGTGCGAAATTGGCACGTGCATCCCTAAAACGTGGAAATGCGACGGCGAGGTGAGTTCAGTTAAAATAATGCCTGGTTTATTTATCTCTAAATATGAAGAACTGAAGTAATTGAAACGACCACATAGCAGACTCTGTTTTCCATTTGCCTAACTATACAATACAATATACATCTGTACTTTAGTATGTGTTCAAAATGATTGCCTCTTACTTCAATGCTCTTAACAATTCTTTGTTCAAATGATTCTCTAAATTTGCTCAACATTTCAACATTTATCTCAGCACAAGCTTCGCGTATTCTGACTTTCATGTTTTCACGCGTCGTAGGCTTAATGGACATTACGCAGTTTTTAATGTGACCCCTGAGCAGTCCTGAGTAATACTGATATTGAACACATGTTATTGTTTTGGTGTGAAAATACGAAGGCACGAACTAAGGTCAGGCACAAATAACACGATCACACCTTTTCTGCATTTCCCTACAAGTTTAACCTTGAATGACCTTGAGTCATAGGTCATTGAACTCATCTTAAAACGCACTATTTGATGGTGGATAAAAAAACATATCATTCCATTTAAAAAAAGAAAGTTGACATTCAACTCCCCTTGGAGTGTCCACCGGGAAAAATAAAGGTCCCACCACATGATGCCCCCCTCGGTACTGAACAACTTTTATCTGAAACATTTTTGCGTATAATCAATATTTCTGGAGATGTTCGTCTGTAACGCTTTATAATTTCCACCCTGTATACATATTATTCAGGTTATACAGGATGGTCCACGCAACATGCACACCTCCAGAACTTCCAAAGTATGTGTTGTACGAAAAAGTCTTGTATACAAAAGTTGCATGGTTTGAAAGGGTACATTATGTAGTGTACTTATTTGTTGTATAGGTAGAAGCGTTTCGGAGATTTGAAGGTCAACTTTGTTTTTTTAAATGGGATAGTATATTTTTTCTACCAAAATATGGAAGAATGTCGAATTCTGAGTGAAAAACTATTGACCTTCACTTGCCCTAAACCTAATAACTAACGAGTAATTTCACATTATTTCTTGAAAATTGTCGTCTGGTAATATCAAGTTAGAGATTCACCCTTATCACAGATTTCCGCAGGACAGCGACATGTTTAAGTGACGATGTTTATTAACACGAAAACATCTATCATGATCTGCAATCTCCTATCATGTTCGTAATTCAGTATCGAAGTTACCTTCGGGGTTTGCGCGTAATTATCAGGAAGATAAAAGCAAAAATGAAATTTTCCAAGAGCGAAAAAGTTGATATGCTTTTAGTTTACGGTGAGTGTTGTAAAAATGCAACAAGAGCTAAAGTTATGTATACCAAAATGTATCCTGAACGAAATCAGCCAACTCGATGGATATTTGTGAGAATCTCTGAACTACTTCGACGAATCGGAAGTTTTAATATTATTAAATGTAACGTAACGAAAACTGATAATTACGCACAAACGCCGAGCATAACTTCAATTCTGAATTACAAAGATAATGATAGATGTTTTCGTGTTAATAAACATCGTCACTTAAACATCTCGCTGTCCTGCGGAAATCTGTGATAAGGTTGAATCTCTAACTGGATATTACGCACAAAATAAATTTACACCATGTAACTTTTGTACACAAAACTTTATCATTCACTTTAATATTAAATTTATTTATTTCTTTAAAAATAAAAATAAATATTTTTGGTTAAAAACGCAATTAATGCATATAATATTTTTTTTCATAATTATATGAAATTAGTATAATTTTATATGCATACTTTGGAAGTTATGGAGGTGTGCAAGTTGCGTGGACCACCCTGTATACATATGAACCGACCCTGAGTTGCAATCTCCTCGAATTTTGTTAAGATTGAGCTTCTTCAATGACGTGTTTATGTATTTCGACTGGAGAGAATTGTATAATGTAGTTAAAATATTAGCAACAATATGTGCATAAGGCTAATACAGAGCAATGTTCTTATTTAACAAAAAATCCCAAAGACGCCTTAAAATAATGACGCTAAAAACACTTATACCCCATTAACTCTCTACATAAAAATTAGAAGAATGTTACAAATCTTTGATTTTCCCCCTTGAAATAGTTATTACAAAATTGAATTTGAATTAAGTACGAACGAAGCTAATCTTACGTGTAAATCAAGGTCGACTGCAAAGATCTTTCGGACGAGGGCGAAATGTGTCAAAGAAGGGGATGCCCATCCGAAATGTTCACTTGTTCCAATGGTCGTTGCATTGATTTATTACTGAAGTGCAATGGGATCAATGAGTGCGAAGATAACAGCGATGAACAGTATTGTACAGAAAGCAGTAAGAATAATTATGTTAATTGCACTGACAATGAATATAAATGTTTCAATACTGAGATCTGTTTACCGAAACGAGTAAGGTCAGTAATATATAATTATATCCAACTATTTTCTTATGTGAACCGTCCACAGGTCAAAGCGACTAACTTTTGTCTTTAAATTTTTTCAATTACCTATCCAAAGCACTTGGCACTCAATTTAAAATTTTCTTTAATAATTACCCGCTGAACTTTGTATAGCAGTCGATTAATAAACAATTTGCATCAGAAGCGGATGCGATTAGCTTAATGCGCTAAATGAAATTCATCTGTAATAATCAATTCTACAATATATATTTTATAAAGAATTTTAGAAAACATGTAGAAATGTACCTATACAAATCTATCAATTTTCCCCACTTTTTGTTTTGTGGAGTTAATCACTTTGACATATTGTACATGGTTTGACCTGTTTTGTTTTATTAGACGTACAAATTTCGTGAGAACCTCAGTACACTTTCTTGTTAATTTCGCAGGTGTAACGGCATTCAGGATTGTCCAAAGAATGACGACGAACGTAATTGCGTTCGATGTCGGAAGGAGGAATACGTTTGCGATAATCAGAAGTGCATCGATAAAAGCTGGGTATGCGATATGGACAATGATTGCGGTGATGGTTCGGACGAAAGAGATTGTGACGGCAGTATTTCGGCGCCGAATAGCATCAACGCAAATTCTAATTGCAAAGAATTCAAGTGCTCGAATGGACAGTGCCTCCCCTTTGACAAGGTGTGCGACGGAAGTACCGATTGCTTGGATCAGAGTGACGAACATGGAGAATGTGGTAATGTGACATTGTAAAATAAATACCGATAAGTTCTGGTACTATAATCTATTAATATTAATTTGTAATAATTAGGATTAATAGTTATAATTCTATATTAAATAAAATAAAAATCATCTGTAACTCTTAACACCTAAAAGTTGTTCCAGTATTGCATAAATAGAACGACAATATATCTCGAGCCTACATTTTTCTCTGTATTCGAATAATTTTAAAGCATTGAAAGGGAGTAATTACTGTATTCAAGTGTATTTGAAATATTTGTACAGCACCCTCGTGTACCCAGAATAATCCTTGCACAAACATCTGCCACAAGACACCAAAAGGTCCAGTTTGTGACTGTACAAGTGGATATAGGTTGAGCAGAGACATGAAGTCCTGCGAAGACATTAATGAATGCGAACATAATGCCTGTTCACAACTTTGTTACAACACTAATGGATCCTTCACCTGTTCGTGCAACGAGGGATACGTTATTCGAAATGATAAAACTTCTTGCAAAGTGGCTGGTAGGAAATCGTTGCGTTAGTTCCACCATAGGTATTTAATTACACACTTAATCGATTGGAATTTTATCGCGGCGAACTGTTATCGTAGGGCCACAAATGGAAATAATCGCAGTTATTGGCACGGATATTAGGAAGTTATCGCAAAACTTAAATTCGATTGAAGTTATCCATGAGGAATTAAATAACGAAATAAGTGGGATCGACGTTAACACGAGAGAAGGAAGCATTTACTGGAGCAATGGTAAAATTCGATATATGTAATTAGAATGTTGTTCAATTTGGTACCGATAAATTATTTTTAACCGATTCACAATTCTTGGATACATGGAAAAACAAAACTGCTGTAAACTGAAAGAGGGATAAAAGAATAAAATTGTGCTATCTTTTGAAAAAAAAACAACCTTTATTTTCTCAAAATATAATTACTCGGTTGAAATTAATATTTTTTCAAAGTGAACGCGTTATTGTTATTGTCTCCAGATATTCTTGGTATGATAAGTAAATTAGACCTGAAAAGGAAGGAACGAAGAACTGTTACCGGCCTTGGCAGACCGGAAGCTCTTGCCATCGATTGGATTACGAGCAATGTATATTTTAATGATAACGACCATTTCAGCGCTATTAAGGTACTGAATATTCATTGTTCACCCTGAAATATTAATATTACACGTCTGTTAAAACTTTTTTCTCAATAATTTCTAGGTGTGCAATTTAGAAGAACAAAAGTGTGCTAAAGTGGTTTCAATTGGAACAAGATATCGGGCGATGTCCATCGCCGTCGATCCGAGAAATGGGTATGTTAAAATTTAATTAAAGTAAATATAAATGTTATACACGATTGTACTAAAAAAAAAAGATATTAAAATGATTAATTAACATAGAAACTGTAATAGCATAATATTATAGAGATCTCTAAAACTTCGAAGTTTTTAATTATAGAATTTAAATATTTCTTATTTAAAAATGTTCACTATCCATAAAGATACTCGTTTATCAGCAAAGTCGAAAATTAGTCGGGTTTTTAATATTATTAAGTGTTGAATATCGAAATAATTTTGTGTTTTTTTTTTGCCCAAAGATGGTTATTTTGGAGCCAAACTTTCTGGGTGTTTTATGATAGACCAACAACAGAAATATATCGGTCCAGCATGACGGGTACCAACGAGACAGTAATTGTACACGGAAATATTGGTGTTGCTTTCGCTATGACAATCGATTACATGAGGTCCAGATTATACTGGGCAGATACAGTTTTCAAAACCATTGAATCTTCAGATTTTGACGGCTCTAATCGCACGTTATTTTTAGAAACAGATGTGAGTAACCGCGTCTGATTTATACAATAAATATATAAATTCGAAATTTTCCTCCACCATTCTCACGTGCGCTACTTTAGGTTCATCAAGCTCTGAGTATTAGTATACATGAAGATTCTTTATTCTGGTTAGTGGGTGCCACCGGGAATATAAAAAAATGCAAATTATACGGCGACAAATCATGTACAACGATTCCCGTTGGTAAATCGAATATCGACAAGTATTTTAGCATTCTACACACCACCAGGCAACCCATTGGTGGGTTGACAAACATTATTTACTATGATTGTAGATTAAAATTGTAGATTTATGTAATTGTCGGAATGAAATTAATAAACATTTCTTGTATCCCATTAAACAGTAAAGAACGCTTGCGAGAATCATAAATGCAATTTTATGTGCGTTTCCCAAAATAATGCACCTGCTTGTATTTGTCACAATGGATATCCGAAAGATCACAAGAATATTTGCACGCCGGATACGAATACAAAGATCACATTTGCTTCAAGTACAGTTAGTCGAAAGAATGAGAATATTCAGCAACAAAGTGGAACGTTAGCTGGTATAATAATTACAATACTGGTGTGTATCGTAATTGCGACTGCTTACTTTTATTACCAGAAAATGAAACCAAACTTCTCGAAAAAGAATAGCTTTAGGTAAGTTAACGAAATATTTCATGTTAGGTGTATATAATTAATATTTTCTTTGCTCGTGTCTATGGATGAAGTGTTAATTAATTTTCTTGTACTTTCAGTATTCAGTTTCAGAATCCATCGTACGATCAACATGAGTTCGGAGACACTATCAATTTCATTTCCGGTTTACCACCTGGAGAACATGAATACGTAAACCCAGTGACAGAGTTAGAAAAGGTAAAATCCTCACGGCCGGTTACTGTTGCGAAAATTACATTATTTTCAGCTACAAGTAATAACTTATATTTTTTGTACAGAATCAAAGTGAAAGTCTAACGAGTGAAAAAGATGGAAAAGAAAAGCAGCAGATAAAAATACTTATCAACGTCGATGGATCGGACGATGAGTCCGAAGGTTCCATGTATAAGCAGAATATTCGACTGATACAGTAAATATATCGCTAGTAATTTGGTTTCCAAATTAAAATAGAATCTGCATTTAGCTGTGCATTACTTGCATAGTTTATAAATATTTTATAATATTTAGCACAATTACACTACTAATAACTACGTATATATTTACACGTAATTAATACAAATAAAATGAAAACTAATTTACAGTATTTTTTTAATTTTCCAAGCACCTTACTTGTTCTATCTTGCCCCTTCTTTAATGTAGAATAGAATTTATTTATCAAAGAGATTATAGTTCAAAGATAAAATTTATTAACGTCATGTCACATAAAAATATAATTTCCTGGTGATTTGAAATTACATTAACTATATCGAATAAATATTGCTTGCGTTAACTAATAAGATAAGGACTATCAATAGCACCAATACCTGCTGCAATACCACCTTCATTCTCATTTGATGGTTTTGTTCTCAAAATATGTCCTACCTCTTCGTTATACACAATATTTTTTTCGTCCCTGTAAAAGAACAAATTCATGGTCATTCAATCTAATTCACGAATACTGATTGAATAAAGTTGTCTTACTACTTACCCTATAATGACTCCGTAAATACCAAGCTCTGATACAACATCAGAGAAGTGTAAATGATTATCTTCAAATGGCTCGTTATGAGCACGCACAACATAATTTGTTTGCACAGGTGGATAGAAACGATCCATTAGTATCCATGCCGTTCTTTCTTCTGACCCTCTCATAGATATCAAATTCGTCTTAATATCTTCATTATAAACATTGTTTCCGCCTCCTTCTCTTTGTGGTTTAAGTACATATTTTTTTGGTTCTGATATAGCTTTATCAATTACTGTTTCTGCTTCATCATTCTATTTACATGCAGAAGTAAAGTATTTTCAAAACATATCACACCACCGTAATAGCATATTTGTCGATTTTTTTTATATATCATTAGATACGTACAAATTCTAACGAATAAAGCCCGGCAAATACTTCTTGTATTTGTTTTATCGTATTATCATCTTTTACGAATGCACTGAGCACATCAGGATACGCTAATGATTGCTGTACCTAGAAAATATTATGCATTTCGTATACATAATTATTATATGATTAGCATTGGACCATCCTTTTTAAAACATACCTTTTTAGTGCCAGCTAGATGATAATGAATGGATGGACATTTTATAGCTCGGGAACGTTCAATTAGTAATCTAACATCCCATTCTCGTTCTGTAGAATAAGCCTCGACTTCATAGCCAGAACGGAAGTAGACTACAGCAACTTCTAAATCACCACTAAAACATTTTAAGCAATTATGCAAGGAATTCTTCCTCTGCAAATATAGATAATAAATTTAAACGAATTAAAGAAATCGCTAATTGTATGTTTATGTTCGATATACACTATGTGTGATCAAGACATTTTATACAATACAAAAAAGAACATGGCAAATACATATATCTATATTCAATAAATATCTTTTAGGTGATTACATACACTAATAATTCGTTCTTTGGTCCCAGTTTTGCTACAGATACTAAATCCTTTAAACTTCTTCTAATTACCTTGATATCAGGATTGATTTCATAAATTTCAAATTCGTGGAATCGTTGATCACATATGTTGTGAGTAATATTTTCAACGACAAATAATATTAAAGCCCTGTAACAAAATTGCATAATAATTATGAATTACATTTTAGTATTTCTACTTCACCGTTCTAATTACATACTTTTCATTATTATACAATTTCCATGCATGTACTAAGCCTTTGCACAGACCATTGTTAGGATTATTTTCTGGAATCTAAATATCATTAAGGATGTAATATTTAACTACATGCAATTACCCAGGAGCAGTAGATACCTACATTTTTTATTTTATCGGCATGCCCCAATTCCGACAGAATATATCTAAAAATTTAATTACATCATATTCAATTGGGTGAACATTTCTCCAGAGATAAAGTTTTATTTTATCGGAAACTAACTTGTGATACTTTGAAGTAACAGTAACTATTCCTCCGAAACTACTTGCAATCGTATTTAACTCGACTTGTTTAATCTGGCTCTCGTGTAACATATAATCCGATCGAAGCAAGCCCAGGCTTAAGCTCTAAAACAGGAATATACATAAAGAACATATCGTTTTTTTTATTAACACGTTGGCATTGGGGCATCTGGTGTTGCGCAAAAGAGAAAGTTGAAAATGTATACGATAGTTTTGACTCGTGAAAAATCTGTAATGGCATTCTGAAAAGAAATTAGACTATACGTAGAGTTTTATAAATTAATTTTCAGGCGGATATGAGAAAATCTCAATGATGTTGTATTTCTATGTCATGCGGACTTAAATCAAAAAACCTGAACAACTCGTATGTGAGTCATCCAATGCCAATCAATGTATTAATTAGAACCAATCTACATCAATTAAGGAAACTAATGGTTTACTTGACTAAATCCTTCCTTATAGACAGTTTCGTATATGTTAAACAATCTCGCTGTGAATGGATCTGCTTCAATTGTGCTGAAATGAATAAAATGATTATTTACGACAAACATTACTGAGGATCTTACTTGTTTGTATTTTCCTTTTGTATACCTTTTCAAACTGTTCGTAAGAAAATTGTGATTGTGCGCTACCTTATGCGTCAGTTCGTTTAATAATACTTGAATACGTTTCGCTTTCTCAAAACTTATTTTAGGAAAACTGGACGGTAATAAAGTAAATGGTAAAACTTGTACTTGACTTTTGTTGAAAGATGATTTTGATCTCATACTGATCCCTAAAAATAGGAAAAGACGAACACTTTCAAACTATAGTATAGGCAAATTATTTTATACGTCTAACAATATATATCAATTAGTAAATAGTTGATTATTTGGAAATTTTTGAAATTTTTACCATGCATAAGAGCCCAATCCTTAGCCTTGTCGATAACTCTTTCTAATTCCTCGTTCGAAAGTTGTACATTAATACACGGTTGCAAACGTGACACTTGCATTATTATACAATTTTAATAAAATATATATGGAATTTCAAAGAAGAAGTACTTGCACCTTAACTATCGTTTACAATGATCATTTAGGTAATAAGTGACTAGCGATTTCTTTATCTTACGGATGTTCATAACTTTACGTATCAACAAAACTTGATAACTATGTACACATACAGAAATACATAGTAGTTGTGTATGTACTTTGTCGCGTTTTACAGATGGCATTTCACGTTCGCAAATAAAAACTGTTAAGTTTATTTCCTGTATGCCGAATATATTATAATAGATTTGTCAATTAATAAATCGATTAATGTAAAATAATTATATATGAACAAATTTGTTATTTACATAAGATGCCCAAAAGTGTAAGTATAACATTGTCATATTATTTAAGGGGCAAACATTAGACTATTATCGAAACCTTATGCGAAATTTATTTTAGAAAATTGTTTTTCCATTGATTATATAGAGGAAACTATTGTTTTTTCTATATTTTATCAAATTTTGAGATTTCATAAAAATAAGTTGAATTTTGCAGAAGTTTTGCAGAATGGACATTATAACTTCGTATGTAAGAATCACTTTCTTTTTTATGTAACAATTACTAATAGATCAAATATTATTGACAAAATCTAAATAACATCATATAAACTGCTATAGCAATGTATACGTAATGTATACATTACGAAAAGCTGCAAACTAAATGTATATATTATATTGGTGTAATTTCGTGGATTAGCAAATCGATATTTTAATTATTAAATATATATATACGTCTATCAATATATAGCATAAGTGTTTTCTACTTTTACATTTTATGGTTAAATCATGATGCATAATTATTTTCAACATATGCGATAACAATATTAGTCATGCCACATTTTCCTTCTATGTAATATATATATATATATATATATATAATAGATACATAACACATAAGAACACATAACGAGTAGATAATACATGGACCAAATATTCAGGAAAATATTGATTAAAAATATATCTAACTTTGCTTTGAATCTTCCCTAATTTAAATTCGTATTTTATTTAAATTTATTTAGTTTAAATAGTGGTCCAATAGTATTATACATATATAATCATATATACATATTTACACGTATATAGATATATACACAAGCTGAAAACATAAGTCTCCGAAAAAATCAATTTTCATATTTTATCTAATAAAATTGTACAGGCTTTATTTTGCAAAATATTACTTGCTTATGTATTTTAAACTATAAGTGAACACCAAAAAGTGTAATTTGAATATCGTAATGTAAAAATTTCGTGCTGTTTCAATTATCTATTTAATGTCCGCCAAGGTATTGCCAACTTCTGAAATAATAACCATCTTCAAAATTCTGTATTCTATGACCGACGCTTGCGCTGTGCCGTTCTTTCTGTGAAAGCACAGTTCTTTCACTCATAAACCTCTGCTTTATAGTATTGTGTACTTTCAAAGCAGTGTGTTAAAAGTATTTATATTTTCTGTGAAATACGTTTTTAAGCGTTACACATTAGTGTGAAACACGTAGCGTCATTATTCATAGACATTTTGCAAAAAGAAAAATAGGAATAGTTTTATTCGTATTGCTGCTTCATGTTCCATCATGAGTGACTATTCAGCGGTTGCTCCGCCTCAAAATTTTAGCCAAAGTTCCGCTTTTGCCGCAGCATTACAACGTGCGAAACAGGTAGGCAAATAAGCAAAATTAATCCACTATAGGTTAATAACTAAATCGAATTCCTGTAAGTAGGCCGCATAACACTTTACATCAGTCGAGAAAACCATACGTCGACTATGGTCGTTAATAAACAAATAGCTAAGCATTAGTATTAATAATTATTTTCGTTTAATCTGATAGACTTGTTATTTAACATTTCATTCATTTATTAATAGTAGTGAATAATAAATTTAACAACAATATGCATTGCGGCATTTCTAATTTTAATAAATAATTCGTTTACTGTATTCTGTTTGCTGCCTTTCAAATGAAATGATTTACGTGTACTTATATATGTATGATTATTTATTTTTATAAGAAGCGTATCAAGGAACTGCAATTTAATTAGCGAAACAGTATTTATTTGATAGAAGCTACACTCCCCATTAACTTTGATTGCAAAGTTAAAAGTGCGTATATAAACTATAAACTATCAATAATCGAAGCTTGCTTACTGTTTAGATAGCCGCAAAGATCAATCCAGCTGGTGCGCAAAACAATCAAGATGCTAAATTAAAGCGTCCCCTTGAAGATGGATCAGGTAATGTTATTTAAACGTTATTAATAATTGCATGAATAAAAAAATTCTTCGAAAGAAGGAAATATAGTATTAGAAACCATTTTTTCAAGTAAAATAATATAGTTTCATGAAACTAGGGTTATCGTTTTTAGAACCTGAGGCAAAGAAAATGGCATCGTTGGTATCAGATCCGTTGATTGGTCTTCGTAGTTCAGCGAGCAGTAATTCGATAGGGGAATCGAGTAATCAAACAGGAAGAGGAGGTCAAGCAGGATCTTCTTCGGGACCGCTTGGAAATGTAGGAGGTATTTGTAGTGAAGATATCAGAGTTCCAGATAACATGGTTGGTTTAAGTAAGTATATACAAAATTAATGTACATATATGCTTCTTATTTCAAGATAATTCATTATATACAACTAAATATATATTCGCACTGTTTTAGAGATTCTTAAAATTCATGTATTAGATTAAAAGGAATTCTCATATTTTGTCTCGCAATACAATATTTTAATGCCCTTCTATAATATGCCCGTTTGAATCTGTAACTAATATTGTTGATATAATAAATGAATAATATTATTGTAACATACAAGAGTAAATAATGAGAAAGGTTTTCGAATGTTCTATTATATAGTTAATAATTATATCTTTACAGTAATCGGCAGAGGCGGAGAACAAATAACAAGATTGCAGAGCGAAACAGGATGCAAAATACAAATGGCATCCGAAAGTGGCGGTCAACCTGAACGTGTTTGCACATTAACTGGCTCGCGAGAAGCTGTCAAGTAACTTGTTTTTCCCTTCTTATTTTGTTAATTTTAACTATTTTGTATGCAATGCAATTTTTTCCAATATTACAAATTTGTGGGTAGAACAAAGGATTACTTCGTGGTGTTATGTCAAGCGGCACTTGTCGATTACACACATATTGCAAAATATATATTTTTATATCTGTGCATATAGTTGTATGTCAAATAGAGTTATATGTGCATACCTATAAATATGTATATTTACATGTATGGGTGTACATGTTTCACGTATAAACACATGTACAGGAAAACAAAACCTGCTATCCTCCTTTGCAATTGAATATAGGAATTTGATTAGATTACAAATTTATTAAATAACGAATCATCCACCTTAGTTCCACTGTAAAATCTCCTAGAAATACCTGAAAGTATCAACTATTTCATTTTTCACAAAATGGTTTTATAAATTACATTGATGGTGTTGTTGTAATATATGATTATAATGCTTTATATGCACTGACTGTACTTGTTAGAAAGATGTGCCACAAGCACAAGTAGTACTGGTGAGATATAGTTTGCGTGTGTCTAGTATACTCCATATGCTATCACTCTCGTGTTAACATGCATTTCTTAAATGTAGGTCACACATGCTTTTGCATATTGAAATTGTCAAATGTTTTACAGAATCTTTATTTAGCTCCTGGATGCGAATAGCGGGCTCATACTTGACATTACATATATGCTTCAGAATATTCTCTCGATGAGAACTTTTCACTACGTTGTGGCTTTTAATTTAATCATTTTGTACTTACTAATAGTTTTTTGCTTTCAATAGGATATGGAGAGAAAGAAGGATGGAAGGAGGATAGGATATGCATGGGGACGTGTTAAACGCAACGAGAAGAAAATTGAATTTTTTGATTTATTTAAATCTGCTTATAATTAAGCATAAATTTTTAATATGAAATTTTGTTTTATTATATACACTTAAGAAATAACTCTTTGTCGAAGAAAAAATTATGCGACATTCATGACTTGTACAATATTTTGGCACACAGTAGACATCACATTATGTGTTGCAAACAAACTACATTACTGTATATCAATAGAGTATATTCAGACTAGGCATTATTCAAAATTACATTGCACATTGAAATTGTGTGTGTTTCAGTCGAGCAAAAGAATTGGTATTGTCCATTGTAAATCAAAGAAGTAGAACCGAAGGTATCGGTGATATAAGTGGAAGTGGAGGAGGCAGTATGATGGGTCATCCAGGTTTCGTTGAAATAATGATCCCTGGGCCAAAAGTTGGTTTAATTATTGGTAAAGGAGGAGAAACGATAAAACAGCTTCAAGAGAAATCTGGGGCAAAAATGGTTGTTATCCAAGAGGGACCTTCACAGGAACAAGAAAAACCTTTAAGGTAAAATAATGATATGCCATCTGCAGATATTTATTTCTCATAAAAGTCGTGGTTAGTTCAACGTTGTTTCTGCAACAAAATTGAAAAAAGAAATAGAAGAAAAGAGTGCTATATATTTCATTCTATATAGGATAACTGGTGACCCACAAAAAGTCGAATATGCCAAACAATTAGTGTATGAATTAATAGCTGAAAAAGAAATGCAAATGTTTCACAGAGGTGCACGAGGTAGCGATAGAAGTGGAAATTATTCGAATGATAGCAGTTTTAATCATGGTTCTGGAACCACTGATGGAGTAGAGGTACATATTTTATAAACATATCGTTGATATTTACTCAAGATGTTTTAGAACATATTCATTCTCATGTATACTCGTTCGTATGAATAAATAATGTATTCTTTTATCAGGTACTTGTCCCAAGGGCAGCTGTGGGTGTGGTTATTGGTAAAGGTGGAGACATGATTAAAAAAATACAAGCAGAAACTGGAGCAAGAGTCCAGTTCCAACAAGGAAGAGAAGATGGACCCGGAGATAGAAAATGCATAGTGTCTGGCAAGCATCAAGCTGTAGAACAAGTCCGTCAACGTATTCAAGAACTCATTGATAGCGTAATGGTAAACATTATTTACTGCTAGTCCTCGATTTGCTATTATTTTATATATCTTGTATATAAATTAAATTTATATTATTCCCAAATATTTTTTTCTTAGAGAAGAGACGATGGTAGAAGCAATATGGGAGCGCGAAGTGGCCCACGGGGCAATGGATTTGGCAATAATCGTAATCCAAATGAATATGGGGGGTGGGACAGACGCCAAGGCGGACCTATGCAAGATAAAATAGAAACAACATTCACTGTTCCTTCATCAAAGTGTGGTATTATTATTGGAAAAAGTGAGATTGTATTAATGAACAGATATGATACATATAAAATAGCCATTTTCAACAAATATATCGAATAATTGTATCGATTCTTGTAGGTGGTGAAACTATTAAACAAATAAACCAACAAACCGGGGCACACTGCGAACTAGATAGAAGAAATCAAAGTAATGGAAACGAGAAGTTTTTCATAATTCGTGGAAATCCGGAGCAAGTTGAACATGCAAAGAGAATATTTAGTGAGAAATTGGGCATGGTAAATATCTGATAACACAATCTTTAAATGAGTAGGATAAATAAAAGTGGTAGTATTAATCTACTAATTATTCTAATTAAACAAAAGGCTCCAGCGAATCCACCGTTTACTGGCACGCAGGGGGCAATTGGATATAATCCAACGTGGAATGCAGGAACAGCTTATCAAGCCTGGCCAACTCAACCACAAGCTACCGATGCAGGTATGCATAATTCTATATGGAAAAAGAATATAGATATTTACAAATTACATGTAAATTATTTATTATATATTTCGTATTATTCGAGGTGCCGCAAATCAAGCACCCGTTCAATTAAATCCACAAACAGGGCAACCAGACTATAGCGCACAGTGGGCAGAATATTATCGATCACTCGGTATGCATAGAGAAGCAGATATGATCGAGCAACAAGCAAAACAAGGAAAACCAGATCATAATCAGCAGCCAGGCAAGCTATTACGATCAAACTTTCTTGGAAAAAAAAGCTGATGTCAATTACCGGATGAACCCTACAACTATCAACTTGTTTATATAGGAAATGCGCCAAATCAGCCTAATCCAGCCACAGGTGGTGGTGCTGGTCCTGGTCCAGCTCCGCCACAGCAACAACAACCGCCACAACCGCAACAGCAGCAAGCTGGAGCTACACAAAATGGAGGACAAGCTGATTATAGTGCACAATGGGCAGAGTATTATAGAAGTATTGGTAAAATAAAAGAAGCTGAAGCTATAGAAGCTCAAATGAAAGCAGGCAAGGTGCGTCAATAATAAGGAAATATAAAGAAAAATTATAATAAAATCAATTGTACATCAAAAATGGTGAAGTAACATATGTTCTTTTTTGTTTGTTTTTAGTTGGGAATGCAAAACAACCAAATGGCTCAGCAACAAATGCAACAAAGTATGCAGGGTCAATCGGGTCCGGCAGGTGGAACCCCTAATGCATTTCCACAAGCTTATGGTAGTTATCCGGCGATAAATGCTGGTTCAACACCGACGGGTTATTATGCAGCAGGGGCTGGTTCTACTCCCCAACCACAAGCCGGCCAACAAAATCCATCTTTCCCGACGGGCTATCAGAACTACCCATATTCGCAAACAAATACAGAAAGTTAAACTTCCATCAAGAAAACTGTTAGATGTAAGTATTAACTTTCGCGTGCCGTAAATAAGTATTCATGAATGATTAGAAAATTGTATGACATAAAAGTTTAATTGTAATATGTTCATAATTACGATTATAGTATTTAAATAGATAGATAACACGAAATCATTTTGTAAGTGTTTTAACATAAGAATTTTCAGTCACCAATGGCGGTGTATCTCTCATTCTCCCGTAATCCTTAATTGTGTCATACAATTTTTCTAAATATTCATTTTATATTAAGTCAATGTAAAATTGAGTGCAATAAAAACATACGATTTTTAAACATTCAGAAATGACTGGAAAAACATTATTTGAGAATATACAAAGGTTTGTACCATAATGTATTGTTAACTTATTCATGAACGAAACAAAATATTCATGAGATTTATAAGTAAAAACACCTTTAATATAAATTAATTTGATTTAACTAGAAAATCCGAAATTAAAAGAATATGTAGTTGCCATTAATCCATTTTTACAATTGCTAAATTAATTATAAAGAAAGCTTTTATTTTATACGCGCACGGTATGTACAGAAACAAGAACAATTATTCATATTTCATGAATATTGTCTATACACATTATGTATTAATAACATGTAAACATTTCAGTATAAAACGTAATTGAGCGAATTGTGCCCCTTTGTTTTAATTATTATACAACATTTACGATTTACTATAACGCACAAGAAATTATTTGGCAATAACATGAATTATTTTCGTATATAATTAATTACATAGTCTTCTATTTCACAACCACTTACATTTATATTGGCTTGATATTTACTATTTATTTATGAAAAAATCAATGGTGTAAGAAGAAGGGAATGCCACACCCATGATGATAATGGTTGATACTTTCAGGGATTCAAATGTTTATAGACATGATAAATTTATGATATTTCGATGTTTTCTTTGAATATTGGAACGATACATATATATATTTTACACCTTTGAAAGTACATTAATATTTATATTTGCTCCGTGTGTTTTATTATAGTTGTTTGTTTATTTCAGATAGTTTTCAGATAGTTCCCATCGGGATGTGGTTAATGCCTGCTGTAACTTCATATACTGTTTACAATAAATTACGATAGTTGATCGCTTCGCAAAATCCATAAATTTTTCAAAAAATGCCACTAGAACCAACTATGTTCTATTTATACTATAATATTTTGTGTTTTTTTTTATATACATAGATATATACATATTGTAGGATACTCAATGGTTTTAATTTTAAGTAACGAGAAATGCCAGATACTGAACATTATAATATATAATATCAACATGATGTCCACTTGTGTTCTACTTATACTATTGTATGCATTTTTGTTCCATAACGCCTGATTGTAACATAAATTGAAACTGGCAGGTGAAGCAGCAGGTCAGAAACAGGAACCAGGAATCTGCAACAATATACATATATCCATGTTATGCTTCCCATTAATCATTAAAGATACTAAAAATTATCCTTACCGATATATATTGATAAGAGAAACATTTAGATACTTATTCCGATATGTCATTATTTATGTTTCACTGGCTCATTCATGAAACATTTGTCTTTAGCGAATTAGGAAAACTTTATAATATAAATGGCTGTAAGGACAGCTAAGATTCATTTCTTATTGTCTATAAATTGTTTTACCAATTATGTATGCAAGAGAATATGATACACATATGATGGCTACGTACACACATATAATACTATTATAACAATACTAAATACAATTTTACCTTAGTTCCTTTGCTTTTTCTTGTCAAATACCACTACGATTTTAGATTTTTGGAGCTGCCAATTGTAGGAATGTTTACCTGCTCTCCGATAAATTTCAACAATGGGATTTACTATTTTAAGTATTTCATTCAGCATTCTGTGTGTGTGTGTGTGTTTATATTCAAAGGAATCGGGACCTGCAAAACTGGAGAGTAATGGATGGCATATCGAATCATTGTTTGTTGCATACAGTTTATAACCATATACTATATTATTTGCTAATTTTATCCAATGGTTATTGACACAAATGTATTAATTATGGTAGATAATTATCAATGGTTTCTACTAGTCATATGTAAAACTGACTTACAAATTATTTCAATTTCATCCAAATCAGATCGAATATTTTCTATAATACAGTATGTATTTATTAATCAAGATTAAGAAATTATAAGACTTGAAAACAAATTTAAAGTGGCTAATGTTGGGTATTATTAAATTTGTAAAAGTAACTAATTTTTCCTGTTCCTTAAAATTCGATTTTTTATATGTCTATATTATTTTGGGGGCAAAAATGTGTTTATCAAAAGTGGTTGATAATTGTTTTGTTATTCTGTTTATTGAAATGCAATATCTTACTTATTGAAACAGATCTGACATCATTAACTAAATTTGACATAAGTAATGTAAGTGAAAGTAATACTGTTCTTGCATGTTTAGTATTTTTCTTTTTCTTTTATTCATTACTTATAAATTAATTAAAAAATGTGTTTAAAGTTATCTAAATTAAGTGTGTACTACACGAAATTTTTAATGAAAATTTGTTTATATATATATTTTTTTTTAAATGACATGATTCGCATTGTCGCATCAATGACAAACACAAGTATTAAATTTTATTCGAAAACTATTAATAAAAATTATTATACATGTAGTGATATGCATAGATAATAAAATTATTTTTATTACTCAGAACATATTTTTGTGTATGTTACAATATATTTCTTTATTTTCCTATAGTAAGGAGTTTACGCATTTAATTTTTCAGGATTGACATTTTTTTTTAATATTATACAACTATTTTTGTTGGAAATATGATATTACATTAAAACATATTTTGTTTGTACAAGTATATTTAAAAATAGCGGAAGCAATATGTTCGAAAGAAAATTTTATTCAATTGCTGTGTTATTAAATTATAAACGATAAAAATGTATGATTACTTAAATAACAAAATTACTGTCATCTTTCTTTTATGTTTTTGTAGACCTGTATATAAAGAACATGAGAAATATTCCAATTTCTATTTATACTTTCTGTTTCAGTTATGAGTTAAACCGGCAGTGGTTTGGTATAATTTTAAGTAGACAGAGTTTTCTCAACCATTACCTATTAAATTTTTGTTATATTTTCCAATTTTAACTCGGTTCTTTCTTTTAAAGTTCAGTTACATACACTTAGGACATACAATAAGAGCATCACTATAGCTATTCAAATTCAGTAAAGTTCATTTTATTTATATTACAGATGTTTAAAAATTCGTATTTGTGTTTGAACATTACTTCTTTTTTTCAATTAGAATTTGTAAGCAAAGTAAGTAAAATCAAACGCAACCTAATGTTTCAATTAATTATTCTACAAAAGTAATCTTAATTTATATTAATTAAAGTCTAAATATAATAATCAACATAGAACGTTGAATGAGGCCCATCCTAAAAATCTTTACATAATTGTAACGATAAATAAAAATAATTGAAATGTTTCAGGAACAAGGGTGGCACTAACTTTTCATTTCTCGTAATCAAGGAAATGAAATAATAGGTATTTGAAAAACTTAAAATTTTATATAGAATGTTAACGTCAAGAATTTATAGATGAAAGCAAATGGATTCGTAACAAGGTTTGTAAAGCTATTTTCTCTTTTCGGCAAATATGAAATTTCAAACTGGACGTATTTCAAAACATAATTCTTTATTATATACAAAAGAATTATTAATGAATTATTTCAGAATTACAAATTTTTAATACTTTCACGACCACAACAACTTTTTGCTTACAATACATTTTAATACATATATTAGCCTTAACATAGTTTGTGCTATACACATGTATAATATGCAAGTTCACTTTACATATATGGACACGTGAACTCAAGTTATTAAGAGTTATATGTATGTGTGTATCAAACACACAATCTGTCAATTTTATCATTATTTTAACAAATACCGTGTACGAATGTTGTATTCGATCACTGATAGTGTCTATTTGTATATTAAATACTAATAATGATATAGATGTATGTATGTAAAGTCAAACACAAAACATTTCTAAAAGGAATATAAATATAAGAACGAAATATGCGTTTGTGCTTTTTAAGCGTTACTTCCTTCAAGCTCACTGATTTCAATTCGGTCTAAATGTCATCAAACATGTATGTACACCTATATGCGTCAATTGAAGCTTTCTTAAATTTTTGCTTAAACATTATTTGCCAGCAAATAGCATTCGGTAATTGACTTAATAAGTATTATATCTCCTAAATCTGTACTACATCAGGTTAAGAAATTAGAATAACTTCAGATTTCTGTTGGAGGTCCATAAACTGGATTTAACTGTTGTGTACAGCGTATAAATGTAGCTCTACGTGGTAATTCGCGTAATCGTTGAGCTCCTGTATATGTACACGCGGAACGTAACCCGCCCAACATATCTAACACAGTATTCTCCACTGGACCTTTGTAAGGTAATTCCACGGTCTTACCCTCCGATGATCTGAACAAATTGAAAACATGAAATTACAAATCAAATGTACTCTAACCATAATAAATTGTTTTATTAATATACCAACCTATATTCAGCAACACCACCGGCATGCTTTTCCATTGCTGTATTCGAAGCCATACCATAGAAAAGCTTGAATTTTTTACCATTTTTTTCTATAATATCCCCCCCACATTCATCGTGACCAGCAAACATACCGCCAGCCATTACAAAATCTGCACCGGCACCAAAGGCCTTCGCTAAATCCCCTGGACAAGTACACCCACCGTCCTATAAATAAAAATATCTTTTGCTGATGAAGCGTTTATAATTATTTCTACGCAGAAACTGCTGCGCATGTAAAGAGTGTTATATGATTATTTACAGAAATAATGTGTCCTTTCAAGCCATGCGCAGCATCTGCGCATTCAATTACTGCACTCAGTTGTGGATATCCCACACCAGTTTTCATTCGTGTAGTGCACACAGATCCTGGACCTATCCCAACTTTTATCACATCGGCTCCGGACAATATTAATTCTTCTACCATTTCTCCAGTAACCACATTACCTGCCTGTAGTGGCAGTAATTAAGTTTTACTTTCAAATTCGAGATACAAGTTAACATTAAATGATTAGGAGCAATTCTGTTGCTTCCTTTTCCACCTCATATAATCAAAGCCTCTGCGATTACTTACAATTATCGTGTGACTAGGAAACTCTGCTCTCACTTTTCTAACATATTCAACAAAATGTTGCGAATATCCATTGGCTACGTCTAAACAAATAAAGGATAATTCAGGTACAGCTGACAGAACACTCGATAACCGTTCAAAATCGTCCGTCCCTGTGCCAGAACTAGCAGCTATGTTTTGTAGGCACTCTGGATTTTCGTCGGCAAATTCTTTCCATTCCTCTGGCGAGTAGTACTTATGTATGATAGTAAATAGACCGTGCTGAAACATGACGCAATCTATCAGGAAAATATGAATTTAGTTAATATTAAAGATTCAAAAGTATATGTCGTGTCAGTGAGTAATATAAGATTTAGCACTGTTACAATTCATCTCTGCAATGATTTGAAATAGCTGTCACAAAGTAAGTGTTAATAGTACATAAATGAAACGGTACCTTTGATAATGCCTTTGCCATTTCAAATGTTCCTATTGTGTCCATATTTGAGGCCATGACAGGTATTCCCTTATAAGTTT
Organism: Nomada ferruginata; assembly: GCA_963583965.1. Classification (NCBI taxonomy): domain Eukaryota; kingdom Metazoa; phylum Arthropoda; class Insecta; order Hymenoptera; family Apidae; genus Nomada; species Nomada ferruginata. The sequence goes on from OY757213.1 coordinate 18,865,495, forward strand.
GTTTCGAATTACGGAATGTAATTTCTCTATATAGATCAACCTAGAATTAAATTAAATTGTGTCTAATTGTTTTTAACGATACGATATGCATTTCCTATCAAATAATAAATTCCAATCATATAAATATCATCTGGTCATGATAATAAGTTTGCAATAGTGTTGGAGCACGATAATAAATTAGATAACACATATTTTCCTGATCGTGGAAATCTCATATTCTTGCGTCTTTTGAAGGACAGCTTCTAAGGATACAGCCTTTATACGAATGAAAGCAGAAAAGGATTGATTATCGTACATTAACGCTAGAAAAATGTAGTACAGGCGATATGACAGTTTCAGATTACATTAGCTATATATAAAGATTAACTGGAACTGTAGTATCGGAAGAAAAAAAATAAATAAAAAGAAAAAGATCGACTCCAACGCATCTTTGTGAGATTTAATAAAAAAAGATATATTACTTACATCCGATCGACTTTTTAGCGTACTCCTTTTTGGGCGTAATAAAACATCCTTAAAATCTAATTTGATGTCGTTTATAATATTGGGCATTTTAATGGATGATTAATACTTCAATCACTTCACTTATAGCAGGCGACACCAATCTACTCCTATTGAAGAATAAAGATCATATGAGCGTGTTGTTTCGCGGTGATCTCCTTAAATATGTACTGTTGACGGGTTGAATATGGGTGTGTTAGTGATGCTCATTGAAGCGTTACCAATACCAATGAGATTGTAAGAAATAATGCAGCGTCTGGCATGCACTGCATAATAGCCAACAGTAAAAAAAGAGACGTGAAATAAATTTTCATAATTTAATTTACATTCAATGACATTTATTTTTACATTGTACCTCCGATTACATTTCATCGCATAAACTTCCGTTAGCATTTAACATTTTCTAATGTTAGACCTCTAACAACTCGCAACGATTATTTTCTCATAAAGTTATTTATTCATACCTGTATTTTGCGCGAGTCAGTTACAACTTGTACATCAAGAAGTAAAAAGAAATCGTTATCGTTTAATGCACTCGCATTAGAGCTATCGATTTTCTGTCACAATCTTTATTGCTGTATCGAACTAACTGCTGCTTAGGAAACAGCTGTGTATTTATATCTTCAGCTTTTATTTTCGAAGTGTGGAAATCAAATATGAATGCTCTCGTAGTAGATGCATATAGAAAACCTTACAATTTTTGGGCGAATTACACATAAATAAATATTAAACCTTTGAAACAGTAGCTCTCAAATCAAATACTTGTATACGCGCGTTTATGACAATAACTTTAAAGTAAATTTTCATTATCATGATACGTAAATTTTTATCTATATCAAACCGCAAAATATATTTTATTTGAATAGGTAATTAATTAAATGGAAGTACGATAAATTTGTGAGCTAAATTATATAAATAATATAATTGTAGAATTAAGTCAATGTAAAATTTAAAAAGTCGATTATATCAATTAACATAATACTAATGATTACATAAATAATTTCAGTTTGATTATTTGTTGTAATATAAAGTTTTTACAAAGGCGTTAATACAACACTTACCTTTAATATATGTAATAGTAATATGTATTATCAATCTATACTAAATTATTAGCATTAACGTTAATAAAATTAGAGGATAACGATTGAAAAATTGTATATTATCATGTTTCACCATACTGCATTTACAATTATGAAATGGAACTTACACGTATAAATATTATATAAATCAGTTAATATCAATTATTACAACTAATATTACAAAATGATGGTGCAATAGAAAGCAGTCGTACCTCAATTCTTCTTATGGCATAGAATTTTGATGAGAAATGAACAAGATGGAAATTGTTAAAGGTTTATTTGTTAAAATTTTCGATTTCCTAGCACAAAATATGAAAGTTTTTTGACTAGGCATTATCACCATATTTCACAGAATACTAATAAATCGTATGACATGCGTTTTTATTTGTACCATTAAAACAGTATTATTTGGAAGGCATAAACAAATCAAAAATCTAAACTGTTGGTCACTGACAGTTGAAAATGGGGCAGTGTAAGGGAAAGCAAATGACAATGTTTTACATATTTTGAAACTCGTCAGTACCATTAGCATTGAGCATGAGTATGTTAGGATTCTCCTTTTCAAAGGCAGTTGCATCCCTGCCGCCAGGTCGTTCTTCCTGCCCCCATTCACCCAACGTTCCACACATTACATCAGGTTGGTCTCGTAGCTTCTCTTCCTCTTTCTGTGACATTACTAACAATTTATTGTCAAACGTATCATACCAATATGGAATCGAAATTTATTTTAAATTTACATAGAATACGCAAAAATTTAATCAACATCATTGTATATTATATGTATTTTTTATTACAAATTGTCGTATAAATACAACATGTTATTTATCATTAACATTGATACACATAAAAGTCAAATCAGTGAAAATATGTATTAACGAAAATGAAATGAATTCCGTGGCCCATATTGAACAAGATTACTGTTGTTTCTCACAAACCTGTTTATCCTCTTGGGCAAATTTGTCAAACATGTTCGCGTACAGTTTTTTCTCTTTTGCTAATTGCTTTTTAATTAGATTATTACAAATTCCAATTTGTTTTGCAGCTGCAGTGTTCTTTTCATCGATTTTCAAAACTTCTTCGAAGTCTTTAATCGCAATCTCTGGTGATGCTAATCCTAAATAAGCTTGCCCCCGCCTAAACAGTGCCTTTTCATTTTGGGGACTTAATTCCAATGCTTCATTACATGCATCCTTTGCTTCAACATTTTGATCAGTCTTTAAGTAACACAAAGCCAAATTTAATTGCGCAGATACAATGAGATTGTCTCTTTCTGTTTCAAGATCCTCTTCAAAATCTTCTACACCATCCAACAATTTGCCAACTTTTCGATACATTTTAATAGCTAAGCTGTACTTATTTGCCTTGAAATAAGTAGTTCCCTGGTTTTTATAAATATTAGCTTGTTCGATTTGTTCGACATTTTTCAAGGACCATGTTTCTGCAACCTGAAATGTGCGGTCGACATATTAATTAAAGTAAAATATAATTAATTATATTAGAAAATATTTTAATCGAACTTACTTTCTCAAAGCTTTTCAATTCTACTATATATTCTACAGTTGCATTTGGTGGAATGTCAAATTCAGATTTTCCCACATTTTTAAATGCATATTTGCTTTTAATTTTAAGCCTTGATTTTTCTCCACTTCGAAACTTTTCTAAGGCTTTTTCTACGCCGTCTACAACGCCGCAATCTTCACCTTCACCAAGGGTGAATTGAACGTCTCTATCTTCGAATACCTTTCCGTTATGCATTCCAGTTAAATGTACTGAAAAGTATATGTGAATTTAAAATATATTGTACAGTCGATGACTTGAAGTAAAAGTACGGTGATACTTTCTTCAAATTATATTCACCATTAACTAGAGCTCCGTCTTGTGGCTTAATTACATCTTTTCCTTGCACGATTTGATACCTTTCGATACTTCCATCTTTATCGGGGCTCAAGTCTTCCCCTTTCCAATCGATCATCTCGATCTAATTGAAAGAAAAGATTTATAATATTAGATAAAAAACCAAGACCAATATTTCGAATATCTAAAACTTTTGTAATATTTTATTAAATATTGACATTTAAACAATAGCTCACTTCAAAATTAAGGGTTGCATTGGGTGGAATTTTTGGTGGACTACCATTTTTCCCATATGCATATTCGGAAGCGCACGTCAATAACGCAACTTCACCTTTCTTCATAGTAGCCACACCGATGTCCCATGCTTTAATAACGCTTCCCTTTTTAAGCTCAAATTGAAACGGTTCATTACGATCTTTGCTTGAATCGAATTTTGTACCATCCAATAAGGTACCGGTATAATGAACAATTACGTTGTTTCCAGCCGATGGGGTTTCATCTCCGACACCTTCTTTAATTATTTCTTTCATAACACCTCCATCTTTGTTTGGTGATATGTCTACCGCGGCCATCCTAAAGTAAATAAGTATAATATTATTTATATAATACTTCAATTTCGTATACCTTTCTCTTTGAATACGAAAAAACGTTTGCGTGTACCGAAGAAGTGTTAAATAAACACACTCTAAGTGTCGATAGGAGGCAATTCTTTTCAAATAAAATAAAAAATGAAAATGTGTAAATTATATTGTAGATTTGTTCATAAAATGCGAGTAACGTAAAACGATTAATGATTACAGTAATATATCAAAAAATAACAAATGTGTGTACGAATATATGTAGCCGGCGATAGAAGATAATATCAAATTTGTGTAACTTCAAACAAACAGTACATACTTACCTTGTCTTAATGTTTTTATGTAGTATTTTTATGATAAAATAGCTCTTTACGTGAGCAACTAAAACGCAGGTTCAAATAAAGTACACGGTTCCAGAAACTAACTGGCCACACAACTCAGTTAAAGTAATCAATTTCATAGAACTTACCAGAAGTTCTAAACCTTTGCTTCTGGATCGATCATCGACATTCAGTTGCCATGCCTCGATTTTATTATCGATATGTTTCCTTACGAGTCGTCGATTGTATATTATTCTTTACTTAATAATAAATAGACTTGGTCGAAGATTTTCTACAATATTATAGTTAACATTATATAGTCCGCTATTGCTGTTTTTATATTATATTGTATATTAGATGTATTGTAAAGAATATAAAGGGTCAAAAATAATTAAAATATAACGTTGCCGTTAGATTACATTAAATTCTTTTATAAATACCAAAATTAAATATTCGTAAAATACGACAAAATTTATTTCAAAATGATTATATTAAATATAATCATAGACAAACTGTATTATAGTTACATATCATGTACTTCGATCTTATAAGATTTCGCTTTGCACGATCCGAAATACCGACCCATCAAGAAATCAGCGAATTTCTTACGCTTGCTTCTGCATATATACTAATTTTATTTATAATAAAAACTTCAGGTCATTATAATGACCAGGCATTCTAGTGTATGCACTATAAGAGATCTAATGAGAACAAAAATTAGGAATGGCAATAAATGTTATATACGTGTTGCACAATTCTAATATTCAAGAAAAAGAGAAATGCGGGTACGTGTAATCGCATAGCGCATAATTTATCATTCGCATTGTTCTTGCCGCCAAACTGCTACAATAACTGAATTCAACAGATTCCGCATCAAATCCATAGCTCATTCTGCTTAAAAAACCCGCCAATAAGTATTGGAGACAATCTGCTGTAGCACGTTTGGCTGAATGGGTAATCAATTAATTTTAATTAGTCTAAAAGAAAAATATTCTCGACCGCGGACTAAATTTAGTCCGCGGTCGAGAATATTTTGAGAATGTTAACATTATTCGACCGGATAGTGTAATACCGCCGCACTTATATTAATTACTTTATTACTAATAATATTACATATAAGGTTTAAATATCTTTCAACACAAATCTTTTCAGCTATTTATTAATAATTGTAATGTGATATGTAATATACATATATATACCTATACAAAAAATATTAAGTGAAATAATAATAGAGCATTGTTCTGATCTTATACTATCATTTTACCACTTTTATAAACGTTTAATAAATAATACAATCATTACATTCTTAGTATCCCTTTGTACCATATCATTCCAATTTTGTATCCATAATACTTATACCCAATAGTTTTATTCATTTCCACTTAAAATGTTTCGCATAAGAAATAGCGTTTTAATAGTTGTAAAATAAAAGATAATGTGTAATTTACTACCATAAGTAAGCACGTAACTAATGTTAAAGAAATATAAAAATTAAGTAATACAAGTCGGAAATTTATTGTAAAATGTTAACTGAAATTGCACTTTAACCTATGTCGTCATTCGCTTATTACAACGTGCGCAAGTACGAAAGATACGACGGAAAAAGAATTTGACCTTTCCAGGACTGCATTACACATTTTCCATATTAGATGTGTGGGGGTGTGGTTATTGATGGTGTAAAAACACGTACTTCTTTCATGCTTTAACAATGGAATTTCTTCGAAAAAAATATGGATATTTTGAAGAGAGAATATTACAGGGTTTGAAAGATAATGGTATAAAACATCGGTATGTTTACTATCAATCATATACATACAAAGATCGATGCTTCTTAACCTCAACTATTGTTTAAAATTCAATTTATAAAATTCATTATTTGCTCTGCTTACATATATCTTATGTTTGAAAATCTTTTTTTAAACAGTTCATTGAAAATTGCAAAATATACGGAAAACTGGTGTGCTTTTTAAATATACATACCTGTTATTTTGGAACATGAATTCTTCTCAAATATTGTTTTGTAAATGCACCTTTTGAATGTAAGATATATATGTATTTACTTTAAGTTCGAAGATGCCCATGAATCATTTAATAATTTAAATTTATATTTTGTTTAACATAAGAAATATAATAGAAGAATATAAAATAAATATACTTAGATATTTCATAGTTTCTACGTAAACTAGTTACCTATAGTTTCACTGGTATGATCATCGTAATATTATTTTTATGGAAATTAGAGGAAGCACTTGTATTAAGTAATCAGTACCAAGTCAATTGTTACAAAAATGAAGATTAAGTTATTTTTAGGATAAAAGCCAGCTGTGGATTATGGCTGGGAACGTTAGTAGGATTAAGTGCAATTCTAACTATATTAAAAGAAGATGCCAGTTATTCAGAAATTTGCCTCATTGTAGGCCTCACAGGAGTTGGACTTGTTGTTAGTTCCACATGTTTATATATAAGATTGGCAACAGAAAAAGTTGCCGTCAGAGATTTTCAAGTTATATATTTTTTACCAGCTATAGTAACATCTTTAATGTACCTTCTTGTGGCAAATAAAGGTATATCAATTTATTAATTGTTTCTTAGTACTGTATAAATGAATGAAGATTATATAGAATATTAGTAGTATTTCTTGTTCTTTAAGCTAAGTACGATTTATTTAATTTATTGTTATCATTATAGCCATTTATAAAAATGGTTTTAATTATATTTACTATTTATGATTATCTATCATTTTTAATTGTATGTAAAATTAAAATTAAATTGTACTATTTGTTGGTAAATAAGAACAGGATTGCTGGTGAGCACCACATGGGGTTTAGGTGTTGGAACTCTAGGTACATGGGGTGTTCTCCAAATAATGTCCACATTTCCATGTTGCTTTACAATTGGAGAAGCAACAGCAGTTACGCACGCTTGCATTTTGTTTCTAATGTCTGTGGTAACAAACTTGCCGCTGAGGTATCATTTGCCACCAATTCACGACGATGACATTGCAACAGTTTTATTACAGGTACTTAAAACGGATACCTATTATCTAGATAATAAATTTGATATAAATTGTAATTAAAAATATATGCTTCTAGGTGGCAATGCTATACGTGATAGCAGTGTGTTTAATATCTAGTTATTTTCCAGTGTTTCATTTGACCAAAAATTTTTACATACTGACATTCACCGTCCTATCGATCGTGGTTTTTCCATTAATTTATGCCTTGTTGGACCAAAACCCTGTCACTTGGCTGCTATATTTTATCTTCAATAGCACGAATAAGGTATAACGAATGATAATGCACAACAAGTCATGTACGAATTGAAAGTTAACTTTTATTCCCATGAAAATATTACAGATTATCTTGATCGGATACTGGGCTTCATGTTTATCACTAGGTGTGGTTGTTGTTACTTATCAAGTATTGTTAAATCTTCAAGCAACAACATCAGTTAGAAAAATGTTTCACATGTTAGCTGTACTTGTGTATATACCTGGTTTAATATACGAATGCGTGCTGTTGTATTTAGCTAGCGGCATAATAATGGGATTATTTGTATTTCTCGAGGTATATTAATTTTAATAAAAATTACGTTTTTTTAATTAAAGTTAGCACATCTTAAGCGGGCATCGGTTCTATGTTCCCGTGTCTGTATGATTGATGAAACACCGTGGTGACGTGAAGTAGAATAATTGAAAAAATCATATTATTCGGTACATATTTAGTTGAGCCAAAACATATGCGGTGACTTCAAATGTCCTGCATCGACAGGTTTAAGTTTCAGCGTTAATACTTATAAAAAATTCGGTAGATTCACGTTTTTCTACCGTTAATGTAGAATTATAACAAAAGGTAGAACTACCCATCTCATCTTTGACCATCAGATGAGCAAACAGGTAGAAATACACGGCCCGGCTAAGATGTGTTAAAATAAAAATCTTTAACTTTATTTGCACGTTGTAAATACATTGGTTATTATTGATATTTTGTTACTTTCTTGTAGTTAATGAGGTACTTAAGAGTACCACCACTTGGAGAAGTTTTACAACAAGGATTTTCTGTATTTGCTGATGAGAAGGATAACTTGATTTCACTAACACCGTTATACTTGTTTTGTGGCCTATCTTTTCCACTTTGGATGCCTACCAATAATCTCTCGTTACTAACTTTACTAAGTGGGATTCTGACGGTTGGAGTGGGTGACACTGCTGCTAGTGTTGTTGGTAGCAGATGGGGTTTTCATAAATGGACAAATTCAGATAAAACAATCGAAGGAACAATCGCTTGCATACTTAGCCAAGTTGGATTAATTTGTCTTTTAACATTTATGGGTATGTATTATCTAAATTAATAACACTGTCGAGTCGCTTTTTATACGGTAGATACGTTCCACAAAAAAACACATATAAAAAATCGCACAAAAAAGACATAGCTTACGTTGTAAACTTGGGTAGACGTCCCATTATTTTCTAAAATCGCATAGAAATGTTTATTCAAATTCGGGAAAATGAGAAAAAATAAAATTTAAAATAAGTTTGTTCGGAACTTTAATTCGATTAATTTTATTGACAAGTAGCAATTCTTTTTACATCTTCTCATCAGAATTGTCGTCGCTATCTAATAAATTGCAGCGATATGTATGTGTATACAACGAGGAAACCCCGAATTTACAAGAAATACGCGCCGCATAAAAAGAGACTAGACTGTATATTAATTCCTCTTTAGATTGGACAAAATAACTTACTTTCCATTTATATGCTTCTGGTACGTAATAAAATGAATCTATATTCTTTTACAGGTTTGGCAGATAATTATTCGTTCTTGCGAGGGTTGTTATCGAGTATTGCCCTCTCATTTATTGAAGCACAAACAGATCAAGTTGACAATCTAGCGTTACCCATATTGATGTACATATGCCTGATGGTTTAGGCATGCAACAAGTACAAACGCTGCGACAGACAATAAATAATAGGAACTGATTTGAAAGTGACTGAAACGTATTTCGTTGTTCAATATAGCGTGGACCAAAAGTATAGTGTTCTCATAATTCACTTTTCTAATTGCTTCTATATATTTAAAAGATCTATAATATATTTCTTCCTGTACGCAGCATACTTCTTGCTTCAGTTGTTGTAGTATACCAATTTGGCTTAAAATTAGTTACTAGTTAAGAAGTTTTTGAGTTATTCGCTGCCTCGTTATTAAAATGGTTTTATATTCATATATTATTTAAAGATGAAGGCATTATTTTAAAACTTTTGTAATTTATACTGTCAGTTATTGATAGAGAGATTTGTATCAATGTATATTACTTTTACAAGGTTTGTTGAGTGGAATTTATACATATTAGAGCCATTATATTTGTATGTATACAGGGTGTCCCACAAACTGTCCATCTGAAATATTTTCGTCATTTCAAACAATACACGAAAATGTTTCTAATAAAAGTTATGGGATTTAAAGAAATACATAATATAGTAATAGCGGTTTATTGATAAGTTGGTGTGTAGAGTAGATATGTACGTAGGTCATCCTCAATATGAAACGTATTGAAAGTGTTGAAAATAACACTGTGTATAGTTTTAAATATTTTTCATATCGAGAGTAATATGATTATCGAAGTCAAATATTTCAGGAACGGTAAGTTTTAAGTTAAAGGTACACTAATTAGTACTTGTATGCCCAGAATTCACTATTCTATCGAAGTCAGACATAAAATATGGACATACCATTGAAAAAAACAAAAGTGACCTTCCACACATCCATTAGTCAAGAAACCGCTATTAACATATTGTGCATTCCTTTAAATCTTATAACTTTGCTTAGAAACATTTTCGCGCATAGTTTGAGATGACGAAGATATTTCAAGTGGGCAGATTTCGTGCGACACGCTGTATATTATATTATGGATACACAGTATCCATCAATGAAAACTCATTTAATTACGAAAAGTGTACCAAAAAAGAACCACCTACGAGACGTTAATAACACTACTTGATAATAAATGTACACTTGATGATTTTATTCGTTACTGCTTCTGATGTGTACAACACGTATGAATGTATATCTATATACAGTTAAGCTAATTGATATAACTTGATGTACCGCAAGACGTAATTATTCATTCCTGCAAACGCATTTTTCTATACCCCTCTACGGAGTCTGTAAAAAATTTATTTTTATTAATAAAATATTTTTATAATTGTGTACAATATCTGTTGTCCATTCTGTCCGTATTGACTGTATATACTTGTTATCATGTGTTTCTTTAATTAACATTAAACGTTTCATATCCTCTGTTGCCTTTCATTACGGCAAAGAACAAAAGAATTTTTTAAAATTATTTAATTTTCGCATCGTTTTCAATAATCTGTGGGTAACGTTGCGAGTGACACGGAAATGGTAATGGGACGCGGCGTCTCAGAAATCGTGGCCGAAAAAATACATTGGATGACTTGTCTATTCCTATATGTCGTCAGTGAAATGATCTCTTATATCTCGTCTGTGTGAAAAGATGCTAGAAAACTATCTGAACGCTCACAACAGTAGGAATTGTAATTTAAATAAAGTTAAAGAAAAACAAATATTAGTTTGACGGAAATAGTTTACTTATTCTATAGTGCAACAAACATTACAAACATTTGATTACACAGATGCGTTTGTTATTACTAATAAATATATATTTGTATCCTACTATTCGACTAATATCCATACTGTAACACTTGCAATAAAAAATATTCAGTTCGATATGATATTCAAAAACACCCGCCGTAAGGAAAGAACATCACCCCCATCGCCCAATCAGCTACCAGCCAATCAGCGCAATCTATTTCAAAACTCTCTCTTTCGCCCAAGGGATCTCGTAGCGATTAGACGTGTCAGAGTGCCCGTCGAATTAAGGTATATCACATAGCCTAATATATTCTTGAAGCCAGGAAATGATATACATTCGTTCCATTTCCCTGTCTTCCAAGTTTTCTGTACTTTCTTTGTTAATATTAATGAATATTTGGTAAGAAACTAAGAAAATATTGCCCAGTGAACGGTCACACCGCGCGGCGTACATTGTCTACTTGGCTCGAGTATGCATATACGTATCTTGTTTTACGTATGCGTATACGTATCTCAGCTCTAAATTCCATTATCTTGCAATTCATTCTGCAGTTTCTAGCAATGTTATTCTAATATTGGACATTCTTAATACATTCATCTCAAATTTCAGATGGATTGAGTGTAATGGCGTCTCGTTCACTTGCTTCGAGATTCAAATCAGAACCCGCGGGAAAGCGACGCTGACTTGGGAGAATGCGCAGGAAAATGATTGCGCCAAGCCGAAGTGTCTAACGATCGGGTTGAAAGGTAAGAATTTCTCTTACCTTACTATTTCTCAGAATTTCTCATATTTGCATGTTTTTTGTGAATATTTGCATATTTTTAACGCACACTTGCATATTTCTTGTGCATAACTAGAATCCGGGTGTTTATACAATTTCATATTTTTATCAAAAAACAGATGGACCAATAGGATCTGTTATTTTACACTTTTTGCATAATACGTATGTTTCTATGTTTTATATTTAAAAACATATGCAATAACTGATTGCATATGTTATTTTCCCTGTATATGGCATTCTTGTGGTATGTCACATGAATCGCAAAATGTATTCCTAATCTTGTATATTTTCCACGCATATTTGCATTTTTTTGTGAATATTTGCATATTTTTTGTGAATGTTTGTATATTTTTAACACACACTTGCATATTTATTGTGCGTAACTGAAATCCGGATGTTTATGCAAATGCATATTTTTATAAAAGAACAGATAGACCAACAGGATCTGTTATTTTGCACTTTTTGCATAATACGTATGTTTTTATGTTTTATATTTAAAACCATATGCAATAAATTATTGCACATGTTATTTTCCCTGTAGGGGAGACTGGGGCTGGTTGTCACATGGTTAGTTATCGCAAAGTTCATTTCTTATTTTATATAATCTGTATCAGCACATGCATATATTTCCATTTCTTGGTCAGGTTGCCTTCTGACAATCGAAGCGTTGTTGAACGACAAACTATTTTTCTTCACAATTGATTAGCTTTTTTGTGCCGAGTGACTATTTTTTACATTATTCTAAATTTTGATGTTATATTATTAATAGTGGACACGTGGTTTATATTTTTATATATGACAGGATTGAAAAATTCATTTGATAACCCTCTACATATAAAAAATGTGGCGAGCTGACAAATGAGGTTTGTTGTCACAGCATACGTGGGCTAGTTGTCCCGTGTGGCAATCGACTCCATTTGTAAAAACCATTTATAGATAGCTAAATTGTACTCCAGGAAATAGTTCTACTCCACCAAATGACAACCAGCCCCAGTCTCCTCTGTATGTCTTTCTTGTGGTATGTCACAGGTAACGTTAATCTTGTATATTTTCCTCGCAAGTTTGCATGTTTTTTGTGAATATTTGCATATTTTTTGTTAATATTTGCATATTTGTAATGCACACTTGCATATATTTCTTTCATATTTACATATTTTCAATGCATATTTACACATTTTGAATGCATATTCACATATCTTGAATGCATACTTACATATTTTTCGTGTACACCAGCTTATTTATAGTACATGAATATCACTGATAACAAACAGTCGATAGGATGAACATGATTTCTTCTAGACAATTTTGTGACCGCACGGAATACGGTCGGTAGGGTCAATGTTTGCCCCGCAGTTTTCTAGTATTTTCAGAGCAAGTGGCTCTGCTGAAATTGTCGTTCACACTTTAGCTACACGCGATTGTAGAGTCAGTGTTTTTCACTTATTGTTAGGGTAGACCCAGGCGAATCGGATCACTGAGTGAATCGGATTAAATGCGATAATAACATTGTTCGACAAATTTCAACTTTTTTTTTATTTTGTAACCTTAAATATGCATTACTGATAAACATTAATGTGCTGAATACGAATCTAAAATCCGTTTTTCTCCAGAACGTACCATTTTTGAAAAAATCAATTTTGAAAAAAATCGAGAATTTTCAACTTTGGAAGTGTTTCGTACTTTTGCGGTAATAGTTATTCAGTTGCGCTTGGTGCCAAATGATTCTTTGAAGTTTCACGAATAAAATGGTATATGTTGTTATTAGACTATAAACATTTAAATGTGTTTAAATAATGATCAAAGTGAAAGGGACACCGAAAATACACCCATTTTGGCTGAAATCTTTCAGTATCTTTTAAAGACTAAGGGTCCATGAGAAAATCTAACCATGCCACGCGATAGAGCAGACTTTTTTGCAAAGGAAAGCATCAACGGAAGTTACAAAATCATTTTCGTTTTCAATATCAAAGCGAAAAAGTTGGGCAAAACACGTGGCGGCGACAGTGGTGCTCTATGACGGCGGCTCATCGCTCAGCGTAGCGGAATCACTAAACGCGCATCACTTCTGCTGAGTGTCACTGTTGCCGGCGCGTGTTTTACCAAACTATTTCGTTTGTATATTGAATACAAAAATGATTTTGTAACTTCCGTTGATGCTTTCCTTTCCAGAATGGTCTGCTCAATCGCGTCGCATAGTTAGATTTTCTCCTGGACCCTTAGTTTTTTAAATATACTGAAATATATCAGCCAAAAAAGGTGTATTTTCGGTGACCCTTTCACTTTGATCATTATTTAAACACATTTAAATGTTTATAGTCTAATAACAACATATAACATTTTATTCGTGAAACTTCAAAGAATCATTTGGCACCAAGCGCAACTGAATAACTATTACCGCAAAAGTACAAAACACTTCCAAAGTTGAAAATTCTCAATTTTTTTCAAAATTGATTTTTTCAAGAATGGTACGTTCTGGAGAAAGACGGATTGCAGATTCGTATTCAGCACATTAAAGTCTATAAGAAACGCATATTGAAGGTTACAAAATCAGACCCGTGTTGAACAGTGTAATTTATACAGTGGCGGACATATACTTATGAACATAGTTATTTTCAATCGTCTATTACATTTTGTAATCAAACGAACGTATATCATGTATTTACATTGGAATTATTAATAGTACAATTTATGTTCTATGCATACATATAATATATTTTCTAGAAATTAATAGTAAGTACAACATTTTTTGTCAGAAATTTCAGCGACATATACTTATGAACATAACTTTCGAATAAGATTTTTATCATTGAGACATGTAAATAATATTAAGTGTTCTTAACCTAATATTTTGTAGCTCTCCCATTATTTTTTACAACTTCAGCATAACGTCTTGGCTTTGAATTAATTAAACGAATACACCTATCGACTGGAATGGATTTTCACACCTCTTCGATGGTTTTAAAAAAATGCTGGATATTTTTTGGTTTCTGACGTTTTATTTCGCGATCAACATCGATCCATAGGATTTCTATTGGGTTAAGATCTGGGGATTGAGCTAGCCATTTCATAATATTCAACTTTTCTTTATATAAAAACGGTCGTTCCTCGCGAAAAGCAAACTGAACACCTACAGTTTACATTGTATGGAAGTCGTTCAGTTCGTATGTTCATAAGTATACGTTAGCGACAGCGCATTTTGAATGAAAGGAAAGGGACCGATTTATGATAGGGACTTAGCCTGGGTACGTTTGGAGAGTGTTTTGCAAATGGGCAATCCGGACGGCAGACGATGGCTGGTGGCCCGACGCTATTCAACTATCGAATGTCCAAGGATTGACTGTTTATTAGGGGTGTTTTGAAAGTGAATGAATGAGGCTGAACATCCCGCCACGGAGTGGGGAAGGTTCTGCCTTTTGGTAAATGAACTGTGATTGTCCACTCAGTCTTTACCCCAGAACTGATCGGGAAAGAACTACCTTTACACCTCACCTTTAATATCAATAAATTCTTAACATATATGTCCGCCACTGTACATGTAGGTAGACATGGTTCGCACATACAGTTGGGAACAGAATTATTGGCACGTTCAATTTGTCTAATGAAGGACGGTTTTCTAATACGGAAACTGTTCCAAGTGTTCCGCGATGTGGACGACCTGAAAATTTGAGTGATAAAATAGTGTGCAAGTGATTGTGTTACAAATGAAAACGAGTTTTGGGACGCAGTTTAGTTTGGAGACGACCTAATACCGAGCTACACACAAAGAACATTCAGAACACTACTAAACACGGCGGTGGTGGGGTGGTGGTTTGGTGTTGCATGATTAGATCTCGAGGAACGATTGGTCTTTCAGCAAGACAATGATCCCGAGCGTACCGCTTATTTAGTACAGCAATGAATTGTTTTTGACACTAAACCTACCGATACCGGTCAAATTGACCTTTTCAAACTGTGGTACAACTTTTACATATTTAACCGTTTCCACATCGCTAACAAACTTTATGACTTTTCCTAAACTATGCATACAATGTATTTTTCAGTATTTACTTCTGGTTTAATTTTTTTGTTTCTGAAAAAAATATGTAGCCTGGCCTACTTCTAATCGTGTGCAATCGGTACAAAAGAAATAAAATTTTTTATTGTGGGATTGAAAATGCTGCGTGCTGTTCATTTATTAATTTATTTAGTACCAAATTTACTATTATCTACGTTTAATTATAGAAACAGTAACTTTTTTTTAAGGGCCGGTCATTTTGACCGGCCACGGTAGGAATAGGTACACAAGAAGTGTCTAGGTTTAGTGTCAAAACCCCTCATTCGTTACTAAGCCCACCACAATCCCCAGATTTGGAATTCGAATGTTTCGTTAGCGGTGATAACAAACAATCGATGGGATGAACACGGTTTCCTTCAGGAAATGTTGTGACCGCGCGCAATGCGGTTGGTAGAGTCAGCGTTTTTTACGTAGGGTAGACCGAGGCGAATCGGATCTAAATAAGAGTGTAGCTGAAATTTGCAAGTTGCGAGGCGAAAGCCCCACCGCAAGTAAAATTAATCGACAACAAACAACGATGGGATGAACATGTTTTTTTCAGGTATTTTGTGACCGCGCGCAATGCGGTCGGTAGAGTCAGTGTTTTTCACGCAGGGTGGACTGCGAATCGGAATGAAATCAGATTGTAGTTTGTGAAATATTTGTAGTCAAATTTGTGAAATAATTATTTTTCAAAAATCGATGGGGTGAACAGGTTTTCTTTCAGGTATTTTGTACCCCCCCACAATCCCCAGATTTGGATTCGAATGTTTCGTTAACGGTGATAACAAACAATCGATGGAATGAACACGTTTTCCTTCAGGAAATTGTGTGACCGCGCGCAATGCGGTCGGTAGAGTCAGCGTTTTTTACGTAGGGTAGACCGAGGCGAATCGGATCTAAATAAGAGTGTAGATGAAATTTGCAAGTTGCGAGGCGAAAGCCCCACCGCAAGTAAAATTAATCGACAACAAACAACAATGGGATGAACATGTTTTCTTTCAGGTATTTTGTGACCGCGCGCAATGCGGTCGGTAGAGTCAGTGTTTTTCACGCAGGGTGGACTGCGAATCGGAATGAAATCAGATTGTAGTTTGTGAAATATTTGTAGTCAAATTTGTGAAATAAATTATTTTTCAAAAATCGATGGGGTGAACATGTTTTCGTTCAGGTATTCTGTGCCCCCCCCCCCCCACAATCCCCAGATTTGGAATTCGAATGTTTCGTTAGCGGTGATAACAAACAATCGATGGGATGAACACGATTTCCTTCAGGAAATTGTGTGACCGCGCGCAATGCGGTCGGTAGAGTCAGCGTTTTTTACGCAGGGTAGACCGAGGCGAATCGGATCTAAATAAGTGTGTAGATGAAATTTGCGAGTTGCGAGGCGAAAGCCCCACCGCAAGTAAAATTAATCGACAACAAACAACGATGGGATGAACATGTTTTCTTTCAGGTATTTTGTGACCGCGCGCAATGCGGTCGGTAGAGTCAGTGTTTTTCACGCAGGGCAGACTGCGAATCGGAATGAAATCAGAATGTATGTATGTACTAGGAACGTGCGAGCGCTCGAATTTTACGATTATGCGAGCCGAGCCGAGCGCTCGAAACTTCCGAGCTACTCGAAATCTTCGAGCTACTCGAAAGAAACCGAGCTACTTGAAAAAATCGAGCAGCTCGAATATCATTCGAGCCGCGCGAGGCCCGCGCGGCCCGGCGCGGCGCGTTGCGCAGTGGGACAAACGCCCAATCTATGTGGAAAAAATTCATAAATCGTTTTACGATGATCATAATACGATGAAATTTTATTTTTAAACCTGAGATCTGGTTTTCTAGCGTTTTTAATATTAAAAAATAAATTACCTGCATTAAATACAGGATTTTTAATTTACAATATATCTTAATTTTTTTTAATTCAATTATTTTAATTTAATAAATAGCACATAATAAAATTAAAAAAAAATTAAAATATATTGTAAATTAAAAATCCTGTATTTAATGCAGGTAATTTATTTTTTAATATTAAAAACGCTAGAAAACCAGATCTCAGGTTTAAAAATAAAATTTCATCGTATTATGAACATCGTAAAACGATTTATGAATTTTTTCCACATAGATTGGGCGTTTGTCCCACTGCGCAACGCGCCGCGCCGGGCCGCGCGGGCCTCGCGCGGCTCGAATGATATTCGAGCTGCTCGATTTTTTCAAGTAGCTCGGTTTCTTTCGAGTAGCTCGAAGATTTCGAGTAGCTCGGCTCGGCTCGCATAATCGAACCGAGTTCAGCTCGACTCGTAAAATTCGAGCGCTCGCACGTCCCTACTAGGTAGGCACTCCCCAAATTGATTTAGCTTTTTAGTCAGGGAGGATGTCTTAAGTTAAGATTTAATTTACCTTAATTAAAGGTAGAATGTATTTGAATTACGTGCATGCTAATTTATATTATAATGCTTATTCTTTGGTTTAAGTCAGGTCTAACAGAATTTTTATTTTCGGCTTTTCCTATAATAAATAATTTTAATACATGCTATTTACTTAAACTAACTATAAGCTAATGTGTATTATAATCTTTATTTTTTACTTCAAAAGGTTTAACAGAATTTTTATTTTCAGCTTTCGTTACAATTATTTATTTTAATACACTTTACTTACTCAAACAATGTATAAGCTAATTTATATTATAATGTTGATTTTTTAGTTGATTTAGGTTTAACAGAATTTTTATTCCAGTTTGTATATCAACCGCGCTGCAAATATACATCAGAAGGAAGTAGCGTTTAATTTGTAAATAATACTTTTTGTATATTAATGGTGATAGGGGCGCGGCTGCGGCTGCGGCCGCGCGGGTCTCCATTCGCAGCAACCTCCACGTGGTGAGACCTGGGCAATCGATTTTATTTACCATACAGTTACCAATTTTAACACTTATACTTTTGTGATTTAATTGTTAATTATATGGTAAAAATGTCGAGCTAATTGGCTGCGACTTTTTAAATTTCTCCTATTCCTAACATTAAAATTAATTGCCTTCTTGAGTTCCTCCCATATCACTTACATTTAAATATTCACTCAACCACAGATAATTGAATGTGTTGTTTTATTTATAGACAAATGCCATTTATACGTCCCCCAAGCAGGCTAGAACAATGATCGAGGGCTTAAATTAAAGCTACAATCCCTTAGAGTCGTAGGTTCAGGTAAAAGTGGGTCAGAAAACGTAGAAGTCTGTTGAATCGCCTGTGCCGAGATACAGACGAGATATATGAATGTGTATGACGGGTTGCCTGTCCGAGGCGCACAAGGGAATAATTCCGTCGAGCTGATATTACGGGTAAATTCAATCGAAAAGGGGCTTCTACCACCACTGCGGATCGTCCTACGTTTTCGAGACGCGATCGCGAAGATATGCTAATTACGGTTCTATTTCGTAATAAAATCAAATATAATTTCTGGAGCTACAGACTTACGATTTTCCGGATTCGCGAGATTCCCGTTCGTAACTAAACACCGTGACCGCAAAGTTCACCTAATTTACTTGCCTTTTGAGGTCATTGAGTTGCCACACCAACTGCGTTTTTCGATGATCCAATGTTCCTTCGTCGTCTCCTCGATCGGTGAATTGCATATCAACGAATAGCTATCCGTCGGTCGTCGTTTCTGCCTCGATGTCGTCGGTGGAATTCTCGTTATTTGTCCTTCAGTTCGTCTTGGATGTGCATGCGATAAGCCAGGATATTTGACACGGCCGTAGTTTACCACTTCTCTCCGATATTTATGCTTGCTCCTGGGGAAATCGTGTAAAACCAAGGAGAGAGAGATTGCATCGTTGATAAAACGCCTTCCACAAGCCGGCTGCAGCGGATGAATTTCCAAATTGTCCTCCTTATTTTGAATTATCCCACCGCTGTCACCAATTTTGTTGCGTCGCTATTGGTGGGATATGGGGACTTTGTGTAGGTTCGGTTGCCCGTGGAGCGCTGAACCGCTCTGCTTGTGGGGAAGAGCGGAATATTCAAGGAACACTAACTTTTATAAAGACTTTTGTAAAGATTTACTGTTTATTCCAAGAAAATGGTATTATTGTAATTTGTACAAGTTGATCTGCGTGCGATTGTGGTTGATCTGCCTCTCCGGGGCTTCTTCTTCTTTCCATTACAGCTCTGGTCCCGCTTCCTGAGTTCCTTGGTCCTCCTTCGAAATTGTCCTCGGCCAATGGGGTTGGTTCTTGTTGGGTTTCTATTCGTCCTTGGGCGCGTGGAGGCGGCTGCTACGCTTCTCGGTAAGGGCATCAGGGTACGCGCGTATTTAGGGAAATCGCGCGAGGGTCGGAGAAAGCGCGCTGAAGAGTCAAGTGGCTCTTGAGGGGTCCTTTTGTTCAGCGGTAGAACATGTGGCGGCCAGAAGAGGATATCGTGGGGCTTGACAACCTCCGGAGGTCGTACGTGTTTCAATAGACTTTCAAATCTTTATGCTCCGTAATAAATAACCTTTAGTATCTTCCAAGTGAAGTGTTCTAAGATCCAAATGCTCTGAGTTTCCTTTTGTTGGACAACCTATTGCTGGTACTTAAATAATGTACAGCTTTATTTATCGCGCGTATGCTCATCCGGTTTCGAATTTCGCTCCTAAGTTATTATCGCTATCGATAATTATAGTTATATTGTCGATCGTTGATTCGATATCACCAGATATTAGGGCCTGCTAACGCGATAGCGTAACACTCGAGAGTTACAGTTTCTAGGGAAGTTTTTCCTGACGTTTTGCACAGATTGGTCACACATTGGTCTTGTGATCCAACAGCTGAGAGAGGTGTGAACTGCTGCAAGCAGGTCTTTAGTTTTCAATAATCAGAGTATTAACTTAAATATACAACAAGGATTTCACAGAACGTGAACGAAAATGGTTGATCGTGTGAATATAAAAGAAATGATACCGGCCTTGCCGGACGAAAAAATTGGTAATTATTTTGAAACACTATTATTTCTCGATTTGACATTGCCCCTCCCAATAATGCGATGATGTGTTTTTGTGATTTATAGAAACACAGAATACTATCTTTATTTCTACATTTGTTTAATCCTTTTCCTCGAAGATCTTGAATTCTAAAGAGCATAAGTACAGAATAAGGATGATTGCAGATTTGATATTCTAAATTTCATTTTGAAGAAGGTGTCTGCCTTTTCTGTTATAACACGTAGTTTATTTTATATTTGTTTTAGCTCTGCAAAATATATATATATATATGTATAAATTTGCACCACTTTTCTCCACAGTATCATGTATTTGTTGTTCTAAATATATTTGTTCAATACAAATATATGTCCAGACAGCAATCTTCATCACAGTTATTATTTCCAGTTTGACGATAAGTAATCAAATTTAAATTTGAACATTTCAGATATGCTGGCTGCCACCAGCATTCTTCAACAGCAAGCAGCTGATATTAGGAATCAACGGATCAATTGGCAATCATATTTACAGTAAGGATCTGGATTTTAACATCACAGCTTTACGGGAATATTACCAATAGTTTATATAAATTTGAAGATGCATTACAATATTCGTTTGAATGTAAATGGATGTAATAAGTTTAAAGTTATACTATAATTCATAGGTCTCAAATGATCTCCAAGGAAGACTATGATTTCATAGTTGCTTTTGACACCAGTGATGCTAACGTGAAAGAAGCAAAACTCAAAGAAAATCCTCATCAGGCAGCTAAAACTTTCCTTAATTTACTTGGTCACATTTCAAAAGATCAGACTATTCAGTATATTCTTACCATGATCGATGATATGCTTCAGGTATATATTGGTTTATATGTAAATTAACAAGTACTTTCATTTTGGTAAATAGTTTTGAACTGTTTTGTGTTTATATGTAAATTTTAGGAAGACTGCAACCGTGTAGAAATCTTCAGAGAACATTCTAGCCGCAAACGAGAATCAGTATGGGGACCTTTCTTAAACTTGTTAAATAGGCAAGATGGATTTATAATGAATATGACTTCTCGAATAATTGCTAAACTTGCTTGCTGGAGTCATGATTTAATGGAAAAAACAGATCTTCAATTCTATTTGACATGGCTTAAGGATCAACTAAAACTCAGTGTAAGCTAGCAAATATACACGTATAGTTATTTCAGTATATAATTTAGGGATTTAATTATAAAATTGTCTTGAATATACTTGCTTCTACAATACAAATGTAAATATTTCCACACATAATATTATGGGGCGATTATGTGCTTTTAATTTGTCGCTTAGCTTCATTTTTACATACTATAGCTATGTGTGTGTACAACAAGGGTGATGGCTCTCACAATGTATACTGTGTATAATCAAACTCTTTAACTTATAACTCAGATGTCGTAATGTATAACAGTAACAGTAATGTTCACATTTCTGTCTAATACTGCTAACATGTTGAGAATAAATGAAACTCTGAATAAATTGCCAAAGGTCAAACGCAACTAACTATAAAAGAAAAACAGTTTGATGTTGCTTTGTACAATGTATAGGTAGCTAGGGATGTTCTTGACTTTTGGTTATTTATACACATAAACAAGTCACATGGGGTTTTAGTTTGAAGCTCGTCAGGATGCAAGTTTGCATGCGGGAGTAGAGCAAAACAGCGGTATGGACAAGGAAGCCAATGAACTACACCAACTACAAAATCCGGTTGGTCTCACAGTAACTAAATATTAACACCAGGGATCGCATAACGAAATTATTTAACCTGTCCTTTGATGTAAAAGATACGTCTAAAACATAAAGGGTGATAATATTAGAAGAAACCAAAATTTAGAAACAGATATACATATTTTGAATTATAATATGTAAGTAATCGCGAAATTAATTCTGCCTAAAGCAGGAGATCAATAACTGGCGATATTAATTGAAACCTTGGACATTTCCTCTATGTATTTGATACAAACTGGTTAATCTAAACTAGGAAAAATGCGTTTACTATATGAGAAATAGGATTCTTATGTTATATTCTTCTTGTGCACACACATCATTTTCTATCTTATATTATTCAATTTGTACAGAATTATGTAAGTACTTTAAACCATCTATATTGTTTCATGTTCATTTAGAATAATGAATACATTCAGTCTGTGGCACGTTGTTTACAAATGATGCTTCGCATAGACGAATACCGCTTCGCCTTTGTATCGGTTGATGGAATTTCTACTTTACTTGGCGTCCTAACAGGCAGAGTAAATTTCCAAGTGCAGTATCAGCTTACTTTCTGCATATGGGTTCTTACATTCAACCCACTGCTTGCAGAAAAAATGAATAAGTATGTGCAATCTATATTTCGAGGTCAGCGAGCAAAAAGCTGTTGTATGAAAATCCAATGCATAATATTGAATTTTTCTTTTAGATTTAGTGTCATTCCTATTTTAGCGGACATATTAAGCGATTCCGTTAAGGAGAAAGTAACACGTATTATTTTGGCAGTGTTTAGGGTAAGCGATACCAGTACAGTTATGACGACGAAATACGTATGTACTCAATTTTCTTTGACACTCGACACTTTGTAGAATCTTATTGAAAAAGTGGAGGATGGTCAAGTTGCCAAAGAACATTGCATCGCCATGGTACAATGCAAAGTATTAAAACAACTATCGATCCTTGGACAACGTAAATTTGACGATGAAGATATCACTGATGACATTGAATTTTTAAACGACAAATTGCAAGCGTCCGTTCAAGATTTAAGTTCCTTCGACGAATACTCCACCGAAGTGAAATCTGGCCGTCTCGAATGGTCTCCTGTTCATAAATCTGGCAAGTTCTGGCGGGAGAATGCTAGTAGACTTAATGAAAAGAATTACGAGCTGCTGCGCATTTTGGTACATTTATTGGAAACTAGCAAGGACCCTCTAGTTCTCAGTGTGGCTAGTTTCGACGTAGGAGAATACGTGAGACATTATCCACGTGGAAAACAGTACGTCCAATAGATTTTCTTAAACAAAAAATCACGCTTTTTAAAATGAATCATTGTAAAACGTTTCAGTGTAATTGAACAACTTGGAGGTAAGCAACGAGTAATGCAACTTTTAGCACACGAAGATCCTAACGTTCGATATGAGGCTCTACTTGCTGTACAAAAGCTTATGGTACACAACTGGTATGTAATTAAAAAAAGGCATAGAAGTTCATTGTCGAAGTAACAATAAGATAGGCACGATATGAGATTTCTTGTGTATTATTTGTAGGGAGTATTTGGGAAAACAGCTGGAGAAAGAACAAACTGGAACTTCGGGTGCACCTGGAGCCAAACCTGGCGCACAAGTACCAGCAAAGGCTTAAACACTTATATAAACTTCTTAATCGTAAGTTTCGCTTATACTCTGTACATTTTCTCTTGCTTCCTAATCACAGTTGAATAACGTTGTTCGCGCGTATAAATCGGCACGAAGAACCAACGTAACTGTATGTAGAAATATATTCATCGGATCAAATTTACTTGAAAATGTTGTCAAATCTAATAACCCAAATTAAGAAATGTACATAACTGTTGGATAATGGGACGACTGTATTTGTAGAATAATGTTACTGGAATTTGTAAGTAAAATGTTTATGGAATGTTAGGAAAAATAAAGTATTATTGTCGCTAGAAGAAAGTACAACAAAAAAACTGTGTGTAGATGCTCTTTAATTTTCTCACTTTTCGGAAAATGATAACTTTACATTAATATTACAGGATGTTAATTGTGTCACGAGATATCGAAAGATGTATGGTATATCAACTTCTCTAATAGATTCATCGTCGCCACAGAGGCGACAGGTTGTCTTATCACTTAATCCTGACGTACTTATAGCCATTTCCATCACAGGTCCCAATAGCGTTCCACATTTTTGACAAACTAAAGTCTGAAATTTTAATAGCATCATTAGTATTTAATAACATCGATAGATAGTAGAGGAATGAAATGCTATAACTACTGTCCATTTACCGTTGTTTTATCTGAACAGTGGAAAAGACGATCCTGAAGTAAAAACGAACAACCATGAGATATTAGCGAATCCCGTTCCATTTCTCCAAAGCGAACGCCACCACCTCTTCTTCTACCTTTTATGGGTTGTCTTGTTAAAACATCAATTGGGCCAGTACTTCGTACCTGTAAATTTTTCTGGTTAGCTAATACTAAGGACGAGCTTCAAAATAACATTGTGTCATTACGCGTAGTGTGTACAAACCTGCCACTTATCAGAAACCATGTGCCTCAATCGTTGATAATGCACAACTCCAAAGAAAATATCAGCAGTCATTTCCCTTCCGTCAATTCCCGAATACATTCGTTCTGTTCCATAATAATTATAACCACCGTGTTCCAATAATTTGCCAAAATATTCGACTGCCGTTTCGTCTTCGTTGAACCTAAACGATGTGGCATCGTGCACCAATCCATGTATGGCTGCTGATTTTCCAGCCATTATTTCAATCATCATAGCTAAGGAGATATGAACATTAATTGTAATCGAAAGACTTGTACATGTACATGCAGAAATAAATAGATATTCTTAACGGTTTGTAGGGTTTATATACCTATTGTCATACGACTTGGAAAACCATGAGGATTGAACACAATATCAGGAATTAGACCGCTTTCTGTGAATGGTAAATCCTCTGCTGGCCATTTTTGCGAACAAATACCTTTTTGGCCGGCTCTCGAGGCAAATTTATCTCCAACGCTTGGATTACGCTAAAATATCAAACTATTGTTAGTCAGTTATTGGACTATTCGAAAGAGATACAATGCCATTTTACTAACTGGAATACGAAAAGTGATACAAGCTCTGCGTGGAATGTGACTGTGTAATGTTCCACAAAGTCTCACGTTGTCGATATGAGCGTCCTCCTTTCCGTGATATTTACCAGTAACGTACGCCGACTGGTCTGCGTCGTAATAGCTATTAAGGAGGCATACCATTTCGTTGAGGGAGAAATCAGCAATTGTTCGATAAACTAATTAATAATTATGAATTTAAGCTTACCAATAATAGATATCACCTTCAGTGATAATCGTGCCAGGTATAGGAAGGCCATCGACATCTAATTTTTCTGCAAGATCTGCTTTATCAGGGTTCCTTGCAAAGTAACTTTTTTGATCTTTTAAATCAACAAATTCGGATTTGTAAATCATTCCATGGGCAAAACCTCTATCATAGGCGGCCTTGTTTATAATCATCGCATCTTCCATATCGTAACCCTAGCATCAACACGGAATAATAACAGTTTGAGAAATTCTTATAATCCAATAATGCTTGTAAGGTGAAAATAATGCTTTACTCACTGTGTAAGAAATAACAGCGACTATTGCATTAGTACCCATGGCAAAATCATCGAGATTAATCTTATCGTGATGTACTGGTCGAAAGAGTGGTGTTGCAGGTGTCTGTAGCCTGTATAATTTAGTTTCAGACTGTAATTGCCATGTGTGACACGGTGTACCCATTGTTTGTTTCCCCATCTGAAAGGTAGTGAAATTAGATACATACATCTACACTTTCCGAACAATATTTTCCAAACTGACAATAATCTTTCCAAATCTTACCTGACACTGGTACATGTTTCGTGGACTTTGATTACAGTCTGGCATTGGGATCAGACTTGCCAGATTACTTAAAAATGCGGTCTTCGATAATTCTTGATGCGACGTCAGCTATGATAGCAAATATTATAATACTCTTGGTAAATAAAATAACAAAAGCAGAATATATTTATAGGGGAAACAAAGAAAAAAAATGTAAATCAAAAATATTACTCCTTCGTAAGCTTCTTCGGGTGTAACACAGATGTCTAAGTAAATTTGTTCAAATGTTCCTATATATTCAATTCTTTTGGCTGCCAAATTCATAACTGGCCTCATCATACGAGCTGGACTTGTGAATAAGTACAATCCTGGATATTGTGCTGGCACTGTTTTCTTCGGTACCAGTGCTATTTCCATCGTATATGGAACCTAAACATGAAGTAATAAAATCAAATATTGCAAATTCGTATAATTATTAGACGAAGAAGTATTACGTTACCTCCTCTCCCTTTATTTTAAGTAATCGTAGTTTATCGGTTACTCTTGCTATGATACTGTCATCTATTAGTCCAATCAATTTCCCATCCAGCATTACGATATACGAGTTTCTCCAATTATCGGCAATCGATAATGAAACCATCCCTAGATCCATTAATATAATTGGAATATTCCCTTTCAATTTTGGATTTGGATGTTTTGTAATAATACAATTCATCGTCAAATGATTAAGAAGACCACAAGGTGCGCCATCAGGCGTATGCACTGGACAAATGAAACCTATAATTTTGTAAGAAAGTGTCATTACTCGGATGCAACGATTACTCAAACAAAGCACCTTACAGAATATTAATTTTATCGCTTTACAAATATAATCAAAATTACCCCATGCATCTGGTAATAATTGTCTTGCCTCTGTAGTTCTCATTTCTTGAAAGAAAGACCCTCTGTGTATCGCACGAAAGTGACTCATATAACGCATTCTGTTAATATTTTCAGCAATTATCGTAAGTCCTGTATTTTGCATTAATCCTAAACCTGTTGAAGATTTTAAATTTCCAGTGGATAAGAAGTTTTCCATTTGTGATTCGATTGAATTTCCATGTTTCATTACATTCAGCATTTCCTCTGTAACAACATGTAAAACAGGTTTATTTACAGCAGTGTTAATTTATGATTTTATTCATTAGTTTATGTAAATACTTACGCACGGTTAAAGTATACCTATTACCGGCGCTCCTTGCACGTTTTAGAATACCTAGTTTGAGACCAGTTAGCCAACTATACAACTTTTCTTTTAGTACTTGCAAGTATAAATGACCACCAAGCAAACATTCCTGCATCATCACAGAATCAGCACCCTCGACTGCACACTTATTATTTGCAAGAGCAAATAATTTTTTCGTCATCGATACAAGTAAATAAAATTTATCCATTGGATCGTCCAGATGAATTGCTATGCAATGTCTAAAAGTTTTATATGTTAATTATTTAACTGCCTAAACTAATGCACGTTTTCTACTGTATTTCCAATATATTACTATAGCTTACTTAACGATAAAATCGCAAACATCCTTATCAGTAGCATCGTGCGGTAGTTCAAAGAACTTTATTCTAAACATTCTTCCTATATATGATTTACATTCATTGTGGGTATGTAAATCTTGTTCATGTATAGCTCTCAACATATTTAAAATGCAACCTCTGTAATATAAATCATCTTCGCATCCAGCTGTTAACGCGTTATAAATAAAAATATCAGAGACATCGACCAAGCATTTCAACATTAAAATCAATGGTACATAATACAAAACTTTTGTATATGAGAACATTAATTTTGCACTGCCATCAGTTACATAGTGCAAAGTATTATTCTGCAAAATATGGAGAAATTCAGTAACGCAAATTAATTCTAAACAGTTATACCCTTATTATACGCACAGTTGTAGTGTTATCGTCCCGCACGCTTCTTAGGAGTAAACCAAGTTCGCTAAATTGTACGCCACGTGCTTTCCATCCTGACCTTTTAATTGCAATAGGATAATTCCTCCTTGTCATTAATAACATTCTTATAATTCTCTCCAGGCCCTTGATTACAAAATAACCACCCCATTCCTGCTCGTGTTCTCCATGTGCGACTAAATCTTTTGGACTTAGCTTATTTAAATGACACCTATTAGACTGTAAAATCAAATGCAAATTTAAATATAGTTGAACTACTTGCTTTATACAATGTTACGTACCTTAATCATAATTGGAATTTCTCCTAAATCTCTTTCGAGTGTCTCTTGCTGTTTATTATTTATAGACCAGCCCACTTTTGCTGTTATCTTCCCTTTGTAAGTGCATCCTCTTTGACGACATTCTGTGGGATATATTCTATGAGTTTTAACGCCAATTGTACCAGATGGAACACTGGGCTGATGAATAGATACATCGTCAATCCATAAAGCCACTTTGTCATCGTTTGGTAGATGAACATAAACTGCTGGATTATTCCGTGCAGCTTCAGAAAGGCCATCTTCCAACATATAATTAAAGGAATCTATATGTGGTGTACCCAAAGTTTGTAACAGCTGAAATACATCAAATAATTTTAATTGCATTTTACATATATAAAACAAACCCCGGTTAAATTCAAAAGAAATACATATACAGTGAACATTTACATCATTTTGCTTTCCGGCTGGCTTTCCGAAATTCTCCGATGTATTCGTTAATTTTGGTTCGATGAACATTTTGATATTATGTACAAAAGTAATAATTAATACTCCGAACGTATTACAAACATGCCACAAAAGTATGTGGTTCGACTTGCACGAGCACGAGTCTTTCCACTCACGTGTACCTTGCAGTGTATCCAAATTGTTGTATATAATATTCCCTATATCTCATATAATCCTGTTGCGCTATCGCGTGAACGTAGGTCTTAATATGCTAGTAACATCGAATGAATTATCGCCAATATAATTGTAACTATCGATAGCAATAAATAAAGATCAGGAGCGAGATTCGAGACCGAATGAGTGTACACGATACATAAAGGTGCATATTATTTAAGCACCAGCCGGGTGTGGCCGAGCAAAGGGAAAGTTTCGGCTTCTAAGTCTTAGAACACTTCGCTTGAAAATTCCAACGCTTATTTATTACGGAGCATAAAGAATTAGCAATGTCCACGAAACGTGTATGCCCAGTCAGCCTTTTGTCGACAGATGTGGGGACACTTCCCGCATACGCCACTAGGGGACGAGCACGATGATCCGGCTCCCGAAAGTGGTTGTATAAGTCACCACGACATATATACAACCTCTGACAAATTCCCTACTATCCTAGTGTCTAAGGCAGGGCCTGCTAGGATGCCTTACTGATGAGTCCACTAGCAGGCCTAGGACGAAACCACGGCCATCTCTAGAGATGGCCGTGACGAAACGCAATCTTCCTCCCTCCTCTCTTGTCCCGTTGCTTCCGCCTTCCCCACACAGATTGCCAGCAGCAGGGCGGCAGGTAGTGGCAGGCCTGCCGGCAGATCGACGCAATCTGTATCCGCGGTTCGGTCGCGATCTGCCGGCAGTGCCAGCCAAAACAGACGAAGCAACAGATCGGCGGCGATTTCGCGGCAGAAACCCAACAGATCTGCGGCGATTTCGCGACAGAACCCGCAAACAGTTTAGGCATTTAAATTTTAAATGAGCTCAATACAAAATTATTATTACTAATGTTTATTCATTTAAATACATATATATATATACGAATAATAAAATGTTTGATGTTTGAAATCAGGATTGTAAGCAGTGCAAACATGAAGAGAAGAAATCTGAAATTATATTTATTTATGATTTTAAATCAATAAGAGTATATTAATCGGGTCTGCTAGGTTTGGGGCGCTAATATGCTATAGCGGGTTCTGTTGCATTTATTGCCGCCGATATGCTGCGTTAGACATGTCTAACGCAGCACTGGTACGAGTGTGTGGCGAAGTGGCCGCCTATCTATTGCGTCGTCTGTTGGGTCCTGCCGCGAAATCGCCGCCGTTGTTGGCAGGACTGCCGGCAGATCGCGACCGAGCCGCGGATACAGATTGCGTCGATCTGCCGGCAGGCCTGCCACTGCCTGTCGCCCTGCTGCTGGCAATCTGCCGGCAAAAGCAGACAACGCAGCGAATTTGCGGCCATTCTGCTTAGTAAGCCTGCCTATCGCAACAGGCTTGGCTGATAGGGTGGCTTGCGGAGGATGCCAGACCCCACGATATCCTGTGCTGGCCGCCAAGTGTTGTACCTCTAAACCAGGCCTCTGATTTAAGTGATCTTTCGGGCCGATTTTCAAAGGCAACGCCCCCTTTCTCCCGCCACGCGTCTTGGCCCCGCGATCGCCAATCGGCTCGAAGGTCTTCAGGCGCGTAGCATATGAACCCCGCGGTCCATGGGACATGGGACGATGTAGAATCCTATTGATACAAGTGTCACCCTAATGCGACCCGCGCGGTTACGCGCCTGAGGACCTTCGAGCTGCTAGGCGATCGCGGGGGCCAAGACGTGCGGCCGGAAAAAGGGGGCGTTGCCTCTGAAAATCGGCCCGAAAGATCACTTAAATCCGAGGCCTGCTCTAAACAAAAGAGACTCCCAAAAGCCTCTCGACTCTTTGGCGCGCTTTCTCTTTATATCTTTAACTTAAACCAGGGCTCGGAAGTGGCCCGAAAGAGCACTTAATCCCGAGCCCTGACTTAAACAATCAATAAACCGTCGATGTTTTAACAAAGTATAAGATGTTTTCGAATCTTCCGCGTTTCACCACAAGCAGAGCTGTCCAGCGCTCTACGGGCACCCAAATCAACGTAAAGTCCCCATATTCCACCAATCGAATGTCATGATTTTTTTCATCGTGCTAACTAAAGTCACATTAGTGATGGGCACCATCGACTAAAAACTATCGATTATTCGATAGTACCCAACTACTACTTTCATTCGAATGATTTTTAAGACTATCGATAGTATCGGCTAACGACTAATTTAGTCGACTGAATGTAGTTACTTAAAACTATCGACAAAATTCAGTCGTTAAAACCATCGAATGATTTAGTCGTTTGGACTTTGGACCATCGACTGAATGTAGTTACTAAAAACTATCGACGAATTCAGTCGTTAAAACCATACACGGGTAATGCGGTAATGCAGCAAGCTGTATATCGACATAATATGGGCCAAAACATGGGTGTCAAAGGCCTCGCTTAATTTCCTTATATGAAAATATTTTGAGCTTGGTGAGGGCTCATTCGAAAGAGGATGGTTAAACGCGGCGCGCGGCAGAGGAGTTTCAACGAAATTGGGTTGATATCTAATAATATGAGTGATCAAAGTGTAACGGAAAGTTGATTGTCAGTCACCGATGACTCACGCGGCATGAACGGAATGTTTAGTGTCAGTCACTGAACGGAAAGTTGATTGTCAGTCACCGATGACTGACGCTGCCTGAACGGAAAGTTGAGTGTCAGTCACTGAACGGAAAGTTGATTGTCAGTCACCGATGACTGACGCTGCCTGAACGGAAAGTTTAGTGTCAGACACTGATGCCTGCGTGGCACTCAACGTGTTAAATATATCGCACGCTGGTTCTCAGTACATCTCAATCCCCTCCCAACACAGCCTAAACCGAGAGTGCCGAAAAGTGATAAGCATGAACAATTCATTATAAATTACATTTCTGGATAGTGTTTGCTATGCAGCCTCGAAGCAGCGAACATTAAGTGGGCATTACTGTCCACTGTAGTTATTTGAGCGGAGAGAATCTTAAGTTCTTATTGCAATTACTTTTGAGTTCTCGTTTCTATCGTTGTATCTATCTGCAGCTGTAAATATTGTGTATTATTTATTGCCCTGCTTCTTATGTAGACTCTTCTGTTTTCTGACGCTTTCGAGATAATTCATTAATAACATAAATCATATATGTTTCGCTTAGAGAATTACATTTTCTTATTTCTCAAGAAGCCTTCGTTTTTATAATTGAAATACCCGTGTATATATCATTTAATTCATAAATTAATTAATATCTGCAAAGATATACTTGAATCTACGCGGGTCTCTGCCATATCTACAGTGCCTGCTATGGTTTCGCCATCTATACAGAACTCCTTGAAACCACTCGCGCTTGCAATGGTAGTTCCATCTATGCAGATTGCATTAGAACTACTCACACCCCTCACTTACCATAAGTGTAGATATGGCAGAGGCCCGAGTAGTTTGAGTCACGTCTGTATAGATGGCGAATAGATAAAGCAGACATATATACAGTTTCGAGCAGTTCTGTATAGATGGCGAAATTAAAGCCCACTTTGAGTGTAGGTAAGACAGGGATGCGAGTGGTACGTAAATTCAAGCACCTGTTTATAAGTAGCGGTGCGATAATGTTCATAAAATTTGGTTATTTATGTCTTCATTCATCCAATTAAGTTAATAATCCTCGAAAACCGTTTCGTACACTCTTTTACATATCAATAAAGTGTCAGCAAACACTGTTTCAATCTACATAAAAATTAATATGTACGGTAACATTGCAAGTTCCATTGTTCATTATATTCTACAATAATCAAGCACTCTTTAGCACGGGTAAATGTATTTGTGAATATTTTTTCCTTTAAATAAATTTTCCAGGACTTAATAAATACATACTAATAGTGGTATTATTCTTTATTACGGTCTCACAGGAATGAAAGTTTGGTTAGTGTACATATAACCTATCTTTACAAACTATCTTAACTCTTGCACTCTCATCTTCCGTTTCGCTGTTCGTTTTCATACCTTCTCTGCCTTACGTATTACATTATTTCTTACCTCTTAATCGCGTATCTATTATAAATCTTTTCCATTCCTTCTTGTTTAATTACAAAATCCTATGTCATGATTATACACCATTGTATCTTTTTCCATACATTCTGTTAAGAGGTGTTCTAACGTTCCAAATTTTTGTGTGCACAGGTCAGATCCTTTTTTCTTTTTCTCCTCCTAATATTTATTTAATCCTTTAATGCTTTTGCATCTTACCTGTGCTATTAACTGATGATTATGGCCTATTCCATTCTTGCTTTGGTATTCTATTAGCGTTGCTGTTCCAATATATTTACACCGTCCATTATATCTCGCTTATTTTATTTTTATGTTTCGTTCCTGATGTTGTATTTCATAGTCTATTCTTTTAAGGGTCTGCGACAATTCCTTTACTTCCGATCTAATTAAATTCTCTCTTAAGAGATCCATTCCCAAATAATCCTCTCCTTCTTTAATGCTTCTGGTTTGGCCCTCCTTTCTTTCTTCGGTCTCCTTTTACATACTTACTAATATGTATATGTTTTGTGTGTGCAGGTTGTGGAGGCAAAGAGTAGCGAGCATTGACTGACACATCCCATCATGCATAGGAGCAAGAAAGAAAATAGAAGAACTTTTGCCACATACTTTACTTATCCATTAATTATAGTAAATTGATTTATAAAAATAGTTTGCAACTGTTAGCGCATAAGCTTAATTTAGAACAATTGTGTAGTTAACTGTTCTGTATAATATCTATTATATACTTTATTTTATATTCAGATCATTCGGTAGATCTTATATAAACTTTGATATTACTTATATATTACTAAAACAAGTTCTACTGAATGTGCTATATGTAAAATAAAAGATATAATAAATAATGTATGTATGCTCAAGTTTACACAAATGCTGTAATTTAAATTTTATAAGCTTCTGCATATGAAGGACATAATTTTTAGTATAAGCTTTATCTGTAAGCTATATATTGTAAATTGACTTTAAAGAATAGTTTATAACTATTGGATTATTTAAGTTTAATGTATTTTTCATATTACATAAATGTTAGTTTAGAATTAATACATGCTTTAGTTGTGCGATGTATTGTAAATAGATATAAAAGAGTAGTCCATAAGTATTAGCTTGTAATTTGAACCTTTTTGTGACTTGTATCTGCATTCATTAGTTTAAATAAATGTTAAATTAAAAGAATTCCACTCTTCTTTTTATTTTCACACCTTAACAATCCTTGAAAGAACCTAATTCCAATTCCTTACACAAGAAGTACCGTAGACGAACTTTAAATGCAAAGTCCTGAAGCGAGAAACTTGTAAAAATGGCCCTATACGTTATTAAATATAAAAGAAGGAAATTGTGGAAACGACATCATTTTCGGTCTTCATTTCTTGCAACATTTGATGGCAGAAGTCTAGAAAATTAAGCGCTCGGAAATTCTTGGAATATGACGTCATTTCCAAGAACTGCTGATGTCGGATACCTCCTCGCATATCATATTCTCCTGATACAAATCCACGATTTTCAGCGAGTTATTTTTGCCAGAATCTCAGAAATTTTGAGCTCGGAAATTCCTGGAACGTGACGTCATTTCCAAGAATTGCTGCGATGAAAGACCTCCTCGCATATCATATTCTCCTAATACAAATCCACGATTTTCAGCGAGATATTTTTGCCAGAAACTTAGAAATTTAAGAACTCGGAAATTCCTGGAACGTGACGTCATTTCTAAGAATTGCTGCGATGAAAGACCTCCACGCATATCATATTCTCCTAATACAAATCCACGATTTTCAGCGAGATATTTTTGCCAGAAACTTAGAAATTTAAGAACTCGGAAATTCCTGGAACGTGACGTCATTTCTAAGAATTGCTGCGATGAAAGACCTCCACGCATATCATATTCTCCTGATACAAATCCACGATTTTCAGCGAAATATTTTTACCAAAAACCCAGAAATTTCAGCGCTCGGAAATTCCTGGAACGTGACGTCATTTCTAAGAACTGCCTGGGTCGGATACCTCCTTGCACATCATATGCTCCTGATACAAATCCTCGATTTTCAGCACTTAAATTTCTTCTGAAAATCGTGGATTTGTATTAGGAGAATATGATGTGCAAGGAGGTCTTTCATCGAAGCAATTCTTGGAAATGACGTCACGTTCCAGGAATTTCCGAGCGTCAAATTTCTGGGTTTTTGGTAAAAATATTTCGCTGAAAATCGTGGATTTGTATCAGGAGAATATGATATGCGAGGAGGTCTTTCATAGCATCAGTTCTTGGAACTGACGTCACGTTCCAGGAATTTCTCAGCGCTTATTTTAATAACGTGTAGGGCCATTTTGACAAGTTTCCCGCTTTAGGACTTTGCATTTAAAGTTCGTCCACGGTACTTCTTGTATAAGGAATCGGAATTAGGTTCTTTCAAGGATTGGTAAGGTATGAAAGTAAAAAGAGCACTGGAATTCTTTTCATTGCAAATTTATTTAAATTAATCAATGAATATACAAGTTACAAAAATGTTGTAATTAAATTTACAAACAGATACTTATTAACTATTCTTTTATATCTATTTACATTACATCGTACAACTAAATCTTGTATCAATTCTAAACCAACATTTATGTAATATAACTAACACTATAAACATAAATAATCTAATACTTATAAACTATTCTTTGAAGTTAATTTACAATATATCTTACAGATAAATCATACACTAAAATTGACGTACTTCATATGTAGAAGCATATAAAATTTAAATTACAGCAATTGTGTAACTTGTGAATATGTCAATTATTTATTATATCTTTCATTTTACATTTAGCACATTCAGTAGAACTTGTAATAGTTATATAAGTAATATGTTGTTCATACAAGATCTACCGAATAAACTGAATATAAAATAAAGCATATAATAGATAACATAACAGTTAATTACACAATTGTCCTAAAATAAACTTACGGGCTAATAGATACAAACTATTTTTATAAACCAATTTACTATAACTAAAGGATAACTAAAGTATGTTGCACAAGTTCTTCTACCTTCTTTCTTGCATTTATGCAAGATGAGAAGTGCCAGGCAATGTTCCTTACTCCTTGCCTGTGAAACCTGCACACAGAAAAAATACATTAATAAGTATGTAACAGGAGAAAGATTATTAAGAGATATTTAGAGGAAGAAGAAAGAAAGGAGGGGCAAGCCAGAAGCATAAAAAGGAGAGGATTATTTGAAAAGGAATGGAATGCGTCAAGTATGAGTGACTTTGACGAAAGCGGAAGTAAAGGAATTGACGGAGATCCTCAAAAGTAGAGTCAATCAAATGCAACAGCAGGAACAAGGCAGAAAAATAGGGAAAGCAAGATACAATGATACGTTTAAATATATTAGAACATCAACACTACTATGGTACTTAAGTAAAAACGGACGAAGGCGCAATTGACAATTAGCAACGCAGGTGCGAGATCCAAAAGCATTAAAGGATGAAATAAATATTGGGAGAAGAAAAAGGATAAAAGATGTGACCTGTGCATACAAAAATTTGGAACGTAAGAGCACCTGCTAACAAAATGTACGGAAAAAGATACAATAAGACATAAAAATAACTTAGGAATTTGTAATTAAACAGGAAGGAACGGAAAAGATTTATAATAGATGTGCGATAAAGAGATAAGAAATAGTGTAATACGTAAGGCAGAGAAGGTATGAAAAGGAAGAGCGGAACGGAAGATGAGAGTGCAAGAGTTAAGATAGTATTGTAAAGATAGGTTATATGTACACTAACCAAACTTTCATTCCTGTCAGACCGAAATAAAGAATAATACCACTATTAGTATGTATTTATTAAGTCCTGGAAAATTTATTTAAAGGAAAAAATATTCACAAATACATTTACCCGTGCTAAAGAGTGCTTGATTGTTGTAGAATATAATGAACAATGGAACTTGCAATGTTACCGTACATATTAATTTTTATGTAGATTGAAACACTGTGTTTGCTGACACTTTATTGATATGTAAAAGAGTGTACGAAACGGTTTTCGAGGATTATTAACTTAATTGGATGAATGAAGACATGAATAACCAAATTTTATGAACATTATCGCACCGCTACTTATAAACAAGTGCTTGAATTTACGTACCACTCGCATCCCTGTCTTACCTACACTCAAAGTGGGCTTTAATTTCGCCATCTATACAGAACTGCTCGAAACTGTATATATGTCTGCTTTATCTAAGAGTCATTAGTATCGCCATCTATACAGACGTGAAGCAAACTACTCGGGCCTCTGCCATATCTACACTTATGGTAAGTAAGGGGTGTGAGTAGTTCCAATGCGATCTGCATAGATGGAACTACCATAGCAAGCGCGAGTGGTTTCAAGGAGCTCTGTATAGATGGAACTACCACCGCGAGTGGTTTCAAGGAGTTCTGTATAGATGGCGAAACCATAGCAGGCACTGTAGATATGGCAGAGACCCGCGTAGATTCAAGTATATCTTTGCAGATATTAATTAATTTATGAATTAAATGATATATACACGGGTATTTCAATTATAAAAAAGAAGGCTTCTTGAGAAATAAGAAAATGTAATTCTCTAGGCGAAACATATATGATTTATGTTACTAATGAATTATCTCGAAAGCGTCAGAAAACAGAAGAGTCTACATAAGAAGCAGGGCAATAAATAATACACAATATTTACAGCTGCAGATGGATACAACGATAGAAACGAGAACTCAAAAGTAATTGCAATAAGAACTTAAGATTCTCTCCGCTCAAATAACTACAGTGGACAGTAATGCCCACTTAATGTTCGCTGCTTCGAAGCTGCCTAGCGAACACTATCCAGGGATGTGATTTATAAGGAATTGTTCATGCTTATCAATATATTCTTAAATTTACAAGCAGATACTTATGAACTATTCTTTTATATCTATTTACATTACATCGTACAACTAAATCTTGTATCAATTCTAAACCAACATTTATGTAATATAACTAACACTATAAACATAAATAATCTAATACTTATAAACTATGCTTTGAAGTTAATTTACAATATATCTTACAGATAAATCATACACTAAAATTTACGTACTTCATATGTAGAAGCATATAAAATTTAAATTACAGCAATTGTGTAACTTGTGAATATGTCAATTATTTATTATATCTTTCATTTTACATTTAGCACATTCAGTAGAACTTGTAATAGTTATATAAGTAATATTAAAGTTCATATAAGATCTACCGAATAAACTGAATATAAAATAAAGCATATAATAGATAACATAACAGTTAATTACACAATTGTCCTAAAATAAACTTACGGGCTAATAGATACAAACTATTTTTATAAACCAATTTACCATAACTAAAGGATAACTAAAGTATGTTGCACAAGTTCTTCTACCTTCTTTCTTGCATTTATGCAAGATGAGAAGTGCCAGGCAATGTTCCTTACTCTTTGCCTGTGAAACCTGCACACAGAAAAAATACATTAATAAGTATGTAACAGGAGAAAGATTATTAAGAGATATTTAGAGGAAGAAGAAAGAATGGAGGGGCAAGCCAGAAGCATAAAAAGGAGAGGATTATTTGAAAAGGAATGGAATGCGTCAAGTATGAGTGACTTTGACGAAAGCGGAAGTAAAGGAATTGACGGCACGCCTTATCCAAAACAAGGTAACTACTCCAACCTAGTGGCTCCCCGATTTTGCATCGGGTTCGTCCACGAAACCTAACCCATCCTACAGCTCCCTGGTTTCGCACCAGGTTCGTCTGTATCCTACGGCTCCCTGATTTCGCATCAGGTTCGTCCGTACGTTTACCAAACCTCCGAACAGCTCCCCAGTTTCGCACCGGGTTCGTCTGCGCACTCTTTCCTAGTGGCTCCCCGATTTCGCATCGGGTTCGTCCACGACGTTTCACCCTCCTGCGGCTCCCTGGTTTCGCACCAGGTTCGTCCGCACTTGATTCTATTCCTGAGGCTCCCCGATTTCGCATCGGGTTCGTCCTCGCATACATCAATCCCAGCGGCTCCCTGATTTCGCATCAGGTTCGTCCGTGCACCTAACTAATAAATTCTCAACCATATTCCTTAGGTAATATCAACATCGCCGGCCTAGGCGTTGCCCATAGACCTGGCTTGTAACAGAAGAAAAAGGATAAAAAATGTGACCTGTGCATACAAAAATTTGGAACGTAAGAGCACCTGCTAACAAAATGTACGGAAAATGATACAATAAGGCATAAAAATAACTTAGGAATTTGTAATTAAACAGGAAGGAACGGAAAAGATTTATAATAGATGTGCGATAAAGAGATAAGAAATAGTGTAATACGTAAGGCAGAGAAGGTATGAAAAGGAAGAGCGGAACGGAAGATGAGAGTGCAAGAGTTAAGATAGTATTGTAAAGATAGGTTATATGTACACTAACCAAACTTTCATTCCTGTCAGACCGAAATAAAGAATAATACCACTATTAGTATGTATTTATTAAGTCCTGGGAAATTTATTTAAAGGAAAAAATATTCACAAATACATTTACCCGTGCTAAAGAGTGCTTGATTGTTGTAGAATATAATGAACAATGGAACTTGCAATGTTACCGTACATATTAATTTTTATGTAGATTGAAACACTGTGTTTGCTGACACTTTATTGATATGTAAAAGAGTGTACGAAACGGTTTTCGAGGATTATTAACTTAATTGGATGAATGAAGACATAAATAACCAAATTTTATGAACATTATCGCACCGCTACTTATAAACAAGTGCTTGAATTTACGTACCACTCGCATTCCTGTCTTACCTACACTCAAAGTGGGCTTTAATTTCGCCATCTATACAGAACTGCTCGAAACTGTATATATGTCTGCTTTATCTAGAGTCATTAGTATCGCCATCTATACAGATGTGAATAAAATTACTCGGGCCTCTGCCATATCTACACTTATGGTAAGTAAGGGGTGTGAGTAGTTCCAATGCGATCTGCATAGATGGAACTACCATAGCAAGCGCGAGTGGTTTCAAGGAGTTCTGTATAGATGGCGAAACCATGGCAGGCACTGTAGATATGGCAGAGACCCGCTAATCAATTAGATAATTGATTCTCACAAAATATTTAGAACTGTTAATTTTTAAGTGCCGAAATAAAATAGTTTATGACAAATTGAAATATTATCAATTGGCTAAAAAAGAAACTTATTGACCTTTTACATTTCTGAAATTCTAATTATGAACTGTAATAAATTTACGAAAAGTAAATACACCAATATTTCATGACATAGTTCAGACTCCAGACATAACCAATAAGCGAAAAACTATCGACTAATTATTTATAGTATATCGTTACTAATTAGTAATTAGTCGATAGTTTAAATTAGTCGATGGTGCCCATCACTAATTGTAAGTCACATGCCTCTAGTGAAACCATAGGATCGAATGCGCAAGCGTCGTGAGTTGCGACCTTCGATTTTGAATCTCTACCGGTAGTATGATAAACATTTGTCGAAAGATGGACGTCTCTGGCAAAACTTTTTTTAACAAAATTCGCTGCCTGCGGCCGGAACTTTCCACAGTTATTACACCTGAAATATTAGACAAAGTTTGCGACGAACCATCGGTGCAGCCGTTTTTACAATGGTTCTGCGAAAACGTAAATTTTGTAAACGTCCTGTCAAACGAGGAGGTTCAAATGTAATTAAGTTATTATTTATTAATCAAAGGACGAACGTTTCAGTAATAAATTAATACTGTTGATTTGGATCATATTGATTCATATTTCAGAATGAACAAGTTGGAAAAGGAGGATAAATGGTTGGAAGGCCCTGAGTTAGATCTCGCACTAGAGGAAGCCACTAGACATTGCCCCGATTTATTAAAAATCGTCAATTTCGATGACATAGATATAGACGACTTGTATGCAGAATTTGAAATAGCCAAAGATTCGTGCAAAGAGGACGAGAATTACATTCGTACATTGCAAAATGGAATTGAAAACTTAAGGTGACATAATTGTTGTATACGTTGGATTCCGAAGGTGAAGGATGAGACCGATTGTAGTTAATAATACAATATATTTACGGCTTAATCCCATTCAACTCCTGGATACAACTTTTGCCGAACATAACAGTTTTAGGAAAACGAAAGTATTAGTCTAACTAATAACAAAGTTATTAGTTATTAGATCTTTCCACGTGCATACTTATGTTCTGAATTTGGAGGGGTGAGGACGATCTTAGCCCTTGTTGCGACATGAAAGCCAGGCACGGGTGTTGGCC
The DNA here is from genome assembly GCA_963583965.1 of Nomada ferruginata. Classification (NCBI taxonomy): domain Eukaryota; kingdom Metazoa; phylum Arthropoda; class Insecta; order Hymenoptera; family Apidae; genus Nomada; species Nomada ferruginata. Next base: position 18,906,902 of record OY757213.1, read on the forward strand.
CTTAGGACTGTAAACTCTGTCATTTTGACGAATGTCTGTCATTACTAAGGCCCGTGTGTCTCGACCTTGTCAATGCCTCAGAGACTAGTTATCCAACATATATAGGTGTGCTTTGAAAAATATGTTTTAAATGAAATCATGTTACAGAAAATTAGATGTAAAATTGGATGAGGACATTGAAAAGCAAGAAGAGTCTATGAACAGAGAGAGTATTGAAGCAAATAAAGCTTACGAGGAATGTTTGGTACTTCTAAAAGACTTTGATGTACATAATCATGAATTTTTTCAAGAAGTTGAAGACCTTTTAAATGTTTATGCGGACGCAGCTGAAAATGTGAGTAATTTTAAGGAATTTTCTATCATTAATTCCAAAATAAATAATGCCTTTCCTCGTAGAAGAGCCCACCATTATTATGGTCTCAGATGCCACTGGAGCTTTTTATTAAAAAAATAGAACTATATAATCATTACTTGGATGTTCACATAAAACGGCAATTTAGTAATGCAGATAAGGAAGAACAACATGTTGATTCTAATTATGTATCTCTAATTAACAACAGTCAGGAAATATGCATGGATAATGAAAGGCTGCAAGAACTGTCATTATGTAAAGCAAAGTAAATAAACGTACATAGAGTATTGTACAGTTTGTCCTCAGTAACTTGAAACTCAAGGAAAGAGCTGCAATTGTCAAATTATGAAAGTTTCGTCTTATTAAAGTTTTGGGTAAGAGAGGTTTAACTAACATTCGATTTGCAGAGGTTTTTTACACGGGTTACTATTAGATTTTTCTAGCCAACTATTCGAGCTAGTTATAAAATTATTGCAGTTTCTCGTGTAACATTTGACTTCCTATACTACCATTTTTATTTCTGTGCTGTTTAAGCCATTTTAATAAACACTCCTCAATGGTAATAGAATCAGTGATTCTTTCTCCCTTGCAATCTAAATTAGACATGGCACTTAAAATTCCAGGGGCAGCTATAGCAAAATCTTGGTGTGTAGAAGTAAATTGTACACAATGATTGATCCCCTTTAAGACCTAGCTATAAAGACGAAGTGATGCATCTAAACATAGAAAATAATTCGTGTTATGGAAAGTTTATATTTCGAGTTATAGAGGTTTTTACCGCGGAGCGAAAGGAAATGAACAAAAGTCTAGTGTTATAGAGGTTTTCGAGTTATAGAGGAACAATTGTATATAGAATTAAATATTTTTAATACGATTTAATACGAACATAATATTTTATTTTACAGCTTAACTAATTCTAAAATAGATGAAATTCTAGCTAAAGCACAAGAGGAATCGTATATTGCAATCCTCAATTATGTACAAGACATTTATAATTCTGGAGTTTTGAAAATACCAAGACATTCTGAATTAAGGTATTCAAATATCCATGAGTTACATTGTGCGTCATAATTCGTGGTATAAATGGCAAATATCGTGGCTTAATAGTTGGCATACAGTATTCATTATGAATTGCTGTTAAAACTCTCAGGGCCTGTTTGTCGTTAGAATTGTTGTACATATGCAACAGCAGTATTAATTACCACCTGGTACCAATCAGTTAGGATAGAACTGCACATAAGGCTGCGCAATTATTGAACTTAATGCTACTTAATTTTTTACCTGTGGAAGCATGTGAAAGAAATATTAGAATATCCTTGGCCTTAAAACAAAACAGGACATTGTTTTAGCATTTGTCAAATTAAAACGACAGAATATATTATAACCAGTTCGTAATAGTTCAATATCTCAATAGATTATAACGGTGGTCTTGACTGATTTTTGTGCCATAGAAACCACCAACCCTCTCACCTGTACCTCGAATTATGGTTCTCCTGTACACTCCCCCCCCCCCCCCCCGTATAGCATTTTCATTAAGCAATATAACCATTAGGACAGAAATTTCCGAATTAACTAAAAAGAGAGATTTCTTGGAGGAAAATGTCTCTCTACTGCAAGAACGTCAGTTGACAGAAGTTGTACAGCAGTTTTCCGAAATGGAAATAATTAAGATTTTAAAACAAGACGCACAAGCAAGGCTTGAACGTACAAAACATCATTTGGATAAGCTCAAGAACCTACTATTCTTTGCACGGGAACATGGCCATGTGCGCACAGATTTGCTGCGTATGTTAATGGAGATGGAATTTCATCGTCTTACTGATATCTGCGAATTTGCAGCCGATGCGCGTTATTACTTAAAAACAGAATATATATTGTCGTCCACGAGATGCGTCAGTAATTTGAACAAAGTAATAAGAAATTCTCAAATTATAGTTTATAATGTAATTTCATTTATACAGGAAAGTATGCAGCACCAACAAAATGAGTACTCTACAACAGTAATGTGTTCACCAAAAGAACACAATTCGTGTCACAAACTGTTTACTTGTATGATCTGTGGTGGCGACAATGCGCAACCCTTACATGTTGCATTGGATAAGTATAATGAGCTCCTGGGCGAGAACAAATGTAAAAAAGAATATATATTGGAAACGTATTTGAAATCTAAAATTGACAAATTAGTATCCATGTATGTATTATTTTTCAAATAGTCACCCACACCGGGCGTTTCCTTTCACTTGCAATGTCGACACGCAATATCTCCGAGGGACTGGTACTATACAAAAAAATGCTGGTGCGAAAGTTGTTAGATACGAAGGGGAACATGATATGGTACAAATTATTCATTACTTTTTAAATGGAGTCATATATTTTTCTCCTTCGTGGTACAATGGCCTTTGTTGTACAATTTATTGCTGTCAAATTCGTGAATTTCTAAGGAGTCTAGAAAAGCGGAATGAATCCCTGGTCATGAATTTGATTTTGAAACTTCCCCCACTATATCCATATGTTGTCTCCTTTCGTACCACACAACTTTGGTAAAAACAATCTTTTGATAGTGTCAATACCTCGCGAGATATTTATTTCGAGTTAAGGGAAACACCTTGTGTACTTTAATAAGCTTCTTAAATATTATCTCTAGTGTTACAATTTAGGGAAAGTGGAGTAAATTCGCAATATATGAATGAACTTAAAAAAGGATCTACGCACACATTTAAGCTGGTCCCTTACGATATTGAAACTTGCCACGCTGAAGCACTCGCTATTTCAGAAAAGGTGCATGGCGACCTGACAAAAATAAGAAATCAAATCAAAGAACGTTTGGTAAATTGATGATCTTGTGCATAATATACACCACCATATGCATATATATTAATTACTATGTTTCCATTGCAGAAAGCAAATATAAACCTCGAACGCGAAAAGGATATTCTTTGGCAACGATTTTTAGTCGATCCGGACACATTGAGAAAAACATATAACGAAGTAAAGCAAATGGCAAATCAGTGCTGCTTTGGCGATACTAGTAGAAACGAGCAAATTGTGTAATAGCTCCGACAGAACTTAATTGTAGTACCATTAAAAATTAGCATTTCTGCTGCGCAGAGTATCAGGAAAATAGCCTCTACATATTAATTTATCTTAAAGATTTTGTATTTTAATCAAACATACTTCTAGTGAAAAGTGATTATTTTTTTAATAGTATGTTAATCTGCATAATAGTTTATGGGAAATATAGAAAAGAAGAATTGTATACGTATATAAGTTTCTTAAACGTATTCAATAATAGTTTATAATTAAATATGCACATTTTATATTTAGTTATTAGCTATCATAAGCATATTTAAAATCAATTTTTTTTGCATTTCCTTTGGTTTTAATAAAATAAGATACAAACTATTGTTTAATAAGGACATTCTCCTAGTAAACTATCAATTGTTATTTACTTCATTATTGTAAAAATTATAGGACTCCCCCTTTAACTGTCTTGTCTTTGCCCCGGTCTTCCCCAAATATCGATTTTCAATACACGATATATTGTAGGATGTACATACTATTTAATAAACGAAAATACAGATAACAGATGAACTTATTTATTTGTGCCTTAAAACTAAGCACAATACTCAATATAACGCTCTCTCTGTCTCAACCCACTCTATACATATATCCTTGCACCCTTATAGTCTCTCTCATTCTATTCCTCATTTGTTATCACTCATTTTAGATGCACACTGCAGACATTCCTTGGCGACGACCGGTCACGTCTAATCGAATCTTTGTGTGGCCGCGCGCCTTTCGTTCACATCGTAATCTCAGGTGCTCAACCAAACGCATATCTCTCACACTATCGACTATCTTGCCTAAAAATTCCTCGATCGCTCTGGCCAAAACATTTTTCAGCCGCACTTGAAATTATTTTCGATATTCATACGGTATTTCCAATCTCACAATATCGACTCGTATAAATTAATAAAAGTGAAAATGCAAAAAGATAGAAATATTTTGCGCGTTATCCATTACTGTTCACTGTGTTCGCTACAGACAATTCTTGATACACCGTATGCAGGCATTGAAGTCACCACCAAGAATCCCACGCTTCTTCTTGCTACTACAGATGTAAATACATAATTTACTATTGATAGCTAAGAAAATAGCATTCGGCTCTTATTGGTTCTAGTGTAGTAGATTAGTAGATCAATCTTTTTCGTACAGACATGTATATGACAACGACATATGTATATCCATTTCCCCTAATTTTTGTGTTTAAAAGTGCGCGGAATTAACAATAAATGGAATAGAGCGATAGCGAGAGAAGCACTAGTGTATGCATGTGTCGAACCGTTCATCTATAATCTATTAACATAACAAAGGTAAAACTTCTATATTTAGAATTCCTACTATTATGTCAACGTGTGACGTAACTCGGGGCTCAAAACTCAAAGGTAGGTCAACCGGCTACTCGGATCCTTACTCCCCCTGCCCCCGTAACGTACCGGCAACCGACTTTTCAGAGTTCTCAGTTCCAAACAATACTTGTACATATGTAAGTATGTATATGTGCTTAATTTGTATTCGAAACACGCATAAAATCCAAACTTAATATTTACGAGAAACAGCACGAAAATGATACTTTCCGTGCTGTTCAAACAATTTTTCCTTATTGCAAATTATTTATACTGTTCGGTGACATATATGAAAATTAAACAATGATAATAAATTAATAATAAGCGAGAGGTAACATTGATTATGTACGAGGAAGAAGTAATGTTTCCATATGCGAATTTTTCTTGGTAACACTTTTCCTGTTACAAATTGCGTGTAATATTTGCGTATTTGACAAATTTTAATTATACAATAGTTTCCTGTATGTTTCATCGTGAAATATGGCACGTTAATAACTAGAGCCGACGAAAATTCATTTTGCTAAAAAGTTATATGTAGATTGTTCATTTATTGAGCAATTATGAAATCTCCAAGAAGAAACCAGCGGGGTAAAATAATTTTAACCCTTTGCACGCCGCTGTCCCCTCGGACATCGTAAATCTAGCAAACAAATCGCATGTCCCCTCTAACAATAAGGGGGCACAAAAATATTGCTACTGGTGATTCTTATGTAGGACAAAATTATGCAAGCGCAAGATTGTTTAAAAATATGTTTCCTCGAAGTTTTCCATTCACGCTGCAGGAAAAAAAAAACACAAAGAAATGGAAAATATTCTCTATAAACACACATAGTATCTATTTTAATGCATTATCAAAATTTTAGTAAATTTATAACTATATAGAACGATATAGTCTATAGACAATAAAGTATACTATAGTAAACAATTATAATTAAAAAGTATAATTATAATAGTAAAATAAAAGTATAATAAGTATAATTAAAAAGTGCTACAACATATCAATGTCGACTTATTGTTTTGGTCTGTTATGAATTCATAAACAACACCACACGATCTGGACCAATTTTATGTAAATCAAAAATCATGACATCATGGATATTCATTGGCGTAGGACGTGGTTTTAACCTTGAGCGCATGAATTGAAATATATAGTTCACGGAGAGATGCTGAAATGTATGCAATGCAGACGAACAGTCATAGTTTACAGCCACAACCAGTGGTATATACTTCAGTGGCTTGTTACTTCTATAACGGTAAAAACGTGACAGGTACAGCAGAAGTACCAGCAGCCTGGTGGAAGGGAAACCTGCTCTGCTTGCTGACTTTCTTGGGTCCATGATTGGTAGTGCTTGTTAGTATTCATCTAACTGTTGCATCGAGAGCTTCGTCACTTTGTGTTCTTTCATATTCTCCTCAGTAATACTTTTCTCCTCCAAGAGAACAGTGCTATAGCGGCGTGAGAAGTGCGACATCCTCGAAAACATCAGTGGACCAGGACCTTCGCCGTGGTGAGTCATCGCTCAGAATTATTTTTCGAGATGACGCGATCTTACCGTCAAATCGATCTAACATGTACATATCAGGAAATATCGACAAACCTTTTTCCTTCGATAGAAACTTCATGAATAAATGAAAATAACGAAATAGATACAAATCTTTTCTCTCAGTTCAATAGATAACGGCGTAATTCTCCAATTTCTTGGGTGGATCATAAATTGAATCAATATGAATCTGGCGACTAAATCAGGTTTTGGGGACTTATAGAATGTAAACTTCTGTCGTACTACTTTCTAATTAACGCGTGCATTCCGATGCAAGTCGATTCGGAAGAATAAGCAATGTTTGACAAATCCGACAGTTCCGATGATAGTGAATTATATCTGTATATATTACATATATGTATGTCATATGTATATACATTTCTATTGAAAACGATAGACATTTACAGGGTTTATTTCATTTCAATCTTTCACAGGAAACTGAAATGACGTAACGCAGAACTGAATGTATAATTAATTAAGTGGCGCATTAAAATTTGTCGAAAACAAACTGTTACTTGAAACGAAATAGTTCAAATATATTATGCATTTTGTATATGTATGTAATATATTCTTTAAATATTTTAGAACTATATTTTTATATTAAAAGATATTGTGATTTCTATACGCATGTATGTACAATACAATTTTACATGTTGACCACTTGTATTTCTTTATTATACAAAAAAAATATTCACTACACAGCACTTTGATAAGGTGGTAGAAATATAATTGTTATTTACGTAAATAATCAATTATATTGAGACTAGAATGTTTTATAATTTTATTATGTAAACTCATTTTTGTCATTTTTTTACATCGCAATAATACAAATACATACATTGTTTTCAAACTTTCAGTAATTGAAAAAATTGAAGTTTGTAAATCCCGACATATTTCAATTTCGAGGAAATTAAATAATCTGTGCTTGGTTTTCCCCTCGCTGTATTGCGTGATTGTAGGAACATCTTTATCACAAGGATGTTTATGTTTGATAGTAGGAAAAAAAAACCAGTTTGATAATTATAGTCACTGGGAAATACTATATTGTATAATAGATTATTGGATATGTTTACTTGAAAAACGTACACTTCCCTTATATGTATAATGTGTAGTATACGTATATGTACATCATTGATAATTCTTATCAATTTAATTTTGATTAATAATATAATAAAAATAATTTTTCATAGTACTTGTAATCGTGAGACATTAAACATATCTATAACATTAAAATAAATTAATTGAAGATATATAAATTTCACAGTGGCTTTTAAAATGGACTGGCAGTGGTTCAGTATCACTCTTTTGTTCTGCATAATTTCAACTGTAGCTACCGAATCGTAAGCATAATTTTTTCTTAAATTTTTTTTATTACCTATTTACATTTTATGAAGTGAACCGCTTCATGTATATTTATATTGAAATTTTTCAATGTATTCTTCAGGCATTATAGCATAGTAGCACCAAAAGTGGTTAGACCTGATTCTGAATACCATGTAGCTGTAAGCACTACTGGTGTATCAAATCCATCTACAATATATATTGAATTGAATGGAATTCTTGATAATGGAGGGACATTCAATGTATCTCAAGTTGCACGTGTGCAACCATACTCAACAAGAATCATGAAATTTGACGTAATAATATTAATACTTAGAATTAACACTTTAACGGCATTGTCCGCGACTCTCGTCTATCACGTGGATCTTATCGCATCTCGTTGGGGCTTTTCGTATAGTTGTTCAATGGCACAAATATAATATATTTATTGATAAAGAACCATTGAAGGACATTATTTAAACTTTATCGTATAATGCCGATTTAATACATAATTGGCAGCGCAAAGTCCCATCTAAATACGTAATGACTGCCGATTGCCGCTGGTAAGAGCGAAATTACGTGTATGTGACGGCGGTCGTTAAACTGTTAAATCTATTGGAATTCTCTTCGTGGAAATGGTAATATATTTATTTGTAATATTTTATATTTCCAAGATTGGTGACATTATTCCCGGAAAATACGAATTAATTGCGCGGGATATGTCAGGAAAGGCATCTTTAAGTGCGAAGTCAGTGGATTATGTTCTTAAGAGTTATTCAGTTTTCATTCAAACTGATAGAGCAATTTATAAACCAGGAAATAAAGTTATGTTCCGATGCCTACTGTTGAACTCCAGACTTAGACCTACATTTGACAGATTACAGGACATTTATATTACGGTGAATATTTTGCTATAAATATCGTGTAAGAAATAAAAGCAATTATTAAACATGTACAATATTATTATAGGATGGAAAGGATAATAGAATTAAACAATGGGTTCAACCACTTGTATCGCACGGTATCTTTAATGGTGAAATAGAATTATCAGAATCACCAGTTCTAGGTACTTGGAAAATCACAGCTAATATTGGTGATCAAACTTTTCATAAGACGTTTGAAGTTGCAGAATATGTATTACCCAATTTTGAAGTAACAATTGATACAGCCAAACATTTCATATTCAAAGACACTAAAATAACTGCAACAATTTATGCCAAGTAAGTCCATTATATTAATTGGATAAACCTGTTGCTTTTACTTTGAACCCATCCAAATTAGGAATCAATTAAAAACTATCTTCTTTCTTTGACCAGAACAGTGATATAAATGCTATTCAATTTACACTTCCTTAACATCCTGGTAAAAGGTTTAAGATTTACCTAAATTATTTATTACAAAGTGCAAATCATTTAGGTATACTTATGGTAAACCAGTAAAAGGGGAAGCTACAATTACTGCTTATCCTGACATTTTTTCTGGTGTTATACAACCGATATATCAGCAGCCTGTACGAAAAGTGATTCCCATTGATGGAAAAGTGATTGTTGATTTTGATATTCAATCCGAATTGAGGTATACATATTTACATGTAGCGTAATACTAAATAATTGGTAAATAATATGCATATAACTTTCTTCCGCTTTATACATAATCAATTTTTCTTCTTTATCTCTCTTATAGGCTAACTGACGAGTACGAAAGACCAGTTATGATTGACGTCGCAGTTGAGGAATCTTTAACTGGTAGAAGACAGAATACTTCTATGCAGATAACTTTACATAAGCATAAGTACACAATGGATCTAATTAAATCATCGGAATATTATAAACAGGGACTAAAGTATACAGCATTTGTACGTACATAAAATTATCCTTGATATTGTAACTTCAAACTTGAATTCGATATTAGAATAAGGGAAGAATCTTTCTAGATAAAATTGGCGTACCATGATGGGACACCAGTACGTGACAACAAGAATCCAGTTACCATAATGTATGGATATACTTATAATCAGTCGGAATATACAAATATTACTCGCATGTTGGATGAGAATGGTATGATACAATTAGATTTTTATCCACCAAAATCGGAAGATAAGGTGTCATACTCCTTAAACATTGAAGTAAGATATCATAACGTAGTGTAACAAGTGAAACAAATTAATCTGTTAATGACTGTTCATTTGATAATACCTATTATGATACTTTTTTTTTCACACAGGCTCAATATTTGAACCTTCACGAATGGTTCCCATCCACAAATCCATCTATGTCGCTGAATAATGAATATATACAAGCTGTTTTAAGAACTGAAAAACCTACGGTATAATAATTTGAATACGTCAAGTTACCTTAAATATATTGAAATTAATACTTAAGTATCGTATTTTCCCAAAAGGTAAATCGGGACGTAGAAATTGAAGTAAATTCTACCGTACCATTAAAGTATATCAATTACAAGATACTTGGACGGGGTGATATACTAGATGCTGGTTCTATATATGTACAAAATAAACATATTACGAGTTTCAAGTAAATATTTATTACTCTCCAAGTAAAAAAACTAACTTATTTTACTTATCAATTACTTATAAAGCGTGTAATTTAGATTTTTAGCAACGTATGTTATGGCACCGACAGCACATGTAATTGTATATTATATTGGCACCGATGGTGAAGTCATTGCAGATGGCTTAAATGTGGAACTTGAAGGAGTGCTTCAAAATTTTGTAAGATGTTTTTGGAAGCTTTGTTACTAAAGAAATTATAGTTAAAGAATTGAAATATATTTATATGGCGTTCCTTATTTAAGGTTGACATCAAAATGGTGCCTGAAGAAGTTGCACCAGGGGATAATGTTAATTTGGTCATTACTTCTAAACCAAATTCGTACGTTGGGTTATTAGGTGTAGACCAGAGATCTCTTTTACTGAAGTCAGGCAATGATATTTCATATGTACGTAATTGTAGTTGAATAAGTAGTTTTGTATAGAAATATGTTACATATGCAAGTTATGGTCGAACTTCTTAATTATTTGCAGGAACAAGTATACAAGGAATTAAAGTCGTACGATATGGTCCAGGAATCGCCTTATGCAGATTCTGTTTTCGATCGATTTTTATGGAGTCCCGGTTCAGCCACAGCAAACGACGTTTTTAGTGTAAATCTAAAATTTTGTTTTATTATAACATCATATTTCGTTCTTTATTATCAATGCTAATTGAAATGGATTTTTTCCTTTTTTCTTACTAGGAAAATGGTGCTATTGTTATAACAAATGGATATATTCATCAAAACTTCCCGATTCGTAAGTAAACAACTTCCTACAAGGCTTGCGAAGTTTATTACTAATATTAATTTTCTTATACGTTATACTAAATATTTTTCTAATACTACGTAACACGTTTAATCAGTATTTTATTCATTTGTAATGTAGGGTGAGAAGACTATTCTCGAATCTAATTTCTCGTATAATACTTACTATCAATAATTCTTTAGTTAATCACATCAGGTATTGATCATCTAATAAAGCTTATGTCTGTATAGTATACTACAGATCTGATTTAGCGCTCGAGAGCTTTCCAATCGCTGCTGGAAGTTTCGGTTCAGTTGCATTGCCAAGAGAGAAGACGAAAGTACGCAAGAATTTCCCTGAAACTTGGCTTTGGCAAATGCTTGATGCTGGGTAATGCCATTGAAAATTTTTACCTGGTGATAATTTTGTATCATTGCAACAACACGGATTAGTCTTTAACTTTAACACACAAGTAAACGTAAATGTTGTTTAATATTAACAAACTAAAAACACTTAATATATTCTATCATTGGCAAAACTAAATTATTAATACATGTAAAGGGATGAATAAGTATTGAACAGTGGCTTCATTTGTGTTTATGTTAAGGTGTTGGATACGTTATGTCAAGTTTCACACTATTCTCTGCAATTTTCATGTCTATTCATACCTGAAACTATAAATTACCATTATTATGCAATTTAAAATATAAAGAAAGGGATCGATAGTTCGAATGGAATGTAAGAAGAAATTACATTTATTTCTTCTGTAGTATCGTATCTCTTTTTATTCCCTTGGTTGAGCTGATATAATTACAATATATAGAATTGGATTACAGGACAACCGGGAATACTGGAAGGTAGAATAACAGGCTCGCCTCATGGTGCATCCACACTTCGACCAGACCTTGGTCCACCTGTTACGCACAAACTAGCAACAAGACCACCACTGGCAGGTCCTTATGCCTTCTCTCGCATCCCAACCCCTGTTTGGAATAAGCCCCGTGTATTCCTTATGCATGACATCTTAAACACCTGGCTTTTTACAAATTTCTCTTCAGGGTATTTATCTCATATACTTTTAGTTTACAGAGCTTCTACATATATGCTTTCTATACATTCTATGACGAATGATCATGCGACTTTGCTTTATTTTGTACAAATTATTTCCGTAAATTAAAACTCTGGGAAATTCTGGGTATCCAATGAAAATATCTATATATACTAGAGGTCCCTATTTCACGTTTATTAAAATACACAGTACACGTGTAGTGAACGATTTCGAACTTCAATCCGTGTATTTATATTACTCGGGAACACAGTACAGGTGTATTTAAATATACATTTAAAACCAACACCTCTAATATATACATCTATGTATACATAACACATAACAGAACATATTGCTAATTTCTATGCTCTTTCAAGTATATTTGTGTTTTGTATTATGTCATTCTTCAATCGTTCATTGTGTCATATTAAAAAATACTTTTTTGCGACTTTTTTAATGAGGTGATTGAATCTCGTGAGATGCATCTTTTATTAGACATTTATGTATAATACTTATTCGAAAAGAAATATTATTATCAAATTTTTCGTAGATTGATCATATATTTTATATTAACAGTTCTATGTAGATTTATCTATGTAGATTATCTTCTAGTAAACGAATTTGTGAATGAAATGGATATTACACTTTACCAATACACAAGTAGATTATTGTATGTAGAATTTCCGAGATAAAAGTTAAACGGCAATTAATTTTGTAAAAACCCATTTAGATACGAAGGAAAGAATGAGCTGAAAAGGAATGTACCTGATTCAATTACATCATGGGTGCTCACTGCATTTTCCATCAATGACGTGCACGGATTCGGCCTCATAGAAGAACCACGAAAGGTAATGAGAAATAAGAACGTACAGCAATAACAAATAATACTTTATACAAATAAAATAAAAGAATTATATTTTTGCAGTTGAAGGTCTTTAGACCATTCTTCATCTCTATGGATCTACCTTACTCCATCATTCGAGGAGAAATTGTTGCAATACAAATTGTTGTATTTAACTACATGAACAAGGATGTAGTAGCTGAAGTTTTGTTAACAAACGAGGGTCAATTTGATTTTGCAGAAATGTCTAATGAAGTTCACGATATGCCAAGTAAGGTTTAAACAGAAATTTTGTAGTACAAACTGCCCGATAAAGTCTACATATACTATGCGACGGATGTCAATTGTTTAAAAATTTTCCAGAATTAGAATTGTATCGGAAAAAGAAAGTCGAAGTGAAAGCTAATTCTGGTAGCAGTGTATCCTTCATGATTATCCCGCGGGAATTAGGATACATTACAATTAAAGCAACTGCAAATAGCGTATTAGCTGGCGATAGTGTTGAACGCAAACTGCTTGTTAAGGTAATTTATTTCATTTATGTTAATCTGTTTCTTGATTAACAATCAAATTTAATTCATCGTTCTCTTTTTCCTTTTACTTTTATAGGCTGAAGGAGAGACACAGTACATTAATAAAGCTACTTTCTTAGATCTTAGAAGTGCAGCAAGTACATCCACTAACATTACAATTGAAATACCTAAAAATGCTGTTCCTGGCTCAGAGCATATTGAAATCTCTGCAGTAGGTAATGCATTTCGCATTCTAGTAATTTTTTTAGATTTGTTTAAGATAAATTTTATGATACCACGATACTGCAAAACGTTATTTTATTTGCAAATTAAACATTACTGAATGACTGCCGAGTCTCTTCTTGTGCGGCAGATACGTTCCATAGAAAACCACGTATAAAAAAATCGCACAAAAGAACTTTAATTTACATTATACATATTACATTTATACATAACCGTATAAAACCGAAGCAATGGGTTAAAATAAACCCGAAATCGCATTGAAATGTTTCTAAAAATTCAGGATAATAAGAAAATCTGAACGAAATTGATATAAAACTTAAAATAGGTTTGTTTGAAAACTTTAATCATTTTATTCTTTTACAATCCTTTCATTACCAATACCGTCGCTATCTGAGCATTTGTGGCAGTATGTATGTATGTACAACGGGAAAACCCTAAAGCATGAAATATGCGCCGCATAACTTCAAAACCGCATTAAAAAAAGTACGCTTGAAAAGAGACTCGACTGTAAATTATATTTTTGATATTGTTAAATTATACTTGCCGCAGGTGATATTTTGGGTCCAAGCATTCTGAACATAGCAAACTTAATTAAAATGCCATCCGGTTGCGGAGAACAAAATATGTTAAACTTTGTTCCAAACATAATGATCTTAAATTATCTGAAAGTAAGTCAACAGGTGATATTTATAACACGTATCATACCAATATGTATAGATTATCATGGTAAGAGAAACATGAAATACTTGCTTATATTCAAATGTGGTTTCAGAACACGAATCAACTAACACAAGCTGTTCAAGGCAAAGCTCTTAGATACATGGAAGTAGGCTATCAGAGAGAGTTAACTTATAGACATGATGATGGATCGTTTAGTGCATTCGGCATGTCAGATAGCAATGGAAGCACATGGTATGCGTAATAAAAGTACACTAACCCTTTTTTTATACAATATTATATTGTAATAATAAATACTGTAACATTTTATATTATACTTTATTATCCATAAGGCTTACTGCTTTTGTTGCAAAAGCCTTCAGACAAGCAGCTGAATACATTCCAATTGAGGATAGAATAATAGATGAAGCGTTGCAATGGTTATCAAATAATCAAGCGCCAAATGGAAGTTTCCCTGAGGTAGGGAGAGTTAGTCACAGAGATATGCAAGGTGGGGCTGCAAAGGGTCTTGCATTGACAGCATTTACTCTTATTGCTTTTCTTGAAAATGCAGTAAGTTTAATTATTTATTTAATTTCATGAAAACGGACGCAATGCCGATTTTTTTATCACAGAATGGAGAGTATATTATGTTATTATACTAATATAATTTTATATCGTAGGATTCTAATGGAAAATATAGAAACACGATAAACAAAGGGATCGATTACGTCGTCCGTAATATGAATGACTTAGACGATGTCTATGCTTTGAGTATATGCACGTATGCCTTAAATTTGGCAAAGCATTCACACGAGAGTACTGCATTCAATTTACTAGAATCTAGAGCCATGACGAAAGAAGATTTTAAATGGTGGAGCAAACCCATACCAGTAAACGATAAAAATCCATGGTACCATTCTCTACCTCGATCTATCGACGTTGAAACGACGTCTTACGCTTTATTAACTTATTTGGAGCGTAATTTAGTTGCCGATTCCTTATCCGTTATGAAATGGCTTGTAAGACAAAGAAACGCTGAGGGTGGTTTTGCATCCACACAGGTAATTATTATAATAAATTTCAAATTGTCCACTGTGAAGGTTTGATTCTATTTATGTTATTTTTAGGACACAGTAATTGGAATACAAGCACTTGCAAAGTTGGGTGAAAAATTGGCAACAAAGAACAATGCTGTTTCCATAACATTCATGTACGAAGGAGGAGGACAGAGTCAAATGAATATAAATCTCGATAATTCTATGATATTACAAAAACAAGTGGTAGGCTTAAATGATATTTTATATATTACATTTATTATACATATAGTTCGAAGCTGGTACCAACGTTGGCAATATTTTAGCTTCCTAGGAAAACACGACAAGTTAATATAACAGCGACTGGTAATGGGTTTGCTTTGGTTCAAGTTTCATTCCAGTACAATTTAAATGTGACTGGAGCATGGCCACTATTCACTTTGGATCCCCAAGTAGATAAAAATTCGAATGCCAATCATTTGCAACTTTCTATTTGTTCTGGGTATGTTTTAATCTATTCATTCGATATCAATATCGATATGAATCTAATTAATTTTTATATAGATTCGTGCCAACTAAAGAAGCGAATGAAAGTAATATGGTTGTCATGGAAGTCAGTTTGCCTTCTGGTTTTACCGTGGATAGAGAATCGTTACCTAGTCTCGAAGTTTCACAAAGTGTAAAACGTGTGGAAACTAAGGATGGAGATACGATTGTAGTATTATATTTTGACGAGGTATGGACAGAAAATATGTATTTCTGCATTACGTACTTACAATTAGTAAAGTCGGGTTATATTTAAAATAAATTATATATTATAGATGAATCGGCAAGAATATTGTCCTACAGTATCTGCATTCAGAACGCACAAAGTCGCGAAACAGAAACCTGTACCAGTAACAATATACGATTATTACGATTCGTGTAAGTTCTTCAAGTATTATATAAATTGATATGCAACTTATATATTCGTAATTAAACTTATGTATACATTAATGGTACAAATTTTCGTATCAAAAATAAGTTGCAAAAAAGAGATTGTTATATGAATGGTTAAGGAAAGTTTCATTAATATGTAAATAATTTGTTTAATGTGTTTAGCAAGAAGAGCAAGAGTATTTTATGAACCACGAAAGGCCACGCTTTGTGACATTTGCGAGGATGAGGATTGTGAAAATTTATGCGTGTCACAACCTGATAAACAAAAAGATAATCCACAATCAAGTGCTTCATACCTGTCTACTTGTATATATCTACAGTTGTTATTTTCTCTGTTTTACATTGCACATTTTGCATATTTGTAGCTATAGCTTTCTTACGAGTTTTATGTAACTTTTGTTACAAAGTACAACAATAACTTTTAGTATAAACACCAACTTGCGACCAAAGTACATTACATGCAAGAATCACGCTATTTCAATATTCAACTATTATAATCTATTTAAATGATTACTATTTAAATAATATCACTCAGGATTCTGGAAATCTAGACTTCCATCAATCTGCATACAATGTGAGATAGTACTGTTCTATATTTTTGTTGTAATAATCCGTGAAATGTATTTAAGGAGATGAACAATTCAGTCGAAATAAAAATATATAACTTATAATATAGTTTTGAAGACATTTGTGTAATCGATTTTTTTGCTAACGAGTCAATCTCAAGCTCGTATGTACGTATATAATGTTGAGAACTGAGACACTTGGAATTGTTTCGAATCTGTACTGTATATTTGGCGACAAAGTTGAATCACGTCGAATATGATTCGAAACATAAAACCGTTGAAAGTCTTGATAACTCTTGAGTATCTTAACACTAGAACTACCGATAGGTTTTGGTACTATTTAGACAGTATACGTTAGACAGATTATGAACACGAAAATGATTGAATGGACATTAAATAAAGATATATAATTGTCATTTTGCCTCATTGAAAGTCATCATGAATTGCTGCAACAATACCTATATGTTAATAACTTTAAAGCAAGAAATCTAAAACCAGTCATATTGACTGGCTTGGTAGTTCTAGTGTTAAAGGTTCGAAAGGATCGTCATGGATGTTTTGGAAGTATTGAAAATACAAATTTCCGGAGCGCTTAGTTTGACGGAAATACTTTACTTATTTCATAGTATAGCAAATACAACATTTTATTACATAGATGTGTTTATTATTATGATTACATAAGAAATATATTTGTATCCCATTGTGTGGTCTATTGAAAAATCTATACTAGAGTAGTAATCATTGTATTAATTACAATGATTAATAATTCAAATCCCCCAAATATCCGAATATATTCACTGTGTAAATGTTCAACGTTATAAATTTGGTACTTAGCCATGTTAAATCTTTGCGGAAACTACAGTAGGAAAGATTTCATTTAATCTGCTTTCTTTTCCTGTTACAACTATCTACTACACAATTGTATATCACATCAATATTATACGTGGTATGAATTATAATTGGTAACAGATATATTACTAGTATTCATAGAAGTTCTATTTATTTCAAGTAGCAATTTGAGAAATTCTTACCTGTGGCTAGATCGATTGACACTTTGGCGCGGCGCAGCATCACTATGCTACTGCGCATTCCCGCCAGTTAGCGTCGCAACAATCGATCTTCGATTGCTCTTGGGATTCTCCAAGCAAACGATAGAGACGCTATCGAATAAAGGAGGCGCTATGGAATAGAATATAATTGACATTAGAGATAAATGCATTCGAAATCACCTACATTGTAATATTTTGGCTAGAAAATGAAAACCTAGTACAAGAAAATGAACTAGAGGGCGGAAATATGTATGTAATAAATATGCACACGTAACAGAAAAATCAAACAAGAAATGTACGGTGGGCGAATCTTACTACGTATTATTTCCTCAATTTTTTTGCAAATTATGAATTAAAATTAACAAAGAAACTACAGCAAACTTAAAAGACGAAAAGGAAAACAATTGATATGATTCCTTGCCTTCAGAAATATATCAGAGTCTAATATTAAGTCTAATAACTAGACTACTGTGGCACTTACTTTAATTTGGCGGCTATTCTTAACGCATCTGACCATGAGCGCTACAGGATCGACGGGACGGAAGGAGGAGCTTTTCGAAATACATACAATGCATCCTATTGATGTTTGGCGGGGATCTCTTTTTAAGGCTGATGTTTTTTTAATTTCAGGTCGAACTGAATTTTTTATTCCAAGTGTTGCAATAGTGGATAATTAATGAAATAATAGGATACAAATATTGCGCTATGTCTAAATAATGGAAGCGTTTATCCAGGTAGGACTGTTTCTAAATTAAATCGTTTTTTAATAGACAGGTAAGTACTAAATTATTGTATATCAAGTTTTTTATTTAGGCCGGCAATGTTTAAATTAAGATATGACTTAAAATATTTACCTTATATTTGGTAAATTGCCTTATATTCGTTTCTCGTGTAACGCTCATCCGATTTCGAATCTTGCTCCTGTTACGCTATCGCGTTAACTAGGGTTAATATTTAGTGATATCGAACCGATGATCGACTATATAATTGTGACTATCGATAGCGATAATAATTTAGGAGCGAAATTCAAAGTTAGATGAACATACGCGATACAACGATCGGTACATTGTTAATTATTGTACACGTATTCCTACAACGCACTGTAGGTTCCCTCATTCATATACTTATAGTCTTCACAGATTATTTAAGAGGTATTATTCTGCCAGAACAAACTACCTCTGTACATAAAGTAACCGAGGTTGCCCCCACATGAATTGCCCAATAAAGTTAACATTTCAATATTACCTGAACCCTCTAAAGAAAATTTACCTCGTACACTTGCCAATTATCTTGATAAGTTGTTCACACTAGTATCCACTACCCGCTACCACAGCTGCGATCACCGGAACCAAGCTAGAGAAAGACAAGAATGTTATACGAAACGAATATCGAACCGCGTAAACTCCATGTAAACAATCATACGATCCACTAATTGTAAGAGAATTAAAGATGTTAGAATTCGACTCCGTTTGAATAGGGCCATGCCATGTAACAAGTCCACAGAACGACTTGATCGAGTTAGAAATAGGAAACAACAAATTAGGAAGGTTTGCAAAAATAAAATCAGCTTCCCTGATTCCTAACCGTAAACGATAACAATGCGATTAATGTGAACCGAAATTTAGTCTTGCGCTTACTCGTCATGTACGTTGTGCGTTGTATACTTATGCAATTGATAAAATTGGAAAATTCGCCGATCATCGAGTAGGAAATATCCACTCATGTATAAAAGTACCTAATTTGAAAGCTGTCACCGTAGGTAACACCTTTTGATAAGGGGGGAGGTGTTACGCTATCGCGTTAACTAGGGTTAATATTTAGTGATATCGAACCGATGATCGACTATATAATCGTGACTATCGATAGCGATAATAATTTAGGAGCGAAATTCAAAGTTAGATGTACATACGCGATACAACGATCGGTACATTGTTAATTATTGTACGCGTATTCCTACAAAGCGCTGTAAGATTCCTTTTCGCTCGTGTATTTTCTCAGGATTTTTCCAGCACATTTCTATTTACCGTTACCTCGCGACTTTCATGCGCTTTCTCGGGTTTTTCCCATTTCTCCCTTGCGCGCGCACCCCTACGTCCTTACACGGAAAGCAAAGACGTTACCACCCCCACGCGTCCAAGGACGAACCAAGGCCCAGCAAGACTCAACCCCATTGGCCGCTACGTGAAGAGAAAGGGAAACCAAGGAACTCAGGAAGAAGGACCAGAGCCATAATGGAAAGAAAAAGAAGCCTTGCACATCAGAATATAAACTAAAGTCGCGCAGACGAGATCAACTAAAGCCACATTCATCAGAAGAACTTCGTATTTTCTTGAAGCAACAGTATCTCTTACGCTAAATTCTAGAATAAATAGTGATTCTTTCTAAACTCTAAGTTGTGTTTGATTATTCCGCGTTTTTCCACAAGCAGAGCCACAGCCTACTCTAGTACTAGCCGTGCTGAAGGTAAAAATGGCAACACCGCGGGAGTCCGGTTGTGATATATATATTTATTTACCTATCCCACCGGTCACCCAGACTCCCTCTACCGGACTCTCAATTTCCCGCTTAGTTTTCAAATGTTTACACACCGATGTGTAGTCATCATTAGTAGGCTATTTAAAAAAATTTAAAAGGAAGTGCAATAATGCGGGTAAGTTTTATTTATTAACTATGTAGGTCTTAATCTTTGTGTATAAAACATTTATTTAATAAAAGCTATTGTGCTTTCAATATATTTCACTTTAGTATTAATTATTGAAAAACTAGATTATGTGGAAGTTTGATCATGTATAATACACAGTTCAGTTTAATAAAAGAATATTTATATTATAATGTAAAAGGAAGGCACATCCTTATGCAATAGGAGAAACTCTATCGAATGAATTTAGAAGGGAAGCGTCTACCATCCGGACCTCATCGGTCCCTCTTAATATAAACACTTTTGTATAAGCAGTCGCAGTCTATTCTAAAATATAATCTCAGAACTTATTCAATAGATAACACCAACATTAATTACATTTTAATAGTATCATACCTAATTTTTTACAAATTTATTTGTATTATATCACATACACAGTTTTTGAAAAATTTGTTTTACATAGTTCTTTTCACAAGTTTGGTACTATATTTATTAGTTAATAATGCCACAGTGTTGTTATGTTCCTAATTATAAGGGAAGAATATTAATGATCTTCATGATCTTTCGGCTGACGTAAATGGATTTTCAGAAATTTTGATACCATCCATGTGTGTTGTAGATGATTATGTTAAGATTTATATATCCGGTTATGGGTCCCATTCCGTCGCTAAAATATGAAATTGTAATATATGTAAATAATTAATAGTGGAGAATAAAGGTACAACGATAAGTAATGTATATTTTGATCACTTACGAAGAGCTGGTCTTTCCACTTCTACAGAAGAAGTAATAACCTTATTTACTCATATGTGTGCAATAGTGGAAGCCATAATAAATACTGCCAATTTGGAATCAGATTTTTTAAAATCTGAAAAGCATAAGCACATTTCATTTAAATTAATATATATTAATATTCAATTACATGTACATCATTTAGCATTTTCTGATACATGCATTTGTGGTGAATATTTTGTAATTACCTGCACAACTCTTCCCTTCAGTAACTAATTATCCAACCTCTTTCCGTGTTCATTTAACCTCTTTTCGTGTTCACTTATCCTCTTTCGGTGTTCACTTAACCTCTTTGATTTCGTTTCATTTATTTTGTCTATTTCCTGTTTCTATTAACTTATATATCACTTCATTCATTTCCAAATGTTGCGTTTTAGTTCAAAGATGATTCTATTTCGCTTCATACTTATATTTTCTTAAAACCACTGTAAAATATTTCCAATATTATGTATCACATCACCAAACCAGTCCGAGAGTCCACAAAATATATACCACATTTATAACTATTAGTATACTTTAATATCACTTCTACTTACCATAGTTATAATATTTATATATTACTTATACATAATTAATCAAGAATTGTGTACTATAACATAATTTTCTATAAAAAAAAGCGTTAATTGTAAACCCAAGTACAAGACTCCCATTACTGAAAATAGGACTCCCGATCGGTAAACATGCGGTGTTGCCACGTTCTTCAGCACGGCTAGTACTAGAGTCGGCTGTGGCAGAGCGGTCCAGCGCTCCACGGGCAACCGAACCTACCTAAAGTTCCCATATCCCGCCAACCGTGACGCAACATCGCTAACGATAGTTACAATTATGTTGGCGACAATTCGTTCGATATTACTAGAATATTAAGGCCTAAGTTGACGCGATGGCGTAACAGTGTAAAACACATTTTGAACAATTATTTTCATTCTAGAATTATTTCTAATATTAAAAGAATGACATTCAAGTTATAAGATACTAAAAGAAAAATTGGTACACAACACAGTATAACGATTTGATATATTCCAATTAATGCGCTGATAGATATGCTTATTTTCAACAAGAAATAAGGGGGTAAAAATCAAGAATTTAAAAATGATTGTAATTAGAAAATCCAATAGATTAGGTAGGATAACTGCAATGTGTACAACTAGTTACGATACAAATAATGTAGTACGTTTTATGCCCAACTTATTTAAAGACCACGTTATATGTTACATAACAAAAATATCTACGCATAACTACAATGTGAAGAATGTAAGACACTTGAGTAGCGATAACAGCGTAAACAGTATTCAAGATTTCCAACATAAAGTAATAATGTTAAATAAAGGTATTAATAATGATAATGTAAATATAAACATGTTAACAACAATCATTGATGACTTGGAAAACCATGACTGTCATATGTCGCAAACATTGAGCCTTATGTTACTTCGCTGCTGTGGAAATGTATTATATGCTGAATCGCCAAAAAAACGACAAGCATTAGTGGATCATGTCTGGAATCTTGTTAAGAAAAGAAGCAAATTGACAATAAATCACTATAATGCATTGTTACAAGCATATATTGATAACGATCATGTCATTGACCCAAACGAATTTCTAAAAAACATGACTGTTATACCAGAGTACAATACGTATTGCTTATTGTTAAAAGTACCAACCATGGGTAATTGTACATTTGCTGATGATGTTTTATCAAACATAGAACAAAGTTCTTTATTTATCGGCAGAAAAATTTGTGACTCATTAATGTATACGTATGCCGCAAGTGGGGATACAGATGGTGTTATGAAAGTTGTACAATTAATGGAAAAAGGAGACATTGCACCATTATATGAAAGTAACATTTATTTAATGTACGGGTATGCAAAAAGGGGAGACATCGAAGCATTAGATAAATCTTTAAAAAATGCTCTATTACCTCCATTGCACATCATGAAGCTGGTTAAATGTCTTTCTTTATCTGGGCATGGCGCATATATACCAAATGTTTTGAGTCGCATGGAACCATTAACTACAGGGAAGGATGTTGTACCTGTTATTATACAACTTTTACATACAGGACATGTTTCAGATGTATGCACCGTGGTTTCTCATGTTCTCGTTGATAGTGAATTTCAGAACACAAAAAAATCCTTAATATATTGCGTTTTGCAAGAGGTGATTAATTTATACAAAGACTCGAAAACAATACTAGAAGTTGTAAATAACTTGGCAACAAAAAATCCTGCTATAGATATTTGGAAACAAGCCATTCAATTGGCTATAAAAGAAAACAAACGTGCATTAGCATTGGCAGTTCTCCACAAAATGAAAGCAACTGATACACTTATTGAATCGCACCATTTTTGGCCTTTATTTTTGAATACTCAAAAGTCTGATAGTGGGCCTGATACATATTCAGTCCTGAAGCACATGGTTGCTCTCCGCGTCATAATAGATCCTAAAACACTTGAAAATTATGTGTTTTCATCCATCGATACTAGTGACCCTGGTGCTGTAATTATAAAAATGAACGAGTATGGTATTGCCCCTATTCATTCAGTAGAGCCTTTTGTAACATTTTTATTGAAAATGGGCAGACTGAAGGAAAGCATAATATTGTGTACCACATTTAAGAAAAAAATTGACTGCCAGAAGATATTAGATCCTTTGATCAATATCTATATGAAATCAAAAGATATAGATTCCTGCATACATTTATTATATCAATTGTGCTATAATGGTCTAGGCTTCTCTGGAATATTTATTAAAAAATTGGTAGATAAGTGTCAGTTTAAGGAAAACAATGGAGAAGATTTAGTAAAATTATTAACTGCTGCAAGGGATTATAACGCTGTTGTATCTGATGCTGATGCAATTTATATAATAACAAAATGTGATATGAGTTTTTATGGACAGCAAAAAGAGGTTGTCTCAAAATTGATCCTCTACATCGCTGCAGGCAATACCATACAAAATTATAGTACTCGACTCCGCATTCATCCGCAGTTCATGAATACAGAGCAACTGTATGAACACTTAGATGAACTGAGAAATAAAAATAAAAATGTAAGAGGTGCTTTGCGAAAATTATTTATGAAGTACTGTAATACGAATAATGCAAAATTGGTGCAGGAGCTTGTGTCAGAAGTGGAGCGTAATAATATGACGTGGACATGCGGAATGAGAATAACTTTGTTTGATTTCTATGTAAAGACGAAAATGATAGAAACAGCCAGATCTGTGTTGCGCCACGTACTGTTACATTTTCCAAACTTTCAAATAGATAATTTCAAAATTTTACGTTTTGTTATATTGCTAGTAGAAAACAAGAAACTGACTGAGGCATTTGATATATTAGAAGAATGTACATCTGTTAATCAAAAACCAGATGCGCGTATCCAAATTCATGAATTATTCAATTTGCTAATAAAAAATAATTATTCTCATTATCTTGAGGACATGATAAATCTACTTGCCGCAAAGGGATACTGCAGTGAGAAATATATGTTCAGATATTTAATTCTTGCACACATGTTAAATAGAAACATACTAACTGCTGTATCTATATTTGAGAATTGTGTTAATGACTATAATAAAACACCAGCGAAGCAAGAACTTTTAATAGAATTGATGAAACTATCATTAGAATCATCTTCACAATATGATAATCTATTAAAAAAAGTTTCTCAACTCATAGTAGAAGTTCATGGTGAAAATGTAGCAAATGTAAATATTGCAATTGCATTGGCTTTATGTAACAAAATATCAGAATTACAGAGGTTATTACAGGTATTATAATATTTATTTTTAATGCTCTAAAATATTTGTCATTAACGGTGATAAAAAATATATATATTTTTTAAAATTCTTTAAAATGAATTTTTCTAGATAAAAAGTGTAAAAGAAGATCTTTTAATACAACAACTTAATTTTTTGAAAGATGATGAAATTATAGCTACTACATTGGCAATATTAGAAGCAATTTCTGATCAAACATGTATAAATGTAGAACCTATGTGCCAATTAACTTTATCTCTATACGGTAAGCAGTTATGTTCAGTAATAACTTGCGATAAATATCCCTTGTTATATAAATATTTTTATGTATAGATAAACAAGCAAATTGGAAAGATGCTATCGAATTAAAGGAAAAAATGGATTTGAAAGGTGTAAGAAGCAGTGCAACTTTTGATAAAGCATTTAATTCATTATTGAGGATGCATAAGTTTCAAGGTTTTTCCGACACTCTTACTAATGAAGTTGAATCAAATGTCAATCAGATGCAAATGATCAATAAATAGGTTTTAGATTTTCTTTTAACATAGAATTGTAACTATTTATTGAATTAAGAGTGTCTGTTTTTACTGGAACATAGTTCCCACGCTCTTTTTCTTTACGAATGAATTCCTCAACCTTCTTATATTCGTCCATCAATTTTTCTATCGTATTTTCTAAAACATTAATTTGGAGATACACGTTACTACTATCTAATCGTTGTTTTATTTCATCATGTTCAGACTGTATTATTTTTAAATTTTGTTCACATTTCAATTGCTCCTGTCTCAATTGTTCACATTCCGCTATCAATTCCCCTTGTTTTATTGATAATTTGGCCTTTAAACTATCTAAATTGCCTAGAATCGTTAATTCAGTTTCCTTATTACTCATTTTACCTTTAACGTCAGTACATTCAGCTTTAAGCTTTTGCTCCATTATTTCCATTTCACTTAAAATTTGCTGCAGCTTTAAATTTTCTTTTGTTAATTTCTCAAAACTTTGATCACGGTTTATGTATTCATTACCATGAAGCTGTGGTAAGCTGTTTAGAATAGCCATTTCATCATTACCAGTAAAATTAATATCAATGTCTAACATGTTTGAAATATTTTCTAAGTATTCAACAATGGATTTTTCTAATCTATGCAATTTTTTAGTTTCATCATCTTTCGTTTCCTCAAAAGTGACCATAAATTGTTCTATAATTTCTTCCCGTTTACGAAGTTCTTTATATTTATTTTGTTTTTCACTTTGTACATCATCCATATCTGTTTCCAATTGTTCAAGTTTATGCTCCGTTTCCTGTATTTGCTTTTTCTTTTCAGACAGCTGAGCTTCTGCCGCTGCAATATCCATATTGTCCTGTTTAATTTTCCGCATAAGCTTTTCTTTTTCTTCGTCTGGTGATATTCTGTGTTTCTCATCTTCTCGCAATTTATCCCTTTTCTCCTCTGCTTCTATTATTTTGAGATGCAATTTAACTGCTTCCTGTTTCAAAGGAGATAATGTTATCTCTTCCTCCAAATAATGCTGTTCTTTATATAATTCATCCAATTCTTGCTGCATTTCATTCACTTTTTCTTGTAAACTAGTTTTCGATTTTAACAAATCGTCGTATTTTTCTTTAGTATTGACGTCCATATTTTCTATAAGTCTCTCTGTTCTCTTTTTCTCATCCTCCAACTGCTTTTCTATCCTACTTAATTTTTGCTCCAATTTCCTCCTTTCTTCAAACATATCTTCAATTTTCAACAAATTTCCTTCATTTTTTGACATTAACTCTTCAGTTTCTTGTACAATCATTTCTTTCCCAATATCAGACGTCATTTTATCCACAACAATATTATAATCAGCTAATTGTCCTTGCAAAGCTGTTAATTCTGTAGCCAAATCTTTGGCTCTTTTGTCATAATGTATATAAGTAGCTCTTTCTTTATTTTGCTCTTCAATATCTTTCATAATTACAATAATCTCTTGATTTAATTCTCTTATTTTCAGCTGCAATAGCCCACTATAATATCTTTTGTCCTGAATTTGCCTATAAACAAAAATTGTGAATTAAAGTCAGTATCATTCAGAACTTTTTTAACAGCCTTACAAGAAGAACAATAATATTCACAAAACGTAAATGAAGGAATTCATATACCTCATCATTGACAATCCCCTTCCCGTACCGGGTCTAATGCCTGCTACTCCATGTTGAGTAATTGGTCGTTCCATGATGTTTATATTCATTTGACCAGAAAGTGGGAATCCTGTATTGAAAGCTCCACAACTGCTAGAGCCAATACTATTCGACCGGGAAGTAGCTGGTGGTAATTGACTAAATGAAGCTATGGACGATGGTGGTCTTGCCAAAACGTTTTGACCAGGTGTTCCTGGCCGTGCACTTCCAGGCGTGATATAAAATTCTCCTAATTCATTTTTTACCCCTCTATGATACCTTTCAAATTTGCTTTGGGATGTAGCTATACTTGTCTGTGGTCTCTGCATTGTAATAATTTATTTAAAATGTTGTCTCCCTTTAAAAGTATTAATTATGTTAGTCAGTTTGCAAACAAATAATTCCTGTTACTACTCAGTCAACCCTTGTTTTGTCAAGAAGTATTAGAATCCATTTGCTTTGTTGGTTGCAATATAGCTTCTGGTTGCTATAGAAACAAATTCATATAATAATACAGGACCAATTTACAGCATATACATGTGTAAGTAAATTATGCATAACTACTTATTAAAAAAACAACTTTTAACAATACTGTATATGTAACAGTATTTTATAGAAAGATTATTGTTATAAAGATAAAATTTATATTATAGTTTTCCTAAGTGAATGTGACAAAAAATCAAGTTTCTAGTATGAAATTATATTTTTTTGGTATATATTCTATTGTGGTAACTTTAAATCTGTATTTCATGTATGATAAATATGTAATGGTGATTCTGTTAAGATTTATACAGGATCGTTCGGGAACTCTTGACCAGCTTTTAATGGGGGAGTTACTGGGGTGACTTGACCAACCTTTTCCTAATCACTGGCCAATCAGAGCGCTGGGGCGCGTGGCTCTCAACCGCGCTCGGTTGTGGTCACGAAGAAAAGCGTTGGCTCACGCCAAAACCGAGCGCGTTTGAGAGCCACGCGCTTGAGCGCGCGCTCTACGGGCGCCCTGATTGGCAAGTGTTTTTCGTTAATAACTCAAAAACGAAGCTTCAACCAACATTTTGGTAAAGGAAAAAGTTGTTCAGTGTCACCCCAGGAACCCCCCCCATTGAAGGCGTAATGTCGAACTCGGCCGGACTCTGTATATGTTGGAGAATCAACCGATAAACTGAATTTAAGTTGCGGGAGTTTTGAATAGATTTTATCATGAGGTTCAAGATTCGCTATCAAATGTATCCAATAATTAATTCATTAAGCATGATATCTACTCTAGGAAAAACAACAAACAACTTAAATTTTGATGTACAAAACGTTAATTAATGGCGTCATGTTAAATACCTGTCTATCTGATTTTGAAGAATATTGTCAAGAACTGAGTAATATAAAAATCAGTCGACTGAAAATAGTAGTTGGGTACTATCGATTATCGATAGTTTTTAGTCGATGGTGCCCAGCACTAACATTGTTCATTTTGTCTGCAATATACATTTGATACTAGCGTTTTCATCTCATATGGCATATGAGATATGCCATATGATATGTAGCTGCATAACGATATACGCAATTATGAAACCATCTCACGCAATATTATGTTTTGGTATAGACTTCTTGTCTATTTGTGATTATTTTGGAAGTAATGTAGCAGAGAACGGCATTTCTTAAAACAAAAAAAAAAGGTAAAGGTTTATGAGATTATCGGCCTTCAAAAAGGTTATCGCAATCAATTTACAAGTAGCTGATAGGAGATACGGATTTCTCGGATCACCGGTTTAGTTGCACTATAAATCCAATCGTGCAAGTTTTATACTTCATGGAGTATTAGATCAGTTTGAAATTATTCACGATATTTGTATGTATGTGATTGGGGATTTAAATTTTCGATAAATTATAACATCCCTCAATGCAATTGATATATTAGAAAGCATGTTGGACATTAAGATTCTAGACGGCGGGTTTTCCGCACAATTATCATCCCATGTTGGTGCAAAAATTGACGGTGATACCCTGTGGACTGCAAGATTTTTGGCAACGAATCCCAGTGCAGTTTATGCAACGCATTTGGATTTCCTAAGAGCGGGTGCAGATATTATTCAAACAAATACTTACCAAGCTTCGGTTTCTGGTTTAATGAAATACTTATCCATGACTGAGAAGGAAAGCATTAATTTATTGCACGAAGCTGTTAAACTAGCCAAAAAAGCAATCAACGATTATACAGAAGAAATTAAGGGATGCGATCAGGCCGAAAATAAAAATCCTACGATTGCTGGTTCTTGTGGACCGTACGGGGCAAGTTTGCACGATGGTTCAGAGTATAACGGAGCTTATGGTAAAACTGTATCACGGGAGACAATGATTCAATGGCACAAATCACGCATCAATGCTCTTATTGATGCTGGAATAGTCTTGTTAGCTTTAGAAACTATACCTTGCTACCAAGAAGCAGATGCATTAATTGAACTTTTACGGGAATATCCTACTATAAAAGCATGGATTTCATTTTCTTGTGAAAGAAATTCTCAGAATATAGTTGATGGAAGTAATTTCCAAGAAGTTGCTACACGGTGCTATAAAATGGCTTTACCTGGCCAAATAATTGCTATAGGTGTAAATTGTCTTGCTCCAAAAGATGTAACTCCTCTGTTAAAAAATATTAATAGAAGTACAACAAATGGGTTTGTACCGTTAATAGCATATCCTAATAGTGGTGAAATCTATTCTGCAACTGATGGTTGGGTAGAAGGTGAAAATGGTTCATCTATTGAAAGTTTTATTCCTGAGTGGCTAGAACTTGGAGTACGATATCTTGGGGGCTGTTGCAGAACATACGCTGAAAATATAAAATCAATTCGAAAGGAAGTAAATAATTTTCAAAGAAAAAAAACAATTACAGAATAATTGTGTTAATAATGAGCTAATATTACACTTCTATTAAATAAATAACTATTTATTTTAAATATATATATATATCTTTGTATATGTTATATTTTTTAACATCCCAATTATTATATCTTTGTTACATCTGTAAATTAATAAAATGCGTATATATTTTAAATAATAACTGTTGCCATCATTTGCAAATACCCAATTTCGCTATTTAAATGACATAACAATGAAAATATATTAATTATGTTATGTGTATGTCTTCCTATTCCTATATCTTCTCTTTTCATCAAACAATTTGCCAGTCTCCTCTTATGTTTGTTATATCTTATATTTCAATGATAAATTGAAGCAATGGAGAAGACTATCTTTATTTTGCATGATATTAAACGGAGCTCTATCATTCAAGCTACTGCTTGAAAATTGTATGATGAAAGACATTAGCAAACATTGATTAATAGTTATCAGTCCCATATTAGATATGATTTAAAAAAACACTTGAAAAAATGTTGCATACATGTAACGTGTTGATCAAACGCGTAATTTATCGTAAAATGTGTAAACATGCAATGAAATCCGATATCGCTATTATAAAGCTCTTTAAAAAGTATGAACAGAAAGACGGTACTTTTTTGTTGCAATATAAATTTTAAAAAATTTCGCACATTTCAATATTTATCTCGTAGATTCTCTATGGACTTTGGAATATGTATATATCATCGAGCCAATTGCAGAAATTATTGCCTCATAATCACGGATACGCTTAAACGACTAAGACGTGTACAAAATTATAAAAGCTGTTTTTCCCGGTGCATAAAATGTGTCGCAATTAAACAACATTATACGACTTATAATGTGTTAAATGTTAATATAACTTTATATCTTATTGTGCGTATAACATTATATTTTCAGTCTTGCTTTCAATCTTAAAAACATTTAACTACAGTTTGGGATAATTTTGTTAAAAAATCATGCAAGAGATAAAAGTGGTAGATGGTGGATTCTCTACACAATTAGCAACACGTGTTGGTGACATAATCGATGGTGATCCTCTGTGGACCGCACGATTTCTTGTTACAAATCCTAAAGCTATTATTTCTACACACTTGGATTTTCTAAAAGCTGGAGCAGACATAATCCTTACAAATACTTACCAAGCATCCATCAATGGCTTCTGGAAATATATGAACATGACAGAAGAAGAAAGCCTTAATCTATTTTTTAAAGCTGTGGAGTATGCCAAAGAAGCTGTAAATCTGTACAAAAAGGACATAGAGGATGAAGATGATGTTGTAAATGCAAATCCATTGATTGCTGGATCCATTGGGCCATATGGAGCCTGTTTGCACGATGGTTCAGAGTACAGTGGGAAATACTGCTCCACCGTGTCAGAAGAAATTCTAATGAATTGGCACAAGCCACGTATTCAAAAATTAATAGATTGCGGTGTTGATTTACTAGCAGTAGAAACAATTCCGTGCAAACGGGAAGCAGAAGCACTAGTTAAGTTATTGAAAGAATTTCCAAACAGTAAAGCTTGGTTTTCTTTTTCGTGTTCTAGTGATGGGAAGACTATAGTCGATGGTTCAAATTTTCAAGATGTTGCAACACGATGTTACAAAAATGCTTTGCCAGGCCAAATTTTAGCAATTGGAGTTAATTGTATCGCACCACAACATGTAACTTCTTTATTAAAAGGAATTAATCAAAATTCTAACAAAGAGTTTATACCACTGGTAGTATATCCTAATAGCGGTGAAACATATACAGTGGAAGATGGTTGGATGAAACAAGAAGAAGGATATTCTTTACAATCATTTATAAATGAGTGGCTTAATTTAGGTGTTCGATACATAGGCGGATGCTGTAGAACGAACAGTGCGGATATAAATGTAATACGTACAGAAGTAGAAAAATGGAAAGAGTTAATAAGCTCTTAAGCAGATGTCTTGATATATTTTATGCATGTTTGCTACAAAAAAAGTTGATATAAATATTAAAAAATGAAAAGGAATATCCAAGGATTTAACATTCAGATACTTTTATACAATTTAATTCTTAACAAAAACCAATTTTTTCTTCCCATTATATTAATATGCAATATTTCTAAAGGATTTGTTTTAAAATATGAAGGCACATACATAAATTGAAAGAATATATATTTTTATATAAACGATTTTTTATAATAAAGTTATTATAGAAACGCAACAAATTTTTAGAAATTATATTAATTGTCACTTTAAAATGTCAATATAACAATAAACAAATAAAAAGTGTGTAACTTTATTTATCAAATATAAACGGAACTAGACTGTATAAGGGAAGTAGTTGCGATCTAAGCAATAAAAAATCGATATTTTAGCAAATATACAAAATTTTGCTTCAACTTTTTATAGAGCTTTTATATTAATATTATAAAAGATTATACATAGATATTATTGTAAAATAAGTTTCCCTCGATGTACTTATATACATATATAATTATCAATTTTCCAACGGTGGATATAATATGTACACTAGTTCGTCACCTACATTACGCACATTTCCTTCCGCATTTATTTTAATACTTTTCGATTCCATATCAATGTTAAATACAGAGTTAAGTGGAATTAAAGTTTTACCTTTCAACATATCGTCAGTCGTTGGTTTATTCCTTGGTCCCAAAACTGGGTCATTATAGCGATACAGGGAAACTGACGATGGATCTAGAATAAAGTAGAAGACAATGCATTATTTAGTGGATAACGTTAGTTACAGCAAGTGATCTTGGTTGAAGGCGTACTTTTAATATGTCTGTTTTCTTTTAATATTCGTGATATAACGTCCATTGCAGTGTCTCCATTTGATATTTTTATGACCGTTCTAAATATACCACTGCACATTTGTGGATTGCTGATGCGCACTGATAATCCAAGTTTAGTGGAGAAATTGATATAGGGCGAACCTGGACAGCACTCTTCCCTCGTCTTTTCTGGAGATTCATCCGTGTATTTTATCAGAAGACTCTCCAACTAAATGGAAATGGAACTATGAAATGCAAGTGATTTAAATAGGTAATATCAGAAGGAGCATATATCTTACGTCCAGAGTAGTTTCAAGATATTTTTTGTTATCTTGAAGAACTTTGAATTCATCAAAATCTAATGTCAAGTTAAGCGCACTCAAACCAGTAGTATCCATTTTTTCTCTTATAGCTTGTACGAACGGCATTACTCGTTTCATGTACTTTTTCAATTCTTGCAACTTCCCCAATTCCGTTGCAATAATTTTATTCTCTGGCAATTTATTGTGATTTTTCTGGAAAGTATAGTGTCATCAAAATATATATTGATACGCATTGACGAATTGATGTCAACCGCAATTCGAAACAATTGCTTACAAGGTATAAGTTTTTCATTGTAGTTAAAACAGTGTTTTGCCAAAGGGGATACGTTTTCGCCAGCCAAACTGTTCCTAAAGTAGGTTTCTCTATAGTTGATGTTTCAGTTTTCCCTTTTGGACCTTTCTTTGGTGTCATGTAACCTTTTAGATGAATTCTAAATGCATGCGCAGCATCCATGAGATATTGGGATGATTTTATAAGAACTTCATCTATTTCCCCTACTTGAGGCCACTTAGCATCTAATATGCTGCCTTCCTATTTAAAAATATTCATTCTAATTAGGATTAACATTGTTGAATTTTATGCCATTCAAATTTTCTATCTAGTTCTTGTGAAATAGTTGCACTGCAGATACGAAAACTTACTTTACCAATAAGGGTCCATACATGTTCTGCTACGTGTGGGCAAATGGGAGACAGAAGAGTAATTTGAAGTTCTATAAATCGAAGGATTAACGGCCAGTTAATAGCATCCAGCGCACTCAACTGCAGATATTTGTCCTTTGCTGTTTGCAACTCGAAGAATCCCGTTTTTAATGCTTCTTTGTACAGCATTTTCGAGTAATTTTCTTTTGTCTCTCGTATCTTCAGGTTCATTTCACTAATTCAAATCTAAAGTTAATATCGATTTTATTATAGAAAATGGAAGTATCGAAAGACATACCTTTCAAAAACCCTGTCATTGAATGTGTACGGTTCGCCTTGTCTGAAGGAATTCTTAGAAGCTAATACTTCTTTGACCCATTCAATAAAATTATACAGTCTGAGAATTCCAGCGTCGGCCGTACTTTCTACAAAATTAGCATCTTCTACTGAATCACCAGAATCAGCTAGACAGAGTCGCATACCATCCGCCGAAAATTTTCCCACGGCTTCGCTAAGTGTTAGGAAATTGCCCTCCGACTTTGACATCTAATGAAATTGCATTTATATTAACAATCTCGCATACGAGTTATAAATAGCATGTAAAAATTCTCATTTTCTACCTTCGCAGAGTTGAGTAATAAATGCCCATTTGCTCTTATTCCTTTAGGCCATAATTCAGGATTCTTTGGCCATATAGCGGTATGATTGTAAATGAAAAACGTTAGATGATTTTGAACCAAATCTTTTCCGGACGCCCGTAAATCTACAGGGTACCAGTAATGGAATTCACGTCGCATGTGATTTAATGCCTCCTTCTTTATATTTGTTTTTGGAAACTTGGCATCTTTGAAGAAAATGTAGTCCCATACTTCTGATGTCATTTCTTCAGCTCTAAATAATATTTCTGTTTTAGTAAATTAGAAGTTTAAGTACGAAGTATTAATTGTATTTTCTCGAACTATTGAAACGGCAATAATTAACTATTGGTTCGACAAAATAAGGGAAAAAATATACAAGGCAATACGAAATACTAAAGACAAAGTTCTCTTGAATAATTGATAGGAAGATAAATTTTACTTTATGTTGTATATGTTTGGTTTGTCGCCTTTAAATGTCCCCCCTTGCAATAAATGTGCTACTGTGTAGTAGGCCATATAAATTGTTGAGTCTGAGAGTGACTCTATCAACCAACTTTCGTCCCATGGTAGTTTAGTACCTAAAAGTAGTATCTATAGTTATATCTATAGTCATGGAAATCGGCTAACACTTTTCACGTTAGTTACATAAATTTACCTAGTCCATAAGTTCTCGAACATGCATACTCATGTAGCCAATCGAGACAAGCCATAAAATTTTTTCTGACTTCATCGTGGTAAGTATTTAGATTATTCAAAGCTTCGGTTGCGTCTTTCTTCCAATGTTCCTCTCCATAATCCAAATACCATTGGTTGCATAGAGCCACAACACATTCGTCATTTGATCTTGAGATAATAACTTTTTCAGGCTCATAATATATAGTTGCTTGTCCTTGATTTACCAATTCCTTTTGAAGTTGCTTTTTAACATCTTGAATTTTGTTTCCTTTGTACGAACCGACTAACAGTATACCATCATAAAATCCTTTAAGATATACCATCTCCTTGGCTTCCAGCAATTTATCTTTGTCATTTTGAGATTGGATTTTTAGTTGCTCACATACAGTTACGGCAGATAAATTACCGAATTCTGGCACTTCGATGATAGGTATCTAGTGCATCGATTTTCATTAAAATCATTGGTATTTGGGATTGAACACTGTTATCGTCCGAAAAGAAAATGTAAACTTACGGGCTCGTAAGGGAGAACCATTTTATCGGTTATATTATATTTTTCTCTAAGAGCTTGCTTCTTTTTTAAGTCTACTAAAGCTGCATAATCGTCAGGAGAATCGCTAGGTACAGAAGTAACAACACCAGTACCCTTGTCTTCTTTGATAGTTAACATCGGTAAGGTGTAGATCACCTTATTAGGTGTAAGCGGTGCTTCCAGTGGTAATCCTAATATATCCTGTAAATTATATTCGCATTTATATTTTATATTGGTATAATCAATCCTTTTTATATACTTTTCCACATAATAAAGACAATAATATTACTTTTCCAGTCAATTTTAACGCAACCGGTATCTTTCCCTCTTCTTTAAAAAAATCCTGATAAGCCATATTTCGAGCTGCTCTTTCTGTTGAAATGTAAACATCTCCACTGGACAATGTGTAAGCGATATAATTTATGTCTGGATGAATCCAACAATTTGTCTGGCCATACATTGTTTCGGGCCTTAAGGTAGCAGCCACTAAATAAACTGCTTTCCCGGAGAGTGATCTATAACAATGTTTTAAGTATTCAATATTTAGAACACGCTAGAAAAGGTATCTAATGCTCACTTCAGATTTGGAGGATAAGGCTCTTGTAGTTTCATTTTAATTAACGTATATTCTTGTGGCCCAATGCCTTCTCCAGATGATCTGTCATGATCCATACAAGGTTGCCCATCCTTTGGCGAATAGATCGTATACCTCTTTCCATACTTTATTTTGTTTCTTGCTTTCAAGTGTTGAAATTGCCAACGCACAAATGAATCGAAAAACGGATTTGCATCGGTAGTAATAAATGTTCTACGCCAATCAATCTAGAATAAGTATTTCCTTTCATTTCTAAATTACATTTCTATTAATACTAGGCTGCACTCCTCAACTCACATGTAAACCTATTGTCTTCAAATCTTTTACAGCAAGTGGTGGAAAATAATCTAACCAGTATGTTGCATCCGCAAATTTCTTTATATCCTCATTTTCTAAATCCAGCATTTGCATTATTTGCCACTGATACTTTACACTGGCAGTCTTTGCAACTGCTTTACTCTAAAAGGATTTGGTATTTAAAAAAATTACATAAAAAGACATTGTATATAACAATGAACTACCTTTGCTCCCTTGCTTTTGTTTTTTATTACAACATCATCAACAATTTCTTCTTCCACTTTCTCTTCTTCTGGGAATTGGGGAGGATAACCATACAATTCCATTTCCCTCTTTAATTTATCGGCGCATGCTTTAATAGGCATACCGGTACAGTGAAATCCAAATGGAAAAAGCACTTTCTTCCCTAAGAGTCTGTTGTATCTTACTGCAAACTATAAAATTATAGTGTACATTAATAACTGTAATGATGCGAATGAAAAATTAAATATAGAGTGTGTCTGTTCTAAGTGTCTGCACGTAATTATTTCTGTAATTATTGGAGGTATGAAAATCTGTTTGGGATTTCAGTCTTTAAGTCCGGTTTTCCATTTTCCATTTAAATATTTAAATGGAATATTATATTTTTTACTACAGATGCTTGTAGCTAATACTCAGACATTTTCAAAACACTACCTACACATGTATGTTGTACAAGCGGTTGTGGGATTTTTAACTTTCAAACGTTATTAATGTCTTAGGTGCCGTTACATTCAATTCGATTATCTCCATGCATACGATCAATAACAATGCCGCATCATCTAAATTGACCGTACATTAAATATTACAAAAATCTCATTTTGAACCATTTATGCCCACCATTGGGTAACCCTAATGCTGGCGGCACGGAATACTTTACAAGTTAATAACTCAACAATGGCTTGTGCACAATACATGTATCGGTACTGTTTTGAAGACATCTCAATATTAGCTACAAGAACCTACAGTAAAAAAAAAAAGATTCCAATTAAAAATTTAAATACGATATTCACGGGGCCGTCTGACGTTATATCAAGGTCATATAATTATCATAACGCCATACAACTTTCATCTGAAACATTTCTTCGTATCTTTAATAATTATAGAAATAATTATAGACACTATTATTAAAAATGATATCTGGGCTAACAATTTTACCTCACATTTTGATAATGAGAATGTATGACCAAGATGAAGTTTTCCATTCATATAAGGAAAAGGAAATGTTGCAAGAAATTTTTCTTCTGCCTTTTTCTTGGGCTCTAAAGGTGCATCTTCTTCGTACACTCTTTCGGCATTCCACTTTGCCTGCACATCTTTTTCAATGTTTTGAAGGTATTCCACTTTAAATGTTCCTTTCCGTTCTGCTGTCTATAAATACGAAAATATTGATTGAATAACTTATTTAAGTTTAAAATATTTTAATATGACGTATTATAGTTAATGCAAAATATCTTTGTTGTACTAATTTCAAATTTTCGCAATAAGAATAATATATTGGTAAAACAATTTTACTTCCAAAATAAAATAAAGTAATCCGAATTGGTAGCAAGCATTGAAAGTATAGATTGAACACGTTGGAACTTTATTAGTTGCAACTGGTACAGTTGCCGGTATTAAGGTTATTTATGTTAAATTCTTATTTATTGTACAAGTTTTAATTAGACATACTTGTACTAATGAATTAGGAGTTTCACAATTAAAATAGCACCAATACCTACCATGTTAAAAGAAACAAAATTTAAGAAAACTGGACTTAAATATTGAATACTACTTGATGGCCGGCCATGTGCTGACCTACACTGCATATATTGTTGGAACTGGCAGAGAAGGTACTTATGATGCAACTTATGTAGGAAAAAATGCTTAACGTGTGTCACAATGGAGATGGTGTCACCAATGTTGACATTTATTAATAAATTTCAGCTTACCACGATATATAAAGAAAGTAGAGAAGAAATAATACAGCATACTTTCTCAATTATTTGTAAATAACTATTTACGACTTTTAAGTAACTATAATGCAAAATGATATTAAAGATCGATAAATTTCAGAGTTAATAATCCGACCTATGGATGGCGATAAGAACTTACAAAGGAACAATGGTTGGAACAAAGGAACTTAGCCGTCTTCATGTAGCCTTACAGTGTAAAGTCAAAGGAAGTTAGATAGCATACTTAAGTGTTAAATATTATTTGTTATCACTATGTTATAATAGAAATAAACATTATCTTCATACCAAAAAAGACGCTGAAGTTAATACATATATAATTATATGTAAATATATAAAATTCCAACAGTATGTGAAAACTGGTGATATTACTTCTGTTCTGTATTTCTTTATAAATGATTTATTGTTATTTTATATTACAGATTTGCGTAAATACATTCACATTCGCGCAACTGGTTTTAAACCTAGTATTGAAAAACATTTTTCCAATATGATTGCGGTGGCTTCTGTTAATAAGATACGGCCAATATTTATCTTCACTATTTCTCCATTTTTATTCTTCTCAACGCAATAGCAGTTATCATAGAATTCCGTAAAGGCGCATGACACCTCGTAACAATATTCGCATAACTGATTTAAACATAAGTCTTTTGTAATCTTAATCAGTACGTCGGAAAATTTAATTAATACTTTTGCTAATTTCCATTCCTTCTCATGTTCCAATGATACTGGAGTATTCTGCACCATCTCTTGCAATTTTTCGGGGGATAAGTTAGCTGATCTTGCAATAGAACGTATTCTCGTTAAAGCATACAATAAGTATACGGCCGTGTTTCCCTTATCTTCCAACATTTTGTCGAAAGAAAATACGTATTCGTGATTTCTGTTGTGTGACAAATCTGCATATTTTATACATCCATAAGCCACAGATTCCTGTGCAGTTTTCAATTCTTCTTTCGTTAGTACTTTATTGCGTTCCTTCTCCTCTAACTTCAGAAGGGCGCGTCTCAAACCTTAAATAATCGATAAGAACATGAGAACCTATTATATTAGCTGAAACTTGATGTTTAATAGTTCATAGAACATTACCTTCGTCGAGTAAATCACTTAATTTTACCGTATCACCAGATCGTGTTTTAAATTTCTTTTTATCTTGTCCAAGGACTACACCAAATCCAACGTGGTCCATTCTATGGGAATTCGTTAAAATTCCTGCCCGCTCGGCACAGTGTTTTAATATTTGGAAATGCACAGATTGGCCGCCATCTGTTACGTATATAATCTGTAAAAATAAAATGTATCGAGTAATATTAAGTGTATTGGTACGTTAGGATATTGAAAGACAGAATAATTAAAATTCTGTAAGAAGTACCCAATCGGCTTTTTCTTCTTCGACCCGTTGCTTGATGGCCGCCAGATCTGATGTATCATATGTAAAACCACCATCAGATTTTATGATGGTCATAGGTATCTGATCGCGTTTGCCCCACATCACTTTTCGTCCTTCGTCTTCTTCTAATAATCCCTTCGCCTCTAATTCTTTCACCAAAGCTTCCATATGCTTCTGATAAAAAGATTCACCTCTTTCTATTAAACTGATGTCCAGGCGAGCATATACCTTCTGGAATTCTAAACACAAGGTAGAGGTATTATACTTCAAAACTGTATCGATTAGCTTTCTTGACTTTATGATGTAGAGTGCCGCCGTACCTTTTCTAGAAACATCGCAAATTAGTTGCCACGCTTTTGTCATGTCAGGATCAAATGCTTGTAGCTTGACAACATTGTCCTTAGCACGTTTTTTAAACTCTTCGTCCTCATCGAATCTCACTTTCGATTCCTTATAAAAGCTCTGCAACGTTTTCGAGTAATATAAGTATTTGTTAATAACAGATGTATACAGAAATAACATTAACGAAAATCTGAATGAACATTACTTGAAGATCCGTAATAGGCGGAGACACAGTCAAATAGTTAGGAAATCTGTCTTGAAGATGAGCAATCAACATTCCAAATTGAGTACCCCAATCACCGACATGATTTAGCCTTAGTACATCATGCCCCAAGAATTCTAATAGCCTCGCAATACTGTCGCCGATTATTGTTGATCTTAAGTGTCCAACATGCATTTCTTTTGCGATGTTAGGACTAGAGAAGTCCACGACCACTCTTCGCTTCTTTGTATATGGTGGAAACGCCTTTCCATTTTTTAACAGTTTAATTAATGCTGTTTGTGCAAATTCTTTCTTTAAATATATATTTATAAAACCAGGTCCAGCAATCTCTAACTTGGAAACTAGAGTGGACTCCTCTACTTTGGATATTATATTGTTTGCAACGTCTATTGGCTTTGAAGAAATGCCTATGAAAACAGGAAAATTATGTCACGAATATGCTTAATGTGTTAGGCGTTCTCCTAAATATTATTTGTTACCTTTCGATTGAAGTTGTTTTGAAAGCGGCATAGCGCTATTGCACTGATAGTCTCCAAATTTTGCATTATTGCTAGATGTGATAATTACTGGATGATCAGAAATGTCTGGATATGCTGCTGTAATTGCTTTTTTAAATAAATTGAACAATGCGTTGTATATACCGACATCATTGGTTTCCTCTGTCACAACCTGGTTCTTCAATTTTTCTCTATCAGCTTCAATGGTCTGCAAAGTAAAAATAAAAGTGTAATTAGTTAATTTATAGCAAAGTACAAATTAAGAATAATGAAATCGTGCGAAAGTTATTTTAAATGCGTAAACGAAGACAATAATTATAAGTTTAAGTCGCAATTAAAGCGATACCTTTTTTAAAATAGCAACCCTGTGCTTCAATTTTATATTCTCTTGCTCTAATTTCATATATTCATCTTTAGGTACAGAAGTTGCTGTAGTATCACTTGTAATATACTCTCGCAAAAATTCGATTTGTTCTTTGAGAAAGGCAATTTCTTTTTCCTGTAATTCATATTTGTCAATATTATAACCTATGACAGTTTACTATTTTTTAGCTTATATACATGTGTATGCAAATTTGCTATTTTTTGAATACCAATGTAAAATAAAAATATAGTTTACCGCAGCAGCTGCTCTATCGTGAAAATTTTTTAAATTTATCGTAGACATTTTGCTGAAAGTGCGAAAAATTATCCACGTGTATCACTCAAGAAACCTCCCTTTTGCACCATTCGATGCATATGTACATACTTGATGCGGAATGATATATATTTGCTATAAGTTGAAAATATAAATAAAATGTAGTGCAATCAAATGCCGGAAAAACGTGTCCATATTTATAACTGGCAATTCCATGTATATATGTACATATTTAAATATATGTATATATCTATGTTGCATATATGTACTTTATTTAAATCAACCCGCTTCATATACAGGGTGGCTCAGTTAAAGGAGGCCAAAGGTGGTCTCCTTTAGCTGAGACTCTCAGCATTGCCGCTATTATCTTTTATTTTCCAAAATATGTATACAATTCTTTTAAGAATGCTCAATGTATAGTTAAAATAAATTATTGATGACATTAACTTCAATGTGTTCCGAAGTGCGAACACTTATTTGAATTTTTAAAATTTAATGAATGCAAATTATAATACGGGCAATATTTATAATTTCGGAAAAAATTATAATCATTAAACAAGACCAATAAAACAAACGAATAATACGATTAAATTCCTTTATATTAAATAATGAAGGGTTGGTAATGAAATACAAATGTTTTATATCAATTATTTATTTTCCATACAAATT
Source organism: Nomada ferruginata (assembly GCA_963583965.1). Lineage (NCBI taxonomy): Eukaryota > Metazoa > Arthropoda > Insecta > Hymenoptera > Apidae > Nomada > Nomada ferruginata. Next base: position 18,949,156 of record OY757213.1, read on the forward strand.
ATAAACATGTTTTTCAAATACTGTACATATACTGAATTCTATTATATTTTTAAACCTCTAATTTAATGATATATCATTTCGTTCTCCATTTACTTGTTAAATCAACTACTTTGATCCTCGTTTCGTTTTATTAATGATAAGTAATATACAGGTAGATCCCATTCGTTCTGATCAATGCTTCACTTAATCATTTTTATAATCAAGCTCAATTCTCTGATATGGCAGTTCCAGGATATGAAGAAATATAAATTCAAAATAGCCGAGAATTTGTAATTTTTGTAGACAATTTAGTAATGCACTGCAAGAATCATTCTTTCATGTCAATGTTTTCATAGAGATAATTCTTGTTTTTTTAAATCTGTTTGTATAAAATAAGGAATGGCCACGAATTAAAAATTTTCCGATTGTTATTGCAAGTAATTGATATTTTGAAGGTATAGCAAAAAACTTCTTGGAAATACGAATCTCTATGAAAATACAGACGAAAAATGTTAGCGTTTGAATTTTGGATTGGAAAAATCGGATTTACGAGTTATAAATACATCAGTTTTTATCCTCGTCAGTGTATTTTATGCAGTATACGAAACATTGCCACTGGAACTTTTCTTTTCATGAGTTTTATGTAAATATGTACAAAGATATTTAACAAATTTCATCGTTTCGTCATCGATCGTATCATGTATTGTGTACAGTGCGAATCCTTCTATGTTTTCCCTAATCTACTTCTGCGTTTGTATCTTTATGGATCTCAATTTTCCTTCTTTTTCTGATATCATCAATATAGAGTGAGAGAGTGCTATTTTCTATCTTCACAGAAGACATAGATAAATATATATTTTCATAATCTTTCCTTATAAATGTAATTCGCTTACTTTAAAATCATTATTCGTTAATGTTAATAATATTAGTGTCGGTGCTCCTTTTTTTGCGACTTCAAACTTCCTCCGTTTTTTCATCCTAATTTTTCGTTGAAATCAAAATTCATATAATTAGAATAGCATTTGAGTATCTTTTAAAGATATTGCATAATTTTTGTTGCCTTTACAATAATAACGCTTTATCTCGGGTCGAGTTAGAACCATCAAATACATTTTTAATTAAAAAATATATTAAATGAAACAATTGTTATTGTCTAACATATTCAAGTACGTTTATTTAAATGGGTTTAATTACAGAAAAATATTCTTTTTCTCCGCACGATCTAGTAAACGGTATTAATAAAAGTGAATAATAAAGTTTATTGGTAGTTTCACAAAGAATCACCTTGATGGTTCCAATTCCACCTTAAATGTACACACGATTTAGCAAAATTACAATTCATAGATTTAATATGTAAAAACGAGACTTACAATCAATTATTACAAAAAAAAAAGAGAAAAAGGTAACAATAAGTAAAAATTGTGAAAATCGTGAAAGCTGCCAGTTATTGAACAAAAGCCGCATACATTATTATTTAAATGTAAAAGTTCTTTGTTACTCAGTCAATCACTTAGCGAATTCAATTCTCACCCCAAATAAAAAGCGACATATTTCTGACTAAAAGAGAGATCAAAATACATTGCCACTTGTTGCGTAAAAGTTAATTAAAGTAAATAATACAATAAGTATTAATTCGTTCCTTAAAGTATACATGATTCTTTCCTGTATTATCTGAATAATTCACTGCGCGGTAGGCAAGTCCTGTCTGTTAGTCTCTGGTAGAGATGTAACTAAATAAAATTAATCGCAGGATCAATGGTCCTCTACTCCCTTAAATAATGATCATTGAAATCGTAAAACGGAATTTCTATACGAAATATTTCTGGAAAATACTTTCAAACGACAAAATGATATTTTAAGTACGAAACATATAACCAAGCAAGGATTTGCGTGAACGGTGGTCGAACTGTTCTAAAATGAGAGCTGTGATGAGATCACAGTATTGTTCTTGCTCTTCATTGAAAATGGAGTATCAAGATCAAGGTTCCGGAGTTGTTTCATGCGTTTAAATAATTCCAGTATTCTCCAACCGAAAATTATTAAGATGCCTGTATGACCAAGTGATAGATAAGAATCTTTGTCAAATGGTTTCGGCTTTCTGATGGACCTTGTCCATATATGTATAGCGCGCGCAATCGATAGAATCTGATGTACTCGCTTCATAAATGTGTAGTAGAAAGATAAAAACAAACGAAACAATCTAACAATAAGTAAGGAAGTCATTCGTGTAAGAACTATCGAAGAAGAAAGAAAAGATCTTAGAAATAATGTAGATTACAAGAAATACAAACACATCCCTCTAATCTAAGTGTCGCTGCCTAAGAGTGGGTGGGTTTGCACGACTGTAAGTGCGTTTAAAAGTCTGATTTTTCTTCCTTTTTGAAGTACGTAAAAATCGTCAACCAGTTCGTCACTTTGTTCCTTTCATCTGAACATTGAGAATTATAAAGCTCTACAACGAAAAATATTCTTACCGTTAGTTGCAATATAGCTAAAAGAAAAAAAGGAAAGAAAAACAGTTCTACAATAAAAAGAAGCTTAAGTGTAGGTCTTTACAATGTTACTCTTGACCTTACTCGGTTTCGACAGTTAAAAAAACGAATAAAAAGCAGAAAAATTATAATAATGATAATGTAACCAAGGAGACTTAAGAAATCATAATGGCATTACCTCTCTATTCAACTTCGATTTCGTTTAAAACTTAGAAATCACTTAGATAACTTTATACACGATCATTTATAACAATGTAAATCGTAATCATTGCATTAATATTTAACATATATATTCTTATATGTAATATATGTATATCTGTGTGTGGATGTCTTGTCTGATCTATTTCCTAATTTAATAATAAAACTATAATACTAAATTATGTTGGTACCACGCCTTTCCGAGATCAGAGTCTGTTCCTTATCTTATTCTATTTTTTTCCCCGCTTTTCCGTATTTATTTTCTTAGTTCGGTACATACGCTATATCATCGACTCGCTTTTTTTTCATACCAAATTTATTGTCGTCAATTTTAACTTAACACTTATTAAATCTCTTTTATTAAAACCGCGACGAATTCGATCGTTTGCAAGCGAATGACGGTATATTCATAAAATATATATACGGTTATATCTGTTCCGATATAAAATTTACAATTTCGTCATTTGGAACGCGCTTCCTGCGGGGCTACGGGCAGGAAATCCTTTCCAAGATACGTTAAAACACGCGTACCAATTATCTCTTCGTTACAACTTTTCTCAGTTTTGAATCAAACTCAAGCTCGGGCTGGCCAGTACTTCTAACGTGTGAACGTGTATGTGTGTCTTCTATGTATACGTGTATACTGTACGTGTGTACTCTTGCATGAGTTTCAAGGTTCTCTTTAAGGAGTTTCGCAGAAAATGTTCGTAAATACTGAACGGAGGGACACCTAATTTCATTAAAATTTATAAATAGATTAAAAATCAAGCCAAATATCGAATGTTTAAATAAAAAATACTATACACCTCTTTAAGCGTTTCGAATTTAAACAATAATTATCTGATCTACCTACTATCTTCAAAATGAACATACACTAAATATGTATATATCATCTCTCTTTTTTTCCTTTTAACAGTGGAACATTTTCAATAGAAACTCTGTTATATATAGACGCGAGATGTATTTGTGTATCGTACGAGCGTGTCTACAATCATGTATTCACACTCGACCAATTGAAGCGTCCATTAAAAAAAAAGTCCGATAGATGGTCAGTCGTATATAATCGATTAAAAGAACGAAACGAGGGGGGAAATAGAATTATAAAAGTATTTATACATTTGACATGCAAAATTAATTAAAAGGAAAATATCGGCCGATACGATTGCATGATGTAAATATCATATGTACCGCGTGTTCGAAAATACTACATTTATATCCAAAACAGGGGCCGAGAAACGAGGATAAAACGGAATGAAGAAAAGTTAAATATTCGGTGTGGTTGTAGAAAATAACCACGACGCTTCAATAGGTCAATAATTTTTCTCGTGTAATCGTGTATATGCGCGTATGGATGATTTTTTTTATGTGATGGTAGGCACTGATGGGGGTGGATGGCTGCATGGCGAGCAGGTTCAAGCAGGCTAGTCCTTGATCAATCTGTATATGTGATGCTGTGCACCATGCTCGGACGTAGACACCTCGAATACGTATGCTGTGCACAGTAACGTTTCCTGCGTATCCCTGTTCGTAACAACCTGCAATTTAAACAATATGTTACAGATAGTACTCATTTTTTTTTAACTTGTTTATAAATGCGTGTCCTTTGATGCTACATAGACACCGAGATGTTTGCAGAAGATTATCTTATGTTATTACATAATGTGATTATTTTATGACCACTGTTATAGACTGCATCTCGAGACAACAAATCCAATATAAAGTACCCTCGCTACGTTATTGTTAAGCTCAAAACAGATTAAGCATTCTAGTTTTCTGTTTCTCTGCATTTCGCATTTCCGGCTTTGAAGGTAATCCGATTTTATCTTTTATAGTTTTCACTGAAATTTAACAGTTTTCAATAAAAAGGGTACATTAAATGAAACCAAGGGTCGAATGGTATAGATCTGGACACAGTAGAAGAGTAAAGACAGTACAAATGGTTTTGCTTATATTAATTAGTCAGGTGAACATGTATATAATTGACACGTAAGTGGGTGAAGTGATTACTTAATGTTTTAAACTGAACAAATTTGCAAGGGGGAAGATATTTGGTATCTTTTGCAGTAATGACCAACGATTTGTTATTAATGATTACCTGCGACACAGGCGGTAAAATCTGATTACATTTCGTTTAAATGAAATTACTGGCAGTATTATCTAGTTAAATATTTTCATTGCCATCATTTATTCACACTTTCGCGTACAGATCGTGTTTTGCAGTACTTTGTACATACACGTGTGCAATTAAATGATCGCCATCAATTTCGCTAAAATGCGTATCATTTATTAAAATAATGTTTTTATGGGAAATAAATAAATAAATAGTATATCTTACCTGGAGGATGGTGAAATTTTCAAGAACGCTGTTCATCATGTACTTTTCTGGCAGGTGCTTCAATTTGTGTATGAAGTTGATCATGTATTCGCACATGGGTGAACGGCTAATACGATAGACGAACCTGCCATTCTCGAACCTAGCGTATTCCGTCTCCACTTTTTCCACCACCTGTTTTCCAAAGGAGCAAACTTTGGTCGAACATGTTATCGTCATGTTCTCGTTGCTCTCGTACCTGTAAAAACCAGATACGTCAGTGGAAAAGCTCGTTTAACAATAAGTTAAATAAAACTTGTATTAATTACATTCTCTCTATTTTTACACTATGTGCTATTCAATAAATTAATCCTTTTGTACTTTTGGTCCCTTATACGTATGTAGGTACAAGTCATGTATTTCATACGTAAAGCTTTATTCATTGGAGATTAAAACATTTTCTTTACCGAAATTCTGTGCTATTCACGTTGCTCAAAAAGCATTTCGCTGGAAGTTACGGTGATATTTTCTGTTTAACGAAGCGGGAACATAGTTGCAACTAAATTTCGTGAAAAATATATACGATTTTATAGTACCTACTTAAGTGTTACGATTATTTACTATTTCAAATATTCTACTACTGTAAAAATCATTGTAGAGTTAGAATTCAAATTAGCAATGTCTCGAATTAGTATAAGGGTACAATTAATGAGACAACTGTGGGTGGAATTTTTTCTCATCACAAACAGTCTTTAAATTAAATTGAATTAATTAATATCCTTGTATTTTATACGAAATTGAATACGCATAAAGAATCCATCAAAATATTCAGTACTTATATTCAATTAAACGTTCAACAAATTTAACCCGTTTCACGTAACCCATACAAGGGGTTTCTCTTCATTGGCTGATAAAAAAGATTCATTACTTACTGGCTTGTTACGCCGTAGAAAGCTCCAGCTTCGTCCTGGATGTTCGTATTGAGATCAGCCCAGAATTTAACAAGGAAGAAGGCAGCCTGTGGTCCTTTGTCGTAAAGTTCCTTCAGGCCACCCTTCTTTTCTGGGAATTTGTCGTATATCTGCCTGACATCAACAGCTTCTAGCAATGGATCCGCGTAAGTCGCGGACCCCCCTATGTGGACGAACAGGTGTTTGTGGTACTGTAAAGAAAAAAAGGGGGGAAAAATTCGGTCGTTTGTTGAACTTCAATTGCGAATTCCGGTCAGCGTATCCTTATTGCTTCGACTATTAAGCGTTTGACGGCTCATTAGGTGCAGGACAGGCAATTTGCTCTTCCTTGCAGCGCTAAACACTGACCGACCCTTTACCAGGAACGCGAAACGAGTAAATAACTATTCGACTTTATTGCGTCTACTTCGTACAGATGGGAAAAAGCTCTCGTTAGCTGACATCTAACGTTGAATCTGCTGCCTGTTGAGCGGCCTGTAATTGTCCCTCGCAATTCTTTCTTTCCGCATATATTAGACTTGGACTACGATTTTGCAATGGCAAGTTCGTGTAGTAATAGCAGAGTTGTTAATTGGTGTTAGCGATTGTCAATTCAGAGTGATGGAAAATCGTATACAATTCTTGGGAGCGGAAATGGAAAATGCCAACTTTTGGAACCCAACAGAATTACAGAAGAGTTCTTCACTGCACGTTTATGCGACCCCTGGAAAGTATTTAATAATTGCCTCAAGCGCTATCTGTCACACGTGTGTTAATACTTCATACTGTACGTATTATTATGTTCAAGCTTCGTACACAAAGATTGGAAATGCTTAATCGTAAAATGAAAACAACAGTCAAGATATATTAGCACAAAATATATTTTCTGAATAATCAGCATGATTACCGTATTACAAGAGTAACAAACAATACAGGTGAATCGTAATGTAAATTCTGTTATTACATATAACCCTTTTATCTTTAATCCTGAATTAAACAAAAGAAAATAGTATCTGGATTGGTCTCTATATTAATTGCTACCATAGACTGCTAAACTTTTAATCACTAATTTATAAACACCGTTTTCGCTTTTACCATCCATACTTTTTTCCACACTCTGTACGAAGCAAAGTGTCGTTCACCGTGCGGCCGAGCACAACGTTCGCCGTCCTACTACTTTCCACGGGAGTACTTACAATATCCTGGTCTCTCTGTTGCTCCATGTAGGCCGAGAACTCGACAAGCCTGAGCTTGTGGGTTGCGATGGCACGTCCTTCCCAGGGCGGGGGTGGTTGAGCCTGGACCATGTCACCACTCGAAACCGCTGTCGCTGGTTTTCCGGTGTACGCCGGCTGCGAAAACGGCTTGACATCCTGGGACGTTCCTGGCTGCAAACCCGGCTGCCAGAATTGCTGAAAAATTCGATATCTATTTTCTTTTTGCAATGGGGAACAGGCTTGTAAGCGTTCTGTCATTCAAACGGCTCACGTGTGTTTTAAAATGGAATATCACCGGGAAAATCTCAAAGAACACTGTACATGATGTTGCAAAAGTGTGAGCGCAAATAGTGCACCACTGACAGGTGATTATACGCCAGAGGTAAACGTAGGGGTTTTTGTTTAGTTCGCAATGTTCAAAATGATAATTGTACGTTGAACTGGGTTGTTCGACGTTCGTAGTTCGAATGTTTGGGTACATTTACGAAGTACTCAAAACAAAAAGAAGAAAAAGACAATAAACTGTTGAATCAGGGCCGTTGAATGGCGATTACAAGTTGTACGATAAGGCAGATTGTTGATGGTTGAAGCACTAACAAGGGAAGTTCGGCAATTCGAAAATACAGATTCTACATTTGTGCAGAGTTTCAAATTTTTCTGCATTTTTGAGGTACCGAACTTCCCTTGTAAGTTGACTACTTTAGTTGAACTTGTTGTTGCAATTATTTACAAAACTATAGCTCCTTTTAAAAAGCGTTTCAAATAAAACTTGCCCTGTTTCGGGGGATATGGCTCATGGCGGTTACAAATCTTCTCTAGGTGGACAATGCTTACATGATTTCAAGGTGACCTTCGTTTTTTTTACGGAACTGTATGTTTCTGTTTATGTGTGAATGTGGCCCATTCTGAGACGAATTCAACGACCTATAACACCTTGGTCTTTTAAGGTACTTCTACGTGAATCAGTGCCAAACAAAGATCACCTTAAAATCTTGGAAGCACGTTTGCTTAGAGAACATTTGGGTTGATTTGATACATTTTTTGAAACGAGCTGTAGTTTGAAAAGTAATCGCGGGCGAGACTTCGTATGGGACACCCTGTATACCGCATATGTATATCGTTAGGGAAGATATTTACAAATATCGAAAATAAAATACGATATGAAACGTGGCTTGCCCGAAAATTCTTGAAAAATCACTAAAAAAAGTTGAATGAGAGTTGTATTAAATAACAACACTAAGGAAAAATTATTTTTCAATGCTCCTTATATTTTGCTACGAACTGTGCGAACAACCCAACACATGTATGTATGGTACTTTAAGCTATTTGGCACAAATGTTAAGATAATAATAACAACGAGGAAAAGTGTAAATGGCTATTAAAAAATTATTGTGCAATGCACTTTCTCTGAAACGTTAATGCCCTTAGTGTATGTTCACTGGGCACTTTTAAGCGTGCTTGATGAATTTTATCAGGCTGCATTTTTTATAGCTTCACTTTTTAAACACCATGTGTATATATTGAAGGAATGTATTCGTATAATTAGGATGTGGAAATAAAAAGACTTTATTGCTACGCGAATTTCGAGTTTATGTAAATTGCAATTTTTTTTTATCTTCGACTAATAATCATGTTCACCATTTAACTGTGTACATTGAAATATGTTTATGATACAAAAATAACAGCTTCTTTTTTATTTCCATACTCTTATTAATGCTAGTTTCTCCATTGTATTTGTATTTGTACATAAAAGACTATATCCTGGCAAGTAATAAACTAATAGGGACGATTCTGAATTTCGGACGCGTTAATTGCTGTATGTGAAAGAAGGAACGAGGTGTCTTCCTGTTTACTTCTGACATTTTATTCTAAATTCATTATACCGTCAACTGATTTGACATGCTCGACCCGGAAATGCTCTACTATGGAAAATTCCAAGCAGTAAGATTCACTAGTGGTGTACAAATTATTCTTACATTTATTTTCTATTATAAAATAAGTATTTGTTTCCAAATCGAGGTATTTTCACGTGATAAAGAGTTTGGCATATTTAAATCCAATTAATAAATAGACATCGAAATTAAATGCAACAACGAACTTTCGCTCTCGGAAATACAACTTCCGATCCACTAGCTAATCACGTCGTGCTGATCGTAATAGTAATTTAAACGAAGCTGTTCGTAAATAATACAAGGAAGAGATCTCGTATCCTCCGCGAGCCATCGAGCCCTCGGGCGAGAAAGGATCGCAACCCTTTGCAATCGGGCGAAGTAACAGTTAAACTGAAACAACATAAATCAACGGAATAGTAAATGCACAAATGAATTTCAAAAATGTACAAACACAACTGCGAAGGAAAATAATAGTAGTCGTATTACGTGAAGAGAGAAAGAGAGTTTGGTAAGCCACAACGACGCTTCACAACGTCTAATTAATGTCCAAAAGTTCCGTTAACGATATGCAGACCCGTGTATGTACGTGTGTATATATGCCCAGCCGTTACATACATATGTAAAAAAGATAGAGCGACGGACAAATTGAACAATACACAACAAGGGCCCCCCAGGGGCGTAGCAGCAGAGAGCAAAGGGCTTTCGTTTTATAAGGACGGTTAGTATTCGCCGCGAAAGCTGGCACAATTAAAGGTGTGTGCGAGAACGAAAGAGGCACAGAGAAAGATAGCTTGGGATAAAAAAGCAAGAGAAATAGAGAAAGATGAAGGTCCGAGTATCGAAACCGTAGAAACGCTTCCCCTTTACTCTGCCATTCTTCTTTTCTCTGGACGGCTATTGTAAAAAGCGTGACATCGGCAAGAAAAGGAGAGAACGGAAGCTAATAAAGCGAGGATGAGAACAAAAATAAAAGCTACGTATGTGTCTCTGCGCGTGAGAATGAGAAATAGAGGAAACAAAAAGGTTAATCAATCAAAACGAAAGATCGAGCGCAATGTCTGTAATTTGTAATTGTTCAAGATGTCAATAAATTGTTATACATAAAATTGGACGAAAAAAAAGTAGAAAAATGGGAAACTACTTTGAATGATTTCACAAGGATATCGTCCAGAGGTATGCCGAGGGAAGAAGTCGTTCTCAGGCCTTCGATTGATAGGAAAACATCCGCGGAAAAGCGTGGAACTTTTTCTTCCCTCGTGTGCTACTCTCATGAAATTTCGCAAAGCGACGGAGCACGCGAGTGAACAATGTAAATCCAGACAAACCACCACGACTGTGATCGGCCTCTTGCAAGCGGATTAGACGTGGTTACAGGGCGAAGCGATTAGAGAGAAAAGAAAACAGACACGAACGTCCAGGTAGAAGCCAAAACCGATAGTGCGTATAGCGTTGAAAATTCGCATCCTCCAGACGACGAGACACCGGTCGTTCGTCAAGCGAAAAAAAGCATTCACGGAGAGCAACAAGAGAACAATAAACACCGCAAGTGTCGTCGACAAAGGAGATCACGTTTCTATTCAACTTTCATCGACCATTTTACTTTTTCCTGTTCTACCCCTTTTAATGTGCGGCGATAAAAGGAAATAAAAAAAAAATCTTTCTCTCTTTACGTATCTTGACAAGTAGCGTGTCTCGTCGTCTCGCCCCAAAGCTCGTGGCTCCTATTTTCCTTTTTTATTCGTCTTAACTTTTTGTAATAAAAAGAAAACAGGCCGCTAGAAAACAATGTTCCAAGGGGTTCTCCGTGATTGGGACTTACCGCTCCGGGATAGGAGACAGGGGTGGAAGCGTGGAGGGCAAGGGGCCCCACGAGGGCGGGGGGCATCTTGTTGTGTATCGCACTCCCAGCTGATACTATCTGGGCGCTCGACATGCTCGACATTGTCTGGAGCGCCTTCTCCTTGGCGGCATGATCCTAACAAATCGTCAAACCGATTATAACGTAATGCCGGGTGACATTCGACTCGCGGTTATATTGTTGATTTAGCTTTCTATTTTTTTTTTCATTATTTTGCCAAAGTGTATTTTTCATTCGACGTAAATGCTTTATTTTATATATGGTGCTGGCCGTTTATGATTAATAGTAAATGTTTGAACGATGTTCTTTTGTAGTGTCACTTTTTTTGAATGGGAAGGTTCTTTGGTCTATAATTTATGGTTAAATGATTTAGTATGGTTTAAATGTAAGTGACTTGACGTGATTTTCGTGAGTAATAGTTTTCACGGTGGGAGAAATTAGGTGATTATGTTTCTAGAAGAAGTAGCTCCGTTGTCCTGAGGCCGTTTTCAAGAAGTGTGATTTGAAAATAGAATGGGCGATTTTGGAAGTGTCAACAGTGCGCGAAAGAAGGAAAATCGTATAGCTCGAGGACACCTACCGTGTACAAGCTTCTTTTATCGAAACGAAATAAAAGAACGGAAATACGAATGTATTGGTCAACCTCGTCAAAAAGATAGAGACACGAAAGCAGTGCGTGGCTACCGAACAATATGCGTCGTACTCTGTACGCTTGGACTCGTAATCTTTCCTAACGAATCTCGTAGACAAACAATATGAAAGATTCGTTTGTTCTATGTACTTAAGGCAATTCGAATTCATAAACGAATTATTATATCGATGCGAGGGTGAACCGTCAATTAAAATACAAAGAATGAAGTACAGCGTCAAGAATGAATTCCATAAAACAAGTCGAAACTTCCAGCAACCTTCGAGCAATCATTAACCGACCAGGTGAAATTAAATCGACAAACGATTTCTCCTCGTTGCTCGCACAATTTCGTTCTAGCCATTGAATTTCCCACCCCCGTCTCTTCATGGTCCTTCGCTGTTTTAGCCAGCCCCGAGTGGCTGATGTCATCGATCGCTATCGAGTGAAACGGCAATGCAGTTGATTGCGGAAACAAGGCTGGTTTCGGGTCGTGAAGTACGCGGGAATTTTGCGCTTTTATCGCCGCCACCCCCGCGTGTCGTCGAAAATGGCTGACGAAGCGAACGCGAGAGCTTCGTTCCCGTGATACCCGGGAAATTGGCGTGTCCTCCCCACCCCTTCCCCTCGTTCTGCTACAGGCCATTTCAATTTCGTTCATAAATCCCTAATGGAAGAGTAATTACAAGGTCCGCCCGTTTGGAATGAAACGTGCCGCGTAACAATGCTCAACGATAGAGGCTTTCTCTCGATAACCGTGAGCGCTTAAAGTGCGAATTTTTGTCGGCCACCATTGTTCTTGTTTTCCTTCTATCTTTTTTTTGTTTTCCATTCTTCTCTACACCCGTCCCTTTCACCGCGTTGTTTCTCATTTTTCTCTCACGGCTAACGTGGCTCACGATGCAACCGTCTGGCTTTCCAATCTTAATATATTACATTATTATAATATATTATTTGTATTGATATTGCAAGAACGCATATTTACCGCGCAACCGATTTTTGTCATGTTTCTACATTTCATTTCGGCGCAAAGATAAATCGTAAGAAAAGACAACGAAATAATTTTGCAAATTGTCATTTGTTTAGGAATTGTTCAGATGTTTCAAATCAATCGTCTTCGTAAAATTGATTTCAGTAAAACGTTGACTGCTTCTTCAACTGTGTACAGGAAAATTGTATGATTCATTGAAAATAAACTGCACTGGAAACTAGTCTTTACCGTATATTTAAGTGTCCATTTAAAAATTTATCATTTAATCTAAACTCTTTTTATTCAAATATTTTCTTAATGATACCACTTGTCGTCTAATCGGGGACATAAAGGATTGCAATTTTCTATGCAAAATCTGTTTGCGCTTACAATGGAAATACACTGTCGTATAGCTCTAACCAATTATCTACTGCTTTATTACTGTGCAACATCGCCAATGCTGTTAAAATTTGTATATTTACAGCGAATTTCACTTCGTACTAGAAAGGACGCGTATAATTCAATATCTATTATGTTTCTGCAGCGCTGTTTTACGTTTATATAATACATTTGACCGCGCCATAAATCACATGGATCATTCGCTTGTGTATGCAGATATCCTCATTTTCCGTATACCATGATTAATTACGCAGCAACGTGCACGAGCAAACTTTCAAACTAAAAGAAGAACAAAAAGATGCCGGAGTGGAGAGAAAAAAACAATATGAAAAAGTCACAGAGGTAGAAAGATAAACACAGGTAGAGGGGAAAAAAAAAAAAAAAAATGATTATCGCGGAATCGGTGGCGGACTGCACGCGAGAAATCCATTTCATTACACGGGATCGTTGTTCACCGGCGAATCTGCAGTGAAAAATCAATTCGGTTAATTGAGAGGGTGGCTGGCCTCGTGCTATTTTTTCCTCTTCTCCCGAGCCTCCTCTTTTTTTTCTCCATTTTTTTTTTCAATTTTCACATCCCTCCGCCTGTTTGTTGGCCGCGGTATCGCTCTGTCCCTGTCTACGGCAGCCCCTCATCGCGCAACTACACGCGAGGAATGCAGAATTGGCTGGGTAACAGGCTGGACATGTTTATCGACATTCTGAAATGCCGCTCGGCTGTTTTTGGGTGTATCGTCAGTTATCGGGGGGACATGGAGGGAGGGAGGGGGAGGGGGCACGTTTACACCGCAACAATCAATTACACTGTAATGCTCGATGCAGGATTATTCGGGGGATATAGACGGGGCGGCCTGATTCTCGAAAGAATGTGCTTCCGGGAAAAATTGATGCGCCCCGATTAATCACTCGTCGGTTGATTCCGAAATACGTACGAAGCGTAGAACAGGTTGTTTCAGCATCTGGCTGTTGATGTGGGTTTATGAACGTTCGTAAAGCTATCACCTGTTGGGTGGACTGAATTTTTCATATTTTATTCGTAGCGACGATTATTTTGAGAGAGAAATTCACGAGCTTGGTGGCAGTGGTTTTCAAAACATCGTTTACAATGTATGTAGAAATAAATGTTGCACAATGATCTGATCCGATGAATATGCAAACCTGTAAAATTATTTTGGGGTACACCCGGGCACAGTGGCTTGTGAAATCGATTATTCGAGTGTTGTACACTGTCAGTGACATTTACGAAAGGTCAAGCAGCAATTAAATACTCCGCTACTAACATTTGAAATATTTCACAAAATTAATTAACATCGCTGCGCGAACGGCTCGAAACCTGAAACGCCACATACACGCTGTTACCATAGAAAACCCATTCGAATCGCGATAAAAATTCTTGCAAAGGCCAGATGACTTCTCGTATACCAAGTAACTAATTATTCGTCTACGACCACAAGCCGGAATAATTGCTGCATTAAGCACGCCGAAAATCCAATAATCCTTCGATTCCACTAACCCAACAATCAAACAGTTTTAAACGAGACTCAATTTATTCTCAGCAACCAGCAGTAAATTTCGCACCCTCCAGCAGCGTTTTCATTTTCGCGTTGCGCGCATTTGCAGAAACTGTCCAATTATCCTCGAATATGATCACTGGGAGTCTGGAGGGTGCGCGTTCCACGGAGGTCGGTGGTGCCGTTTCCCCCGGTCCACGGAACTTTGATAGGAGAACGCGGTCGAATTTCCGAAAAAATACGACCACTGTACGGTACGCCGCGAATGGTCTTTAATGGGCAGCCGGCTGCGTAGAAATTAAATAAGGCGTGACCACAGGAAACGTAAACAGGGCGCCTAAAAATTCTTTCCTCGCGGAATAAATCGCGTACGGTCTGCGTCTGGTGGTGTAAGCAGGGACACCACCGAGCCACCAGCTGCTGCTGTACACCCCATGTGAAACGCGGAAACCAGAAAATTACGTCACACACCGGATTGTCCTGCCACCGGCTGCTTCTCTGAATAATGCTCGCGGTATGCGGCCACTGCAGTAGCAAATGCAGTGTCCCTGCAATTCCAGCTGTCGGCGCTTGAAATTTTTGACAGGGTGTACGCCGGCACGTGTTTTTTTATTAAGTAATTCGGCTACGCGAGTCGTAAGCCAACTGGAGACAATAAGAAGGGTGCTCGAAAAAATTCTCTGAGTGTTCTCGGTTGGATGAGCGGCTCTCGTCCTTTTGTATCAATTGTAGAATAATTTGATGCCTTGGCCGAAGAATTTGGTGTCGCCTACTTTTTTGGAAAGTCGTGTTACCTTTGATAAATAAGCGATTCATCCCTGTCGATGTTTCGTGGATAGAAACGTGGATAGAATGACAAAGTTAAGAATAGATAACCAGGATGTAATTTGTGAATTTCTTCACTCTGGATGTTATTTAAACTTTTTCCGTATCGCGTATAGCCTTTCGTGTCTCTTCTCTCCACGGATCTCGTGAACGGAATAACTGCTTTGTTTTCCGCCAATAAACAATTCCACGTTAAAAATGAACCGAACGGTTGCCGGTGAATTAAAAGGAACAATCCAGCCCCTCGATTCTACAGCGTTTTTGAACGATTTCAAACGGTCCATCGAAATTTGAAATAAAACTGCACAACAGCGACACGCACCTCTATACGTTAACACTCGAATTGCTTAATTTCAACGTTCGTTTTCCCTTCCAGCTATTTCTCCTTTTTTTATTCATGCGCGCAACGATTGAGCGTTCCCTGTATAAACAATGCATCGCGCGACTCTCTATCTTCCTCTGTATATCGACGCTCGTATCGTGCAATGGAAGCGGCGAGTGCAGCGTGCTGTGATTTATTAACAGCAGCACAATTGTTCCCAAATCGCTTTAATAATTCAGCTGTTGATTAAACGGGCCGAGTTCATTTTTACGCGTGATTTATTCCGCTACAAACATCCCTACGTAGCTCCTGATCGAACGAATTCTCTATGGACAATTCATTTTTGCGCAGCTCGAATCGTGGACGAGTCCGAATTAAAAAACGAGAAATCGAAAGAGAGAGAGAATGAGAGAGGAGATTGGGGCGGTGGACATGCGAGAAAGAAAAGAGAAAAAAAAGAGGAAGAGGCAAGGATGTGAGAATGTATAGGGGTGGTAAATTGAAAACAGCCAATGATCCGTGAATGAATGTCGTGTTTCAGAAACTCAACGCTAATCCAATTAACCTGTATATTACTCTATGTTGGAAATAAAATTGCGCATCGCTGATTATTTTAAGGACAACGCATGTTTGGAGCATTTATTCTATTTGAAGATAGAACTTAAAGTGTATAAGTGTGGGATATTAATTCTATGCTACTGTCACTAATTATTTTAGGGAGCCAGGTGAAAATGTGAGTGACAGGAAAACGAAATAAAAGTGATTAACTGAGGAAAGTGCGCTGAAACGAGCGGCGTTCGGATACTTACCACTTTGAGTTTCGCTTGGATTTCGCGAAGCTTTCGCCTGGCAAGCACTTGTATGTGCGAAGAGACCTGCTTTCGCGTTCTCGTCTTGCCTGTTCTCAATTTGATGTAACGAGCAATCAGCTCGTTGCGACCTGCAACAGCGAGAAATATACGATTAAACAATTAGTAATTAATTGCCAACGATGAAACGATTTTGCGGTGTTAAGAACAGTGGAATCACGATCGATTATTTTTAAATGCAATCGCCTTAAATAAAGTGTTCAACGAAGAAACATTTTATTTTGCATGGATCAACTGTCAGCTGTGACAGGGTACTTCGTGGTCCCGAGACACTTGCTAAGGATATAAAACAAATGGAAAAACACCGAAGAGGAGTCGTAGAATGTGAATTGAAATTTGATCCATTCGTTGCGTCGAATTGTTTGCGAATTATTCATTAATGGTCATTAATGGAAAAATAAGAAGTGCGCGAAGAAATTATAATAACGACAACAATTGCGTAAACATAACATAATAAAACATCTGGGCAGTTATAATTGCTGCCAAAAGTTTTCGATCAAATTGTGAGTTATATTGCTGACAGCAAAGGTTCTTGAGAATGACAATTCACTGTAATATACAGGGTGTCTGAGGTTTTTCCGGACAAACGTTGTCAGCGTATTCTATGCACGAAAATAAGACATATTCAGAAAAAATGAGGTTTTACAATTTATGTTATAACTTTGTAATAAAGCTTTACTGGTCGACTATCATGTAACATTTTTTTCTTATTTTTGCGCACAGAATACACTGACAACGTTTGTCCGGATAAACCTCGGACACCCTGTATAACTTGTATATCAGATTAAAAGGTGTAGTACCCGTTAAGACTTTTGCAAAACAATTTTATTCATTTTTAATTCACATAATATATAAAATTAGTGTTTGATAGAGGATTCTTGGCGGTCACTGTGGTAGGAAGCTTCTTAAGATCGGTTAAAAGTATTTTTATTCTAAAGAAACGTTGATTTAATTAAATTCTAGAATTAATGTGTTAATGGAAATGTAGAGGTCGGATATCAAGATGAAATGTAAAGTCTCGCAGAACAAATGCATGCAAATTCTAGCATTGGCCAGATCCTATGCAATTATTTTTGCTTGACGAAAAGCAGCACGATCAAGAGCAAATAAACTCTTGATCGTGTGTTTGAAGCTATTAATAAATTGTTTTAAATAAGCTGTCTGATGAATCAGTGTGCAGGGAATACCTATTCTTAGTTTCTCGACAGAAACCGAGACATTGCGTGAAACATCCGGAGAATGTCCAAATATCGCTTGCTACATTTCATTTTGACTGTTTTAAAAGCAAGGACAATACGATTTTACTTAATTGTAGATATGCATAAATTTGGAAAAGGCAATAGCTTTTATTTAATTTTTACTATCACAAGTTATTATAGCATCTCTTGTCGAATGTTACAGTTATGTTTTTCATAATTATTGCTTACTGTTTATTCACTCGTTTGGTATCGTTGGCAACGCAAATGGCACGTTCGAACCATTCACATTTTGTCCCCCTCTTTTTTTTATTTACCTTTCTTCCGTAGCACATTAATTCGAAATTAATATCGTGAGTACTAATAGTAATTAACATTATTCCGATATCATTCAGTTCATAAAAGTTCGTAAGTTAGAAGTAAATGTTCGCTTTCTTAATTGTTCAGATCATACATGCATTACACATTTTCAAGGGTTTAGTGATTTCAAACTTTCGATCACTAGTTTATCTATGAAATATCGAAATATTATTTATGATATCTTGAACTCGTGTACCCCCTTTCCCAGTACTTTCTAAAACTAATTTTCCTTTTCTACTGCTAAAACGCATTACAAGCACATATAACCTACACTCTTCTCCAAACGTGGCGTTATGCTCGCGAGTCGACTGTGAAAACTTTGCGTATCACCGCAAAGTAATTAGCGGATTACCATGTTTCAAATGCCCCGAGCTAACTGGGGGCGAAATCAATTAAGCTCAAATGAAACATCCTCGAAACAGCGAACTTTTAAATGCAGCATTACTCTTCACAGATCTATTCACGGATTCCGCCAATCTGGAAACATTGCACCTTTCTGCGTCGCTTCTGTGCCTCGAATGCCAATAGAACACCTTTCACCATTGAACAACAGCATTCACTGCTCAATGCGAACAGCCACCCTCGTTTGCTTTACACCCTCGTTGGATCATCGAACGAACACGCAAGCAAAGAAATCGTAACTGCGGCTGAATTCAAGCGCGAAATCTTACTCCGGCAAACAAATAGCTTGAATGAAACGCAAACGGGTGTGTACTAAATTGAGATCAATCCAGGCGATGACACGTCACGAAGTCTCCGAGCGGTATTAAAAGAGTGAAGCGGAAGAGAATAAAAATGCACGCGAAGCAAGGAGGGCGACGCGTGCGAATTGACGAAAGGGGTGCAAATCGAGGGAACGACGAGACGGAGACACTTTCGACGGAAGCGATTATGTTGCTGTAAAATAGCCAGCTTTGAATTTCAGGGGAGTGAAATGCGCGGAAATGGTGGAAAACGGTGGAACGCACGTGAACTCGAATTAATTCGAGTGGAAGTTGTATTCAGTATTCGGGAGCAGCTGAAAACGCGCGTGGATTTTCTGTTCGACAACGAACACACGTTCCGTTTACACGCCCGATCGATTTTTATATCCTTTTGCTTTTTTATTTTTTATAATGGCAATTGGCATGGCATTCTGCACTTGCTTTCGATATTGCTGATCATTCAGTCGTTTGGAATGACCGAGAAAGTATCTCTGGGATCAACAATCCCCGCTTTGTTCCATTTTACGTGGAAATTTCGATTCTCAATTAATCTGTCCCGAAAGCCTTTCCTCTTACCGCCATTAACATTTCCTATTCGGATGAGTCATAATTTGTAACATCGGTATTAAATTTCGAGGTAACAATCTCACTATAGCCAGCGCGTATCTTTTAACTCAAACATCGCTTCTTCGGTGTTATTTACAATAACAACAATAATTAATTTCGAAAGCTCATCAAATGTCCAAAACTTTTTCTGCGCGGAAAGTTAACTTGGTTCCTAGAACGCTCGGTGTCTATTCACAGCTATCCGTAAAGTTCCTAGCGAGTTGAGAGCATTCGGAACGATTGTACGATTGAAAAATGCTCTAAGCCGATGCAATCTCAGTGGGACAATCCGGCGGGAAATGACAAGCGATATTCGATCGTGAAAATAATCTAAGAGGCAGGTACAAAAACGAGGGAGAAATAGAGGTGGGGAAGCAATAGAAACGGACGAGGAACGATGAATTGATTTCCAGCCGATTGAATCGAGTAAATGGCATTCTATGTGGCACCTTATCGTTGCTTAGATTTCGCAGACGTTAAGAGTTTACGGCCGCGCCCGTAAAACTGGCGCCAGACGACATCAAACGTGTCGTAATTGAAATAACGTTTACCGTGCAAGTAACCAGGACCGCGCTACCACGGTGTATGTGTACAGTTGCCCGGAAAAGTTCTCCACGTGTATTGTTATTCGGCATTCTTCGAGACCGCGAACACGGGGCCGTCCGTTCGAACAGTTTTTCAGTTACTTTGCTTAGAATTTACTGATGCTGCCATGGACCAAGAGAACTATGCGGTTTGAGATCGTTTGAAAACGATAGTGGAAGAATGTTCAGCGTAAATCGACGTCTGGCTATTTGTCACATGATGCCATCGTGCGATATGCAGAAGGATCAGCAATTCCTTGCATTTTTGCGTTCGGAAGATTTGGGCTGATCTTGCGCAAGTAATTTAATCGGTGATGCTAGTATTTTTCTGTTTTCTTTTTCAGGTGGGCATACGTTTACGATTCGGAGTACGATCAATTCGGTTTCATAGTTGGTCCGTTCATTCGTCACCACTTTTTATTCCCTGCTTTATATAAGTACTGTACGCGTTATCTGCTTTTACCCCGGCATATATCACTGCACGTACTTTCATACACACATGATTATCTGCAATATGGCTTAATGAACAACCCTAATGAACCCACTACAATTTACCACCGAATATTCGAAGCACCAACAAATAACACCCTCTACGAAAATTGGTACGCCTCGAAGCACAGCAATATGCTACCATTAAAAGTCCACGTGCTTTCATATCCTTAAAAATCGCGATAGTTTTTCTGTATCATTGGCTACATGTCGAATCGAATTGGGGGTTCTTGAAAGATGTTTTGGACAAGGGGGGCAACAGTGCTCGCTGATAAAGGAGACGGAGTGAAAACGGTCTTTGCAAGAGAAAGAGAGACAGGGAGAGAGAAAGAGAGGAGGATGGAAATAGGAGGAGAGAGACAGGGTGGTGTGGCCAGGCACGAAGCAAGGGAGGGAGGATTACGGAGAACTCTGAAGCATCGGGAGGAAAATATTCGAGATTCCAGGCGAACCGCGTGATGACTCAATTTCGCAAAGACCGTTAAATGGCCCGCTATGAACCACGTGCTCCTGCTGGTCGCGTTCCTTCTCTGTTTCTGAAAGCCGAACATTCTTCGAATGGGGGTGGCCCACGTCGACTTGGGTCCGCGTGGAGAACGCTGCTACAAAGAAGCTGTTCTCGGTTTATTTGCAATCGCTCCAACTCGCCGTGACGAAACTATCATTATTCCCGTTGGAGATTTCAGGGATCTCGACGGATGAAAAATGGCCACGATACGAGATGTCGAGTAATATGCAAGGACCTTGCGCAGAGCAGTGAAGAGCGTCTGGTTAAATGAAGTACGTACGATTAATCTTGGGCGGTGTTGCGAGAAGACTTTTGAAGTATTTAAATTATTGTGTTAATTGATGTTTACAATTATCAAAAAGAAAATGGAATTACAACAATCGGCGATAAATCGCAACACTGATCTAAAGATGTACAAAAGCTAGTTCTACTCTCTGAAAAAAGAGTCTTCCAAGGAGGTCTGTTCCTCGGAAGAATCTTTTCAACGAAGCTTCAATCATTGATCGACCAGTGTGTCCCAGGATGTGAGCATAACCGGGGAGATGTATTATCGATGCACCGTGTATACGTGAATATTCGCAGTGGGGACAGTTACAGCGAAGGAAGGAGAGAGTACACAGTAAACAGAAAATATATACAGAGAGAGGGAAGGGGAGATAGAGAGAAGTCGATGCGCAACGCGACGAGCAATCAACGTAAATCACTTGGCTGATGCTCAATTTAACAAGAAGGGCCATTATGATCGCGAACTCGAAGTAACGAGCACGAAGAGTACCCTGTCCCTCTTGCTCCCTGGTCCTCCTATTGCAAACTACGAGCAGGCTCGCAGAAATCCACTGGGAGCAGTGTGCAAAGTACAGTTTATTGCAAGAAGGTCCGTTTGCGTTACGCCTGCACATACGCTGCGTGGTTTGTTGGTCAAAACAATTAAGGGGGTCGCGTTTCTGGACGATTTAGTAGAGGCAAAATATTCTCACCGGGGGGCGAAGAACCTTCTAAATCGAAGGCATACACCATTGCTCAAAACTTTGGGCGCATCCACTGCATTCGTAACCAACACTTAAATACAAACTTCAGGGCGTAATGTAGGATTGGTCGAAAAGTAGTGTTGGATTTCTGCAATAGATAATGCACTTGATTCTCTTTTCCCTCTTCTTTTTATACACAAAGACAATTCCAAGAGGTTGAAGTTCTGTCGCCATTTTACACGGCAGCGCAAAGTAGACTCCAATGGTCTCAGAAAAATGAGACTTTAGAAACAAAATGGAAAGGCCACCTGAATGGTTGAATAAGACTATTAACGCAGAAGAGAAAGAAATTTTAATGATTTCATAGAGAAGCTTTACTGATTCTAGCTGAATTGAAAAGGGTTGGTTTCTGACGGGAGGTTTAATAGTAGGTATATATGTTGCTTTAGACGATATCGAAATGGGTGTACCTATTGTGACATTTTTATGTCCATATATCTACACTGTGTCTTCAAAATACAAATTTCTCTCATTGGCACTTGTCAAACTTTTCAGAGGTAGCGTGCATAGTCGGATTTTCATTGGTGCTTCGAATGCAAATGTTGCGTTAGATCATGAAGATGTATGTGAGATAGTGAGTTTTCTGAAATGCATATATTTCCGCAGCGCTTTTTTTATATCCTTAAAATGATACGTTGAATGTCAGGGTTGAAGAAAATATTAAAATAATGCTAATGGAAATTTTGTAATACGCAGCGAATTACAGAGAGAAATTGAGGCGCACATTTGTAAATAAGTATAACAGATTGTTAAAGAAATGTCGATCCAGTATTTTTTGTAAACTGCAATGTCAATGTTAGCCCGCGATACTTTCACGATTTATTCGGCGCCACAGTAAACTGTGTTTTACTTTGCGTGCAAGTATCCAACTGTAAAATATCATTTTCCGCCCAGTTTATCAAAGTAATTCGAAAACATATTTCACCTTTCGCGCACAGTATCGTGGCAATTATTCCAAATATCATTTCATTCTTTAGTCTTCAAATGACAACGAAAAATTTGCAAGTGCAACAATAAATGAACACAAAAAGGACAATACCGTCGCGCGGAAGGACAGCATTGAACCAAAAAATACTTACACTACTTACTCACATATCAGTCGTACATTTTCTGAGGCTATCATACACAATAATAACCATACGAATGTCCGAAGATATTCAGTCCCCGAAAATCATTCACTGTTGGGTCTCGTAACATATAAAGCGCAGAGGTCTCCGGCAATAATTTATCTACGCCGATTTTTGCTTCAACACAAAGCAATTCCCGTGCCGTCTCGGATCGAATCGCGGGTCATCCGTTTTCATTCGAAATCCTTCTTTTTCCCCTCGGGCGCAATAATGCTTGGAACCCGATACGCAAGGTAACTTAACTGCAAGTTAACTACAGATAGATAGGTAGATAGAAAGAGAGAAAGAGAGAAGGAGGGAAGAAGAGGGGGAGAGAATGGTGAAGGAAAGCGGCGGATAAAAAGCGAAAAGTGGCAGAACGGGAAACGGGATTCTGGCCGTTCTCCATCTGTTCACCACCAACGCGTCGACAGAAGATAGTTCTCGGTCATACGTCTTACAATGGCCACGGCGTTAAGTGCATTAAATTCTCGCGGCAATCACGAAAGCGCATCTTCGCGAGGGCGAAAGGAGGTGGAACGATCCCACGTAGATTCACCGATAACGATACGTGGACAAATTGAAATGGACGGGCAACGGGACTCGTAAAAGTGGCTATTATGAATCGCGGAGATATCAACGGTGCTGCGTAGAGTGAAGTAAACCGTAGAAACGTTGCGGAGAAAATTAATATAGTAACGGTGACGAATTTCACCGTATGACGTTCACAATGTCTGTAGAAAAGATAATAGTCATTATCGTTCGGCGTGCGAACCAAATAAAATGAATAGGTTTGTTCCGGACGGATTTCTTGAATGGATTTTACTTGCTTCTGTTTTAGTGCCAGCTATTTTTGTTCCTATCTATAAGGAAATAAATCGTTCTTCCAGGTCAGAGGTTTGTTATATTTTTTCAAATGTTCGGTAGCTGCTATCCGAGCCATTGATTTGGAGAAAGGGTTGAACAATTTAGATCGTTGTAGATTGTATAATAGGGGTTCGATTAACCGGCCCGGTTAAGAAACAGACAGGTTGGATGAGTCGAATAAATTGTTTCCGGACATTGCGAAGCATGATTTGTTTTTATAATTAATTTTGAAGTGTGATGGACCGTCTGGTTAATCGAGGATTTGATGTAACAGAGGTGATACAATTATAATAAACCTTCAATCGCAGGAATCAAGTAAAATGAAGCGACGAAAGAATACACTACTTCTACTCATTCGTACGCAAAGAGTATTAAACAGGTAAATAGGTACCTGTTTCATTAACTGTTTACATGTTGGTAACCAAAATGGTCAATAAGTTTGAAGCTTAGTTACTTAAAATATTTTGGATAAATTTGTTTTCACAAAACATGAATTGACGTCAAATGGTCCAAAGAATGGAGAGCTGGAGCAGTTTCGCGATATTTTGTCAAGAACATAGAAAAATTATTAAAGGAAATAAAGGAATGGGTACCCGGTTGCTAACGCGAGGGTTAAACTACCCCCAACGCAAAGTTCGAGCATGCTTCATGCATTCCTCTTAATTAATTTTTCATTATAATCGTTTGAAACGAAACCTTCCATAAGGAACGAAACTCGATAACTCAGTAGTAAACGGCAGTATTTCGAGGGACCACAACTTTGTCCAGAATCTATCCTTCCGTTCGTCGCGTCGGCCAGGCAAAACATTAACGCTCGAACGCTAATTAGTTTGACGGAGTAATAAGTGGGTCGAGGGTGTGCTTAAAGAGATAATTAATTAGTAGGAAGGGTACAGAGCGGGCATTCTTGGCAATCCACTTTCAATTAGCCGTCCCTCTCGAGGAGAACCGCCAAGTGCATAGCCGTGTACGCTGCCGGCGCGGCGCCCAGTTAAAGGCACACGGATCAACGATCTTGGTGCTTGGTCGACGTTGACGGAAGGGATCGCTTTTGACGTGTCGAGGATCCAGCGTTGCAGTGGTCCTCCGGGCTATTCCGGACTTCACCGCCGAGTACCGTCGTTAATCGATGCTCTGCAAACAGTAGCCGTATGCCGGCGCTCCTCCACCCGGCGAAGTGCGTTTAAGCTCGTTTAGTCAATTAGTAATCGTCGAGCAATCTGATCGAGTTGAGGGATGGTCGGAAATCGGCCCTTAAGCTGCTTTCACGCTGCTTATTCATCGGGACCCTTTAAAGGTGCCGCGCTTCTTTTGCGTACGACTGAAGCGACCGATGGCGTGTCCAAAGCAGGTGAGTATCGATTGAATGGACATTGCGAATGCATCGCTATTGCATCGCTATTGCATCGCGATAGCATTGGTATGGTAGGGGTGGGTGTGAAGGGGTTTGACGTGATTACAGGCGTGAAGAGAATTTTTCAATTTTTCAACGACCGTAGAGACGTTTCAATTAGTAAAATGTTCGAAAAGAAGTGGTATATGATACGGCCACATGAAACACGATGCCAAATCGTCTTTGGAAAAAAGAAACCGAGAGCTGTGAAAGCTGAGGCTTCACGCTTTAAAATGAGCCCAGGTGGATCGGTGTACGATTTTCTTCTTCACGAAGCTGTAGTGGTTTAAGTGTCGAAAATTTTGCATCGAAGATGATTTTGTATGCACGGGAATAGGCGGTGGCTTCGAATTTGAAAATCTTGCAACAAAAACTTTATACAAGTTTAAGTAGCATTATATAAAGTTTGATAAGGTTTCATTTGGAAACGGTCTTACAAAAGAATGTAATCATACTTAAATCCTGGCCACTCTTTTTATAATAACAGAAAAACAGCAGGTTGCCAACGAGTACTGGAGAAATTATATCTTTAGTAGAATTAAAGCAGCGGGTTTATTGGAGAATAATACGTTGGAAACTAGCATCAAGTATTTTCCCACCGTGAACCATTACTTTAACGATTATAGTCCCTTTTAATCCAGGATAAAGCATCTTACTTCCCGTATATTTAAAAACTGAACATTGTTCATAGGATCGGAAATACTTTTGCAGAACTGCATAATTCAAAATGAAAACACTTTGAAGCGTCAATTTCCATAGCCCCATATTTCTAAGCGAAACGATACTTTCATCAACAATCTCGATGGGGTGTGATCGGTATGCTCGATCCATATCGAAGACGACAAAAAACAAGGCATTCGTATACGGCGAGTGAGTCGTCAAGCAGCTGATTCGGCAAGACCATTCAGCAAGAAATACCGTGCTACTAACACAAACCTTCAAAAGCTTTGATGCACCGAAAGCTGTTCCTATCTACCTGTCTTCCTTCCTTTGCCTAGGTGGGCGTGTATACACGTCGACGAAAAGACGAGGGGCGAGGAGATAGAAGTCGATAAGTGTCCTTGCGCCAGAAGGAGGATCCTCTCGCATCTTGACACGGTGACCCCCACCCGGGTAGAGTCGCGCAAACCCCCATCGCAAAAGCCTGGCGAACCCCTTCTACTCAAGCCAGTCTTCTCTTCTTCTTATCATCCCTGGCCGCCATTCCATCCATCTTCCCTTCTTTCCATTTTCTTCGGTGCTATGGTACCACCACTATTACCATCCACCACCGACATCATCGTCTAAACGTTGCACCCCTACACACACACACACTGTTCTCTACATCGCCACGAACAGAGTCGGGGCTAGGATCCAGCGTCATGGCACACCATACCAGAACCCCCCTGTGCTCCCTTTCCGGGACCCGTGCACCACCCCCGTCCCTCAAAACCCGCGCCACTACCTCTGCTCTGTTCACTAATTGCACATTCTTCGCATAGTTTCGCCACCCTCCGCCTCTGCCAACCCCCATCTACACCAAGGACGGACGGCGAAGGGTGGTTGTAAGCTCTCAACACACGATCACCCTCTCTTCTCTCTCTGGGTTCGGGCTCTGCTTCCCTTTCACTGTCCCCCTCTCTCTTCATCTTTCTGTCTGTCTCTCGGTGCTTTTCACTGCCTCTCCTCGTTCCTCCGCTCGCTTCGTATGTTCATGCTATCTACTATATCGCGAAGCTTGTCCTTTTTGCTCATTCTACTTCTCTCTCTCTCTCCCTCATCTTCTACCCCTCTTATCCTCCCACCGACACTGCCACCCTCGTTCAAGTATGCCCTGTACTTTTGTGTCGCTAACTCAGTGAGTCCACGCTTCCCGGAAATCACGTGTGTGTTCGTAAGGCTGTGTGTGTTGCGTGTCGCGAACTCGAGCGAGCGTTTATGTCCACGAATAGGGAAAGGAGAAAAAGAGAAATAGAGAGAAAAGACAGAGTCATAAATGTACGGACAGAAATCGAGAAATGATTTTCGAGGATTCTTTGTGAATAAGTTTTAAAATGACCACCTGAGCAAGAATCTTCGTGAGATGATGGATAAGAATTGTCTTTCAGTCCCCATTGTGGCAATACTGATTTAGTATTAAGATAGTTTTGTTTCTTAGACATCTTTACATAGATGCGACACTTTTCAACATTAAATGATGACATTATAATTAGGATCCAATTGCATCTTTTTCCCTAATTTCTATTTCTTAAGCTGAAACATCTTAAAGTGAATTTGCAATTAAGAAGGTTTTAAGTCAGAGTAAGCAATTTATGTAGAAAATGTAGAAGGAAAATTAAATTTTTGTCTGTTGCACGGACTGTTCCAATTACTTTATGTTCTTGCTAACTAAAAACACTGATTCGTTGGATAAAACAGACTGCTGTTCCGTCTAAAGAAGGCACGGTAACGGGACAACTTATTCTTCAGAAACGATATTTCCTATTTATAAGGTACTGCGGAGTGTACCCGGAAAAGTTTCAAATATTATTAATTGTCTTAAAATATTTCCGATCATTATTCCCAATTGAAAAAACTGCTCCTTAAGTTTTCAAAGTTGTGATTGTTTCCAACAAATTCAAACCTCATTCAATCTTGCACAAAAACTTATATAATGTCTAAGATAGGTGTTTCTTAGTTCACAACTTGGGCTAATATAAAAATATTTCCACTAATAAAATAAGAATTGTATTTTTGTAAAACCATTGATTAATTCTTCGCTCGAACACATTTCTGTCCCTGTAACCCAATACAAACGGCCATCAATTCTGACTTGCCGAAAATGCCAAAAAGTCACGAAACGAAAGTGGTTAAAGCCTTCTCACAATTATTCTCCTCGCTACCTTTCCATCTCTGCTTTTTAATTCCACCTAAACGATTATCGAATCAATCAATTCGAATTACGGGCGGCACTTCAGAAAAAAGGGGTCAGACTGACACGTGTGCACTGCTGTGGAATCGGTGTGCGAAGTTTTATGGGGTTGTACGTGAGGAAAGTGTCTGCGCACGTGCAGATTCGACGTCAAGCGAACGTGTCTGGCCTCGCGTCAGCAAGCTTTACCAAGAGAAAATTTATTTTCCGGTTACAGCCACAACTTATCCGGGCGCCTTTACCTTTCCACGACCCTCCATTCAATTTCTGAACGTTTGCGGGCTGGCAACACGATCTTCACACTCCCCGCTTTTTTTTTTTGATTAAACCGACAGTCTTTTCTGACGCGATACCACTCCATCAAACATTTCACCTGTCAATACGTAGAATTAAATTTGTAGTATTCCGTTTTGCGCTGCTGGTTTCATAAGAATGTCGCGTGATGATATCGCGATTAAATAGTCGGCATAATGAATCTGAAGCGACAGGAGAAAATTATACCTGCGAGATTAAAGCCAGCATACTATATCTACTTATGTGGTTTCCGGTTTTACGTTAGAATTCAAATTCTTGTCCATTCAATTCATGTCCATCGCGGTTTTATACTTCCGTAATATTTGCTTGATATTAAATAATTACAATCTAGTCTTTATAACACTTTGCGTTTCAATTGCCTACGGCTATGAAATAAATAACAGCTAATTTAAACCTTCCTTATTCGGCATTGTCGTATTCAACAAACAACGAAATGAACTCCACAAACCGTGGACATAAAACGACAAAGGTAACGAATAAACGATGCATCGATAAAAATTGCCCCGTTTCCAATTTCCACCAATTATATCTCTAACCATTCGCGATATTAAACAACAAACACCAAAGGACCACAATACCACGGCAAAAGATAAAACGCATAATCGAGCCATTAATTTGACAGGGCTAGAAATATGCGGCGGCGCGAAAAATCCGCTTCGAAACAATAACAAGATCCGCGCGATGTCGCGGTGCGATTATTTAAAATTTAATCAAGCATAACGCATTTACGGTGAATCCACGGCGCACGTTTAAACGGTGCAGAGCATTTAAATAAAATGTTTGCGAATAAATTCAACCGGTTCGCGATAACACGCAACTGCCGATATAAACCGTGTCTCTTTATGGGCCGTCGCGTATATCTCCCTTGTTCTGTCGCGTAATTTTCGTGATGTACACGCGAGCGATTTTATTTGATTGCGGTGATTTTATGGAGGGTGCAGGAAACGTGATTCACTCACGGGAACTTCCGAAACTCGGCAAACGAACGCTCGTTGATTTTTCTCTCCTTTTTTCACCCGCTGTTTTTGTCTCCCTTTTTTTTCATCTCCTTTTTTCTTGTTTTTTTTATTTTTTGTTTTGCACCCTCGTCGGATAAAAGGGGAGAGCAATTTACGCACGCGGTAGATGGCTTGGTTGTGAAATCGATTTTTCATAGCAAATTGTGCGCGACCCGAATGGAATTATATCGTTTTCAGTATGCCAAACTGTTAAATTGCTTTTCCACCCTCTTTCTGTTGCCGCGTGTGCGATAGCCGGTTTTAAAAGTTTGGCGCGATATTTTTTCGGAAGAGTTGGGAAAAATGTTTTTATTGCCAGTTTTGGCAGGGCGCGTGTAATTAAAAAGTGGGGGAGAAAATTCTTTCAAATTTGATCGTTTTCATAGAATGGTGTACAAATATTGTCTAATATCACTGGCGCGCGAAAGGCGTTGGTTTTTGAACGTACTTACAGTGCGCAAAACTATGTTTAATATGTTTAGCATTTGATGTATTAAGTAATGAAGGATTTGGATTAAAAATAAGGAAGTTATTATGGCGATGGGTAAACTATCTGAAAATTGCATCAGAGAAAGCAATAGCAACCTGTATTCTATAATGATAATAATTTTGATAATCATGGTTAGAGAATTCATAATTATATTGGGATATATGGATTGAATTTTCTTTCTTTAAATTGATGTATCATTTGCTATGCTCTATTCTACGTCTTCCAACGGTCAATGACCAAGAAAAAGGATTACGCAATTGTTTATAATCGTATTACTTGATGCATAATATAAATATGTATATATTATATATGTATCTCAGTATTTCAAAATATAATATTACGGTTAAAATATAGTTCTGCTTAAGCGACAAAGAATCTGAATAACAAAATTGCCAACACCCATCCAAGCTACAGAATAAAATCACAAAATACTACCGAGAACACTCTGCTATGCCTAAATCTTTTTGTAGTCTGCACTAAGAAAACAATAGCTACGCCAGCATGTGAAAATGCCTGAACACGATTAGATGAGAAACGAATTTTACGTTCTTCCCGAAAAATATTAAAATTTCCCAGGGGATAACCGTATGGAGTATGGAGTATAGAACCTCTTGTCTCTCTCCTCTCGCTTGTTTCCGAAACCAGTGGTTCGTCGCCAGCGGTCGAGCAAGACGGTTCGTAAAAGATGCTCGTAAAATGAAAAGGGATTAAGGGCAGCGACCGGGTTTCACGGCGCGCGCGAGAAGGGTGACCGAGAAAGGCTAAGGGAGGGTAGAAAGGAAGGACGAAAACCAAGGAGTGTATATCCTCGGATTTACGAGCACGATAAACGGGATTATACGCCTTCCGTAAACCTTGAAACGATCTTTTGAGCAAGCGCATAGTTTGCGTAAGACTGCTATTTCTCTCCTCGCCCACCCCCCCGCAATCCTCCTGTCGTCTTTGATTCCATTTCAGACGTTTCCTTCGAATGTCCCGCCGTTTCTTATCTCGCGTCAGCCATCGTTTGATTTACTTCTTTTTCTGTATCGTTAGAGTTTTTCCATTTCACCCCCTTCATTCATTATTTTGTTTGACCCGTTTCTTTATCTGAGGCTTGATTTAAGGGAAATTTAATGGACAAATGTTGAAGTAAAATTATTTACTGCTTATACTAATTTAGGGGAAAATTAAAGGATAAGTTCGCGTTCCTGATTGTAACTGGAAAGCTGGCTAAGGTTCTAATTTCTGGTTAACTGTATGGGGACTGTATCTTTGTGTTAATCATGATAATTATGGAAGATTTGCGTTTGCCTTTATGAACATTGATTTGATGGTGTAGGTGTGTTTTGCAATTCGTTTTACTATGAGTACTGTAATTATTTGAATAGCGTTCAAAGGTTGCGTGTGTTAAGAAGAATATACGCATGCAATGGGCAACCTTGTTAATGAACATTTGATAAAAACTGTATTTAGTTTTCACTGAATATACTGTGAAGAAGAAATCTTCGAAATTTAGTATTAAATTTAGTATTACTCAGATTGTCAGATTCACGTTGTTATTAAAGCAAGCGATCTTTGAAATTTCATTCAATCTATGTATAAATACGTTCTAATTCAATCCGACTCGAGGTGTTTACTTTTTACTACTCAACGCAATATAAATCTAGGAAAGCAGCACTAACACAGTTAAAGCGAAACATTGTATTGCCTATGAAAAAGTTATTGACAGAGATTACGATTTAGAATTCGTTGTAATAAGACGATAGAACTCACTTGAGTTTACATTAAATCAGTTTTCAGCATTAGAAGTATCCTAGAATTCTTACAGTACGAATCGGAACCCTTGCAACTCGGGGACCACCTAGCAACTTCGAAATTCTCAAACTGCAGAAGCTTTGGTGAACCTGAACAAAATTTCAAACACTCACAGCTAATCCGCCCTCATCCTTAAGTAATCCTCTTTACCAAAAAGCTGTATCTCTCATGAACAATTTCTTCTTCTTTAACAAATCGTTCCAGCTATAACGTTTCCTCGATCTATGAATACGCCTATCACATTTGAAACATTGTTCTCCCAACTTCTCAAATGGAAACTCTTTAAGAAAAAATATAATCGTGTTTGAAGATATAAAATTGAAGAACTATTACACCTATACACGTTCCTCCTTATCCTGCGACTCGTTTTTCATCAAAAAGAGCCGGCTAAGGAAAAGACGGCGAGTGCGAAATACCGTGGCAACCCAAATTAGCATACGAAGAGTGAGGACGAGGGGGTGGCAGTGAGCTCAAAGGAGTAAGAAAAGAAAGGGTTGGATGGCGCGCCTTCATAAGGAGATACAGGCTGTTCAACGGTTCCTGAGGACGTAAGGGGGTGCAACTGCCACGAATTAATATTCATTACGTCGCGGAAAGGCAAAGCGGTTGCTCAGGCTTCTACAAATATGAAACGACGTAGTTGCGCTAATTAAAATACTTGGCCGCTTTCTTGGCTGAACGAGATCCGTAACATTCCTCTTCCTCCGCCTGTATTTCACTGAAAACTGATGGCCAGTCGTGAGAAACACCCCCGGTGAAGACGTTTCTGTTGAGATCTTTGCAATTTCATTTCGTTCCATTTCAGACCTTTCAATGCATATGTGTGTGTACACGACGTTTGCGTCCAAAGGCGATTAAGAAAGTGCGGAAATGCGTGTTCATATCCTTCTGATAGCGTTTCGGAGTGATATTTGATAGGACTATTTGGAAATAATTCACTGAAGAGAAGGCAAAGTGTTCGAAATACAGTTCTTTCAGTACCAATAATTCCCGACATTTATTATCTTAACTCGAAAAATAAAATAATTTAAAAATGTTCATTGCTGATGTATGTATCTCCACCATTTTAGCTCCTCAATTCCATAACATCAATCCCTTAATGTTGCAAACTGCCACTCTATCTGCAATACTAACAATCCCTAAAATTTAACAAGCATAATTCGTTACACAAACATTATCCTATTCCATCGCACTCCCTTCCTCCACAGAAACGCAAAAAGCAAAAAATGCGATTATAAAGAATCACCTTTCAATGAGACCTTTAACGATGCAAACCTAATCCAAAACTCAGACCCTATTTCCACCATCAAATCATCAGAAAACTGTACAAACATATTTGCAACTGCACGCATATACTGCACGCATATACTGCACGCATAGTAGATGTAGGGGAACAGTTGGACGATAAAATTCCACAGCGACTCCGAAAATTCTGAAGGTGCACTAAACCCAGCAAGATACAGTACGCCACGAGAACGACACAATTGCATCGTCGAAGCGGTTTCTGAGCCCGGCGGATGTCGTATGCTCGGTGAAAGGGTGAAACGACGAAGGTGCAGGCGAAATGTTAGAGGCGACGCGACGCTGCGTTCGGTAGCAGGCGTCGGACAACGATGTTGGACCTCGGCTCGCCTTCTCGACGGGGAGCTATTATACGCTCGAGTTTAATTAAACTCCGCGAAATGTCAAAGGACTCGGCCATGCCAGCAAGACGGACAATGCGGACGCAGATTATTACATCCCTCGTCGTCGTGTCCTCTTATCCTTGTGTGCGTGTGTGTAACTGAGTGAAGAAGAATGGGTGGGTATTTGTGTGTCGCGTGTGTGCCAGCGCGTACGCTCGTCTATCCTCCGTCTATCCACCTGTCTCCCATTTTTTGGCTGCACTGATTTCTTCTGTTCGTTGCGGAACGCCCGCATATTCTTAGGAAAAAATATTCGGGCGTTTAGGGACAGACGAAATTTGATTAAAGCTGTTTGATTAAATCGATCAAACCATTTTAATCGAGCTGTCGACCGTAATATTTCTTTTGCTATTTTATTCGGTGCGAATGCTATGTGCGTTCCTATTAATTTCCTTGTGATACGTTGATATGAATAGTGATTGGAAGGGGAGCTACACAATTACGCGGACAGAAGGGAAAAGTGTGTTTGCTTGTTTTTTATATAGCGCGTCACTTTATACTATTTATTCTAATAACGAGCTACTATGGCGGTTCAGCCTTATTTATTATCCTATTATTCATAGGAATATGTGTAACACGTATTACAATTCTCCCTGAAAATACACGTACAATTTATTCATTTATTAAGGAGAATCTATTCATTCGAACTCGTATAAACAATTAAAGGGTCTAAGGAAATGTTGAACGAAAGATATGACACCAGAGTGACGATGCCTAGGTGTTTCGAACCGTCTTCGAACTACAAATATCGCCGAAGTTATCCGTGGGTCGTTCCTCAAAATTCTCGACAAGGTAGAAAGAGCCTCCAGTGGCGTGTTACGATCCCCTCGGAGCGACAGTTTCATCTTTTTGCGACTTGTTTCGCGTCTTTTCAACCTCAACCGCGCGGCCAATCCCCGGAGAAGAATCCACGGTGCCGTGTCAATGCCCATAATTTCACGCTTCAACGACGTCTCGGCATCGGATTATTGGATCGGATATCAAGGAAGGAAGAGAGTGGTCCAAGCGATCGTTGTCCCGTACCGAAAAGAGTGGAGTGGACGTCCTTACGACAGGACGAAGACCCTGGGGGACTAGACTGCCTAGCTATCGCCTCGGAAAAGATGAAAGACCGATCGAAATTGCGAGCTGAACACGCTACCGAATCTTTCTAAGCCGAGAGAATTCTTCCTCTCGCTGCCAACCGACGACAATCCTTTTATATTCGATCGACCGTTTTATTGCGATTTCGGTAGATGAACAGGTTTTTTTCAAACAATAGCCAAGGAATATTTGCGGAAGAGTTATGCTTCTAATTATGTGAGAACGTGAAATTTATTTGCCCCTGTAGTAAGCCTCGCGACTTTAATTGTTTACTGCGCGATGTTAATAATAAAGTAATAGAGGTTTGCCGATTACGTTTGCAATAAAAAAAGAAGCAGCATTCCTTGCAAAATTTCGTAAAAACTGAATGTCTCACGAGGCATTACAAAATAGCTTCACTCGTGGGAGTTGTTTCCCTGTGTTATTTTGAATGTTCAGAGGAATAGAACATATGTTTCCCTAGTGTGATAATCGAACCGAGGAGGTTCATTATGCAAATATTATTGTAAACTATTTTTAGCGAAAAGTGGGCGAAGAAGACGAACCTAGACAGAGAGTAACATACGTCACGGTAGGTAAAATAATAAACATATGTAGAGCGACAAATGTTTTACATGTGAACTCCATACATTTTGCATATATTTTGCAAATTTCAACATATTAAACCTGCATAACCATTCACACTCTAGTGACCCTCAATGGATACCTTGGTTTATTGAAATTTATTAAAACCTGTTAATTATTCCTGAATTTAATATTTATAAATCTAATAATTACAGTACGTGATACTTCGTATATACCTTGCAGTGCGCATTCCTGTACAATGAAAATGAAAAATCGATGCCTGAAAAAAGTTCAGAATTGTAAGATGGCTCGTTTAGGCGCAAAAATATGTTTATTGCTTGAACGCTCGTAAGAAAATCAGTAACAACGACGTTGCTTAACAAAATCATAACGTAACAACACATTTGTTGAAATCAATGAAAATGTATGAAACGGTTACCGCATATAACAAATATCCTTACAGAATCTCAGTTAAACTTTCTGCTCCGAAAAAATATTAAGCTTCGGAAAACGATGACGTCAAACAACCAAAGAAAAAACGATTCGCAGTTATACCAAGAAAACTATTTCTATTCTCACGAAACAACATATTCTAACAATTTCGAGTTCAACAGAGGCAAGGGAACAATAAAAAGGAGCAGCAAGTAATACATACAGCATCTCTGCATGCGAATCACAAACAAATTGATGCATTTTTCGAACGACATATTCCTTAAGGGCTCGAGAAACTTCGTTTGTCTGAAGGATTCGAGCAACAGAACGGTTTCACAATTGCGAGGGAAAGCTTCGCAGTCGGCTGAGACACTCGCCTTCCGCCGGTCAATAACTGGACACTGTCTTCTCTCCACCCCTTACACAACCTCCTTCCATACCACACTCGTGGTCCCCCGATTCGTCCCTGTCTGACCCTCTGTCCGCCTACGTCCTCTCATCGCTTGTCTGTCTCCTCCGTTTTCGAGGAAAATGCAACGTAACAGTGTGCGGTCTTGTCATATCCGAGATCAAGACTTTACATTAACCTAGGTCCTAGGCTATGGGTTCACGAAACCAACCACTTCGTGGAGACGTGTAAGCAACGACATCGGGTTGGTTTATTTGGTCGGTCGTAAGATTAACGTCTGGGACGATATAGTTTAAACTTGAAATTGTGCAATAAGTTCGTGTCATTTTTATTCCACAATGTATATGTCCCATTCGATAACTTTCGTTTTCGTCTTCCTCTGTCGAAGCTGTTGCGCATCGTTTTGTATTCTTATAGAAGCCGGACCAGTTTAACACTTTTGATTATTCTATGTAATATAACAACAAAATAATAGGAAATCGTTCTAAAATTTCTGTACGCCTGCGATTGGCGTGGCAGTTAATGCATTGATCTAAAAACCGCGGAGGCTCGGATTAACCCCTGTGTGGACAACCAAACTGGTCAAGAAGTTTGAAGCTTAGTTACTTAAAATATTTGAAAATATTTAAAAGTGTTCAAAGAATGGAGATCCGGAGTGGTTTTGCGATATCTTGTCAAGAGCATACAATAATTATTAAAGGAAATATAGAAATGGGTACTCGGTTGCCTACCCAAGGGTTAATATTGTGCTTATGAGTCTCGTGGCCGTAAGTCACCACCGGAAATATTCAACAGCGCCTGTTGCATCTCTAACTCCGTTAAGAGTCTCGAACACCCGGTAGATAGTGGGGCAGAGACATGCGAGAATACGCCCTGGCGTTTATCTGATCACCGGTAACACGTAGAGACGTCTGTTACGAGCACGTTCGTTCAGCAAAGCTCACGATACGCCGTGTTCCTCGTCTACGTGTATCCTGGTTTATGGGTCATCCCGTTGATCCAACTCCGCAAAATCGTACCGCACTACGGACGCCATGAATCATAGCCGCGAGAATCAGTTCCCACGTGTGTATGTATGTATTTCGACTCGCAAACGTTAGTTTCTGAATGGTCATCCAGATAGCCGCGAGTCCTTTGTGCCAGGGGATAGCTTTGTAACAGAATGGCCGAAAATCATTTTGCACAATGTAAACACTGCCTGGCCCCAGCTGCGCGTGGAAGCTAGTCTGTCTATTTTCACTTGGGAATTGAATTCTTCCTACGTCGACGGAAAATATTGTATTTCTCTGAAGGTTTATTTAATACAAAAGATCTAGATCATTGAAAATTTGTTAAACAGGTGTACCTGCTGTGCTACACCCTGAAAGGTCGGTCAATTAATGAAAGAACTGTCGCGATAAATGACGAACAATTGATATCAAAGATGATTTTATAGTATATAGCATTTTAAGAAATGTTTGTTTGTTTCTGCCTTTTTGGCTTCCTTACACGTACGATAATATTGCATGAATACAGCAGTATTGCTCTAAGCTTTTGACATTCTTGACCTAGGTGTCTATAGCGCGCTGTTACCTAGTGTCTTGAGTCATTATCAGCGTATTGAAAACGAGTTTCTTGCGTACTTAAACTTTTTCACCGTGCAGGAGGTGGTGATGCAATGGTTAACAGGTTTAGAGGCGTAGTAGACACCGGTGTTTGCCAAGATGTTTGCTTACTGCATCCGGCATGTAAAGGTTCTGAAATACTTTAATTCGCTGGGTCAGTAAGGAGAATTCTAATTTTAGTATGTAGTATATGCTGATGGCATATCAGAGAGACACTGGGAAAATATAAACAAGTATTTGTATGTACTTATATAGATATATTTTGTTAATAATTGCATAATAAAGGGCAGGTGTAAGAATTCATGAAACGAAGATTTTTATCGTGTAAATACACGCTTGTTCAAAATAAATATCAATACTTCCAAAAATGGAATGTTAAGATCATCATTAGTGAATTTGAAATAGTAATTGAAACAATTTATAAAGCTATCACTACGATAAGACGTTTAACACCGTAACATAACAAAAAATTGATAACAAATGCTGGAATGCAAAACTTCGTGAATGTGTCAAACATAATTGTACATCAATTAATCGCATTTAATGCCGCCGAATATCTATA
The DNA here is from genome assembly GCA_963583965.1 of Nomada ferruginata. Classification (NCBI taxonomy): domain Eukaryota; kingdom Metazoa; phylum Arthropoda; class Insecta; order Hymenoptera; family Apidae; genus Nomada; species Nomada ferruginata. The sequence goes on from OY757213.1 coordinate 18,987,247, forward strand.
AAATATTAATACCAATCATTGAAATATTTATATCCCTCGTTTTACGAAATTCTTTAAAATAATTATGTGATACGCAAAATATACCAAGTGATGTCTAAATTGTGACGAAGATGGCAAACATAATCGTATACAAATTTTTGTCGATTCTCCAGAATACTTAAATAACAAAAAAATGAAACATACCGCAACTAAAAAATAAACCCACCGCCCTCCATATTCTATTCGAATGACATTCTCCTCGATTTGAACGAGACTGGAGCACATTGTATAAGAGATTTCACCGGCTACCGGTAAAGATCAGGTGGTTTCGCGATTTATCTGTTTAAATACGTCCTGAGGCGGTGCACGGCTGGTCGTGTTTAAACGGCACGCTACTTGATCTTTCGCACTCGTTCACTTCCTCTCGTTTTGCCGCGTGAAAGTTTCAACCGAACTTGCCGTAAAATCATTTCCTGTCTGCCTGCGTCGTACAACGTGTACTTGCGCGACCGGTAGCATGTAAATTCAAGTGAACGTTGCACGGCGATATCGTCCTACCCGTTAGAAACTCGCGTTAATGGAATTCGTTTTGAACTGTTGAAGTTTTAATTACCTAGGTGCTTGAGGTAATTGGAGAATCATCTACTCGAATTACACGATGGCCGGTGTGTTTGATATTTATTTGGGATGTAAGATTTCTTAGATAGGTACGTTAGATGTTACGGGTTCCTAAACTTCGTCACACTTTCTTGGGTATATTAAAGACATTATGTTAAGATGGATTGACAATAAAATTGTTTTTCTTTTAAAGTCGCGTTCTTCGTGGGAGATTAAAGGCAAGCATTATATGCAATGAATAATTTGTTTCTTTCTTTGGTCGGGCAAGTATGGGCAATTAAAGTGGTATGTATTCGTATACGAGTGTATTTGTTGGAGAGTATGAAAAGTATCACCTGCAAAAAAATCAAGCGGCAATAGCGGAAAATTGAAGCCAGTGGTAACAAGTAACTAGAATATTCAGAGTCACAGCCGATTGCGTAACGAGTACGTTGTTATTTACATTATTTTATCGAAAAGAATTTTCAGTTTTTCCATTTGGAACAAAATGTTATGGAAAATAATAAAACGGTGTAACGGAAGTCCAGAAACAATTGATAGCCGAAAATTTCGGAGTAAAATTGCAATGACGCCTGAACGGAGAAATTTTAAAATTATTAAATGTTGAAACAATATCATGGTAAATATATTATTTTCGAATGTATATGTACCATGACAATTTTCTATTCGATGTTTCGGTTTCTGTACCCTGAGTACAATTATATTTATCACTTACATTTGGAGTAATTACAAAAATAAGCTACGATAGACAACAATCGACAGTACCTCAAAAGCAAACAATTCAGTGTCTCAGGAGCTGAAATAGGGTTATTGTATAAGATTTTTGTAACAATTGAACTATCTTGAGTGGCGATTCTACAGGTCTTGAACATAGAATTAGGACCACTGAATGAGTTTTAACTTGTTTTATGTTTTTAGTAATATCAAACGACCGGACGAATTGAAATGTTTTATGTAAATTAAAATACAGCGGCTTTGGACAATTTTTCTATGAGGTGATGATATGTTTAACTATTCTGTAGAATTGAAAACGAAACGTTTAGTTTAACAATGAAGCGAGGGAAGACCAAAAGAAACGAGAATGCTTAGTAGATTGAATGAACTGTCTCAAATAATGGTATTGATAAAGAAATAGTGGACTACTCACTGGTACAATTCGTATTTAGTAATAATTTAGGCAGCTAAGGACAATTTGCCATATACGTGATTGCGTAATAGTTAGGTCAATGAAATTTTTGGCGCGTGGAGCCAATTCGATGATCGGGGGCTACTCGTGTTCTTTGACAGTGTATTCTGTGTCACCTTGCCCTGTCACAGAACAAAGAAACACGAAGAAAAAATAAACCCTCTATCACAAAGATTGAAACGTTCAAAATCTTGCTACAAAATTCATATTACTAACACCTTTCAACCCTGGTGCTCAAAGTCCTCAGCAAGAAATCCTGTCCCATCAAACCTTTTCTTCGTTTGGATACCACGCGTACCCTAGCTTTTACATAGTCGCTAAAAGCAAAAGGATCCACTCCATAATTCCGATGACATCCCCGAGAAACAAAACCAAGCCCGTTTCCTTTCCACCTGTCCCACGATTTTTGCATCGTTATCCAACATTAACCCGTCTCCTCGTTACCTTCGATTCGGTGAGTAGAATCGGGCCTTCGAGCCAGTCGGTCGTAAAACGTCCTTTCAGAAGCAGCGTCGGGACGACGCGACGCGACGCTGCCCGGGAAGAGGAACGGATGAAGAAGAAAATTTGCAAGAAACGATAGTTACTGGCAGTCGGTCGCGGAACGTTGACCCCCGCGCATAAAAGAAGCTCGAAAACGTTCCTCGACCGCAGTTACAGGAGCTTTTTTCTTCCCTCTCTCGTACAACGCCGCTGCAAGAAGCTAAATGCTCCTCTAAGCGCTCCTCCATGCTCCACAGAGCGCGTATCTTTCTATTTCTACCGCTTTATTGGATGCCGGACGCTTCTGGACCGGCGGCTTCTTTCTCGCTTTGTCTACCGGTAGCTTCACGAAACGGATCGTGGAAAAAGGACGCAACACCGGATCGGTGGATCGAACGGTTTTTGCGAAATCCTTCACGATAGTCATCGACCGGTTGGCTGGGTGTCTTTGGGAATCGATTAAAGGGGAATGACTTTATCGGTCTCTCGACATGGAAGTAGGAGCGGAGAATGAGATTGAACGACGACTGATCGAAGCTACGGGGTGACGTTTTTAACACTAGAAAGACTGAAACTTAGTATATACCTATATTGCCCAAAAGCAGTCAAAATGACTGCATTGTGAAAGAATAACTAATGTGTAAGAAATTTGTTTAAAATTCATTTTTAATAGTTTTTATATTATTTACAGTTATATAACAAGTTATTAGTAAATATTAACAGTAAACAAAATTTACTTCACTTGGAAAAAAAAATAATTTATGCATTATTATTTGTACATTTTATGCAAATGAAAGTGGAAATCTTTTTATGTGTACATCTTCCGCAAACATAGTTTTGACATTTTTTACATATATTATTTGTTTTGTTGTTGTGGCAAAGTCGTACTTGATAAATTTTGCGTTTGTTAGAATGGGTTGCATTTGATGATGTGGCAGTTGATCTTTGTGGGTCTTCATGTTCTGATGAATTTTTCTGTCTTGCAGCTCTGTATTCGGTGGAAAGCTGTTTTCATGAATTCAGGCCGCAAAAGAAATAAAATAAACAACTTGTTAGAACAAGTATCACTGCAGAAAGATTCGAATAACAAGTACTACTTTAGCTTATTGAGCAACTGCAACTTATCAAGTATACGCCCAAACCGACAATTTATCATGTACTTGTATGTTATCATGTGACGGCAATCGAAAAAAAATGAAAACTGTTATTTCCATACAGAGCCGAACTGGTCATATAAGAAATTTACTCAATTCAATAATAAGAGTCATTTGATTATTTAAAATTTCCCAAGCAGTCAAAATGACTGCTTTTGGGCAATATAGGTATAACACACATATATATATCGGAAATGAAGGAGGGGGGAGGTAACTACAATTATGAATAAACGCATTTATATGTTGTACAGAAAGTCACAAAATTCTAAGAAATTGTGTCATTATATACATAGTTGTTTTTCTAATTGAAATTAAAAAGCAGTCAAAATGACTTCCTTGGGCAATCTAGTGTTAACGCGGCCGGTGGGGTTAGTGGATTGTTTCAGCAATTATTGTAGCGATTCTATGGTCGAATGGTGCAACGCGATTTTTATAATTTTGCAGTATAGCAAAGTTTTCTTGGTAGTAAATAATCGTGATGTTTTTGGAAATGGAATTATCGTGTTTATCTCTCTACTTGTTATTTCTTTGTCTGCTTAATTTGCTGAGCAATTCTCTTTTAAATCTCCCTTATCAACTTGCCGTTTGTAACATTCGATTAATCAAGCGAAGTATATATTCTTGACAATCAATGTTTAAACCGTTCAAACAGACATTTTGACATGCAGTTAGAATTATTAACGATATTCTCCAATGGGAAGTTGTTCTCCGATCCCTGGAGTAGAATTCTCAAGATGGAAACAGCATTATGCTGGTCTGGTTCCATTGAATGATTAATGTATCGAACCGCGTTTGATTAATGTTTCAAGTTGCCACCGATGCAGTGTGGCCAAGTTTGTAGTCGGTGCTCAAAGCCAAACACAAATTCTCCAAGGAACCATTCCGATCGGAAGATACTGCACGTGGAGGTGCTCCGTTTAATTCGATAATTTGCGAGAAAGTTTCCAGCATCTAGATAATGACACCGTTTAGCACGAAAATCTAACAATTTATGGCGACTCGCTGCACAAGGCCAATGACGCTTGAAATGCTTAAGCTTGGGAGATTTTCGTTGTGGTTAGTCGTACTAAGAAAAGAGGAGAAGAAATCATTTAATTACATTTAAAGAACGAGCGAATGCAGTAGAATCCCAAGCCTCATCATCTGCGTTAATTCCTAACAAAAATATAAAATCCTACCGATCCTTAATCGATCCGTAGAAAAGTTTTTCTAAATAAATGTCCCTAGAACATTCCCCCTCCCCCCCGGATATACACATTTTCCAAAAATGCACAAAGTGCAGAAACAGTTCCTCGCAGTTGAAAGTGACCCACGTAGACAGAAATATGAGGAACAACGAAAGGAGACAGAGGTCTAATAAAATTTGAAGCAGCAGGAGGATCCGCCAGTTTCTCCGTCGTGCCTGTCTCTCGCAGAAACGATCGCTCTTTCGTGGAGAAATCTCGGCGTGGGCGTCGACGTTACTGACGGAAAAGGAAGAGTGGAAAGAGGGACGACGAGGACGGAGGGCGAGAGGTCGAAGAGGTAAATTGCCCCGAGATATTTAATCCCGTGGAAAGGCCGAGGGATCCTTTATTGGCTCGGCGAGTGAGCAACGGTCGAGATAAGTTTCCCATAGGATCGATGGCCAATCGCGTTAAGCGATTTTCGCGCCTCGTTATCCTTTGTTTCCATCCGCTCGCGCTGGACGGACGCCCGACGCCCGACGCCAACGCTGATACCGATGCTCTCTTCTCCCTTGCACCTTTTCTTCCATCCGCGGCTCTCGAATCGATCTTACATCGCGTCTCGTTCGAGACTGCCGATCGGTAGCTTATTATTAGAACGAAGCTTCCCGCGTGTCTGTATTGTTCTTCGTTTTATTTAGAATTGTCTCCCTTTCGACGAACCATGTTTCGTCTTGTTGTTCGAATTGCAAGTGCATTCTTATTTTTGGTAGTTCTCGGTTGTTCTATTAATGTAGAAAACGTGTAGACAGAGAAGTATATCGTGTTGAGCTTCCGACATGCTAATTTACTGGGACAATGATACGATGTTCGACATTTTTCAGGCTTGAAGTCAACATTGGGCGGATAGAATAATAGGTACGGGTAATACCCTCCTATAACACGGTGTCCAACAACACGGTTTCGATCTAACACGATCAGTTTGCGGAAACCCTCGTACAAGACGGTTATTTGGAACGCGGTTTTGTATATGTATGAATATCATTAAAATTCCTTTCAAAATTTGTCCACTTATTGAAGGAAGACTGTCGAATCTCCGCGCATATAACACGATTTCACATAACACGGCGTTTTCTAGCAACTTATCTACCGTTCTATGGGAGGGTTACCTGTATTTTAGTTTTGTGACAGTGAAACGCGTTTGTTACTGTTTTCTCCTATATACGATAAAATTGAAAAAAGGAAAAAGCCGTGAAAATTTCCTTGCAAATGCCATGTTTGTAGGTGATTACTGATTGAAATTAACGGTAATTTACTTGCTACAAACAGAAGTGGATAAAATGTAAATTTCTAAATACAGGGAATGTTAAAATTATCATACACTTTTCAATTTAAATTGTACATGCTTTTTCGCATTCTGGGCGGCAGATTATTTAATTTTCAAGTACAAACTCATGTTAAATACTTTGAATTTGAAGCTCTTTTAACACTAAACCTACCATGCGTGGTCAAATGACCGTTTTTGAAATTTCGTTTAGAATTTCTGGTATACAACGTTACTGTATCACCATGTAGCTTATTGACTTTTCCTGCAATATAAATACAACCCATCTTTCAATATTCACAACTTTCTTTATTGTTTACTTTCCGAAAAAAATTTATAGCATGTCTAGTCTACCACGAACGGTCATTTGACCATTAGAAAAATTCATGTTATTTACGACTATATTCTTCGGAAAGCGCACTCCTGAAATTGTTTTACGAGTCTACAATGTAATTGTGGATCTACAATGTAATTGTGGATCTACAATGTAATTGTGGATCTACAGTGTAGACAAACGTGCGATTGGAACAAATGCATAGCGTTCTTTGTACGACAGTACGGTCTTGCGATCCGAACAGAGAGCATCAAAATTTCACAGTGTATAATAGAAATTATTACGTGGTATAAGTGATAGTTTCGACAAAGTCAACAGAGCCAACAATATTTTGTGGTATGATTTACAATTCTTTTTTATTTCTGGTCTCAATGTTTTTGTCCCGTTTGATTTATATTTTTATATTTTAGTTTTTACTTTTTACTTTATCGTTTGTACATTCATCCCCAAAAATGTCAAGACATTCGAGGAATATCAATTTATTAGACAAAATAAATAATATCGACGAGGATTGTTTCCGATATTGATAATGATACAGCAGAAAATAATTGTGACTTAGTTGACAGCGATACGGACGAAGAGAATATTTTGAATATACGAAGAGGACAAAAATCAAAGAGATTTATAGTTACTTCCGGAAGTGAAAATGAGGGAGAGATTGAAACTGCTATGGACGGAACTGTTTGGCAAACAAAATTGTAGCACCAGAAAAATATTTTGTTTACTATCCAATTGGCTAAAATCTCTTTCTATATTGAGATACATATGTTTTTTTGAAGCGGTCATTTGACCGCTCATGGTAGGATTAGGTATACATAAAATGTCGGTAGGTTTAGTGTTAAACGGCGATATTCAAATTTTAATAAAACAAGCCAGCGTATTTAACCTCCCGCGTGTCCGAAGTTTTTAGAAATCGGATTTTAAATCTCGTTTCTGTCGGTACCTACCGTTGTAATAAATCTAAGTAACCGAAATTTGAGAACATCTAATATAATAGTTGGCGTGTTATAAGTAGTATGGTTCAATATGAAAAAGTTTCGATTCGCATAAAAAATTGTTATTTCTTTCTTCAATCGAGAAGCACTTAATAGAATTATCCAAAGTTTATTCCTCGACTTTGAATGCGATTTTTAAACCCGTTTCCCTAGACCCATTATTACTTAAACGAGTTACGACTTGCACGATAGTGAGCTGAATTCTTGTTGGAAATTTTACTTCGCCACGTTCAAAATGCTTTTCACTGAAGCTGCAAAGGGAGGATGAAAGGTGCCGTAGGGATACCATATTACAGCTATATTTACTTCGCAGCATAGAAGACGGTAAAATGCAGCAACGGTGGAAGAACGGTTTGAAAGTAATATTAATATAGAAAATCGAAACGACGCGACGGTGTAATATTGTGTAACGTTAGATTGATCTATGATACGAAAGAATTGATCTATACAATTTGATGAATTATTAATGAGAAGAAACATTGCTCATGAATTATCGTAACGCTGAGCCAATCATGTAGAAAGCAAGCTGTGTTCTAAATGACGACAAATTTGTATCGCAGTTCATTAAAATTCATCAATTCGAGGAACGAATTATTTGTAAATTAGCTGTAGCTCTATGTAAAATAGTTTTCTGTTGACATTTGAAGAACAAATAAAAATGCAATTTATACCATTCATTGAAAACTATCAATATTGCATTCGATGACTGTTAATTACTTTTTGCGTACTTGCAATTCTTAAATAAAAGATAGTTTGTTAATTTTAATTATACTATCCCCTTTTGAAATCGTATGTTTCGCAATCGTTCCCTTGTACAGAGTCGCTTAATAGCGGACTTAAAACGCCAATTACGTTATATAGAAGAACAATACAATTGTCCACCCTCCGTCTTTAAATAAATATCGAGTACAACATCACCATCCCCAATTTTCCTCTACGTTTTCCCCGCTCGCATTTCAATTTCTTCCATTGTATTCAAATGACCCCAAATGAAGTTTATAGCTTCACCAATTTAGGCCCTGCTTCCTCTGAATTAATATCACCTACAAATACAAAAGAATGAGTCACGTGCATTTCATTCTAGTGGCGAAATATTACAAAATTCAAGCCCAAGTTGAAAGAATTTCCCAAGCATTGTCCACTAATTCTCGTAATTTCCTCGAACTAATAGGACCGTACACACATCTATCAAACCGATCACAATACTTAATACCAGCATTAAGGGATTTAACCCATTTTCAACCTTCTCCATCCACAATGCTGCTCGTAAATCAGCCCCGTGCTAGGGAGCCCGCAAAATGAATTTTCCCCATATCACGCGGGGAAGAACGGGAGGGTGGCAAAAGTCGTAGAACACCGACGCACAGTTTTGTCGATTGTCCGTCTCTTTGTCTTCCCTTTATTCGTTGCTTCGTTTTTAGCGAGGCGCAGTGTTGAATTAAGCTCCGTTTTATAGAGCAGCTACGGGGCAATATTGAATTGCCACCCGTCGACTTTCACCGTGGAGAGCTTTTGAAAATTGAGGAACATTGTGCTTTAACGAATGCGGATTCAAGCCTAAGTCTTGCCGGTATAGGAACAAGCAAAAGAAGAATTGTATGGTGGTAGATGAAGAAACGTGCATATATGGTTCAGAACATTTCCGGATCACGAATTTTAGTTATCCATTATCGTACGAATTTCATCATCATCGATTCCCAAAGTTCGGTCACAATCGAATGCACCGCTTTCTATATTAACACGTTCACGCCGGCGTGCATCACCGGTGGGTCACGCTCGACTGTCCCATCGGGCGGCGTGCATCACCGGTGGGTCACGCTTGAACTTTCGTTTAGACGCCGCTCACCATCAAAAATATAGTTCGTTTAGTAACTGGAAAAAATTGCCGTATTGTTGAAAATTTAAATAATTGAGCGTGAATTCGACGCTTCGCCTCACAGCGAAAAACATGAAAATCGGCCCCGGCGTGAACGTGTTAAAGATAATTCTGACCGAGTTTCAGTAAATAATTTGGGCTATTGTAATATATTTTGTTTCCTGGCGCTTTCAGCCTGGGTAATAAACACAATGATTGCGCAATGAGCAGAAGTACTTCAAGCATATATATAAAGAAAACAGTATTACAAAATATTTCAGTCACACTTCCCTAATTTTGAATGAATAGACGGACACAAAAATCAAATGATGTATTTAAAGAAACAGTGAAAAAGAAAAAGGAAGACTAACTTTGTGAAACTTCATCACTGTTTAGCAAAGTAAATGACGAAACCGGATGCCATAAGAGGTGAGCGAAAGTTCATTAGGGAGGAATGAAAAGAGATGTTAGAAAATGACGAACTATATAGGGACAAAAATTCTGGTCAAGGGGGTATCTTTCGAGGCGTGGCATTATTGCCTCGACGCGGCGGTGAACTCATGCCGGTTAATGGTGGTTGACTACGGTGGTGCCCGTGGTCATACCAGGCAATATCTAGCCGGTCACGTAGACTGACCTCAGCATCAAGCAATAACGACGCCGTCCGGACGATTCTACCATCGGGTGTGCGAGGAACACGAGGAACCCTTCGTGCAGCTATTTTTCTTCGCGTCAACATTGTTTACGAACTAGTAATAATCCTGGTTAGAATGCAACCTCCACTCACTGAAATGAGGTGACAATGAAATTATGAACATTTGAGGTCTGAGTGCATAACGAGGACGAGGGACCTCGTTTCCGTGGCTGAAATCTTGTTTAATGCCGCGGTAGGTTTATGATACTTGTCTGTTGACAGGGACCTTGTGAAAAGTTCTGGAGAGATTTAGAGAAATGAGGAGATTGGTAATATTGGTCCAGAAGTGAACTTCTTTTCTTATTATATAGTTGGAAAAGTTATGAGAGGATAGCGAAGATGATTTTTAGAAGCACCACTGTAGGTAGCATGGCGTATGAAGGATGAAAACGTATTTAAATATAACGATTGCTTGAATAATTTTTTGATAACCAGGATTAATATATACCCTCCCCCTTGAATGCACAATGTGACAAATAAAAGCGCTTAAAAGAAGCAACACCTTCTTCATCCGTCACAGCTAGATTAAATACTATTTAATTCAATATTTTGTTCGTTCACTGTGCATTTGGTTGCTTTTAATATTCTTATCATAGTATCACTATCCAATACAAAATAACAATTTTCGCAACTGTCTTATTTATTTCACCACGCATAAAACGCCACGAGTTCCAGTTCTTCCTCTCATCTCCCTACCAATTTTGTTCGTTCTAGCGAAAAACGTCGGCGAAAGATTTGCAAAGGAAATTGCTCGACTCACCATACATCTTTCCTTCGTCGGACAGGATGATTTTGCGACGACCGCATGGCGGATATATAGTGAGTGCTTCCTGGAAGCTCTGCTCGATATCCGGCGACCATACACCCTCCGCATCCGCCGCCGACAGGTCCTTCTCGTCCTGAAAAGTACAAACGTGCCGGATAAGATTTTTCACGGATCTTCACGTCGAAAGGGAAACCATTGCCTAAGCATTGAATCGTCTTGGTCTGACAATAGTGATGTATAGAATAACTTCTCACTGATACATAGTACTAGCCGAGAACGTGAATATCGGGGCAACTATGAGCGATACCTTCTGGTGCTGTTTGCGCAAAATATTTCCAGCGCAAGGTACAATGTAACTGGTATGGCGAACTTGCGTGGTAATTTGGTAAATAAATGTTTTGAACTGGGTGAACCGGCAGAATGCAGGGTGATATTAGGAAAAGGGAATCGAACAGGGAGGGACTCGTGCAGTTCAGCATTTAGAAAATATTAGAAATCCATAATCTATGTTACTCCTGCGTTTGAAATATTTCGTGTGGATTATTTATCGTCGCTTCTGCGTTCACGATGAATGTTTAAGAATTGATTTCGGTTCTGTTGCGCTATTATTAGACAAAAATGTGAACAGAATGAATGGCTATTTACGCAGGTGCGGTACGATACATTTCTGGAACCCTGGAATTTTTTCAACGATATATCTTGTACCTTGCCCTACAAGGGCATATTTCTTATTTATAGCATTTCGGAGAAGTCATCCAATAAAATAATTAGCAAGCAAATTAATCATGGAAGTATGAGTTTGATGGGATTACAGAACAATCGAACAAATAGTATAGAATATCTAATAGACACAACGGAAAAAACAAAAATGATTGAACATACGTATATAATATTTGTTTCTAACCGAAGTTTTTCGTACAAAAGTATGGCACCACCCGGTCTGCGACGCAATATCTCGAGACTCATTTTTTCCAAGGTACCCCTTGGTACACGATTTTTCACGTGGATTTCCGCTTCATAAAATTGACAAGAGTTTCCTTTTTGCATGAATCTGCAGAATAGAATTCTCTTCTTTCCGATTCAGAAAGTTACTGGGTCGTGAACAGGATGGCTGAATCGCAGTTAAGGTTGATCTTGGAATTTCAACGGAACAGGTAGGTCCGTGTTACACGAACAGACGCGAAATGGGCGATTACTCAGGCCGTTTAGATCAAGAACAGTAGAAGGCGAAACGATCAGATGTTGAAGAGAAGGACCTTTCTGAGAAGTCCAGTCACGTTTGTAATATTGGCTGGCATGCAATCCGGAACTAATAACTGGTTGGATGGCAGCGAAGCCTTTACGTTCCGTGATTTCGTTATCCTGATAAGTACCAAGAATCATGGAAGAGATAGATTATAAATGTCAGTTAAGTGGGGAAATTAATTTTATTGTCATAATGAAAATTAAATTGCGGAACTTGTGAGTCAAATTTGGATATCAGATTAAGTACGTATTAACGGAAAGAAGCTACTTACTTCACTGAAATCATGAATGATATAGATAAACATCAGAACAATGATGCCAGCAAGGAAACTAAAAGAGTAAAGGAAAAATCCTTTAATAGATTCTAAAGTTCCAAAAAAGTGTACCAACGTTTGTAATTCTATGTAAACAGTTATCCGCGTAAAAATTGAATCCCTCTAAAAAGTTCTTATATCTGGGAAAATGTTGTATCTTGGGCAAGAATGGAATACGACACCTAACCAAACCTAACCAAAGTTCCGTCATCTATTTCGGTTACACCCTGTATGCAGTTTTACACATTCACTAAAATATATTGAAAGACGCATATATAAGCTCTCACACATTTATTAACCCTCAACGCGCACCGTGTAACTTTAGAGTCACATATTGAAATTTATATTTGCGTAACCTTATCTCATTGCTTTTGAATAATTTGCCAAAGTATTTTATAATACAATACTATTGTATTACGACCACTGTGTTTGTTGCATGTCGTCATTCATTATAAATTCGGAGTCAAAAGCTTTGCTCTTACAATAAACTATTTAAAATCTTTCAAAGCGTAAAAATAAATCAGAGTACGCTGCAGGAGATTAACACGTACGAAAGATGAACATACACATCCAGGAAATTTTTCTAACTGTTCGTGCAATGCAGTTAGTATTTAACTAAACTGATATAGTATTAGACGTGCTGTTACGAAACGTTATAACGAACGATCTTACACCGTACAAATGATATAACGAACAGTTTTTCTCATTAACACTAGAACTACCAAGCAAGTCGAACTGACTTGTTTCAGATTTTTTGCTCTAAAATTATTGATATATAGATGACTTTAGTAAGACAGAATGATGTATATCTCTATTAAATGTTCATTCAACGACTTTCGTCTTCTTAATCTGTCTAACGCAGTGTTGTCCAACCTTTTTTTGTGCCATACCCCACCTAAGCCTTTCTAAAATTCTTATGCCCCCTATGTAACATGTACATAGTTTTTAAAATTCAAAAATTGAACTTGTCACCGAAGAAACTTAAATGATAGGCTTTAGGAAGAAATCAGTAGGAAATTGTTGAATTGAAATTCAAGTACGAAATCATTTTAATAAAGGAATTTTGTATATTATTTCAATTCTTAGTAATTATGTATTGCCCCCTTAACAATCAAATGGCCCCCCCGTGGGGGCCCACATTGGGAAACACTGATCTAACGTATGCTATCCAAATGGTACCAAAATCTATCGGTAGTTCTAGTGTTAAATCCAAAGAAAAGTAGAATTGGTGGCTCCTTACCCTCCTCTCTTTTACAATTCCTTATACAAATTTACACACGTGTGCACTGTATAAAACTCAAATGTAACAAATAAATGTATAATACGTATATTTGCATGCCCTTCTCCCCGATCATAAAGGTTTTCGAGTTACAAAGGTTCGTCCGTGTATGTATCCTATAACGAATAAGCTTCTACAACGAATCAGATCGTTGCAGGATACCCCACTGTATAACAACATAAATATGGCCAGCCTCAACGAGCGTCATGCAAATATCGCGTCACGCAACACCTTTGATTTTCTATTATAGTCGGAAAAATGAATAGTATTATCAATTTCCAACTTACATCGCTAATTTCGCCAACGTCGAGGTTCTTGGTATCCGAGCCGGAGCCGTTCGCGTCGGGCGGCGGCCCGGAACTCGTGGGGGTCCACGGCGCGGAAATGGTGTCGGCTGCAGCCACCGCACTGCCTGTAACAATCAATCAAACCAAATACATTATCGTCTACTCTAAACGTTCGTTTATCAAAAATCACCCAAACACATCTCTCGAGCTCCATTGATCCCTATGCCCCCCCTCCCCCCAATAAAAACAGCGAAAGCAGGAGGAAAAAGAAGAAACTTAATATACAATAAAGTACCCGCGAACTCAAGAGATACAATTAAAAAGCGTATAAGAAATCGAGCGAATTACTCAGAACCGATCGTCCCGACGCGCGGTCTCGCGGGTATCATATCGAGGCGACCAGCAGCGTAGGCTCTCCGAGCATCGGAACAAACGAAGAAGATTTACAGCGTTGCACCTCCGACATTTCTCGGACTCGTGGCCTGGGCCGCGTGACGGAATCCGCGCGGCTGCCTCGTTTTCGAGCGAGGAATATCGTTGCCCACCGCTCCGGGGTGGCGAGAAACAGAAAGAGAACGAGCAAAGGCACGAGGGCACAGGAGCGCGCGCGGGAAACTTCAGCGGGCCAGTAGAGTGAACGAGACGGAAGCACCGGGGGTGGGAAGAGGGTGGTTGAACAAGGGGGTGGAAAAATCAGCACGTGAAAAATCGCGGCACAGAGCGCTCGTTGGCGCGACTCGTGCCACGCCAGAATCTCTATACGCTGGAGCAACAAGTGTTCGCTGATATCGCGTATCAGTGCCGTGAGCGACGGTGGGGGTAGCTCGTAGGCGGTACACTCCGCCTACCAGGGGTGGAGTGTGTACGTTAAGCCCCCGGAAGAGCCTCCCGTCCCTAGCTTCCGACCGCAATACCGGATCCCTTTCTCGCGGCAACGAACCCCCGTAACACGCCGCCAGGGGAAACTGCATCCTGTCGCGTTCCACGCGAGCCTCTAATCTCGGAGAAGTGGCGCCCGTCGCCGCCACCACCGTCGCCGGACGGCTTTTCCGCTTCTTTAACGTGGACGTGACGGGATACTCCCTAGGGATGTTGGTATTGCTTTCGATAGACGGAATAATTGGCCTTTGTGTTTGGGTTATTAGAGCGCGTTTGCGACCGTCGGATGATATCGTTTGCATTTTTCTTGGATAAGATTGAGCAGCTGTTGGGTGTGCAAATTAATTCGTGGCCGACACGATTAGACAGTTGCAACTTTCTTTGAAATTCAAATCTTTTGCTCACTGTATCTGGGCTTGGTACCTACGTGTCTGCCACTAGCAAAGTAAAGTAACACGTGAACTGGATATTACTAATAGCATCGAGAGGAAAAGGCCGTCTGCCGGCAGTGGCACCCGTCGGGCGATACTACTGCACGACAATCGCTCGCCACGCACGGCAAAAGCAACGAAGGATACCGGGTGTTCCTTGGGTTCGAAAGTTCTGGCTGACGTGGCTTATTTGCCAGATTTAACCCCATCAGATTACCATTCGTTTCGATCACTTCAGCATCACCTGACCGATTCGGAACTTGAAACATTTAAAGAGATCAGTACTAGTATCGCAGGTGCTTGCTCTAGATACTGATAATTATGAACCCCAGCTGCGGTATCGTACAGCAAGGCATTCATGTCACCTTTCGTTTCCTCAGTCTATGAGTGAGCAGCGCTCAATAATAAAAATGCTAAAAACACGTTACAATATTTATAGAAAACGTAGTTGTGGACAAAAATATTTGTGCACCTCTGGTCGAACACTTGAAAAAACATCTCAGCATTAAGGGGTTAAGAGGCAACTCACATTATTTTTAGAATATTTATCTTGACTATTTCGTATACTTGGGAGATTTGTATTTCTATGTCACGAGATTTTTAGGACCATGTATCTGTATAGCGAAATATATCTGCAGTGTTGTAAATACTTTGCATATTTACACGCCGCCATATTCAATGTTGCTGCTGTTGTCAAAATTCTGATGACAAACAATGAAACTGTAGAATACTTAAGGTATATGCGTAAGTGCAAATATTTTGTTACATAGAAGTTGGATATACGCCTGCCTGTCTATGTGTTAGGGGTGACTTTTTACGGAGGACGTTTTGTTTAAACTGTATGTAGGTTTATGGCGAAGCTTATGGTGAACCAACTGTCCGAGATATGCACGTTTCAATTATCTATTTCCTGTTGTAAGAATAAAAAACAATCGAGTCGTTATCGTCTGGCACATTTCAGTACATGTTCTCTGTACGTTAATTTGATCAACCTGATAAGTCTTTTCACAAAGTCCCGAAGTATATTCGAAACGTACGCGCATCAGTGGCGGCAATCATTTTACATACACCACATACAAGATGTAAATAATTCATACTACAAATTACCATTCATATCACAAATTGTATAGCTCCACAGATATTTCAATGCCTCCGTGACTCAACATCTAACTTAATTACCGTTGCAAAGGTGCTGCAGTAGAAAGTGTCAGTGTTTGATCAGCCGCAACGCAAAGTCAGCTACGATGTTAACACGAGTGCAAACAACCGGATTCATTCAACAAAGAATTCATCTCGCAGCGTTCACCTCAGCGATCATCGCATCGATGCAAGAAGATAAACCAGCCTAGGCGATCGCCACAGACGAACTGTTACTCCGGTTGTCAGCTAAATAACCGCAGCTGGACGAAAGGGTTTGCTCCCAGGGACAGGCTGGTCCAGGCTGGTGAAAATGAGCGGAGCTTTAATAGAGACGAGAGCACGACCGAACAGAGACAGAGACGGGATGCACGCAGACGCGTGCACACTGCCCGCCAACGCGTGCACGACTATCAGATTCATATATCTCCGGACCCTGACCAAGCTGGTGTACGTCCTTATGTAAATGCTCGCGCGTCCACCCCCTCGATGTAACCATGTACATATACGCACAAAAACACGGACGCGCGTACGTGCACACCTAGACAGTTTGCGCTCGCGCGTGCACGCCAAGCGTAATACCAGTGCGACAGAAAGCATAGATCATGGCGGATGACGCACGGTTGCATTCGGTGTGCAAACCGTTCCACGAGACTCGCCCGTCGCCAGAGGGATGGAAATGCGCGGATGAAGGATAGGGGATGGCCGGGTCAGCCGTGATACGGCGCAGGAACTCCGCCAGGGGGAGGAAGGGAAGGCATTTTGGAATGTCCTGGCTACTCACGGGGGATCCCGGGACACGTCCTTGTCCGACGACGCACGCCTTCCCCAACCAACCCACCCTCGCCCGCTCGGACCTACCCCTGCACGCATAACTAAATTTCTTGTCTCCTTTTGACTTCGACGATTTCGCGACCCTCTGGTTGGACGACTTACCCAGAAGGTGGACGCGGTCATGGGAAAGTTTCGGTTCATGCTTGGGTGCTTTGGGATTTGGCCTGTTGGGGGTGAAATGGTTTTTGATTATTGATTAGTGGATAGGTTTATTGTTTTATTGACTGGTATGCGTGGTACGTGGACACCTTTGCTGGGACATTGTGGGGGGATCGATGGGGAATTTGGGTGAAAATTGGCATTAATATTATTAAGATAGTTGCGGTACGGTATTCGGAACTATTGTGAATATATGTGAGTAATTCTTATAGATGTTCGATTTCTGAGTACCTACTGTGAATATTAGTGAATGCGTGTCGGTATACAAATATTTGTGATACGAATGCTGTCGTTCTTTGGTTCTCTTATTATTGTAGCTGATGAACGTTTCTTGTGGATATCACTTGTACGAAGTAAACTGGCTCTCCACAATTTTTGCTTGCAATAGAATACTTGTATACATCTTTACGAATTAATAGCTTGATGCACTGCACCAAAAGTTAGCAAAGCTGTTACAAATTCATTCATTGTTAGGTTTCGAGGATTTCAAGGGCCGTTAGGTCTTGATTCTTTCGTGTTACCTGCGTTTTCCATTCATATGCCAGGAAACTTCGAATGTTTGAATTGAAATGCTATTCTCACCAAACTCCAGAAGCAGTGCAACCCATCCCAACTGCCACCGCCTAAACATGATCTATAATACTTAACTGCAAAACCAAGATCGATATATCGATCATTCATTCTGCGAATTACTCAACAAAGTCCCTAGAAATCTTGGGTGTGCATCGCAAGCCCGGTCAACGACCAAAAATGCCAACCCTTTCCTTTCTGATCTATCTCTTCAAAAATCGGTGGCATATTCCATACGAGTGTTCGTGTATCGGCTACATCCGTAAATCGTTCGAAGCAGCTTTATCCTTGAGCAAACGCGTCATAGAGCCGCGTATCCGGTTCCTGGTCCCCGGGGGAATAGTAAATGGCGTGTTCGTGGGTAGTGGTGGCTCTGGCTAAGCTGTAAATTTGGCGTATAACCATTCGGGGGTAGCTCTGGTCGAGTAGGCCAGGTCTGCCAGCTCCCGTGGGTGGTTGCCAGCCACTAGGGGTGGGAACTGTGTACGTGTGCGCTTGTGTGTGGAAGGGTGAGACAGGAGACGGGGGTCGTAGAAGCATTCATAGCAGGGACCAGAGGGTGGCTTCGGTGGAATGCGTCCCGTTTAATATCGCGGAACATTATATATCGCCTCTCTTGTCCCTACGTTGCCCGCACCACACGCTATAACACACACAAACACTCTCTCGCACACATACACAAACAGAGAAACGGACGATCCACCTACGATCCTTTGGCGACATTGACTCGTTCTCGTAGTTCCGTCGACGCACGTTTGCGAAAACTCGACGAATTCTTTGCGCGACGTATATTCGCGCTCTGCACGATTTTTCGAGTGCACCGGCGTGGAAGGGTTGGAATTTTGTGTGGAGCAAGGGTGAACTGGGAAAATTTCACACAGAATCGGCCATTCTCGGACCATTTTCATGGTTAGCACCGATTGAGATTTGACATTCTGCCTCGAGACTTCTCATGGTGCAGTTTAGAGAGACATTGTTGCTTGGGGAGCCCCGCAGACGTGGGCTCGCCATTTAAAAGTGGAGGTACTGTGTCCCTTGTTGAGTTACCATAGGAATACATTGATTTAAGTAGACGCGTCCCTCTGGAGACACAAGTGTGTCGACGCAGTGTTTTCTCTAACACGGATCCTAGCTATACGGTCAAGTTTACGCTGTGAATCAGTTTCTGTAACAAGCGAATGGCTTTGTTACCGTTTGTCGATTTTTTGCTACATCGTGTAAAAGAGTATTACATTTGAACAGGCCTGCTGCGTGGGATCCTCACTGAGGTTTTTGGTATCTTTTTGGAGGCGCGGGATTGATTTAGAAGGGCGAACAGTTGTGTGACAAAAATATACGATCCAAGTTATTATCAAATCGTTTCAAAAAGTGTCTTCGTAGATTCTATATTCTAAGCTTTGTACAAATCTGAAACTATTGCCGCCTTTCGGCTTTTAATCATGAATTCTACGAAGCAATTTATACAAAAGTTTTCTGCGTCAGAGTAAAAATATTATTATAATATAAGGGATATTCAGCGGTGTTTTCGTTCACGAGTTCGGAGAATCGATGCTGAAACATTTAATGGTCCATGTCAAAGGTATCTAAAGGGTGAAAGAAGGAAAAGAGGGAGATAAAGAGGGAGGAAGAGGATAGGTAGGAGTGGTTGGTGCAGCATGAATGGATATTATAATTTTCGTACCTTTGTGAGAGGAATTAAATTACCATTCACAGGATATTATGGCGACGATAGTGAAGGTATATACATAGCTGTTTTAATATAATATAATTAAATCTACGTTTAACGTACATAAAAGGACTCTTGCTGGGAAATACTTCAGGAAATTAATTATTATCTTGATGTTGCGCGGCTACGGGCTACCGTGTCGTAAAATTTATTAAGAGACGACTCTGCGCGATACGAGCTGCGTTCTATGCACCTTTTTGTGCGAGTCGTCGAGAATTCTACTTGTTCCAGACACGGTCCATCTCAATATTATCCATAATGTATCTCTCTCTCTCTGTGTGTGTGTGTTTGGGGGGGGGGGGCACACCTTGCCTTTGTGGAGTGCAAAGTTTGCGAATAAATCGATTATAATCGTTTAGACGTTGATTTCGGAACCTAGTTCGATTCAGAAGCAGTGTTTTCGATCAAAGTATTGAAAAGTTCAATCTTAAAATGTTAATGCAAATGTAGAGGGAATTCATTGAACAGAATTTTGTTGGTTACAAATAATGTTATAAATATGGCAATTTTGATACTGATCTACATTCTGTCGAATTATTTAACTTGAAAAGGAATTCTCACGAGCTATCATCCGAGTATTTGATTCATTAAATGCACAAGTGTTTCATTTGGTGTAAGCTTTCAAAATCGAAGCAATGAAATTATGCTATTACGTGAAAATTGTACATCGGCAATACTTAGAAGTTAGTCAGTTATTATCTCCAATATTATTATTGTATTGTTTTGTAAAGTATGAGTAAGAAAACACTAGACTTCCAGAAGTATACCTTCAAGGGTAGTGTGATTGTTGAAAGCTAAGATTGTAACACCTACACAAAATAGTACTACAAAGTCTGAATATTGTAGTTTTACTGTTATATTTATAAGCATAAGTAACTGGGTATTGAATACGTCCAACTAACAATACTATTATGATTATTCTGTCAAATTACCAAACGCCCAACGAAGAAAGAAGATTTACGATGACTTATAAAATTTAGCACGATTTTATTTGATCAGTATCAAAACGTGGGAGAACTTCAAAGACGGTATATACACGAGAGAGTAAATTACTTTTAAGAAGTTGATGGAGGAGAAACGGGAAAAGAGGCAAGATTTTATAGAGCAAAAGACTGCGATGTTGGTCTACGTTTGAAGGTATACAACGTCGTAATTAACACTTGTTCTGTCAATGCCGTAATTACTGCTACGTCTTTTAGCTGAATATAGCGTAAGTCAGGTGTCGTCTTTTCATAACTTTGAGAGCTTTTAAGTCGATGGCGTATTTTACACAAGAAATAGAAGCTAAGACGCCCCTCCACTTAAAGAAACAATAATAATTAAACTCTTTAAAAGGATCAACACGTTATAAGATTTCAGATGCCCTGTATTTAATGTATAATGTATAATTGGCAAAACTCGTATTAAACACCAATTGATTAAGATTTAATTTTAAACCACTTTTCTACAATGTAAATTTATTAGATAAAGCAATAACTGTGAACTTTCCTGGCATTTACTGGAATTGAAGGAAAAGAGTAGAAAATGTTATGAAGCTGAATAATAGAATAGCATTCGTATGTAAAACATCTTATCCAATTTATTCCGTAATGAAAATTGAATTCCTTTACATCAAAATTAACAGTTAGTGTAATTGGTTTAGTTAGATAGGATTATATTTGATGCACTTTACACATATAAACATACTAGATTACTATTCCTTAGAATACTTAGAAACGTGGTGTATTCGCACAGAGATTTCCTTCAAGATAAAAACAGTCATGCTGATTGTGCACAATCTTCCCACCGTTACGACATTTGTTTGAAAAAATTGAAGAGTGCACAGAAATAAGGCAAGTAACATCAACAAAATCATGAAAGAAAATATCGAATAGCAACATTCTGTCTTATTGTTAGATATTCTCCAAGTATTTATAGACATTGCTTTTCTCTTTGCTTGATTGATACGTAAAGGGTTAACCCCAGATCCTCTTTAACGCAAAGCATAAGCGCGTGGCGTGAAGAAGTGCAAAGTCTTGGAAAGAAGTTTTAACGATGCTTATCTTTGAAGTATTGAAAAGTAATATGGTGTTGCGCTCAGGACACGCGTCTTGTAGCTCGCATGACACAAGGGTAAAAGAATGTTTTCCGCTTTGACAAGATGTCGTTTTAAAAGAAGGTGGCATAGAGTGCGCCGTGTACGTGCTACGTACGCGTCGTTCGAGAAACTTTGCAAAGTGAACGGTGCTCTTTCTCGAGAACATGCTGTACGATGAGAATTCTTGTCGTGCACATTTTTTTCGAAGACAAACCGTCGCAGATGCATGCAGTAAATGACGTAAAACGATTTTGGACGAACGGAGGTTTCAGTGACAAGAAAAATATCAGAATTAAATTGACCATGTTGTTCAGTTGGGCTAGGATTGGGGCTGTACAATTTGTGAAGACGTCATTTTTCAAATTGGTATATTCAATTTAAACTGATATTAATTAGTCATTTACTCCAATCATTACAATTTTCATTCTTGTTTCCCCAACTTTCACTGTTTTCGTATCAGATGTTCAGTATCATCTTGCACGTATTGTTGTTACCTGACCATTTACCAGTATATCTGTAATCGGATGAAAATGAACCACTGAAAATTCTTACAAGGTGCACTTCTTGTTGCGCATCCTGCACGGATTGTCGCGTTTACATGTTAATTTACAATAAATTATATTAAAGCGCTAACGCTACTTCATAACTTTCCCCACAAGAAAATCGTCATTCAAGCGAAACGTTTTTCTCGGAAGAGAAATTTGATTCGGCAAAACTTCGTCCTCGTTTCATACGATTTGTACATAGAATTTAAACGAGATTTGAAACTTCTAACAACCCTACCTATTCACGTTCAACTCGCCTAACAGCAATCAAACGAGGCCAGATGTAATTCACTCCTTTACCCGGCGGAGAGACAGTAACGCGGAGCAAAAAGGAACGCGGATAGGGCGAGAGAGGGAGAAAGAGAGTGAGTGAGGTAAAAAAAAGGCGAAGCGAAAGAACCGTAAAAACTCGAGAATTCAACTGGCAAGCGGGGAAGGTTAATTTCCCGTAGCACTCGATAGAAAAAAGCTTGCTTCGAGGCCACAGGTGCATCCATTCAGTGCATGACAGTAATTAAACTCTCTTCCCGTTTCCCTCCAGCTTTCACCACCCTTGCCCCTCTCTCTTTTGCCACTGTTTCGCCCCTCGAAAAAAAAAATCAAGTCCAATTCGCGCCTCGTTTCTCCGCGTATATCCACTTGTTCGCGGCTACACGAGCTTCAACTGTGATTCAGCAGCGGGTTAGGGATGGAAATGGTGACAGAGGGTTGGAAGAAACGCGCATGCGACGTTCGTCAGGGAAAATAATAAACACCCTCGAATCTTTCCACGGGAATAAACCTCGAGGCTGCGGGCTTACGGTAGGTCGAGACAGGTCTGCGAACGGGGGTAAAATCGAATGGCAGTGGCGGGATGGAAGGGGAGGACGGGGTGAATTGAGGATTCGATCCGGGACACGCTTTTTCATTTTATTTCGCCTACTCGATTGAATTTCGCGGGGTTCACAATCGGGATCCACAATTGGGAACCACTTGTGCGCTATAATAGGGTCGACGTTTTAGTTTTCCATTTGTTGGAATTTGAAACTGTTTTCATGATAGACGTTTTGTGTGCGAAATTTTGTACACGGTGCTGGCGAACGGCGGAGAATTGCCATGGCGATTAAAAAGTTATGTACTAACTTGTACAACTTACAGTTTGAGATACATATTGTGCATTTTGGACCATCTTTTTGGTATTGTCGAAAGAATTTAAGTAACAGTAAAATAGTCTTATAGAGTTTCTTAACGAATACTTATTGTAGTCTCGATGGACCACCTCCAAATATCAATTACCAATTTTATCAAATTGTGATGCAATAGAGTATTCGAAATAGTGCATGATACCGACGTATCTTTTTTATCGGTAACTTATCTGGATAAGTACGGATTTGAACAAGTATTCTGTGCACCAGTGATTCAAGTGGTCTGCCTTAGACGGGGCGTCCTGTAGGATCAGATTCTGCTAAGTAGTTCAAGTCAATGGCACGGTCGGTCATGTTTTTCAATGCATTGTAGTATACTGTGACGCAACAAACTCTATCACTATTTCTTGAAAGTTATATACCTTCTAAAACCATTCAAATCGCTACATTCCTGTTACTCTGGGAATGGTGTTCAAGAAAAGTTGATCGACAGATCAACAAAAATAAATATTGTTTGATCCGACCGTAACGCAGATCAATTACACGGCAAGATCGTCATGAATAAAACCAACTTTCAATACGCTAACACAATTTTCCGATTCAATTTTACAACCATCGCCAAACATTTCCCATCCTCTCAGCCGCGAGACAGTCAGGTGTCAAGGAATCGACTCGCGAACGTGCACCGTCGCCACCACACGCCAGTCTGAATATAATAAAAAGAAGGGAAAAAAGAAAGAAGCGAAACGGGAGAGGGCGGAAAAGAGTGAAAACAGTCAGACTGCGGTAGGTCGAGGCGAGCGGGAAACCGTCGCATTGAGAACGGAAACAAGGCAGGAAACGAGCTGCTGTGCTCGCACTTCAACCCCAACCTCCTCGTGTCTCTGCTCCCTTTCCCCATGCCATCTTCACACGTAGTTTTTCAATTCTTAATTGCGATTTCGCGAACCGGAGTAAAGGGAAGAGCATTGAGTCGAATAGAAGCTCTTCAATTAGCGGGTCGTCGTCAACGAAGCCAGCCAGCCAGCCAGCCAGTCACCGCGACGATGACGGTATCGTTAATACGCTTAGTCCGCGGCCCGGCTCTCTTTTTCACCGCTAATGACCAGCTGAATGGAGAACTCTGTGCCGTCAGAGAAAAGAACGAGAATATCCGTTGAATTGGAGCAACGACGTTCCTCCCGCAGCTTTTCCGCGTAGCTTTTAAACGCACGGCAGATCCGCGGAAAGCGATTAGCGCCTGTGCGGCTGTGCAATTACGCGAGACCTAGTTCGTTACGCTCGTGTCAAATTAGAATGAAATAATTTTGTTCGAGCAATTTGTCCAGCGCGATTCGCCGGTGCATGAAAAGGATCAGCCGCGAATTAACGAAGAATTCATTATGCGTCCTTCAGTCCGGACACTTGCTCCCTTGGTCTCCTTTGCTGTTATGGTTGCGGTTTCAGACTGCTTTCATTAACGTTGTTGCGCGCGGATGTTCTCCGCGTCGAGTTTCTTTGATACTGTATCTCTTTTTTTTTCACCAGCCAACGCGGATTCAGGCGGGAATTGCCGCGGAAGAATATTTCGGAACAGGTTTACGAGGGGGCAACGTGGCTTCGTTAATTGGGAAATTTGAGCTCTCGCTGAAACGTTTTGGGTTCGGTTTAATTCGCGTGCACGGTGAATTGGATAGAATTGTTTCTAATTAAAACTTTTTTGTGCTGCTCGACGTACTTTGAATGCGTTTGGATGTAAATCGTTTTATAGTTACGATATTTTTCGAGAGATTTTTAACTTTAATAGTTACGATACTGCTCGGGTTTTGGAAAGCGGCATTAATGTAGGAAAAATTGTGACGATAAAAGGTGTTTCAATATTTGCTATAAGACGAGCGCCAGTTTAAACCGGCATGGCACTGGGAGAACTTGACTTTATATACAACTTTCGGAGCTGCACTGCGGTGTAATCCTCGCTTTCTAAGCAAATTAATTTATTTATCAAACACAAACATCGTAATTCAGTATTCTTGAGTTATCGACATTTTTCGCCGATCTTTAAATCTCGAGTGCGTGATTTATTCGAGAAAATATTTTTAAACTGTCGATTCGCGCGTCAAAAAGCAATATAGCCATTCGTTGCCAACCATTTGTTGTATGCGTTTTAGGATTACTCAAACGACTATTTCTCTGATAACAAACTCGGTTCAAAGTAATCCAATATTTCCATCGACAAACATAGAACAGACAATTTCCAATATACTCATTCAATAGAGAGTTCTCAACATCGTTACTGTCAATAACTGACTCATTTAATTACACTATACAAAAGTAACGAATAAAAAACCATTTCCGGTAGAATAAAGAACTCCATCAATTAAGGTAAATCAATTTACCTACCAACAAAAATACCACCACAACGCGAGAAATTCCACGATTCCAAGTGAACTCGAGCGAGTGACATTCTCAGTTTAAGTGCTAATTACGCGTGCACCCTTGTCACCGGTGTATCCGCGGAGCAATTATTATTTACACTCGGTCGGTCATATCATTGGCACGGTAGTTGGCAGAGCGTGTCTTCCATTAAATCATCAAGACGGATCGATCATGTGCTCGAGCGTACACGTCGCTACTAAATTGCCCGCGTAGCAATTACGGATAAAATAATCATTCTCGAGATATGACGGCCCGCTGATCCGTCTGGTCTCTCTTCCTTTTTTTATTTCTATCATCGCCTCTATCCATTACTTGGCTGTCTCATTTTCGATCGACCCTCGAACCGCGAAATTGTCGCGCAGTTCCGTTAAAAGCCGACCCACGAAATATGCGCATAAATCGCCGGACGAATCGCGTCGCAACGTTCGTATTGTTGGTCGCAATTAGTGGGATTAATTTACATATTGCCGGATTAACCGTTCGCCAATGAATTATTCAGCGCATGCTAATGCGTCTCCTTTGAATTGAAGTCTATAATTGAATGCTCCTCGAGAATAAGGAAAGAGCTGTGTACGACCCCCGCTGCGACCGACCGAAGAACAAGCATTAACCGCATTATATTAGTCTGATGGAAAATGGGAGCGCGTCGTGTTCAGTTGCGAAATGAAAATTAATAAACGTGCACGTGCAATCTATGGTTCGTAAGGATTTCGATGGGATCGTGTAATTGCTTGTTAAATATTCGGAGGATGAACGGTTCACTTTTGTGTGGTATAAAACTACGGATAGGATGCATCGAAACAGCTAATCGTTTGTCGAGACTGGAAGCTTTTCCCTAAATTATTCGCCTCGCTTCCTATAATCGTTTAGAGTTTAGATACGTTACTTTTGTTAACGCTAGGTTCACGGACCGCGTCAATTTCACGCATTACAGATTTCGTAAAACAAAGATTAATTAAGGTCCGTTAATATTCTACAATTCAATTAACTATATTTTATTTCTAAATTAAGTTTTATTATATATTAATTTTTTAGAGAAAACACGTATTTTTTTATTGACAATAGTTAAACATCTGAGGAGAGTCAGTAAAAATGAGTGTACGAACAATGTCCATAAACCTGGTATTAATTCATCTAAGCTTTTCCACATGCTGATTGTGTAGCTAGAAAGCTACATGTAAGATATTATATTAGATAATAGTAATATAATAGTGCTATTTAAGTGGATTCCTATTATGTTAGTGGGGTACATATGTACGGGCGGTATTTAAAAAATGTATACATGTTTAAAGGTTGCACGATGGAGCTGCAAACCTATATTATTGAGAGCTAGACAATTTTAATTGTAAAGCACGCACAATTGAAAGTGTTCTTGTCAATCGAGCCGAGATAGTTTATAATTATACTGATTAAAGTGGGAAGCATGGTAATGCTTTGTGCAAAAGGAATGCAAAAGAACCTGTTGCAGCAATAAATAGAAAGTCCACATATTTCTGCAAGCCCTAACTATAAACCTGTAACAAAACTAACAGAATTTCTTCAAGAAAAATAAAATAAAATAGGAATATCTTTTTGAAAACAATTTCCCGGACATTGTCTATGCCAAAACCCAATCATTTGCCCGCCCTTCTAATTATTCACTTCGCGAGTAGGAAGTAAAAAAAAAGTGACTAAGAAGCATCGGACCAAAAGGGAGGGCCCCCGAAAATAGTTGCGGCATTGGTCCAAAGGTGCGCCATTAAACGCGAATGTCTGCTATGTCTAGGCGTTTTACTGGAAGAATGGCGTGGCGAAGCGGAAATTTCATTTTAATACCGTCTACTTTGTACGTAAGCACGAATGGCTACACGATACCGCGGGAGCTAATATCGTTTTAATGGCGAATAATGCAATCTCCCGACAAAGACCACAGAGACATCGTTCTGGCATAACGAGGCCTCAAGATGCGGAGAAGAAGAGTGATTGCGCTTCGCGTTGGAAACGCCACTGACACTGGATAACCGAGGAAATTACAACGTGAAATTCTCGGCACAGTAAACGGGGATAAAAACTGAAGTAACGAGCGTGAACTGGGGGAAATGGGTGGAGGGTGAAAGGGGTGGAAGAAACGATTGGAAGTGGAGTATTGAGATGCAGGAATGTGAAATGAAGTTTGCAGCAGGTAATTGGATGGTGTTCGCATTATTGTAAGTTTAGTCCTAATTGTAGCATATGTATATCGATAACGAGAGGAAGATATGTTCTAATCGATAAATGTAACGTAATGGGAAACGTTTCTCGATGCGAATAAATTACAATTATGTTTAAACAAAAGTCGCAGGTATGTGATAAGTTAATCGCATTGAAAATATAATATGGAAACATTTCTAGTTCGTTTCTTTTTTAAACAAAAGTTGCGAAGACTATTTGGGAATAGAACTATGCAGTGATGGATGCAATTATTCCAACAGTAAGAATTTGGAAGTAAAGCAAGCTGTATTTAAATGTGTTCATACACAAATACTCGTATGTAGGATATAACGCATATCATTATTTGGTAATTTATAAGAATGTGCCCACGGATATTGTTAATTTCAAAATCTTCCTCTCTAGGTAGTAATTGCAATTGCAATAGTCTGTAGCACATAGTATATCTTCTTTTTACAATTACACTGATCAAACATCGCCATTTTCATTTAATAGACAAGATTGTAAACTGTTACTCGAAACAACGTCAGTCTAGCTTTTGAACGAAACATCAGTTTCAACTCCGTTTACTCCCAAACTTCCTCATAAACTCTGAAGCACTAATCTCGAATACTTATTGGTTAGACTGGTCCATCAAATCAGGTATTTCCAAATTAGATTTACTGAAATCGATCATCGTGATCAGAATAGCACAAATCTCGTGATTGATACTTCAAGATAGGTTAAATGGGTAGAGAAATGAGATGAAACTGTTCCGCTTTCCTATCGATTCCATTCTAATACCAAGCAACACTGGTACTGTAGGACAAACTTTTCTGAGGTTCGAAAGCTTCGATTAAAATCAACAACCTCTATTTCTTATTATTCAATTTTCGGTGAAAAATTCACAGAACACACCAGTCCAGATAAGCTTAAGTGGGCAGGACTGTGCGCAGTAGTGACAAGTCCATGATTTTGATTAATTCGCTGACCGTTGCTATCATCACTAGTTCTAAACACCTGACCTCGTTGGAGTGTGGCTCCGACGTTACGGTTCTAAAATAAACGAACGTGTTGGAGCAACCCCTATTGAAAACACGATTTGCCCGATGATTAAACCTGACTATAAACCACAAACAAGATCGAAGCTCAACTTCCAATATTTCTGTTATTTCGCTTTCTTGACATCTAACTATATAATGTTAATTTTAGCAACTATCCGACCTTGGGCGTCCCGATACTTTGTATCACCATTTCATTTGTAATGAAGAGAGAAGAACAGCACTCGTGATTTCCTTGAACTCTATCTCCCTCGAAAGGTGACCAGATCTGGCCCCGAATCCGCTAACGTGGCCCAACTCCATTTCGCCGTTGACGCAAACACGCACTCCAAACTTCCTCCAAAGCGCTAGTTGTTACCATTTCTATCCCGTCAAGAAAGTGTTTCTTTCTTATGCGATTCCGTATCGAAAGGTTTCAAAATAATACGAATCCTTTCAATAGGCACAGAGCGAGAAGTTCTCCATCCAAATTCCGTAGAATCTCGATCAAACGGAATCCTGGACACAACTTTCACCCCGGCAATCCCAATGGCGATGCAACGATTCGCACAGCTGGGATAAATTCCGTTCGACAGATGATCCAGGGGACTACGGATTTTTGCCAGCGGTTCCGTCGAACAGCTGATTCCTACGGGCCAGACCTGGAAACGTTATCCACGGTGTCGGTTTACGTGTAACACGGTGTTGCACGCCGCAGAAAGATACACGAGCGCAATAAAACGGTGAACAGGGCAAGGGAGATGGAACTGGAGAAGCGAAACCGTGGGCTCCTCGTTTTCAGCAACGACCTGCTCGTCGTTCGTCGATCGGCCAGCCTAGAGCGTTCCCTTCGCTGGATCCGCTAGTTCGATCTTTCTCGGCTCGATCTCAGAAGACAGCTGCTGGGAAAGGCAACAACCGGTTTCTCGTTTCTTTCTTTCATCCCTTCCTTCTGCTTCTCCGCCTTTCTCCTTTTTCCCCCCCTTTTCTTCTGTCGCGTTTTTTTTTCGCCCCATCCATCGTCTTCTGTCTGCTCTTTGCGTTCAGGCGAGCTATGGTGACCGGTTCTACTCCTTTCTCATTCTGCCCGATGCCGACGGGACGTGGGCAGAACAGGGACAAAAACTGTTGCCGTCGTTGCGTCGAAGATCGATTAGATCGCGATGGATCCTGGATCTTTTTTCACGATGTTGGTAGGCAGAAGATGCCTGCGTTTTACGGCGGAGTTCAGTTCTCCCCGTTTCGAATGAAGCAAACTGTATCTCGTTGGAAAACAAACGTCCAGCCTGCACGATATAACAATAAAGGGGCGGAGTTTCGCAACACGATAGAACATTAAATACTAACAGTAACCCGTCTCTGTCCGGTTTCGTTTAGACATTTAGAACGTTTAAAAACAAGATGCGCCGACATCTTCTTCTTCCCGTGCTTCTCTTCTCTCTAATCGAACTATCATCGTCCGTGAAGTTTCCAAAGCGACCCCCAAGAGACCATATCAAACAGGCGTATCGGTTTCGAAAATCGTCGAGCGTAATCAGACAGATCACCCGTTGAATATTTATCAAGCAATATCGCGAACGACGAAAGGGGAGAGAGAGAGAGAGAGAGAGAGAGAGAGAGAGAAGGAGAGGAGAAAGGCAGAAAAAGATGCAGAGCCTGTCCGGATACACCGTTAATCGATTTGCGTAAGAAGAGAGCCGAGTCTGTCGATGGCGTGCGTGTAGTCAGACCAGTTCGGTTGAAAAGGGGAAAGGAAGAGCCGGGCATCGAGGATACGAGGACTGCTCTGAGCATAATTCATGTAATTACGCGAGTGCGCATTACGCGGTAACTATCCGGCAAAGGAAACAGGAAACGCGTATCGACGATCGTGAAGTTGAATCGAGGCAGGACGAGTGACAGGAAGATTAAGTCTGATGACGTAAAGGAGATCGCTACCTGCGGCTTTTTTCATCCCTGTCCCCATCTGATAACAAATAATAACCCGTTCTCGCTGCTGTGAACCGATCAGTGTTATCAATCACTTGCGTCTGGACATTTTCGTGAACAACTCAATAAAATGGTTTCTTTTGCATTGTAATGTGGACGATCGTCTTATTAAATGGGCGGTGTTCTTCTTTTTTTTTAATACTGTTAATGTTAGCGAGATAGCTGCGAATCGATGATCCACTCTTTCCTTATAATTGTTTGGTCTGAGCATTACTTGCTGTCCCTTTTCCGTAGAGGGATTGTCAGGACAGATTTTATTTCGTACCAAGGTGCAATTTATAATACAATATTATATTATGTTTATACAGTCGACTCGGAAAGTAAGTTAACGATTGGCATTTATGTGCAAGTGAAGAAGATATATGTTTAATATGTTTAATAACACCGATACATGTAAATTTTTGTAACTTCTTTTTTTCATTATTCATTATAATAATAATATACACATTATAATTATTATTATACATTTAAACTGTTGGTAAAAGCGTTAACTTACTTTCCGAGTCGACTGTATGTATAGAATTGTGGAAATGCGTAGAAAGAAAACAGCGAACATACAAAGATATCCTATTCTTTTGCTTAAATAAGCTACATAAAGTGCTGTTTAAAACTGATACGAAAAATATTTGCAACACTATTTTCAGTAATCGTTATTCTACGGTTCCAATAAGTATTTTAAATAGGAAGTGAAATCTCAGTAAATAAAACATTTTTATTTTCACAATCTAAGGTATGAAATAAAATATTTTAGCTTTGTTTTATAAATACAGTACATGGTATTTAAAATATTTCATGACAATGCAAATGAATTATAGAAAGTATTTCTTTCAAAGGTAATATCGCATAGAGTTTTAAGGGTTTGCAATATTTTAAAAGCAATTATGTAAAAAAATGTCACCCATAAAAACAATATTACCTTGCAATTTGTAACAGTTAACAAAGAGAGAGAGATACTGATTACACATTAATACTTTCCGAAAGAAATATTTGATCGTTAAGAATAAAGAAGGAATAAATTAAAGTAAACGAACTATTTAAAATATAGGCACCTTAATGTTTTCAGTATCCTTCGAATAAAATACTACTTCAAAAACTTTTTGTGACAAACAATATATTGTATTTTCATAGTTATATGCACGACTTTCCAAACTCGACATTCTCGAAAACGTGATCACAAACGGAAAATGGTTTTCCATTTTTTCTATTCATTTTCCACATCCCGTTGAATTCATTTCATTTAACCAAAATTATTCAAATTGAATAAATGCTAGATTAAAACCTCCTTTTTATCTCCAATTTACCCCATCCTGTTCGACAACTTCCTGGGCAGCAAGCCAATATTTAGAGCATGAACAGGGGAGAGTAGCTTCTTGTTATCCATGCACCCTCGTTTGGCAAGGGATGAATACAGGGGTTGTATCGAGTGATTTTACTGTTACAGATGATGTTTTGATTGACCAGCGTGAAGTGGGCGTAGTGGATTGTCGAGATTGAGTGTGAGGAGGGTGCTAGCGATTTGCGTAAAGTGGGGACAAGTTGATTTTGTGTAAACATGATTATGGTTTGATTAGGTGTAGTGTGTCTTACTGTTCGTGGTATTAGTGTACACAATTCATCGATGGAATACGTTCACAATTTTTCTTGGTCGCATCGGTACTATCATTGTGGAGTAATAGTGTTACTGTTACAGATAATATTAATAATAGGTATTAGTTGCTTTACG
Source organism: Nomada ferruginata (assembly GCA_963583965.1). Lineage (NCBI taxonomy): Eukaryota > Metazoa > Arthropoda > Insecta > Hymenoptera > Apidae > Nomada > Nomada ferruginata. The sequence goes on from OY757213.1 coordinate 19,019,741, forward strand.
AATAAGTTGCATTACGTATAAATAAAGAGAAAGAAGAAACTGTATTGTACATATGTAAATGTACGAATTAAAAGCAGAAACAACGAGTATGGATACAATATCTAATATTATTTTATTATGCGTGAACAGAATACGTGTCTTGATACGTGTCTAATAGTGGCTGAAATATCAGTTAAATAAATTCTTTCTTATATTATATGTAATCTTCCGCTATATTTTCCAATCTAATATAACGAATCTGGTTAAAACGTAATAAGCATTATTTTTCAATATACTCAGTATGTCTGTACAGTCTTTATGGCAATGTTACGATAGAAAATAATATTACTCCACATTTATCCTCTGCTACTTCTCCAACAAAATTGATATTCTGCGAATTTTCTGAACCCCACACACGTAAGAACTACATATTCCGTAATTTGCCACTAAAGTCTTACACGAAGGACAATTAAATTAGGAGGAGAATATAAAATAATAGTCAGCAACAGCAGCTCCACTCTGTTCCCTTACTAAATTGCAAAATTTACGTCGTTTAACTTGCATTAAACTCTCATCTGCACATACACGCATTAGACGTGACTAATAAACTCTTTTCGCAATTATACCTACTCTTAAATGTAAACGCTTCACGTTAACCGTTACGCAGGTTTTTCTTTACAATTTTGAAAGATCAGAAGGGGAGAAGAACATGTCCACGGGGGAGCTCTTATCGATATAGAGGGAAGCCGTCGACGTCATTTCTCCTACCTGACCGTTGTATCCAGCAGCCGCGTCTCACGAGGATCATTTAACCGAGATAATTGCCAAACATTGTTTACCTTGTTAGCCGTTAGAAGCTGGCTCGTAAACTTGTGCGAGTTAATAAGCAGAAGCAAGCAAGCAAGCAGCTAGGCAGGTGGTCGGGTTAGAAGAGCGGAGCAAGCTTGAGTGCGAAACCGTGTGTAAATTAGCGTCTTCAATTTGTAACTGTTCGCTTGACTTTACACCGCAGTTCCGAGTAGCTTCGCGAAAGACGAGCACCGGAATAACGAAATACTCGCGACTGTGTGGAACACGGCGCGAAACATTTGCCAAATTCTATATCGTTCCGGGTGGAAAGAGATTGCGTTGAACGACGAAATCGTTGTGCACAGTTCGTTCGGAAAATTCGGGGAATAATTTGTTTCTTTTTAAACCCCGAAATAGGCTGGGTAGAAATAAATCATTTTACTGAATAGTATATACATACAAAGAAATTTTGACTAAACCGCGAGTGGTTTCTTCTGCGCGATAGCGCACCGACGCGCAGTTCGACAACAGTGAGACAATTTCGAGGGGAAAAAGCAACGATCCTGCGTGCACCCTAGTCGTCAGATTTACCCTCAAAAGCTTTCTTTTCATTTCAAACGGTCAGAGTACCAACGAAGGGTAAACGTCGCCATTCCATTTTGGCAACCCGAAGAACAGCGGCAGGCTATCAAAGAGCTGATACGATCGATAAAATTTGTCGATAACATATATTTTTCTATTTCGTTATCATTTATTCGACCAATCCATACAACCGATCCAAGGTAATCCTGTCACCGAAACCAACTCTACGGGCACGCCTATCTGAAGTCTATACACTACCGTTCCGATCTGTTAAATTGACCAAAGCGACGAGCTCATAGCCGTGCAGTCTCACGCTCGAAAGCGCGACGCGTGTCGCAAAAGAACGAGAAAGTCGCGGGAAAAAGAAAGAGAAGACGGGGTCGATGGGCGACGAGGAACGGGTTAACGTAGGAAAGAGAGAGGCACAGAGGCGAGACGGAGGGCGTAGGTAATTATCCATAGGAAGGTTCAAACTGGAAAGCAAAGTCGAAGGGTGCCTCTCCCGTGAGAGGCGTGAATTACACAGCAAGGTAAGCGAGCCGGCAGACAGGCTCATTGTCCTCCGCTAGTTTAATTAATGCAGCTGAACCGGCAGCCTCTCGTTCCTCCTCTTTCCTCTTTCTCTTCGTCGTGTCCTATCTGCCTTTACTTTCTTCTTCACCCACTCTTCCCCGACACTCTGTGCCTCCACGGAACCCACTGTGATCATCGACGATACACGGACAAGCAGCAAAGAGGGAGTGAAGCTAGTGTGGGATGATACTGTGGTAGTGTGGTGTTGGCGCACTTGTCACCCGGATTTCGACGATGATCTGTCAATTAGCGATGCGACACGACAGTTTTCCTTGTCGACGAAACGCTACTGTCCCCCAAACATTCAACGCGCCCTTACTAATTCGATGTACGCATTACTTCGAGGGTGCATTGGTTTTCGCGCTTTCGCGATGTTTATTGCGCGATACTGTACAGATGATGAGGATTTTATGCATACAGACAATAAGATTTGTACAGTGCATAGTAAGGATATCGTGCAAATTGGTTAAACGACGCGATGGTCTTTATTGCCAATGCAATTATGTTATCCTTTCAAGCTAAAGATTGATGGCCAGCAACAGTTGGTACTGATTCGTATGATCTTCACCAACTTCTCTTTCGTTAGATGGGTAGACATTTGTCATGGAATCGTGGAATTTCTGCTATTGTATGGAATTTGGCATTTATTCATGTTTGCCAAGTTTAGTAACGAACTGCTACTTTAAAATCACAAATGAATTACCAGACTGTGGTTCTATAAAAAGTATATCAGTTATGGATTCAAAGAAAGTAGTCCAGAATTTATTTTTCTTTATCGACTTCTGTATCTTGTCTCAACTTTACAGTCCATCCAACTTTATGCTCATAATCTGTGAGTATTGTGAACATTATAAACCAAGGATTCTAAAGAGACACTTTGGAAAGCCAGTACAATTGAGAATTCCCAATATTCGGCCACAAATTCCGAAGAATAAAGATCAGTCCAATATTAAGGCCCTACCTTCTTTTTAATCAATCTACGCGAATCATTAAAACGAGCAAGAGAGGATATTTTTCAAACAGAAGGCCAGTTCCTTCACACAAGGGTTCGATAAAGGGAGGAATGCCGGTCTCTGAAAGGTGAACTACAACTGCTTACTTCAGAGTTGAGAACCACGATCTGTTGCGCTCACCGTCACAACCAAGGCAGAGTCGAATCAAAGGGTGAAAAGGCGAAGAGGAACGGAGGAACAAAAGGCGATTTCTACTGCCTCTGTATGCGTCTTGAGAATCGACTCTTCGGAAGGTTAGATGGAGAAGAATGGCTCGAGACGAAACGATCGAAATTGATCCCTGTTTAGCTTCTCTGCTTCTTTAACCCTTCTCTTCTTCCCTTCGTGCCTATCCTTCGACGCTACTTGGAGAGAAAAACTTTGGGGGATTTTGCGGTTGCTCAAACTTCTCTGTTTCCACTTTGCGAAATTTCAGGAACGAAGAAGGGAGAAAATTAAGGCGAAACCTTGCCTCGATGGTAGTTGGATACGTATTCTTTGCAGTTACCTGGATTGTTGAGTGCCGAATCGAGGTTGGACCCCTTCGATGGCTGTTGACCTTTGCTTAACACTCCACAATTAGTGCTTCTTATTTGGAAGAAATTTCTGAAAGTATTTATGTACAATACTGTACTACGATGAAACGGTGTAGTTGTTTTTTTCAAATAAACTTTACGATATTTAACAATATTATGGAATGCATTCCACGAAATTAAATTATCCATTGCGATACTGACCAAATGTTTATCAACGTGTAAAAAAAAAGGAGAAAAAGCGGGAAGGGAGCTATTCTCGAGCTTCTAAGAGTTTCAACTTTTTCTTCCACTTAAGAGTTCAAAGAGAGGCTTTACGTTAAGTGAGTAACGTGCTTACGAAGTCTTGAAAGTGTTCCACGAATATGTATATAGCTCGAGTTGAAAGTTGCAATTAATAAACACGCGAATGGTATAACCGTGATAGAAATTTTGAAGCAAACTTTTATCGCCATTCTGTACTGCGATTGTATTGCACGTATCGATTTGTCAGCTTTCGTACGGAAAAGTTGAACGGCTGCTGTATAAAGAACAAAATATTAAACCGAGAAGACAATTATTTGAAGCAATTTGAATAGAAGATCACATTCTGAACAATCAGAATCTCGTCGATACTCAACAGCTGGGCTTATATTTATGGGCGCGTGGACAAAGAAAGATTTTCAAACAAAATCAGATATTTTGATTGAGCGGCATCGGAAGATAAAACTACCGCATAAAAACTATCTCCCCTGCGTTATGCAACGTATTATATTTCTGCGCAAATAGTTATTTCTTGCCTTCGTAGTAACGCGAACGATCTATCCGCCCTTTGCAAAAACTAGAAACATGCGAGTAAAGAAAATCTAACAACGCTTAAATTCGCCTCTGATTTCATTTTAATTGCGAGTCATTACGTCGATTCCACGACAGTTAACCCAGTTCTCCGTCTCGAGGATCGACGCACGCGATCTTTCGTGCCAGGACCTCGTCCTTAAGCTGTGTTCCCACTGAGTCCGTAGGACACAGTGCTTTCTGCTTTTTCGTATACCTCAATCTTTGACGATAATCTTTATTGCATTATTCGCAAATATTGTTTGCCAAATTTTCGATACCACAAATTCCGTTCCAGGTTAATATCCATGTTAGACCCGGTTACCGATGACTCTTAAACTGTACGCGTCCTATCTGTGCCTCTTTACCATTTTTCTGTTTTTTAATTCACGATCGAATGTTATCATCACGCGTTCTCGAAACGATTACAGAAAATTGTAAATGTTTCGAAGAAATTTGCTGCCACATTTCTTCCGTGAATTGCCTTTCCGTCAGCCTTGCTGATATTCTTTCCTCGTTGTTGCTTTTTTTTTTATCCCGCGATCGGTTAAAAATGAAGAATTCATTGCAGACGTCAGCCGCGTAGTAATCAGACAATCCATTTTATACGCAGAGTGGCTGCCGAGATTTTTAGCCAAACTGTAATTTTAACGATATACTTTTGTCACTTCATGTTCTGATACAAATTGAATACGAAAAAAATTGCTTGTGCAAAGGACTTAACAAGTGCTGCTTCGTAATCTGATACACAAGCTGTGCTTATGCAATGGGTTGCTATTTACAATACCCTGTAATACCAGCAACACGCCGTGTTAATCTTCTGCTACAAGGTTTCAACTTATCCTCCGATCGCCCTTTCCTCTGAATCAGCAGTCGATTAGAAATAAAAATTCATTGTCGAGTATTCAAAATATGTACCTACATAAATCATATTATTACGTCTTCGCTGGAATTTTCTATCCAATATAAATCCAAGTTAGTCACGTCGCGATATGTTGCGCTTGAAAACCACGATAAAGGTAGTACGTCTTCGTTTATGTTTTACGTCAAACGAATTTCCACGCAACACGCGGGGAAAGGGGGAGGCGTAGCTGGATGTACTTTATCGATTTTGGCATACCAGACAAGCTGCTTGTGCTTTCGCAGGGATGATCAGGAGAATCGGTACCGCCACCGCTACTGCTGGCTGCTGGGGCTTAAATCGCCCACTTGAAAACTTCATCGACGCGAGCAGGTAGCCGCGAAAACTTTTCTTCAGGCCTGTCCCAACGCGAGAACGATGTTTCACTTGAAAAAAATTTGCGGGTATGCACTAATGAAAAGTACATCGATGCAGCAAAATGCTTCTTTAGATGCGAAAGCAATTTCCGCCTAAGCGACGCACGGTGGTCTATTTGGCCCCAAAAAGCGGACAAAATTCAATTTTCAAAGTTTTGCGAAAGACAAAAATTTTTGTTGTCTCAGATAGTTGAATATGTGAGGAACAATGTGTCAATTTTTTTTTTTTCATTTATGAACTCAGGGAGCAACATTTTTCGTCGAAAGTTAGCAGATTTGATGGCACGCATTTCTTTCTTAACCAATCTCTAAAACATCGTTTGCTTATAAGCGATTTATGAATCCTATATAGCAGTTATGTAAATTCTGCCGTTATGAAACCTTCTCAGGTAGGTATATACTACACTTTCCAACAGATTTTACACTTTCAGCACATATATTTGTATAGTTATTAGTATTTGAAAATAATCAATATTTGAGTACTTTTCGTTTCGGTTACAAAACTTCATTAACGATTTAGATATGGTATTTAGCATGTTCCACAGCTCGTTCTTGTGTCATTGCATTCGATAAAGGTTTGTGATTACAATGCAACAAAAATTGGTTCCGGTTTCGTCCGGTTTCACGTTTTATAGCTGATTTATGTAGAAGTGATACGTGAGTGCCGCCGCGCGCTGCAGCGTTTCGGCTGCACTCATGGTGGTTCGCCTGCACGATTCAGGCCCAGGCCTGGTTGGGGAACTCTCGCTGACAATGTCTTCTAAGTTCTTTTTATCTGGACATATTTATTTTGTATTAAATAATTTGATGCCTAGAAAGCAATGAGGATTGTTATATTCATACGGTAACTGTTTGGTCGCAAGAACCGAACATTTCGATGGCCTTCGATACCTGGCAAACTTTTTTATGACCGGGTTTTCCTGAATTTGTCATAAACAGCCCCCAAAAGTAAAAATTACTGTATTTAATACGCTAATGTTACACTGCATTTAGTCGAAATAGAATCGTTACATATGTTCCTTCCCTTCAACACAAGAGAACCTGAAGAAGAATCAGAAGAAGAATTATCATCCGAAGAAGACGTGTCTTTTGATGAAGATTGAAGATAAGACAGCCCAAATATTGTTTGAAAATAGGTATTTTCTTAATAAATGGTTTCCTAATACACATATTCTGCATTCAAATAACCAAATAGTACATTTTAATATGATATATGCTTTCGGTGCCAGTACTCTACTATTGACCCTATTTTTGAAGGGGTTTGAACAGTCTTAAAGAAAAATGTTTTAAACAAAAGGTAAACAGTATTCAGACATCTACAAACTTCAATTATTCAAATGTCGAAAATAATTTTTTTTATAACAAATTAAGATATATTGTTATAAAATAATGGTAAATTTTCTGTTTTATTTTCATAACATTGGAGCTGACGTTAAGACGATTTCAGCGACCTATAACATTATGACCTTGAGCCTATAAACAACGCTACAATAATTTTGTCCGCTTTTTGGGGCCAAATAGACCACTGTGCGACGTGGAGATTGTTAACGATATATTGACACTCTGATACGTTTTTGTTCTTTACCTTGCAACTTTTATCCGCCTCTGTCTTTTTTTGTTCAGTAATTTTGTAATTTTGCGCGGGGATTTCCGTTTCTTTCTAATGCGGCTTGCATTGGCACGTTGGAACAATAAATGGAAAATGGTTGATAAACAAAATGGTACATTATTGTATTTGTTCAATTATTTTTTTATTTATTTTTTTATTTATTATTTGTATACGGGTTTTAACCCTTTGGTAAACAAAAGTATATAAAAAAAAAACAATAAACTACAACAAATAGATTATACCGAAAAGTCGTAAGAGGAGGAAGGAAAATTGGGAGAACAGTAAAATTTTAATAATTATCCAAATATATTTCTATTTTATATTAAAGAGAATAAATTTATAAATTATTATATAATATTTATAATAATGTAAAATCTATTGACATTAATGAAAATTCTATTTAGACAATTAAACTGGCCGTTTATATGACGATCCCATTTTTTTATGCGTTTCTTTATCTTGCAATGGCAGTAGCCGTAATTATTTTTGTTTATTTGATCATACTAAGTAGAAGTGGACTAACCAGGCTGTATTTGGCAGTTGAATAGTGTATAAGGAGGATCGTTGAAAGAAATACGGTGGTTCCGAGCTAACGCTTAATCGAATATATCATGTTTTCATTATATTTCCGTTTTGTGTCGGAAGTTATTGAATATACCGCGATTGGTATTTCGGGCCATTTATCGTTAACATTTTATGCAATTGTCTCCTCTACTGAAGACCCAAAGAAAGAGCAGAGGAAGAGAGTATACATTTTCGAAAGACTGACGTGATCAATTAGAGTCAATAAATACCGTCGGAATAAAATCGATTAAAGGCTCGCCCTTTAGGTCCGTTGTCAGGATTCGATGTAAATCACCCCGACTAATCCGTAGGGCGAGGCCTGGTTTACGAACACGTGTTTTCCTAGGCACCTATAAAGCCCAGTTAGCCCCTGGGATCCCTGAAGATCGTTAAGACTCAACCCCAGGCGAATACAGGAGAGACTGCTCAACGCACGGGCTGCAAATGTTTTACGAAGAAGAGTTCATCTTCGCAGAAGTTTCCACACGCGTGCTTACAGCGTTTGATAAAGTAAACAATTACCTGTCGGTAATTCAGTATGAGTCGTATGCAACATTTGGCCAAATTCATTCGACAATTGCTTCGAACTTTTGCGTGATTGCGGCTTTGTTTAAACGGAGTTATAAAACATTTTTATTTCTCCTCACCTTTATTCTATTTTCAAGCTTCCCTTAAACTTCAATTCACGCCACTAAAGTTAACGAATCAGAAGGACAATTACTAGACAGCGGGTGCTTATGAAACTGTGCTTCTACATTATTTCTGCAGATAGCAGATAAAGGATAATCTTGGACGGAATTTCATTTTGCTAATAGAAGGTTGCGAAAATATACCCCTCTAAAAATATGTACAGTGGCTCACACTGAAAGTCGCACGCCGTTTCAAACAGAGTAACTCTTTCGAAATTGGACCAAACGATTTGAGTGTTTCTAAGAAGTTAGAAGGATTAGTTTTACAGAAAAATTGCAATTGGTAGGAATTGCATAAAAAATAAAAAAGTCACTTTTATAAATTTTTATTTGAGCCCTTAGTGAGAGGTCATAGTGTGTTGGATATGTTTTGGTCTCCTCTTTGTAATGGCAAACAAAAAAATAGGGCATTCCATTTAGAAAACCGTTATCATTAGGGAAATGACAGAAGATATGATCTTGACATGACCTTCAATCTCATAGCCTTATTTCCTCCCTAAAGTACACTAACTTTCTGCCGAACCATTTTTTTTGGTACCGTGACAAATAAGGGAACAATTAACGCAGAAAAACGTGACAAGCATCGAAACTTGTTAGAATCTCTGGATTTCAAGCTGAAACTGGCTGAAAGTCATGAAAAACCGTGATTATCACCCCTTTTAGTCACCTGTAGCACGTGCGTGCGTTTACCGATTTCGATGAAATTTTCAGCACGTGTATAACTGACTCGGATCTACGAAAGGTATGCTTTAAATTTTAAATAGTACACCAATCCCTCTAACTTCTAAGAAAAAGGGAAGTAACTCAAATCGTTTAGCGCAATTTGGAAAAAGTTATTCTATTTTAAAGGGTGTACGAGTTTCAGTGTTGCATGTTTTATATATGTGATACTCATACATCATTTTGAACTAATTCAATCAATGCAACGAACGTGACACGTAACATAAATCACAGCAACTGAAGCACTGCATAGTTTCTAAATAAATCCTGCATACGTTTTACATATCTTCCTGCGTACGTCTGCCCAAACATTGACACTCTATTCATCTGCCACAAACCCCGCCGACTATACCTCAGCCTTACTGTTAATACTAAATGCCCAGTGAGAAAAAACCTGTTTTTCCTTCGTGACTTCGTTAAAATTAACCCTGCCCGCGAGAGCAGATCGCTGGCTAATTGAATTTACGCCCCGTAGACTTTCCGTGGCTGTCTCTAAGAATCGATGGAGCTCGCTCGAGTCGAGTGAAAAGTGTCGGGGCGAAGACGAAGAACCTAAAGGGGATACTGTAGAAGACGAGGGAAGAGGAGATAGAAAATAGAGGAGGAAGAAGAAAGGAACACGACGAAGGGTGAGAAGAGAAAGACGAGGTGGACGAACGTCGCCTGCCGCTATTTATATTCGATGTAGCGGACGTTCAACTTAGGGGCACCCCCGCCTTACGACGTATCCTCCTCGACTCTTGTTTCTAGTGTACGCAACGCCGCGAAAACGGACAACTTCGCGAATAAATCTTTCGCTCGGCCACAGCTACCATCTCCACTTCCCCGTGACAGTTACCATATTCCAATTTTCCACGACGTGTCGCGAGTTTCCGATTGGACGGACGAAAATAAATTCGATTCGACTTGATTATTTATGGGGTCTGTGCGAGAATTGTTTTATCACTGTTGCGCTTGTAATTGTATTTCCCGGATACGTCGACGGCATTGAGACACTGCGCTGCAATGGATTATTGCAAAAATTTGCTGGACAAATAAAATTCGAAGTTTCTCTTTGGCAGTAGAATGATTTGTTCATTGTGGATCGTCGCGTTGGTAAACGGAAATTAGGTATGGATAATTTAAGAATACCGCCTTCGTTAATGGTAAACGGGGATTTCAGCTAATTAAATATTGATAATTTTGTTGCTGGATGTTCGTGAATTCCTCGAAGTGCTGCGGGAAACTCAAACTTTTCATCAACAACGCATTTCTCTTCGGGTCTCAAAAGTTGGTCTATCTAAAGTTTGGTTAACGCGCTTGAACTAAGCTGCAACGTTGTAACAGTTTAACTCATTACATTCAAAAACTAACACTCTTCGCAATATCGAGCACAATCTAGCATGAAACTTGAATTTCAATAGTTACAATTTACCAGAACATAAAAGTTATTTCATTAAATCCAGTACGATATTGAGACTTATCGTCGGTTGTTATAAGAAAATAGAGTCTCTCGTAGAAATAAAATTACAGTACCGTTTGATTCTAATAATAAAATTCGCGTAACAAAATGGAAGGGCTCACAAACAAAATTGCGCAACTATCAAATTAAAAAATTCATCAAAACTATCGACAAAAATAATCAGTGAACTGTAAGTGTAACTATATCTATTTACCAGTGCCATCAATCCTTATACATGATAAGTTATAATTATTCGAAACGAAACCACTATCACCGTTGGAGGTTCAGATGACACGTGTAAAAAAGGGCAGAAGAGAGCAAGAAAAGAAATGCGAAATGAGTGCGAAGGCGATGGAAAAAGAAGTGAGAGCTAAGGGTGTATATTCGGTTCTCGTCACGAAGAAAACGAGTAGGGGGGCGGATTGGACGAACATGAAGAGGATAAATGCGAAAGACGAGGAAGAGCTGGCGCGCGTGAAAGCGGAGAAAACCATGTATCATCTTTGGTCGTAATTAGAATTCGCTTCGTGGAAACCGAGAAGCCTCTCGCTCGTACTTCTGCTTATAATCCTCTATTCGCGAGGTGTGCGAGTGCCTCCGCTTAATACGATTACGTAATGTTCGCCATGATACGGCTCTTTATATTCTGGGAAAATAGTTCGAGGGAAAAGTAGTCTCAGGCGGATCTCCATCTTATTACATTGCTTGTTACATTGTCGAATATTTAAACGTTTATTTAATCAGTGCCCGCCTCTCTTTATTTGAGAGTTGGCGTTTGATTATATTTTTCAAATAAATACAGTATAAACTATTTACGCGCACACAAATTCCGTCGATCGTGCCAGAAAATCCTGAAACTAGATATAAGTGTAGTTATCCTAGGGGCAAGGACTTGCCCATGCGAGAAATGTCTGCGTGGTTCGAATGAAGACAAATCCCCGAATCCGACGACTATCTCCTCGTTCCGATTTAGCGTAAGTACGCATATGCATATTGCACACGTATCTGAAAAGAAATGGGACTAAAGTCCGGGTGTGTAACTATTCAGACGCGGACTAGCTCCGCGTGGACGTATTTATTCCGCCACTTTCAAGTACGTTTGAAACGCAAAGTGTCAGAAGTCTGACCGGATACGCCAAGCCATGCATAGACACTCCCATCTAATTAGCTAGAATCTAGAGACAGGTTTTGCTCGAAGCGAGTCGATCGGTGTCCAAATCAATGGTACAAAGGAATTTGAATACGTCTAATCGATGCTATTCTTTACGCAATTGGAAATGAAATCAGCGTTATTTGTCCACGCGATCTTTCAATGGTACCTCACGATTGAAGCATACGACCACGACGATCAACGGACAGAAACAGAGCGTGTTAAGGTGGCGAGATTCGCAGTGAAAAGGTGTTGGATCCTTGCCAACGAATAAGATCGCCGAGTGTCACGGGTTTCGTTCGAGAGGCAGAGAAGAATCGCAGAAAGAAGCGACACGGAAGGTTAACGGAGGTTCACAGGCGGCATGACGAGCCGATTGAACCGTCCTTTATTTTTATTTTATTTCATCTTATGGTCTTGGATATTTTTAGGCGGAACCTGCTACCGGTTGACATTTCGTCGTCATCAATCGTTGGCGAGATCAAATGATGCTGCGTAGAAAGCAGATGAGTGGGGCCGATTGGGGGTCGAGTGAAAAGCTTATGTGAACAAACGAGGGACGTGCTAATTTGTCTTTTTCATTATATTGTGAGCGTTGACGTACGGAAGCCGTTAAAGAATGCGTTATGCTTTAGATATATGTACACATGAATGGCATCCGAGTTTCTTTCCAGATTTTGTTACGCTGAATAATTTGAGGTGCATGAAACATTGAATGTCCATTGTTATGTAATCACAATTAGGAGCAAGTTGAAGCCCATTGCAACGCAATATATTAATTCCTTGGCGAAGATAATAAAGATTTCGATAAATATTGATTTAGCCGGCGGGGAAATTTGTACAAAACCGGTTTGGTACTCAATGGGTTAAAACAGGTGTTCTTGGCGACGTGATTCTTCTGGCGAAATAAAAGAGCTACTTTAATAATAAAGAACGACCCTAATTCCTTTTATGAGATAAAACTGCAATGCAGGATTCACGTTTGATTATTTATATACATGAATGAGAAATGAGATTCAAGGTATTCTGCAAAAATATAGGATTTGCATCCTTGTGTATCAAAGTTTTAAATAATAAAGTTTAAATGTAAATAGAAGCGGCGAATCAACCATTTTGTTTACTTTGTGGTGAGGGGCAGCTATTGCAACATTTATACGAACCTCTGGTGTAATTCTGTCTTTATCGAATGACTGCCTAAGTATAAAGTAAGTAGACGGTACTGTATTAAATATTCTTGGGAACGCGTCTCAAAATATATTGTCCTAGGTAAAACGTCTAGACAGCTATGCTAAAAATATAGCTGGACAAATCTAATTCGTCTTTTATGCAGAGGAATCCATTTTGAGCACAGTTTATGCAAGCAACGTAAACAACCTTTATTCTTGTATAGGGTAATTACAATTAGGATAATATCGGTGAACTAAATAAGTGCATAATTGATCGAATGTTCAGTAAAGTATCGATGTGCGTGAAAACCTTGGCTAAACCGTACGTACAGAGAATAATGTAAAGAGAATACTAATGACAATTTCAAGACTTGGAGAAGTGTTCGTATTTTTACAAACATATTTCGTAATAATAAAATATATATACTTCGTGCGTGCATTTTAAAAAAAACTGATTTGCAAAACCGCATAAAATAATTCACAGGAGTTCGACAAATATATGGTGAAAATGTGTAAATTTGAATCGAATGAATATATGGTTCTCACCGATGTAAAGCACATATAATATTTCAAATGGCCACGTAAAATATAATGTATTGCTCGAAGTGGAACTGCGAAATATGAAAATTAGTGGTAGCTGGCCATAAATAGTATTAAAATCATGAAGTAATAGTAATAAAAACAGTAATACAAAAAATTATTTATTTAACAGCTTATATGCGTGAGAGGCACGCAACCGGTAAGTATATCAATTTTCTTTCTCTTGTGGTTTAGTATCTATTCATCCAAGCTTTTTATCGAGAATTTTTATGCTGAAATAAATACTATCATTTCTTCAATTATCGCACGTACGCAATTCCCAATTAAACTTTTTTGCTACTAACACATCCACACCTTTATCACTCTCAATAATATATCTTTATTAAAATACTTGCACCAATCCTCTACTTCCTTAATTACATCACGTTCAGTTGCAATTATTACACACTTCCGTGTAGTATCAACCATAACTTATTTGCACACAATAGTCTTACCATACCACGCTGTATCGCGTTACTAAAAAAATACTACACGTAGAATCACCTTAAAATCAAAACAAGGTAGAATCTTTCCAAGGAAATGATCCACCGTTCTTAAAAAATGGCCCGCAATATAGGATACGCACGACTTGATTAAACTTGGATTCATTAAAGTTCAGGCTACTCATAAAACATTAAAAATGGACAACTGAAGAGTTCATTATTCAGTGGGACGCATGTCCATATTTGTTTCTATCTACCTCCTACCTTGTAAAATGTACAATGTATTACCGAAAACCAGCTTTTTAAAATCACACTTGTAGCGAACAAATTATTCCCTGCCGTCCTTGCATAATCATAATCTCGGGCTTGTATCGCTTCAAGATTAATGGACGCAATTGCTACTCCTTTCTTAAAATAAAACGGATTCTGTTTGAGAACCCCTGAGTGCACCACGAGTCGCCTGTCGCATTGGTGGGGGTCAAATGTCATACGGTGACTCACCATCGGCACCAACTGCTCGCTGCACCTTCCGTACCACTGTGTGCGTTACGCGTGTGTGTACACACGTGCGTGCATTATATTATATTCGCTCATCTGCATTTGCACCGCGGCCCAAAGAGGGGTAATCAACCTCATATTTATCGCCTATAAGCGACGACGCAAAAATTGCCGACCACGCATCGGTGTATGTGCCTGCTTATTCGCGGTATAAACGGGAAAATGTCTTTGCATCTTTAACGACACTGGTAATCGGTGATCAGGTTCCGTTGCATCGGTGTTGAATTAATTTTGAACCTCGTGCATTGCGAGTGCTCTCGTCAACGTGGTTATTAGGGATCGGAGCTCTGAAAGGGAAGTAAATTGAAGCGCGATGTGAGGTCCAAGATAATGTAGCGAACCTTCAGTACAAACTGATTACTAAAGATATTTACCTGTGAGATTTACGTCAATGGTCTCTGATATAGTTTAAATGATTTCAATGTACTGCGTCATATTATTATATTATCATCCTCTATCCACAGTGTTAATAAAATAACTGCATTACTTGAATTGTCTCTGGTACGGTTAAAATTGTATAAAAATGTATTTTATTTTATTAGAAAGGGTTAACGAGATGAGATGGGCATCTTTGTCCTTTTTTAAATGCACGACCACACTTTATTTGCTCGTGGACGATAAACAGTTCAAAGACGAATTCTTTCTAAATGTGCCACCTATTGGAACATGATATTCAACCGATTGATTTTGGTACCATTTACATAGCATACGTTAGACAGATTAAGAAGACGAAAGTCGTTGAATGAACATTTACTAGAGATATACAATTGTCATTCTGTAATTAAATCTGAAGCAAGTCAGTTTAACTTGCTTGGTAGTTCCAGGGTTAAAGGCAGTAACTGTGTATGAAAATTCCATATTACCACGATACGAACTGCATATGCTTATTAATAATGTTACTGTTGTCCTCTAGAGCAGCGGTGAGCAAGCTTTGGCTCGCAGTGGGCCAACAGTTGACATCTACTACTTTACGCGGGCCGCAATATTAAATACTCAAATATAGCAATCGGATAATTTAATTTAAGACGCAAATTAGCCATTTCTTATTTGATTTATAGCAAAATTTTCTTCTGTTTTTCTAACATACACATACTAATATACCTACAATACATCTTATAGTGTAAAAGGGTATACACTATAGTGTATAAGGGTATGTTTTCGCGGGCCGCAGGTCTGTGGCAGCCGTGCCAATTTGGCCCGCGGGCCGCAGTTTGCTCATCACTGCTCTAGAGTATTCAATATTTCAGTATCTAAGTTCAATAAACACGAAGCTCAGTATGAAAACCGCATCCTACTTCACAAATTTCATAACAACAATCGCAATTCAATCGTACAAAATGATGCTCCAAAAAATGTCAAACACTCTAATTACGTGCGATTAAATTCATCAGTTTCAACTCAGCTGTTCCTCCAATACTTTCGATAAAAGCTTGCGTTGTTGTGACATTTCTTCGATCATTGCTATGAGTGAGCACAGAAACGCGACCGCCAGTAAGTTAAACAACGTAATCGCAACGCTCGCGATGGCTCGTCGATCGCGATAACAGCGTCGCGAAACAATCAATGGGATAGATCTGTCCGCGAGGAAACGGCGCGGCAAGCAGTGGCCGATCGAAACGCGGGGCAGACAGAATGGAATCGAACGATTGCAGCACCGAGAATCGCAGAGCTCCATTTCGCATTAGTTCGGCTGCGGCCTCGTAGACGTGTAACGGGTGTCACGATTGTGCCGGCTGGCACGGAAACGGCCGGTAATTCCGTCGCGGTAATTAAATCAGGTAATTAGGACGGCTCCGGTGGCACGGCGAGCACATCGCCGTCGTGTCTCTCGTCGTGGTCGTCCCACCGAGCTTCGATGTGTCGTTAAACGTCGGTGGCGAGCGTCGTTATTGTCAGTTATTGCTGTCAAAGTTGCCGGGACGTACGTGTTTCTCTTGATATTAACGAGACGCTTTATTGACCTATCTTGGGAACTGTCTATCGCTCGACTGATTCTATTTCTGAATTTACGCGACCACGCACGTATCCATCGCGGCTGACTGTCGCTTAAGATCGATCTGCACGCGGATACAGCGCTTGTTTCCTGCCGATAAGTGTTTCGAATGATCGATGCACGATACAGGGGTGGAGGGTTGCGAGGCCTGGCCGTTTCAAATACTCTGAACGGTGGTTAAATCCTTTTTCGTGACTAAGAGGACGTTATCTGTTGTATTTCGTTACCGCCACTGCGTAATAGGAAGGGAAACGTATTCGAGCGTGGAAATTTTCGTATAATAGATCAACGAATGTTTAGCATTCTGTTTTATGTACAATACTTTCCACGTTCACGTTTATTTCGAACTCCGTTTAGCGAGTATTACGATGCACCATAAAGGCGTGCAATGTCAACTTTATATTTTTGTAGAAGGAAAATGAGGAATGCTTGTTCTAGTAATAAAGGTTCCACTACGTTTAGACAGAACTATTGACATGGATAAATTTCTAATATCTTTCTTTTCTTTTAGTCATGCATTACTTCAGGGGTCTACTTGGTGTGAACGATCGATTACATGAGCCGTTCAATTGACGAGTGGCGTAAGGATATCTAAAATTACGAGAAATGAGTTTATTGTAGAAATAGTGAGCATTAAGGATACTCGTTGTATTTACCAAATTAGCTTGCGTATATTTTCTTTTATGTTAATAAAAAATGAGAGGCAATTTTCATCGTAAGTAAAGCGACTACAGAGCGCATTACACGAAAGTCCAATGTTCACAATACTAAAGAAAAGGACTTAATTCACTTGTTAAGTGAAGGAGGCCCACGTAATTCACTAGCTGCGCATTATAGTTGCACTCTTAAGTACACAAATAGTAAGAACTAACTTTCGTCAAAATAATCAAGAACCCAATAGGCATTGGGCATCGCATTTACACGAAATTGTAATGATCCCATGCGAGTAACTAAAGGTTAATACGATCCGGGTCAACCTATTGCATTTGCCCGACATTATTTTATAACCAAAGATAATATGACCAATATGATATGAAAGAAGCAATAGTATCTAAACGAAACAAGATCACCCACCGACAGGACATGCTCTAAGTCAGGCTTGAACTTTTATCACCCTTGTGGTGGCAAAGTTGCGTACGCTATTCCAATAAACCTACTTCTGTCAAGGCGTAAGAAAATATTTCGGATGGAAACCTTTTCTCCTTCCCTTTCCCGACATAACAATGCAACTATGAACAAGCTTCAAACCCCATATAATTCCCAAAATCGCTGCACATTTCTGGCCTGGAACTCAATGCACGTGTACTTATTATTACTCCATCGTTTCACAAATCTTACGAGCTCCTATAAATATTGCAATACACAACATGTACCTTTATTTGCGCAGTAAAAATGCTACTTTCGCCGATTGACGTGAGCTACTGGTGGTGCGCATAAAGGCCACGTAAATGCACGCAAAGGATGCGTCAAACCAAATGAAACATCTGCCTCCTTGCTACTGCTTTTAAATGAAACTCTTCAATTGCGTGTCACCTGCATCGTTGCACAAGTTGCCTTCCATCGAGGAGAACGGAAGATAATTTCGTTTACGTCGAGTCGATCGTGGCAGCAGCGGTCGTTGCAAGGAAACGGGACTGGGGACGATTTTTCCCCCCGTGCCGCGATCACGTGGATATGTTTATGCGCGCATTTCACGTAGAGATTTATGCCGACAACGATACACCTTTCTCCCAGCATAGAAATGTCAGTAATGCGGTCCAACGGTGCGCCGTGACCGTAATGTATTGTCGTTAATGAATCGACCAAAGGGATCAGCATTTCATTTTTCCACCCTGACGTTTACGCTCCGCGGATTGACAGACCGGTAAATTCCAAACGAATTTCTGCGGTTCTATGGCGCGTACGAGAAGGTCGGGCGACGGCATTTGTTTCGCAGTCGCTTCCAGGATCTGGCTCGACCGCTTTATAGGTCCTTACCAGAAATAGATAAGGGGCCAGAGACAGCATGTACATACTCGGTAGGCGAATCTATTTTCGGAGCAACTTATTCGTCGCGGGATGTCGCCAGTATGTGCGTATATTATACACACTTATTCAATAATATACACACAATTGAACTGTTATATATTAGTCTGGTACGTCCTCATCTCGAATACTGCAGCACGATATGGTCACCCTACATGAAGAAACACTGTTTGCCTGTCGAACGTGTACAGCACAAATTTCTTCGACTAGCTAGTCACCACATAGGCTATACTATGTCTATGAATGACCACAATTATTCGCCATCTTTACAAACACTGAGGTTAACGACCCTTGAAAACAGGAGAGTCGAAGCCGACCTATGGTTTTTATATAATGCGTTAAATGGTAAGATCAGCTGTCCAGAAATCCTTCAGAAAGTTAATTTTCTCGTGCCTTCAACTTACCTACGGAACAACAACCTTATAGCAACTGAGCAACACTCCACTAATTATGGTAAACATAACGCATTTAACAGGATATGCTCGCTCGCAAATGTTTACCATAATGAAATTGACTTTTTTGGACAGTCACCTAGAGAATTTAAAAAATCCATTCGCAGCATGCTATCACATTATGGATAGCTAACATAAATATAATTACTATTATTATTATTTTTCTTATATATATATACAATCTACTGTAATTGTTGTATGAAATGTCCTTTATTATAACTGTTTATCATGTAATCTAAAGGGGCTATCCCCGTAAATAAAATTATTATTATTATTATTATATTATGCATAAAATGTGTTCTGAAATATGTATGAAAGAGTAAGTCAATAGTTGTCAACGATGTTCTTGAATTATTTGCTTTCGGCATACATATCCCCTTCAAAAGTGTCCAGTGACTTGGTAGTTGCGTAGAGAGAATAGACAAATTTTACTTAACACTAGAACTACCGATAGATTTTGGTACCATTTAGATAGCATACGTCAAACAGATTAAGAACACGAAAGTCGTTGAATGAACATTTAATAGAGATACACAATTGTCATTCTGGCTTAGTAAAAGTGATCATAAATTGCCACAAAGATCAGAAGAGTACAGTAATTTCTCGAAGAAGGATCGCAGGTCGGGTCCGGCCGCGATCACTTCGAGCGCAGGGATAACTTTGCCTTTTTAGAAATTTGGCACCGACATCGACGGCCACTGAAAGGGACAGAGAGTGACAGAAAGGTCAGATACCTACGTATCGGTGAGGCAACACTAATGCAACTATAAAACTTCTTTATTGTTAATTATTTCGTTCTGCAAATTTTATTAAAATATTGCTGAGGCTGTTGTGATTAAAATAACACCAACCGCGATATAATTTGAATCATATTTGCGTTGATAAATTACAAAAACGGGTTGCAATATGAAGCAAATATGATCGTATTGTCTCATTTTAAGCATACAAACGTTAACAATATCGTAATAAAATTTGCAGAACAAAAGAACGACCGAGCATGGAACGCTTCCGAGCGATCGCTCCGAGCCCAGGCGAAACGCTTTACGATCCCTCCGTGCCCAGGGCAAACGCTTTTCGAGCACTCTCGGCCCAGGCGAAACGCTTTTCGGGCCCTCCGAGCCCAGGGGAAACGCTTTTCGATCACTCTGGGCCCAGGCGAAACGCTTTGGACCACCTGGTTCTTTAATTGCCTGATTCTTTAAAAACATAAAAGCATACTACAATAATCATGGGTATCTTACAATACAATGGGCATACAATACAATACAGTTTAGCACTCTGTGAAAACGTTGACCTGAAATAAACCTCCGCGGTCAACCTGGGTTGTTTATGACCGAAGCGACTTTTGACTTTTCCCGAATTGTTATTTTCGGGCACTAATCCTTTGAACAATTAACTGATGGAACAGATATCCATGACGCATAATGAAATTAGGCGGGAATTTCCTTCCATACATTCCATACATTCCATGCTTCCATACATACACCTCTTTACCTTATTTCAAGCAATCGTTCATTACTTCTTTAACGCTGAGTGTAAGCACAACGTTACGAAGTTCTTATCCGAAAAGCGCAATTTTGTTTACTATAATTATTTATAGTAACAATTCTTGCTACACAAACATTAGCATAAATAGTTTTATTATAAATTTTGAGTTTTATTATGTAAACATATAAGTAAATATGATCCAAATTATCTCGTGTTTAGTCTCATTTTAATCAGAACAGCTTCACGAATATTTTAATATAATTTTCATAGCGCAATACGTAACAATAAAAAAAATTCACGGTTGCATTAGTGTGGTCTCACAGATACGAAGCCATTTAATCTTTCAAGTGTTACCCCAGGTATTAACCGCCGGGACGCGTCGGCTAGAACCCGGGGGGGTCCCCCCAGTAGTGGGGATGAAGCGCGATCCCTCTCGCCGTAGGCCTAGCCATGCACTCTTCGAGAAATTACTGTATATTGATAATTTTTAAGTAAAAAATCTGAAACAAGTCAGTCTGACTTGCTTGGTAGTTCTAGTGTTAAATGTATTAATAGTTGCGAAAAGAAATCGTATCCTTTTCTTATGGAAGAATATTGTGAACCAAAAATGACTGATTTAGAAGCTTGCCAGTAAGGCATTGAACATAACACGTTCGTGGACGTGGATGCTATAGCATTCATTGTAATTGTGATGCAAAATTACATGAATGCTCTAACATTCAAATTTGTAAGCCACATTATCATGCATTCAATTCTATGTAGCGTTAGTTTTTTGAAATGAAAAAAAAAAAATTAATAATGAATCATCTATATATTTTTGTACCTCATTAAAATTCTTACTGTCCGTGAACGTGTTAAACCCGCGATTCAATCAAGCATCATTTTTGGGTTAGATGTCATCGTTGCTTGAACCAACCACGATGAACTACTTTTCTCTTATGTTTTTTGCAGATAGCAAGCAGACAAGTAAGCTTGGATCAGTGAAAATTTATAGCCCTATTGTGCGCGGGGAGTGCATAACTATGCGTTAATCTGTTAATTGCATCGTTAATGAATTTCTTCTGCTGAGTAGAAAAGTGAACGACATAATGAGTTTTGAATGCACGTATAACGACACTTACAGAAGTTTGGGTTCTGTGAATAAATAAATAACTGCGCGAAAACTTTGACAGGCCATAAGTGAGATTGCACATGCAAAAGATGTACTATGTACATTGTCGGCCAACAGTTTAAGGCGACTACGAATTTCATGGTTGACGAACTGGAAAGTTGACGAACTTGTCCAAATCGAAACAAATGCCTGTTCACTGCTGTTACATTAATACCAAATAAACTCTGTAAACCCTTGATTTGATGTTCCATAGATTTCCTTTTCCCATGTGCACAGCACTTCCTCCATTTAGCAATAATAATCAGAACATCAAACTTCAAACTGTACACAACAGTAGATCATTTTTTAACTCGAATTTTGTACACGCAGGGAACAGCTGTAATAAAACATTTTTCAACATATGGGTTCAACGACCCTTACGAGCTGAAAGGTGAACGGCCGTTTAAAAAGCCTTTCAACATTCCTAGAAGCTAAACAATCGAACTCAAACGTTTAGCCTGTAGCGTGCATACCATAAGTAAGCCCAACTTCCGTTGCAAACCGTATACCATTCTCAAAAGAGCAACTGCAGCAACTGTTTAACCTTTTTCCCTCTCGCAACTCCACCCTTATCAATCGTTCCGCCGAGAAGCAATTTATCAAAACCCTTTTACCCACCCAACGCACCAAACAATCGACGTTTCCCTTCAACGCGAACCTCTGACCAAACAAGAACCCATAGGAAAAAGTTTTCTCGCGCCAGGGGATCCGAAAACAATGGACTCTATCGAGCCAAGGAATTATTATCATTATGATAAACAATTTGCCAATCGTCCACGTGTACGGGTTAAGAGGACTCTAGCCTCTCTACCTCTCCGCTTTACCCTTTCCCATCCATATCCCCTATCCACGTGAGAGTCGTATCGCACACAAAGCGAAGGATCCGCCCGTAATTTCAGCATTGCACAACAATAATGATTCCCGAGACAATGGCTCGTATATATTGGGTGGCAAAAGCGTTTCGCGTGGGCCGAACAACGTGCAGGTAACGCGCACATGGATGCACGTAGTCAGCGAGAAATTATTACCATAGAGGAGCGAGCGCGAGCGCGGATACGACACGAGAAATTCTGTTGTCTTTCCGACGTGAATAACTCCGCAACGGCTTGAAATTAATCGTCGTGCGATCTTAATAAGCGCGTTAATGAGCGAGTTTCACAGCTGCCGCCCCCGTCCTACCACTCTTTAAACGATACTCGCTGACAACTCCCCCGTTTTAATAACTATTTTACATTTAATTAAGCCCCGTTCAGGCTGTAACCGTCTCGCTCTTCGCGCTCGTTCGGGCCTTAGACGCTTTTACGGATTATTAAACCATCGATTCCGAGTGTCGTGAGCGATGTTCGAATAACGAATAGGGAAAATCGAGTCGCGCCGAGACGCTCGATTTTCATCTTATTGATTAAAGTAACCATCGTTTTATAATCTATACATTTTTTCCGCCGACGATTTGTAAGTATGCATCTTCATTCCATTTGGGTCAAATTTCGATTCCCGGAGCTTATGAATTCTCAGAGAGCGCTTTTAAATGCGTTAAATGCGTAAATAAAAAAAGAGATAAATATATCAGGTCTAATAGTAGAAATGGCGAGTATTAGAATGATACCTCACACATTGGCAGGCAGAAAAATATTTTATATTTCCTAGCAAACACGCTCCGAAGTATTCATACCGTAAAATTGGACATTCCATATGCAACAACCTAATACAGAATTCCGGGGCGAATAAAACACGACCGTTTCGGACGTCTTCTTTTACGCCCGTTCCCTGTGAAGATTTTTGTGTTCGGTAAAATTGATAATTGTAATAGAAGTGCGCAAGGTGAAGTGTGTAGATCCAGGGACTGCCAAGTTCTTCTCCTCCAAGGGCCACCGAGTCCCCACTACCAATTAAACGCGACAGTTATCGAAAATAATGTGACGTTGATATGGCAACTAACACAATATGCATAGGTGTGAGGAGCTTCATTTGTCTGTGTTAGTCTGTATTAGTCCTTCGCTGGAGGTGGAAGATACCGGTCCCCTAAGATATAGGGGAAGGGGTCTCGCATGGCCCACGCCCGCCAGTTGTTACTTGTAAAATCAATCCACCTCGCAATCACCGATTCTGCTTGCAAATAATACAATTCCTGATGTGACCATCAGTTTATACAAATTTCGGGGTCCCATTGGCCTTCTCCATATTTATGAATGCTTTGTGGAATTAATAATACAAATCGTCGCTTAAAGTTTCGCAATTTTTGTTATGGTTTGTTGACCTCGCAAAAATTCAAAGTACCCAATTCGTGTACGAATGATCTATTCTTGTGTACCCCCTTAACTTTGATGTCGAACGATTACCTACATAGAGAAAGAACTGTGCATAAGAAATGGGGAACTAAATTTTTACTACCCTGGTTATCACGCAAGAACAAGTACTCAGGGGAGAGCCAGGCTTAAATAGTATTTCCAAAACTTATTTATACCCCCCCCCCCCCACCCCAAGTGCAATAAAATCGACTGCAAGAAAACCTCGATCGGTCCACTCTCGCAAAGTGTTATGAATCGCCAAACCTTGGACCGATACCGCCCCTTCACCGCAGTTGGCGCCAAAGAAGTTACTATTCGACGTGATTTCTAGGAGAACGGATCCAGAATGCAGCTTATTATCACGTCACTCGTTATACCGGGCAGTGAGCCATTATCCTTCCGCTTTTTCTGACCAAATAAGTGACGCTAATTCGTCTTAATACGGCGCGTCCGGCGATACGCGAGCCTCGTTCCTCGAAAAATCCTTCGAAAAGGGAAGCGATACGCGCGCTGCATCGCTTCTTTCGGCTTGGTAACGCTCCGCGCGGACGGTCACAATCGTCGATTCCTCTTTCGTCCCGTGGAAACCATTGCCGCGAAAAAATTGCGAGAATATCTGCAAGAAGACAGACCGTAACCCGGTGGAGCGAGTTTATGTGCTGGAACTCGCGTCTTACGTCACAGCTCTGATTATGGTGTATTTATAACGCGGCTCGCTGATACAAGCTGATTACCGTGTCATCTTCGCAGGCAGTACGTCTTTTTTTTGTTTTATTTTAAATAATTGACTTTTTGCAGTGGCTTGCAGCGGAGAAAATTGTTCAGGTGTAATTGCGTGAGACCATTCTGCGCATGTAATTCGAGGAAGAGGTGGTAGTTATGGTGTCTGATAAGGCGAGGTTGTTCTGCGTGGGAGTTGACGCTTTTCTTTTATATTAGACTTCTTATTTGCAGTTGTATTCTTCTGTGAATGTATCATTTCGCTGCTTGTCGCGTTTAATTTTTAACGCCTCTATTCTTCGAAAAATTAGATTGCCTTGGAAAATCAAATTTAATGCAAGAATCTACACAATTACGCTCAATAGACCTGCGAATATAAAAAAGTACGGTAATAAAATGTCAATATGCGTGTAATAAAATTACATGTAGTTTAAGTAAAATCCATAGGGTCTATTTATCCGATTAAGTTGCTTTTTATTAATACGACCGGGCAATTAAGTTTAGACGAAAATGAGGACTATCGTTTCGAGTAGATGGGTGTGGGGATTATAAACGAGAAACGATTACGTGGCCGTCGATATGGTATACAGCAGGGTCTCGTTTTACTTCCTCGGTGGTCAGGCAGAACAAGATTTAGTAACGACAACCTCGGAGTGTTATGTTTTATGCGGTTACGTACATACGCGCGCAGGAGTACAATGGAGAAACGTTCAGGATAATGATACGCGTGTCACGAGTTGCGAAAAATGTTGACCGAATATCGTGGATCGATAATATCCTGTAAAAAGGTATATCGAATATCCAGCAAAAGTGATTCCACGCGTCGAAAATAAATCGAACGTGCGAGTTACCTACATAAATTATTATTACCCGTGTCAAGTTTAATCCTTCAGACCGTAAAACAAACCATTTTTCCCGTAGTAATGAACTTATCGTTATAAATATCGACAACTGCCTCGTGTAATTATAATAATGTCGCAATATTGCGATTCTGTTATTACCTATTATTGTTACAGAATTGGTGTTGGTGTTCTCCGATGAACAAGACTGACCATTTAACGTTCATCATTTGTATCCTTTCAGTACTACTTATTACGCTATTTCTTGTTCGTTACGATGAGCATTAATTTCGGTATTCATTCGGAAATTCATTCATCCCCCTTTACAAAGGAAACCATTTCTAATTTCTACAAAAGGCGTCCCAAATAAATGTCAACGCAACAACTAAATTTCAGAACGGTGCAACGATGTCTTCGGGTCCAAAGTTGACCGTAAAAATGTCATTATCCCACGTTTGTTCTACATTCAAACGCAAAACTATTTTCCTTAGAAACTCGTCATGAATTACAGATCATTCAGTGCTCTACAATGCGTGCATTTAATCAACAATTAATTTCGCCGCGTTAAATTAATCAATATTAATCAATAATTAATCAACACGGCTGGAATTAGGCTTGAAGCATAAACATTTCATTGCGCCGACGGGGACTCGAAAATCGATGGCTGATTAATAGCGCGTAAGAAAAGTGAGGCGAACTGTACTGTGCTCGCGAGTGTACGCAGCGAAATTTTAGCGAGTTAGCTTTATCATTAATCACGAGTTTCGGTGTGAATTAGACTCAATTACAAGGCCGCAAGAAATCCCGTGCAAACCGAGTATCCATTAATCGAGTTACCTGGAACTTGAAACTCGGAGAGCAAGCAAAGTTCGTCTGCCATTAAAATCAAGAGTCGTTTAATTTCTCGCTGCTCGAATAAATTCTGTTTTCTTTTTATTACCTTGGCGTCGATACGCTCATGCTTGTGAATTTCGTTCTATAACGGGGCACGATCCGTCCAATCTCTGCGAGAAATAGGCCAGAAACGACTTGCTAATCGATGCAAGAAGTATATACTCTACTCTAAACGTTATAAGTTCGACAAGAAATGTGGAACTGGATTGACTGCAGGGTTGAGTCCAGGGAATTTTAGATTTACCGATAATTCATAAACTATTCACTCCTTTATGAATTACTTCATTAGTTTAGCAACACATTCTGAAATAGTTTACTGATTATAGTAATTGTCATTGCTATAGTTGAAAGTGGTCAAAAAGTAGATTATTCGCACGTAATAATCGGAATTAGTAAATTACTTACTGTAATTCGTTAATAAATAACAAAATTAATTATTTGAATAAGAAATATGACCTGCTGAAATTTCATTTCTTATTTTGAATACTGCTTTATTAGAAATCCGTTGTTTCAAATTCATCCAAAAATTTCATTTCTTTCTTTTCTACTGCATTTTGCATAAATGCTCTCGTAACACTCTACATACAGTCTATTGACCCGCATGCTCCAAAATTACAATTAAAAATATCAATTAAAAAGTTCTTATGAAAAAACTCTCGAATGATTGTCTCGAAAACATAAAGGCAATTCTAAGATAAAATTTTCCGTGCATTAAAACCTTGATGAACGTAGTCGAGTTAGAGCCACGATCTAGATTATCCGTGCTGTCGAATTTACTAATATAAAAGGAAATAATGAAATTAATAAGAAAGGAGGAAGCACAGCCTTCAGTCAAACTTTCAATGTTCGAGGAAAATTTATTTTCAGTCCGTTCGCCACAGATGTTTATTCAACTCACTGGTCTCCCGGCTATGCCGGTTAATCGAAGTTCTACTGTGCTTAATATTTTACTGAAAACCGTGGCGCGATTATATCTTCGAATTTTCCCCGCTCGATAAAGCAAACCTCCTATTCGCCAGCCTGGTGAGAGAATCCAGTTTTGCAAGCGATACCTTCGATAGATTTGCAGCCTCATTCAAGATGTGGTCGCGGTACCGCAAACCACTAGTTCTAGTCGTGCACGCCCGTTTTTTTGCGCGTGCAGGCGCACGAAGGAGGTGGGAGATACGTGCAAAATACAAATAGGGTGAATTTAGTGTGACTGTACCTACACAACCAACTTGCGCCAGGTGTCCTTTCATCAACACTCGTGGCTCAGTGACTCATAATCCTTATAAACTTTTCCACGTAAACGAATTATGCTTGTTAACAACTTTATGTACACAACTGCATTTTCCAGGCAGTTTCAACATGTCTGACTAAATGGAGTACGGACACTGTGAACTTCGATTCCCAACTGGACTCGAGTTATTTTCACACCCGCGATTTTAATTGCATCTGTCAGAATAGCGTGCGCTCTTGTTTGGCAGCAAAATTCAAGCTGGTTCGAAATTATTATCGAGGTCGGTGACTGTAATATTTGTTACAATTGGCGACAGTGTCTATAATTGTAGGGGAACTAAATTTGATTAATTCCACGAGAACTAATATTCCTCCGTTATGAAAGATTTTTCTTTTATGTATTAACGTAATAATTGTACTGAAAGAAATAGAAATGGTGAATAAGAATGCAAAACTGGACTATAATTTCCATGTACTTCTTAATTACATTATTTCTTGTATCCCAAAGACGTACACTTACAAGGAAGATTAGGCAACCCGAAGATTCAGAAACGCATGAAACTTGACATACCAGTAAAGTATGTCATCCGTAATGCAACCCTATTTTCCATTCGTGCCATAATTCGGTTTTAAGGGGTGAAATCAGCCCTTGAAAAAAATTCAGACAGTTCTTTTTCGTGAATTATCTCGAGAACGCTAAGAGATATTTAAAAAAAGTATGAACAATACTTGCAGTGCTTTATTACGTCTACAAAACTGCGTAAACAATTTTTTTTAAAAGCCTTCATTTTTTTAATATTTCTTTTCCGTGGATTTTTCAAAAATAATTTTTACGCAGTTTTGTAGACGCAATAAAGCGATGTAAGTTTTGTTTATACTTTTTTTAAATTTCGGTCAACGTTCTTGAGATATTTCACGAAGAAGAGCTTTCTGAATTTTTTTCAACAGCTGATTTCACCCCTTAAGATCGAATTATGGCACAAACAGGAAATAGGGTTGTATTACGGATGACATACTTCACGTGTATGCAAAGTTTCATGCGATTCTGAATCTTCGGGTTGCCCAACCTTCCTTGTTAGCGTGTCCAATTAGTTTTCAATCATTTTGATCGCTGGAAAAACTTTATGCCAAGGGTAGCGAGCAAGCGATTATCTTTAATGCGCTGTGCAGGGAGCATCATGTCTTAATTGATAGAAAACATTCATAAGAAACGTACACAGAGCCAATGCTGAATGCTGAATCAAAAAAATCGACTTCACTCGTCCCTGCATTATTTCATCCAGTCAAAAGCAGCCAGTTTTCAAACGCACGCCATGTTCGCGATCGCGAGTGCCCGCAGCAGCTATTTACGTCGTGGTGCAGTCTGCGCTCGCGATCTATTATGTATCAAGCTCAGAATGTGTATATCAGCGTAGCATACAGGACAATGATAGATCAATGCGACACGCTCGGATTAATGGGCTGCACGCTTACACGTGTACACAGGCCAGGGCGTTATCTGACGCTCGTATTTTCCCCACGAGCTCCCTTCCTGTTATCGCGAACGCGTTTCGGTGCGCATTTCTACGCCGAAAGGAAGTTTCCACCCTGGTAAAAGTTACACCATGACCTGCCTGCTCGGTTTTCTCATACCAGCAACCTGCATTATCGAGGCCAGTTAATCACGCACGGCTTCTCAGATTTATTTATGAGACCCCTGATGCCCGTGGACACGGGCAGAGGCTGTTGCGAAATTCGACTGCGATACACGGAAAAATGCGATTTTGGAGTCCAATCGTAAATCGTTGGCGTACGTCACGATGTACTTGCGTCGAGAGTGTTGCAGGTTCTGATTTCGAAGTACACGGTACGTAGTTCCAAGTATATATGTATATGAGTGCCAGATCCACCGGAATGGTCGCGTGTTTTAATAGAGCGTGATAAAGTTATGCGAGAAGGTACGAGTGATCTAGAGATGCTTCCTCAAATATCCGTAGTCCTTTCAGTAATTCTGTACCGGTACCATTGATCAGCACCAACATTATTCCTCCCCGTGGATTGCTTTCCAGAGTTTCATTTCCGTTTGGAAGTTTGAGGGCCAAAATGATGACTTGCGATCCCTGACTCCGCTCTCCTCAAAGCTTCGCGTATGTGTCTGATCGGTTCTGCAGCTTCTCGGTCCAGTTTGAATGCGTCAAACAGGGTACAGGGAACTGCGATATTTCAAACGTTTCGTAACGCGCGGGAGACTAGATTAGCTTGAGTAATGCTTGCCGTTTTTAAGTTTAAGCCTACAACCGCTGAGCCCCGAGTTCGCGTGGTAGTCGGGATAAGAAAAACGTTGCTCGTGTTCGCTTTCGAGCATTCTGATTCCTGACCCTGAGGTATGTATCGCCCTGTACGTGAAAATTTGGAGAAAGGGTTACTAGCAACGGTATCAGGAAACATAAATCAAAGAATGAATAGAGCAACCAGTGGCTGATAGTTGAAAAAGAAATGACTCAGAAAACAATCACTACGATATAATGGGAACGAGCAGAAACTTATTAATGAAGACCTTGGAGAAATGGAAACCTATATTTCATGATCGACGATATATAAATGAAAACTTCGATATGGTAGCACTTGATAAAGTACATATTTCGAGTTCCCATCATCGAACTGTTTACCAGTCACTCTCGCTAACAGCAAGATAATGGAACATGAAATCGCGTAGAAGTGACAAATTGCTGGAAATTACTTTAATGTTACACAATATTCGATGCAATTCCCTGTTTAAATTGCGATGACGCAGGCGAACGCAGAAGCGTTTGAAGCGATATATCTTTGCAATTTTCGTGCCTGCTCTTCTAATGCAGCGCGTCTGGAGAATCACAGCCGGTGATCTTCCACGTTGCAGTGCAATTTTACGAAATCATTCGCTGATTACGTTTCGAGGAAGAGGGGCCAGTCAGGCGATCGCATAGGAATGACTTGCTCTCGCTCTCTTTAAATAAACATTGCTCAACTTACAGATGGCCATAGGAAAGACCCAAGTGCATACATGTTACACAAGGATACACAATTGCAGTTGTTACCAAAACTGAATGACAAAACCTAATGAGATTACAGTGCTGCTAAAAGACCGATCTATATTTTCGAAGTCTTAGGAAAGGGATTGAACTCACAAGGAAACATATTCAGATGTTAATCTCCGATTTTGATGAAACTTATGTGAGATATAGTTCTTTGAAAAATATTTGACACGTATTTTTTTTTATCGGCAACCATCCACTTTGAAGGGGTGAAAACAGCCCTCAAAGTTGGGGGTCAAAACCATATTTTTTGAGATATCTCGGAAACCAGAGGTCGACTACATTTCCCATTGAAAATCACACAATTTAAAAAAAAAATTAGTTTTTTCGACCTCTGGTTTCCGAGATATCTAAAAAAATATGGTTTTGCCCCCAACTTTGAGGGCTGTTTTCACCCCCTCAAAGTGGATGGTTGCCGATAAAAAAAAACACGTGTCAAATATTTTTCAAAGAACTATATCTCACATAAGTTTCATCAAAATCGGAGATTAACATCTGAATATGTTCCCTTGTCAGAAGCAACTAAAAAAAAAATGAATAAATGACTTATCATAGTCAGTTCAACCATCGATATCCAACTTACGAATGATACGTCAATGAATCGCGTATTTAAGTTCAATGCACTATTGGTGTAGTATAAATTTATTCCGCACGAAAGTGATACGAATGTCTTTTTGCAGCCAGTAATACACTGAGCTAACATGTATGCATTACACCCCCGCAATCTGCGAAATGCCGAAAAACATTCGAACGGCACTGTACACTGTACTGCCGAATCCAAAAAAAGGAAACCAGCGTGCAGCAACGTCCTGCAAGATGAACGGTAGCTTTACGCCACTGCACCTCCTGTATCCATTCGCTTCTGCCCTGGCCGTAACCTCGCATCACCCCTTCCCTCGCTGTTTCAGGTCCCGCGACCAGAATACGTGGGCGAGCCTCGTGCACATCTGCATAATCGTACGTAAATTGCACGAGACATCGCACATGGTAATATATTGCGGCTGGAGGGCCGCGCGCTCATATGCAGGATATACACGAATTCGCGTTCACGCAACCTACGTGCAGTCGCGTACACCCGGTATATACACGTCGCGTCGCAACGGTACACCGGCGACCGGTTAATTCAGTTAGTGGATACGGAACGGAAGGCTGCGCGAGGAAGCGCCATACCACTCGGCGCTTCTCTGTATCACGCTCAAACATTTATGAAGGGAGCCATTACTGGCAGAGCGGGGTAGGGGATGGAAGGGCTGATTAGGCGGGGGATACGTTTCTCAGGTGGGTGACGCGCGTTTTGGGCGGCACTGAAATTTCGGAATCTTTTCGGATCAATCACTCGAGGGATGATGGCGATTTCAAGGGAAGATACTATCGATTTGGACTTTCAGAACGGCCGTGAGAATTTGTCGGACCTGCGGGAACCTGATTGAGCTGGACATCCAATTCACGCAGACTTGTTTTTGTATTTTAAAGAAACGCTAATAGTAGGCGCAGCGGTGATTAGCCGGACGAGTTGTACTAGTGATCAGATGAAGTAATCTGGTAAATATTGACACGTACTTTTCAATGTATTATACATATGTAAAGAGCAAATTTATTAAAGTATGCGCTATATTAACAAATAATTATACATTATTTTAAGAACGACGATGGAACTAGTGTGCAAAGAATTGTGACTATCCGAAGCCGAGTGCCTACTATAAACCGATTCAAGTTGCTAGTTCCGGATAATAAAATTATAGAGGCGAAAGTTAATTTTAACAGCTTAGTCTTGTTGTACTAGGGTAATCAAATTTTAAGGAGAATAGGTTTTGGTATCACTACTTTCTTAAAATAGATATTAAGCCCTTCCATCAGACGTTGACCAAATATACTAAATACCTAATAAAATAATAATACTACATTATTTTGTTAATAATGGAGAAGAAACTATTGGTTTATGGTAGTGTGAGTTGAACGTGACATGAAGTTGATAATGGTGACATAAAGAAATGCTGGCAAATATTTCTCTTTCGGAACTCTCGATAATGTCGTTACAATTTATTCCAGAAATAAGATAATTACAAATAACTGGAAAATTTTATAACATTTGTTGTAACTAAACAATTGACTATGAATCGACATAGTTCAAAGGAGCTTTGCACGATTATTAACTATATTACCGTTAATTATTCGAATGTTATAACATACATCCTGTTAATTAAATTATTATAAATAAATTACTTTTTACATCGTACCGAAAAATGCGACGTGATATCACTTACCAGCGCCGCTTATTTTGGATAATTCGGGGTCTCTGTATGTTACAGGTGATGTCAGGGTACTTACCTGAAACAAAAGAAATTATGCAATTAAAATTAAGTTTATATGTTTATAACAAATGGGACTTTGACAGAAATACGTTTCAACATTAAAGGATTTCAATAATATATATTTTTGTTGTTTTGCAGTTTGTGCAATGCATATATAATGTGAACTACATTAATTAATGATTAAACATAATTGTGCGAATTTTCTGGTGTATATGCAAGTGCATATTTATCCTGCATATACTTTGCATACATTTTGGACATATGTATACTCTGCATATCGTAGCTGCATGAACTTCCGCAGTCGAGCTATTACTTGTACAAGATAAATAGAATTTTCACGAGGTTAACTGAATTTTTTAAGCAAGTCTATAAAAGTAATTAAATATCAGTTATTAATTAAAGTAACAATTAAAATAACTTTTGTCCGTTTTCTTTATGGAAGATTTCTGGAATATTAAATATCTAATATACGTCTAATAAATTACATTTCTATGATCGTATTCCAGGAACATTTGCCAAAAATTATCATCACATATCAACGTGCAGAAATATTAAGATACTTGAATTACAACAAATGCCTCAGAAAAAATGATGAGGACATTAATGAGTGTTACGTACTTCGTTTTCTACTATGTTAGAGTATAATTCGATGAAGAATCCATGGGATATCTTATCAAGAATGTTAAATAACAATTATATCTGTTTTTTTTTATATACATATACATGAGGTACTTGCATACAATATCGAACAAAATTATTGCAATTTGATGTTATGTTCCTCTTACGCTTGTAGGTGGGCACAAGAATGATCTAAAAGTTATCCCCAAAACCTTTATCAGAAAATTCAATTAAAGTATTAATTTTCTTCTTGTATATCGTTTGTTTTTGCACTTGCACGCGAATAGTAGGTACTGTAATTACGTTCTGATAGAATCTTCGGTAGGCTTAACCTTTGCCATAATAAATTTCTTATTTCTAATAAGTTTCAAATCATTTTTCCGTTGTATTGCCAAGAAGAAGACAACGTTTAAGAAAAGGTTATTGCGATCACGTTGTTATATTTCTGGAAAATGAATTATCGATCCTCCTACGAACTGGACACTGCACACCATCGACAGCCAACAGAAGGTTATTTTTCAAATTCTCCATTCTCCCTAATAAACACGCACGATCATAAAGGAGAGCTAATAGGATGATGTTACGCCGCGACTTCAATTATCGCGTCCTCCTCTTCGTTTTAACCGACAGTAAGGGCTCCGCCGTGCGCGGCGAAGGGTAAATGAATTTCACAATAAAGTTGCAAAAGCCAAAGGGTGGCCGTAAAATGAAATAAAGCGTCGTCATGGCTTCGTCTTTATGCTCGGTTCGTGCACCATGACGTCTCTTGCATAATGAATTATCAGATACGTGGTGTCGTGTGCCTAGAAATCAGTGGCCAGTCGCTACTTTGCGTGAAAAAACGCGTGAACGTACGATAAAGGACTCGCAGACGAAGAACCTTCAAAATAGACGAGCCACTCATGCGAACAAGTCAACGATGATTTCGAATTCACCAAATGTTTTCGATTGTTCTCCGCTTGAAGAATTTTGCTCTTCTCTTTTGCTCGCGGATTTTCCAGCTGGAGGTGACGTCCTTTGGAATCGTAAATTATGATGAAAGTAGAGTGGAGACGGGAATTGAATTTCGACAAGGAGGAAAGGTGAAGAACTTTTGATGGGGCGCGTTTTGAGAGAATTTGTAAGGAATTTTGGTGTACTAGGTAATCGTGTATGTAATAGAAATTTGTTAAAATATGTTTAAGAGTGTCTCGGATTTGAAGGTTGTTAAATAACGATTTCTATATTTTGATGGACAATTTGAATGTATTTAATAGTGCTCCGTGTTTCTGTAAGAAAATTCGAAAAATGCGGCAAAATCCTTGGTATTCATAATACTGTATCCTATTGTTCATAAATCAATCAGTTTACTGTTGCTATAATCATGTGCTGTTTTTATTAGATCAATAACCGTATTTCTTTACCGAAGTCTGGACAATGCGTTTAAAAATACTTAGACTTCGTAACTATAGCATCGCGGTAACATCGTATAATCGTACGAAAAATAAGATTCAATAAAGCGTCCAAGAGTTCGTTCGTTCGCATTGTTCTCGTGGGAATGACGAAATTATTGAAATCTGTAATTGCGCGACTCAAGATAGATTTATTATACATGAATTAAATTCGGGCATAGAACCTACCTCAACCGTAGCAACTCGATCTATTTCAGTAGGGGGGAAGGAAAGAAATAAATCTCAGAACTGTTTGTTCGCGTTACCTTGCACAGCCATGTATTATCGTCGGCACCCGCGACAATAACGCGTTTTCGCGTGCGTACATCCAATTATGAGAATGCGAGGGACGTGCACAATCAAAAAATGGCTGTCCGGTCGGTCGAATGAAAACGCTCGTACAAGATAAGCAAACGAACCGTGTGTCACACACAAGTGTTGTTAAACTGTCACAGAACTTTTCACGCACACAGGCGGGCGAGCAATAACGAGGCACGTTCCACTCGTTATCGGTGGTTAGCAGATAAAGTAATATACCTGTTTAAATAATGCCCGCCGCATTCCACTATGACATTTATCGGTCCGCATATTCCGCTATAAAAAATGATCAATGCAGCTTTGCTCCATTATAATTTCGCTTACGTTTTATTCCCGGAATAATTCAGTATTTTGATTGTGGCAACACGTGAACGAGTTTCACTTTCTTGTATTTTGTGTACGTGGAGATTAATTGCGGCAAAATGAATATGAGTAACCGATGATTGTTATGCGGTACGTCCAACAATTTTTGTATTAACGAATCGGACAACTATTTGGAGAGACAGCGAAACTTGCCGCATACCGTTTTTCTTGGGAAACATAATGGGTGAAATGAAATTTGTTTAGGTTTTCGTTTCTAGTGTTTAACAATGGTTTCGTTCAACTTCACGCGAAGTTCGCCTTACAATACCACATTTATTTCTGCATAGTCCATATACCTAATTCACTTCTAAGTAGTGATAAGTAATAAAAAATAAAAGAGGTAGAGGAAATTCCATGAACGGGGTTAGCGCTGCAACAAATCTCCACGAATTCCCCAAAAGCATGATTGAACGTATAATAGTAATACAATACTAACTGAATATTAACGAGGCTGTGCTCAAATTACATTCTACAATGCAAAAAGGAAAGACGTTCAAGGAACAATGAATAACCGATTACATTGTCCAAAATAATTTAAATATATGTAGCATGTATTGCTTGCAATAAATTACGTTTTACTCGAGCACGGTTTTATTTATTGCAAGTTTGGTTAAAATGATAAAAAGTTCGAAAATTTTGTTGTCGAATTTTTCCAAAATTAAATAATATAAAATACAAAGGAAAAGAGAGAAAACTGATGATCAACATAGATTCCTCTAACACGTTATGTGTTATAGTTAAATGGTTATTATAAATAGAATGAAATATAAAAAGATTTCATAATTGTACCACATTCGGGTAACACGAGTATAAGGTAAACCATTCTTTTTCTCATCAACAATAATTTAAATTCTACATACATTCATAAACGACAAAATGGTATGTTTGCCGCGATTGACTTAATTTCCGGAAAAAGATCAATTAGTCTATTTGTTGTTACATTCTTCCTAATTGCAAAACTTAGAATATATCACGCCCAAGATTGTTCTCGAAGAAATATAGTTTGTAAAATTCCGTCGCATGTGTCGTGAAAACATTCAGGAACGGAAAACATTCTCGTAATATTTGCATTATCCAGCTGCTCGCTACGCCAATGCGTATGCATCACTCACGATTCATGGTGCATCTCTACGCGCGTTACGTCGTGCATAAGCGCGTGTGCGCAAACGCGTGTAAACACCGCCACGGTGCACACGCGGACCATTTGAATAATGCGACGGACAATTACGCGGCCAAATAGGACGACGTGATTCGTTTTTTTTCGCTCGCGAAGAGATTTGCGAATCGCCCGAACCTTTTAAATTTTAATTGAACCATCAACCTTTGATAATCGATTCATTTGCTATGCGATTTGCAGTTCGCTTCTAATCCTTAACGTCGATACTTATTGAGAAAATGATATATTTTATACCGGTGATTATGAAGGTGGCCTAATTCAACAAAAGAGAAACAAAAATAAAATTTCTCTTCGCTTCACCGATTTACATTACAGTCATGTGGAATTCTTAAGGACAAGAATAATCTTGTTTTCCACTTGTTTTTTTTAAAAATAAAGTTAGTTATTTCTCATATTATATATTACTGATAACGAGTTTATTGTATTAACGAGAATGGTTTCGTTTCGTTATTGAATTATATTTTTTTAAGAAGAGTTTATTACTGTTTCAAGGTTAACAAACGCTATACCATATTAATAATATAGAACGAAATCAATTGCATTTTGTGAGTTGCACTTGCATCAGTTCGCAAATTTAATAAGCACCCTTATCAGCCATCTGATATGTAAAATATCCATTAATCCCGAGCAGATAAAACAGTGAGCGCACGTGAATTCCAATTATTGTATAATCATAATTTGTTGCGCGTAAAATCGTGACAGAATAACGTTCAGCAACATTCTATGCTGCGCGATATTTGTAATTTCCCATAAATGCTTAATACAAGGGCAAAAGGACTACGTTGCACTGCTTAATTGCAAAAAATTAACAGTCCTTGCAATTCTGCTGGATTTGCATTCATCTTTCGCATTACATTCCTCGTTAATTAAAGGGAATATGCTCGCGTGATTCTGATTTGCAATACTTACTCCTCCCTTCCAAACTCATTTTCTCTCGTTCAGATAAGCAATTATAACATAACAGAACTTCCAATAAACCCCATATGCAATGCACAAATTTACAAAGAAAACATAATCCTTTTATTTGAACTGTTGCCCCATTACTAACCAAATTTTCAATCGAAATGAATGAAATATATTTTCATTTACGAGATATAAATATATATCGTTTCTGGAGCTCGTTTACAGAAACCTATACCAATTAACAAAGTTATTGCGCTAAAGGTGTTTCAATACCGGTTGCCAAGCATATCAGATATTTCGCCCATTATATTGTGGATTAACGGCTAGACCACATCTCTGCTTAATTGAAACAAGATTAAGGAAATCATTCGAACAACCTCATTAGCGATAATAAGTATAAATATTAACTTGCGCGATTATTTCCCAATTTACTATTGTATCTCGCCAGTTGTCACGGTTAATTCAAGTGTAAAAGATTCGATAACAAGAAGTTAAGCAATAATTCCAACAAGCTCGTTACGACAAATGAAAGTTTTTCTTTGACATGCATTGTTAAATTACAATCTGTTATTAAAACAACCTAACAATAAATTATTTGTCCGTTAATAAGAACGAACAAAACAGTAATTTGCTATTCAGCAAATCCAGCTTTCATTCCCTGGACTTTGTATTCTTAGAATTTGGTTGTTTTAGTCAAATCGTTTCTGCAGATCTTATGGATTAAATCTTTTCAGTGTTCCAATTATTAGACTCTTATTCAAGCTGGATTGCTTCCTTAATTTTTTGTCATTTCAGATCTCTGTGGATGGTCCCCATAACTGCATCCCACAATCCCACACTGGCTTCAAGAAAACTTTATAAATTCTTACTTTGTTGTATATTAACAGTTGAGATTCCTGCCAACAAGTCAGTACATTTTGTGTAGCTTGAGATACTTTCCTCTTGGTCTTTACATGATTTGCCCACGTTAGCCTTCCGTCCGTGCGTATTCCATGGTACACTTATATAACTTCAGCTACAGATGATAAAAGCTAAAAAGTTGGCCATGCAACTTGACGCTAGAACAGTTCCTTCTTCTCATGGCAAAAGTACAAATGAAAGTGTAGTTCAGTAACTTGCGCGTATATTTTCGAATTCACCGTTTAACCAGCTAGATCGCAATTGCACCGAGAGTCAGGGATTCAAGCGAATCCTTGGTAAAAGCGTGAAAACAGAACCGTCTAAAACATGGAGAACGTCAGAGGAATAGCCGCAGGGTCCGTATCGAGCTAACGGAAACGGTAAATTAGTCAAGACAGAAATCTTCTATTAATATTCCAGCCTCTCCTTCTCGTGCTCTCGGTTCTTTCTTCTTCACTCCTTGTCACCTTCTCTTTTCCACGTCGCGGGTACCTCGAGTGCCCATTAAATACGCACTCCGAGAAACACTCTTCTTTTCGTGTTTGTCGCAGGCGATAAAGAAACTTTGAGACCCGACGAAAATAACGTGGGCAGATTGTGAAGAAAATATTAGCGCGAACAAAGATGAACGAGCGCATTGGAGCGGCTGAAAATTTTGAAGGTGCACACAAACGCAGCCTAACAAAGTCACGTCCTCGTTTAATTGTTAATTGTCGAAGATAAAAAAGTAATTTTAAATATGCAACTTAGCAGATTACTGGTTAGAACGAATAAAACGTTTCAGAACGTGTTACCATCGAGGGAAAACATTGTTAGGGCTGAATACTGGATTATTTATTAATATACTTAACATATGGTGGACCAACCATAAACACAGAAATAACTGTTCAAAATAAATATACTTAACGGCGTTTTACAGATAACGTCGCAACTCTGATTAATTGATAGCTAATGCGACAGGTGAAAGTACACAGAACTTCTCTTTAAATTTCCTTTTCTGATACGAGACTTATAGTTTATTGGACTTGGAACTACCATAAGGAAAATTGTTGTTCACATTTCATAACTGCCATGCAACGAGGGAAATAACATACATATATATCAATTCAATTTATTACTGCATACTTCGTATATTTCATAACGCAGTGTTTGTACCCTTGGCATATTTATTACAATCGGCGACAGATAATAATAATAATTTGTTGCACATGGGCTATTGATATGCGCTATTAATTTCACAGCTTTCTAACCAACTAAAACCGACCGAGCATTTTCGGTCCTGACGCCATGTTTATTCGAAACCAAACGAAATTGCTCCCTGATAAGGCGATAATGTAAGAAATATACTTGGCTGCTTTTGTTTCCATAGTTTTTCATTCATTGTAACGCTAAGAATTTCTTCTTTTTTTCCACACTCTGCAGGACGTAGATAATCGCCCTTCAGTAGCAACTTGAAGATAGGCGAAGCGTAAAAGATTCAATCCACGCGGGCCCTTTTAATCGAGCAATACACGCGCGTACAATTTGTAGCCGCTAATTACAATCACGCTAATTAATCTGGTTGTGTAATTAGGTAAGCGTGGAAAGCCCGGTCGATTATTCTGTAATTTCTTATCTGCCATCGAAACTGGTTGCCGTCTAGCACGTTCACGAGCGAGATGAATTTTTTTTTCTTTTTTCCCCAAACAGGATTTGCGTTGAAAAATTGCATGCGCTACACGGAAATCATCGTGCCAAGCGAAATTCTACGAGCTTTGCGTATTTACTTGATGTTCCCGTTGGTACATGGACGTTCCTGGCGTTTATTTGCATGCTTGTATAGTCAAACGCGTTTGGTTAAAAGCATAGGTGCATTGTTTGAACAATTAGGATTGATTTCGTTCCCTTTGAACAAATTCGCAAAGGATTAAATACTTGCATAGGGAATGCTCTATGGCGAAACGTTGTTCTGTGATATTTGGTTTAATCCTTTCATAATTCGACCAGTCAAACGTTTCACAAAAATAATAAAAAGTCTGTGATTCAAAATATTAGTTGAATCAGGACCGCGTTTAATTACTTCAACATCGGATTGGAAAAATTCAGGAAGGCAATTCCGATTTGATATATTTCTATGTTGGAACTGGAGTATATTTATTGCACATCTCGTATATTAAAGTACTAAACCGACTGCCAAGTTTTCTCTACTTTTCCTTCTAAATTGAATCCCAAATCCTGCATAAATATCGAATTTTATTCGTTCGACAAAACCCTTCTGATTTTTGAAAGATTAGTCGCCGCCCAATTACATTTCTCTTTCAATTTTCAATCCTCCCCTCGACATTCGCAATTGCACACCCAAATCGCGATCAACAAACTGCTCGCCGGTACTCTACGACAATTTACCACACAGCGGTCAAGTGGCATGAACAATCTTGTTCATCCGAGTTGCGTTTACGAACCATCAGCGACCAAGCTACACGAACACCAACGAGACGAAAGATTCTCACACGGAGACGTTCCGTGGATCCAACGGCCCGGTTGCGTAACACGAAATAACGCGGCTACGATTCATTGAACCGCGTTCACAGGTGGCAAGAGATGCACGCATAGAGGCGCAGAGAGGTGAAAGAAAAAGCAGAAGAGGGACACGGTACGCGGAGCAAAATGACGAGCCGCGAGCGTTCTTCCGACAGGATAATTCGACCCTTTCCTTTTCCTCCGCGTGCAGACCAGATTTCGAGTGGCTGCTTTTCAGCCTGTCGGCCGCGAGGAAATGTAATTTGTAATGTACCGTGGGTTCGTAGAAACGTAATGATGATTCATACGCGGAAAGGGATCCGTCTCGCCTGAGCGAC
Source organism: Nomada ferruginata (assembly GCA_963583965.1). Lineage (NCBI taxonomy): Eukaryota > Metazoa > Arthropoda > Insecta > Hymenoptera > Apidae > Nomada > Nomada ferruginata. Next base: position 19,061,180 of record OY757213.1, read on the forward strand.
GCTCGCGAAAAGCCAGGAATATCGCTAGCTCGCTTAGCTAGACTTGCGTAAAATCGACTCAAACCAGCGGGACCAGTTCTTTCAGCATCTGAAGCCTCGAATAGTCGTGAACCAGGCTGCGTCGAGTTAAATACTATGGCTTACGTTCAGGCTTGTTCTCCGTTTAATTTTCGTTAATCACGAGTGCCGGAATTGGATTTTACATGGACGAACGGTGGAAGAACAGTTGTATCGGCGAGCCGAATAAATGGGTGGATTTTATAGACGAGTAGGGTGTATTAGAAAGTAGAGTTTATAGCAGCGTTCTTATGGGTATCGATATTCCCAGCAATGTATGGGAAACTTTTAGCGCGTTAAGCGGGTAAAGTATAGAGCTATTACGTAAGTGACTTATTTCGTCACGAAGATACAGGGCGCTTTTTCACGGAGCACCGAATTGCTTTGCAAAGTACATATTGATTAAAGAGACACTTCATCTGGATTCGTATGCGATTTTATGAATTGGACAAAATTGCACCCCTTTCATTCATCACTGTTCTCACACCGGCAGAGTTGGAAACGATTCATATTTTATGAAAGCAGTACGGCAGTAGACGTATAACCAGGCGTACGTAACCAAGCGTCGATGAATATCTAGTAAAAGTAACTCTACGGGTATTTCTATTGCTTCTCTCATTTTGCAAAATTAAATCTGAGCTAGACGGTTTGTTTCCAATGATATTACGTTACAAATGATGATTAAACGCTCTGTTTTCAATAACACTGAAACGTATTGAAATTGTTCAAACTATAAGAAGATAAGTAAAGAGAATCGCAAGGAGGAAACGGGAGAGTACACGTTTATCCAATGACAATGCTAAAGGAAGAGCATTGTGAGAGAAGGCGAACCAGTTTATAACGCAGACGCGACGATACGTGGCCTGTTGATTCACCGCAATAATGAGGAAGTGGACGCAAGGATCTTTGTCCTTAGGATATCGTGCCTATTACGAAACCACTAAACCGCAAATAGCTAATAGCACCTTGCCCGGATGCGTGGAAGGCATATCTGCGCTTTTTCTCCGAACAAACTGATGAAATGCCCCTTTGCATTAGACCAACGAACGGTCAATGCCTGCATTTCACATTTTCTTCCTGTTCAGTTTCTCCCTTTTTTTTTAGTAGACCGTAATTACTTGGAATCCTTCCTTAAGCCCTTCATCTTCTTCCCAACGATACCTTTCTCATGGAGTGCTTTTAGTCGATCAACGAAAGCAGTAGAAGCTTCTATTGCTGACGAGAAAAGACATGCTCTAATTGATTAATACTTTCTTTTCCAGAAACGAGTTTCATAGGTGTCGGAATAAATTTTTTGCTACATTAGCGAGTTGCTTATGCGTTACTACTCTTGTTTGCAAGCCTTATTAATGTTTGAAGATCACAGCTGCTTCAAATCGACTAGATGTCACCCCGTTCAAAGTACAATAAATACAGTATAATCTTCTGTTCTAAGTAAAAATGGGAAAATCCGTAAATGTTTTGTACGAAACAAATAGAAATATGTAATAACAGTAACGCACAAGAGTGGAATAACAAATGATGAAGATTAATTGCAAGGTGCTTGAATAGTTCGAACGACGGGTTATTAAACCAAATAAATAGTTCTATTGACATTTTATTAGCTTCCATGAATTCAATTACTTACATTATTAAGAAAATATATGCATATATTTACGAGATCATGGTCTCCATATCCGTAAGAAAAGGAAAAATGGAAACCAGGAAATCTATAAGACACCTGCGACGACATCTGGAAAATTAATTTGCAAAATAAATAATAAAAGCAAACGATGTATTCCGTTCTCTCATTGAATTCATATTTTCACGAAATATGACAATACGAAATTTAAGAGAAGAGGTACTTTTCAAAATTTGTTGGCGCCAACAAATTCATTCTTTGACATCAATTAACCTTTCTTTCAAACATGTTTTTCTTACACTATCCGAACTATCTGAAATACCTTGGTGATCGATTATAGGTCTCCCTGCGCAATATACTTAAAATGATTTCTACATGTATCCGCGGAATATTCCAAGGTGTACAAGCGCTGCGACAAATTATTCAACTCCTATGTAATGAATAATTAGCATTCAACCGAGTTCTCCTACCAAGAAATGTTTCACCCGAGAACACTTATCTCCAAGCAATGCCTATTCCTACCCAAATACCGAACAGGGACATTGCTCATGATTCAAATGTAATTTGAATAAATTAAAACACCCGACGGCTCGATTAAATATTCATAGGGCTGCGGCAGAATGTGTATTGAATGCTCCAAATTGAACGAAAGCATATGCATATGTATACTATACTCGACGATCTGCATTCATTTCAATCATTTTACTCGATCGTGTACTTTGACATCTTTGGGTCCGTGAAAAACAGAGAATTTAAATAAACCTCAATAATATTTTTCTCATTTATTACGCAATCTTCCAATTCAAATTGTCACCTCGCCCAAACATTCTCAGGGCGCGGCATGATCTCCTCCTCGAGATGAACTTGAAGCTTTCATCCAATAATAGAAACAAAACCGTGGCAAGAAAATATCGATGTCGATCGGCATAAAGAAAAGAACAGAAGAAAATAGAACAAGTAACGATTAAAAGTTACAAATCCATCGCACGCCATTTAAGGAAGGAGATCACCGCGAGTATTCGCGCGAGCCTCAAAGCGCACCACCGACAACAAATCAAGTGGCACGAGAAGAAACTGGCCACGATTTCCCCGCGGCGCGTTCGCAGACAGTTTCCGCTGAAGTATTCACGAGGAGTAAGTGACTGTGCAAACGGAGGCGGTGCGAACGATCATCGCGGCCACGAAAGTCGTCCTGGTAGGAAGGAAAAAGGGTCTCCTCGTGAGGTGCAACGACTCGAAAGGAGCCGAGTGTGACAAGTGCAACGATGGCGGGAGGAAGGTACGAAGAAGCGAGAGGGGCAAACAGGCACGATACGGATAGAGGAGAAAGAAAGAAACCCCGAGAGCAACGGGGAACGTGTGTGGACGCGCCAATTACGATCTGGCTCGAAGACGGCCATTAACAGACTCGGCAAACAAACGACTTTCCCTTTTTGTCGCCACGATGCTCGATCGCCCTAACGATCATCGGTATACAGTATATACATGCATATACACCTTCGTGTGATTTCAGGCGAAAGAGGAACGGGCAAAGATCGACTCTTCTCTGCCCGTCTTTCGTACCAGCCAGTCGAACGGTTGCTCTCTTTGTCGCGATTCGCCTGCCTTTGATCTCGAGAGAGAAGTACCAAGCGCCGACACGCAGCACACGTCCCTCTCTTTGCTTGGCCGGTTCGACCGGATTTTCCATGGAGTCGTGTGTGCCGGGAATTGGCAACGTCAGCCAACGTCAGCCTCCTGTTTCGAGCCTTAACCAGCGTCCACCGGGTTGTTTGATTACAAAATTATACCGATACCCAGGCGGTCGATGCGGTTGTCCCCTGTCTCGGCCCATGGCTACCTTTTTTTTCCTTTTTATCGGTTCACACCATCGGATGCTGTGTACGGACGGGCAAGTGACGATCACCGGTGATTTTACTCGATATTCGTGCCAGTACCTGGGTTCAGATGAACGGCGAGCCAGAGGGTGAATTAACCTTGGCACTGTCGATGATTTAACCTTTGAAACTTCTAAGGAGGGACAGGGTTTAGTTGGAATATAAGTGGACAATCTTTTAATTAGAAATGTTTTCTTTGTGGGAAAAAGTCGCCGAAAATTATCTACCGTTGTGTACACTTTCCGATTACTGTTGTTAAAATTGAGAAGAAGCTGCGATAGAGAAAAGATAATGAACTGCGTTTTCGTTATCCTGACTATGGCGCTGGCCCCGCTGCTTAGGAGTTCTGGGTTGAATGTTGGCGGAGGTTATTTTTCGTGAGATGATTATAACTTCTGGGTGTAGAAAGATACGAAATTGGAGGAAATGTGTAATGTTTACTCTCTTTATTTGCCTTGCGTGATATTGGTTGAATGCAAAGTATTGTTAATAATAGACGCCTGGAGTGTTTCGGTAGTTGTAGCGTTAATAATTAACCCTTTTACGTCTTAGTCCTACTCACGTGGTTTTGGCGATGCTCTTTGGAACAAATAGAAGAGGATATTCATAAATTTGTAATAAAGATGTAAGTCGCCGAGTGAACAAAATAACGAGCGACTATAGTCGTCCGTCGTATATGAATGGCATCTTATGGACAACGACTATAGCCACCTGTCGTAGGTAAAGAGTTAGTGATTTAACTCCTTTCAGCGGTGTGATTATTGATACACGCTTTAATACATGTGTGTCAAATCGAGTAGTAGGGTCCACAAGCCAATCAGTGTAAGTCCATTAACATTCAAACCCAGATTTACTAGGAAAAGATTACAATGTTAGAATCGTGATTTATTGCTTAGGTATGAAAATAGTGACTCAATTGATTTATCAACTGAAATTTTTGACAACAAAGAGGTTTTTGAACTACGCAACTCATGTTCAGGGAGAATTGGACGCATACACAATTATTCGTTACGCTTTCATTCATTGTTGTTATTATTATATCTTCAAGGCCGTAAGTTGAACCATAGGTTTCCTCTAGGTCTCGCGACCAGTGCATACATCATGACCATATACACTAAATATATTTATGCAAATGAAAGGTTGTCGTGTCACTAAAAGAAACTCACTCTCCCGTTAGCACTTTGAGCAAGAAATAAATGTATACATTTTCAGTTTAAAAAAATGATAGTGGGTACTACGAGAAATTAATGATAGATATTTCTATGTTTACCATTGAAAAGTATATATTTTAATGCAGAATTCGTGGCATGTGGCGGGCATTACACCCAGGGAAACACACTGCCGCTATTTGAATACCTCAATGCGCGTCTACCATGATGGTGATTTTATTTTTGGACTGATTCAGCTCGCGAATACAGCGAGGTCTCCGTATAAGCGAAAAAATGGTATCCGATATAAGTGAAGAGTTTATCGCCACCACTGAGGGGTATACCCCTGAAGACGTCGCGACGAAATTCACGACGCGTCGTGAATTTCGCTTGCCGATCAGTGTAACGTGATCCTAGGTCGGGTATATCGGTGAACTAATACTAATTCAACGATGAATGTTCCGCGGCGCACCCGCGGAACCAACATATTTCCAATATCGACACCCTCATAAAAAGGCGTCTAGGCATCTGCACAAGGAATGACTTTCAACGTGCAGATGGCTAGAGCGTTTATGACGCGCAAGTAATATAACTGTTTTTGAGGAAGTCGTTTTTCACTCTAATCCGCCGAGGTAACAGAATTTAGGCATGCACGACCTCAGCAGTTCATTGCATGCGTCATAAACGTGAGTTTCCAAAAGGGCCTCGCAGCTGGGCCGCAGATGACACGGCCAGGTCAAGCTCTAGGTCCCCGATGGAAATTCCGCTGCAGCGTTCAAAGACGTACCCTCTCCTTCGTGCAACGCGCCTCGGACGCAAAGGAAGGGTGCGGTCACACCTCCAAAACACGCTGATTGGAAACTAGACATTTTTGCTAATGTCCAATCAGCGTGCCCAAAAAAGGTTCCGAGTCGACGTGCTGAGAAGCACTCGAGGAGGAAACCAGTCTAAGATCAGCAACCAACGAGTCTTAATAGATAATTCATACGAACACGTCAACGTAGGAGCCTTACACCCTCTTACACGATAAGTTCCGAATCAAATTGTAAAGGAGTACACCTCCTAAAGGACTCCGGAGTATCCGTCCTCACGAGAGGTGTGAACATCGCGATTCCACCCGATACTTCGTCATTACGTTCAACGTCGAACATTCGCTCACTTGTTATATAAATATATCGCATTGCTACTTGAAGAATTCGTTCATCTCACTGATTGTCCATTTACATCAACAATAATCCTATTCGAAATAAGATTAGGAACGCCTAAACATCACGCGACGCGACCCTAGTCGGAGCGAAGATTTACGACCTTCGCTTTACCTGCTCGGTCCTGTCCACACGGTACGTCGCGGGTGCGCGGCATAACAATGAAACTTTGCTATATCTCATCCTTTTCTTATGAAACTTTTACATGGACATACCTGATATTTTTCTGACTAAAATGACACCAAACACGATATATTATAATTTGGACCATATTTACTTTACTGGCTTAATTAACGGTATGTATAAATAGATGAAATCTGTTTCACGAGTGCCCCTCCTTACAACAGACATAACATTTGTAATCGAAGTAAATTCACCGTTTTCGTCCCGAATAAGTATTCGAGTCATTTTAATTATGCAGTTTAAATAAATTTTCTCAATTTTCTAGTATCGACGACAGATTTATTTCCTGATTTGAAAATATGATATCCAGTTAATATTCACATTCCCTTTTCGAATTACGAAGATAAGTTGTAAAACTTGAATAGTTCTCGTTACATATTTCCTGCTTGAAAAATTTCCGTAACGAATTGTATTGTACATACAATAGAAATTTTCTTTCTCTCACTTCAAAATCTACGCTTTCCTATCAACGTTACCTTTTCGTTGCACCTAGAACAAATTTACGCGGCATCAGCGTAAGGATAAATTCCTGTTGCCAGAACGCAGCTAATTACAATTATTCATAATCAATATTGATACCGAATCCGCTTGCAAATGTAATTTCTTTCGTTTCTACGAGGAATATTGATTTCACAGCTAACGACGCGATGTCGTGTCGCAATTAAATTCGTCGGTTCAATACAATTGTTATAATGTATCGTATTAAGTCTATTGCGGCTATTGCGGCTATTGCGGCTTGTCTAGTGCAACTCGAAATTTGACAGTAATTCTGCTTACGGCTTAGTTGCGGAACGATAATTACTAATTTATCGACAGCGTAATCCATGCACAAATTTTTGTGCAGTTACTATTGAGTTGAGCAGAGAGTTTGTGCCATTTTTTTAGTCTATTTAATTTAATTTTTGAATAAACAGGTGATAATCAGAGTTCCGGAGAATATGGCGATACACTTTTTCCCTTTTTAAAATAAAAAGTATAGTACGCCGAAAATGCACTTTGCTATTGTTATTAAACTTTAATCTTTATAATCAATATAGAAAATATAAAAAATGTTCGCAAAATTCTGTTGAAATTAAAGGTGAAACCTAGCCAAGTAAACGCTAATAAGTTACTTAAACAGTATTGAAATATTCGCAACAAATTGCAAATAACTCTATCATGTTACGAAAAACGGAACGAACTTTCTGCCCAACCAATATTAATCAAATTTGTTCTCAATTATTCTGACAGATAGTTTTGCGACACAAATTTATCTATCACTGTTTACATCGAAATGAAACCAAGTTTCGTTTCCTACATTAAAATTTTATTGTCCCCTCAACGCAGTCATCCAACGACAGTCCAAGGCTCCAGTTCATATGCGTATAACAAATTTTTCTATTCATGTACGTACATATGCCGGCGATTATGAAAGCGGCCTAAGTCATATATTCTTTGCTTCGAAATACGTATTTAGAGTTTTGAAAATAAATATTAACCGAGTAATGCGTAACAATACACTATTAAGTTAATTTAACGGTTCAACTTCCGACTGTTTTGTAAAAATTGGTGCCGCATTATTGTACTGTACTTAAATAAAACACGAAATAAGCGATAAAATCATTTTTTGTATTTTCGACTTATGTGCTACGCGTGTGTTGCGAAAGAGAATATACGTAACACGCAATTGCCACACTTGTTTTTCGTACACGCACCTTTTAATAGCATAACGTTAAGCGTTCGCGTTGAGGAAACATTGAACAGCATCACGGTTGCAAGTATGTATTACGCATACAAAAACCGTAAAAAAAAATGAGGAAAACCGTGGGACAATGCCACAGTTAACACGATTCAATGTGAACTAGAAACGACTTTCCGTGGCATGAAGCATACGAAGAACCTAAAGTTCGGTCTGCACAATATGCGTGTATTCGTTTGCAATATGAATGTACGTGCGTATTCATCTTTTTGCACAGCATTTTTTTGTTTACAGTTGAAAGAGGTATTTCTACATAGCACTGCACTAAATTATTATTTTCTTTTCTACGGTGCTTGATGAACTAAAGAGGATATACGATCTACTGAACTTCCTTCGTACAAGGTGGAATAGAAAAAAATATAACGTTCCACATTTTTGTTTGTTATGCGTACTTTGTTGCGGGGTTGGTGCTAATAATAATTCTAGCAATTCACTTTAATTAAAAATGTTCATTTTAGCTACAGATAAGGTTTACTGCATAAGTTATTGGTAAGGTAATATTGATTACTGATTATCTGCCACCAGCCTAATACGGAGCAACTAACAAGGAAGGTTAGGCAACCCGAAGATTCAGAAATGCATGAAACTTTGCATACAAGTAGAATATGCCATCCGTAAGAAAACCCTGTTTTCCGTTCGTGCCATAATTCGGTGTTAAGGGGTGAAATCAGCCCTTGAAGAAAATTCAGAATGATCCTTTCCGTGAAATATCTCAAGAACGATAAGAGATAATTAAAAAAATTCTAAACAAAACTTGCATCACTTTATTGTGTTTACCAGACAGCGTAAACAAATTTTTCGAATAGCCCATGATTTTTTTCATTTTCTTTTTCCGTGGGTTTTTCGAGAAAAACAATTACGCAGCTTTGTAGACGCAATAAAGCGATGCAAGTTTTGTTTATACTTTTTTTAAATATTTCCCAGCGTTCTTGAGATATTTCACGAAAAAGAACTTTCTGAATTTTTTTCAAGGGCTGATTTCACCCCTTAAAACCGAATTATGGCACGAACGGAAAATAGGGTTGTATTACGGATGAAATACTGTACTTGTATGCAAAGTTTCATACGATTCTGAATCTTCGGGTTGCCTAACCTTCCTTGTAAGTACACTGAAAGATAGCATGGTTTGTACACCAATTTAGTCGTTTTTGTATCCTAATGCAAAATATCATTAAAGTGCCTACGATTTTCCTCTCCTCGGGTTATATATATCGTTAAAATTATAAATGCATAGCTACTAACTAATGACCTCCAACCTTTCACTTTTCAAATGATCCAATCATTTTTTATCTTAGGATGTGAAGGTTTTCAATTCCTCTCATGCATGTGATGGCTTTAATACGACCTCATGGATAAGTAGAGTAAGTTCAGCCGATGGGGCAGATTAGTTTATTGCTTGGTATAGTCAGCTTTAATATCGATCACTGAACGTCAGATTATGCACGACCGGGAATAATAGTTTCTGAATAGTTTCACAGTACATACTTGTATATTGGATGCAATTTTCAAAGTCCATGAACTTTAAAATATTGTGGACATCATTTTGTGGAATGGAGCATGTATCGATTGAACTATAGAACTTTTTACTATGCGACGATGGCGTGCCGAAAAGTGCACAGAAATTAAGGAAATATAATACGGGAGAATAGAACAACAAGAATACAACAAATTTTCCATAGAATACAATTTTTCAACAGTTGCATCGAAGCGAATAATCAAGCATTTCGATTAAAAATTACCAGACATCCAGCAACTCTGGTATACATAGGCAAGAGCAAAGTGATTTCAGGTCGCAAAATACAGTTTTGTAAACAAAGTATCCTCTTCAAGAAAACTGATTGTATTCGTACCAATTAACTCTTTCAAGGCTCAAAGTAACGATCTATGGTTACCCCTGTTACTCGCGAAAATGCTCGCCATAATTAATTGCCCCTTATTCACTGCATGCAGTTGCTCGCAAATCAAAGCAATACGTAATGTACAAGATGACAGTCGCCTCGGAGAGTAAGTTAACGATTGGCATTTTTGTGCAAATGAAAACGGGGTATGTAAATTTTTGTAACTTATGTTCTGATGTACTTGCACTATAAAGAATACATAAAAACATATAAACATACATTATAATTATTATTACGCATTTACACTGTTGGTAAGAGCGTTAACTTACTTCCCGAGTCGACTTTAAGAATACTTATTCATATACGCAACGATCATTATCATTGTATTATCCGTTTGAGTGTGAAGAAAATGACGTTTAAGGAGAAACGATCTCCAAGGAATAATTTTGTCCGATTTCGTAGTTCCTTGAAATGACCCGCCTTTATGAATTAGAAAACCGCCTGTTACACGTGAGTCAACGCTGAAACGTCGCGCCGACCCGTTCGCATAAGAACCAGCCTCCATTCCATTGCCGAAAGCTCGAAAAGAAACGGCACTCGCAAGAATCTAATTACGCACGTATTACACAAACTCTCGTGCCGAGAAATAATCGCGCGTGTACACACTGAAAGCGGGCATGCAGCTTGTATCGAGGATACGTGTATTAGCCGGTGTAGTATGTAGCAGAGAGGCAAGCCGAGGTGTATCGAGGTCGACCGGTTCTCCAACAACCGTCAGCCGTTAAGGGACATTGCGACACACGCGCCACGGTTCTCCCTCGTCCTCTCTCGATCGCACGCTCCTTCTCGATCTGCGTCTCTCTTCCCTGTCGTCTTTTGCGCCGCACGATCCGGAGAACTCCGGGAATTGCAAATAAATTGTTATTACCTCCGCGCTGCCGCTTGCGCTTGCCCTTTTGCCTCCTTCGCGACCTCACCGATTTCAGCGTCCAACTTTTTAGTACACTCTGTTAACTATGTTTGCGCTCGTGCCCGGATTACGGATGATCTTTTAACGCCGGGACTGTAGAATCTCGATTGCTCGGTTGCGCATCGATTTTGGAGGTGAAACGACTTCATCGGAGAGATCGGTGATCTGGTTTCGTTAATTGTCCGAGCGGTCGTGTCGATGACAGGGCAACGTTGCGTGTAGCAATTATTCGTTGAAAGCAATAGTCTAACGGGGATGGAACGGGGTGGAGTGATTAGGTTTTCGTAACGGTGTAACGCGACACTATGTCAGCGACCGATGCTAGGATTTCGTTGCTCGAAGTTGCGGTGGTGGTACAACGCGGTGATTAGGAATCGTTTTTGGGACGCTTGATCGAAGATGTGGCAGAATAGTAGAGTAACGATGAGTCGATTAAGTATGGATTCGAGGTAGAAGACGACTCAATTTACTGCTGACAGTGTTTCGTTAATGGGACGTTTGGTTGACTCGATAGTGCAACGATGTCGTGCCGGTTGGTCATTTTTATTCTCCGAATCCTTGAATGACAATGCCCCGGAATGGTTATTACGTGATTAAATGTGAATTACGTGGGAAGTGGGCTTGTTTTGATCGATTGGTAACAATGTTCTGTTACCTGAACTTTCGATGGCTTCAGTAACTTGACGGTGATATGTTGACTAATCGTAATCGTGCCATGAAATAGAAAGGAGAAAAGCTAAGTGAATGTGAGTGAAACAAAGGTTGCGAAGTGAAAAGAATTGCCCAAATGAGACTTATTTCTTTATTCAGTCTAATCCTGTTTTTAACATTCCGTTGATTTGAACGTTGGACAAATTTCGCCTGGTTTCTAGAAACAAATCTTCCATCAGAATTATCACGATTTTGCTGTGAGTCATTCGCGATGGCTACAGTAAAAGCCTCTTAGTAACAAATCAGTTTAATTAAATCAGTATTCATGTCTGAACTCTCAAGTCTACCTCGACAACGAAATAGGATTCTTTGTTAATCAGCTGTGCACAGGCGGCGGCCAACATATCGCTCAAGCAATACCGTAACAACTAATTTTCTTCTTCGACTCTCTTCCCTGCCAAACTGTCAGATCGCTAGCTTGCTATCTGTCGACTAATTTAACGCTTGCTTTCGAGACCACGTAACAGCCATCGCAGTCAGGAATATGTTTGACCATTTTTCCTACGCCGATCGTGCTGGTCGCTATGTTTAGCCGGAGACCGATCATTTTTACTTTCAATTTATGCTCTCCTTTTCTCCGAGATAAACGTCACGAGATGTCAGCACGCTGCGTCTGTAACACGTTCGCGAAATCGTAATTGGGCTCGACTTGATCTCGATCCCGATGATGTTATCCAAAGAGATAGCCCGGGCAATTAGCCTGCTAGATAATTAACTGTGCCCGCCTCGTGCGTTGAAAAACACCGAAGACAACCGAGGAAGGGTTTGACGGTGTGATATATATTTTCCTTGGCGTTCGCCGCGACTTTTACACGCTCCAACCGACAGCTCGAAAATCCTCTCCGTCTCCCACCCCCTTGCAACCCTTCGCTTACTTGGACAGTGTTATTTATGCGGCGTTGGATTTCCTTTCTTCCGTTTCGCGTGCCTTCCGGGCTACTTTGCGAGCGTGCCTAGTAGCGACGATAGTTTTTGCTTGGAGTGGCGATTTTGCTTCGCCACAGTGATTTGTCGTGTTAGAATTTGGTTTAAGAATTCTTCCTTTCTTTTTCCATTTACGATTAAAAAAGTGCTGCACTATTTCAGGTGTCGATAATAGTTTACGTTACTTCACGGAGGGTTGCGATGAAAATTTTACGTCCTCAGAGGTGTTTATTTGTTCTAGAGATTTCTATGAATTTGTTTGCAGTATTCACTTGCTGACTGCGCGATTATGTTTTAATGTTAGTAGCTGGTTGTAGCTTTTACTGTAAAACTGATAAGAAGAGAGTGCAAATCCTGCAAATCTGCACGAGTGTCTTCTGTGTTTAGAGTAAATAGTTTCTTGTGCATCAAAATATAATAATTATCGCATACAGTCGATAATGTGGGCTTGAGTAGGCGATTTATTTTGCAAGCATAGAATTGTTCGCACATTAGTATAATGCAAGCAAAGTTAAATTATCGTGGCAGCAATTGCATTCGACAGAGGTAGGGTTTTGTTTCTGTGGTACCTGCATACCGACGATATGAAATTCATTGAAAGATAAATAATGAATTTGTAGAAGGGTGATCATTTTTATCGCGTCTAATGGTCTTCTTTCCTTTTGTCTTTTAGAATCTGAAATGACGCATTGAAAAGAGTAAAACTGGGATCCACCTTGTGATAACAAGAACTCTGCATTATTAGCGGAATTATTAAGGAAAGTAAAATAATCACACGCTTTTAAACGCTGGAAAATGAGGACACTTTTGATAAACAACGATGTGAAAATTGGGGTTGCAGTGTCACTGTGAATCACGCAGATCTACTACGTAAAATTTATATATGTAAATACATGTAAAGCTTATTCAAATCAAATTAGCCGTTTCTATGTACATGTACACATACAAAACATGAGTGATACACAATAAGTGGCAATTAATTGGAAATTCTGCATATTTTAAACGAAGAAAAATAATGACTTGTGCAAAGTAACGATTGCAATTAATCTCTCGTGAGTTCCATTATCCTTCCCACTTTGCTCTGGTACATTTGAGTGGGATAGAATCGGTAAGAAACGATTATTAAATCGTGGAACGTGTTTTATTTTCTGAAAACACATAAAGAAGTACTGTTTTAGCAATCGCAAGGAGATGTAATAAGTTTCGCTTTGCACCATAATTTTCCCACTTGTATAGTATTTCTTCAAGCTAGTAGACAAATTATTCGGGTTTCTTTTACTTTGGGACTTAATAAGTATCAAAATACTCTGTCCTTGGCTTTTGTAGCAAAATAAAATGTTGCGATTGAGGAAAACTTGAAAGTTCTGGAAATTGATTTTCGAAATAATTAATAGGTACACTTACTACTGTGAATTGTATATGAAGTAGAATAAGGAATGTAACAAGTGGTTAACGAATTTTCAACTCGAACATCCTTTCAAAATTTACATGTATTACATGTAATTATTTAAAACAACAGTACAGGTTTAGGGCGCGAAATAAGCACTGTAATTCAAAAACAAGTATTCTAGTTTCAAAATGGTTTCATTTGTATTATGTGTTTATTTTATTTAATGTAAATCCACGGAAATTAATTGAAAGCAAAAGAATAATAGCAATTAATACAGTACGCTAAAACGAGTATTGTATACATATATGTATTGCTCCTACGAAAAATATTTTCGTTAAAAGTTAATTGGTTTCAAGGGAGGCACAGTCTGATGTTATTAATTTTTCTGTAAATAGACGTGTAAAAGGGCTGTGAAGATCAAATTTTATCACGTTTTTTTATCACGTGGAACCATATCTTTTTTAATGCATTAACCGATGCAGCTCGACATTCTCTATAAATTTAAAAGTATATATACCTACTATATATCGCAAAAGTAGCATTAGTAAGAGAATAATGATTCCTTTTAGCAATAGTCAAATTAAAATGGTTCCCAAAATAATAATAAGTGGACCTACATAGGTTAATACTTGTTTTGTGGAGGATGTCAATCAGCAGCGCTTAGTGCATTAGAAAATATAGATATGATTGCACTTGACAAAACAAAGTTGAGTTATATGTATATACACGTGTCTCTATACATACATTAAACTCGACAAATATTCGACAATCGTTGTGCAATTTTATCAATTCCGCAAACGCTGTAACGCGCTATGAAAATCGACCTAAATTCTACCGCTCAATCCTTTGACGCCAGAAGCAGTCGTGTTAAGTATTCATCGCGGCTTGGACAGTGCATAGTAGGGTGCTCGCCATCATTTAAATATTACATTAGCTCGATTCAATAAATGTGCAAACTGTCAACAGCTTCTTACACCGGGTAAGGTATTCCATTAATAACGCGGCGTTGAAACGTTTCCCCACCGGTCGGTCAAAACTGGAAATCGATTGCCGAGCATAAAAGCAATTGAGGAAAAGCCACAAAAAACAGAACAAAATAGAATATCAGTGAAATTCAAGAACACGGAAGCATGTGTTCGGTTTTTGCACTAGTCAAGCCTGATTTGAAAAACAATCCGTTCACTATTAGAAAACAAACTAATACTGAAGGAGATAAAAAAAGATTCTGATGGGTGAAGGAGAATGGTAGTTCTAGAGGTAGGTATTATATCTACGGAACAAATATCGGAAATTGATATTTGCGCTGAAAATTATTTATTAAATTAGTTGTTTATTAACTGCTCTGAGGTGCACATGAGGTACATGCAGCAGGTGAAATTAAGATCAATCGCAGATTCGGAACATTTAAATAAAAAAGCAATACATATTAACTTTGAAAATAAGAAATGACAACATAGTATGCGCCCAGGCGTCGAAGGCTTCTCCGCACCCCAGAATGTTAATACAATGTAAGGCATTGTTTAACCCTTTGCCTGCGAACAGCGCCTATAGTTAGCCTATAAATTGAACTCCGAAGCAATTGAAAGAACGAACTGTTAAGCCTGCCGTGCCAACATTATACGCTTCTTGTCTTGCGTTTTTTCAAATAAAAACTTTCTTCTTCGAAATAGGTAGTACGCTCGCACACTGTGGCTCGTCACGCGGTTATGCACGTTTCGTTTTGAAGCGCTCCGCAGGCAAAGGGTTAATATAATTACAAAACTTTGCTTTCCCGAACTATCTGTCGCATTTCAATCGATAAACACCGCTCCCCAGTTTCCGTCAATAAATAAAAATACTACCTCGCACAAAAGCGGCACAATTTCTTACACGCCCGGACAAAACAGGACCAAAAGATAAACGTGCGATTTCTTCGAAACCTCGCGAAGCGTGTTCTAGTTTTTAATCGCCAAGCGTGCATGTGCGCAGCAGAGAGACAGACGAAACAGAAATCAACGCGACAATCGGTACCAATGATAAAGTCCCCTTTGACGCAAACCTGCAGCACGATGCAGTTGTCGAGTGCATTGGCGAGCAGCTAAACACCGAACGGATTTCATTCGTGAAAGTAAAGGGGCCTGGTCGTTTATATTTTTCAACGCAACCGCGCTCTCTCGACCGACTGGGTTTATGATTCTGCTTAATTAATGGTCGCTGCCCCGCCGCCCCGTGGTCCATCCCTTCGACAGCATACAGACCGTTGTCCCCTCTGTTCCTCTTCAGCCCCACTCCGTTACCGCTACCACCGTCCCCTCCCACGCAACTCGACCAACAACGGCCCGGTGGCCATTAGCCTGCACGGATTGCGCAATTTCGGGAAATTGCGAAGTAATTCGCGGTTGCGGCCACTCTCGCCCCGGAGGAACACAGACGGAGAGAGATAGCAGGTCGCGCGAAACAGAGAGGAGGGATTCTACGAAAGGACGGCAGGTAGCTTCGAATCCGTGGGTTTCGCGGCAAATCAATTCGGGCGAAGAACTAGAATAGGAACAACAGAAGGCAATAAACGCGCTGGCTGGCGGCTGATGGCGGTTCGTTGGAAAATCTAGCGGAACATTCGCGACGCGTGATAGAAAACTCAACCAATTCTGGATCGTCTTTGTAGAGTGATAGATTTATCAGCGATTGACGCCGAAAGCGTTGAACGTGGTGCCAATTGGTGCGTGGTGCGAGTATGTATGTACACATATGCCGAGAACAGCATTTGGTTTAATAAGTTTCTATTATGTTGTATATGTATATACCTCATGAAATTGTTGTTTTTCCGTGCGATTTTGTTCGTTGAGCTTTTGCTAAGCGTGAACCCGATATTTCAGTCATTTTTCTGGTATTTTTCAGACCTATTTGCTCACAAGGAACCATACCGGGGTGTCCGCCTCCGATTTTTATGAAACTTGGTGGATATATTAAGCATGTCATTTTTTATAGCTGCCCAATCGCAAGTTTAAGGGTGAAACCACCCCCTTGAAGTTTCAGCAGAAAAATGGTATCTTGAAAACGGTTACAGATATAAGAAAACTTCTTAAGGAAAAGTTTCATGGTTTTTTGAGGTAAAACAAATAGTGGTCACAGATTTGGTAAAAACAATAACAATAAATTTGTTTGTTATAAACAAATTACTTTTTACAAAATCTATGACCACTATTTGTTTTACCTCAAAAAACCATGGAACTTTTCCTTAAGAAGTTTTCTTATATCTGTAACCGTTTTCAAGATACCATTTTTCTGCTGAAACTTCAAGGGGGTGGTTTCACCCTTAAACTTGCGATTGGGCAGCTATAAAAAAATACGTGTCCCTTATTTTCGCCTGCTTAATATGTCCAACAAGTTTCATCAAAATCGGAGGCGGACACCCCGGTATGGTTCCTTGTCATAAGCGACAAATAGGAAAGTGCCGTTCGAAATACCGCCGCGGTGGACGTGTTAATAGGTTGCAATGAAGACGGTGTATTTTCAGAGAAATAATTTTGTTTTAGTCCAACTATAGATCATGCATCTTTGCCCAGTGGGATATTACATGCCTGTACCGAAATTTATTTCCCCGCTTCCGCAGACTTTAAATAGTTGATTACAAGAAAAACTTGTGACTCGTATTTCACAGTTAATTGGTATAGATGTAAACACTTTGGCAAATTATTGAACAAAATGAGATACGATTTTTCTAAGACTATGCCGAAGAATTATCCCGTTTTCGTTCAGTGGAGCCAATCAACATAATTAGTAACCTTGCGAATTCTTATTGCGGAAAGATTGATTTCGTTGGTGGTAGTGGCGCTGCGTTGAAAACTGATTTGTACAAATTCCTATCCGTCCACCAACATTGATATTGACCATATTTTTCGGTTTTTAATTCGAGCTGGGACGCGGCAATTATATGCATCATCTTTGGTCTACATTATTTTTTTATTATTTATTGTAATGTGCTCATATGTATCGCAATATTGTATAACTGGGTATCTATTCGTATTTGAATTAAATCTAATTCAATTAAATTAATATGACTTGAAAGTTACACGGGCGAGTAGAGGGTGTAATGATTTACTGAAGTTTCTAAAAAGTTGATGTGATTATTACTGTGATTGGTCAATAATAGGTTGATGGTCTTTAACACATTACGGTCCAGGCTGTTTTCGCGAAAATTGATGCGTGTAGCCGGCATATTTCGAGGTTTTCGAAGATGTTGCATCGCTTTGCAAGAATGGTAATGGTATCTTCAGCATACATATATTATGCAACACATGTTTGTAGTATGTCGCCAGCAACTAATGCACAATGCATAAAAGCCTATTTACATGTATCCGGCATTTCACGAGCAGTCAACGAAAACCATATTTTGATGTATCCGGAAGTTAATGTGTTAAAAGCGTTACGCCAGAGTTTGCGGACAAAACCTTTAATTGTTTACGTTGCGCTGCTCTGTTAATTTTTAAATCTAATTAGAACAACAGAGACGAAGCTGCAGATAAGCATTAAGCATTAAGCCTGTGCAATATTTAAGCCAGATTAACAGTTAGAATAATCTCTCCCATATTAGATAAACTTGATGTTGCATAAGAAGAAAAGACAAAAACTATTCAAACGTTTTCAAATATTGCAATGAAATATATTAAACCTTATTACTCCATAGTATCAAAGTTTCAATCAGAAAACACGACCACTCGCTTAGAATCTTTACAAAGTTCTGAACAGTTCTAAGTATTCTCATAATCGGTACGTTTTGGAGGGGAATCATACAGATCAAGTTGATGACGTACCTCGTGTGAACTGCATTTAGAAATTCATCCAGCCTCCTAGAAGAAATTCGTCGCCCGTCACGAATATGCGTTTAACAAGTTACGTGGATACAATCGAATCGTCGGGCTTGTCAAAGCATAATACTAAACATACGGAATGTAACTAAGGAAAAGAAATGGAAAGAAGAACAAAACAAAATGACTAACTAAAAATTTCAAACTCGCAAGGCTACAGAGCGACATAAATTAAGCCGATCTCTTCTGTCCGTAAATTGCTAATGAAACTTCAAGTCAATTATTTTCTAACCAGCGACGTTTCTCATTCACCACCACCACTATACTTGCGTTTCAATAGTAAAAAAATAGAACAAATAGGAAAGAATCGAAATAGTAGGAAGAGTGAAACATAGTAGAAAAAAACAAAACAAAGGAAATAGATGTTGCAGAAAGAGGAACAGATCGTAATGCAATAGCCGCGAATAATGGCGGTCTACATAAAAAGAGGGGGCAAAAATAAAAAAAGAAATGGCTACAATACCGATGCTATTCTGAGTACTGAGTTCCCAGTCTTTCATGAGGATTTCTCGGGCAGGTCAGGATGACGGCGACGTGGTTGCACCTATAATGCAGACAGTGAGATCGTACATGTAGAGTTACAGTTGAATATTTTCGAGAAATCATGCGATCGTTGAATATTTGCTAACAGTGTTGCATCACGGTCGTCAAATATTTGTCAGACTTTACGGAACAACTGTTATTCTTGTGCATTTAACTTAAATCGCGCGTGGAAATTCTCGATATTATCCGCGAAAAGCAGGAACAAAATGTTTTTAATGTGCATGGATTTTGCTTTTCGGCCAGCCAAACATTCGTTAATGAATTTTTACCTTGATTTATAAGGAACGATCGATATACATATTTTTTTCTCGAACTACATGTTTATAATGATTCATGTAATTACTGTATCATCCTTTTGAAATCCATAATAAATTGTTCTGCTACTTATCTTGCGATTTCATGAAGAATTAATATACTTTTCTTAAACACGAACAAATGGTTTATTTTGCTTAAGTTTTTTGGATGAATTACTTGTTAAAACATATATGTACATATATTGTGTTTTTTCTTTTGAATACATATGTGTTTGTATTCATTTACCCGCCAAATTTTCGTTGGCAAATACTTCATGCTTCTAAAATTCGAATCTAATGCTTTTCACCATCCTGGATTATATTATAAAATACGATTACTTTAAGTGCACAGTAATTATTACTAATGCTATTACAAAAATAAAAGGATTCTTGATTTTGAAGAAAAAAATATGTGGCTTAAGAGTTATTACTCAGATATATGACGTTAACTTTATCTGCTCTGCAGTTTATAACCATTTCTTTGTGCACAAAACGGGGTTTTACCGAGGTAAACGAAGATAAGCGGGAAACAGCCATGATTAATGATTAATTAATTGTAGTGCTGTAATTTCATGCAATTAAGCACACATAAAGGCAGTGATAATCAAATTCAGTTGGTTGACTGCGTCATTAGGTGAAAACGCTAATTATATACCTGACATTTATCATCATCAATATTTATGAACTGCGTAATTAATCAGAAATGCTTTTTACCTGCTGTATTAAGTGTTTACCTTAAAACATATAGAATTATGAATTTAATAGGAGACACGGTTGATTTTAATAAGAGCAGAGACGAATTCAAATTAATGTATTCCTTTATTCGAACACTATTTTGGGATTTCGGTAACTTAAGAAACAGTAGCGTATATTTTATTTTAAGTACATTCATAAAAAATGTTAGTTAGAACATATTTTTACAAACACAGAGTGTACATGTTTAAACAATTAGCAAAAATCCTAGTTTACATTATATTATTCGGCTCGAGCGATTGTTTAACAAATATTCGAAGCAAATATGAAAAGTTGACGAGGATTTGTTTAGCAATTTAAGAAGGATAACAAGTGCGCGAAAATTCCGAACGCGTTTGTGCTAATTGTACATTTTCAAAATATAAGATCACGTTGCCCAAAAATAGATAACTTGTAGATTTGTTGAGCCATTTAAGTAAACAATCATACGACGTTTCAGGAAGTATAGATATGCAAAAAATAGAGTTAATACTCTAATTATCCTTCCTTTTTATTTGTAACAATTATTTTACCAAACAAACAAGTACGAAAACCATAAAGACGAAAGACTCGAAACAGAACTAGTGGCTTTATATCTTAGAAATGTACCGTAAATTGCGAATTTACTGGTAGCACCGGTAGAATTCCTCAAATTTCCGTAATACCGACGTATGTATACGAAAATCAACATGTTTAATAACATCAATTATTTATAAACATATTAATAGATGATTCTCGTTTTATTTAAACTACCCCCGAAATCGCTGCGCAATATTAAATGCCGCTGGTGAACTCGTTGCAACGTTCGATCTCGTTCAGAAATACGTACTGCAAACGTGATGAATTAAATATGTAGTGCAAACACACTTTGACAACCGACACGGCACCGTGCAATAGTATAATAACAGGAATGATAACGTGCGGTGCACGCGAGCACATATTTTCTTCTGCCGGCCACAAGGAAACGGACGTCCTGACTTTCACGCGGTACCACAGTGAAATCGCTACGTACCAATGCACTCGCGAGCAGGCGACTCGCGGTTACGCTCGCGAGCATCTTTGGAAAGCGTGGAGACGAAGAGCGAGCAAACAAGTTACACGCATAGCGAGCAATATAACCGTGCACGGTTTTCCATAATCGAGAGCTCGAAGATTACGCAATCTTCCCTCACAATCGGTTCGAGACGGGTTCTCTTCTCACCGTTCGACCGCATCATTCGCGATAATTTATGCCGAGCCACTCTGCATAGGTCGGACAACTTTATACAAATATCATTTTTCATTAATTTGTTGAACGTTTAATTTTTCGCGATTTATATTCGCGTATAGCCACGAATTCCTTTCTAAACTCGTTAATGCCCAAAGGATATTTTTCTTAGCTTCCATTTTTGTTTGCAGGATTCATTTTAATAACGCATTTTGACGTAATGAAAAATTCAATGCCTTCTCCGAATGCGACATTAGGCGTTAACGGATTAAGGGAAGTTCGTTGAGAGTGTTTGGCGTGGTTTGTAATTTAATCGTGATGTAAATCATGTAAATAACGGTGAACTAGTATATTGTTTTTGTTCGACAGTTTGCAGTAATTATCGAAATTAATAACAAGATTGCAAATATTAAGAACCTGAAGGATACGAAGTGCTTGATATTTTCGTGGCTATTCCAAATACTTGTTTTATTTTTTAATAGCTGCAACAATTGTATTACAGTTCAAATACGCGTTTCATTTCTGCGCATATTAATGTCAAAGTTCGAAGCTGCATGAAAATATCGATGGCATGTAATTGTAATAACGAATGTAACTGTCGTGGCAAAATTTTAGATAGCAATTATCGCAATGCAATTTTGCAAAAATAACGAGCTATGGATGAGCTCGTTTCTATGCTGTTCAAATATTATAAAATTTTAATTAATAAAACATGTAAATAATTACTGTATTGGTCAATTCATAATTGTAATACATAATTTGCATAAAAGTAAGTACATATATTCAATTAAGAACAGAAGATCAAGTAGGATTTTGAACGCACTCGATTAAACTGATATCAACAAACCCTCTACAAGTGAACAATCATTTCCAAAACGTGCAAAATTTCAGGATCCTATCGTAAAAACTTGTTTGTTCTACCCAATCGTCGTCCCATACAATTTTAATTCACTATTTCTTGTTCGAGTGCTATTTATAAAGCACCTCATATTTCTTCCAAAGTCACGTATTAAAGGCGCAAAAACAATCATTAATTTCCATTCTCAACGTAACAACACGACACACTATTGGCACTTTCAATTCTAATCCCTGTTACGTAAATGGAGAGTGGTCGACCCGTCGCGATTTTCTGATGTCGATTTATTTCCCGGCGATACCCGGGAAATATCGGGAGCACCAAAGTTGTCAGCGAACAGTGAAACGAGCGGGGCACCCAGCGATTTTCGCGCTCGTAAATCGAGCCACAAGAGAGAGAGGACGATGCGCTATAATCCACGGTTCAAAAATAGATCGACACGCCTGTCGTATTTTCAAAAGCAGCCCCTTTGACTGCGAAAGCTGTCACCTTTTTGACTTTTGAAATAATTTTCAGCATGGCCATGGGCAGAGGAAAAGTGGCTACATTTCAACTTCGTGCAAATAAAACAGAACGCGCAAAGAAATGGTAAAATTGAAGGGAAATAAAACTGAGTTAAAAACGGTGCCTCAATGGCGGAACATTTCGCGCAATTTTTAAATATTCTTTCAATGTTCTCGCGACAGAAAATATCGTAGGACCGTTAAAAATGTAAAAAATAAAGAGATTTCCACGGAAACGTTAGGACAGAACGCAGTGCGGTTGTTTTAAAATATTACTAACGGAGTGGGGTTAATTGCGGTCATTGCAGCTTCATTTTTGACAGTTTTTTTTAGTTATGACATGTAATACACTGTAATGTAGTATACAACATTTTTTTCTAAACCAGAACTTGCTTCGTAAAAATTAGGCTGCACCCTTTTTGCTGCAGCGTGCTCAATGGAATTTGTACGTTGATTGGTTTTTACGGAACGCTCTGGCGAAAAACTAACGGCTGTTTTGGAACAGCGTGTTTTGAAGGTTTCCATTTTTTTAATTCTTTTGTTGTTTTCCGATGCTATATGTCGACGTCAAAAATTTGTTTTCATGGGTAGCCACTTGCACAATTCCATGCGTGCATCGCGATTCACGCGCTTGGGCAAAGCAAGTACAAATTTTAACCATTCGTTCGGGAGAACGAGTTTCGGTGATACTCTTTTGCGATTCTAAAACCTGTTACGTGTCATTAATATTGGCTAAAAATACACGACGCTCCTCGAGGCTGTAAGCGTTTGATGACACTTATAAGAAACCCCCTCGTAAGTTTCAGAGATTTGGAATTTCCATGTCGTTTAATTGTAAGAGAAATTGATTATCAACAACGAAAGTTTTTAGGAATGCTAATACTAGCTGTAAGTACATACTGTACTAATTGTTTTGTTTCCAACAACATTACTGCTTATATAATAATAACGAAGTAGAATAATCCACTTTCTTCCAAAGGCACTTGGAAGTTCAGCAACCTAGGGCAAAATAGATTGCGATAACGTCGCGATTGAATAACAGTTCAAATAAGCCGATACTATTATGAACCGAATAACAATTGAACGATCATTACTAAAATATCCTTACATTAACAATATCCATCGAAATATTGCATTTCATCAGAGACAAACGAATGCTCGTACAATATAACACAGATGAAATAAATGTTCAATGTGACACTGAAATAGAATCGCAATTCAAGCTAATCTTTCCCATTCCATATATCATTTAATTGGAAATAAATTTCCGAACAACTTATGAGTCCATCGTACAGTACAATTAATAATATGCGTAATTAAATGATAGGAAAGTTGTTAAAAAACCAGATGAAGTAGAAAACGCATAGAGCGAAAAATTGAAAATCGTTCATTTCAAAGAGTTATCGCTTCGCAACAAATGCATGAAATGTATAAATTCAAACTGAGCCCAATTATATTACATTTCAGCCAAAAGTTGATATTTATATTGCACGCGAAGACAAACTGATAGAAGTATTAGTGGATACGCGTGGAAAGGATAAAGGTAACTCGTATTGTCACTTACATACAGTATGTCCGTTTTAAGTATCTACACGTGATTATTTCCATAATTACCAGAGATATGAAGAACTGTTTCAGATAAAAGTTGCATTGTATCGTAGGGGACATATCATGATGATAATTGTATGACCTTGAGGTAACGTTGGAGTGTTCTGTGAGGGTGGCATTAAAATTTTTAAGTGGGACCCTATACTTCTTATTGCAGATTCTTGTAGCTAATGTTGAGAGGTTTTCAAAACACTACGTACACATGTATCATACTTTCTTGGAATCGGAAGCATAACATCTTACCAATATTTTAGATACCCGAGCTACCCAGAATTCGGCCACTTTTTAACCCCCTCTTTTCCCAATAACTTTCTCCATTTTGCTGGCACCCTGCCAATTATATGCTTTGTCGCGATACCAACCATAAGTCCAAGGATGTTATAGTTTTAGGACGCTGTATAACAATCACCAGCGATAAATGTTGCTTATTTTCTCGTATATATTCCAACGCGCGGACAAAAACCGTAGCCATGTGCCAACGTTTCCCTTTGTCGCGGCGGTTGGCCTTTTCTAGCCAGCGAAAAAAATTCACGACTAGTGGCTTCCGGGTATAAAGCTGAGTATCCACGAAAGAATGCCAGGTCCCGAGGAACGCTCTTCTCTACGCGGAAAGGAATCTCGAGGGTGAATCGTGCCTCGGGCGTCATCGAGACATCGAGAACGATGCCCCGGGCATAAGGAAGCGGCGTGTACGCGAACAACGCCGACTATCGGGTTAAAATTCGCGAAAAACGTTCTGACACCGTATAAGGTCCGTTTTATACGAGGCAGTTTGTGTCGACACTCTTTGTAGCGCCGCCTGGAAAAACGTGATTACTTACGGAGCCTTTCAGACGGAGCCTTTCAGACGTATTCGCTACGACAGAGTGGTAGGTACTATAATATTTCTTGACCGATTGTCATAGTTGTTCATTGGATTAACAGCAACATCGGTTTCGTACGAGACGTTTTGTAGCGCCGCTAATGAATGCGCTATCGATTATGGGGGAGAATTTCAGGGCCTTGCTCGCCATGGGAAAACGCAAAAACTTAGCGCTTTGTTATGCCATATGTGACGTTCGTTTTATACGAGAAGTATTTGCTCACGCTTAAGTTGCGTCGTGAAAACGTGAGCCTTTGTGAGGGGGCTTTTTAGGAATGTACCGGCTAGTCAAAAATGTTTATCAGTAATAGTCGTTTGTAATAGTCATTGTTTTGACAAACGTAAGCCTCGTCTCGGACGGGCCACTTTGTGTCGGCACTCTTTTCGATGTCAACTAAAGACAAAAGTATGGCCGCTTTAGAATCGTCCAGATGCGTTTCCACCATCGGAAAGTGCGACACAGTTTCCCCCGGCTGGTTACTATTATAGTGAGGTATTGTGGTTTAAATGTGGTCTTCCTTACGAGACGTACGAACCGCGACATAAAACGTCAGAACAGAACGCTGCTTCGTCTGATGAATGAACGACCCTGATGAAAGCCTCTTTAATTCAAAACGGCTGTCGTCTCTCGTCAGAACTAGTTTCATGTGAAATTGATATAAGGCACACTGTGCAGCGACGATGGAAATTTAGAGTTTTCGTGGGTGGGACTTATATTCGCCCAGACTTCCTGGAACTAGTAGATCAAACAGATCGTTCGACGTATTCTGACAATTATAGCGCTGACGAACTTGATGAACGTGTAACATCTCCAATTCGTCTCTTTCAAGAAGAATTTAGTTCCGAATTTCGGATACAATCCTCGAGATGCCACAGAAGTGTAATAATGAATAGAACCGAAACGAGCACACTTTGCCGATGATTCCAAGTTTACAAAAAATATTAAATAGTCATAAGCTATTTACCAACATAAACTAACCGTCGAGATGGCAAATGTGGTCCACATGTTACGGTATACAATATGTTTTCTAATACACTTCATGATCATTAAATCATTGGTGTCATGTTATAAATATCAATTTTCTATTAATAAAATGTAAAGAATTCGAAAGAACGCCACGTACCTTCACTCACTAAAAAAAGAAAGCTGAATTTTCACAGAGAATGCCACATGGCCCCTACATCTTCCGAGACCTTCAGCTACGACATGACCTCGCTGACGCGAAAAGTAAAATTTACAAATCGTCCCTTTAACTAATTACCCCTCTCACAATTCCACTGCGATATTACGTTGGGCGTCAGAGCGGTGACGAGGAACGACAAAATTGTACGATGGCCAAAAGCAGGTCTGAAAAGGAAACGGGCTCCTCGAATCAGAGTCCGTTCGATCGATCGTTCGATCGATTCTAAGGTCAGGACATCGTCACGCGGAAATTACTACGGCATCATGTGCTCGCGTGCGCGTGTACAAGATGCGAACGGTTGTTGCGCACGGTGTAATTCAAACATCTCTCCATGCGCTACCAGCGCAGAAGTCGAGGAACGTTCCGCAGCTTGAACACGACCTCCATTAGCCTTCTCGATCAGCGTGCTAATTGGTTGACTTCAGCAAACGAGCAATACGCTTTCGGTCCCGTGCTCAACCCCTTCAAATCCCTCTCGTGTCACGACCTTTCGATCCCGTGAACAACCTCGCACGCCTATAACCCGGCGCATCGCGGCTGTAACTTGCTTTTAAGCTGTCGTAAAAAAAACTTCCTTTTACGGAGTAGGCGCACACGAACAATGTGAACACTTGTGTCTTTGATGATAATTACCGGCAAGGAGGTTTTAATTATTCTTTTTGCATTTTTTCTAGAGATATTCCTTATTGGTGAAACTGATAGCTTTACGGCGAGGCGGGGGCAGGGGATGTTGAAATAATTGGCCTCCGGTGTAGTTAACACGGTGGCGCGGGGTGGGAATGTTTAAGTGGCGAAATACGTTAGTTTGTCGCGGAAAATAAGGATTGTTAATAAGGAATGTTACTGTAATCAAACATGAGTTACAGTACAATAGATAAGAGGCACGGCAGATGGGAAATAATGATACGCGAAACTGCGTGTCATGGAAAATATGTAAAAACACATTTTTATTGGTCGTACGTTATGCAGTTTGTTTATGTAGTTCCGCATTTTCTATATAAGAAGGTATTGTAAATGAAAGGCCAATATAAAAACCGCGACATACGGGCAATTTGTTTCTTACAAACAATATTATCAGACATATTTGTATATTGAATCTTGTACGCTGTCAACACATCTGTTTATGTACTTCTGTATGCTACAATTTACACGATAGCTGAAAATCTGCAGGGAAGAATATGAAATTCAGAGAGATAGAGCAGATCAAATGATATGACGACGTCCAAAGAAGTTTCGATGAAAATGACCCAGTACCACACTCGTAGAAAACGAGCGTGTGATAAAAAGTACACTTCGTTCGAAAATTTCGGTTTAATATCCTAAGATTTTCTAACAAAAATGTCCTCGCGTCAGTTTAATCCCAAAACCCCTCAGCCTTTTTGAATAATTCAAACCCAACGTTAAATCGTCGTATCGTCGGCATCGTTGATTCAAGACAATCAGTTTGCATTTGTCATATACCAACGGGCATCAATATCGAATCGTGGAATCGACAATCAAAATCTGTAGCTCACCACAATTTAGAGGAGCTCAAAAGCAACCTTCTATTATCATAGCGCGTTGCATAGGCGGTGTACAATGAATGGCAATACATTACCAGAGCACAATTAACACGACAGAGGTATCCGTTTGATTTTAAACGATCCAGGTTACAGGTAACCAAAGTGGCTGGATCTGTGCCTCTTCATCACTGTAATCCGCCTCCAACACGCTCTCTCTATCTCTCTGTCCCTCCATTTTTATCCGCCTCGCTCAGAAGCAGCGTGCAAGTGAACGGGAAGCGGGGTACGCATTTAATTTGCAAATGCAGATTGCTTTCCATTTTAATATAAATTGTTCGAAACAAAGGCAGTAATTATGGCGTGCGCTCTCGTCGCTTTGAACACGCTGGTGTTCGTTACACTCGTGCCGTGCTCGCTCACCTTTTGCGCTCTTGGCCCCCTATTTCTCTCGCTCTCTGTTACGCTCTGTCCCTGGCTTTCGCTGCCTCGGTTGAAACTCGTTGCCGCGGCGTAGGAAGAAAGAGAAGGAAAGTTTGATTATGCTCGGGGAGAAATAAAACGAGAAAGTAACGGAAAATATCGTCGACGACGAAACTTTGGGCGATAAGTTGTCAGGCCAGGCTAGGATGTAGCGAACGATGAACATTTTCTGGAAGCGGGGAATAAAATTTGTGGTAATGTTGTGAAACTGCCGCACGATGGTCACGGTTTTGTAAGCGAACACGTATTAAAAGGAAAACAATATCGAGGGATTTTTGATATTTTTTGTAATATTGACAAAGGTAACGTACACTTGTTAGGAATTTGACGTAGAAATTCGTTAGTCTTTCAAATGCCAAGGTGAAACATGGTCGTGATTTCCACGAAGAATTATAGTTGCGATTCGTTGCGATCGGCTGTCAAGTTAATTAGGATTAATGAATTGCTAGTGGAAAAAATGAAATATTTATACGTACATTCTTCAAGTATTTTCCTGTACATCTTACTTGAAGAAAAAAGGTGGAAAAATTTGAATAATCCCGCATCATTTAGCAACTATGTAGTAAGCTTTACCACGCCCTGAGTTACTACGAACAGTGTTACTCCAATAAATACCACTCAAAGTCTTAAAGAAAAGGGAATGGTAAATTACCTCTGAAATTACCGGACTCGGCAATATAGCCGAGATATTAAAGGAATCTCAACGCCAGGCATAAAAATGGCAAAAACAAAAAAGATGCCTATGTATTATTATTATTACCTATTACACAAAAGAGAGTAACAGCATCATTTGGATATCAACCTTGTTCAATTACACGCGACCGTTCTTTCTCCTCTTCCAGACCAATGGCGTTAAATGACATTATTGTTCCTATCAGAAAGGAGACAGCCGGTTAACAGTGACGCGTTGCGTTCGAAGGCAAACAAAATGAAAACGCTGGCAGATTCTGCATGCTTGCGGGCATACGAATTTCCCGCCACACGGGTATACATTCAGAGCAGAACAAAAGCTTTGACCACTCCAGGCTCCGGGCGTTACGCTTGTTTTGGTCCGTTCCACGCCAATGGGGAACAGACATTCGCGACAAAGCGTCGCAATAAAAGGCACTTTGATGGAACGGTTTGATTGCTAGACCGATTAATTACCGCTGCCTTTTCTTCTAATTAGACGATCGACTTATTAGCAAAAAAAGAGCCGAGATTGTTAGGGGCCCAAAGAACTGATGGTCACGGAAATTACTTCCAATTCATTATTACCTTGCTCCTTTGAAACTGCAAAGTAGTTCAATGACAGGTTTAATCCTTTTTATTGGTATTAATTCCGATTCTTTCAATTTCTGCGATCAGGAGAGCTCGATACGTAATGGAATTGCTCTGTATTTCTTCATTCAAGAGATATCTTCGAAGATTTCTGTCATTTTCACGGTTTGTATTATTCTGGATATCAGTTGTTCGATATTAGGATTTATGTTTCAGTTGTATCAGTAATATGCCATGCGAGTCGTTTGTTTGTGGTTTTCGTTGAACTATTTCCGGCCGACGCACAGTGCGGCCTCCAATGGACAAAAATCAAACAAGTCATGTTTGGATTTTGAACTTTTTATTCAAAATAATCATTAATCGGTGGGTAAGGAATACGAATGTAACAATTATTACTATAAAAAATGAATAGGGGACCGGCAATAGTCATCGGTTTATAATAACTGAAATCTAAAAAACTAGATAACTCGTGCATCACTCGTTCTTTTTTGTTCGTATTTTGTAATATGGTTTGTTGTACCTTAAATATGGAGAATTTCATAAGCGGAATGCAAAATTTTAATTTGCAATGTAAAATTTTTAATGGTTTGTTAAAATTCAATTTGCAAAGAAGCGGCACAAAACGTCCTGTAATTTTTGTTGTTTTGAATCGACAAGGTGTTGCACTACATTGCTATATAATTTTTATCTGCAACTACCTGCAACACTCCAAGTTATTGAATTTTTCGGAGAGACCAAAACTCAGTTTCGGCTCACCGAACGACGCACAGCGGTCCCGAATCCCGGAATACAACAGTATGTTAACTATGTGCCGTTCATTCCACTATATATTATTTTTATTACAGTATTCATGTTTTACTTATATTTCGTTATGTAATAATTATTTCTTATTATTTGTTACTATTTGTTATTAATTGTTATTATTTATTGTTATTGTTATGATGATGTTATGTCATACAACTAGTTTGACCTTTCTCACTATAAAAATTTGGATTATTTCTACATTATATGCATTTTTTTATTTTTGTCCCGAACGCCCATTGAAAGGCCGCACTGTGCGACGCGACGCGACGTGATGGACAGTTTGGTTTTTGTTATATCGAAACAATTTGTTTATGCGGCAGATGATTCTGTAAGGACGCAAACGTATCAAAATAGATGTTTCAAGAGTATGGATCAATAATTTCATTATTTAATACAAAAGATGTCAGATGTTCCAGGTGAATTCTGAATAATACAGGCGAATTTTCTAGCAATAAACTTTTAAACCTTGACAAATGTTGGCAATGACACGCTATGTATCCAATGCTTCTGATTCATAATTTGGATAATGCTCACTCATTCGTGATTACGCAAAAATCGGCCATCTGTTACAACTGTAACGACATCCGAATTCAAATCAACTGGATCGAATGATTGAACCATCCAAGTCATCTAAATATGGCACTGAACGGATAACAAACACAGATTTAAACTACAAAACATAAAAGTTCCCCTTTTAATTCTGATAAGGATGTCGAATCATATGCTTTTTTTTAATATCGTAATATTATATTAGCTAGGCCCACAATCTTGCGAATAAAATATTAAATAAACACAAAATAAATTAAATATGCTAATACCGTGGAAGGATAAAAATATTACCTTCCAACAAGCATTGAGTCAACAAATCTAACACGTTACTCACTTGGTTCAGTTTGCTGCCGAATACATACAACTAAATAGTCCCTCCAATACGCCACCACCGTTTAAATCAATAACTTAAATCAAATATATTAGGGATGCGATAAAGTAATCCATTATTTTGTATATCATTGGAAAATGGCGTGCATTTTGGTGAAACGTTCTTTCTAACTTTTACTACGATGTAAATTTCTTTTATTGTTAAATACAGTTGCTCACCTATCAAATTAATCTTTCAATACCGTTCTTATAAAAATGGGACTCTACCTGGCCACATATTCTCCTTCACCGTGAACAAAAATCATCAAAGTGCCTAGCCCTACTTCAACAAGGTATTCTCAAAATTATCCTGCATTTTATCGCAATTTATTTCCCCAGCATCGAATTGTATCTACCTGCTACTTCACCGCCACCGAACAGTACCTCCCGGGACACTCTACATGTTCCCACCTGCAGCAATAAACTTTCATCCCGCACCCAGTGCTGGAACAATCACCATTTACCGCAAACCGTTTAAGCGATAACCATTGCAGACTTCGAGAGTAAAAGAGGATAAACCTTTTCGATATCCATTCAGTTAATCAGTGGACGCCCGCAGGAGCTAGCCAATGCCGCGGCTATCGTTGCAGCGACCCGATGCAAAGCGCGAATCCGGGGAACAGTGGCGGGGCAAACCCTTCCAGACACCGAGCAATCGTGGAATTATGTTAATTTTCCGTGGCATGTCTCGCGGCTGATATTCGAGGGGGGCGTCCAGCGGGCCGGACGCTGGATAGCGAGCAAAATAGAAGGGGGGTATAACCGTCGGCGTGGGTCGTTCGTCGAAGATCGTCGAAGCATTCGCGCAGCTACAAATATCTCGTGGTCCATTGAAGGGTGCATAACACGGGGCGGCAAGTGAATTTGCCCGTTTCGCCGCAACAACGGACGATGCTCGGCTTGTAAACGATGCATGACAACCGTTCGCCTGCATCCACCAGTCAAGAGTATTCCATCCTTCCTGTCCCCCATCTATCTTCCTATTCCAAAACACGGGTACACATACACGTACACGTCTGTGTGCACGGTCTATCATAGAACGAACATCACCAGCAAGGAGATTGCACGAGAAAGAGAGACGAGCATAGAGCGAGGTGAAGGAGAAGGAGCAGCCGAATTCCTAGCATACCGCGGGGCCAACTGGTTAGCAAGCGATTTACGATATTGTAAACCGATGCGACGGCGGCGGCGGCCGTGCCCACCGCCGAACCTCAATCTAATAGTGGCGACTTCGACCTCCAATGCCAAAGGCACGTCCCGACGCCGGCGACGGTAACAATGTTTCGCCCCGTTTTTACTTCCGCGCACGCCACTGGACCGCCAAGCCTTAACTAGTTTGCCATTCTCATGGTAATGCCAGTGGATCGTCAAGGAGGGCGGTATAACTGAGGGAAGGTCTGCGTTCGGAGATTCAGATGCTAGAGATTTGACGAGGGGGGCGAGAAATGTTAGTTTTTAGTTTCGGAGAGGTATCAAGGTTAGTCTGGTAGAGATCGGGATGACGATAGTGTTTTCTCCCAGGGGGTTGGAGGCTCTAGTTGGAAAACGAAAGGTTCCGTTTTCCGTTAGACAGATGCAGGTTTTTTTTGTGGTATTCGGAATTACCCTCTTGGGGATTACACTCTTGGGAATGCGGTACGCGCAGATCGTACATACAGTGCAAGTTAATATCGTATACTTTTATTCACTGTGCTGGTGATTAGCGATATACCTGAAACGAACGTTACAATACAAGGTCTTGCTAGTTGTCACGGTGTACACGGTTAGTGTACACAGTACGTATCGAACAAGTATCTCACCTGCCCTAACATTTAAAACTATCAGCGCACTCATTACTGAATTTTGCTCAGTTTTCCGTGTCTTATTTGCATCATACTAAAAAGGATGTGCACACTTGATGCTTGAACGCGGGGATTAGGGACGCACAACCCGCGAACAACTTTTGACTCTCCAAAACGCTGTACGCGCTATTAATGTATTTTTATAACAAGGCCCCTTCGTTATCTGTCTAGACTGTTACAAAATCGCGGTTTACTGTCTTAAGTAATAGTATAATAGTAATAGACTATCCATTTCTAAATAATATTTATCTAAATAATATCGACATAATCGCCCCCTCACCTGACACGACAATGAATACAACGCAAACTGAATAGAGTAATTCGAAATAAGCCACTGACTGTCTTCGAAATTAGCCAAGAAAAAAATCCACGCTGTTCATGGGTCAACTTTGTATTCGACGCGTTTCATAATCCGCGAAACTGTTTCTCTTGAGTATCAAAAATTCACATCGCATTGCGAAATCTCACTAAACCGCGCTAACATAAGTATCTTGATGCTTTCGAGCAGTGAGTTTATGTCTCGCCGACACCCACAGCATCCGAAAACAAACCCATCGCACGCAAATACATACTTAAGCGTGAAAAATGCGCGATACGGTTTGTGAAGGCTAAGGGAAACCGGTTGGCCGAAGGGTGGATACGAAAATGAACGACGCGATGGTAGAAAAGACAATGAGCACGCGCGTTACAAATGGTAATCTAGTTGCAAACATAGCTTGGGGTTGGGGCTCGAGCAACCATGCGAAATAATGATATGTAGTCGCGAAACAGCCGCGGGCTCGCGTAAATACACGCATGCGCGCGCGTGTACACACATATTCGGAGGGGGCGCGATGTTTAGAAGTAGTTGTAGAACAAGCGGAACGCGCACGACCGGATAAATGACACGAGCAAGCGGATCGTCGAAACACAATGCAACCCTTCCACCCTCGCCTCCTCTTTTGTACAGCCCTAACTTTGGCGTTGTTGCTTGTAGTTTCGACGGTTCACTGTGCCGCTTCCACTGTGCCGATTACCGCCGCTAATTACACTTTAATAATGATCTGGTCGCGCGTTAGTTTGCCAACAGCGTTGGTCAGCGAATTAAAATTGTATGAAGGGGGGGATCGGATTTTCGGCGTGGGGGAGTTTTGCGGGTAATTGAGGAAATAGTATGGACGTGGATGTTCCGAGCGATAGGATGGATTAACTGTTGTTTTCTTTCAACCGTTTGTGCGTATTTGCCCGTGGAGCGTGCGAACAGGCGAAGCGTTTCAACTTTATACCATACGCCCTACGGGCAAATCAACCATAGACAGACCTAATTGAAACGTGACTCAACCTTAATTTAAACCTAACTCAATATGGTTTAGATAAACGATAAATATGATGTAGTTTTTGAGAGATTCAAGTAGGAGGTACTGTAATACGCAATGTACGTTTTCGCAGTTGCTTTGTAAAGGGAAAGTCAGTTTTATTTAGTGACTTGTTTAAATTTGATCTAAACGGCACCATTGGTACAGGGGTAAAAACAATTTTTTCATAAGTAGTACACGTACTGTGCCTATATGTATAGGTACATATAATTATAATTTGCGCGTACATTAATGAACAGCCCTTTTGTAAGGATATTTGTTATATGTACCTACATATCACCGTATGGATGACTGGATGGATGGCTGAGTGTGAGAGAGCATGCGGTGGCCGTTTCTTATTTTTATTGATTTAAACAAGTGGATGGGTTGCGTGGTGATTTTCTTGAGAAGCGTTGTTATTGCGGATTTTCCGACCAGCATTGAATGAATAAACATATATTTCCGTGCAAGCCATCTTACACTATTAAGGATAAGAAATTTACTCGATGCCAATAAACTATGCGCATGACACGATTAACTATTTAATTGTATAAAGGTCGACGAAAACTTTTAGATTTTAGAGCACCTACCCATTTTTTACCTTTATACTGCACTGGGAAAACTTAAAAAAATGAATGAATTCCTTCAAATTTAATTCGAATAAAACACATAGCAATCAAATTTGCCTGTCGAAGCCTGCTTTTTCTATGGGATTGCAATGAATGCCGATCTCTCGACTAACAAAAAGTATTAACGACACAAAGAAATCCGTGAGTGAACGCTCGTTGCGCGTTAAACGAAGAAAATTATCACGAGGGTCGAGCTGGGAGAGAAAATGGATACGCGCAATTAGTGCACAGCTACACGTGTATGTGCGCACACTAGATTATATACGGTGTAAAATTCCATTCGACGATCCCGTCCCGGCAGAGGAACGGATTTCCGCAAAATAACTGTTAACGTTGCGAATTGCATCCCCGGCATGCGCGCCGCACGTGCGGATCGGAAAATTGCAGCTGCCAAGCTACCGGTGTGTTTCCCTCTCGCTACGTATGCCTCATCCTATTTCTCCCCTCTCACTCTACTCACCCCTTTCCCACGTGCGCCCTCCCCTTTCCCCTATACTGGCACTCTTGTAACCTGACGGTTTATTCTTTTTACCTTTCAATAATTCTCTTTAATTTCGATCACTTTGTTGTGAACTTTCTCGGTTAAAAGTATTACGCGTTTAATCGTTGATGGTTACCGGATCTTCGTGAATGTATATGTATAGGTATGTATATTAAAGGCAGATACTGTTAGTTAACGGCGTATGTTACAAAAGCTTTATAAATATAACATATCGATTTCGAACAGAACTGTCGAATATTGCTTCGTCGTTGATTTCATTTATCGGGGCACGTAAAATTCGGAGGAAGTTAGCAGCTTCCGTAAACAATTAATTCCTCTTTAATTATTAAGATTCGTAGGGCAAGAAAATGGAGATATTTTGATCCAGAATCAACGAAAGGACACATAATTAAATATATTTCAAATATACACCCTCTGTCCCAAAAATAACCGGAATAGCTTTAAAGAAAACAAAATAGTGCAAAAAACATGACAAAAATCATTTTATTTATTCGAAATATTCTCCCTTAGCAGAAATACAACGATTTGCACGTTCAAGAAGTGCATTAAATGACTTTTTTATTTCACTGATTGGAATGGTGTTCAGTATGCTCGTCGTTGTCCGTTGAATATCTTCAATTGATGAAAAACGGTTTCCTTTCATCGCCTTTCCTTTTCGGTTAAAATGCGATGAATTATTGTCTTGGATATTCCAAGTTCCATTTCCATAAATCTCACTGAAGATTTTTTCGTAATTTTCACGAAATCACGCACTTTTTCGATATTTTCTTCGGTCATCGTTTCAATTGATCGGCCTGATCGTTTATCATCAACCACATCCTCCCTGCCTTCTCTGAATCGTCGATGCCACTCAAAAACTTGTGTTTGTGATAAACAATTATCTCCATAAGCGATTTTAAGCATTTGGAACGTTTCTGTAGCACTTTTACCGTTTTTAACACAGAACTTAATGTTGATTCTTTGCTCTTTATTCATTTTTCGACCGATGTATACAAACTAGTGTCACTTAATGCGTCCTACCTTGGCTTTTACTGAACGAAATCTGATGCAATTTTTACAGATTGGTAAGGAAAGTTAACACTTCGTAAATCAATCGCATAACAATAGATAACACCACTAATTTCGTTAAGCTAGAGCCATTCCGGTTATTTTTGGGACAGAGGGTGTAGGTAGACGGGTGTGTACGTTGTCTGCTGCTCCATTCTAAATTCCAAATTTGAGAATTGCCTCTGCTCTAACTTAGATAGAGTATCAAATAGTAAGGAAAGTTGTAATTGGTGTGTAAATTGTTAACTTCATTCCCAGATTACCCTCTCGCAACTCTATTCCCGTTCCCTTTCCTTCCCTGTCCTCACTTCTTTCCGAGCACCACTTTCTACTCCATTTTAGCCCAAATTTCTCCGTTATTTATTCTCTGCTCTGCCATTCTTTGTTCTATATTTTCTATTCCCTTCCCGCTCAATCTTTCTTCCTTTCTTAAGTCCTCGTTTAGTCATCGTCTAGCTCTACACATTTCTCACTACTTCTGCTACCTTCGTCAATCATTCTCTGGTTTTCCTGTCGCGTTTTCGTCCTTTCATCTACCCGTTTTCTATCGCACGTATATACGTACGCCATTTTTATCGCCACACTGTTCAGATCGCCCTCCACTCTCCCCATTACCCTGGCTGCCACCCTCGTTCTACACTCGACAGTCGAGTGCATGTACCTGGCGTACATGACTCGCGTGCAGTTACATTTTTGCGGTTGACGCAACCATTCTGTTCATCGGTCTCGTAAATATGCGCGTGATTACTTTTAATTCGCTCTATTTGTCAGGGCCGCTTTTTCCATGTTTCACGCTCTTTTTCTGTTTCAACCTATGTACCTTTCTCTTGTTTCGCCGTGATCACTGAATTCTGAACTGAACAAGTTCCATTCGTAATTATTAATTGTACACGATTATCTGGCATTCCTGTGGCGATTAATCAACTGATCGTTTCTAGGTCTCGGAAGTTGTTTGCATTGAAATTATGAGGCGAACGTATTGCTATAATTTGATGTCTCCTTCGTCGAAATAGTCTAGACTCTAGACTCTAGAGAATAAAGTGCAGGCTAGAACCGTGATTATGAATGAATGGACGGTAAAGTTCACCGTTCTATTCCATAGATTTTATATCGCAATATTATAGCTTGCTTTGTCCTTAGGCTCTCTCACCTATTCATTGATCGTTTGTGCTGTAATCTACCGATCCGGCAATCATTTCTTAACTCCTACAACTTCAAACAGACGTAATCCTCGTTATTCGTTGTGCATGAGTAAGTCGAAGGAGAGGAATCGAATTTCTTCATTTCGAGCCTCGTTTTCAAGAAAATCGCACGCGCACTTAAGAGAGACTTCGCGCCTTGGCACAGACTGAATTACTACACTGAGCTTCAATAATACATAATTTAGTTCACGTACATTTATTTAGATTTAAGTCACAAATTGCTCAAAGTGTCTTCCATTATGACTCGAGCAAAGTGTCGCTCGTCGAATTACACAATTATGCTGATAATACGATTTGACTCTTCGCCTCCTCGAATGGTCGTAGAATATTGTGCTTCAATTCGTCACTAATTCTACATTCAACAAATTTTATTCTATTTCCCCGACTTATTCTTGCGCAAGGAATAACCTTCCCTCGGCCTGTACACCCTGTATACTTCATCCCCTTGTGTATTATACATTTCACAACTCGCTGGTGGCAATCTTCGCGAACATTCAATCGACGGATCTACTTTGCAGCCGGGTCCACGCACTGTGTGTACCCCGGAGAGCAGCGTAACGAGCAGGTATGAAAGAGCAAAGGGGAGCGGATATCAAAGAGCCCATTCGTGGAAACGTAAACGTCGCGCGTTCGTCCGGGCGAGGAACGACAATGAACCTTTGGCCGTTTTCACGAGCACAGAAAGCAGCCATAGCCTCGTAAATTTGCCGCGTCGCATCAAGCTCGATAATTAAGGGGAAGCGCCGTTAAAGACTCCGGGCCACGCTGTTTCGGAACTTGGCCGACCGCCAACCAAAGAGAGACGTGTGCCAGGAACACGTGCGTGAAGTTGCCTCAGCCGTGAATCACGCGCTCGAAGCGGCTCCGCGCCGCTGAATTTCTGGAGCTGCCCCGCGTGCTCGCGCGACGAAACCCGACGAAGGTGTCTTGGAAACGAAGAAGCTCGAAGAATAATGTAGAAGTTATTTTTTGTAAACCTCGCGTAGTTTGGAATAGAGGACAGGTGGTGTAATAAGACTTCAGTTACTCTCAACGACTCACACACGCTTCTCTTGATA
Organism: Nomada ferruginata; assembly: GCA_963583965.1. Classification (NCBI taxonomy): domain Eukaryota; kingdom Metazoa; phylum Arthropoda; class Insecta; order Hymenoptera; family Apidae; genus Nomada; species Nomada ferruginata. The sequence continues at coordinate 19,100,054 of OY757213.1, forward strand.
CTCTTCACTTCGATCCTCCCTTAACTCTGTTCCAACTCTCCCTTCGATCTGCCTCTTGCACGCATCATGCATTCTTTATATTCTTTCAGTCTTAGTTTCTCTTTCATTCTATTCCTCATTTGCTCTCACTTATTTAGGATCCACGGTGTCCTCGGTGATGGTCGGTCCCGACCACCCGAACCCTTCGACCGCTGTACCCTCCATGCACACGACCTTCTCAAGTACTCAACATTTACGCAGTATGTATTTCCAATCCTACAATAAGTTGCATGGTTGCCGAGGAAATCGTTTGCCGCTGCCAGGTTACCGATGCTCGCTGGAAGGCCACGTAATCGCGTATGCCACTTGCACATCTACCCCGACTGCGAGATATTACGGGGGTTGTCGTGAACGTCAACGATATTGCCCGAGGTAACTTGATTTCTCGACGTTTCTGGACTTTTGTTTTATTGCTAGATCGAGATGAGAGGGGATTAACGAAATCTTGTGCGTCAGCGGATGTGTACACGGAGGACAACGATCAAGTGATGAGAAAGACTGGTATTCAGGTGTGCACGACGAGGGCAGCGTTCTCTGGTTGCTTTGAGATTCGCCTTCAAACCTGCATCGCGTCTTGATTAAATCTTCAGCAGAAATCAATTTACTTTGATCGTATACTGTTTGCCTTGTCGAATTCAAATGACTTGGTCCAGTCCCAACGATTGCTCCTTAAACTTGTTAAATTTAGCATGCACTCGAGTATGGCGACGGAACTACATACTTTCCTATTTGAGCATCGACAGATGCGCGGAACTGTTGCGTGATAAATAACCAGAATGAAATGGAGACGCGAAATCGTTTGAATTACTGCGACCGATAACCGCATAGACATCTTAATCGCGTATCGAACAACGGTACACGGTCGTTGCTGCAGAAGCGGAAGTTGGCTGAAAGATTTTATCTTCCACTTCATAGGCCAGGCGATTCCAATCTTCCTCGATCTTCTGCCAAGCGCGCGTTTATATAGGGTGATCTAAGGAACTGGATACGGGAAGAACGAGTTTGAACGTCGAAAATTAAGAGAAACATGCGCCAAACTGTTTCGCTGCGGTGCTCGCAAACATCCATATGTCTTCGAGAGAAATAAGGTTGCACGGTTGCTAAATTACTTGGATATCTCGCTTGTTTTTAAGGACAGGAAAAAAATGTCAGAGGAAAATATTATTTGAGTCGAAAAGGCAAACATTATGGTAAGTTAAGAAAATTTATAGGATTTAGGGGTGCTCGAGTTAAGCGGGACACCCTGTATATTACAGTTTTAGCAAGTGACCTCTGAATATCTAAACAATATGCACGACCTATTAGCTGGCCCTGGTAGCGAAAGGATTAACGTGGTCTTTTAATTAAGGTTTCTCGCAATAATAGTCAGATTACGATCGTTATTGGTTGCCTAGGGTTTAGTTGTTTTATGTATCCCAGTTACTGCTGTGATTGAGCAATAATAAATAAAGATTAATGAATAAACGAACAAGTGAGTAGTGTAGAATTAAACAGGTATCGTTATTATTACGGAATAATCCTTTTCGTTCGGAATTCGTGATATTGTTCTGTTTTATTCAATATCTGTCAAATTGGAAACTAGAGCATGGTGATTAATTTAGATTGAAATTCCCTTAATATGTCTCTTATCGTGGTGGTCTAATACAAATACACAAAGAGAAAAAGTAAAGAAATCTTTTGGGTCAATCCAATATAACGGTATCCCTCCTAACCAAATTTATTTCTAATATCCTGTAGCCAGTTGCACCTCTGAGAATCTCGACCATCGCGCTATTAATTAAGGTGTGAAAAATATCGTAGATCGAGGGAAGGTCTTCCACCGCCTTTCCAACCCTGCCTCCTGCCCTCTCTTTCTCTCTCCATCTCTCTTCGAACGGCTCTGTTCTATGGTCGTCGGTTCGCAGCGAGCATCGAAGGAATTTTCAAATATTTCCGGCTAGCCGCCCGATAAATTCTCGAAGCTGGAAAATATTTCCGATAGCCACCCGACAATCTGCTCACCTTGCGGATCTCCTACGCGGAGACAGCTCTCTTGCGGTGGAAGGAAACGCAGCCACCCCTTTCGTGTCGCACAGTGGGCTGGAAGGCGGTAACTCGTCGCCAAAATCAAATTTATCAACTTTCATTTTATGACAGTTTTTTTTTGTTGCAAACTGACAACCAATCGAACCTTCGAAATTTACACCTCTTTCTCCTCGCAGGTGATTATGCGATTAGCTATAGGGTTATGAAAGCAAAATCATGAAATTGCAATAAAATTAATTTCTTTCGTTACTCATTATAGAACATAAAAATATTTTAGTTATTTACATGTGTCGTAAGAGTTTTTTAATCCTTGCACGAAGGGTGGAATATTTATAACAATTTAAACTTTGGAAAGGCTTCTAGAAAAATAATTAAAGGTGATAATTTAACAGTTTCTGGTTAAAAGAATAAGACCACATATTATGTTTATTCGAAATCTATCATAAAATTGTGATCTGTGTTGAAAAATAACGATACAAATACTAAACTCAGATCACTGTGGACAGTATCGAATTTCGAATGTCTGATGTCAGATATGTTATGTATTACCAATCGCAAAAACACTTGACTGCCAAAATTTCGAATAATTGTATTGGATTAAAATTTCAGTGTGCATGAGATAAACCGCGACACGTTGGATTTTCGTTGAGTTCGAATCTCGTCAAAGAGAGGAGAGGAAAAGTAAAGGAAAGGAAAAGAAGAGAAGAGGAGGAAAGCGATAAGTGCGTGCTTAACCGTGCGCAGAATTGCACGGTCTGACGATGGTCAAGGAATCGAGCTATCGTCTCCTTTTGATTTAGAATTCCGCCTTTCCTCTTCGAAGGGCTCTTATCCGACTTCTTTGACTTCGTGTCCGTTCGCTCTGCCGACTGAACTCGGGGGTGTTGATCTTTGAATAAACAACGCTTTCTATGGCGTTGAAGTGATGGAAGATGCGTTGGGACAGGTATCTTGGAAATGCTCTGTGGTTTTTGGTTGATACGAAAGAGTTAAGATGAATCTAGAGTGTACTACTGGAAACGGTTATTGCTTCGCTCGGATATTTACGGTGCTGACTGTTGCACCTCGTTCAATACTTTTTATACATTTGTATTAAGTCAAAATTATATTAATTATAGCATTGCACCCCTTCTGTGCACAAATTCTCGGCACCTATTTTGTTATTTAAGAGACATATTGCTACGAGGATTGCACAGTTTGTGGAAATTTGTAGATGATGTCAGAAATATTTCGAGTACCGTACGTTGCGCAGCGTTGTCCTATCGCTTGTTACAAGTGCTACTGTGCGCGAAAATTAATGCAACCAGCAATAAGATTTTGAATGCGTTATGTGAAATCATAAGTTCGTTTGCGTTATTTCTTTTGCTCCAAAAACGTGAGCGACATGCTAATGTCATTTCTGCTTTACCAAATGCAATCGCTTTGTTAAAGTACGAGATAGTTATTCATTTTGAGATTTTCTTGCTAGTCGATTAAATGTGCGCCCCGTCTTTTTCTACGATTTTTGTCATCATGTCAGCGACAGTTTCGCATAAAATTTGTCAAATGCGTACGACATCGTCGCGAACGAACTTGTTCCTTATTTTTATTATTAATGCCTACTTATACTTTCAGTACCTAGCCATTGAATTAGGAGCAGATGCAAACATTTTATTTTTCCAACCGTAACTCTAACTATGGCAAGCAAATCGCCGGTCTTGAATGCCAGTGAAAATGTTCGCAGCCTACTCAAATCATTTACCTTGTCTTGACTGTTTCTTAAAAATCGCTCACTTTCATAACTACGATTCGACTAATTCTACTAGTTCGACTAGTTCATAAAGCGCAACGTGACTGCTTTTAGGAACATAAATTCGGTAAAGCTACTTTACTCTGCCCTAATCAGACCACAGCTTGAATATTCATCCACGATTTGGTCTCCAAACCAATGCAAATACATACAAATTATCGAAAGTATCCAACATAGGTTTCTTAGGTTTGCTGCAAGCAAGCTTGGAATCCATATGCATTTCACCGATCATAATTATGGGCCAATAATGAGTAAAATCAACTTGAAGTCACTCGAGAATCGAAGAATCATAAATGATCTTCTATTCTTACACAAACTCTTGAATGGACATACAGTCGGGGACAAAAATAAGTGGACAGGTAGAGAGAATAGATATCAATGAAATTTAATCGGCTCTACATTATTGATATAAACTTAACTTTTATTTGTCTTATATTCTTATAATACACAGATTATTTAGTGACAAATTCAAACTAATATTCACATTTTTATGTACGCAAACCACATTTAACGAAATAATCAGCCATTTCTCGAGAGACAAAAATAAATGGACACACAATAAATTACATGATAAATAGAATACATAGTAAAGTTAGTACTTTGTGTTGCCGCCTTTTGCTTGGATTACGGCTTCAAACCGTCTAGGAATACTGGTTATTAAATTTCAACGTAATCTTTTTCGATATTTTCAAATTCTCTCTGTAGGTTTCTGAAAAGTTCGGTTTTATTGGTTCTCTTATCCAATGGTACTTTTGTATCCATCAAACTCCACAGGTTTTCAATCGGATTCAAGTCAGGACTCTGTGGAGGCCATTTAAGCAATTGAATATTCGAATCCTTAAAAAATTTCTGACTTTTTCTGGCTGTGTGTTTGGGATCATTGTCTTGTTGGAATACAAATCCGTTGTCGAGACCCATCTTTGCTACTGCCATCTCTAAATTTTCATTTATAACATCGATGTAATCATCCGCAGGCATTATGCCGTCAATTTGTACCAGTGCACCAATCCCATTCAAAGAAAAACACCCCCACACCATTAACGATCCGCCGCTAAATTTAATTGTTGGCGTAATAAACGATTTTTTAAATGCTTCATCTTTTTTCTCCATACTTGGTACCTCTTTTTCAATCGCCGCAACTCAAATTTGCTTTCATCAGTCCATATTATGTTTCTCCAAAATGACAATGGCATATTTACATATTTTTTGCAAATGCCAAACGTTTCTTCACATTAGTTTTACTAATAAATGGCTTGCGCCTAGCCTTGCAACATTTTAAACCAGCTTCGTGCAATCTTCATCTAATTGTTTTTGTTGAAACGTTTACATCTAACGTTTCTGCAATGCTTCTTGATGGAATAGTTGGATCTTTACGACATTTGCGGACAATTCGACGGCCTTCTTGCACAGTCGTACATCGTTTGCGCCCACGCCCTCTTAAGTTTTCCACGGTATTGATAATAAATACTTTTTATACATTTTTTCTATTGCACTTTTCGAAACGCTATACTTCTGGGCTATCTCGCGGTAACTCAACTTCTTATGACAGTCCGAAACAATTAAGTTGCGAATTTGATTACAAATTTCTGTTCCTCTCGGCATTTTTAGATTATTTCAGAGGCGATGTTATCCTCAAAAAGCCTAAATTGCTATCGATAGACGTCTTTGAGATTATTGCGTGCAAGCATAACCAATTTGTAAAATTTGTTTAGATTTCTTGCCCCACTATAGCGTTGTTGGTAGGCGTCCACTTATTTTTGTCTCTCGAGAAATGGCTGATTATTTCGTTAAATGTGGATTGCGTACGTAAAAATGTGAACATTAGTTTGAATTTGTCACTAAATAATCTATGCATTATAAGGATATAAGGCAAATAAAAGTTAAGTTTATATCATTAATGTAAAGTCGATTAAATTTCATTGATATCTATTCTCCCTACCTGTCCACTTATTTTTGTCCCCGACTGTATATCTTGTCCCCTCCTGGTATCTTACATAAATTTCCATGCTCCATCAAGGCCTGTAAGATCGTCGCGTATTTTCCTTCCGCGCAGGTATTTAACCAGGTTCATTCACTCTGACCCCATAACCAGAATATGTAACACTGCAAACCATTACAACTCCAAGTTGGACTTTTTCAATACATCGTACAACTCATTTAAGATTGCCGCGCACAAGTTATTCTGAAATGCTCCTCACGCCGACTGAAGAACAAACAATAAATATGTATGTTTCGTCCGTTAGTTTTTATTGCGTTACCACGATTTTCAAATTTTTCATTCACTTTGTAAAATTAATGGCTTATTTAATTCCCGTTCAGATAAATAAATAAATAAATAATTCGCGTTCCGTTGCAATCACTAGCTTTAGTTTCGCTTCCGCTGGACCAACGAATATTTCTACATGTGTATTTTGTACGTAAAGCTAGCAGTAATCGCCTCTTATTGAAACATCAGGTTATAATTAGGACGATACGTCGTGTTCTCGCCCCAAGCCTCTCAGTGACGAAGAACTTGCATCGGACTTTAAGTCCAACATTTAATACGATAAAGTTCAAAAGGATCGTGAAAGAAACTAGCGCGATAGTATACAAATATAACGTTAACACGGAAGTTAAAAAAGTAAATGAAATTTATGGCTACAGATAGCTATATCATGTGTAGAGCTGGCGATATGTAGAAGTAACGATACTTTATGCAACGTATGAATATTCCTACATACCCTTCGCTTCTACGCATAGAAAGCACCAGACACAAAGTATGTCTACCATCCCAACCAAACGTAGGATAATTCCAGGAACAGAAATTCTGCTATAGGTACAAACGAAACAAAATGCTCCGAAACCGAGCAGGCCAGCGGATAAACCTAAGGCAGGTTGAGAATTTCAAATAGCTATCGAACATTGTAGTTCAAGAGTCGTACTAAATTCAGCGTAGGTGGTCGATATTCCAAATACTTGTCGAAGATGCCACGTGGTTGATCGATCCACGAAGCGCAATATATAAATTGAAACAATTCCTCAATAGCATCGATCGATCGTGAGAATCGGGAAGAAATCAACAAGGATAGTCAAGGACGTTACAAGTTATCAAGCAGAATAGCGTTAAACCTTTTACGACTTCGATAAGAGCTCGCGCAGATTGTGGAAACGCGTCTGAATAATGGAGAACTGTTCGAGGATGCAGCTTACCAGAATAATTCTAATCCCGATGGCGTCGATGAGTTTAGAGAAACAGTTTCGTTAGTATTTTTTCCTAGAACGTTGCAAACACAAAAGTTCAAGATTAAAGTAGGTAATTAGAAAATGAACTAATATGCATTATATTAAGTGTACGATCCTTGCCAATACAAGACGATGGTTCCATAAGTATGTACTTGATTCATTTATGTTTTGGTTAGCTAATTTTCGCCATCATTAGTTTTGAATTTTATAGTTCGCAATTTGGAAATTTAACTTGGGGCGAAGTCCTGAATTATCGTATTTTGTAACATAGATCTTAGAGCTACTAATTTCTATAACGTTATTATTATTGTATGTACTACTTACAATCGGTTGAACGTAAGATCATAACTATGCTTTATGGAATTCAATATTTTCTTACAATAATCTATAAAGACAGTGCATTTCAATAAAATCGCTTTCAAAAAATCAGTTCTTCAATTACAATCGTTAATTCCCTGCAAATCTATAATTAAGCTTTCCCTGCATACATCACAAAGGTAACAATTTCGAAAAACACATCGCTCTAGGAATTCACAAATAACACTACCTACAAAAATAATATTCTCTGTACACGTGATACATGTGGTCTACACCGTGGTTCTCGTGGTTCGGATTCCACCTAAAAGTGTAGGTCTAATATATGTAAGGATAAAGCTCATCGTTCATCGTTCCACACCACATTGTAGTCTCCGATGACCATTAGTGGTTGATGCGATTTTAAATAAATGGAGGAAGAACAAAGATAATGTTCCAAGCCCTTGAAAATCTCTCGAAAATATTTCCATGTACACATATGTACATACGTATATATGTATACCCTAAAGTCCACCCGAAGCTGATCTCTAACCAATGATCCAGTAAGTCAACTATCAAAAAGTGATAATTCAGTATCGAAAAGAAAGAACCGAACCAGTAAGGAGAATAAAAGAAAAATGGGAAACGAAGAAAAAGCGATACTGACGATAGATGAAACCGATGATGCGAGTGGAAATGGTGGGAAACTATAGGGAGTCGATAGCCACGAGGGAGAGGATACCACCCTCGGTAATATAAGGTGGCGGAATAGATTACGACCCTTCACCCTCGATAGTACTTCTCTTCTGTTGGGGACGTTCGTCGCCCTTATTGCGAAAGACCACGAGTTTATTGCGGACGTCTGTGCGCTACGTTCAGCACCATGCCGATTTATGGGGATATATAAGGGCATACCATCGACAAATTTCCCCATAACGACGAGCATCGCATTTATCCCTGTTTCGTCACACTTTTCTAACGCTGGTCATTCGTCCACCGGAACGTTTTCACGGTTGTAATTGCGTTTCGAGGATCCTGCTGAATTGTTAGGGGGGCGAGATGGACTTAGTTTCCTTTCATACTTGATTTTTCACGAGCGGAATAATTAATCTTCCGGATTGTCCTTAGGGACACATGTGCGTTTAACGGCCTGGACGTAACGCATGGATGACAGGAGAGGAGTTTAATAAGTGCGGATGAAGTGTTTGATTATGGGAGTTCTAGAGCAAGTTTTCAGTGCTCCTTTGACGATCGTGAGTGTGAATTTTACTGCGATAACGAAGATTAATGTGAAAGTAATAATCATACAGATTGCTGAACTTTGTATTGGAAACTTGGAGCTTTCTATGAATTTTATTATTTGCCCGGCAAAAAATGGGAGCGAATAATACAGTGCACGTTTAGTGCAGTTTTCTGCTAACGTGAATTGTGTAGAAAATATTTGTGAAAAATGTTTTCGTTCTGTATAACAGATACATATTCATATTTAAATTCGATTTGTTTGCACTCCCTTGTATCTGGATAAACGGTGAAAGTACTCGCGTCAAATTTTAATGAGAAATTCGCAAACACCCTTATTTACGCCGAATAATTTGAAAGGAGTGTATTGAAATATAGGGAAAGATGCTTCTACGTTTCCGCAGAAAACAATACCTGCTTGTTCGCGATGTGGACGCGAAGAACTGCCTCTGTTTAAATATGAACGCTGTTTCAATGCGGTAAATCGATAAATCCACAATGAGTACCGTAGTGTGACGACCCTGAAGCACCCCCTTAGAATCGCACTTGTTGCGCGGCACCCTTGATCCGTAAAGTCACCCCTTCGGCCCGCCCTTTTACCGAACAGAAGGTCGAGCATTAAAAGAATTTACGAAGCAATCTTCGACCTTGTTCGCGTGTGCATCAATGGCGATCCTTCTACGAAAAGAATAATGCTTTTATATTCCATTGATTTCCTTCCCTGACTTGGCTAGGGAGTGCAGATTGGTTCGCGCATTTCATTCGCGTTTCTACTGCGGACTCCTTTACTTAATGCTGACGTTTTTAGTTGCTTTCTAGATGACTCGTTTCGCTGAAAGCTTGCGAGTAGAATTTTCGCATGCAATTGTAGGATTTGATCGATACCATTTTTCCGTGAAATAAAACGCAGTAAAATTGGAAGAATAAATACAATCAAATTATTATATCCGCGTGGCCTACAAGTGTTTTCTTTTTTGCGAATAGAGGACGAGGAAAACATTCTGTTAACAATATGCGTGCATGGAATAGTATTTGTCTACGTATACAGATATTGTTTATGTCATGGACCAATAATAAATTCTTGGTAACGTTAACATACACAAAATTTGGGCGATTTAGTGTAAACAATTAATAAGCAATAATCAGCGTACTCCACAGTAGTCACTAATCTTTTCAATAACAATGTAATCCATTGCTAATTTTATTTGTGAATGGTGGTAAAGCTTTCGTGCTATCGTAATTGATCCCAATAATTAAATTTGATACCTGCTCCTCCTACTAATATCACGAAACAGCTTGCTGTTAATGTTCATAATCAAAGTTACCTTCGCGCACACTTCGTTACACCACTGTACTGTACAAAGGAAAAAAATTATATTTCAGAGTTAAGTGAGTTTCGACAGAAACGATTGAAGGGACGAACTAATAAAAGTTAAAATTCGAAAGAACTACAGAAATTAACTTCGTTAAGATTAGTATAATATGTAAGTACTTTTACCGATAATATCGTGCAATACGATCAACTGAAACTAACGGATTCTTCTTTCAAGTCTGGCGTGGGTTTATAAGCGCTGAATAGAAATTTTGCTAACAATTAATGAGTTAAACAAAGTTAACTCGATGGCGTCGTATTTCATTCTAATTCGAATCTTACTGGGTTAAAACGTACGTGCTCCCCCTATGTTGAGGGTGAAGACGGATGCATGGGGTGACTTTTGGAATGGTAAATACGCTTCACTCCCCACTGAACTATTGGCTCTTATCGTGAATTCCCTCGACTGAATTGTTTTGCGAAAGAGAAACGAGGACATAAAACGTCCGGCGATCGTTCTCAACTCTATCTTTACTTGGGTGGATTTTATTAAAATAACTCTACCCCTGTTTTGTGTTTCTATAAAATTTCTACGAGACTCTGAAGAACATCTCATGAAATTCACCTTATCATTGCCAAAATAAAACTTCGAAATGTGTACTGCTTTTAAGACATTTAACGTGGCAGATGAACGAAAGGTAGCGATGTGTGGTTTACAGTTTGATGTGTCTGGATAAATATTTTGAACGTGGAAGAACATATAGAGTTGTTTGACAATTTAAACCGCCAACAGTTCCCATTCAGCTCTTCGTTACTTTAAATATTAATATGTTTGCATTGAGTTTCAGGTTTTGGCTTTATGAAATGATTAAATGCATGTTCTGTTAAGGGAGTTTCTCCAAGCCCATTGTACTCGTTGCCTGAATTCTGTAAATTATTTCGAATTGCGTTGTATTTACATGGGTTACTTTCCCGTAATATACACGAATTGTAATTACGCCGAACTATTAAATGGATTATTAATTTACCTGTCATTCTCTAATAACGAGGTGCGCCGTTTTTACGTCCGTTGTATGTCATATTAATTAAAATCTGCGTCCCTTATTATCTTTACGGTTTAACCGATATAATTCAATAAATATATGTGCCGCCTTTGAGTTTTCCTTAAAAATCGGCACAAATTTTCCGGACAACCCAATATTTTTTGAAGACTTCTAATAATGACACCGTTGTTCTCTCCAAAATATATTACATACTATGAACACAGTATTCTACTATTTTAGTATCATCCATACTTTCGTCTGCATTGTATCTGTTACTATTATTTTCATGTTCCATAGTTCAACGCCTCCACACAATTTGTAAATATACCATAATGAAATAATTGTGCACAGAAGTTGCTTAATAGCAAATATTTGCAGAAGGCGAATAGGAAATATAAAATACAATTTATAAATGATCTGCGGGCCAATTCTACAATCGTTCAATGTTCCTCTCTTGTACACTTCGAGTAGTTCGAATGGGGTCATTGTTAAATGGGGAAACAATATTCTTATCCCGATTTCTTAGTAGAAATAATATGTTTCAATATGAAATATTAATCGAATGGAATAGGATCTCGCTTTTGGATCATTTCGGTTCAATAATTTCTCTACAAGCGTAAATATATCCATGGACCTAAAGAAAAATATGAAATATCAAGTGAACTGAATAAAAATTGGATTAATCTTCGCACATTCGACGCAACATGTACAAATACCTAATGGATGTCTATCAAACCAAATTACTGTATGTAAAGAATGGGAAAAATGCTGTGATTTATGTTAAGTTTAACCGTATACAGGAAATAACAGGAGGCACTGATTAAGAATGAGGCGGGCAAACGTTCTCGTTCATCGATTCATCTCGGAAACCCTTTTTCTTTCACCCTCGACTTCACAGAGCTCTTCCCCTCGATTTCCACTATTGGCAAAGCGATAACTCGGTGCGTCGACCATAAATCAAACTGCCAGAGTGTTTCACATCGCCTCGCCTACAGGAAGCTTCCTCCAGCAGCTCCTTCATCCTGTGGCAAATGATCCGCGACCGTTCATACTCCTCTTATTTCTTTCGACTTCCTCCTCTTTTTCCTTGATTTTTCCCTCTTTATACATGACGCTTTGCTAAATTAATCCTCATCGCTTTTTTCAAGGCTGCACTGACAACGATTGCTTTAGAATAAGTGTTAGTATCGATATAGTATGTATTAAGAAAGTATCGAACAAACATTAGGGCTGTTTGCAATGCTTTGCAAACTGCTCGAGTCGGTGTTATGTTTTTTATGTTTGCTATGTTTGGTCTTAATAGTTCACTTCAAACCATTGAACTGAAGTAGAGAATGATCTAATACGAACATATTGTTACAAGCGTAGCTATAGTCCGTAATATAAAAATTTAGATGGGGTAATTAGCTTTAAAAGTGGAAATATCTGTGGCATGAAATGCGATAGAGGATGCGAGGACGTGTTGTTTTAAGTTTCGTAGGTAGTAGATTTTAACCCTTTGCCCTTTTTAAGTGATCCTAGATTCCATGATCCCTTTCGCTGACCAGTACATATTGCACTGTGAACTTTAGACTTTTCACGTGAAGAACAGTACCCGTTTTGTCCTTCACTCTGTGTTTTCTTGAAAGCACTGGACAAAGGGTAACTGAAATATTATTACGAAACGAGCATCGCCTTCATTGGAACTTAAATTCATATAACGAAACCTAATAGAAATTTTAACATAGATATATTCGTATTTCGTAGCAAAGTATTTCGCGTAAATGGTCTCCTAATTCGCACCAATTCGGGGCATCTGTTCCACTAAAACCTTCGAAAATATCAGTGTCCATTTAATCATTATACTGTACGTAACTTTACAAAGCAATACCAACCCCACCAATCACATTCGCTTAATTAACCTACCAAATTGCAGCTACAAATGGCACGATCTCTATTCACGGGACACTCTTTGCCCTCCAAACAATCCATCAACTTTTCACGCAGTTCCCGAAGCAACGTCTAAATTTACAGCCAGCAATTTCCCAGCAATTGCCACGGTGTCACACGGCGCACTCATTTAAGCGCGGCATTCTTCTAATTGCCGGTCTATCCCTTGTTACCCTCTGTAACGTTACATGATGTAACGCTACAAAAATTACCATCGTCGCGATGGAGGAAGAAAGAAAAACAGAAGAAAACAACCGCTGGCAATCACGGGGACAATAAAATTGTAGCTCGAACAAGCCAGCCTGGTTCCGTTGAACGTTCGTGATTCCATGGGCGAGTTTTAATCACGCCATTGCTAGCCAAACGAAGGCTAATTTTCATTGCTCGAGCGTTATTAAATGGTGGAACACTCGCTAGAAAAAGCCGGTACCGTTCTGTTCCAGTTAATATCTATCTGTTTCTAGATGCATGTTACACCCTGAACTTTGCTCCCGAGGTCCGGCCGAATGAATTATCTTTTCCGCGTGTAATTCCACGCAAGTGCATTCCACGCGATCTCGTTGCTGTCTTGAAACCTTGTTGCAAATGAAGGGGGAGGACGAGCGAGAGAGTGAGAGAGATCATGTTTCGTGATTCCTGATGGGAATCGTATCTTCTTTTATGTTACTGCACGGACGTGCTGCGTTCGCTTGCGTTTCGATGCCGAGAAGATAAATGGAATTCGCTTTTAATGGGGTTGCGTGAGCTATCCTTTTCGAGCGTAACAGAATCTTTCGATAAAGTGGTCGTGAGTTTTAAATTTATACTGTTAAGTGGAATTACATATTGGTCTGCTGCAACGGTAAAGCGGTATGCACAGAAGGTGAGCGCGCAAAACGCGCGAAGGCGTTTATTAGAGAGCGCGTAAATTGAAGTTCCCGCGATACGGAAGATTTATAGTCCTCTCGTTTTCTATTTCTCGTCATTCTACTAAATATTTACTGTCGTTCCGCGGAGCATTTGATAGTAATTACACGGAAACGAATACGCGATTGCCGTAGAAATCTCAAGCCGATTTTGATACTTAACACTGGGTTTACGGAATCCGTCAATTTGACGGATGTCAGATTTTGAATAAAAATTTAATGAATGTCTATTAACCCTTTTGCTCCTAACGGTGACTATAGTCACCCAACGCCTGACGCTCGCTATGTACTAACGGTGACTATAGTCACCCGTGAATTTTCGCATTCACAGAGTAAGTATATCTTTTATATCCATGGTTAAAAGATACGTTCCATCGGCAGGCAAATTTAAGTGCGCCTTCGTTGGGATTGGCCCGTACCGAGGCAGCGCTACTACGAGCCGATCCGCCGTAGCGAAAAGGTCAATATTGCATAATTATATTCATTATATTTAATTTTTTTAAGAAAACGCGGATTTTTGTTGGCAATCGTTAATCCGAGGGAAGCCGGTTAAAATAAGTGTTCAAACTTGCACGTAAACTTAGCGTTAAGGAGTATAAAGAAATCCGTAACAGCTATTCGATATTGCGATATTTCGATTGTCTTCGATTATATCATATTCCAATAGACTATTAACTCTACAAATAGACTTTACAGAATTATGTATATAATTCTGAAGATTGTTTACAATGTGATTGTCTAATAGCAGAAATTTGTGCAACGATAATGAAGGTTTGCGACCCTTCGTGAATAGAGGTTATCACAGCAGCCCTGAATATTTTGCAATTCGCCGTAAGGACATTGCCTGATTGTGCTTCACTTCGAAGAATGAAGATCGGAACTCAAACTTGAGTGGCACTGTACCACTTGGCCAACATGAGGTTTATTGTTTGTTTATTGTAAAGAAGCTTGCTCAGGGGACGATACCGATGATGTAGGTTACTCACAGCCGAGGAATAAATTGCACTGCAATTCATGATTGCTAAACGAATATGACAGTGAGCATGTAAGACGTAAAACGAACCCAACACTGGAAGGGAACTGTTAGGTCGAGAGAAAATAACGAGCACATGATACTATTCATGGAAATGACTAGCAGATTTAAACACAAATAAAACAGAAAATAAAAATTTGCAAGTTAAGCGTTTTCTGGTATGTATATGCTCTACGTAACACGCGCGAAAAGAAATACAGTAAAACCTCTTTTTGTGCGGTCCTTTTTTATGCGATTTTATTTTTATGCGGTTTGTTTTGTGCGATTTTGTTTTTGTGCGATTTTTTTTTTATGCGGTATATCAATCTTAGCGGCGTTGGCACCAGTTTCCTATCAATGTACATATACATTGTATGTGCACTGTAACTGTGCAAATGTAACTGAGAACGCGTCCACGTTATTATCCGAAATTAGTGCCCTCGCACATAACATCAGCGGAGAAGGCTTTGATACTTTCGGCGAAAATGATCTGGACGAAATGATTGAAATCAGCAGATAAAATATATGCAGGGATCCAGATTTCTAAAAAATTGGAAACGCATTTTCTTAAAATAGACACTAATACCGAAAGAAGCTCGAAATTTCAAAAAGAGCTAAGATCATGCATGTCTCGCTATCGTGACGTTTACAAGCAACTGATCACTCGACCGTCGTCACAAAAACTGATCACTGACTTTATGGTGCCACAAAATAAATCAATTGAAATCGTATCTTCAAGCGATGAAAGCGATTTTGAACCAATTCATCACAAGAAGATGCGCGTTTTGGATTACGACGAGTAGCAGGGAATTATTTAATGTGCATTTTGAAAACTTCTCCATGTCTAGTTTAATTATTTAATTTGTTTGAAAACGTTTTCTCATTTATTTTGTAAATAATTGATGTATTTTCTAAGTGCGACTTTTTTTATGCGGTCCCGGTCCGCCGCATAAAAAATTTGTTAGGTCGTATATCGTACAAGGTTGTTTATTATATGTAAGTGTTTATAAAATTTCCGACTTTTTTTTTGTACGATTTCTTTTATACGGTCCCTATCCACCGCACAAAAACAGGTTTTACTGTAATCATTTTCACTCGCGATCTCCTTTTCCTTTGATAAGCAAGTTAAATATATTTGGCAAATTCCCCCGTTGCGGTAGCAATATTTTTGACTCAATAATTCTTCTAGTTGCAGATTCCCATGTTACGTTTCGATTTATATTTAAAGATTTACAATAAAACAATTCAATTCGCCTTTGTTAACGTCTGAACAGTTTTATCTAAATGGAAGCTCTAGGTAACGAAGAATAACTTTCTCCCGACGAAACGAGAGACCGATGAAATAGAAGATTCTTATGACCGCTGGGGGAAATCACACCTGTCAGGTACGAATGCATAATTAAATCGTCATAATCAAGGAAAACGAGTCTTGGATATTCAGTATTGCGGTCTTAATAAGTTATTTATTCACCAGATCCCTGCATCTTTAAAACACAATAGTTAAAACGAATCAATTCTCTCGAATACAAGATCTTCTCCGATTAACTGCAGTGGGTGATCAAATTAGTACGAACAGTTCGAAATGATCAAATTCGTTTGAAGTTTGATAAAGAATGAAGTTTAAAATACACTTACCATGACACGTTTTCTATTACAAAACATATCGATATGTATTTATTGACAAATGGCAACGATTTGCAATGTACTCCACGGATTATGTAAAATGAAAACGCGTGTACTGTACGTACACTATTATTTAACTGCATAAGAATAAATAGCAATCAAGTTCGTTATAGGATACTCCACTGTATACATATGGGAACCATTTTAAGGAGGAATTCAGTATTTGATAATGATAAAATGAATTCATATAAAGGCATTTCTTACTTTATCTCGTTTACCAGGTAATAACTATTGGTGAGTTCCCTGAATCGACATTTTAAATTGGCGAATAGATTGACAATACGACAAACTCCATTATTACAAGAGTCACCACATCATTGAACAAGAGAAGTCCACTGGTAGGCATTCGGATGCAAGATAGACGCTATAAGCATTTCCTAAGAGACTAATCAGATATCAAATAACGAACGTAAAAATCGCCATATCTTGTAAACAAAACCATTCCATGTCGTACCATATATTCTCAATCCGAAACTTAAAAATGTGCTGTGCACAACGATAAACGGTTCTCAGCAATGTTCCTCCGCAATAGATTAATAATCGAATAAAAAGTTTGTCAACCTGTAAATTCGACATCGACTTCCTCTCCCCCGCCAGGACCACCAAAATCAACATATATACAATAGAAGAAAATTCACGGTGTAGAAAAACTGAAGCACAAGCCGTTCTGCTCACTCCCCCTACTCAATCTTGTCCTGTGAAAAAGAAACCCCAAGTTAACAACTCCGTCCAACAAATTCGAAAAGGAACACGGATTTGCCTGAGCACCACTGAAGACCACCTTGGCAAGCAAGGTAGAGAAAACGGCCCGGCATACCCAGAAGAGAGCAAGGTAGAAGACGACCGATGGAGGGGAGGGTTTAGGTTAGGATGCGCCAGGCCAGGAAATGCACTTGACGCAGCGTCGTCGCGGAGGATGAGTCATCGGAGATACGGAAAACCGGTTCGCCACGGCTATAAGCCTCTCCTCCTGGCAGAACGTAAGCACATCCCTCCCCACCTTCCCTTTCCTCACCAGCACACCTTTACCGAATCACCACGCCGGCGAGTTTTGCTACTCTTTCCTTCGTTACTCGTACCTTCGTTCTCCCTTTCCACCGAGCAGTCAGCACTTCCCTGGCCTGCCCCCGACAGCGGTTACCTTACCACGTCGCGTCGTCGTACTCTGCCCCCGCCTTGTGCTGCCGTTGCTCGTGTACCCTCGATAGTGGGACTAAAGGTGGATCTCGGCATCGTCAATCGTCACTTTGTCACACCGCGTACGGTCGTACCGTTTGCACACCGGGTGGTCGAAAATGAACGGAGTTGGACGACGTTCGGGTAGGTTTGTTAACGCGTTGTCCGCCACGCAGGTCACCGGTGACTGGCAATTGTATTCTCACTGGGGTCATTGTGGCCATCAGTGACCGGAGACTGGGACGGTTTTAGAAAGATTTCTTATTATTTTGTCACTGTATGCTTAGAATAATGGAAATTCTATTGTAGCCCCCCTGGAAGCATTGCATAAGTCGTGTTGATGCAT
The DNA here is from genome assembly GCA_963583965.1 of Nomada ferruginata. Classification (NCBI taxonomy): domain Eukaryota; kingdom Metazoa; phylum Arthropoda; class Insecta; order Hymenoptera; family Apidae; genus Nomada; species Nomada ferruginata. Next base: position 19,118,068 of record OY757213.1, read on the forward strand.
TCTGACATTTTATCTTTCCAAAATGCTCGGTACATATATGCATACATGGTATGGGATGTGGTGTACAGGTACACTGCGGCAGCGACGTATTGCGATATATCCCGTTCTTCCGATTGGTTAAGGATATTGTTTCAAAAGGCTGTAGTGGCTTAATAAAATCTTGGCTTTGGGTATTTATTAGCTTCCAAGGTATTTATAACAGACTTTCAGTGATATCTGCGCCCTGAATTCTGCATATGTAGTCGTTATTAATGCAGCTGTCTTCAATGTAGCAGTTGTCAGTCTATTTCCGTATTCCAGAAATTCAGATTGGGTGGCGAACGGCGGGATGTTGGGTGTGTAGTTAGCACTGGGTAGCGTGTGACCGGTGTAGAAACAAAAGGTGTGTAATTGAGGATTGACGCCAAAACCATTGTCGAAAAATCACGGCCGCGTCAAGATAGTTAGTACGAATTGAGCTTTGGGTAGATCGTCGTATTACCGTTTGTACTTCCGACGTTTACGATAGGGTCGTTGCTATTGAATTATAGGACATCCTATAGATATTGAGACCGAAATCGCTATTGTGTGATCGCTGCTTGAAACTGATTAGTAACGCAAAGATTAGTAACGTCTTTATAGGTAGAATTCAATGTATAGTACGTACCGACAGTGTTTGATTAATATGTATATGGGAAAATAATTGAATTTGGGGTCCACCCTCCCCCCTCAAATTTCATGTCGATCGGCTAGCGATGTCTTTCGAAATAACAGCCAACTTTTTACATGCAATTACAATGTTAACAATTACTGAATATTAGTTCGAATTATAAAACTAATTCCGTGGCATGTATACGTATGTGACTTTTGCCAATCAATTTCAATATTAATTTATTAAGTGATAATAAGAGTTTCGTAGATTATTATTCTAGTACCATTTAGTGTAATTTATTAATGATTTCTCAATCTTTTTACAAGGATTTGTTACGATTCAAACGACCGTACATAGGTACTGAATAGTACTGAATACCAGTGTTTAAGAATTGTGTTCTAAAAACATTTGTAACGCAGCTTTAGTTTGAATCAAATTATTCGCCGCTTAATTTCTTTACGCCCATGCTGATTAAACAGTGTGTTACCAACGCAATATGTAAAAGCCCATTTTTCATGTTTGCTAATACTGCTTGTAAATGATTCAGTCATTTCATACTTTATCATGAAAAAGGCTTACATTACGCTGTCTAATTTTAACATTTTTTACAAAATCTGACAAGTTGATTTTTTGGCCATCGTTCTTAAGTGACTGCCATTCCCCTACTCTTCCTTGCTATGAGAATGATTAAAGTCTGTGACTGCAAATTGACGACATTTTTCAAAACTCTGATTGCTGGAACTGATGAATATTCAGCAATGCACAAATCATTGGAAGTAACATTCAAAACTAGTCATAAATTTTAGAAATTAATTATCGTGCGACAAATATGGAATAAATGGTTTCGATGTCTTATCTTGTTACGTACAATTGTATCGAAGGGCAACTAGTTCTCGCGAAATATTAAGCGTATCATTTAAAAATGTAACAAGGTACCTTTTGGTATCATGTAATTGTCTTCTTCGTTATTTATTTCTCTTTTCTTCTCAGCACAATATATTGGTTTTTATTCTTCTTATTCCTCGTTTCCATTTCTATCATTAACGTTGCGTATTTAAGCTCCCGCAGTGTTCTGTGTATTGCGTGTAAATCAAATTTTCAATAATTCTGCGGGCAAAATAATTACCTACTATTTAAACACATCGCAATTCAACGTATAGCGTATCTTCGTGTTATTTCTCGTTATTCCATCCTTTATACGTTTGATGTAACTAGCTCGTACTCTGACAAAAAAATGAAATAAAAGTTGAATTTAATTATCACTGTAATTACTCACTGCCTGCGAGCTTCCCAGCTAATCGGTCATTTTTTTGTGTCATGACGTCTGTAATTGTGATATATTATCTGTAGCTTAGTGACTTCATAGACATTACTTGAAATAATTTGAACGAGACCTTTATTGAAAGAATGTTGGGCATAAAAGAAGCGAATGATATTTTAAAGCTATTAATTTGCGTAACAGATGTCTATATGTTGTAGCTTCGAAGAGAAAGTATACATAATATGTAGTTTTATTACTCATCACGCGATCAATCATGATTAGGGGTAATATCATTATCCATGGCACACTGGCACACACGTTCCGCTTTCGCAACGTCCAAGAAACGAAATTGAAACGTAATCCTTTAATTCTATGGAACACCGTATATATTACTATTAGTGAAATTGACACTGTTCGTTACCTGCAAATATTGTAATTCGACTACTGTGTTATACTAATGAAGCTTCGATCGAGATCCTCACGTTCAATAATTTTCTACTTGATTAATACAAGTTGAACTGAATTTTATTCGACAAAATGGAGGTTGAAAATGGTCGACGCCTTGTAAATAAAATTTGTAGCACGAATAGGCGACTTGAATATCGTTTAACGCGAGATTCAAATTAGTTATAGATTGTCAACGGGTAAAAGTAACACTCGAGAGAAAAACATTTATCTATGTTATATTTTTGTCGTCTCATAAACTTAAGAATTACCTGCAAATTTAATTTAACAGTATATTCGGTGCGAGTGCTTTGTGTCATTTTTTAACTAGAAGATTCGATAACAATTATAGCACGTTGTTGAAAGTTAGCATTTATGCCACATGAATGGTGCAAGGTATACTTGTTACAATTACAAATCAACAAATTTCGCACTTTAGATTAGAATTATCAGCTGTTGCACGATAACGGTAGCAATGTCATATATACCCGATGACTAATCGACAAAATGATTCGTCGACGATCTTACCGACACGAACTAAAACCGGAACAATCGTTCGCTCACTAATTATAGAGTAATTAAGAACTTGGTGTATCAACTGAAAGCTTTAACAATAAAGAGGTTTTTGAACTACGAAACTCATGTTCAGGGAAAGTTGGACTCACACTGATTGGCTTCTGAGCCCTTCATATAAAGTATTAATTATTTGAAGTTCTGTTTTTATCTGCGATAAATTAATAAACGTTACACACGAATGCTAAATAATAAAGAATAAGCGGACGCATTTACGCAAAACAACCATACACGTGCGACGTATAACAAGAACAGTATAACGGGAAGCTAAATCTGCAGACCCTGAAGTTCCAATGCTGACTCTGAACACAGAAATAATGATCGTCGAGGAAAACCACCGAAATGAATATATTCGAGGTGCAATAGTCAAGTGTGCAGTGACTTTTGCCCCCGATTCAATTCCTCAAAGGAGTCCCCATCCAGGTGTCCCCAGGCCCAGCTGAGCAACGCAACGATTTAACCATCAACCGTAATTTATTCCGTTTTTAATTTCCCTCCGCCCGATGAGGCCAAGCTCGATGGGGTAACGGCGAGTTTCCACTCAAGGCCTTTTCCACCAGAGATCGTGCCGGTCTCTGGTTTAATGGCATTTGAAAGGGCCAGGAAAAAGGTCAAGATGCATCGATGCAGTCGAGCTTCAACGAGATTCGTGCCGACTTCGCAAGATGAGCATGAACCTCTTGCACGTCTATTTCTCTTTTGCCCGCCAAGTCTCGCCGTCCGTTCGTCTCCTTTGGACCGTTCTTTTCCCCGTCCTCGAATCGGTAAACCGGTGCAAAAGGTAGCAAGAAGTGAAACTTACGGCGATTTGTCGGTGAACAATAGAAGGTCAGTACATTTCAGGACGGCCGTGCAACAGTATGCAACAGAGTGCAACGGTGTGTACGCGAGCCAGTTTATGCAACCAGATGCAACGCACCGGGCTGGATTTTCCTTAAAGCAATTCACGTTGCAGCTACCGTGAATCGCGGATTTATCGATCGACGCCGCACGATAAATAAACAGAGCCGCGTGATTCGTGCGGAGACTTGGGAGGGATATAATCTTGATGATATTGTTGGCGTAGATCGGGGATCTCGATTCTGGAGCAGTTGGGTTCTTGAGACGGATGATCATTTGTATTGCGACGGTTTTCATTTTCTTCATTCGAAGGACCGCCCGATGGAGCATGACTTTCCATTTTCTTTTGCTAATTGTTTGTCCCCTGTCCGTTGAGCAGGGAACATTTTGAATGCAACGAATCATTTGCAAAGTTGTCTATTATTACGAATGCGATATTTGCTTGTAGGTTGTGTACTGCGAGGCATGCTTATCTGTGATGCGTATAATTGATAATTTATGTTGATTTGTGCGTTGCCATTATATTATTTATTACGAGCATATATTATATTCCAAAACAATTCTGAATTTTTTGGCACTTAAGGTCACAGTATCATCGGCCATTGGCCTGGCCTTGACCTCAGCTGTATATTGTGCAATGATAATCCCATTAAAAAAGATCGATGGCCTTTAAATCGCAGAAAATATCCCCCTTTCATTAAAAAAACGTTTTTTCTTTTATACTTTTTCCTATCATAAAGAGCAAATTAGATATTTAAAGTACATCGGCAACTATATCAAACTCAAAATCAGCAAGTACATCAAACGAATACGGAACGGCTATTTTTATAATATTATGAAATATTATCTTTAAACATAAATAGGGTGTCTGAGGTTTTTCCGGACAAACGTTGTCAGCGTATACCGTGCACGAAAATAAAAAAAGAACATTACATGAAAGTTGACCAATAACTCTTTATTACAAAGTTATAAGGTAAACTGTAAAATCGCTTAATTATTGCATTCAGGTTTTCGTACATGAATTTTAATGAAGCAGATCGTTGTCGCAGGCGTTTGTAGAATATGTAGGAATATATGTACTTCGGTTCTAACGAGGATTGTTCTTGCACGGCGACTTATAGCTGTACTCAGCTAATGTTCCGTTCGCGATCCGCGATTGCACAATATATGCATACGTGTCGTGTGCGAGTCAGCCAGTGCTTCATCTAACAAAAAGAGGCTAATGGAGTTGCAAAACCGCGTGTAACTAAATATGCAACTGCAACTTCGAATCCGAGCTGTTGGTCTTCCACCTGTGGTTTCAACAGATAACCTGGTCAATGGTCTTTTCAGGATTAATTTAAAAACTCCAAACAAAATTGAATGTATCGTTATCTTAATCATTAGCGCGTCGTCTGGGAATAAAACGCAAGGTAATTCAAAGCAGGCTGAAAAATCGTTTACGAAACGGTTTATTTAATATTTGTAATACCTACAGTATTATAATTATACTGTCAAACGTTTATTTCCCCGTTGCAATAAAATATTCTGGGCGAATTAAATACGTTAGGTCGTACAAATGAATTGTCCGTTTGCTTCGATTAAAAATGCATGCACGTTTACATTTAATAAACGTTACTTCGTTATGAGCAGTAAGCATTGCTAATTGCAGTGTACTTGATACCATTTTTAGAAGATGCTGGATTTCTGAGTTTTGGAAAACTTGCGAGACCAACGGCGAGTAGTCCGTTCATTGCGAAATCCCTCGACGAAAGTTATATTTAATAATACGCGCAGGATGACCGAGTTTAAACTCGCAGAGAAAAATAATTCTAAAATTCTCATCTGTTCATTGTATCCACCGTTCAAAGAGAACTACTCCAGAATTTCGAACCTTATTTCAAGTAAAATATAGCACTCAATTTTTTATTCGCTACTCTATATACTAACGATATTTTTTGCTAATATAAATTCATTTGAAGAACGGGAAAGTTCAAATAGACCTGTTATTCGCTTCCTGCCAATGAATCAAGATACATTGGAGTAAACATCTAAAATCTATGATCTAGAAAAATATTCTGAAAGTACAAAGTTTTTACGTTATCAATTTCAATATATATTTGTTTAGAATTGTTTAGTAGTATCTTTAAACACTATATGTATATTTCTATACCCTATTCCTGGATTCAGTAGTCGACTATTAAGGAGAAAAGTCTGTCGATTTTGAAAAGGAATCTCTATCGTGCAGGAATAGAAACAGGATCGAGAATAAGAACAAAGAATGAAAAAGATTACTGTGCTCATCGATTCAGCGCGATTGAGTGCCGAGAATGATTCATTTGAGCAGCAGAATTGTATACAAGGACACACGATGGACAGACACTACTAAGGTCCAGTAAATTTCACTGCTAGAAAATCGTTCGAGTAGTTTTTCTCTTAATGCGATCAATGAAATTATTTACCTCTACCTTTTGTTAACAAGGAACGTAACGCGAACTGGATCAATGCTTTGCGCTTAATTAACACTCCAAACAGTTCTACTGCTTTAATTAACACTAGGTTTACGGAACGCGTCAATTTGACGCATTTCAGAATTCGGTAGACAGAAATTAATGAAGGTCCGTTAATATTATAGAATTATTTTAATTATATTTCACTTCTAAATTAGGTGAATTAATTTTTTAAAGAAAACGCGCACTTTTATCGGCAATTGTTAATCTGAGGGAAGTCAGTAAAAATAAGTGTTCAAACTTGCCCGTAAACCTAGTGTTAAAGTATTAGTTAATAAGCAATTATTATTTTTAATGCGTTTCTGCAAACTAAACAGCGGTACAGGAAGTATACAGTCTGCATTAGAGTTAACTATAAGATATCTATGCTACTGCAATCTGGAATCTTAGACACTCGGAATTTGAGTACAGTCCGCATATTCTACTAAATATATTCGATGCAATTCAATCCATACATTTAATTCAATGTATTATTATACTAGGTATGCGTCAGCTATGTGCAAAATTCGTGGCAAATCGATGACCGAAATATCGCAAGTTCCCCAATCTCGCTTCAAACGACGTACCAATACAAAAATTCCACTCCGATTCCAGGAAGTGCCAAATTTGTTCACTTCACTTTGAAACCTGCCTTCAGCTACTATGTGTACTATGTGATATTAAAATGTGTACCTACATTTTGTTATAGGCAAACGTAAGAAGAGAGAAACGATGTCATAAACGTTTTCCTCCATTTACGTGTTGTATGCTGCATTATTAAAATAGTTATGTTTTATCAAATAAAATACTACAGTTCTTGGTTCACCCAAATCACAGTTTTATTTTAATTGCAGATCCCTAACATTAATACTGACTATTTTTCTCGCTAAATTCGTTTTTTTCCAAATCCGTCGGACTGAATTAAGAATCAGTGACAGTTGAATGAAAGAAACTCGGGGGTATCCCACATGTTTCATGGAAGAAACGGAATAAAAAATCAAATCGTAGAAACGAACAATTTTATGCACGGCATTCTGTTTCTATTATACGAAATGCAACGTTTTCCAAATAATTCAATACTGGACTTCCATGTACTAAGTTACTTCTTTACCGAACACTTCTATCACGCTTAACCAGACACTTTTCCAAAACATATCCTCGCTAGCCGCAGACCTGCTGACACAGTGCGCAAATACAACACGGTATCATATCACAATACAGTACCTATCTGCCATGCATCCTCTGCCTAAAATACGGAATAAACGTTGCAAATCGCTACCCAAATAGTCGAAGCAAAGAGGTAGAAACTAAAAGAACATTAAGCGTCCCGCGAAAACCATAATAAAGGCAACACCATCACCCGTGGAGCAGTTTAACGAAAATCTGGCCTGGATCCCCCGCATAGGAGGGCTAGTTGTTCTTACGTTCTTGCGTAACTGGATACGATTTGAAAGAACCCTATAACTTGTAGTAAGACGATCTCAGGCCATCGTCTACCTGAGGACGCCCCGTTGGATTTATTGCCATGGCCAGAGTCGCCGTCTTCTCTAGCTCGAGGTAACACGCACCTGAAGATATAATGGCTACCTCGTCCATTAAGGGTCAGGAAAAGAGATCCGACCGCCAGCTTATGAACGTTGGGAAGGACAAGACTACGTCGTTGAGGGAGGTTAAGGGACAGATCAGCCGACGATGACGTGGATTCACGGGAACTACATAGTCGACTTTCGACCTGTAACGAGCCGACTGAATGGGGCCCACGTCGTGGAAACACCAATGACCATAAAGGATCCATGGTTTCAAAAGAGGATACCGTTTACAATACCTCCATTTCCCACGCAAGTGCACGAACCCGTGCGAGCGGGGGTGTGGAAACGAGGGGTTTCTTTGCGATTAAAATACTGAATGTTTGCACAAGCCTAGACGGGCGAATGGGATTGGTAAGACAGACTTCGCGGTAAGTTATTAGAGGGTGAATAAGCGTTGAGTTTTTACTAGTAGGCCATCCGGTAAGTCATGCGGTTTTCCTGACAATGAGAGACGGGTTTAGAATAATATATCTCGTCACCTGCTCAAAATATTGGAGCACCTGGCATACTTTGAAAGATACCGCATACTTTTATATGTATACGTACAGGTGTTTTATCCTGATTACGAGTACCATTATTAAGACCGTCTAAAAATTATAATGGTCTAAACTGAACCGAACAGTTTTGTTTTCAGTCGCTTTTTTTACGCTTTTTTATAATTACATGAAGGCTGCGCGCGGACCAAAAAGATTCAGGAATTACGTAGTACATATGGAGGGCTCAGAAGCCTATTAGCGTAAGTCCAATTTTCCCTGAACATGAGTTTCGTAGTTCAAAAACCTCTTTAATGTTAAAACTCTCAGTTGATAAAATTTTCATACGTAACCAATAGGCGACGATATTAATACTTTCATTTTTTTCCAAGTAATTTGCAAAAATCTTATTCATCTCGGTTCCAATGCTAATGGACTTATACTGATTGGCTTCTGAAACCTCCATATACATATATGTAGGTGCTCCAAACTCTTGACAATCGAATTCGATCTTAATCACTCCGTGATCATTACCGAAATAAAAAGAAAGCAGAACAAAGACAACCAAGAGACAAAGGTATAGCACAGAACGCGGTTGCAGTCTGATAAATTAGATTCCGAAATGAATCGTAAAACGATGCTGCGGTTTTACGGGCATCATCGAAGCGGGACACACTGCACTTTGGTGCAGGTTTACAAATACACGTGTACATGGATCAATTCCAGGTTTATCGTCCGGCAGCGATGATTGGTCGACTCTCGACGTTGCGTCTACACGTAAAATGCAATTACGCATACGATCGCTCACCTGTGCACTGTGCACTGTATACCGTACACCGTATACCGTATACTGCTCCTACCTATATCATACACATAATACACATAGATTCTATATTCTGCTTGTGTGCCGCCATAATAATTCAGTCTCGTGCGTCGCTCTCTCCGCAGTGACCGCAACCTGCAGAGCCAACGAAACACGAGCAAATCGACTGTCGCGTCTATTTTCTGCCTAGTTACGTAAATTAATACCAGGAACGATACTAATATTATTGTTTCATCGAACGCACCAGTGCGTTGACAAACCGGAGCCTATCACTGTCTGATGCGCCAATGTTCGAAATAACCGGGCGAATGCTAGAGATGTGGAATAACCGGTTGTTTGATTGATAATGTTGGCGCAGAAAGTTGTATCTTTTTTCGTGAAAGGCGGTGTTATTTCGATGAGCGGCACTTTTATTTTTATGATGAGGTTTCAGGCTCGCGCGAGATGTACCTTTTAAAAGAGATTTCAACGTCACATTTATTGAAATTGCATTGTTTCTCCGTTGTTCAAAACAGAACGCCCCTTATATAACACAGTGTGGAAAGAATGTGGAAGTGAACTTATAAGGCAGCCAACAAAAACTGCCTGCACGTTATTATTGCACAGTTATCGTTTTCCAAATAAACTTTATAATATTAATGTTTGCTGCTAGCTTGAATGATTGTCACATTGGTATTGAGTACATACAATATTAATGCGTCACATCTGTTGAAGATGCAATTATAGAAGCAGTCGAAATTAGAGTAGCTTTGACTCTGCAGGCAGGAGAAGGAAAGTTGATAAATTGGAGTCTTGAATCATTTGTTGTGCAATTAATTTAACCAGCTGAGCTATTCTCGATTGTCAACGACATACTCCTGTCTAAAAACCTGACATCGTTAATGGCTGCCACCTACAACTCTGTCAGCTTGATAAATGCGACTGTCCTTGACTGCTACAAAACTCGAAATTCGAAATAAGAAACGAAATTAGAATTCAAGCTTTGCAAAAGTGGAGACTGCTCCATTTTTATGGATTTAAATCGACGAATTTATTTGTTAGTACTAGGCTACTTCAGTAATTATTATCATTTTCGTTATGTTACCAAAGTAATGAATTACATGACAAGCCCCAGGACATAATCAAATCTAATTTTACATATTGCGGCGAAATGCAGTGCAAGCTTTCCACTTTGAAACTACTCAAACGCCGCCGCAATTGCACGATTTTGATGTACAAAAGATGTATGTACGCATTATGCGCAAAACAACTCACGTACGATGGTCTGGTTATACCAGTATTAGCCATAATACGCTGTATTTATCAGACAGCATTACTTTTAATAACGATATATCTGCAGCACGCATTGGTAGAGTATTATGTGGTGTATCGACCATAGAACATCTCATTAATCTTCTTACGGAATTTAAAACAGTACATTTATGACGCCAGTGGTACGCAATGATGAATATATCCCTCTGCGCTGTAGGTCGCATTGAAATCAATGATATTCATTATGCGTCGCAATAAACATAACATTTATATCCGAAGTACGAAATATAAATAAATATATTCGCGCAGAAAAAATGTATTATTTACAAATGCACACAGATTTAATGCTAAAAATAATGATAGAAATTTGGTTAAAAGTCGGTCAATAATTGATACTCTGGAAACTGATATTTGATATCTATTAAATGACACTGAAACCTCATCATTCTCGACAATACGACACGTACAAGCAAATATTCAAATTCAACATTCCCTTATATTAAAATACACAATCACCTTAAAAAGATCTACATTCACGATCCTAAATTTCCAACGAAAAGCCTTCCTTATCTAAAACCAAAACGTACACCGTTTTCAAACAGAAACCGAAATTTCATTAGCAAATCGGGTTTAGATTACGCTCGCAAAGCAGCATCGAAGCTGAAAAATCCTTCCACCCTACGGCCGTATCAGGGGGGCGCTCGTTTCTGACCAACGTGTAATTGCGATTACATGCTGGAGATTACGAATTCACAGGGAACGAGAAATTCGCGGCTGCCTGTGTGTTACACATGTGTACACACATCGCAACCACTGGTGTACCTAGGACATGGGTCACGATGGAAAACGCTGATCGCAACAGCGGCACGCAAAGTGAGCCGACAAAGGCGTCTTATCGCGGCTGATTTATATTTCAAAAGGTTACTGGTGCCATCGAAAGAACGTAGAAACTCTTGCCGCCATTTCTCGAGAAATTCTACACAGCCCAAAGATTTATCAACGCACCCAACCGATTTCGAGGACGAACGAGCCACGTCCGCACGGCGTGGACAGTCCGGTACCTTTTTCTACGCGCGATCCAGGCGGATGTGCGGCTGAGTATCGTGGATAATTTCATTCTAAATTGATTTACCACAGTGGATTTATTTGGCGTTTGTTAGCAGCTAAGCGTTGAATATTAAATAATTATGAAATACTGAACTATTTAGTAACATTGCACGACATGCTTGTATGTATATATATATAACTATTGCGCATGCCGAGAAGAATTGAATCATGTTGTTAGGAATTACGTTAGTATAAGAAACTTGTATGGATTTCCCATTTTATTTGTTTCTGTGTTCGAAATCGTTTTGTTACTTTATCTTAGTTATCCCTGCTCCACTATTTAATAGAAGTAGCAACTCTATTATTTGTCTCTCGTTTATTTTAGCTTTATATCCTGAAACAAATGGATCTTCTTATTCAAACCTATGTATGTCTTACATATCCACAAAAATATTCGAGGGATAGTAGGAAGACAGGTCATAAAGACGACAACCGCGTTCAAGTTTCCAAACGTTTCTATTCCTGAAATTTCGTGCACCAAATTCGTGCAGCTGATACATTTTCAAGAAATTACGCCGTCATAATGGTGCTTATAATTGAACTGTATTTACTTAAACTCATCGATTCTACTCAGCGCAATTAATAAAGACGAGCAAGAGAAAGGGCAGAAATTTCGCCAAACGCCATACACACATATTTATATACCTCGTGTATCGTGCACGATCTTTTAACGCTACTTCACGTTAATCGATCTTGCTGGAAGATCGAGGCAATTAACGCCATGATCGTCGGCCGATGATGAACGCTCGTCATCCGAAGACCGGTTTCCGTCGATGACTCACAATCGCGTATTCTATAAAATTCCATTTACAATGCGCTTCTATCGGATTCCAGTTGCTTTTACTCGCTGCGCGCTGCCGTTTTTTTGTATTGTTCTTATAAATTGTTTTTGCAGGCGAGTTTTTATGTCGCAAGGGGAACTTAACGCAGGAACGATCGAGTGGCGATTTTATCGAATGGCGTGGCGATGGTTTCCAAGAAGATCTAGAATATCTGAAACGGTTTCCTGCAGTTTTCGTCGCGGTGTTACGTTCCTGTTAATTGTTCGAAAAGTCGGACGGAGTCGAGGAAGGGGTGCCGCCACACGCGCTAGTCGATTTAAAATTGAAATGAGACTTAACGACCAGAGGTAATTTTATTCCGAGTATATACCTGGTTGAGGGTGATTCACTTGAAGTTAAAGTGCACACCGATTTGTTTAACACGAAACGATGCAAAATAGTTTGCGCTTTGTGCACGGTTAAAGTTTGTCCATCATCGATCATGAATTTGAAAGAAATGGATTCTTTTTAGACTCAATCGTATCTGCAAGCAAGATCTCAAACGTATTTACAAGTAACAAAACCAAAAAGAAGAATAGAAATTTTAAAAGCTGTTGTAACTTCGACTTTGTTATGAATCGATTCGGACGATCCCACGAATCTCAAATATAAGAATCATATTAAATATCTTCAATTATCTGTCCGATTTAGTGAAAATGTACAAGACGAAATAACATATGTTAAACACAAACTGTGGCGGACAAACGTATTGGCGCACTATACGTGATTCTAACGACTCACAATCAGTCACCAAACTCTGTTTTTCCTATATGGACATTTATTCATGTTATCTAACCTATCTATGAACAGCATAACAGCTATGAACAAATTAAGTTACCCATATCCTGAAAAAATGTGTTATGCAAGCATTTTTAAACCTGGACAAAGATATTGACAAATTTTTTTCAGAAATCAATCCGATTTAGTATTTCGCAACGTGTTCTTTCTATCGTTATTAACAAACATGCAGCAACATTTTTGTGTACCACTTTTACACATCCCACACATATGCAATTCCCCTGTGACAATTTCTAATTCAAGTGGCGCAATATACAAAACGAAAACCGTAATGTCGAGAAATGTTTCGAACACTAATTTCAAAACCGCCAAGTAGCAAAACTTAAAATTACATTCCCAGATCATTGAAACCCGCCGACGTCAATTAACTTTCAAGAGAGCGCACATGTTCCTAATCGGGAGAATAAAGCTGAATTTTAGTCGCGTTTGAATTAGTCTCGAAGGATTGCCGGTACGTATGCATCGATCACGCCGTTCTCTGTTCTCATAAAGGGTAAGCAACTTTTACAAGGAAGGATAGTTCTACGCGGCACGGATTTCTTCCACGACACTATTCAATTTCTCATTCAGGATATCATGCATCATCTTTGAGCTTAAAAATTATCTCTTCGATCTTCCAGGATTTCCGTGCAATGCGTCTTGCACAATCTTCTCGAATCGTCATAAATCATGTCGACGGATTACGTGGGCGGCTACGAAACACGCTTGCCTCTCGATGCATAGTAACATTTTGCAGGATTTTTACGCGCCGCCACAATTCACCCGGTAATGACACGGACAGGTAAAAGTATTTCCACGCGAGGCACCGTTGCGTTCGGTCGAATGTATTGAGTCACTTCGCTTACTTTTATGATTTCGTTATTCCACGTGTTGACAGATTAACGGGCTCGATCTAGAAATTCTAGCAATCTTATTCATCCTCATTTGTTTATAATTCCTTCTCGCTTTATACAACTCTACTACTGCTACAGCGTGCCGTTTTATTTTATTTGCATTATGTTTCTGCGACGTTCACGTGTTCCTCTCAATTATTTACAAATCAGTCTATGGTCGGCTATAATAATATTATATATGTATAGTATATAATATATATAATAAATAATATATAATAATCGGCTATAGTAGTTAGTGGTAGCATTTAACAGTAGTGGGAAGCAAGATATGCTTATGATTTTTTGGTGAGTTACAAAGGAATGTGATGGGAGCTGTATGCTTGTGTGGGGAAAGATATTATTCGTAGCGCAGCATCATAATTAATAACGACGAGTAAATTGATATTTTGCGTGAAAAAGCTGCGCACGCACTCCGTTGCATAAAACAAAACGCAAGGATTACGGATTTATCGTAACAAAATCAACTTCCGTGAATACTCAAACGGCAACCGCGCTAGTGTATTCGCTTGGCTGGCAGTTTGGCACTTAACCGCAATAAAAACACGCCAGTACGTAATTTTCTGAAGACGTCTCGATGTAACGAGTGAGAGTATAAAAAGAGTGAAGTCGGTTATTATGCATACGTAACCTGGCATTTCGTGTACTGAACGCATAAAGGGTGCCTCTCAAAAATGTGTACAGGGTGGTCGAAAATTCAAGTCGATAGGTAGACTTACCTGAAACAGAAGAAGAAAAGAAAACATTAATCTTTGTTATACATTTAAACACAATGAGGGTGACATTTTAACTTTAATATTTTGTCATTCGCTTACTAAGACAGTACTGAACGAAAAATAAGTACATGAAAGGTTGCAACTGGCGAAATTACTAACGTATACGCGTTGCACATAAAGTCGAAATACGATACAAAGTTTATTGCAAACGTGCAACCAAGTTATCCTCTACGCAAAGAGGTGTTCGAATACATACAACAGGTAACGCGAAGTTCAATGACGTAATAACATTAATGTCAACGTCACTGGCTCATAAATTATAAAAACGTATTCACCGAGCATAAAGCAGATCGATCACGTTGTTTTTAACAAAAATGTTTACTGCTTGCTAGCACGTGGCAATTTATCATTGAAGCGCTGTGAACCGAAGTTCCTTCTCTTTACAGATTCTACGCTACAGCTATTATATGTTAATCGATTCTGATTCCCGTTTTATGAATTCCTTATTTGCGACTGTGCGAATATGAAAGCATTGGCAAAATTGGGCACACCTATCTTATTAAACAGTACATATCTTCTATATTTAATGTAATACGTTTTACAATACATACATAGGTGCGTTAACTACGCCAGACATAACAGGATATCCACAAACGTTGTAACAATTATAATAGATTATTGATTCTCCACGAATGCAACGCAATCGCGGCGCACCTACGATCGTGGACAATGAAAAACAGCATCAACTGAAAGGGATGCAAGCACATACTCCTTTTCGCTATTTCTTGTAATCGCCTACGCGTGGCTGCTCGCCAATCACGGAACCCTGGTTTCTCATAAATCCAAAATAATCGCATGTTCCTCCTTCGTCGCTCCTCTACCTTATGAACGTTCCGTGAATCGTGTGAGGAAAATGACGAAGCGAATTTAATTAGCCGTCCCTTTGACGACTATACACGTTTCAATTAAGATTCAATCGAAAGACTCGATGTACACGATGAAAGGATTTGGACACGTTCTGGATATGTATTTTAATTCTGTGTACTGTAGGGGAAACGTGAATAAATAAATTGTCACACAAATGTCTATTTCTAGAGATCTGCATTAAATTAACCTTTACGAAATTGACAATGTTTTGTTACAACCGAATTTATAACACACAGTAACCTTTACAATTTATATAAACAACAGGAAACGGAAAAGAGGGGATTTTATCGTACCGTGAAATGTGTCAAAGTTTATCATCAATCCACAAATACTCTGATCGTGTTATCTAATATTGGTATCGTTCAATTAAATGAAGCTGTAATTAATGCTGCTGACGAGTTGGTTCGAAGTTAATAGCAGGTACTAATCGCAGCACAGTAATTTCTCAATTTCACGGGCTGTGTAGAAGCGAAATAATTATCTTCTACATTCTTCATAATTTTATAATATAGATACAATGCCTCGATTTTTGTCATAAAGTGTAGCAATTACGATCATTGGTTTTCATTGCTAATCAATCCCGATGTTTAACCAGTAAGTCTTGTACGTTCTATAGAAGTGAAGTGATACTCTGAAATTCCAGTCAATAAATCTTATTTCCCTTGAAAAAATTTGTTGCAAGCATTTTACAGTAGTACGTATGTCTTCCGATCGATGTGCTTATTCTGGCCCACTGCCCATTGTAAATAGTCTCGAACGTACACTTGCAATAAACCAATTGCAATTTCTTCAAGCGAGAAAGATATTTCGAGTACATAATCATTGAAAAAATCAAGCGCTCGCGGCTAAAGCGATGGCAAGCGATTAAAAAGATTAAAAACGCACAAATCTCATCCTCCTTTGCAAAGCTCGATCTCATTGTCAGCTGAAAGCGTCGAGAGAAAAATGGTGGCTGTATTTTTCGTCGTTTTGCGAATAGGGATGTGAATAGCCAATAATATTCTTACTATATCCTTGCTGTATCAAAATTATTCCTGCAACAGATCGTCAACAAACGCATAACATCTTCATTCCCTTGTTCTGTGACAGAACAATGTGAAACAAGATACTTCACCAGGGAACACTTTCCACCACTCGCAAGTATCACAGTGAATAACTTTTCAAAAACTAAGACCAAGAAAGGGAAGTTACATAACACCTTTACTCTCTAAACCATTCAACTTCAGCTCGGCCTACGAAACTTTGCCAAGCAATCGTCCAAATTTTCCATTGCTCGTCCCCGAGCGAATTCGTTGCGCGCAACATCGTGCACCTATCGACAGACGGCTCGCAAATTTGAAGCAGCTTGCGCAACTAACGCGCATGCATACGGTCGCGTAAATACATGCGTACTATATCGATCGATGTGTAATCGATGAATCTAATAATGGCCCCCGGGGCGAGATGATTCAAGATCGACGCGTTTCAGGCGGCCGCGATTCAATCGCGAAATCAACACGACTGTGAAAGATGCACGTATTTTCCTCTCTGGCTGTGCGCTCGATCTGGTAGGCGGCATGCGTGGGCCCCGCGTGGTCTATCCGCCACGATTTAAATATTTAACTCTGGTCAAGCGTCATGCGTCGGGTAGTATTATTCGTGCGAGCAATAATTCGCGTACATACGCGTGTAAACTCGCATGGGAAAATCGAACGTGCGCGTGAATCATCCTCCTACCTGACTCGAGCTGACGGGAGCGTTTTGGAAAAATTTCGCCGCGTTGTAATTGGTTGCCCTGGTGCTCGTTGAATTCAAGGGAGAACAGCGATATTGATAACGGAAGGGGAGGAAAAATGTTCGGTCGAGCTGAAACGTTCATTGAACCGGTAATTTTTGAGGAAAATTTATTGGTAGCGGTGGTTCCGTTTTGTGAATTTGTAGTGGTGGTCCGATTTCATGCGGAGGCAATTGCTTTGGAAATAGCTTTTTCGAAATTTCAATTGTTGGTGATAACAAAGTTGGACGTTTTATATCTGCGGGGACAATTTAGAGAATAATTGGATCGAGTGAATCTAGTCTTGGAGGACGTGAACATTTTAGGGCGCAGTGATTGGAATTGTCCAACGTTATAGTAGCGTTTTAACCTGTCCCCTCTTCAAACTATTATATTTGCGAATGTGAATTTAATGTAACTGCGATTTCTAACACTATGATGCTTTTGGAGGTACGGGGGTCTAAAGCTTGCAGAGATCATGTAACGGAAGAAAATTAGCAATTGTCACGAACAAAGAGTTTAATTCATTTAACCACGATTACTTGAATTTATACGGATTGCTTTGTCGCAGTATAAAGTACATTACAAAACTCACATGTGCTATAATTGTGATACAATTCCAATATTTTTCGAGATCTTTTAAAACAAAAATTTCATCTTTTGAATTATTCATGGCAATTTCTAATCGCGCTACGTAGTAAATAATTAAATATATTCACAGTTCTTTGATTCTTTATACATACACCTGTACATACGTGATGTGATAAGAGTGCGCGAAGTGGAAACACTTCGAATTTTTGGATTCAATTCAACGCAACACGCAGTTGCAACTTTTACTTCGACAGTATATGTATATCTGAAATTTTAAGCTTTCTGCTGCAAGTAATATTTCACATATTATTGATCCGCTTCGATCTCGAGGTAATCTGAACGAGATCTATCGATAAATAAAATACGTACTGGGCAGCCAGTACTTCTAAACGTGAAAACGGATATGAAAATCTGGAATCATTAGAAAAAATGTCACCATCTCATCCTCGAGTGACCTCATTAGAATAGAATTTTCACAGGGCAAAACAAGTAAGCGACGGAACAGAATTCCTCAAATTGTTTCACTCATCGAAGTCATGTTCCTACGCAGGCCCCCTACTGAAATTTGCACTTTTGCCGATAGGTTACGTTTCAGCTTAGGCTTCCCTGAATCTATAACTGCCTTGAAACGTTCTGCCCCTTAAGCTATTTTAAATAAACAATTCTATATCCGTACTTTGTGCCTGCTTCAAATCCCACCAAATATTTTTCCCCGTTTGCACCATACTCCGAAGTGTGCGACGATAGGAAAGAAAGGAAGAAAAGTATAATACCTACAAAGTTTCACAACTTTTAACAACAAACTTACAACCACATTTCTCCTTCAATATTAACAAATTCTCGCCCAATCGTTTCGCGCATTGCCGACCATTAACACGTCCGTTAGTCGAAACGAGAAGAATAAATTGTTAAAATGCTAAAACGGATGCTTCCGTTTTCGTCAATTTACAAATAACCAATGGCCTGAATATTTTCGATCTTTCGAAACACACAATCTATCGCCCAAGAAATTACCCCCGACGCTTCCCTCAAGAATACTTCTGCATAGCCTCGTTAGCCATTAGGAGTTACACCCGAGGCAACTCAAGGATAGACCGGAAAAGAGATAATCGAAATTGCACGCGAGCCAAGATACCGGACCGGTACGGCCGACTTTGGGTGGAAAGCAAAATGTGTTCGAATCTCCGCACCGCACCGTGCTCGAGCCACTTGCCAAAGTCCCCACCATTGTGGAAACTTCATTCATGGTTCGCGCGTGCAGGTGCACGCGTTTATTAAGCCGCCGCGGGTCGACGCACAGTGTTTCGAGTATGTATATGGGCGTTTAGGAGAAAAATGGTAGCTTTTGAGTTAACCGCTTTCGACCTAAGTACCCGAATATTATTTTTAACACTTTTTTATTATTTATATTATATTATTATTTATTTTTATTTTATTTTTAACACCAGAACTGCCGATAGATTTTGGTACCATTTAAATAGCATACGTTAGACAGATTAAGAAGACGAAAGTCGTTGAATGAGCATTTAATAGAGATATACAATTGTCATTCTGTGTTATTAAAACTGATCATAAATTGCCATCAAAGATACCTGTATATTAATCTTTTTAAAGCAAAAAATCTGAAACAAGTCAGTTTGACTTGTTTCGCAGTGCTGGTGTTAAAAGATGAGGTCATATGAATTCTTCACCAAGTAATAAGTATTTTGTCAATATGTATTATTGCAATTTGCTGTCGACTGAAACTTCGTTCATTTTCCAGCAATAGGTTGCTTCGCCGCATAGCGCGTGTGGCCGTTGTCAGAGATTGGAACACATTTAAAGCTCCATTTTCTTTGCAACAAATTGGAAAATTCAGTGATAATTGTGGATCACTTGAAGATCTTCGTTCCTTGGTTACTATTGCAGAATATAATGAGCAAGGAATTTTAGACTACAGTTTTTTGAACTTTTGCCCGTTGTTTGGCACACCGCGACGTAACCGAAATATCAGTTGCTGATATAATGTTTATATAAACATTCCCGACGTACATTTCTACATTTCTTCTGATATTGGGAACAAGTGTTATAAACCTGTCACATAAATGGAATTTTCCCCGAATAGCAAGCTGTGCATTCTTGTGTGAATTAATCCTTATACAAAAAATGGGGCCAGACTGAGACAAAACCATGACAGGAATATGCTTTTCGCATTTAATAGTGTACCATTCGAGCTACCATAGGCGCGGTAAACAAAAATGAATTATCTTGTACCAGTCGCAAGGATATTCGAATTAAATTGTCAAAGTAAGCTATACTTCTATTTCATATTCGTTTTCTGTAGATACAAGGTTTGCATCGTTCTAATTGCAAAATCGAATTCCTCCATTCCTGTCTGTAGATATTAGTAGGCATATGTGGACTAATAAATCATGATACTGAGAGCAATATTTAATATTGCTCTGTACACTTTCTAACATTTATTCCGCGACAGTGCGCTAAAATTACCACTAGTTACATAAATCGTGGAATAATTGCAAGCAAAAAAAGATGTGAGTTAATTAATGCATGGAATCCGAGGTTTTATTCCATCGGGGAATAGTGTATCCAACGTTACATCCGTGTAATTAAAAGAACCGATCGAAAATAGCAAACGAGTATAAACATCGGACGAAGATTGTAATAATTATACTTTTAAATTACGAACGAAAAGGTGAAAATGTTAGATTGGAATTTTGAATAAATGAATACAAAGAGTAGCAGGCAAGACTAAATTTGGTTTATGCAATAGAGATGAATTGCGTAAGATAATTTTAATTAACGCGTACAAATGTAAAGCTAAGTTAGATGTCATAAACGAAGCGTGAAACATGAGCACAGAAAGGCATGTGAAGCATATCGAGAATCTGAGCTGCTTTTATGATCGTGTTTTTAAACAATTTTCTTTCCCTTTATTTGTCGAATTTCAACACAAATATCTCATCATAGGACTCTATATGTCGGACTCTTTCACCATACTTTTTCAGAAATCATTTTTCAAAATTAAGCGCTAATGCGAGCAACCTTTTGAGGTCCTATCTGAACTGTAACTGGACATCGCATATGCGTTGAGTATCATCGACACATTCTTCAATCGTTTATGTATGTAATAATTTACACATTGTCATTCGTATTTGGCAATGTTTGCTCCAAATTGTATCGAGACCTGCTTAGAAGTACATGATTATACTTTTCACGATCCTCGTTCGCAAAGGGTTGGACTGCAATATAATATTTTAAGTGCGTACTTTTAATGGCATAGCGTCGCACGAATCACCCAATTGATTTTTCGATTACTACTCCAAAAAGACAACTCGCTAATAGAAGAGCGAAAAAATAATAATAGTGATTGCCCCGAGCCTACGTGGAGTATTTTTTAGCCCCCTCGTCTCGCTCATTCAAGAATCAAAGGAGAAAGAAGAACGAAATTGTACCGGCCAATCTGAACCTAACGTTCCCAAAACATTTTCAAGGTTCCATTTGAACGTCGGAAAGAAAATCGGCAGAGTTCGTCGAGGAAATCCGAAAAAGCCTGAGCCAGGGTGAAAGGAGCAGCACGGACCTCATGGCATGCTTCGGCTGTGACCATTTTCTTCGCGTGAAACTGCACGAACAACGAGCTCTCGCTCGGAAGGAATACTCGACTATTTTAACCGTGAAATAACTCAGCCGAGGGTTCAGCCAGGAGGGTCGTGAGGCAAGAGTGGAAAGGGGAGAAAGAGAGGCAGAGCGTGGCATGATATGTGGGTCCTAAAGATAGAGCACCCGAAACAAGCATAAACCTTTTTATTCCACTTGCTCCGACCGACACATCTCTCTCTCTCTCTCTCTCTCTCCCTTTCTCCCTTTCTCCTTCGACCATACACCGACATGCAATGTTACTTTTTATCGTGAAGAAAGATATTCCCGCAGATTACGGTCTGATCCTCAGTGAAGAGTACGCCTTTTAATTCGTTGAAATTTTCTGAAATTTCCCTGTCCCATTTTCACCTGTTACCATAATTCGGATGATGGATACGAGTTGATTCTGTCATCTGATCTCCTTTTTCAGGGGAGACTTTAGAAGGAAGACATTTTATGCTAATTGTTGATAGGTTCAATACCATAAGCCGCCTACGAATTTTGGAATACCGATAATATTGTTACTATGTACATATTGCGTTTGACTTAGTAATAATATCTATTTTTTGTAATATACGTATAATGATTTCAACCATGTGCGCGTGTACAAAAAATGCAGGGGCCACCTGAATTCAAGCTACATGTTTGGGGCGCAGTAATTTATTTATCGTATGACTACCAAGTTCCATATTTGTTTTATTTGCTTCTTCTTTAATGTACAGTGGGAGAAAAAAGTGTTCGTACAATTACAAGGTAGACAAATAAAAAGGCGCGTCTGTTGATAAGATTATTGGATTTTCAAAAATGTTTATAAAATTTGAATGATATAACTCTTTTAAAAAAGTTAGCTTTGTTACATAATCGCGGAAGTTCAAACAGCATTTTCACGCATGAAGCCTCGCTATTTAATAAAGGAGCAAGCACTTACGATTATTCATACAGAAAATGTTTCTCAACTGATCAAGTATTGGTGCCGTTACCTTAATCAATTTTGCATTTGAATATTTATTTTGACATGCTCTTGCACGCACTGATATCGGAATATGTTATTTAATATATGGAACTATGCTTCCTTTATTTCTATTGTCTCACGGAAGGATTACTTTTGTCTTTCACTGTACTCGTATTTTAATATCTTTATGCAATATACATATATTGTCGTATTCGTGGTAACAAAAACTAAAGAGAATTAATTCACACAAACCGTATCGGCGATTATGGTTCGACCTTGCTGCAAAATAGCTTTACTATCGGGTACGTGATGATACAAAAACGAGTAATAGATGGTAGTAATAAGTATCAGCACGTATGCAACGATACAAAGTTATTTGATTGATTGGGAAAAATATTTTGGAAAAGTTTCCATAATGTAGTGGCATTTACCAAAGAAGAACACGAGTATAATAGAAGATAATATTCAATTTAGGCCCGTATACATTGGGGATCGGATTAGACAAGGGAAGCAATTTCAAGGGAAAACTCAAATTACAAGAGGACCGAAACTAATCCTCATTATAGGTAGTTTTCAATAAAAGCTTTTAAACTGAAATAAGAGTTAAAAAAATCGTACCTTGAGAAATTAATGTATCCCTTTGTCAAAATGATTTTAATACCCGTTTTAAGAGAACCGAAACTGTTTAAACCTGGTAAGGCATTACCTAATAATATATCACGCAGGTGCATGCATCTACATTTTGTTGCATCTACAAGTGTTTCCTCATGGAAAACAAAAGCACCTGCTCGCACCATAAACATAAACAAGGACTTCTTCAAAAACCACACGACACACCCAGAACAGCCTAGAAGAGACCAAGTAGTAATCGGCCGCACCCGAGTGGGACACTCCAGGATCACTCACTCCCACCTTCTAACCGGGGAACCAGCACCAATATGTGAAGAGGGCGACACGAGAATTACAATAGATCACCTTATATTGGACTGCCCCAAATTCGACATGCCCCGACAGAAATACTTATTAAAACCCCTCATCAAGGACAACTTAGAGGGCCAAAAAGTCTACGATCTCCTACAATTTTTGAAAGAAACCAGATTATACAATAGAATATTG
The DNA here is from genome assembly GCA_963583965.1 of Nomada ferruginata. NCBI lineage: Eukaryota > Metazoa > Arthropoda > Insecta > Hymenoptera > Apidae > Nomada > Nomada ferruginata. The sequence continues at coordinate 19,141,731 of OY757213.1, forward strand.
TAAAATACCTCGTAGACGTCGCTAATAACCCAGCAGTTGATGCGACGCTAAACTCCAATAAAAAAAAAAAGAAGAAAAGTGTTTCCTCCTCATTCTCGACGGTATAAAATATTATATAGGCTTTCTACTTTTTCGAACTCGGTGACAAAATCATGGAAACTAAAAAAAACAAAAGATGGAAACGAACAAACGAAAAATAGGAAAACAGAGATCAATGTGGGCTCTATAACAATGATCTACTATACCACGGATTATGCGACGACGAATTTCCATCGAAAATATCGCCCCGAATGCAAGCTATTCGATTCCATTGAAACGAATCACGCAACACGGCGAAGTAAGCCGCGATTATAGGCGAAGAAGTCTTAAAATGTTTCGGAGCTGCTTCGAAGCGGTTACATTCACACTACCTCGTCGTTCGATTATATCAGAAGCAAGCACTACAATGAATGTTATCATCGTACACATCTTTAAGAGAGAGAGACGATCGTTTTCGTCGATTTTCCATTCTATCGTCTTTTCACTGAACCTGATTAATGCGTTTCGCGTGAATCAACTAATTTTTTCACGACTGATGATTTACGAAGCGGCACGGAGCGGTGGCTCGAAAATTCGTCAAATGAATGTACAGGGTGTAAAGAAATGTTTGGTCTTGGCAGTCATAGGCGTATTCTACATCTTCGGATTGACGAAGATTTGTAAAAAAAAGTTGCCGCAAAATTGTCCTTGATCTTGAATTTCCAGGTCAAATCATAATAAAATAAAATACATAATTTTGTATTGCATTGTATTCTGGGCATCATGAGGATAAAAAGTGTCAAAGGAACCATGGGTCAAAATTCAACTGTTTCGCCAGAAACGGTCGGCCGGTTCGAGACTTTTAAATCAAATGTTTGGATCCAAATGGATTGGTCGAAGCATATAGCCTGCACCAATTATATGGCCTCCACGATCGACCGATCTAAATCCATTAGATTTTTTCTTATGGGGAGCGGTAAAGGGATAGATATATAGATCGGGGCACGAAATAAGAACTGTGGAAGAATTGAAAATTCGAATAGAGGATGCCTTCCAACATTTACGAAGTGTACCAAATTTGCATCAGCGAATTATAAACAATATTCAGGACAGATTAGAGACGTGTTTGCAAAACAATGGTGGCCATATCGAAGCTGGCATTCAAGCTCAGCTACTAAGAAATATAATCAGAATGGACCGGTTCTTTGGCTTATTGTTAGAAGAAGAAATAGAAGATGAACATCTTTCAAAACTTAGAAGGTAATATTGATTATGATCGACTATGTTAGATTTCCGATAAACAGCAGAGAAAAAACAATAGTAACTGCTTGCTTTATTAGAAATGACACTGCTACTATTTTTTATGAGAACCGTCGAGTTTTGACCCATGGTTCCTTTGACACTTTTTATCCTCATAATGCGTAGAATACAATGCAATAAAAAAAATTTGACCTGGAAATTCAAGGTCAAGGACAATTTTGCGGCAACTTTTTTTGACAAATCTTCATCAATCCGAAGATGTAGAATACGCCTATGACTGCCAAGACCAAACATTTCTTTACACCCTGTACGTACTGGAATCCCTTTTAGTCGTCCAAGATCCTATCGAACACAGACAACTGTTCTTTAACTTTCCTTTGCAAGGAGTGAAAGTTTCTCTCGCAAAAACTGTCGACACCAGCTCCTAGAATGGTCTACATCTCTGCGACGCTTAATTGTAGCGAGCCACTGATGTATCACAAGGATTAATGGGATTTTAACTGGTGACAGGGAAATGTCGCCAAGGTGACACTATGAATGTGTAATTTTAAAGGAAATTGCAAATGCAATGGGATTTGTAAGGTATACTTCACTAATTGTCACCGGATATTCGATCTGTGTGTTAAAGTCATTCGGTTGCTTTTTATCGCATTGCTTATAAATGCACGTACTTTCGCATTATGGAATGCAAACATTTGTACTCAATTGGATATACAATTTGTACAGTAAAATCATAATTATGCAATTGATATTATTGATGTAAAAACGCCAGGGAATTGAGATTTTCTATCACTGAATATTAAAGAAATCCAGTAACTTGCTTTTCGCGATTCTGTAAGTATCGTTGCGACTGTGCAGTGTATAATATATCTGTTTTGCACTTTAGAAATCCGTCTAGAATGGTCCCCGATGGAATCACGAGATTGTTAATTAAGCGAAACGAAAAATTAAAGAAATCAGGATAAACAAATTTATCGCTATTAATTTTATTCAACCGAGAATAAAACCCAGTTCTCTAAATTATCACAGGAGCAATAGAGCCTGAATGAATGTTAATAGTGTCTGAATCGCTACTCTGTAAAAACTGTGAAGATAACCCAACCCGTTTCATTACCCCATAAACGTACACGAAGAATTGTAGAATAGAAATAGCAAAGAAATAGTAAAAAAAAAAGAAAACCTTTCTAATCTTTAAATGATAACAAGGTAGAAATAGCCTGAATCCTTCTAATAAAATAAAATCTGACCCCGGAAGCTTTCCCTCTTGAGATCATTCGCGTATGTACCTGCAAGTACGTGCAACTCAATCGTTATCGTGGAATATAATAGCGGTTCTTCCGTTGGCTGACGTCACACAGGTGCGGCCACGTAGGCCAGACGTCAGCGAACGTTAACGAGCGACGAGCGATTCTCGGTAAACGGTGTCGTTAAGAAAGCAAGACGATTAACCTTTTCCAGAGTGGTGCTGCTCGAGCGAGCATCAACGAAAATGGAGGGAAATGGTACTCGCTTCGTGGACCTATAATTAAACTGCTTCGTGGCTGAGAAACGTTACAAATCGTTTGGCGAGGGAAGATCCTAGCGTAGCAAATATTGCTGCTTTGATTTTTGCCATGAATTTCGTTTCGAAAGTTATCACCAGATATCGTCTATCTTATGTCAAAACAATGAATGCGCTACTTGTACTTTTTGAGTTCACCAATTGGTTGAACGTATCCTTTTAGTAAAAAATTAGATTACTCTTAAATTTAAGCTCGCGGTAAAAATTGCCACCTGTAAGAAAATTTGTGCAAAAATTACAACTGGGAATTTTCAACGAAAAAAACTAGATTATTTACAGGGTATATTGATACTAGAATTGCCATGGTACTCAAAGCAACCCATTTGTTTGCATTATACATTATCTATCTTCTTGTCTCGTCAATAAAAATAGAATTTATGGATCATTACAGCTTTAGTAATATTACATTCGCTTTCGCTCGCAATTGAATCGAACACAAAATATATTAATTATATTTTACATCGTATAAGTATATGTTGCGTCGACAACACGTCCAACTAGAGTAACCCAATTCGTAAAAGCAATTGATTATAAGAAAAAATCATTTATCCGTGGTGTAATAAATATTCATGACACTATGTGCTAGGTAAATTAATTAAAAATTGTTTACGTAATATCACCCTACATGTGGTACCTGCAAGTTTATGCTATATAGATATGCATATTATTATTCGTCCAATATAATGGTTAGACCCAATGACGAAGTTCATTTAATCCTCGTCTATGGATATAGTTTTCGAAAATGGTTTAAAATATGATTGCGGCTACGCCATTAATGATGTTTACTATGTTCGCTAATTAATCGGTCGATCAATTAATTCGAGCGAGAAAACTGAGCACCGATTGGCCAAGCAACACAGAATAGCTAAAAGTAATCATTGACATCATAGCACGGTCGTCCAAACGGCACTTGCCCTCTGCTTGATCGATTATGCTAGTTGAGCCAGCAATAAATAAATCGGATCTAGCTTAAGCAACAAAATGATAAGTACATGACAGCTGTGTCCGTCACGAAAGTAGTATACTTGCGATGTTTCACAAATGGTTGGACACAAATACATACGTTGACATCCACGTTGAGTTGCGGGTGGCAGCGCATGGTTTTTTCATGGCGCCGCGCCGGATTATGGGAACCTAGACGACGCGACGTACGATTCCTCTGCACACGTGAATTACACGGGGCACAGGAGACGTCAACAAATTTGATGTAATAGTCTCTTCGTTAATGAATGCTAGAAATTGATGATGAAGTGCTTTCAATCATTTTGCCGAGGAAAGACTTGAATACCGTAAACGGGGTTAATATGGTATTTAACAGAGATAAGAACTTTCGGTTTTGCCTTTCACGTTGTCGTCAGTTTTTGGAGGAGCAGAATGAAATTAAGTACGAAAGATTAATCAAGCAAAACTGTTATTAATAGTAATACGACAATACTTCACGGAGATAACCATCTCGCCTGTATTCTTGCTACGAACTTTAACACGAAATCATGCAAATTAGAGCCGCCAAAATGAATTTTTATTATACGGTATACTATCTTTTTTAGCTAACGTGTTCTGTCTAATCAGTCTTCGTTTCTCGTATGGTGCGTCGAAATATTTGGAGCTCTTTGTAGGATCCTGGAGATAGTTTAATTTACTGCTGCACCAAGCAGAGGTGTCCTGTGATAAATTCAATACCTCACAAACAGCGTTTGCTTGCGTTTACTTGCCAGATTTGCCAGCAGCTTTTTTTTACAATGTCTCTCGAAACGATATTGAATCCAATCTTAAATTACCCTCCGCTTCCGCCACAGCAATGACATTCTCATCACGGTTACTCTCTTAGGCTACGGGTACAGTGGAACCGAATTTCGGCCTTACGACGTCTGATGAATTCGGAAACGGATCAACGCCATGAGATTAAATGGAAGCGGTGCCACTGCATACGACCCGAATGCGTGCAAAGACGCGAGACACTTGACGGGATTTTGATTTTTTCGTCCGAACTGAAGTGGCTGGCCCCCCCGTAGCGAGGGTCGTGGCCCTTTTTTCTACATAGGTTCGTCCTAAATAAATAGAAATACGATCTTTTCGTCCGAATATGCTAGCCGATCAACTGAGTTTGATTTTTTCGCCCGAAACCGACAGAAACCGACCGTGGTCCCAATACTTCACGATGGACTTTTTGTTGGTATATTGTCGCATTGATTTTTACATTTCTGTTAATGAATATTAAGGGGTCTTCCCTCGGAGTTGGTGTGAGAACCACTATAATTACGGTGCCGTTGCATGGCCGATCGGAACTCACGCAGTTTATGACAGAGTCTTTGCTATTCATTGTTCCCCTTATAATCTACCTTTCCGAAACTATTCTTCTTATTATAAATGCGAACATCACGCCAGTTAATTTACGTTTAGTTGTATTAAAATATTTATGCACCGTAAAAGCAACAATTTAATTTTTCCGTTCTAATCTTTCATTTGTTAACAAGATTGTTAATAAATTGAGGACGCTCGCGCTTCATCCCCGCCACTGGAGGGGTCCCCCCCCCGGGTTCGAGTGGAAGGAGCACGCTGATACGTTTTGACTAGTCGACATGTCCCGGAGGCAGATAGCTTAGAAAAAGAAACAAGTGGCTTCGTATCCGTGAGACAACACTAATGCAACCGCGAAACTTTTTTATTGTTACTTATTTCGTTATGAAAATTGCATTAATATATTATTGGGGTTGTTGTGATTAAAATGAGGCCAAACACGATATAATTTGGATCATATTAGCCAAATCCATGTGCCTTTTCTACCGCGTGCATCATAGCTGTGAACTCACATTCGTCGGAATAGAATACGCAGCCACTGGCACCGCTCCACTTCGCACAGCCGATTCGGTTCGCTCTGACGACGTCGTAAGGCCGAAATTCGGTTCCACTGTACCCGTAGCCTTACGGTGAAGTTACGGTTGATGCGGCGTCCAAGCGCCCATGATCGAAGCACCGGACTTCAGAAACGAAGCACGGTAACCAAAGCAACGAAAGTGGCATGCACGAAAACACTGGCGAGAATAAGAAGGAAATGAAGATGGTACGAAGGGGAAACTTGAACGCGACCGAGTGACACGTGCCCGAAGAGTCATTATTCCATCAACGTCCTGTCTACCGGCGAACGGAGAAGCACACACGTGTTTACGCGTCATTACGCGCACGTGCACTTGGACGATGCGAAACGAAAGTGTCTTCTTTGTTGAGTGCGGCCAGGACGCGATGGCAGGAAAGAGCCGCGAGGAAATGCGCGGCGATGAAAACGATTAAGGTTAAATGGAAAGCTCGGCTGAGACGAGCAAATATTCTCGCGCTGAAAACGCCCGAACGGAGCACAGAATTATGCGTGCTAGACTGTGAGTCGCAGTACAAAAGGGTATAATTAGTTGTAAAATTATTGCAATTGTTCCATTAATTGTTTATGCAAAAGTTTATTTTTCTGCTTCGCCGACATTTCTGAATTTCTTCAAAACCCTGTTCGAATATTCTCACATTTAGAACTAAAAGCGATTACACCGCATTACACGACAAACTTGAATACAGTAGAACCTCGATTATCCGTGGTGTTCGAACTGATTAATAATATATTTGCAATCTTATTTTCGTAATCTAAAAATATTTACCAAAAAGTGGTACCATTTCTAATCAATAATTTCAATATCTGGAACAAAATTTTATTTGTTTGTTTGTTGACGGCAAACGCCTTTTACAATGATAATGAGTAAATATATTATGATGTGAGAGAATATAAAGTTGAATAATTAAGACTGAGCATCAGAAAAAATATATAGTAAATTTTTGAGTTTAGCGCAAAATGCTAAATAGCTCATTGAAAAAAAGTCAAGTGAGTGGTCACAGTTATTGCATAGAGTGGCTATCCTGGATATTGTTGATCCCGCTCCATATTCAGTTTTATGAAAAGGTGTGTGAAAGAGTCTGTTAGTCCTTAAGTGCTTTCAATCACCCCCCCCCCCCCCCGCGGTTTCAATTTCATCTGCCCACCTGTCTTCTAGTTAAGTCCTACTGTACTGTATTATACATATTTCTAACTGCATAGCTGTCGCGTATAATCAGGGTAGCACACATGCGCAAATAATTTCGGTCAAACGTATACAAATTTTCAGAACTACGAATCTTTTCTGCATTTTCCTGAGAAGAGACGACCCTGCAGGTCAAGCGATGGCCATAGTCTTCCAGCGAGGAAGATCGGCCTGCGCTTGACAGGCAAGTTAAACGGCGCATGCAAGAAGGTGCAACGCTGGTACATCTTGCATCTGTCGTAGAGCAGCTCCCCGTCGAGCAACCGTCTTCAACCTTCCAGCCATCGTTTCGTAGAAACAGGTACAGGCGGAAAGCGGGCCACGCTCGGAAGCTGGCACATACACACCGAGGACGCGCAGTAACGGAAAACAGAATGAAGGAGAGAGCCGCTTCGTTGTGCGACCTCGACGACTCCCCACGTCAATTTCGCGCTACGATCCACCCCCTTTCTAGACCACGCACCAAAGGTCAGTGACCCCACCTTATTTTGCTCCTAGCAACGTTTTCGTACCGCAACTGGTCCCTCTGCTGAACGATGACACATGGGACGAATCGGACTCGAGCAATTAAATAGTCGAAAGATGGTCTCGAATACCATTGACGAATCGGTGAAGTACGATACATCTCGCGAGATAATGACGCAGCTTACTCTTAACCGTCATACGACCACCGTATACCTAATTGCCCTTTATTTAGAAATATACCAGAGCGAACGGACGAACCGTCTCGGTACATCAAAGTGTCGGCTCATCCGCGAGATGCAGCAATTTAGGAATTAATTCCACGGCCGGTGATCATCGCGAACGGCACTACTTCCGATAGCTCTCGGGGCAATTTCTTTTCTCTGCTTTGAAAGACTAACAGGGGTAGGGGGGTCGAAGACGCTCTAAGAGCCGGCGGAACGGGGGAAGAAAGGGATGATGAGAAGATCAGACGAGAAGGGGGGCCAAGTCGGTGCCTCTCTGGCTATCTCTGTTCCACGTGGACCCTGCTCCTGCTCATTTCGCACCAGTCGCCTTCCTTTGTTCCCACGCCTCTCCTTGGACCTACATCGTCCACCTCCTCCTCCTCCTTCTCCTCCTACTCTTCTTCTTCTTCTTCTTCTGCCGCCTTGCCGCCGATCTGGCCCATCGTCCCTTCGTGATTCACCGTTACACACAAAGGGAAGCTCGAACGGACCCTGGCTATAAGCAGCCTCGCGCTGCCAGCCAGGGAAGATGAAGACAGGAATAAGAATGAAAAAGGCGAAAAATAAAAAAACGAAATGGAGAGTTAGAGAGGAGAAAACCAACTGCGGCGGCTTCGAGACAGGACGATCCGCAGGTTGTTCGTGCATCGAGCTAGAAGTTACTACAGCGTGAAAGTCGCGGGGAAAAAATGAACGACACGAGCACCTCTGCGAACGAGGAGAAAATTCTCTTCCGTTTCCTTCGTGGACCGCTTTCTGCACCGCAGGAAACCGGTACAGGGTATCGGGAAACGTCGACTTCTATGAATATTGGAAAAGTAACGGAGCTGAAAAGGCGAAAGCACGTGGAGCCTGCGTGTAACGATTCAAGGATGCATCGGCCCTTTGGCAAACTTGGAGAAGAAAGCTGATATCGCTGGCGAAAGTTCACGCAACTTGTGACGGACGATTAACAGCCCAGAGGCGGATCTTTGGAGCGAACCGGCGAATTCGAAGACCTTGGGTGCAGAAATTGGAGATCAAGTTCGAGGATTGATATCTTGATAGCAAGTGAAAATACTAATTAGTTTACATGCCCGATCTGACGTGCAGCTGGTCCAAAGTTTTAAGAGGTTAATTCTATTACACTGATTAGCAAAGTTCCCGAATGCTTGCCATCCAAGTCACTTGGCTATACACGCTGCGGCTTTACGGTTTATATTCAAATTCCGAACACTAGATACTCTCATCAAAGCCGTATGCATCAGTTTTGGACTGCTTTCAGTTGCACGATTTCCAGAAGAGCAGCACAAGTATTTCGATCAGAAATTGCATTCATAATTTGGAATAGCGCGGTTCGATTCAAAAGTCGATTCCACGGTGATTAAATTGAAGTTCTATTTAGTTTATAAAAACGAGAAAGAGTGCACAACAGCCCTGAAATCCCAATTGGTACATGGAGGGTTCAGAAACCAATCAGCGTAAGTCCATTGGCATTCAAACCGAGATAAACACGGTTTTTATAAATTACTTGGAAACAAATGACAATGTTAGTACCGTCATCTATTGCTTACGTATGAAAATAGTGACCTAATTGATTTATCAACTGAAACTTTTAACAATAAAGAGGTTTTTCAACTACGAAACTCATGTTCAGGAAAAGTTGGACTTGCGCTGATTGGCTTTTGAGCCCTCAATATAATGTAATGAATACCGTGCGATTTTATTGGGTAAATTACTGTCTATTGAAAACGATGTTTCGAAAGAAGAGTGTGGAAGGGGTGCAGGTAGATATTTGAGTCTACGTGCACGGTTAAGGATAGAATGAAAGAAGCGCCGTGAAGGAAAATGGCTACAGAAAATTCAATAAATTTGCAATGTCCTGTCGTGATCCATCCCCGTGCTGGATAAAAAGATCAGACACATAGTGGAGGATGCCGGGGAAAGGCCCGAAGATGGAACCAAGGGTAAAATGTGTTCGTAGATTTTTGAAACGAAGTTTAGCACCGTAAAACGGCACGCGAATGGAAAAGAGCCTATTGCAATCGGAGTTTAAAAAGGTGTAGACGTGGGTGACAGTCTATGACAAACGTTTTGTGTGGCTGCATAATTTTTGCTTAAGTAATTTGCATGAAAATATTTCATTCAAAGGTATTTGACGATGCACCTAAGCAACGAAATAAAGTTTAAGTCGCATGCAAATAATGCCACGGCCAAATACGTGTAAATTGTTGACATTTCCATTTTCAATTTGCACAGGCGTTATCAGAGTAATACATCGATTAACGTTAGAATTATTGAGCCCAGAGCTCGCGTGATACATAGTTGGAATAACAAAAAAGTAGTTCGCTTTGTTTTTCTTAGGGACACTGTTCAACTTTTGCATAAAGGAAACAGATATAATTTAAAAAGGAGTTGCTTTTCCGGTGTAGCAATCAGGGGTGAAGGGATTAATTCTGCTTATAGAACACGAATTTCGTCCCTAACATTTATAAGTAGTCATAATTGAACCCCCTAATCTTCCTCGAGTCTTAACTTCATGTCACCACGATCGTCACGATACGAAAGAATTTCCTAAACATGAACCTAACTTTCGATACGGAGGACGTATATATATGCCCTCAGATATTCAGCAATTGTTCGCTGGAAATCTATATAAAATTTGGGAATTGAGCAAGGTATCTAAGCGCTTATACGTGTATCCCTGCGATAGTAATAAAAACTGCACTCATCGACGACATTTTTCTTTTCGAGGCTACCAGAGTGAAAGGGTTTAACAACAAAAAAAAGGATCCGTATCACCTCCATCGCAATTCATGCCAATCTCCAAATCTAGAGCAAAATAAAAGCTAAAGCACGACGAGACGCTTCTAGAATGCCGCCCATTCGCGACGCCAGGAGATATTTCTCAGCAGAACCGGAGAAGGAGGAGACGAGTTCCCCGTTGTCGTCGTCGTCGTCGCCGACGAATTCCCAAAGATTCGCGTTCCCCAGCCGCATCGAGGTCACTGGCAGGGAGACGGCAGAGACAAAAGCAAGGTATTCGAGTGAGAAGAGCACGAAAAAGCGTTCCTAGAGGGAGAGAGCAGAGGCCGCCGGCCGTAAGGTATGAGTAGATTTCGAGCTACGAGCAGAAGAGAGGCGAAATAAAGCAAAGAAGGAGCCAGCGGATAAATTGACCAGTAGCCGTGAGCCATCCGACCGGGAATGGAATCGGAAAGGTTGGTAAAGGGTGGCGATGCCAGGGGTCAGAAAAGACAGCCAACCAGCCGATGGAGAGTACGTTGGACGAAGGGAATGAAGGAGAGGACGGCGAGTGCATTCGGCGAAAGGGGGTACACGAGGTGAAGGCAGAGTAGGTTCCGTGAGAGTACGCGAACGATAATTCGGAGCCCCGCGGCCAACTCAAAGGACCAGCGGGACGATATATCAATGCCCTGCTTGCAGAACAATTCGAACTATCCGCGATACACAAAGAAAAATACCAAATCGAATGCCTGGAATAGCGGTGAGCGGCCACGGCTACTTCCATCTCGTTTCTTCGCTCCTCTCTTTCTCCCTGTGCACTTGCCCCTTACTAGCCCCCCTAAGCCCGGGTCGTGTTCTCTCTGTTCCTCTTTCCTTGGACCTTTCTCCCTGCTGACTTTGCACTCCCTCTCTCTCCCCCTATCTTTTCTCCGTCTCTGTCAGTTGGCTGGTTTATACACATATACACACGCATGCCAACCCCGTTTTCCCCGGGTAGAGATGCGTTCCCGTAGTTGGACTGCCGATGCCAATGGACTACGCTAGCGGACTCTTTCCTCGGACCTCGAGGGCATTCATGCATGTGCACCAGGGGCAGGCTGGAGATGCGAGATTGTTAAAGGGTATGGATTAGGGAGGCGGGAAGATCTTAAGAGTTTCAGTCCTGGAGAACGGCGGGGAGGAAAGAATTTTTCTTTGCTTCCAACAACGTTTTTTGGAATTGCAATTAATGTATATGTGCCTGGGAGGGAACATTATGGATAGCTCGAAAAGAAGCAGCGCAGTGTAGACTGCGAGGTCTTTTTTCGGGAGACCGAGCAGCTTGGAGAGATTCTAGATCTAACAGCGGCCGAAGAATGCATATATTGGTGAAAACTCAGTTGTGTAGTACAACTACAAGACACTTGGTTGCTATTACAAATATATTGCAAGCAGGTGTAATAACATCGAGAACCACAATGTCAAGTGAAAAACGTCCCTACAAATTCAATGTTGGGAGCTTACGAAACACAGTAATTTCTGTGTAACAAGTAAAATGACAACAAATGACAATAAACAAAAAAATAGCGTGTTCCTCGAGTTATGTTAGCCTTAATAGTTAGCCTTAATTTGCAGAAAGACAGGAAAGGGTCCGAAATTGTAGCAACACTTTGGTAGTATTTTAATTTGTTTTATGATACTAATCAGTGAAACTGAATCAGATTCGGATCAATGTCCACCTTGTAAACCTAATAATACTAATAGTAAATCTCTGCACCTTATTCCGGTGGACCAATCGGCATCGCCCCTCGAAACTTCCCCCCAGCATCTTTGCTGCATCATGCATCAGGTCTACATCTCAATCGAACCCCGTATCTGCCTAAAGCTCATCAATCATCGCTTCGAATCAAGATAACGAGATATCCAGTGGAAAAGTCAGCACTAACGCAGTGGAAACGAAATCGCGATTAACACGCGGCCGCCGTGTATCTGGCGCAGGCCAGAACTATATGCCAATCGAGTGATGGAGTAGCGGTTTGGTTATAATTGGATCAGTTTAGTTAGGTATTGCAAATATTGGCAGCCAGGGAAGCTGGCGACCCAGTGATGAAACCTAATTGGGTAAGTCGGCCTGGCCTGGCGCCAAACGAACCGGCCCAGCTTCGAACTCTAGATAGCCCCCAGTGATATCCAACCATCTCTGTTTCACCTGTCCGAAACCACTGTACCGTACTGGCCTATCCGTCGTCGCGACGCACGGAAATTGACACGTAAATACAACGGTGGATGCGTACGTGAAAATGCAAATGTACAATGGGGAACTCATTCGTGCGACTAGTTTAATTGGGCTGCAATGTCGCGACGCGACGCAATTGTGCGACGTCGAAATTGTATTGAAAGAGGAGCACAGACCAGTCACGAGGGGGGAATCGTGATGAAGGAAAGGGGCAGGGGAAGGAGGATAATTTGAATTATGTGGACAAGCGGGAACAATGAAGAGGGTGCGAGAAGCATCGGTGAATTATCGTTTTTTTTTGGGAGGGGGGGCTACAACGGTTGACGATTTTGTGATAGGAAATCGGTGAGTATACGAAGGTTTGCTGAGGTAATAGTTGGTCGAAAGTGAAGTAAAGAGATTTTCTACTGATATGGTATTATGTCGATAATGTTTCTGTATTATACAGGATCTCATAATGCGAAGAATCTTCTTCAAGTAGGTGAAAGTAGAAGAGAATTTTTTGAGATTCTGTTGCGAACGTTAGCAAACTTTATAGTTTTCAATTTTGCGTATGAAATTCTTCGGATTTCTAAATATTTTATATTTCCCAGCGCTACGTGCTCTTGATACTATTTGTACCAGATTTTTCGATTTGCTGTTCGTGACGTTACTTGGCATAGAAAAGGAAAAGTTATCTTATAGCGAAAAATTATTGCAACATTTGTGACGAATCACGATATTGGAATTATGTGTTCGAACGCTTATTAAAAAATAAATTACGGTTGATTAAATATATATTCTAAATCTTATTTCAACCAGAATCGAGAACAGTGCCTTGAAAAATTCAACGTACATTATATCTACATATTCCGTTTTATATCTCTGTACGTAGCAAATTACTATTTAATTATTACTTTCTATGTAGAACATTCGTACGATATGTAGATAAAAAAATGTAAATACATATGCATATTGTGTTAATTTTTTAAATAGTTCATTTCCTAACAGAAAAAGCTATTGAAAATTGCATCAATTATTCTTCTACGCTTTGCATTTCTCTAAATGATAACATACAATCAGTCATAAAAGTCTGCTAACAGCTGCTGCTAAAAGTTCGAGCATTGCATATTTAAAAATACAAGGGTTCGCGGCGTAATGTAATTAACAAATAATTTGTTGCCTAAAATAAATCAAATTTAAGCGGTGGCAACGGCTCGCCACGTCTATTCGTAAAGTGTTCGAAACTCCTGTACCTTGAAACCAATCAAAATTCAATAGATATACAGTCGCCTCCGAAAGTAACGCTCTTACCAACAATTTAAATGGATAATAATAATTATAATGAATATATTATTAATATAATGTATATTTATATGTTTTTATGTATTCTTTATAGTATACATATAAGTATATACTACAAGTACACAAATTTACATACATATATCGCTTTCATTTGCACGAAAATGCCAATCGTTAACTTACTTTCCGAAGCGACTGTATGTCCAGGAATTACCGATATGTCGCACACGAAGCCCAATTACAATTAAACGCAGCCCAATTTCTATCGCAATGAAATTATTACCCATCTGCTTAAATACGTGACACCGCGTAGCTTTGAAATTTCTCTACCATTCTGTATTCGTAAATTAGCCTGCACAGTGTTAAAAAAAAGAATCGACAAACGTCCGCACTCTTCCTGTCCACGAGGAACGCGATATGTATTGTACTTTGAAAAGAAATTTCGGTGCGAGGTGAACGAACCGTAGGAAAGCGACGTGCTCGCCGTTTGGGATGCAGCGTGCATTGTAAACGAGCCGGGCGACAAGTGTGCACTTGATAGTGTTGACCTTTCAATGCCGCTAACCTACTCCTCATCGTTGTCGTTACCATCTCCTCTTTCTCCCTCTATTCTCCTCTCACACCCCACCCAGTCGATCAACTATCGGCCAATTTCCATGAGATCGTTAAACAAACCTTGTTCAACGAGAAATTCCCTAACCGTGCTAGTTGTTGGCTTAATTTTTACTAAAAGCATTAATAAACGATTGAAGCGTGGGATTCTTCGAGACGTTATGCTACATTGACTGGGTATAAAGGGGGGATGAACGAACTCGGTTTGGGCATTAAGTTCTTGCAAATATTATAGGCGGTACGATAAGCGCGGGCTGTTAATAACGATTGACGGCTAGCAAGTAAACGAAAGTACTGGCTGGTTTTGGAGAATGTTGAGAACAGTCGGATGAGAAGCGTAAATGGACGTCGGAGGTCGTGGCAAGTTCGAGGTTAATCGTTCGTTTGGCATGGCGTGCCTCTTGGACCGCCCACGTTATATAAGATGAAAGCTAACGAGAAAAAATAATGTCAAATACTGTGGTAAACAAAATTGAATGGATAATACGTTTGCTTGAGTAAAATTATCTACGGTAAAATTGACTTGTCTCGTGCAAGTTTTATTCACTTCGTGTGGTAATGGCAATTCACATAAGGGGGGGAAATACCTTTAGAACCTTAAAAAAGCGCAAAAAATTTGTTTGCCATAGGATGTTAGTACCGCATCTTAAGAATATGCTCCAAAAGTTTTAAAACGAAATTCAAAGTCCTTCCGATGCCATAGCCGGCGATCGTGTCTCATCGCCGCCCGGCGCAGGACTGTGGGACAACTCTTTTAAATGCATTTTTCTCAAAAATACATTTTCGGAATTGGCGGGATCGATAACTCAAAAACTATTAGATCAAACTTGTTGAAATTTTGCACACATATGTATAGCAATATTACCTTCTATATGAACCTCAAAGTATGAAATAAATTGATAATAAAAGTACTTTTTTATTGCAAAATGTAGCGGGAATTTCGTATAAAATTCGAAACTTTGGTTAAAAGCGTGCCAGTTCAACAAGTTTTCATATTTTTCGGTTTATCGTGATTCACCGACAAATTGTGAATGTTGACTATCAAAATACTTTTTACTGGTTTGTCTGTACAAGACGCGCTACACCCTTCACGGAAGACCGTACGATAGCTCCGCCACTATGAAATATCTTGAAGAAAAAAAATGCGTTCAATAGGCAAACGTTATAAAAAATATAATGCGAAGTATTAAAATGTGAAGTGAACCTTTCCCTTTCGAAAAAATGCATGAAAATCAGCTCATTTTCACCCGCCTAAAGGTACTTCCCTCCCTAACGTTTTAATTGCGAATTTATATACTATATCAATGTACATTCGCAAAAGAACAAAAGTTGTGAAATACCAGATATCCTGAGGATCGTATTGCTCATATATATTTTTGTGACTAATGCAATTGGGATTTAGTTCGCGTATTAAGAGAAGATCCTCGGGATTTTGCGGATGCAAGAAGCTGACAAAAATAAGCAAGAACGTTTGCCGGAGACATGTGGACTGGGAAAATTTTATTATCAAAATAAAGTATAAGTTTATATTTGCGTACTGAATGCCTGAATTTTTCAGGAAAATCAAATAAATTATCGACAATTCCCTCCTATCGGTAATATTCCTCTGTCCATAAAAATATTCGAACGTTTATTACTCATGCATGTACCTTCTAAAATTCAAGCCAGAAGCACGTTATTCCAATCCCAATGAATTTGCACGGAAACCGCATGTACAAATCAAAACACAATAATCCATTTAAAATTACACCACCTTAAAGAGCGACTGAACATGTGCTTGGTCGTCTGAAGTAATCATACATCCTCGTTATCCTGTTTAACATTCTTATTTATTTTCTATACCAATAGAACAATAGGACAAATGATATAAATTCAGGTAAAACATATGTATATGTACTTGTATTGCACTTCACCTGTTGCCCATACAGATTAATATTTAAATGACTCTATCTACACAGTGAAACCATGTCACTCGTGCACGTCGTTTTGCCTTAGAATCCCCGATATCGTTTTGTGTAAGCTGCGTGACCAGTTAGATCCTTTGAGGCACAAGGATTTTCCTGACATAATGATGATATAAGACGAATAAAATAAAACTTAATTGAAATAATGCTTAGATATTTAATTATTAGGTCATAATTCGAATTATTGCCCAAACAGGGCCACAACGCCCCAAAGACTTAACCGATCGTTCCAGCAGCTTTCCCCGAACGTAGGAAAAGCCACGAGAATCAATTCAAACAGTCAACCAGTGGAACAATATACGTAGAATGGGTGTCGAAAGAAGTAATAAGAGGCAAAGGATCCGCGTAGCTCGCGCACACGCTTGCATATGCGATTGTAGGTGCGTTGTTACATATGTATAGAGCATGCAGGCTGACGGAGGATCACGTGAGTGGAGGGCCCAACGGCTGCCGGGGCCCCAATGAATAATTCATGACGGAACCATGGGAGTCACGAAGACCCATGATCGTCGTTGTAACACACGTTGCCAGCGCTGAAGCCTGGCGCTCTTCTCTCGATGAAAATCGAACGATTCTGCACAGTCTTTACACGCCTATTACGCGTCTTGATTATTTCCGCCGGTTGTCGGAATCACGTTCAAGGACAAGGGACGGATTGTTCACGGATGTTCGCTGATCTTCGACGTGTGCTGCTTCTTTACATAAATGTTTAAATGGTAGTTGGTACGCTTATGGAATATCGGTCTCGAGGTGTTGGAGAACGTTGGAGAAAGTCCTTGGGTCGATATCATTAATTTGTCTGTTAGGAAATAGTCCCGAGAAAAACTTTGTTCCGTCGTATTCGAAGGAAGAAATTTTTAACTCTTCTTCTTATTTTTGTTTGTTTGTTTGTAAAGATAAGATCAAAAAGGATATCGGGTACTGACTGGAACACCTGAAATTTTTCTGTGGGATTTCAACGATCTATCTGCGATGAGCATATTCTAGGAAAGTTTTCACTTTTCTATCATTTGTACGGTACCTAACAAACGGTGTTTATACCACCAATCGTGGTCAACTTTGATTGTTCTATTGTTGATTAAAACTTCGTAAAAAGGTCTCGAGAATTTACTATGATTGTTTTGAAGCTGTCAGTAAATCATATTGTGTCAAATAAACGAATTTTCAATCGACTCACTGATAATAGAATAATCTAAGCTGATCACGTTACGTGGTACACCCTGTATAGAACTAAAGAAAAATAAAATCGGTTTCTATTCCGGATAATATAGAAGCCAGTTTAGCTTCTGTCATCTACTATTGCAAATTCGGAGTGGATAATAAGGTACTTTTCACACTAGGCTTGCGCTTGTGAAGCGTGTTAATGAATTTCCGTCCCTTTTAATATTTATATTCATAGAAAACGTGCATTTCTTATCCTGAATCAATTTCTATTGTACCCATTGTTCAGTGTCTAGCAGCATACAGTTTATCCTTGCCCCTGAGACTTAATTATTACTGAGGTACAGTTATTTTCTCGCTTTATTCAATTACTTATCGTTCTATCTAAATTAACCTGACAGCAGAACATTTTTCCGATGAAAATTATTCCATAGATTAATAAAACAAACGTCATGCCACTTCTAAAGTAGCATAATGTATTTAACAAATAACTAAACGGAAGACTTTAAAAACTTTCGCAGGCATGTTTAATACCGAGAGACATTCAGACAATTCGTATAAAAATGATGCAATTTTTTCTAACTTATAATCTTCCGAAGCAATGAAATTGTCAATTATTACACGATCCAGTTTCTATATTTCCATTTATACCTGGCAATACCAACGTCCGACAACTTGCTTCTGATTGCAATCAAAATCACACGTTCCCCGCACGTGGAACAAACGAAAGAATGAACCATTCAATGAACTATACAAACGATTAAATTCAGTGTATCTGTAAACGATTTCTCACGTGATTGTTTCTCAAAGCTTAGCCATACTCCGAACACCATTGACAACTCGTTCGTCGAATTCTCGAGACGCGAAATAATTTCGGTCCAAGTGTATCGCGCTTTGCTTACGCGAGAATAATTTTTTGGAAGACGCGAATAGAGAAGAGAGAGGCGATGAGGAGAGAAACAGTGCGTCAGCTCCTGCCAGAAATAACATGGATATACTTAGACGGCCCTCCGTGCAAGATCCAACCAAACCACGCTTCTCCGAGGCCAATTCGAGTCCTAATGAAAACTACTCGCGTCGACTGACTTCTCTTCAGGATAAGCAATCGTGCACGTCGTTCGTTATCCAGTTCAACGTGGATCGAAATAAACTTTTAATGGCTTGTATCGAAATTGCACCTTGTTCGGACGATCGTCTGTGCGGATGCGTGATGTTTGATCATTTGGAAATTAAGGCTTCAAGTACATTATTAATGGAGTTTATTAATGGAACTAGCGTTTTGTATCAATATACTTACATTATGTTAATTCTCATGGTTTGGCATTCCGCTTTTGTTTGCAGTATTTATTTGAATTAGAATAACTTGTGATTGAAGAATTAACTGTTTTACATGTACAAAGAATGAAATGTTAATGTAATGTTATGTATTATTATGTGAAGAAAGTTATTCAATTTGTAGTGGCATTAGTAATAATAATAGTAGTGTCGGAAATTTTAATACGACATAATAATATAGAAAACTTTATTCAACAATGTATGTATTGACTATATGTTGAAGTGTGATCCTTGTTTTTTTGTCAAACCAATTAGAATCGTGTTTGCTTTGAATAACAAAGAATGCATTATCTGCTTCAGAAATGTGGCATTATTTTTGGTACAACGTAATATTAAAATCGTAGACGTATATAATTTATATTTGCAATTTTAATAAATAACGTAAGAATATAATTACTGTCTTGTAAATTGACCAAAACTATAAATATCGGCAACAAAATAATCCAAATTCTAAACATTAATTAAATTTCTGTAGATAAAGAATGCCGTACCATCGTGTGTAACAAAAACCGATACGAATGACAATTATAGTGACAAATTCACAATTTCTACGTAGTCTAAGTATACGAAGACTTGTATACTTGTTACAACCAGCCAGCTACTCTTTGAAATACATTCACCCTGATGTAAAAATAAAACTGGAACAAGAAGGACTGTCATGTAAGTCAGTAAGAGGCCGATGTTATGATAAACCGCTTGCAAGCAAAAGGAACTGCTGTGCTGTGCGGTTGCGAGTAAGGACCTCGTGCCAATAAAGAGAAGTACATAGTATATACACTGTTCCATGAATTTTTAATAGGCATCTCACCTGAACGATTCCTGGGCAGAAATACATTGAAATCGATATATTGGAGTAGAAAATTCGTTAAAGCTATCGTACAGTTAACGACGTTATTTCTTATAACGAATCACACGCAGATGTTGCAATGGCAAAGCAATTTTACTATTTCGTGGATGAAAGAAATTCCAGGGAACTTCAAAGAAAAGTTAATAGAAAAATATCAAATTCGAAATTTCCCATTCATAAAATACTTTTCATTAAACAAGAGACCTTAATTGTTGAAAAAATTCATACAATGTCACAGACTGATAGATGTTCAATTTAATACTTGTCACAAATTATAAAAAAATGCCAGAATACTTGAAAATATAGCAAGAAATAATTGAAAGTAACTAAGGTACTCCGAAATCGATTCAAGAGCGAGCAATCAATCAAATGAAGAAGAAAAAGAAGCAATTCGATGTGGAATAATACAATATGATACAAGAATCTATTTGCATAATTTATCGTCCGTGCTGAAATACTAAGTATGCCTTTAAATCCAACATTAGAGTACAGTGCATTTAAAAGTCTTTAACGGAAGGTTCGCTAGAACCAAATAAAACTGAACAATATGTTTTCCACAATTAATCGAATAATCAAGGGTATGTGCAGGTCTTGCTCAGTAAATTCAACGGAAGATGACAGAGTGCTTACACGCACGGCACTGTGACAAATCAAGCATCGAGTTAACAGGAAGGAAAAGGGGAGAGAAGAGAGGGCAATGAGAAGGAGAGGAGTAGCAAGCAGACGAAGAGAAACTCAAATGAGACTCACGTCGTGGATGCGATGCAACTTTAGGTAGTGGCTGCCGCGTTAATCTAATCTGCTGGGTAAAGCAATAATAATACGTAAAAATCGCACTGTCTATTCCGGTGTCTCATTACACAGCGCTTCCTCGTCGAATTAACGTAACAAAAACGAGGTTGAAAATTAGCTCGAATGTTTGAAATTTGATGGCCACTGTCATCATTTTTACAATCTTTCATAGAACTAGAATTTATGTGCATTAATTGAATATCTGTATTACATTTGTTTTATATTATATTGCTTTTCGATACAGTTCAAGCATTAGAGAATAAAAGTTTCTGTATAAAAAAAAAGAAATTACGAAACGATGCCAAGCGAGGGGTAAGTCCTAGTGTATATTGTATAAAGTAGAATTTCTTTTTATTAAATAAAGTTTTTAACGCGCACGGCGATTCGTTTTCTCAATACATATACATATATGCTTCATTTTCGTGATCAGGAACGAAATGAATTCGCCACAGAAATTCAATTTGTAGTTTCAATGACGAGCACGAGGCTTTTGGTTCGGTTCCAAGCGTAGGTAAGCAGCCTCGTGGAATTTATACTCACGGACCAGCTGAAGCGTTCGCGGTTAATGATTATTTCTAGAAAATGAACGACAGAACGTTCATCTATCAGGGCGAAGCGTCGTGTACGATAATGTACACGTTGTTTCGGATTTATCTCTATTCGTCCATGGGACAGGGGGTGAACATTCTCCAAGCATCGATCAATGTACACGATCGCGGTATGCAAAGTGAAAAATAATGGTAACATTGGATGAAAATGCTATCGAAAGACTGATGTAACGTTATGTCTTGGCTTGGAAGCAGGCCAACAACGAGGCATTATCGAAACTTGTCTACCTTGTACTATTGTAAAGCCACTATATCGTTTCGTGATTAGTTTTGAAGCTTTTGTGTGATCAAAACGTTGAAAAATAGAAATACTAATGCTAAAACCAATAATAATAATAATAATAATGCGGTGTTAAACGAACGTTTCGCCGATCCACTTAGAAGATGTTCGATTTTTTGAACGGTTCATTTATTGCGCGTATTTTTCATTGAATTTTGAAGAGAGTTTCAGACAGCGAAATAAATAATCGAGTAAATGTTTGATTAATCACACAAGAAACAAAGTGGCAGATATCCTGGCGTACATTGTGTTCTGGATAATTTACCAAAGTTACGTTAAATCTTAATTTATGACCCGTAATGCTACACTTAGGTTTCATTCTAAAATTATCCCACGTAATAACATATCGTGTAATGCATGGAAAATATCAAGCACGCTGTAGAAACTTGGCCGGTTTCGGCCTGTTCCAGTCAACTGCTACATTATTTTACTTTATTCTTATAACGCGAATTATATACCCGGGTATCGTCGATGCTTAAATTTGCATATTTATCGCATAAAAATTGTTGAATTATGCGCCAAACGAATTTCCAAGCGAACAGAGATAATAAATAAATAAATAAAATATCAATCGCCATTAAATTCGCGCTTCACTGAACTTTCGCAAAATCGCCTCAGAATATAATCCATTCTAACGTTACGAAACGGTTCACCTTCTAATTATTGTATAACAGAATAAACCGTTCGCGGAGTGAAATCAAAAAAAAGGCTGGCCTTTCGTACAATAAAATACACACGATCTATCTCATTGAACTTTAACACAGTTTTTCATCTCTATCAAAATCTCCGTAAACCGCATGCAACAACTATTCGCCCAACTTTCACTGGCCACTAATTCTTGTGCAACGTCAACACACGCCAAATCCGATTAAAAGAGCTGCGAATCTGAAGCTGACAAACTTCACCACCCCCGCGTTATCACGGCGAATGAAAAAACAGCACCCGAAAAAAAAAGAACAGATTACACACGTGGCAGAGCATCGTTGCACAGTTTTTTCGCGTTTCACCGCCAGGCTACCTGTTACATTTCCATCGAGACCGAAAGTTAACCGCACACGTGCACAGCCGACTGCACAACGTGTGCTTTATCCACGAAACAATAGCTCGCGTAGTAACGTGCACGTCGACATGCAACGGATTATGCAGTCTGCACTTAGAAAGTTTCCTCTGCTCGATGATTTTCTACGCTGAACGGTCGCCTGCTTTGAATCGCACTGTCTTACCTAGCTAACTGTGCCCACAAAGGGGAGCACGATTTAATTAATTAAGACCCGCGGCACGACGGGTACAATGAGCTGCGCCGAACAGACAGGAAACCATCATTTCATTTTATTTCACCGTGTAAAAGCAGTCGGGGGAAATTAGTATTCCTCGTGTTTTTTTGCCAATTCTTTCTTTTGTTCCTTCTCTCGGCGCAACGAGAGTCAAGGAGCTTACTATTTTCGTTTGTTTTATTGGCGTGTAAAGCGAGGTTTAGTGCTAGTAAATCTCAGGTTAATGCATTGACGTTTAAAAGTTTTACGACCGATCACGTGGCACGCGTCCGCTTATTTTACAAAAGTTGCGTGCTATCGACGTTGCGCAGTGTCTCTTTGGAAATCAAGGCGATTCGATATGATAAACAAGTGCTGCATAGTTTAGCGGCAGTAAATCGAGCATTATATTTTCACTTGGATAGAAAAAGTTTTGATGGCACACGTGTACGCGTGCTTGCAGTTCGTCCTACGAAGATTATCGGTTGCGCAACAGGGCACTTTTCTTTCTATTTCTTTCGTTCCGAGTTTACGTTTCATGCCTTGGCAATTCATGTTGAGAAAGAGAAGCAGCAGTACTCGTTTGTCTCTTTCACTGTCTGATCGTATCCTTGGATTTCTCTGAAAGAAATAGAGCTGGCTATTCTTAAAATACTTAAAAATACCTCCTCCCCTGTCTTACAATTAGATGCGTAAGTATCGCGCCCAAAAATATTCTTCTTCGAATTCAACGCGTATAATTTATTTCTATCGTGTCACCGCTCGATTCATACGATCGCAGCGATCTTACTTTTTACTCTAGAGAAGCTTGAAAAAAAAAGTGAATACCCAAGACACCTATTTGGAAATAAAACTTCTCAAGCACATAAACCGATCATTAAAGGATCGCTGGAAGAGAAAGAATAAATTCTTGCAATTGTGTCCACGGCGAAGACTTTTACAACCCGTCCACCGTGATTTCTCCTCGTTCAGCTTAAAA
Organism: Nomada ferruginata; assembly: GCA_963583965.1. NCBI lineage: Eukaryota > Metazoa > Arthropoda > Insecta > Hymenoptera > Apidae > Nomada > Nomada ferruginata. The sequence continues at coordinate 19,165,371 of OY757213.1, forward strand.
CGCTAATGCTGCGAAACGGCACCGACTCGCCGTACGTCTATCGTAAAACCGCCGAACAATCGGCGAAAGAAAACGTAAGAAACCTCTTTTCGGATACTTATCTAAACCAGAGTATTCAGCTGTAACCCCTCTAAAAAAAACCATGTCGAAAAGGGAGACAAAAAAAAGAAGAAAGATCAGCAAGGACGAAAAAGGGAAAAACACAAATTGCAGTACTAGTGTACAGCTATTCGGAACGAGAACGATAAAACGGAACCGTAGAGAAAACGTTCGTCGCGCTCATTGTTCATTAAAAGCGGGGAAACGACGTCGTAAACGCGCCCACGAAACATCCAGATGACCAGGCCGCTGTAATTTCCATTCGACCGTGTTAATACAATGACGGCGTCGAGAGGGCCGACGGCGACGACGGCGTCACCGCCGCTGCCACCGTTGACGATGACGACGGCGACGAAGACAACGACGATGCTAAAACGCAAACACGAGACGGGGTGGGGAGAGAGGGACAGGGAACGACCAGGGTGATCTTGCACGAGCAAATAGCATTTGTAGCCGGAGGGTGGACAGAAAGTCGTAAACACGAGGTTGTAACTGTAAAACCCGTTTCCATCGTGTTTCACTTACCCTCCGTGTGGCGATTATACGCCTACTGTGCGTGAAAATCTGCACCATTAAGCGGATACCGATTGGAGAATACTTGAATACTGTGCGACTGAAAGTAGAGGGATTTTCGAAGTGGGTATAGTTGGGTGAAAATGGGTTTACGTGGATTTGTTACTTTTCGCAGCTCGACGATGGCTCCCCTTCAGTCTAGAGCACACGAATATCGTCGTCATTCTAATTGAACGTTACAAGTGAGTTTAAATAAAGAAGTAAATAAAAAGTAAGCAATAATTTCGGTCCAATTGGCTGCGTTTGAATAGATATAATATACAGTAATCCCTCGAACAACGCGGATTGTTTTCCGACGTATTTTTTTTTTAACATTTGTTTCGAACTAATTTACTCAGCATAACCTTACAATCTTCTGTATCACGGCGAATAAAAGAGGCAAAGAAGAACAAATGCGAGTCTCTCCACGTGAAGTAATTCTTCAAAAATTGCCCAAGAAGTAGCATACAATAGGTAGTAGCACTGAATTCAAACACATAACGAACTGTTCTGGAACTTGGAAAAAAAATCAAACGATTAGTGTATCACTGCGAACTACGTGTGTATGCATACGTATTGTATGCGCAACGTGTACATGCACATGCACAGGAAAAATATACATGTGCGTATGTGCTTCAGTTTTTCTTAGGGGTGAGGGGTGGGCTCCAGAACTACGCGGATTTCACTGTACGCGGTCAGTCGCTGTGCCTAACCCCCGCGTTGTTCGAGGGATTACTGTAATAAGTTTTCGCCCACCTGCTGCTGATCATTTTTTAAAATCACCCGTCTTGTTGTTTGTGTTAAAGGTCTGATTACGAATTTAAATACGGCGCCCGACTAAACCTGTCAGCAATTTATATGTACCTATTTCTATGCAACCGACCAACTAACCGGCCTTCAAATAAAAATTACATGCTTCGCGATTGAGTGCAGGTAGTAATCAATTTAATGCCGGCAATAATAAACAAAGTAGAGTCACGATGGCTCAGTTGGCTAGGGGTTGGACTCGTAATCGAAGAATACTTGTGCTTCACATCGTGATTCTGGTGGTTCGGGGTCCATCTAAAGCTGTAGGTTAAAATAAATGTTCCAATCATTTCCATATTACTCGTTCCACACCTCACAGTCACAATGACCGATAATGACTCCGCTTTCGATACGACTTTGAAGTCGCAATTAACACTAGAACTACCGATAGGTTTTGATACTATTTAGACAGTATACGTTAGACAGATTATGAACACGAAAATGGTTGAATGGACATTGAATAAAGATATGTAATTGTCATTTTGCCTTATTGAAAGTCATCGTAAATTGCTGCAGCAATACCTATATGTTAATAACTTTAAAGCAAGAAATCAGGAACCAGTCATTTTGACTGGCTTGGTTGTTCTAGTGTTAAACAAGCAATAAACGAAAGAATTTGTAGATAACAAAAAAAAAAGACATGTACCTATATTATAGGAAACATCGTGAAGCAAAGGGAAAGTAGAATTTTTAATCAGGAGTTTAAAAACGTTCGTTTGACCTTAACCTTAGGACCCTAAGAAATACCACTCTCTCTATTAGAAATATCCCAAAAAATTATTCCGAGAATACGGTTGCTATGCGAGCAAAAACTGTACTCGAAAGAAGAGAAATATTTTCTCACGTTTTCACTATCTCAATGATCATGTCCCGAAACTGAAACTGATGAAGAATTATCAAAGAACTGCTCGGCCTTGAAACCTAGAATAGAGTGTGCATCTTCACGCGCAAAAATCTCCGGGCAAATTTGATCGCGCCCATCTTCCTCGACTTTTAGCGAAGGAAAGGAGGGATCAGTCAGGGTGGAGAAAAGTGTGGCGGAAAAATTGGCGGTGGCGGAAATTTAATCTTTCTCTGTGTCGTCGCTTCTATATTGTTATGAGGGACGCGACGCGTCGCGGTTTATTACATTTCGCCTCGTCTACTCGGCAAATAATGGACTGCTAAAAATAGTGCCGAGACTGTAGGGGTGATTTCAACCATCCCTTAGAAGAATACGCGCAGACCAGTCATTGCACGACTCTTACATTCGACTCGTTCCCTGCAATTCGATGTCCTTCTTGATATTAGTTATCCGCGTAACCTGTTCATTTTCCAACAGGAGCGGCTTTATAATAACGTAGAAGAAGTGTAACAATTTTTATATGATACTATCGCGAATCGCATTTAAGCCTGAATTGAAAATATCCACTGGGTCGTCATGATTCGCACAATTATTTCATTAATCAGCATAATGTTTCCCAGATATATTTATGAAACGCCTTGAATATCGCATGCAGTCATTGCAAAACGTTTCATCGATCTAGCTACGAATTACATAAATGACCCGTGCGTTTTATAATGAGAGACGCTATCACTATCTCCTAGCAGGAAAAGCTGGTCGCTCACCTTGGCGAATGTGTTGTGCTCTAACCTCTCGATCTGAATCGGCACAGTATCAACTTCTTCGAGAAATCTACCAGTACAACTTCATATTGATCTTTCACCTTTTCAGCCAGCTGCTCGCTCGCCGTTCATCTTCATCGCGTGTGCATCAAACCGTTACCTTTAATCAGAGACGGTTGACCATTGTATCGGCGCGAAATAAAAATGTACTTTCATTTGGCGCGATCAATCTCTACTATACCAATCTCGTTCTGAATTTCTATGGGGCGCCCGTACGATACGATTGAGAAAATGATGGGCTTTGTATACGCCAAGAGAAGTAATATAAGAAATCTATATGTTTCTAGAATGTGTGTTTGCGTATAGCTGTAATAATGTAAAGAGCAAGGCGTGAATCTGTGTAGAAATCAGAATTTTCTGGGATATATTTTAACAGGTGTAGACCAGGCACTATCTATCCATAGTAATTTATACATCATTAAAGTTGAATCGAGAAACACCGCTAGCGTTATTATTAATTGCACTTTGTATTATATCAATTTCGGTATACAGTATTTGTGTGTAAACTAGGAAAGTCCTGGACATCTAAAGAATGCTTTAAGGATACTTTTCAAAGCGTACTGAAATGTCTATTCAAAATTTCAATACACCTATACCTCGCTTTACGGCCTAGATACGTTCGGAAAAGTTGGCCGTAAAGCGAAAAGCCGTATAACGAATCAATTATTTTGATACAAATCCATACAAATTCAATTGGATCTGTTCCAATTTTTTATAAAATAATATAGTTTTTAGTTGATAAAGCATTTTATTCTTTTTATTTCCTATAAAAATTCACGAAATAAACGAAACATTGTGGGCCGTATATCGAAAAAGTGCCATAATTAAAAAGTTCCGTTATAGCGAAATTCCGTATAAAGCGCGGCCGTATAGCGAGGTATAGGTGTATTTAACATTTCCACGGTGCACCTGTAGACAAATTTCATCAAGGAGCACATGTACTCTCTGCCAAGTTCATACTTTCCGATTCGCTTGGCATCACGTTATATGTATAGCAACAAAGATAAAACCTTGCAAGTACATAAAACGTCAATCCTCACCACCGCGTTTCACTGAATTGCACAAGAGCATCTCGAATTTCTCATTTTCGTAAAAGTGCTTCTGGTCACATTTTCGTAGAGAATGGAATGGCATTCTCAAATAGAGAATGAAACGAAAAGGCAAAAGAGTAACAGAACTCCAGCATGTATTCCACATCTGTCTGTATGCACATAAATGTTTAACAGCATCGCAGAAGCTCGTAACACCGTTTAATTTTGCCTCGTAAATTATTCATATCTAGACGGCACGGTTCCCCGGGACACCCAGTATATATCGAGCGGCAATCATTGCGAGCAGATATTGCGATCGAGATTAGCCTGAGGCCAGCCCCGCGAGAAATTTACCGTTGGAAGGAAACTTTTTTTCTAATCACCAGACTTTCTAGTCCATTAACTGCGAACGATCGAGCCATCGATGCATCGCAACGAGTGACCACGAAACGATTTTCATTATCGCTGCTGGAGCCTCTCGGAATATAAAAAACAGAAATTGCTCATTTTCCCGATCCAGCGAAACATGTAACGTCGAATCGTGACGTCAGTGGATGCATGAACTCGTGAACGAGGGTGCAGTTAGTCTGTTACGAAGAGAAGCGAAAATCTGGAATAGTTGTGATCGTCGGTTATTTTATGGTGAGTAAGTCTGGTTTACGATAACGTGATAGGATCTTCGTTTTTAAAATTTACACGTGTTTTTGGAGTTACAAGCCCAATCGCTTACTGTTAGCGGCTGTAAAAAGTTTCTTTTGTACTATAGAGGAGCAGATTTTGAGATGCGGTGGCTGGAAAAATTAATATGTGTACATTATACCTATATATATTATAGGTATAATAGATACATATTAAGTATACCGAAGATTCGATAATTCGTTCGTACGAAAATTAGTTATATCCATAATGTAAGAAAGAATAAGCGTCGAAAAGGTGTTCGCGCGTACAGTGCAATATTGAAATTGTCATCTGTTTGTTCTTGCAATTAATGGGCGGTTGGCGTTTCTTTAACTTGAATAACTCCTCGCGTTAATTTCTGCATCGCTAGAAACTACTTTTGGAAGCGGCAGTAGGTTCAATGTTATTCCATTCAGCCATCATTGCGTTCTCAATTGTCCATTGTTCTTTTTACATCATGATTTTTAATTCGGCTTTTAAGTTCGTTACATAAATGTTCAGTGGAAACTAACAACGGGATCGTTAATCACCTCTCTGCTAACTATTATCACACATAAGTAATTAAAAGTATTGTATGAATATTCTGTTACTAATATTATTTTTCGCATAGTGCAGAATTAAAGAATTATTAATATGGTATACCGAAACCTTTTGGAGCATTTTTATAATTAACAGCACATCAAGATAGAAGATACGAAGGACACTGTAATTTTTCCAGCCAAGAAGGAAACCTCAGATTCAAGAATGAAAGAATAGGAATGCTGCAATAGGAATAGAAATAATACTTCAAATCTTGATACAGAAAACTAATATACAGGGTGTCCCGTAACTGTGGGACTTCCCGGAAATGGGGGGTAGCTGGCGTGATTCTGAACAACTTTTTCCTTGACCAAAATATTGTTTGAAGCTTCGTTTTTGAGTTATTAACGAAAAACACTGGCCAATGAGAGCGCCCGTATAGCGCGAGCTCACAATCAGTCACAATTGCGCGCGGCCGTGATCGAGTGCATCGAGGGGCAACGTACGGCAAATATTACATCGTCTTACATTAAAACATTATGAAACAGTTATTAAACGACTTGGTAATTAAATTGTGATTGATGAATAACGAAGAATTACACACTATTTTTAATGTAAGACGATGTAATATTTGCCGTACGTTGCCCCTCGATGCACCCGATCACGGCCGCGCGCAATTGTGACTGATTGTGAGCTCGCGCTATACGGGCGCTCTCATTGGCCAGTGTTTTTCGTTAATAACTCAAAAACGAAGCTTCAAACAATATTTTGGTCAAGGAAAAAGTTGTTCAGTATCACGCCAGCTACCCCCCATTTCCGGGAAGTCCCACAGTACGGGACACCCTGTATATCCTGACTATGTTATCAGGAAAAAATATTTATCATCTTGCACGAACATTGCAAGCATAAATACGACCTATTAAAAATCCCGATTCAATTCCGGCAAATGTCCCCAGTTAACACGTTCCGTGCCACGTGTACCACCGGTGGTACACGTTAAACTTTCCGTTCAGGCCGCGTCAGTCATCGGTGACTGACACTCAACTTTTCGTTCAGACGTCGGCGTTTCACAGTGTTAAGCTACGCCGCGGCGCGCCGTCGCGCATGTCGCGTCGTGTGGCCTAAACAGAAAGCGAGGCAAAACCGGCGTGGCACTCAACGTGTTAAAGAATGAAAGTGCCAAACGCTCGAGTGAATTGTCCAAAGATAAAAACAAGAAAATTTCTTAGTGCCAAACAGAAGCAAAGGCCAGGAGGAAGAAGCGCCTTCCGTGTTATCCATACACGATCTGCTCGAGTTTTTATTACCAGCGAACCAAGTGAAACCCGAGGCACGAAACAAACGTCTCATGATAGACGAAGGCCGCCATAAACGATGGAAGTCCATCGGAGCACGTCCGCCCTGCCGAAAACAATATGTATGTACCGAATCGTGCAAGAGAAATATCGCGCCGATCGGTTCTCCTGGTCGGTAATAAATCGTTCTGCAACCCTTTCAGCCATTCGTTCTGGGCGAGTATGCCTGGAACGAGAACGATTAAACAAGTGCGTGCGTTTTATTTGCCCGGGCTGGCCGGTTCTTTCCGGGTGCAGGCCTGTCATTCCGGAGGAAAATTATTCCCGCCGGCCGCGACGCACACGAGCTAACAGCCACTGCCGGAGCACCTGCACTCATACGTTACGGAAGTTAATGCAACTCGAGGTGGGAAGCTGAACGTGTGATTCGCGGGAAATGAAACGGGGGACACGCTGCTTCTTTGTAGAATGCACTGAAGATCAGCGAAAGAAAACGAGCAAACGGATCGATCGCCGAACGTTGCGGGAATAATTCGTGAATAGATTTGCGTCGATTTTTCTCCCGGTTTAAACGTAGTACAATAATCCCTCGAACAGCGCGATTTCGATTATACGCGGATTATTTTCCGGCGCATTTTTTTTTTTAACATTTGTTTCGAACTAATTTATTCAGCACATCTTTGCAATTTTCTGTATCGTGGCGAATAAGAGAGGCAAAGAAGAACCAATGCGAGTTTGTCCACGTGAACTAGTTCTTCAAAAATTGCCCAAGAAGAAGTAACATACAAGAAGTGCGCTGAATTCAAACACATAACGAACTGTTTTGGAATGTGGAAAAAGAAACAAACGATTAGTGTACCTCTGCGAACTATGTGTATATGTATACATATTGTATGTGCAACGTGTACATGCACATGCACTGGAAAAATATACATGTGCGTACATACTTCAGTTTTTCTTAGGGGTGAGGGGTGGGCTCCAGAACTACGCGGAAAATAACTAATTCAGCCCTCTTGTTGTTGTCTAGAAATGTGCTTCCCATTATGCAATATACATATAAACTTCATATATGGCAATACGCGGGGAAAATTTCAGAAAATATGTAATTCTATGACGTTGAGAAATATTTATTTGGAATTTTGTATTTTCATAGGGACATTGAATAGATTCAGATTACCGATGTCACCGATCTAAATGAAATCGAACAACGGGATTAAATAAAAGTAGCAGGTGCTGTAATTGACCTTCCGTTAATATAAAATTTGGGTACATTTTAACAAAGTCACGGAACGCTGAAATTCGCCAATTTGTTCACTACACAAGTGGTGCAATGCATTTCGCCAGTAGTGCATATTTTATACAATCGCCATAAAGCTCAGCCGCGTTCGCTTCGCAGGTTGAATCAGCTGAAAACTGATTAACGTCCGTCGTTACAGTGCATCGCGCGATGAAATTGGGTTGTTTTACTACGGATATCGTGTTCACGGGAAACGAAATAAGTCCGCAGCTTTTGAATTGCAAATTGAAAGCGATCCCTCGCTTCAAGTATTATGAATATATTACCGGGGGGAAATTTTTAAACTGTTGCAATGAACGATGCAATCGTGGCAGCTTGTTCGTGGATTGCGTTACGGATAATTAAAACGCCCGGAATACTAATGAACGAATGAAGAAATTTCATGCTGTTCCGTGCATTCGCCGGGAACGAGAAATTGGTAAAAATTGTAAGACGAAGTACACTTCGCTGGGAGTGCTTAGTATTCGTTAATTATCCGACGTCTAACGGAAAGTTACAAATATCGATAGCGCGACTCAAACATTGGGGCGCGATATAAAACTGTTTTCGAAATATAATTCACCTCTCCATTGAGCACTCCGAAAACAACGAAGCAAGCAATCAAGGGCGTGCCGTAAATAAATCACCGCTTGCTGTAAAATTATTTGAACGCGACGTTTCAATGGTTCGGGCAACAATTCTAAGGAACAGCTGGAATTATTCATATTACCGCGAGGCACAATGCCACGTTCAACGCAACATTTATTCCGCCTATAAATAAACAAGGAATAACCTCCCCAATCAAGCCTGGCGAAGACAGCACGCGTTTATTTAGCACGGTTCATCCAAAAATACTGTGCAAGCCAGTGGTGCCGAAAGAAAGACTTCAAAGAGGCTTCATTATTATACCGGGTGACCGATACCTACGACAGAATCGCGTGATTGTGGCTCGGCTGGTATGCAGACACACTGCACAGGGGTGCAGCATTATTTCCGAAAGAGAAAAGTAGAGGAGCAACTGAGTTGAAAGAGAGGGATGATTCGAACGCAAGGGGGATCGTCAGTGTGCACAGTGTACGCGTACATTCTGCTTGAGCGCAAGGGTCGAGCAGCGGGGAGGGCGAGGAAGGAATAGATCGGCCAGGTGGTAAAACCACCCTATGATTTTCTGACCCGTGAAACATCCCCAGGGGAGCTCGACCCCGCGCACGTTTTCAATCACGCGATTGAAACGCACACGTTTCTCTGCATTCAACCGGCAGATACGGGGCTACACGTGTACACATCGATAAATTCCCTCCGCTATCTGTTGTGCACGCCACACGCACTGTATCGGCCGTCTTATTACCGGATATCGGGTATCGATTACTACCAGAAACATTTTCTCTCGTTTCGTAATAACAATCGCGACGTCGTGTGCACCGTAACGAGCACAATGGCGTCGATCCCGCGGTATCGCGTGTAATGATGCAGATTCGTGGTCTCGAGCCACGAGACTTCAAATTGTACACCGTTTTGATTAATTGGCTGGCGCGGGACGAGAATTTCTCTTGCCTTTGCATCCGTTCGTTCGAATTTTGTTTACATATGAGCCGCTCATTAGCCGAAGCTTTTGAAATTTTATTGCCAAAGCGCTTGATTGACTCCCAACTTTCTATATTTAAAAGAAATTCCCATATTTTTGTTTTGTGGAGTTAACCGATTTGGCCAATGGGTGGTTCTTCGTACTGCTTAGAGAAACTGGATTGTTCCAGTTAGCGATGCTTTCGGAGAACGAGGCTTTCGTACCTGTTGTACGAAAGATCAACTGCAAGATTTATACCGTGCGACAAGAACACGACAACGAGCGTTGGATGTTCGGGTGTTTCTGGACTACAGAGTTGGTATACTGAACGTTGCTTATAATTACGTACAATACAACGTAACTGATAGAATATGATTTCTAAAGCCTGTACAAAGTGAACAAATTGTTTACACAGACGCACGAGAATAACCTTAGGTTGGTTACAAAATTGTTATCTTATCAAAATTTGCCCGACAGAGTAACTAAGGTAATCAAAAGAATATTATTGCATAAATGACGCTTCAAGCTACAATGACGTGGTCGAGCGATTAATCAAACAGAGCTCTAGAGGATTCAACACACCTCTGTCGACGAATTTAAAACACAAGTGAATTTCGTCGGCTATCGTCTACAAAAATTCAAATTTTCTCACCAAATAAATTCCTCAATCGCAGGTTTGATTGCCGCCTCATTGATTATTATTCAACATACACAAATCTGTTTGCTTTTACTGGACCATTGCTTTTGCGATTTCAAGGAAGAATTTCATACGATGCATTCGATCGATATATAGACAACTCTGTACGCTGCTCTCGCAAATAATCCAACGAAATACATAATACACATGCAGGTACAAAATTGATCAGATTCACCATGTCATTTCGGAAATCCCGTTACCATTTATCACATCGAATCTGCCGAACTATACTCTTATCGCTCGCGAGATCCTCAAGCACAGTCACCAGCCTCGTGCACTTGATAAACAACATCGGAAGTCTATCTTTAATTCACGCGAAACCGCCGTTTCAAATGGACGCGAAAAGGCAGACAAAACTGAGTCAATTTGACCGCGACACCTATACTCGATCGAATGTTTCGTTATCGGTCACGAAAATCGACGAGCGCGACGCAACTTTTATTTTTAACAAACGTATCGCACCGATACGATCCATCTCCGTTCATCCCTTCCTTCCTCGTATTTTTTTCCCCCAAATCCAAAATGGACCTTTGCGCCCGCGGTCAGCGCGATTCACCGGCAGATTTCAATCGAATCGTTGCAACGAACGCGCGCACGTTTGCAATATTACGGAAATATAATATTCCGGGCAAATGAGCATGATACAAATCAACGCGTCGCGTACGATTTTCATCGATGAAATTTGCACGGTCGAGCGACTCCAATGCGAAACGCTCCGACCGTTCTCGCTCGCTGACGTTTAATTTACTGCTTTCAATTTTACATTAATAATGTTGGACGAAACAAAAATTCCCGTCCCGCGATCCCGCTGAAACGCGGCCGCGACGCTACGACTGGCAGCACGGTTTCATAAACGACGCGCGCGAACGATCACGATACAATCAGCCCGTGTGCCCACGTGACATTTATTTAAAGAAAAAAGAAATAAACGAACGTCACGCGAAATTATCAGGGACGCGAAACACATAAACGTGCCCGATAACAGGGTAAATTGTTCGAGGACCGTTCCGGACCGTTGTGAATTTCCACAATTTCTGCGCAAACTGCAAGTACATACAAGATTTTCCACTACATTGATGGTACAATTTGGTTGTTCCTCTTCCGATCGGAGTGGTGTACGCGCGGCGACTTTACTTGAGTCGCGTTGTAAGATAAAATATTAACGATTAACGAGATTCAATTTTACCGATTCGCTATTGTGGCTAATATGTTTCAGATTAAATATTCTCAAGGCTGCTGTTAAACTATAATCTGCACTCTCTACAGTCGCATACAGGGTGTTCGGAAAATCCTAGCGCGAACCGAAAGAGGGTTATTCCTTGTGCAAGTATAAGGTGAACAAGAAAGACGACAAATTTCATCGCTTGATGCCTCGTTTTCAATCGAGCTTCAATTTTCTGAAAATAATGAAACTAGAGACGAATTGAAACATAATATTTTACAAGCATTGTGTAATTCGACGAGCGACCCTTTGTTTGAGACATAGTGGAAGACACTTTGGGCAATTTGTAACTTAAAACTAAATATATGTGCGTTAATTAAATTACGTATTATTGGTGTTTAGTGTAGTAATTCAGATCATACAGAGTCATAAATACGACTTATTCCTGCCCAAGGAATAACCCCCTTTTGGCTAGTACTACGATCTTCCGAACACCCTGTATAGCCTCCTATTGAAGCTCGCAGCTTTGGTTATATTATGTAGACAATTTATGACGAACGTGAAGGATTCGTATACCGTTGGAATGTCGCGAATGAAACGGTTGAATTCTTAATCAATCAACAACTTTATGGGAAATAACTTCTATCGATCAAGGTAAAATCCACAGGATTCGACAAACTTTGCCCACCGTAAAGCAATATTATTTATATCTCGATTGAAACAAAAATCTTTATTTCTAAATACAAGGAAGACTGTTAAAAATGTGCCTACTGTACAATACAAAATCAACTACAATTTGCCAAAAAACGGAAGAGTAGCTACTCTACCAGTGGCAGGGCTAGGTAATTAAAAGGAAGCGACAATTTGAAGATGTACTCAAGAAGTGATCATCTGTTATCGAAGGTTCCCGAGATTTAGCGATCATTTAATATAAATGACACACCGAATCTACAGTGAATAGCCCCAGGTATTTTAGATCAAAGCGATTCGTAATTAATTAGATAGGCAAACGTTTGTTCGTCGACAAGGCATCCTATGCGCTTGTTAAATCTCATAGGCAACAATTTAAATTGATTTTCGACCTAGGCCGTGTACACCGGTTTAAGAGTATGAAACGTCTGGCATCGTGGTACGGCGCGACGCGACGTGACGTTCGACCTTTTCCAAATCGATCTAGGAACGGCGACCTTTTGTGTAGGTTTTACTAGGGTTACTAGAGATGGTCGCACAGGCCACTCTTCTACCGCACACGTGCGGATCACCGAGTTAAAGGCCCAGACTCGTTCCAGAATTAATGAACGCCCGATCCGAGCGCACGAATCGAATGGTTCTGTGCAAGAATCTCGCTGCAACATTGAACTTTGGATCGATGCTCCGGATAATGGTCGAGAATGATGAAATATCATACCTAATCTAGAATCGATCTCGCGTTCTTAATCGTCTGTAGCCCGAATTTTTCTCGTGTATATGAAAAAATCTATACAACCTCTAAATACCAAATTAAAAATGGCTTTTCCATGTTCAATGATTTTATTATAACGAATACGCTTTGTAACCATGGTGTTACAACGGCGTGCGTCTGCAGTTGCGTGTATAAAAGCTCAAGTATAGAATTCCATAAGACGGTTTGCCATATTGCGGCCGAAAATTGAATTAGCTGAAGAATATATCGATATATCGGTATATATGCGACTCGAAAGTCGCAGCTGGCTAAAAGAGAGTTAATGAACTTAATAATGCATCGTACTAATTAGCGTAAACATTAGAGTACGCATAATACATGATTTTCGATTTCGAGCACCGGACTGAATCAACAATATCTTCGTCTATCCTACTTGCGTTGCCACAACAGTGCCGCAGGTAAAAATGCCCCTTCGATTAGGGTGAACCCGAGTGGTCCGAGTAGGGTGAGATATCCCCAATTAACGGTCTGGAAAATTTCATCCGACGCGACGGGACTAGCGTTGCCATTCGTGGCGCGAGGCTACCACGCGAGAAAGAAAGCAAAAAGGGTTAAGCGTCGAGGAAGACGTCAAGGGGGAAAAAGAGAAAGACACGCGTACACCTTCGAAGGTAATTTTAGTTACTTGACAATTTGGCACCGTCTACGCCAAATAGAAAGTCACGCGTGTACCGACTCCTCTTCGAGAGCGGAGCCCGTGTTACCCGCGAGCAAAAGAAACTGCGACCAGTGAAGAGAGGAGGGTCGAAGAAGGCAGAGATGGCGAACGGTAAGAGTAGAAAGGGAAAGAAGAGAAGCGGAGGAGAAGTCGTCGGTGGAGGGCCGTGGTACGCGTGATAATCTATTTGCTCCTTCCGTAGTGCAACGGGACAAGAAGTCCTATTTATATCGCGAAGAAGCCTCGGTTTAATGAGTCTAGCTGCTGTCACGAGTGTACTAAGATACGATCGCTCTGCCATTAAATAAAAGGTAGTCGAATTTACGACGGCGAGAGAAAGAGTGAAGAAAAAATAACGGGCCTGTGCACGATATCGAAATCGGTTTGTGTTAATGTAATTTGGAAAAATGAGCCAGACTGATTGCGCATGTGAGCGTAGCTTACATTAATAACAATTCTAACTTTCATCGATGAAATTTGTATAGGTGCACACGATGTGCAATCCTTGCAACATTCGACAATGGCGGATCGTAGACATGATAATTATTATGATCGAGTGGCCCGAAAGGATTCCAGTTATACAGACTGATTGCGGGGTACTCGCTTAGGTTTGGAAAAATTAATCATGCTTTGAATTTTAACCCGACCATCGCACCGGGGAAAATGAGTCAGCTCGTCATTCGCGTTAGGGGTCGTCCATAAACTACGTAGCTACGTAGTCCCCCCCCCCCGCACCTCTTTCAGTGTTTCGCAGGTTTTTTTCATTTTGTAACAGTTCATCAACAAAAATGTCATGCAAAAGCTACGTAAGTTTTAGACTTAGACCCCCCTTCCGCATGTGGCTTAGCGTAGTCTTTCGCCATACCCCCCCCCCCGCCCCCCAATCGACCACGTTTATGAACGACCCCTAACCAATATTTTTTACGCGATCATTTATTTCTTCAGAAATCCTTGTCCAGAAGTTCCTACCGACTTGGATTTCCTACGGGTCCCAATGTAATATTTCAATTTTGGTCATTCTAAACTTCTTCCCTGAAAGAAGTCACCTGAATGGAAACCAATCCGGTCAACGGGCTGAGCATTTATGGGCTTAGTTAAATGTCTCGAAATTTTCCAATACCGAGCACGAAGGACAAGAAAGAACTGATTTCCCGTTCCCAACGGTTCGCAGGAGAAAGTAAACGCGTTGCGCGAACCAGAAATTGCGTTTGTGAATAAGGGCACAGAGGCGATTAGAGGGAAAAAAGGCGTTATCCGAGTTCCAATATTTGGCGAACCGATAAAACGGGGCGTTAAAAAGCTCGATATCGGGTACAGAAAGTGTGTTGGGGCTTAGCGAAGGTGATATGAATATCAAATTCATCGATTACCGATTGTACCGCGCTACCGGTTCCGCGGTTCGTGTAAGTACGTGCAACACGCGTTGCTCTTCGAAAGAGAAACGAGCTGTTCGGCAAACGGTAACGAGAGGGGCGTAACATGGTCGAAGAAACACACAGGTTGCACCTGCTGCTGCTGAAACGGCGCTGCTTTAACCGAGATAGCCGTCCCTCCGTGCGGAACAACAGATTTTATCCAGGCTGGTTTAAAAACTTGGATGCGTATCGACTGGACATCGAGGCTTTGACCCCGACATGTTTTAAGCGACTAGTTCGACTCTCGACTTATTTCGCTGCTTATCAAATTTAACCCTTCCGATGAATCTCTGTTAAAATTGAAAATATCCCCGACGCGGGAAACATTGTTGCCTTCATTAATATGGGAAGTAAGCACGTGTGGAAAGTTGAATGATCTATTTGATAATTATTTAGAAAGCACCTGCCATCTCGGATATCGATGTGTACTTTTGTGTAATATGGTGTCGTGGACATGATTCCGAACAACTTATTTTCCGAGATATTCGCAGAAAACTGCCGGCACCATGGCAGTTGGATTTCAAATGTTAGCTCAAACCTAATTCTTATCTTTGGTTTATATTCAGTGCACGTAAATGAAGGCTGGAGGTTGAGTATTAATTATATTTAATTTATAATAATTATGACATTTGTTGAAATATTCCTATAATTTCATATTGTATAATCAGTATTACTTCAGAATCATGATAGTCACGATACGTTCAGCAGGAAGATCTACACCCAAATAATAATTTCGAAGATATTTTTTGCAGCCTCGAATATGCAGCTGTGAATGATTACTCAGATTCGTAAGTACGGTACAAATTTACATTGTAAACAGATCGTTAAGCGGGGAACGTGTCGGCTATGCTCGTGATTGTGTCCTGGATGTACACACATACGAGCAGAATTCACTGGCCGGTGCCGAGAATTTTTTGCAAATACGTATCTCGAAAACTAAAAGAGTCCGACGGTAACAAGCAGAGAAAAGGTTGTTCAAAATGTTGATTGCTACAACATATTAAAAAAATCGTAGAAATCGAAGGTGGGGGCAGATCTTTTAAATAGTTACTTCCTGTTTAATTCATTCAGTCTAGGGGTAATGGTTGTGTATGATTTCAACGAACGGTAGCTGAATTTCTAAGGCCGTGCGTATACGTACGGTGTCTGCAGTGAAAGGGTTAACGAACAATTACGTGCTGTTGCGTCACACGATTCAAGGAACTTGCAGAGTATAACAAACTCACTGTCTGTTTCGATCCAAGGATCGTGGAATATTTGAGCGTAAAATTGGACGATTCAGTTTGATAAAGAGAAAAGTGGATGTGACGATTGAGAGACACAGGTGTGCTGCTGGCTTTCCTAATTCGAGTACGACCATGTGGTTCAGTTTGCTTAAGATAATACGTAATGGATTTCAAATAGTACGAGGCACAATCATAGGACTACGGTTTTCCGTTTGGAGTAGTTTGAAGATATTAATGACAGATGTTACAAATGATTGCAATATCATGGTTCCTTTATCCATAGGGTGTAGGAGCCTGTATTCTGTACCACGATTGCGTCTTCAATTTTTACAAATTCTCAAGTTCAAATTGCTCGAGTTCTACACTTCACAAATATTCCACTGCGTTAATATTGCGAATTTCCCATTGCTAATTTAAAGCTTCAAGACAATCGTTTTATGGAGTTAACGTCCCCTTCGACACTCTCCTTCGAACCAAATTTTTCATTTCAACGTCATGCTGAAGATATGACAAGATATGAGATATGAAGCAAACAAATGCACCAGTGTTAAGCAAAAATCATGGCGATCTAAGATTCCACCATACAGTAACTGTTATCGCATAGCAGTACAGCTAGTCCATTATAAATCGAACTAATTTTCTATCAAAATTAAATCGACACTCGACTTCATCATCTAATTCGCATAAACGGCAAAGATAGTGATCAATTGGTACTCATTTTTCGAATGACAAATGATAGACGATAGAAATCAAGCACGAACGTAAAATGACGTATAGCACCATACTAAACGATGTTCACCTACATGGTTCCATGAAAATGCTCGTTTCCTGGTAATTTTCGTTTCGTTTTCATAAAATGCATTTCATGATGGCGATACACGAAATTGATGTATGCCTATAGCCAGTTTTTGTCGCAACATATTGCACGTAATTTACGTATAAGCAGTGCCATTCTAGCGTTTCGGCCAACTAGTTTCTAATTAAAGTATGAACATATCTGAGGCAAAGAAGTCAATGAACAGAACACGCCTAAATGCGCAATAGACGACGAGAAACTTTTTCTAATCGGCGTACCTGGTCGTACCCGCTAACCGGCCACGATAACAAGACAAGTATCTGATTAAATTTATGTAACGGCGTGTTACCATGTTACTATGGAATTACTCTTGATAACCTACTACGATAACGTCATTGTATTAAAGCCACTGTCACTCGGCGATCATTAAGTGATCACGGACGCGTTCGAACTATCGACGGGGGCGATATTCAAAACAAACCGTGGTCATGTACGTACTCGTACATTTTCCGAGAACATATATAAATTGCTAGTTTTTCCGTCACTTTTTTTTCTAATGGATAATGCAAGAAAAAGAAGCGCCGGCGGGTAAACGACAGTGGTTCGTGTGAACCTATTATATGTCGATCATGCGTAACGCACATTACGAAAACACAGATTAAAAAAATAAACAAGCAAAGTATGTTACAACGTTTGTGGATAATATTTCTCGAATAATCGAAAAAATGAGGCGGTAATCGTTCACGCAACGTGTGTCCCGACGGAAGCAGTCGCAGAACGAGAAAAAAACAGCCGCGCGACACCACGGGTCGCAAGACACTCGTCGTCGCATCGCACACTCGTTTATACAAATCCAAACACAGAGAGTCATGCACGCATGTACACGCGTTCATACATGACATATGTACATACAGGACAGACTGACAGGAGGAGAGACAAGAGGCACAGTCACATGTAAATGTAGATCCGTACGTACGTACACAGGCGCACGATTAAAAGAGAAACTCACTCCAGAAATAATGCACAGTATCCATCCAAGTCGCGGTGGTGGAGGTAGGGTTTTGCTTGTCCCTGGATTATCAAGACGCGAAAGAGCGCGGCGTCGCGATTAAGTTCCTCGAACGTTTATCGTCGTGGTGGTTGTCGCTGTCGTGATCGTCGTCGTCGTCGTCGTCGTCGTCTTACGACGACGACAACACACTTTTGCACGGGTTTATCCTCGTCTAAATATCTGTCCTCGTATTCTCTCCACTGGGCACTCACTGGCCGAGCAACGAAAACGCGGCGCGTTTCCCGAGAAACACCGTATACATTCCCCTCAAATATATTTCGCGCCGAGCTTTTCCCGCGTTTAGTTTCGTTGACGCACACGCGACGAAGGTAACGCAACAGAGCGAGACGGCGAGTAACTCACACACATATAACACGCGAGAGTGGTGGAGAAAGAGCGGGGAAATAGAGGGAGAGAGATAGAGAGAAAAGGAAAGAAAAAGAGAAAGAGTGAAAGAGGGTGAGCACGAATGACAGGAAAGGAGAGAGACGCGTATAGACGCACGTTACGTTGGGAGCAATGGAATACGTGCGAACACTTCTCGCTTGGTCCCTTGCTAGGGGAAAGAAAATCCGCCGCTGCCACCACTGCTCCGCCTCCACAGGCTCGTACGAGTTGCAATTCGTAATAAATGTATATCGCGGAATGCGTGTTCGCGCGCGCACAGTTTTGAAAACAAGACCGGTCTATACGGCAGCCGGTCACTAGATACTATCGTTTCAACGTTTCAACCTATGTATTTCCCGTACCATCGACGCTTTTCTTATTCACCGTGAATCGTTCCCTTTTACTCGCGCGGTTTTTCCGCACGCA
This sequence comes from Nomada ferruginata, assembly GCA_963583965.1. Classification (NCBI taxonomy): domain Eukaryota; kingdom Metazoa; phylum Arthropoda; class Insecta; order Hymenoptera; family Apidae; genus Nomada; species Nomada ferruginata. Next base: position 19,184,137 of record OY757213.1, read on the forward strand.
CACGCCGCCGCGGATCAATAATTCACCATACGAATTCACCAGAAGCGAGTGAGCGAGCGGGCTGGCACGCAGACACTAGACAGAAGCACACGTTCTGTCGTGGCGCGCTCTCCTCGGGGAAACGCACGCAGCCCACCACCACCGGTGCACACCGACCGATCGCGCCTCGTCCTAACCTCCTCGACGAGTCGTACACGTTGCCAGAGAGACTGCACACGCTTCGGTAACACACATACAAGGAGGAACGTTGCGCTCTCTTGACACACAGCTGACACAACGCTCGTAAACACGCGACTATCGGACAAAGACGGATGCACAGATGCATCGATGCACCGTCAACCACACCGCACGGTAGATACGGATACGGATAGATCAGCACAACTCCAGCTCTTCGTTTATCAAACTGATCAGACTATCGTTTCATCTTCCTCTCATTTTCTCTCTCTCTCACTCGCTCTTTCATTCATTCTCTCCCTCTCCTCCCGACCTTTCTCTCTTCATCCTATCCTTTCTCTCGCATTCTCACTCACGTACACATACACATACACTCCCTCTCTCTTTCTCGCTCCTTCGAAGCAGTAGTGTGTAGTAGAATCACAGTACCACTAGCAGCAACACGGGGCCAGCAATGCGAACATCACGGTCACCGGAAGTACGAACCTGACAATCACGACACACGAGGAATATACGAGGAATCGGCAATATTTTTTATCGATGCAGAAGCACAGTCAACCGGATAACGCCGTCATGCATATACGTATTCACGCACTCCGTCGGGTTTATGTTCTCTTTTCCTCGTAATACTTGTCTTTATCACACGGTGCTTTGCTCGTTCGTCTCTTTCGCACAGCGTCTATCGCTCCCTCTGTCTCTCACTCCCCTACGTTCGTCTGTCCGTCTGTCCGTGCCCGACGGTGTGTATATCGCCGTCGTCGCTGCTGTCGAATCCGTTCCGTGCGCGGCCCCTGTGTGGGACGACGCCGCTGGGACACACGGGCGTGGACGAGTAGACGCGCTCTTTCGAGGACGTTTCAACACTATTTTCTTTAATGTACTTACCACTGAGCGAGCTGACGTGGCGTCGCGCGCGCGCGGGGCCTTTACACCACGGACAAAATTCGCACAGTAATATTAGCGCGCAAGGCTGCACCCCGGTAAATACGAGCGCAGTCACCACTCTTGTTTTTGGTATGCCAGGAATGGCACAAAGAATCTGGACAACGCACACGCCTGCTGCGCAGCCGGTCTGCGCACACGCTGACACCGCTTATGCGGCCGCGGGAGAAACCAGAAGCCGAACGCGACCGATGGTGCACGGACGTCACCGAACCCCACCAATCTTCTACCCCCACTCCGTCGCACAGCACAGTCGTCTCCCCACTCCCCGCACGAGAGATCAGTCGCGTCACGCACGTAATAGAGGTTGGATGTTGTTACTCGCGTACTCGTTTATTCTCCCTAGCCCAAGTTTGAAGGGGCACTTGTTGATTTTCAGGGCTTGCGTTTTAAGTTTTTTTGAATGAACCTTTTGACAGATGGCAATATGCGAATTGACTGACTGCGAAACTATGGTTTCACTCATTGTCAATCATATATTATTTCCTTTATGAAATTTCGTATAACAAATGAACAATGCTAAATGCTAACATGCGATTATCACGTACTGACAAAGTCAACCAATTTCTATAAATTTTTTTTATAAATATTACGCTATATATATATTCGTTCCACGAAACAGTAGTACTTCGTCTATTGTTTGCATTAAATTTTGTTGTGCTTTTGTATCACGTTTCAATAACACTTCGATTTGGTAACGACTGTGTTGCTCTGTTCGCTTTTGTGTGTATATAATCTGGTTCACGTGCACTTTTTTTATGGCAGACGGACTGGCGCCATTTGTATACTTAACGGATTGGAGGGATTAACCGACGGTAGCTGTATGCCAGACATAACTGACCTAGTACAAGTACAGTAGCGTCGCGTCGGATTGACAAGTGACGTTCATGCCCTATTACTTTAAAAACGACCTTTCACCCTCCGGCGCCTTTTGGGTCGCTTTTCTTTTATACCTGTGCAGTAGCTTTCTTTAGGATCTATTGGATGGCTTCACGACACCGTAGACTCTATTGTTCCGGTATAAAGGCTGGCGTATAAAATTTTCTATGGGTTACTCGTAATGCGTATATAAGCCCCTTAAATCAATTAACTTTAACGACATAAACAAATAATGCAAGCAAGTATCGGTTTGACATATTAATTTCGCAATTGTTATTCTGAGTACGCAAGGATAATTTATTACGCAAACGATAAATATATATGGCAACCTCGTGCTGTGTGTATTTATTATATTAACGGAATATTGACACTGTTCAATGTAATACGTCAAATTGTTTACAACTGATTTAAATAGTAACTAATAAATAATGAATATATGATTGACGCGGCACAAATTAACTGTAATAATAATAGCTGAATTATAGGTACTGGTGTTGATTTATGTTTAATCGAAACGCTTTGTATTTGAAACGGAGTAATACTTTTATGAAGAAGAATCATTGAACATTTACTATTTTATCTGCAGACGCCAATTATCTGCATCGCTAAGCATTAAACAAAAAAAACCTTTTTATATCATTCAATTGCTGGCATATAACAGCTATTCAACAAATAAAGTTGAATAATTATCTATTTCCTTGTCCATTTAATTCTACTAACATCTTAATTTGAACATTAGTATAAAAACTATAATTCTTATTATTACCATATCATCCACGTGTGAATGCTTCAAGCACGTTCAACGTGTTTCGCACGCGTAACGAGATGAAACGTAGCTATCTGCCGAAGTGTTCGTGTCGCGGACTAGTGTGAAAATGGGAAAGAAAAACCCAAAAATTGAACGTTTTCTGTTAGCAGGTATAATTCTTTCGGTGTATCGTTCAATGGATGGTCGCATGAAACGTTTATCGGCGAGATTCAAACACGGCAAAACGCTCCCGAAATCGAATGTCACGTATCAAAATGACGCTCAAAGCGTGCCTTTTGCAGACAGACAAAAGCGGTCGTAATTAATGCTTTTAAACGACGCGTTCTACTGCAAGCTCCTTTTGTCAATTGGACACATTGTACTTGACAAATGTTTACGAACGACCACAGAGTGGCGGGGTGTGTACTCTGCGATAGAGAGGCAGCCGCGTCGCGTCGCTTTGCGTCGCGGCGCGGGTCCGAAACGTGCAGTTTTCGTGGGCGACTTTTCAGCGAGTGCGACACATTGAATGGGAAAGGCACCGTCCGATTTCACCCCGGAAGTTTAATTACGTTAACGCTCGATTTTCGTGACGTGTCGACGAGCCACGCGGCTAAACGATTCCGTTAGTTTCGTGGCAATTTTGTGCTGGCCACTGTACACCCTCGATTAAAGTATGACCGTGCAGTACGTATGTATTCGTAAATTTGTTTCGCGACGTTTGCGTGGAGAACGACAGTGATTGGCCGAGCATCGAATTTTCTGGACGAAAAATTCGCGAGACCCTTTCCGGCAATTCTTGCATTACGTAAGTTATCTGCATGTGTAAATTATAATTGGAATCCTTGTACCATAGGATTCTTGCCAGTAGATACAAATATCTTCATATTTTCTATTATGATTATTCTCATCATCGCTGCTCTCATTGTTTTCCGATCTTTTTTTTAATTTTCCTCTTTTATTTTTTTACTTTTCGTGTCTGGCGTTTCAACAAGATTCGGTTTCAATTTTGATATCCCTCTTCCACTGTGTCCACAACCGGTCATCCGTCTGATTTTACCCCGTACGGTTTTATCTCAGTATGCAATTTTCGAAATATTACAAATATTCCAAGCCGCAATGCCGTGGCGAATTAAAAGGTATATCTCTGAATTATTTGCATTTTAATATGCGACAAATAAAATATCAAATACCAAAAATATCGGTCAAAATACTATGGAAAGTAATGGAGTTTCTTAACGATAAAAAATTTAATCGGTACTCTCGATAATACGGAAATTGACATAACTTCAGTAATCACGCGATTGGCTTTTGTTGATGGAGCAATACGCATAACGATACTTTGTCACTGTGTACACAGACGTGGGGAAATTTTAAACAGTTTGAAAAATAATAACATGGCCCGATTTTGTACAGGTATCCCCTATATCTACGTATTTCGAAATTAATTTCAGATTTTAGTATCTAATATTATATAATATAGTAAAATTGATTAGTGTATTGAAAATGTAATATATACAAAATGTATGTTGTATTACTGTAATCATAAACACTTACTAAAAGCTTCTATCGTTGCTCCTTACAACAGCCATCCAAATTCGTTTGATAATATTTTCTTCTGATACTCTTTTTACTGTTTGCTTCATTGGAAGTTGTTCCTACGCTTCCACTTTGCAACACAGAAATACTGATTCCACTCATTTTTACCGCACTTATCGTCATAAATTGTATTTAAGCGTTTTAAAGTGTGAAGGCATTGTGTGACTATTTTGTGAAACGTGAGTTGTCTTATTGAATGAAGACGGAATGTAGTGCATGTTCACATAGTTCGCGTGATAGAATAAAGAAAAAGACTGTTTGAATAAATAAAAGCAGGCAGACTATCTATTGAACTCACAATCAGTAGAAGCTTGACACATATTTATAACTCAACGCCTTCATATCTCTAAAGACTTCGATTATTTGTTAATATGGAAATAAAATCGTGCATGAATGGAAAGCGTATATTCTAAATAAGTCACATATAAAATTATTGCAGGTCTTCTTAATTTTCACAAATTCATAAGATTAATATTGTTCACATAACACACAAGGTAGGCTGGTTTATTGTAGAGCTGATGTGCTTGCTTATCAGGTATTATGATTTTAACAAATATTTTGAATAATGAAATGCGTTAACAAGTAACGATCGAAGTTGTCATTATCGATATTCAGAGTTGCTACTGATTAACAATTCAAAATAAAATAAAACCATCAGCACGTTGTCGCATAGACAATTACAGAATGACACTGTGCAACATTTTGATGCACTTTGCATTCGGCTATATACATGTAACAATTCCAGCTATTAACAAGTGTACAAGTTCATCGACATCGTCGTTGAAATACACCTGACCATTGCAAGAAATCTGCACCGTCGCCAGGTCCCTATGCGCCGTTCCCTGTTATAAAGTAAATCACTTGTGCGTTTCCATGTCGTACTGAAACGTATCAAACGTATTCTATACCAAGACAGCTTCCAGAACCATCTATTTGTCACTTAATACACATTTTGAGTATCACACAAAAATACATTTACAATACATCACAAAGCAGGCATTGCATAATTGAAAATGTATTGTTCCATGTATGAACACGGAAGGTTGTAATGAATAGAATAGGTGAATTTGCTAAGCGTTAAAATAATAAATGTAGAAGCCCGATTGAGGTAAAAATACATCTGGCCAAGTGATATGGAGGGCTCCGAAGCCAATCAGTGTCAGTTCAACTTTCCCCGAACATAAGTTTCGTAGTTGAAAAACCTCTTTATTGTTGAAACTTTTAGTTGATAAATCAATTATATCACTATTTTCATACGTAAGCAATTGACGACGGTAGTAACATTGTCATTATTTCCAAGTAATTTGTGAAAACCTTATTTATCTCGGTTTGAATGCTAATGGTCTTAGACTGATTGGCTTCTGAACCCTCCATATATCTTACCATGAAATATCGTATACTGTTGGAAACAGAACGCAAGCAAAGTGGCCATGCGACAGGAATTGCCGTAGGGCATGCAAATACACAACAATGAGAAATTCGAGCAACCGGAGGATACGTCAGCAGCGTTGAAATGAAGTCCCCGCGATCAAAGGCCATCGATCTTCACGACTGCTAATTAATATTAACTAATGTAACTACAGATCTCAATCAGTGGTCTTAGCCTGTATGGTTCTGTGCTTAAGATCAGTACTGAGTGTCATGGGATCATTTCTGGCCCGCTACTAAGTGGCAGGATTAAGATTACTTAAGATTGTACTCAGGGTCATGGATTCGTACTTGCGGTGGTAAGGGTTCGGGTGACCCCGATCTTAACGACTCGAAAATTTTTGGACCGGCATTGAATTGGGCCGGTGATAGCGAGATCTTGTTCCTCGTGGTCCATATAAATCGAACGTGAACTGGGCCCTGCGGTTATGGACAATCAGTGGCCACTCAGAGGTACAAAAATGTCGATTTTTATGATGTCGAAGGTATGAATCCATCGAAGAGCTCTCCGAAAGCCGGTATCCTTTTGATCTTCGTGACATGGTATATTTGTTTTTATTAAGTGTGCCAATAAATTTTTGATAAGAATTAAGATTTTATTTTTTAATATCAACGCATTCTGAAGTAATTCATTTATTGTAATAATTGCTATAATAAATATAGAATTTATTAAGTGAAGTTCGAACAAACATTTAATTTGTTCGTTCAACCGATCGTTGTAGCTGCGCAGAAAAAGTGAATTTTCTTTGTAATAACATGATATTGTTGTGTCCGTTAAATAAATCATTGAGTGGTAATGCCAGGCCCCGTACGGCAAAATTACTTTATTTTAATTTGTCTCGAAAATGTTAAATTACCCGAATCCGGGTACAATAACATCCTATTATGAGATATTTGTGTTGCTGCAAATGTTTCAGAAATGTCGGCGAAATAATGGATGGGATAGATAAATTTACCATAAACGAAAATCAATGTTTCCATCGAGCTGAAATTTGCAATATGCTAAAAAAGAATAGAAAAATGTTTGGAAAAATGAATATATTTAATTGCTTTCACAAATAAACCTTTTTACAATTTGTTGGTAATAAACGACCAACGTGATCTTGAATTAGTGATTACTTATTGGTCGGCTTAAGTATACATGTGTAATACAGTAGGACTTTTATTAACTGGTTTAATCGAGAGAGAGAGAGATTAATGGAGACAGCGAATCGAAATGTTGTCCAAACAATAAAAGAGTAGACTTAAAACTGCAGCTTCTCTTTTATCGTCAATTTTAAACCCTAGAGGTAGAGAATGCGATGTTAATTGTATTATGGGTAAATTCAACAATCTGGATAATCTAGACTATAGATAATCCCATCGAGATTCTATTGTACATTATATGTATAATATTATACAGGTACTATACTTTCATGTTCTTTTCATCATAGAATGTCTACAGTCGCCTCGGAAAGTAAATTAACGCTCTTACCAACAGTTTAAATGTATAATAATAAATTGCAATGTATATATTATTATTATAATCTATGTCTATATGTTTTTATATATTCTTTATAGTACAAGTGCATAAAAAAATAAGTTATAAAAATTTAAATATTGCGTTTTCATTTGCACAAAAATGCCAATCATTAACTTAATTTCCGAGGCGACTGTATATCTTGCTGGAATAATCCTATTGTTAGTCTTAGAGCATGCTTTATGAGATATTTAATGTGGTATAGTATGCGGTATGCCTATTATCACTTGTTCCTCACTATTATTCTGATTTAAAATAATCCAATGGGTAATAGGGATATTGGATATTTCTGATTGGTTTTGTACCGGTATAAGTAGACTGTTTAGCAATAATTTTTCAATGCACGAATATGAATACCAATTCTGTACTGCTTACTGTTATTACATAAACTTCTTCGGTTGTACCCAAGGCAAACTTGAAATTATCATTTCCCGGAAGTTGCACCTACTACAACTGCATTGTTGGAAACTACACTGGCGGATTCGGAAACTGGCCAATTCAAGACCCAGCTTGAATTTGTGATGTCGTAACAATGGCTAGATTGTATTCGGATGTCGCATTTGTGGAGGAAAGTTCATGCTCCAACTACATATTACCAAAATTCTAACCTTTTAGGGCCCTTCGATCTTTAACGAGTTATGGAAATCCTAATTACGATTCTATTAGCGGTGAACATTGTATTAGCATTTATTGTACCGCAAAAACCAGAACGATATTATTATATCGCTTACAAATAGCTTCTTACAAAATTGCAGAACAAAGTTTACTTCCTCTAAATTCTAAAACATTTATTAATTATCATGTTTGTCGTATTTAGAGTTACCATATTAGTGTTTCAACATTTTTTCAGCGTAAATGAAATTATATTTTTTAACCACTACGTTATCGAAAAAAAGGGAGGAACAGATTCTACTTTCATCGCTGACATTTTTCATAACACTACTTCAACGATAATTTTTCATAGATCAGTACCTTTATTGCAACTTTTACGGGACTCCCCACCGTTCCAAGTTGATTTTATAATTTAGAAAAAAAGGGGTAAAGCCGTTCGATCCATTCCGCGACGAACCTTCCCATCGCCTCATAAACTTCGAAAACATTTCTTATAACCGGTGGATATTTTGCGCGGGTGAGATTCCTGGCGGGTCTTATCGCAGCGGAGATTTACTTGCAAGAACGACAAGCTACAGAAGTATTAAAATATCGCGTGAACAGCAAATTCAAGGGATTCTCGTATCATCCACGGAAGAGAGGTATAAAGAGAAGAGTGGTATTCGTTGAGCTATTTCCCGAAATATTAAAAGAGAAATAAAACTGTGAATTTTAATGCGAATATTCCGAATCGAATGAACAAACTATTCAGGTGGAAACAGGTTAATACGAAATTAGAGATTACGTCGGATTGCTTTATTTGTTTTCGAAATTTTTTGAAAGTTTTTGATAGCTATAATATTTGTTAGAGTAAAATAAGGAACCAACATTTCTTTCGTCTGGTCAATCTCTGTTGCTAAGTCCTGTAGACTGTTAGTGGTAAATTGGAATTTATAATAGAAACGTCGTTAGCGAGCTGGCAGCAAAAGCAAATGATTACGTCGCACAGTGGGCCGAAACCGCAAAAACACGAACTGAATGAAATTTTAGGCGTAGCTTCTTATATGTATGTATAGACTAACTTTTGGCATGCAAACGGATTGCCGCAGGGCACCGATAATTACCTGAGACACCTTCAAGGGGGCGGGGGGGGGGGGGTGATATGTCCACTTTAGAACGAACCCATTTTTTTCTGAATTTCTTATACTTTGAGGGTTTTTTTTTGTACAGAGTGAAACTGACTCAAATCTATTTATATATTTTTAAAGAGTGTTCTTTCAACTACAAGCACATGTAACATGGAAAGGTATTCCGTATTTAGACCCATTGACAAATGCCTCTTCGCGAATTCCTATTTTCACCCCGTTTTTCCACTTTAATGCGGTTTACCAGGGGGAGGGACACTCGGAGATGCGATGAAATTTATATGAAAGTATTTGTTAGAACCTACTTAAGAAGGGTGCATGAAAATTTCTTGCAACTATTTGCAACTCCGAAAGTTATAATAATATATGTGTAGCCAGAATGCCGAAATTGGACAACGCCATCTGGAATGGTGAACTTGGATAAATGCTTATACAAATTATTACTTAAAATAATACGTGTATTTAGGGGATATTAGAGCATGATATTCGGTTTAGATCGGTTTGTAAGCAATAAAATCATAAAACTTGTTGGGTTGCAGGAAGCATGCCAAAAATTTGGACATTATGAAAAACGGATATGTAATCTGTTTACTACATAGCGACAGAAGGTCACTAGTAAAGAACCTTTTCTAAAAATTTTAATTAGATCAGACAGTTTCATGAAACTATTGCCGCGTCGCGGGGTTTCGCATATATTCGGGCAAATTGGCGAATCCTGATTCAACTGTTTCTATTCTTTGAAAGAACGGTACTTCAGTTCTTTACGAACACCCAAAGAGTTCAGTGCCATTTGGTATGAAAGTCTTTTTGAGCGAGCGAGCGCACAATTTCATTAGTTTTGTAATATCGTTGAAGTGATTGTACTAAACAATGGTGGATAAGAAAATTACGAGATTTATGCCACAGGATCTGATGATCTGGTGATGAAGCACTCAGATCAGTCAGTATCAGAAAATAGCAGAACCATTTCGACCATACAACATTTTATCAAATATTATTGTTTAAATAATTATAATAAGGCAATCCTGTATCGGAATTACATTCTATAACTCAAGAACTACCTAAAATCGATCTATTCGTAATGAATAATGTGTAAATGACAGTGCTATGAATTTAGTTCGCGGTTTTACGGTTTCCGACCACTGTCCGTCGTTCCCAGAGTCTTCTATTGCTTCTTAATATTTGGAATCGAATTATTAAAGAGTTATTAACAGTATCAATGGTGTGTAATCGTATATACTATTTATCTTTGTTGGCGATCCCGTCCTATCACTTAGCTATTGGAACTGGCAATTATTCAGCTTTCAAGGTAGTTGTGCCCATTTGTCAGATCAAACAATCGATTTAGTTTTGCATGAGTTTTCAAAAAGCTTTCGAAGGGATAAAATTGACCCCTCACTCCATCCATGCAATCTACTTAAGGCAACAGTTTGAACAAAATTATAAAGGTAAATCAGACAGATTTCTTTTTGCAATTTCTCTATGGTATTCAATTTCTAAGAATTGTTTTAAGGGCTGTTTTAAATACTTTTTATAGTTGAAAGAGAAATCAGTAATCCAAGCTACACGCTAGGTAAATCTGAAATTATTATACCAAGTTGCAAATAAGTTGCACTTGAGGGAACATCTTTATGCTTATAAAATAGTGTCTGTGAAATTGAACATGTTTTATTTCGCGTGCCTTTCATTTGAGAGGGCCATGCAAGTTCTTTAATATCCTCCTTTAAGCGATACAATTAGCATGCAGCACGTTCGGATCACTTTCCTTTATAAGCCGCGCGTATTATTAATCAAACTTTTGAAGGGGCAAGTTATAATAAATGCGCTATTCAGTGCCGGCTTTTTAAATATTCTCCTAACGACGGAAGCTTCGCGGAAACTGAGAACGCTGAAAATCGGTGAATAAACTTCAATTGGAAATGGAAGTGCATTAATTTCAACCGAATTACCTTTCGTTCCCACGTGTACAACTATTAGCAATCATACATAATACACGTGTGTTTACGTAGCGTGGCTCAGAAAAGAGTCAGCCCTGCAGGCTATTCTAGAGGTACACGTAGGTACCTTTGCGCACAGAGTAAACGAATTTTGAAGTCCACGATATACGCGCGTATATCCGCCCCTATTTAATCATACGAATAAAGCAGATTCTTTCGTTTCCACGTTTCGCCGCGCGAATACCCCCTTCCCCCGCCTGTACCAACACTGCAGGTCCATAATACTGTTCCAGTCTGCCAGGCGCGCTGAACTGTCAAAGGGTTAAACGCAGCACCGATCCCTTCTACCTTGCCGCCCCTCTCGGCCCCCACCACTTGCAAACTACCGAAACTCTGCGACACGCCGATCCGGTTGAAACGACGGAGAGGGTGGATCGTGGGTGGATCGAGGGCGACCAAGACGAAGAAGACGTTAGGTAAGGAAAGGAAACGCGTGGGAGGGCAAGGGCGGAGGCACGACGGGGATACGCGTAGCTCACCTGGCATACCGTCAGAGTATCGCGACACATTTTGATCGAATTCTTCTCGAGGTCGAGGAATGCCGGTATCTCCGGTAGATATTATTACATATTTAGGTGGAACGGTGCGCTCTCGGAGGTAATACACTTAGACGTATTCTCTTGGTGCGCGTTGCCCTTCCCCGTTGGTGTTAGTGGGGATGTTACGTCGGTGTTGGCGTTGTCGATAGGACGGCGGTGGTGCAACGGGGGATATGTATCTAGCTTTACTCTCGCACACTGCTCTATAACCGTGCCTCTGCTCCGACCTCGAAGGATGGCAGTTCTGCGCGATATCCTGCATATCTCGGCATACCGTCCCCGTCGTTTCCGACATTGTTCCCCGGCCTCGGCCCCGACCCCGACCCCGACTCCGGCGTCCCGGCTCCAGCTCCGATCCACCGGCGAATAATCCTACTCGTTCGATGTCTACCGGGCCCCAGCTTCTCCCCTGGATTCCACTCGATTCCGGTACCGAGCTTGCAGCCGAAGTACCCGCACCCATTTCCCATAATACTGGAACACCTTTTTCGGGGGGGACCGCTCAAACGGGGCTTCTTTTCCATTTCCTTCCCTTCGCCGCACTTTTCTTTGCCATTTACGGTCTTTTCTTTTGCTCGCTACGCTACCGTTAACCCTTTCGATACTACCTCGATGACTATAGTCACCCACCGCCGCACGCTCACTGTACTGTACTCCTACCGGTGACTATGTATCACATTGTAATTCTTCGCACAATTTGACAGCAATTCTACCACGGCATTTTACCATGCATCTAATGTTGTGCCCACTCCACGGGATGGTGTCTGTTCGCGTTGCAACTACCCCGTAGAGTAAAACCTTATTTGAGACTCGAGTATCCGTTCAGCGGTTACATACTCGGTAAACGACACAGTCGTATCGAAGTGGTTAATAGTATTGGCAGGTTGTTTGGATCACTCGATTCGATAGAGGGCCCCGGAATAATTGGGCGAGGTTCGAAAATGTTAAATTTAGATGCGAGGCATTCGGAAACAAAATTATTTGATTTGGCTCACTTTGCTGGAACTCGTATTTCACTCTTTTACGGAACCAATCCTGCGTCATTAAATGATTACGATTCGTGCATATGGCGAGTACTGATTCTTATGTAAAAAATGCATAAGGTACTCGTACTCGTTGAACAAAATCGCACGAAGATTATCAAGCATTTGGTCAAATAATGTGTTCACGTTTTCTAGATACGACAAATATAGATGCGACAAATAATGCTGAAGACGTAACATCGAAATTGCCCAACAATTAACATTATCGAATGTGAGGCAACAGAATATTAGCAGAACGGCTATTATGCTTGCTACGTTTCGTACGTACATTGTTGCAATAAATATTTTCTATTTCGTGCACCTGTTGTAAAATGTTTCTTACATTTTTCTTTTGTTACTCAACGTTCATTTTTACCTCTTAACTACGGCAGGACTGTGTAGCAGCTTTCCACTCTGCAATTACATTAAAATAGAATTACAGATGAATAAATCATAGTTTTCTCATGCATGTTCGTAATAACTTATCATGTACCACAATGTACATGATCACGTTGTCGGCAGTCTACGGTTATAATACCAGAGTTTCCTGATAGACCACATTAATTTGTCGAGGAAGATATTTCACATGAGCAAATGCAATATGCAATAACTTATTGCATATGTTTTTAAATGCAAAGCATAAAAACATACGCATTATGCAAAAAGTGGAAAATAAAAAATATATTTTCAGAATTTTCTGATCATAAAACATATTTCTGCCCAGGTCCTATTGCTCTATCTGTTTTCTATAAAAATATGCATGTGCGTAAACATCCGGAGTCTAGTAATAAGATATAAAACGTAATGCGATAATATGAACATGTAGAAGCTTGGTACAAACGAAAGCCACTATAATGGCGTGTCATTAAAACAGATTTGTGGATTTCAACGTAGTTTGTGGATTTTAACTAAAACCACAAGTATTTTTTTAAGCGAAAAAGATTCTATACCTGTTTGTAAAATGCATAAGTAAATCTACGCAATTGTGAGTAGAAAAATTTGTCATTACAGATACATATATTGGTTAAAACCATTGCTAACAATAAGCATCACAAATATTATTGATTAATATTACTAATTATTATTGGGAGCGGTAAACACAATCAATACCAATGATTGTAATTATAGTTTCGTACACGAAGCATTATGTACAGATATGTAACGGTTACGCTTAACAGTAACAGTTTATAATAAAATATGAATAACAATAACTAGCGTGATGAAACTAATTTCAAGAACAATATAATAGAAATCTTAAAGGACCGAATACATCAAACAGAATAAGCTTAAAAAGTTATGGAAGAATTGCGGGACGTTTTCCTCTGTACCGTAACACGAGTATAAAGATACCGGTATTTGTAATAATTATTTTCTAAACAATTGTAATTGCTTTTTCTTATAACTTTCTCCTTTCAACACAAATGCTTTATTTCCATTTGATATGTACATATAAAATGCAATTCTAACAACTTCATGAAACCATTCTGCACTCCCACTTCAAGTTCTTCTTCATTTCCAGCTGCACTATCGCGCGTTACTTTTCCTTGTGCCTTTCACATCTTTGCGAAATATTTTCGCTACACATCCATCAACTAGGCGGGCGTGTCACATTGCAATTACGGTAGGCCTGTTGGCAGTTTGTCAGGACAGAAAACAATGGTGCATCGACGCAATTTTATCGATGCACAATCGGCCGAGCAAGTCGATACTCGAGTTGATAAATACCAGCTGCATACTTTCCTTTGGCATATTTCGTAACGAAGCGTATCTGAAATATGTACAGCTGGCGAAACAATATCGTTCCATGCTACTGAAAAAACGCAAAGGATCAGCCCGCCGCTACAATCATGTTTCTAGGTAACGTCAGGCGATGGCCAAGCAAAATGCTTTCTCTATCGTCTTACCCTTTAATAGTTTAGATGTACATAGGTTATAGTTTTCATCCATGTTTAGTTTTAACTTTTGCGATGTCCCTTGCACTTTATCCGGTGTTAATCTAGGGACATCGTTTAGTAGTAGGCCTGCCCCTTTGTGCGTTTGTAGTAGTGCGAAACGATATTCATGCGGCGGCTGTGTCATTATCGTTATTCTTCGTGTGTGTAGTAATATCACTTTAAAACGCAGAAAAACTTTCACTTTGAGTTCTAGTTATTTATCTACGATTACTTGAAAATCTTAAAAAAGGAGGTATGAATTTCTGAGAAAGGTAGAATAAAGAAATACGTTCCCCTTCTGAATTCTTGTCGAATACTGTGCCTCATTCTGATTAATGATTCGTATAACCCTGTCTCGTCATTTCGATTAGAATAGAATTATTCATATGATTTGTCATACACAATGAACGATACGGTGAACATGTGTAATTAAACTTATAGACGAAAAATGCTTTACTGTACTTCTATAGAATTAAATGAACGGTATATAAAAAAAAGAGTAAAGTAGTTGTGCTTGAAGAAAGCGTGGAAAGGATTTAGAAAAAGGGTTAAATAGATATTCCACTTAATATTAACTGTTTGAAACTTGAATAATCCGCGTGACGTAGAAATAGGACTAGTTGACTTTCTTTTACCGAAATCTTTATTTCGTTATTATTAATTGCAGTGATTGAGATGAATAAAATTATTATGAATTAGAATTCTGAACTCTAAAAGTAGTGATTATAAATGACATAAGTGAAAAATTTCCACGACGGTTTCGCTATAACCGAACCGTATCAAATAATTTCATATTCGCATTGTTTAAACAGACTTTTTGATACCTACTCTTTGTAGACAATACTGAAGCAATTCTGAAAATCGAAGAAAACATAATTTTCTACAAAATTCCTGCTACCACCCAACTATAATATATTCAATATTTATTACAATATCATATTTCTCATGTTTGATCCCATATTGTTCTTCGGGTAAATTAAATTCACCATCATTTCTAACCCAAGCACAAGAAATTCCACTTCGATTCCAACTAAATTCGGAAGAAAGACGGTAGAGAAGTTTTTTCAAAGCAGTACATAATGTACGAAGATTCGGAGGATGTGTCTGACATCGACGAAGATTTCTCCAATGCGTTGGCTCTGCTGCATTCAACGGAGAACGACAGCGCGGAAAAACTTCGGAAAATACTTGATACGTCCATCGGCAAGAGGTACGGCTTTGACAAAACTCTGATGGCCAGGATGCCGTGGAGATTTTTCCAGAATACGAAGATACGTGGTAAATCGTTCACAAACGAGAAAATGGAAACGTCGCGTAAGAAGGGAAATGTGACGAAAATCCACGCCACATGTGGAAGTCCTCCACCTGCAGCAAATAATACGCTCGAGATTAATTGGAAATCGATGAAAATGTTTAATGTGAACGTCGAAGATTATAACGAAAAGGGTGACATCCCAAGGATATCCATTCCTGACGAAGGATCTGGAGATGGGCTTCTGTGCAAGGTTTTTGAACTACCTTTGGGAAACAATTTAATTGTTTATTCGCGAAAGCATATTGTCGACGGGTATAGCTTTCTTCTTCTTATTATTAAATTTATTGTTTTCTTCTGAAATGTTTATAAATGATATCAACGAATAGTAAGCTGCACGGTACATCCCCATTTTTAGTTGATCCTTAGGAAACACAAGTTCAATATGTTCTTAGAACCTTTGGTGTTATAGTTTTTGCCTTTTTCCTTCGTACCTATGCATTTTTTAATTGTTCGTCTTCTGATTCCATACATAGTATTAGTTTCACATGCATAATTTATCTTGTTCCCTAAGGAATATTTAAGAAAAGTTCAGAAACGGAACAGAAGATTTGAAGCCAAGGACGAATTACTTGAAACATCCTATAATTAATATTATACGCAGTGTGCTTTAATACTTTCGCGCAGATGTATTAAATTAAAAGAATATTCATATAATTTACGCGATGGCTCGCGATAATATTTTAAACAATTTAAACCTATACAGGGCTGTTTCACATATTTCAAATTCTAGTTCATACGTGTATGTCTGTTCCAATATGCGTATTCCATCTTGATGTTGATATTTAATAGAACCTGTAACATAATAATAGTAACTATAATAATGTTAACGTTGATACGCCAATATTGATTTGAACATTATATATTGCAAAGATCTGCAACGGGGCAAAATTAGGGCCACTGATTCTGCTGGAGTGTCAAGAGTGTCAAGATGTCTATCATCCCCTGTGTCATCAACCCCCTGTCGTCGACATTGATGTCTACGATCCCCGAATCGTGTGGCGGTGTCAAAAGTGCACGGACACTTCACCCGTGAGCTCGGTCGTTGCTTTCGATGAGAAGAAAGTGGAAAGGCCTCGGCCACCTAACGACCCGGGTAAGGTCAAAGAGGCCTGCATGAAAGTGGATAAATTGGGAAAATTGAATAGAAATCTTCTGAAAACCGAAACGAATACCTCTGATCAAACTTTAACTGGTAAATATTGCATATACCGGATATCTAGAAAAGGCCGCGGCAAACTTTAAAGTCGCATGCAAAGTACATATATACCTACATACGTATCGAAGTAAAGAAAGAGTTTTATTACTCCATTATGAAACATATAAATGATACTCGATGGTTCATAAATGCCCTATCAAACATATAGTACTGATTAAAATGGTCAAAGATATTTAATGCGTGCACGTAAGTATACAGGTGCGCGTATTATTTATTTTCAAATTTGTAACAGGTTCCGTTTACTTAAATTCTACAATACTTTGTCAAGCAAAAAGTCACATTGACACACCGTTTAAAAAATGTGTAATAGACAAAAATGTTTCTTTCGTTACTCGACAGCAGTTTTGTATTCGTTGCACAAACTACAGCTTATTAACATGAACTTTTGCATTGTATATTTCATTTTCTTCAATGCTTTGTAAATAAGAGCAGGGCTGCAAACGTGTTCTGTAATTTTGGAATAAATTATTCCTTCCTTATATATTTATTGACCTTTCTAATTTATTTCAATGAATGCTTTGCGCCTTTAAACATTGTCTCGGCCATATTTTTGCGTCCTGTATGCGAGCTTCAATATATTCGTATTCGTATAATTGAAACGGGGGATGTATATAATTTCTGTATTCATTTATATTCAAAGAGATCAATAACTTTAGATGCTATTCATAATGCTGGTTCCATTGCTGAAGATACGCTAGTTACAAAAGTTGCCTCCCGTTTAACTCAGAAAATCACGAGGCCTGCATCTACGAATCACTTAAGAAAACGAATTGGATCTAAACTTTCAGTAACCCGTTCTATAACAAAATGAGAACTCTATGAATGAATGCCAATGCCAAGATGTCTATAATAAACGCGCGGCTGGAATTTTGGATAAGTTTTATGGCTAATAAATATAATTTCTCGTCGAATTACATACTTCTTTTCATAATTCAATAATGCAGTCTATTCCTTTCTATTTTTACCGAATAAAAAGATTTTGTCAGCATTCATCATTATTAATTACTTTAATCGAATACACAATTCAATCACTTTAGCCTTTGTATTGGACAATTAATATTTTCTATAGACATGTACAAGCAGCGAACACAATTTTGTTACAAGTGACATTTAATTTTCAAACTATACAAAATAATTAGTCGTTTTTTAGAAATCAACTTAATCCTCTAATTATCCACGCTACCTTGTACTAAAGGTGTGCGCAGATGTAGTGGTTACTTCTACGTCGACAATTTCCATTGGTATGTAAAAATAGACCCAATATCTGTCTTTCAAATTCGATTATGTAAACGCTATTTAAATGCGTATACGTGTATATAGAATTACTTATTACTAGCGCGAAATATGTTTTGCGTTAATAAACTCTGAAATAGTATACATATACATATATTCTTCGTAATGTGTTAATGAACCTCGTTTAGAATCGTTTTCATCCCTTATTGTTAGACATAAACATTTGCCAATGAACAAGATAAGTACAAAGATTTGCCCAATAACCATGAATTCGTCAGAGTCGACAAGTGTTGTTTAAAAGTCTAACTTCAATATTGCAAATGTACTGCAATGTTCTGAGGAGTTTACAAGGAAATATATATTCATCGATATTTATGGACATTGGTAACATTGTTATCTTGTCATCGTTATCTGTTCGTGTAAATATTCTTTATAATTATGAGGAACGAAATCTAATAAGTATTCCGAATAAAATACATAATAGAAGCTATGGAAGCTCTTAAACTGAGAAGTTATGATATGCGTGCGATTCAGAGGGCGAAATTTACAAATGCGAATATTTCTAAAACTAAATAAATCGTGATCATGTTGCTGCATTTGTCGTCTATATATCATTCAAATTTTGTTTATTAATGTTTTTTACGCGGCTTCATAACTTATTACTCTCAAACGTAATGCTATCTTATATCACTACTCGAATTTCTACTTATCCGTTTTGCCTTAATTTGGGAAAAGTAAAGATCAATCGTTCTGCAGTGTTTACGATATTTATATTTCTGCGCCATACTTCGCATGTAATTCTCCAAAGTTATTCGTTTGATTGTTTTTTACTCACAACCGTGTATTCTAAAACTTTCTAGGTGAAAAAATAAAATGGGTATTTCATATTCGTACCGTCTGGACGCATCTCCTCTATTACACGGGAAAATATTCTAAATAAACAGGAAAAGCAACATGAATTTTCAATCACACAACTTTCTTGAAAACATCGTCTCATTTCCTACAAGAGTAAACTATGAAAATATCAGCTGCGTAATTTGCCACAGCCATCTTCAATTACGCAATTTGCGTAATCAAGTGTAAGAAAAACGATCTCAAGTTAACAGTCGTAAAAATATACTCGTCAAAATTACTCGACGAGTAGGGGCAGGGAAGCATAAACAAGCAAGGTACATGCACGGTACGATTTATTAGTTAATTACTTATTACATTGTACAAGGAAAAACCTATCTCTGAACGTCTTCCGCTCATTCAAACAAATTTACGCAGTTTCACACTTCACTCCCGTAAAAGAACACTCCAATCACAGTACAGGGGTGCATTTCTTAAGCCGTTCACAAATATCGTTCGCCGCGTTACACCAACCGAGCCAAACCATCGACAAATTTGTGAAAACTCGAAGAAAGGAAGAAAACGATTAGAAGTTGTTCGGTTATAGAATAATTCAACCAAATTTTGGCAATTTACGAAACGCCTCTGTCATTTGTCGCACGGCCCGTTTCGTTTGCTCCTTTGTTCCCTGTATTAGGGTCAACGGAGTTCAATTACCTTCGTCAGCCATGCCGTAGTTTTAGTCAGACTTGACGCTCGATCACTTTCGCTCTAATTGATCGTGCGTAAGTACGAGAGAAGATCGAGCGTGCACGTGAGGCGCTAGAAACGGCGCCGTGCTTCATGTTAGACGGTATGATTCTCGTTTCAATTTCTCGCTGGTGAACGTGGGTCGACAAATTTTACGAATGGTTCGAGCTTATCATTAAAAATCATAGTAAAAAGAACGATCTGGTAATGTGAGCAAGTAATTATTTAAAATTTATTGGTAGCTAGATTGAATCGGCAAGATCAGCCATGATATAAGTCTCAATCTTTTTTTCCTAATTTGTATTGCGCACTGAATTACGTGTTGTTCACGTCTATGTAAATATGACAAATGTTGCGGGGAAAGTAACGCAAATCATATATTATAAAAGGAATACTTTGGAGAAAATATTATTGTCGGTTTTGTTTTGGTTTTTGTATAAAAATACTTTCTTCTTGTATCTGAAAGATCGCTCGAGAATGACCAATGCTCTTTTCGATATCGCCGATTCAATTGAACTTGTCGTTTCGTTTGCGTTACGCAGTTCCGCATTACAATAATACAATAAATTTTAGGAATGGTTGGAATATTGTCCTATTGAATGATATTGAAAATGTACTTTTCCATGGGTATATGTAAAGTTTAAATGGCTTAAAAATTAAAACACATATACGTAGGGACGTCACCAGCCAGTTTCGTGATCGCTGATACGATTAATTGAAAAAAAAAACTTCAATCACATTCGCGAACGTAGCAGTTGTAAGCATACATTCATTCGCACCCATTATAATGCGTCACATACATCATTAATACGAATGTTTTTTTTTAATTTAATGACAATTCTCGAGTATCGTAAGGCTAGTAATACTAAGGAGAATGATATGGCTGTTTCATACACCAAACAGAGTGCTCTGGACAGGAGTGAATTCTGTCGTAATGCATATAATAAATTCGCAAATTGGAAATGAACTATTGGAGTTTGAAACAAAAAGGAAGAGGTACCGGAAAATGTTGATGTATTATCATTATCCGTCAATTACGTTAGCTTAATTAGGTATCCGTCATAGGAGACTGCTTACATTTTTCAAACTACTGTACAAACACAAATACACTATTATAAGACAGCTATTTGTGCCGATTACATATCACAGAATTGTCGATCGATTTAATTGCAAAATGATGCACGCATCGCGGGAGGGAATATCTCGAAATAAAATATATACAAAATTTCGTCGACAAACATAGGATACTCGTGCGAGAATGTTTCTTCAATTTTTCGTCTCAACGAAACACGAACATAACGATTTTTTCTAAATGCATACCATTCCGATTCTAATGGCGGATCACATTCGTTGATAAGAATTTCTAGGAATCAAAGTTTCAAGCATTCTACAGAATCAATACTTTCTTCGTTATACTCGTTATGGAATTATTGTTAATTAAATCGTTCAATCGAGTCTACGACACTTCTAAGTCTCTCGAGAAATTCAACGACGAAAAACAATATACGTATGTAGGTAAGTACACTATAGTATATGTATATGTATACATATTTTTCCCACATGCGACTATACTTAAAATAACGACTAGAAACTAAAGTTCGTTTACCTGGAAGTGTAATCTTGGAAATATTAAACTATTACGGATAATCCTCTACGAACAGTGCAAGTATCTTAATCAATAGTTTACCAGTTTCATCTGTCGATTCTCACTTTAGTCACTCTGAGGGTGTAAACGGGATTTCGCGATAAAAGTTCCGTAACTTTCTCCATTGTAATTTTGAAAACTTCCACTTTCGAGGACGAGAATTTTGTACAGCCGGTAAAATCTCGAAATCACTAGTGTACGGGCATATATGCAACGAGAGAAATCGTGTATAGGGTGGTGGAAAAGGCGGGACCAAATTTCAAGAACTCAAACTACTCGTAAAACCGAGGCTTTGAAATGAACTTGCATCCAAGATAATTTTTCCGAGAACTAGACAGGGGTTGCATTTTCCATCGTGCGGATTGATTTGGCCGGTCCGATGCATACGCGAACTATCTTTTCTTTACGAGCTTTTAAGAACTTCGGCGAAAATTTTATCTAAATATTGCAAGAAATTTGGTGACCGGAATTTTTTTAATAAAACCTTGCATCTTCCTGTTCCCTTCGTGGTACATATTTCTAATAATACATACACGGCCGCCTTGTATCAGGAGCAAAAGTATCATGTTTATACGCACAAGTCTGAAGAAATTTCCCTTCCCATAAAATCTTCTGCCAGCGATAGAATTTTGCTTTCCAGAATTCACTGTCCTTTGGTTGCAAGTAAATATCAATAGGCCTTGTGTTCGGGCAAACTTGATCTTATACAGATCTCGATCCATAAAATATGAGGTATTTGTAAATACAAATGAACAATGAGCATAAGTATCCCAGAATGGAAAAATTTTGAGGCAGGTGTTTATGCAGTTTCCACGATTCCCCACTGATCGCAGAGGGAGACCCGACGACTGCAAAATTAATTATAAAGAAGCATCGGAAGGAAACGATTCCGGGTTTTACTATGAAATATTTTCGGCAGATTGAAAACAGAAAAGTTATTTCAAAACGGGCATACTTATTAAGAGTTTCTGCTTTATTTTATTAAATGGCACACGCATCTAAATTGCAGTCCCAACTTTTCTCACTACCCTACACCTTTAACAGCAAACTTAGCTCAGTCTTTCATTGGCCTTCGCCGTTACATACGTCCCCATAATCCTGATATTAATCGCGATAAAATGTTTCTCTCGCTTAATTCTCAACAATGTGTGCTTACGTGCTGCTGTGTATGTGCATTTGCTCTATTTACACGCGTAAGTGTGAGCAAACGTGCGAATGTGGCGATTTTAATATATGTATAATATTCTAATTATAGTGGTGTCATCACTCTGTTCCAGAACCCGCTTTTGAACTACATTATATAATAAACCTGTTGTTCGAATCGCGCAAGGGAACGTTCATCCCAATTCATGACAGTGCCATCGTGCCAAGTGGCTGACATCAATTAAATGAAGATTCTGACACATGTCAAGGTTGCCCCATGTTGCACCTCATCAGCGTATTGTGTGCCCTGGCGCCGACCACGCGATACGACTTCGCATAAATCGTGTTACTTCTGCTTTCCTTCTTCGTACCTTGGCCACGAGCAATCGATCATCCAAATTGAGCGTGTTTACGTAATGGTAACAATTATGTATGTACAAGCTTTCTATAAAATTAGATACCGAGATGGACGATGGCGAATACAATGATACGCAAATCTATCTATTCATTCAGATCCGTGCTCGAGTGTTCAAGGGTACAGAGCATTTTCAGAATGGGGTGGAATATTTTGAAAGATTATTCGGGAGGCTATTTAGCATTGAAAGATATTGCATGGGCGCGACAACTGCAGTCCTGTTTACGATTATTCGAACAATAGAGTGTTACCGACAATGAGTGTATCGCAGCGATAGGATTATTTAGAGGTTTTATATTTCTATATGCTCTAATGCATAATAATAAATCATCTCTGACTCTGTCGCGCAGCGCTGCGTAATACTTAATGAAGTCATGAAAATCGAAAGTAAAGTTTATTAGTGTTCTACGTTTCAATGTTGAATCGCGTGTAATTCACCTGTATTACTATAAATCGTTTACAGTAGTTTCTCGCGAGGCAAATTACAATTGGGCACTATTTATTTGGATTAGGCAGAGCGTACTTAATCGCTGTTCTGTATCGCAATAAAATGCGATTGTTACGTGAATTAAGATTGGATATCTTTCATGTACATCTTAATCCTATTCTTGTTAGTACTCTGTTATTTAACGCGAGCTGTTAAATACTACAGATTGTACCACAAACTTGTTCGAATAATGAAATTATAACTTTTTAAAGTTTTATCGTCATCGTAACAAACTAGAAACATTACTGTAACAGTACGCAAAAGGTGGTCCTTACGTTTGAATCGTGCATACCAAATGTTACACTTGTGATACCCATTATTATTAAGCTAATTGTCAGTTTATTACGATAGGAATAAATCTTAGAATAGTTACAACAAAATGCAAGTGGCAACATTTTTCAATCGTTATAAACTCCCAAAAAGAATTGTCCAAATTTATTACACCCCCCTCGAAACATGCACGGTGTAGAATAATATAAATGTAGAACCTCGTTTAATTTTGAAAATTAGCTTGAAATGAAATTATACACGATGCAATGCTAAACGAAGGTTAAAGCTTCTGAAGTAAATGATGCATTAAAAATATTAGGTAGTTTGATTTCGATCTACGTGACACCGACGACGCGATGCAAACACGACAGATACAACATACATATGCATTATACATACATAGTACGTATCTTTAATACATCACTTGGCACGGTTCTTGATGTCTGGTACGGATAAATTAGTCGTGACCATTCGCAATCATTTTTTCTATCGTGATTACAAACGAGTACAAACGCTTGTACGCATTGATAATGGATACCCTCACGATATGTTGCTCGAGTGATTGCGCACAGCTTATTTACTATATGCTTTTAAACGCTTAACAATTGCATTGCCTACATTTTAATGATAATTCTCTATACGTATATCAATAGGAGAGCCTTTGTGCAATTATTTATTATAAATATATAAAGAAACGTTTCGACGGTCGAAAGCATTGTCAACGCAAATAAAAGCTAACGAACTAAAGTGCGATTTAAAATTGTTTCTTACTACGTATTTAGGTTTTAAATTAAGTATGCAAGGAACTCGATGATTACTTAATTAATTCACCCAATGTTCTTGAGTATTACACACATGCTTCAAAATTTATAAAACTGACCTCAGTAGCTACAGTCGTGTGGTTTATCACGTTTTGTTGTTAAGTTTTTTTTTTTAAGTACTGCAATCTGTGAAATATTAACACGGGTATCCTGTAGTGGGACGATGAGGCTCCCGATTAGAAAATTTAGTACAAATAGTTAGTCGAATTAACTTGGCTAATTTGCTCCGTAATTTTGGACGTAATATTCGAGCTATGGTCGGGAATATATCGTGCAAGATAATCATCGATTTCACTTTCTGGTTGCATATCCTCGTCTATTTTCGACGCGATTATTTATAAATGCCAATTGTGTTGCACTTGAAGATCGTATGCTACATATGTATAAATATAGGTATCAATCCTTACGTTCGTAAGATAATATTGCTATACATAATTCATGTTACATGGGTATCGAGTAACTTATTATTCCATTTTTTGGTTTTGCATCTTTTTTCATGTTTACATAACACAATTTGTGTATACTTAGACGCGATAAAATATATCGGTTGCATTTATAGCTATACATATAGCTATATGCTGTACAACAATGAACAATATCTCTGCTATGCATATATATATGTATGTATACATTAAATTAACATTGCGTACTCACGTTTCATGAACTTACCCTCACTGAAGACAAAAGAGACGTTAATGTAAATGCATCCTACATGCTAACAATTCGTCAAAAATTCATGACGCGACGTGACAATGACAACACTTTAAAACAGATAAAAAAAAATTGTAAACGACTAGAATGAATTAGCGACTAGAATTCGCACTTTTCAAAGAATCTCTAAGAAAGCGACTTTAAAACTCTTGATAGTTCAGCACATGCTGTGATTTTTCTTTCTGCTATTTAATAAACTCTTTCCTCCATCGAATCAATTGTACGTAGAAATGAAGTACGAAATTTCATTCCTTCGGACTTTTACAATGTTTAATATTGTTTGTATGTAGGATACGTATTTATCTGGTATCGCTACATGTTTTCACTACCTAAAAGGCCATTAAAGATTTTTCATTGCCTGGGAAGATACCAGTGCCATACTTTGGAAGCGCTAGATTCTTTCCATCTTTTTTCCGTTCTTCCTCTGTTCCTTTCCTTGCTTTAATTGTGCCATTGCATATGGAAATGGTTGGAAGATATGTGTGCTTATATTAAAAATTGCCGGCAACTAACGGGAGATATTAAGATAGAACTCATACTTCGTAATCTTTAGAGTTATATAAAGAATTTCTTAAAATGAGTATTATTTTGATAAAATAAGTTGACCTTTAAATTAACTCAAATACTTCTTCTGCACAGAACCTTGTATCCACTAAATATGTGAAATATTTTTCAATAAAAAAGATTTACTTGAAATTATACGACTATCCAAGTAGAACGTTGGTACTAAACATTCGAAAAAAATGTTATCAAATTGAAATTGTGAGTTCGATAAATCTACAGTTAGACGAAAGTTTCGCTTACGGTTAATTACGAAAAGTGCAACAAAGATTTCCAGTACATCTGTTCTTTTTCTAAAAAGGACATTTTCTGAATATTTGATTTCATTGAAGTTTTGATTTCGTTTAGTTTATACCTATTTTATTGAGAAATGTTTACCAATATTTATCACTGGATACTCAGCTATGAATAATATATTATTATTATATACTTCTTTTTCGCTTTTGGCAATAGCACTTCCAGACAGTGGCAGTAGGCACTTTGATAACAGTAATAACAGAATAAGTATAAAATACTACAAGTTAATCCGCCTTCAAGGCGGGTAAACCATTCCCAACAACCAGCTGCTCCTTGGGAAAGTCTAAAATTGCGGTAACGTGAAAACCCATGTTTGCACAGGCAATCACATACTCGCATAAAGAAAACCAGCTAAAGGCTGTTAAAAAAAAATGTCCATAAGTTTTTCATAGGGCGGTTTTAAACGCAAATGAGATGTATATTTATAAAGGGTGTTTGATAAAAGGGTCGAAAACTTCGTAAGTTTATAGAATTTACCGAAAGGACTGAAAAACTTCGTTAATCATTAAAAACAATTCTTCTGCGTGGAACATGCACACTATTCTAGTTCCTTCGGTAATGTCAACAAAGATTACTATTTTGTAAATGTAGACCTAGCACAAACCATCAGCATCTTTTCATAACAGTTGGTGCTATGTATTATCATTTCACAATCAGTTTAACATTTTACGTTCGACTTAGAGATGAAAGGCACTGCCGGCGTGGGTTTTATACCACGATCGTATCGGGAGCTATTTTTGAGTCCGCAAAGTGACAAGGCAGATGTCAATTGTCTATTGGTATGGAAGGAACAGCAATCGAATATGTTTCATACATGTGACAGCCTTAAATAGAAAACGAAATAC
The DNA here is from genome assembly GCA_963583965.1 of Nomada ferruginata. Taxonomy (NCBI): domain Eukaryota; kingdom Metazoa; phylum Arthropoda; class Insecta; order Hymenoptera; family Apidae; genus Nomada; species Nomada ferruginata. The sequence goes on from OY757213.1 coordinate 19,211,194, forward strand.
TACATCGAAAGTACTAAGTTTGGGACCTGTGTTTACTAGAGATTTTTCAGACGTTTCGGTGTGTACCCTAGGCCCACTATTTTTTCACTCACACTGAGTATTATAGACCCAGTTATCTAACACTCTGTATACAACTTTCAATTGCAATCATGACTTATTTACATTTTACTTGAGAATGAATAAAAATGTAGTTTCTTACCCAGATCGTGACACAGTAGCCTATGTTTCAGAAAGAAAATTATAAGTCCAACGGTGCTAATAAGACTGGTTATAAAAAGTGCCTGTTTGTACCGAAGACTTTGTGCATTTGGTGTTACAAGGCGACCTAGTCTCACTGTTGTTAGCATATACATCAGGGAGCTTATCATAAAGGCAATGAAGATCTTTTCATGCACAGCTGAAAAATAATCATTCGTTACTCAATTATTAGACACTAACTTCATATCGTAAATAAAACTTTCTTCCAATTTATTATACGAAAGTGTATAGGAAATTGTGGTACATTTACTCACAATAATTTTCTCTATTAGAGATGTACGTGACGCCGCACAAGGCTCCCACTTCTGCAATATTTAACCAGTAACATAAATTTAAAAGTCTGCATCCTATAATTCTGGATGGCACATCTTCAATTGCTTTGAGTATTTTATAATAGTATGAATGATATACGCTAGCGATAATTAGACGAGGGCCTATATGTAGCGCTATGCTTATGCGCCACAAATATCTTTGCGGCGATATGCCAGTAATAGCAGATATTGACGGGAGTACATTATAAACCTGCAACCAAGAAATTCACGATAGGTATATTATATATAACATTTAGGGGTGGAATAATTGTAGTAACTACAGATTCAGTGCATTCATACCCTGCAATGTGTTTCATGAATGTCGTCTTGCTGGAAGATATATGCTGTAATAAAACAGACTAAAAGTGTGATAAGGGGTAAAGACGCTGTTGCTAAACATAACTTTCTAAACGATATTGCCACGTATATCGAAGTCTTATTCTTTCCCACATTATTTAGCTCCATAATGAAACTATTTAGTATCTTGACATTTAATCGTGAAATAAAAGAAAACTTTGTAGATATTTATGTTTCAAATTAGTCTACATTAGGATCATGTCTCATTTTAACGCGCAGTAATATTCTTAGAAATTTCTTTGAATTTCATAATACACCTGCAATGAGAAAGTAAGATTTAGATTAATAATGCAGTGCAGAAGAGTAAGTGCAATAAATCCATATATAAAATTGTAATTTATTCATAACATCTGACAGTTCAATGTGCGTACAATTTATTACAATTTCCAATGAATGGTCATCAATGGTACTGAACGTAATTCAATATTTATTGAAACATATAATTTACACACCATTACATTACTTAATACAGTAAAAAACGACTTTGTTGAACCAAATATTTTACGAAATAAAGCAGAAACAATATCGTGCAACAATCGGAATTGTCAGATGTTCGATTATTGTTTCACAATTTCCACATTGAAAATAATGAACGTATTGGGCCAATTGCTCTATTTTCAGAATTGATTTTGTGGATAACCTACTTTTTCTATTTATAGCAAACAAAGTTCGTGACATTTGCCTGGAGAAGATTTATTTTGACACTTCGCGTTTGGCGGTACTGGCGATAGTGTCCGAGCCTTTGTTTGTCGAGACAATTTGTTCAACACGAAACCTATGCATAATCGCATAACAAGCTGCAACTGAACACTTCCCCCCTTTATCCTTTACTTACTTTGGCGCATGGAATAGTTATTACACTCAAATGATTACGTCTACGTAATAGTGCACCAAATCTGCATTCGATGGCTAATGCGTTAATTTATTTAGCGCGTAGTTAAGATTTTAGACGTGTCGCAGCATTTCGTTCGTATTGACATACATATGTATATTGGAGTCAAAAAATGAAAGATAAACAGCACTTATAACTTGTCAGCACCTAAGCAACTTTTCAAAGTTGCATTTATGCAATGGAACTTTCATAAACTATCACGGTTTTCAATCAATCGCAGCTTATCGAATCTGATATCCCTTTGTCAATAATTAGTTCATTCATGTTTACTTATAATCTTTGTGCAGAAATTCAACAGAATTTACCTTATTCCTTGTGCACTGTGTACAAACGTGTCGTCTGCTAGCCTATGAATTTCTGTTTGAGTGATGCCATCTATGATTCATACATATGTATATTTTTCGAGTCCATAAGTCTAGCGGCAGTTTTGAATTGGATTATTGCTAACAAAACAGCAACTTCTAATTACGTAAAAAGGTTAGGCTATTTACTGAAGGGCGATATATTTGAACACTATGTGGTTGGTGTTTGAAAAATTATAAAGTAGCTTTCTATTTTATTAGAAATACAATTACAATTGTCCTAGTGAAAAATGTATTATGCACGTTCTCGTTGTTTCGCTTCTCCCTCGAACTCGTATTCGATTTCAACTTTTGGTCGGGCTTTCTTTTGTAATTTACCTTTCCTGACTGGTTTCTTGGCTTCTTTGCTCGTCGAAGGTACGATATCCTGCAATGATATATATATGTATATATTATATTTTAGATGCAAAAGAGCATTTGGGCAAAGGTAAGGGTAATATTTATTACCTCGATGTCGCTTGTTTCAGATTCAAAATTAGCAGGTAATACTACTTTCTCCTTCCGTCCAGAATCACTATCTTCATCCTATTGAAATACATAATTTACAAGTAGATTTCCACAGGAACTAACGATACGCGATTATTCGAGATTTGTGAATGCAAATAAGTCGGATATGCGTATTTTACCATAGATACTTCTTCGATATCGAAATCGTCGTCCTCTTCTTCTTCATCGTCAGTCTCGGCCTCTACGAAATGTGGTCCGCTCGTTTCTCTTTGCCTTTCATCTGCTTCCAGTTCCATTTCCACCTCTCTCTCAATTTCCTGCTCCCTTTCTTCTTCGTCTTCGCTCTCACCTTCAACCTCAACTTCAACAGCTTCCACAGCTTTATCAAAAACTTTTTGTGGGAAATTGTAAATATCATTGTACTAAAACAAAGGTCTGATTTAGAAACATTGCAAGAAATAAGCGTCGCAATTTATAGATTCTGCTACAGTGAAAAAAATCTTTACCATGCCCTGTTTCAATCGTTCCATAAGTTGCTTTTCTATTGCATTTTCTACTCTAGCAGCTACAAGAGCCTTTTCCTCCCTACGCCTTTCTCTTCTTTCAATTTTCCTCTGGATCGGTACAATCTGCTTCTGTCGTCTTAACCTCAATTTTCTCATACGTATAAGATACTGTGTGATCTTTACAAATCTCTGTTTGCATTTTGCTTTTATGAAACCAGACCAGTATAATAAGTTTTCATTAATTTGTTGTATGGCCTTTTCAAAATTCCTGGACAATTTCACCTTTTCCCAAGCATTTTTTAGAAAATGCACTCTGCGAAGAATATTAATTATGTTGTAGATTAACATTCGACCATATCTCAACTCATAAATTGAATGTCTACCTCTCTGCCGTTCTCATGTATAGGTAAATAATACCATTTTCTTCTCGAATTGTGGCATACTGACTGTTTGCAAGAGGGCAAGATGCTCTGCTGCACAAGCCAGTAAGATTGTATTCATTTCGACAAAATTTTTGCGTTTTAGTGCTGCAAAAATAAAACGTTAAGCGAGATTACAATGGACGGTTCTCAAAATTTATGGCTTACCCTTTGAAAATTATACGTACTTTACTTTGAAAGAGCAAAAGGATTTATTAATTACACTCCACACGACCTGGAATGATAGGTAACAATAGGTTAGATTAAACTGACACACTGAATTAACTTTACGCCCAATCGGTAATACTCACGTCGTCGTGCTGCATTTTATTGATATATTAATTTGTCTTCTAGAAACTGACTGTAAATGTCATTGAAATATTTACAACACAATCCATTCAATAGTGTACCACGTGCTTCGAACGATTCACGAACACCACATGCTGCAGGTTATATGTATATACTTCATCCTGTTTCGCAAGATGCTCTACTAGGTGGCAGTCAAATCCACATTCTCGCACTTGTGCCACAGACGAGATATAGGAATAGACAGGACATCTTATGGACTTTCGTGGCCCACCGTGACGGCCATTCCGACTCAGAAATCCGACACTGATTTGAGCGTCCCCTGCTCATGAACAGTGATCACTTGAAGAACTATTATTTACTGAAGTATGGTGCAGGACTCATACGATTGCGTGAATATATGTGAATGCTTTGGGGGAAATCAGGATAGCTATTTCTCGTTCAACGTTTCGGTAGGAAAATTGAGCTCCGGTCACAGACGAGATATACGAATTCCTATATCTCGTCTGTGTGAAAAGATGCTAGAAAACTATCTGAACGCTCACAACGGTAGGAATTGTAATTTAAATAACGTTAAAGAAAAACAAATATTAGTTTGACGGAAATAGTTTACTTATTCTATAGTGCAACAACCATTACAAACATTTGATTACACAGATGCGTTTGTTATTACTAATAAATATATTTGCATCCTACTATTCGACTAATATCCATACTGTAACACTTGCAATAAAAATATTCAGTTCGATATGATATTCAAAAAGACCCGCCGTAAGGAAAGAACATCGCCCCCATCCCCCAATCAGCTGTCAGCCAATCAGCGCAACCTATTTCAAAACTCTGCCTCTTTCGCCCAAGGGATCTCGTAGCGATTAGACGTGTTCAGAGTGCCCGTCGAATTAAGGTATTTCATATAGCCTAATATATTCTTGAAGCCAGGAAATGATATACATTCGTTCCATTTCCCTGTCTTCCAAGTTTTCTGTACTTTCTTTGTTAATATTAATGAATATTTGGCAAGAAACTGAGAAAATATTGCGCAGTGAACGGTCTTGATTCGAGTATGCATATACGTATCTTCTTTTACGTATGCGTTTATGTATCTCAGCTCTGAATTCCGTTATCTTGCAATATATTCTGCAGTTTCTAGCAATGTTATTCTAATATTTGAGATTCTTAATACATTCGTCTCAAATTTCAGGTGGGTTGAGTGTAATGGCGTCTCGTTCGCTTGCTTCGAAATTCAAATCAGAACCCGCGGGAAAGCGACGCTGAATTGGGAGAATGCGCAGAAAATGATTTCGCCAAGCCGAAGTGTCTAACTTTCGGTTTGACAGGTAAGAATTTCTCTTTCTTTTAGAAATAATTGGAATTGTACAAAAACCAGTTAAATATCTCGATTAAATTATTATTCGTTTCGCGTATAAATCGTGTATGACGTACAATTGCGCCATAAGCGTGCCTATACATATACTATACAATTGTAGCTTTACTGCAGGGTTTTTCAATCTTTTTCTGCAACGGAACACTTCCAAATTTTCACGGAACATATTGCTTATTTTGTAGGCTAGGTAATAACACAAAATCAATCAAATTTTAAAAAATGAGAAATAACATTCCTTATTTATTTAGTAATTATTAAAATTCTAAAACATAACACTTATTACCTTTTCGCGGAACATAGTTTGCGAAACCCTGCTTTACTATAGCACAATTATCCTCACTTTCTTATTCTTTGTTACAGGCGAATGGAGAGAGTTGATTGACGGATCAAAGTAAGCGCATACTTGATACCTGCGCTAACACGTACCAAGTTAATTCCAATGAAGGGGTATGCATGTAAGCATTCTAATTATATTTATATGATGGTTTTATATGATATGAGACTAATACTAAGATGAAAGAACAACAGGTAAAACAACGTAGAAAAACAATTCAATGCAATAGGTTATTGCATATGTTATATTCCCTGTATATGTATGTCTTTCTTGCGATATTATTCTTGTACATTTTCCTTCCATGTTGCATAGTTTCCTTGCACATTCGCATATTTTTAATGCACACTTGCATATTTTTTGTGAATATTTGCATATTTATTGTGCGTAACTAGAATCCGCATGTTTTTGCAAATGCATATTTTTATAAAAAAAACAGATAGACCAATAGGATCTGTTATTTTGCACTTTTTGCGTAATGCGTATGTTTCTATGTTCTATATTTAAAAACATGCAATAACTTATTGCATACGTTATTTTCCCTGTATATGTATGTCTGTCTTGTGGTATATCACAGGAATCGCAAAATGTATTCTTAATCTTGTATGTTTTCCTCGCATATTTGCATGTTTTTTGTGAATATTTGCATATTTATTGTGCATAACTAGAATCCGGGTGTTTATACAATTTCATATTTTTATAAAAAAACAGATGGACCAATAGGATCTGTTATTTTACACTTTTTGCATAATACGTATGTTTCTATGTTTTATATTTAAAAACATATGTAATAACTGATTGCATATGTTATTTTCCCTGTATATGGCTTTCTTGTGGTATGTCACATGAATCGCAAAATGTATTCTTAATCTTGTATATTTTCCTCGCATGTTTGCATTTTTTGTGTGAATATTTGCATATTTTTTGTGAATGTTTGTATATTTGTAACGCACACTTGCATATTTATTGTGCGTAACTGGAATCTGGATGTTTATGCAAATGCATATTTTTATAAAAGAACCGATAGACCAACAGGATCTGTTATTTTGCAGTTTTTGCATAATACGTATGTTTTTATGTTTTATATTTAAAAACATGCAATAAATTATTGCACATGTCATTTTCCCTGTAGGGGAGACCGGGGCTGGTTGTCACATGGGTTAGTTATCGCAAAGTTCATTTCTCCTTTTGTATAATCTGTATCAGCACATGCATATATTTCCATTTCTTGGTCAGGTTGCCTTCTGACAATCGGTTGTTGAACGCCAAACTATTTTTCTTCACAATTGATTAGCATTTTTGTGCCGAGTGACTATTTTTTACATTATTCTAAATTTTGATGTTATATTATTAATAGTGGACGCGTGGTTTATATTTTTATATATGACAGGATTGACAATTTCATTTGATAACCCTCTATATATAAAAAACGTGGCGAGCTTACAAATGAGGTTCGTTGTCACAGCATACGTGGGCCAGTTGTCCCGTGTGGCAACTGACTCCATTCGTAGAAACCATTTATAAATAGCTAAATAGTACTCCAGGAAATAGTTCTACTCCATAAAATGACAACCAGCCCCGGTCTCCCCTGTATGTCTTTCTTGTGGTATGTCACAGGTAACGTTAATCTTGTATATTTTCCTCACACGTTTGCATGTTTTTTGTGAATATTTGCATATTTTTAATGAACACTTGCATATATTTCATTCTTATTTACATATTTTGAATGCATATTTACATATTTTCAATGCACATTTATATATTTTGAATGCATATTCACATATTTTCAATGCATACTTACATATTTTTCGTGTACACCTGCTTATTTATGGTGTATGAATATCACTGATAAGAAACAGTCGATAGGATGAATATGATTTCTTCTAGACAATTTTGTGACCGCACGGAATGCGGTCAGTAGGGTCAATGTTTGCCCCGCAGTTTTCTAGTATTTTCAGAGCAAGTGGCTCTGCTGAAATTTTCGTTCACACTTTAGCTACACGCGATTGTAGAGTCAGTTATAGCTGCGTAACAAGCTCTAGCAGTTATCCCCAATTCATGTGCAATGCTTCGGTATGTCAATCCATGTTTTCGAAGCAGCTGTATTTGCAGCCGTTGTTGAGGTGTGATATTTTTCCTTCTGCTCATAGTTAAAATAATAATTAAAATTAACTATAACTAATATTGTTTACTACACAGAACACCTACGGTCGTTCCTCGCAAAAAGCAAACTGAACATCTACAGTTTACATTGTATGGAAGTCGTTCAGTTCGTATGTTCATAAGTATATGTCCGCCACTGTACATGTAGGTAGACATGGTTCGCACATACAGTTGGAAACAAAAGTATTGGCACGTTCAATTTGTCTAATGAAGGACGGTTTTCTAATACGGAAACTGTTCCAAGTTTTCCGCGATGTGTACGACCTGAAAAAATTAGTGATAAAATAGTGTGCAAGTGATTGTGTTACAAATGAAAACGAGTTTTGGGACGCAGTTTAGCTTGGAGGCGACCTAGTACCGAGCAACATACAAAGAACATTCAGAACACTACTAAACACGGTGGTGGTGGGGTGATGGTTTGGCATTGCATGATTAGATCTCGAGGAACGATTGGTCTTTCAGCAAGACAATGATCCCGAGCGTACCGCTTATTTAGTACAACAATGAATTGTTTTTAACACTAAACCTACCGACACCGGTCAAATTGACCTCTTCAAACTGTGGTACAACTTTTACATATTTAACCGTTTTCACATCGCTAACAAACTTTATGACTTTTCTTAAACTATGCATACAATATATTTTTCAGTATTTACTTCTGGTTTAATTTTGTTGATTCTGAAAAAAATATGTAGCCTGTCCTACTTCTAATCGTATGCAATCAGTACAAAAGAAGGACAATTTTGTATTGTGGGATTGAAAATGCTGCGTGCTGTTCATTTATTAATTCATTTAGTACCAAATTTACTATTATCTACGTTTAATTATAGAAACAGTAACTTTTTTTTAAGGGCCGGTCATTTTGACCGTTCGCGGTAGGAATAGGTATACAAGAAGTGTCTGTAGGTTTAGTGTCAAAACCCCTCATTCGTTACTAAGCCCAGCACAAACCCCAGATTTGGAATTCGAATGTTTCGTTAGTGGTGATAACAAACAATCGATGACATGAACATGTTTTCTTTCAGGTATTTTGTGACCGCGCGCAATGCGGTCGGTAGAGTCAGTGTTTTTCACGCAGGGTAGACTGCGAATCGGAATCAAATCAGAATGTAGTTTGTGAAATATTTGTAGTCAAATTTGTGAAATAAATTATTTTTCAGCAACTTTCGAATTTTTATTGTCATTTCATATTTTGTGGCCGCGCACAATCCCCAGATTTGGAATTCGAATGTTTCGTTAGTGGTGATAACAAACAATCGATGACATGAACATGTTTTCTTTCAGGTATTTTGTGACCGCGCGCAATGCGGTCGGTAGAGTCAGTGTTTTTCACGCAGGATAGACTGCGAATCGGAATCAAATCAGAATGTAGTTTGTGAAATATTTGTAGTCAAATTTGTGAAATAAATTATTTTTCAGCAACTTTCGAATTTTTATTGTCATTTCATATTTTGTGGCCGCGCACAATCCCCAGATTTGGAATTCGAATGTTTCGTTAGTGGTGATAACAAACAATCGATGACATGAACATGTTTTCTTTCAGGTATTTTGTGACCGCGCGCAATGCGGTCGGTAGAGTCAGTGTTTTTCACGCAGGGTAGACTGCGAATCGGAATCAAATCAGAATGTAGTTTGTGAAATATTTGTAGTCAAATTTGTGAAATAAATTATTTTTCAGCAACTTTCGAATTTTTATTGTCATTTCATATTTTGTGGCCGCGCACAATCCCCAGATTTGGAATTCGAATGTTTCGTTAGTGGTGCTAACAAACAATCGATGGGATGAACACGTTTTCCTTCAGAAAATTTTGTGACCGCGCGCAATGCGGTCGGTAGAGTCAGCCTTTTTTACGCAGGGTAGACCGAGGCCAATCGGATCTAACTAAGAATGTAGATGAAATTTGCGAGTTGCGAGGCGAAAGGCCACCGCAAGTAAAATTAATCGACAACAAACAACGATGGGATGAACATGTTTTCTTTCAGGTATTTTGTGACCGCGCGCAATGCGGTCGGTAGAGTCAGTGTTTTTCACGCAGGGTAGACTGCGAATCGGAATCAAATCAGAATGTAGTTTGTGAAATATTTGTAGTCAAATTTGTGAAATAAATTATTTTTCAGCAACTTTCGAATTTTTATTGTCATTTCATATTTTGTGGCCGCGCACAATCCCCAGATTTGGAATTCGAATGTTTCGTTAGTGGTGATAACAAACAATCGATGACATGAACATGTTTTCTTTCAGGTATTTTGTGACCGCGCGCAATGCGGTCGGTAGAGTCAGTGTTTTTCACGCAGGGTAGACTGCGAATCGAAATCAAATCAGAATGTAGTTTGTGAAATATTTGTAGTCAAATTTGTGAAATAAATTATTTTTCAGCAACTTTCGAATTTTTATTGTCATTTCATATTTTGTGGCCGCGCACAATCCGCAGATTTGGAATTCTAATGTTTCGTTAGTGGTGATAACAAACAATCGATGGGATGAACATGTTTTCTTTCAGGAAATTTTGTGACCGCGCGCAATGCGGTCGGTAGAGTCAGCGTTTTTTACGCAGGGTAGACCGAGGCGAATCGGATCGAAATAAGAATGTAGATGAAACTTGCGAGTTGCGAGGCGAAAGGCCCACCGCAAGTAAAATTAATCGACAACAAACAACGATGGGATGAACATGTTTTCTTTCAGGTATTTTGTGACCGCGCGCAATGCGGTCGGTAGAGTCAGTGTTTTTCACGCAGGGTAGACTGCGAATCGGAATCAAATCAGAATGTAGTTTGTGAAATATTTGTAGTCAAATTTGTGAAATAAATTATTTTTCAGCAACTTTCGAATTTTTATTGTCATTTCATATTTTGTGGCCGCGCACAATCCGCAGATTTGGAATTCGAATGTTTCGTTAGTGGTGATAACAAACAATCGATGGGATGAACATGTTTTCTTTCAGGAAATTTTGTGACCGCGCGCAATGCGGTCGGTAGAGTCAGCGTTTTTTACGCAGGGTAGACCGAGGCGAATCGGATCGAAATAAGAATGTAGATGAAACTTGCGAGTTGCGAGGCGAAAGGCCCACCGCAAGTAAAATTAATCGACAACAAACAACGATGGGATCAACATGTTTTCTTTCAGGTATTTCGTGCCCGCGCACAATCCCCAGATTTGGAATTCGAATGTTTCGTTAGTGGTGCTAACAAACAATCGATGGGATGAACACGTTTTCCTTCAGGAAATTTTGTGACCGCGCGCAATGCGGTCGGTAGAGTCAGCGTTTTTTACGCAGGGTAGACCGAGGCCAATCGGATCTAACTAAGAATGTAGATGAAATTTGCGAGTTGCGAGGCGAAAGGCCACCGCAAGTAAAATTAATCGACAACAAACAACGATGGGATGAACATGTTTTCTTTCAGGTATTTTGTGACCGCGCGCAATGCGGTCGGTAGAGTCAGTGTTTTTCACGCAGGGTAGACTGCGAATCGGAATCAAATCAGAATGTAGTTTGTGAAATATTTGTAGTCAAATTTGTGAAATAAATTATTTTTCAGCAACTTTCGAATTTTTATTGTCATTTCATATTTTGTGGCCGGGCACAATCCCCAGATTTGGAATTCGAATGTTTCGATAGTGGTGATAACAAACAATCGATGACATGAACATGTTTTCTTTCAGGTATTTTGTGACCGCGCGCAATGCGGTCGGTAGAGTCAGCGTTTTTTACGCAGGGTAGACCGAGGCCAATCGGATCTAACTAAGAATGTAGATGAAATTTGCGAGTTGCGAGGCGAAAGGCCACCGCAAGTAAAATTAATCGACAACAAACAACGATGGGATGAACATGTTTTCTTTCAGGTATTTTGTGACCGCGCGCAATGCGGTCGGTAGAGTCAGTGTTTTTCACGCAGGGTAGACTGCGAATCGGAATCAAATCAGAATGTAGTTTGTGAAATATTTGTAGTCAAATTTGTGAAATAAATTATTTTTCAGCAACTTTCGAATTTTTATTGTCATTTCATATTTTGTGGCCGCGCACAATCCGCAGATTTGGAATTCTAATGTTTCGTTAGTGGTGATAACAAACAATCGATGGGATGAACATGTTTTCTTTCAGGAAATTTTGTGACCGCGCGCAATGCGGTCGGTAGAGTCAGCGTTTTTTACGCAGGGTAGACCGAGGCGAATCGGATCGAAATAAGAATGTAGATGAAACTTGCGAGTTGCGAGGCGAAAGGCCCACCGCAAGTAAAATTAATCGACAACAAACAACGATGGGATCAACATGTTTTCTTTCAGGTATTTCGTGCCCGCGCACAATCCCCAGATTTGGAATTCGAATGTTTCGTTAGTGGTGCTAACAAACAATCGATGGGATGAACACGTTTTCCTTCAGGAAATTTTGTGACCGCGCGCAATGCGGTCGGTAGAGTCAGCGTTTTTTACGCAGGGTAGACCGAGGCCAATCGGATCTAACTAAGAATGTAGATGAAATTTGCGAGTTGCGAGGCGAAAGGCCACCGCAAGTAAAATTAATCGACAACAAACAACGATGGGATGAACATGTTTTCTTTCAGGTATTTTGTGACCGCGCGCAATGCGGTCGGTAGAGTCAGTGTTTTTCACGCAGGGTAGACTGCGAATCGGAATCAAATCAGAATGTAGTTTGTGAAATATTTGTAGTCAAATTTGTGAAATAAATTATTTTTCAGCAACTTTCGAATTTTTATTGTCATTTCATATTTTGTGGCCGCGCACAATCCGCAGATTTGGAATTCGAATGTTTCGTTAGTGGTGATAACAAACAATCGATGGGATGAACATGTTTTCTTTCAGGAAATTTTGTGACCGCGCGCAATGCGGTCGGTAGAGTCAGCGTTTTTTACGCAGGGTAGACCGAGGCGAATCGGATCGAAATAAGAATGTAGATGAGACTTGCGAGTTGCGAGGCGAAAGGCCCACCGCAAGTAAAATTAATCGACAACAAACAACGATGGGATCAACATGTTTTCTTTCAGGTATTTCGTGCCCGCGCACAATCCCCAGATTTGGAATTCGAATGTTTCGTTAGTGGTGCTAACAAACAATCGATGGGATGAACACGTTTTCCTTCAGGAAATTTTGTGACCGCGCGCAATGCGGTCGGTAGAGTCAGCGTTTTTTACGCAGGGTAGACCGAGGCCAATCGGATCTAACTAAGAATGTAGATGAAATTTGCGAGTTGCGAGGCGAAAGGCCACCGCAAGTAAAATTAATCGACAACAAACAACGATGGGATGAACATGTTTTCTTTCAGGTATTTTGTGACCGCGCGCAATGCGGTCGGTAGAGTCAGTGTTTTTCACGCAGGGTAGACTGCGAATCGGAATCAAATCAGAATGTAGTTTGTGAAATATTTGTAGTCAAATTTGTGAAATAAATTATTTTTCAGCAACTTTCGAATTTTTATTGTCATTTCATATTTTGTGGCCGCGCACAATCCGCAGATTTGGAATTCGAATGTTTCGTTAGTGGTGATAACAAACAATCGATGACATGAACATGTTTTCTTTCAGGTATTTTGTGACCGCACGCAATGCGGTCGGTAGAGTCAGCGTTTTTTACGCAGGGTAGACCGAGGCCAATCGGATCTAACTAAGAATGTAGATGAAATTTGCGAGTTGCGAGGCGAAAGGCCACCGCAAGTAAAATTAATCGACAACAAACAACGATGGGATGAACATGTTTTCTTTCAGGTATTTTGTGACCGCGCGCAATGCGGTCGGTAGAGTCAGTGTTTTTCACGCAGGGTAGACTGCGAATCGGAATCAAATCAGAATGTAGTTTGTGAAATATTTGTAGTCAAATTTGTGAAATAAATTATTTTTCAGCAACTTTCGAATTTTTATTGTCATTTCATATTTTGTGGCCGGGCACAATCCCCAGATTTGGAATTCGAATGTTTCGATAGTGGTGATAACAAACAATCGATGACATGAACATGTTTTCTTTCAGGTATTTTGTGACCGCGCGCAATGCGGTCGGTAGAGTCAGCGTTTTTTACGCAGGGTAGACCGAGGCGAATCGGATCGAAATAAGAATGTAGATGAAACTTGCGAGTTGCGAGGCGAAAGGCCCACCGCAAGTAAAATTAATCGACAACAAACAACGATGGGATGAACATGTTTTCTTTCAGGTATTTTGTGACCGCGCGCAATGCGGTCGGTAGAGTCAGTGTTTTTCACGCAGGGTAGACTGCGAATCGGAATCAAATCAGAATGTAGTTTGTGAAATATTTGTAGTCAAATTTGTGAAATAAATTATTTTTCAGCAACTTTCGAATTTTTATTGTCATTTCATATTTTGTGGCCGCGCACAATCCGCAGATTTGGAATTCTAATGTTTCGTTAGTGGTGATAACAAACAATCGATGGGATGAACATGTTTTCTTTCAGGAAATTTTGTGACCGCGCGCAATGCGGTCGGTAGAGTCAGCGTTTTTTACGCAGGGTAGACCGAGGCGAATCGGATCGAAATAAGAATGTAGATGAAACTTGCGAGTTGCGAGGCGAAAGGCCCACCGCAAGTAAAATTAATCGACAACAAACAACGATGGGATCAACATGTTTTCTTTCAGGTATTTCGTGCCCGCGCACAATCCCCAGATTTGGAATTCGAATGTTTCGTTAGTGGTGCTAACAAACAATCGATGGGATGAACACGTTTTCCTTCAGGAAATTTTGTGACCGCGCGCAATGCGGTCGGTAGAGTCAGCGTTTTTTACGCAGGGTAGACCGAGGCCAATCGGATCTAACTAAGAATGTAGATGAAATTTGCGAGTTGCGAGGCGAAAGGCCACCGCAAGTAAAATTAATCGACAACAAACAACGATGGGATGAACATGTTTTCTTTCAGGTATTTTGTGACCGCGCGCAATGCGGTCGGTAGAGTCAGTGTTTTTCACGCAGGGTAGACTGCGAATCGGAATCAAATCAGAATGTAGTTTGTGAAATATTTGTAGTCAAATTTGTGAAATAAATTATTTTTCAGCAACTTTCGAATTTTTATTGTCATTTCATATTTTGTGGCCGCGCACAATCCGCAGATTTGGAATTCGAATGTTTCGTTAGTGGTGATAACAAACAATCGATGGGATGAACATGTTTTCTTTCAGGAAATTTTGTGACCGCGCGCAATGCGGTCGGTAGAGTCAGCGTTTTTTACGCAGGGTAGACCGAGGCGAATCGGATCGAAATAAGAATGTAGATGAAACTTGCGAGTTGCGAGGCGAAAGGCCCACCGCAAGTAAAATTAATCGACAACAAACAACGATGGGATCAACATGTTTTCTTTCAGGTATTTCGTGCCCGCGCACAATCCCCAGATTTGGAATTCGAATGTTTCGTTAGTGGTGCTAACAAACAATCGATGGGATGAACACGTTTTCCTTCAGGAAATTTTGTGACCGCGCGCAATGCGGTCGGTAGAGTCAGCGTTTTTTACGCAGGGTAGACCGAGGCCAATCGGATCTAACTAAGAATGTAGATGAAATTTGCGAGTTGCGAGGCGAAAGGCCACCGCAAGTAAAATTAATCGACAACAAACAACGATGGGATGAACATGTTTTCTTTCAGGTATTTTGTGACCGCGCGCAATGCGGTCGGTAGAGTCAGTGTTTTTCACGCAGGGTAGACTGCGAATCGGAATCAAATCAGAATGTAGTTTGTGAAATATTTGTAGTCAAATTTGTGAAATAAATTATTTTTCAGCAACTTTCGAATTTTTATTGTCATTTCATATTTTGTGGCCGCGCACAATCCGCAGATTTGGAATTCGAATGTTTCGTTAGTGGTGATAACAAACAATCGATGACATGAACATGTTTTCTTTCAGGTATTTTGTGACCGCACGCAATGCGGTCGGTAGAGTCAGCGTTTTTTACGCAGGGTAGACCGAGGCCAATCGGATCTAACTAAGAATGTAGATGAAATTTGCGAGTTGCGAGGCGAAAGGCCACCGCAAGTAAAATTAATCGACAACAAACAACGATGGGATGAACATGTTTTCTTTCAGGTATTTTGTGACCGCGCGCAATGCGGTCGGTAGAGTCAGTGTTTTTCACGCAGGGTAGACTGCGAATCGGAATCAAATCAGAATGTAGTTTGTGAAATATTTGTAGTCAAATTTGTGAAATAAATTATTTTTCAGCAACTTTCGAATTTTTATTGTCATTTCATATTTTGTGGCCGGGCACAATCCCCAGATTTGGAATTCGAATGTTTCGATAGTGGTGATAACAAACAATCGATGACATGAACATGTTTTCTTTCAGGTATTTTGTGACCGCGCGCAATGCGGTCGGTAGAGTCAGCGTTTTTTACGCAGGGTAGACCGAGGCGAATCGGATCGAAATAAGAATGTAGATGAAACTTGCGAGTTGCGAGGCGAAAGGCCCACCGCAAGTAAAATTAATCGACAACAAACAACGATGGGATGAACATGTTTTCTTTCAGGTATTTTGTGACCGCGCGCAATGCGGTCGGTAGAGTCAGTGTTTTTCACGCAGGGTAGACTGCGAATCGGAATCAAATCAGAATGTAGTTTGTGAAATATTTGTAGTCAAATTTGTGAAATAAATTATTTTTCAGCAACTTTCGAATTTTTATTGTCATGTCATAAATTATAAACCCGAGTCAGTTTTAAAGAGATTGAAAATAAAAGATACTATTGCAATTTTACGTGTACTAATCATCTTTTTACATCAGGATTTTTAGGTTTAACCCCTTCCGTGTTCATGGTCAGGAACTCACCCACACTACGTACTCTACGTATACACTACGTATACACTATACGTATACACTACGTATACACTACGTACACACTACGTACACACTACGTACACACTACGTACACACTACGTACACACTACGTACACACTACGTACACACTACGTACACACTACGTACACACTACGTACACGCGATTGTAGACTCAGTGTTTTTCGCGTACTAATTATTAATACTATTATCAGAGCACCGGTGCTCCTTTTCAATTATTTCAATTGCGAAATTAGCATCCGATTTTTTCTTCGATATAATTTGCGGTCGCGTAGCATGGTCTTTTATTTTTATTTATTTTTTAATATCCGCCATCGGAAGTAGAGTCAGTGCATCACTGAAGAGGATGTTTTACGCGACACTGATAACGTGAAGAATGTAAGCATCTTTTAAACAATTCTCTGTTTTCTACGAAGACTTAAATTATGTGGTTTAGCAGCAGATTTTAATGTTCTTTGCGTTCTTGTTTAGTTACAATTTGCACAGTTCCTGACGGCGGAGTTCAATTGGGTTGCCCCGGCGATGTTCCTGATGTCTCCCACGTATATATGCTTCCTCTACTTTTGTAATCAACGGGGTGGTGAGTCGCATGCGTTTTGGTTCCTCTGGTCCCCAATCATGCCGTAGGACGATTGGTCCGAATCGGCACGGGTGGCTGGTTGTATTTTTTAGTAGTTTTGCGAGCATAGTGACCGCGGGTATAGCTTTTATACCCGTCAATTGTAATGTTATTTTCTTGTGTATTATTTCTTACATGAGGTTAGATATGCCTACTTGTACTCCGCGCGTTTTAATATAAAAAAAATTAAGAACCATATTTCTTATTCAAATAAATATTTCATCAAACAAGCACTGCTCACGTGGGTTCCTCTATTACGATAAAAATATACGATGACATTAATAAATACATTGAACAAATGTATATAATATTGAGCACATTGTGCATTAAATTTATAATTGCATTTAAAATCAATTCACTATTTTCACTGTTAAGCAGTGCAGAAGTCGGACACCCTCCGACCTTGTTACTGCAGTAATTGCAAGTGTTTCATGACGATAGTGATCCAGTAATAATAATATGAAGAAATAGAACGATACGTACATTCAAATCGGCGTTGAATGTGTATTGTCAATGATAGTATTTAATATTAATTTTCATATTCTATAGTCGAGTCGCTTGCGTATAAAATTTATTACATCTTCTTATGTACAAGGAGGCAATTTGTATACGGGCAGTTTTTCAAATCGAAGTAATTAATTTGTACATTTTGCTTCGATTAAGGAATCACCCGAGGCTTATTTAATAGCTTGTCAATTTTCCAAGTAATTATTCAACTGCATTTATTTCTTAATTGCATTACTTATTCTAGTAAATTCAGTTTCAATGACAGTCATTTTCCTTAATATGTACATAAATTATTTATCAGTAATTTTCGAGTTTTTCTTGATATTAGATAAGTTACAAAGTCGAGTCATTTTTAAACAGATTGAAAAAGAAATATATACTATTACCTATTGCAATTTTACGTATACTAATCATCTTTTTAGATCAGGATTTTCAGGTAAACCCCTTCTGTGTTCATTGCCAGGAACTCACTCATGTGCCCAGGTGCTACTTGGGTGAGTGAAAGGCACTGGGCACGATGATCATATGGTTTTTAAATTTATAACAATGTTTGGCGGCTGGCATTTGCTAGCGTACCGTGCACGACGTATTTTCCACGTTGTGTGTGTGTATGTGGTTAGACCGTGGAATTGCGTCGGCTCGGGAATTTGTTAACAAATTATAAAAGTATTTATTCCAATACCGTTACAATGATTTCATAAATAGCAATATGTTTTACAATTGCAAATATACGTTGAATACCATAACGAATTATGAAAATATGGCAAACAATTGAGTATCATACAGACCAAGTATATTTAGTTGAAAGGAAATGTACAATATATTTTAACAATGAATATTATATACGAAAGTAATGCACAAGCATATACGTTTACGCACATTTACGCAATGGTCGCTAGCCTTTGTCAGCCGATTTCAGGAATTGGTACGTACCCTTAGAGTGTGAATGATTGTATGCCAAGCTCGGGTGTCGGAGGCGTCCCGGGACGTCTCTCTAGTGTAGGCTCTTGCGCCCGAGTGTTTGATTGAGAAACGTGGAATGAGGTGTGCTTGTGTGAATGATTTGCCATTTTTTAAATATAGGTCTAGGTAGGACAGGTAGTATACCTTCTGGCGTGCCTGATAGATATAAGTAGGTAGGGCCGGGCAGGTTGACACAGTCTCTGATCGGGTAGGCACTATTCCGCGTGTTCAACCTGTTTCAGGAAATCTGATTTGAATAGTCGACGGCGAAACTGTGGCGTGAACGAGAATGCGTTCGCCTCTGGCTTTGCCTATCGATTTTTCGAATTTTTCGCGGTCGCGATCGCGATTTGGTCTCGAAACGAACGTGTCACATTATGCTCGAGACTGCACGTGTAGGCGATGATCGATTACAATTTTAATCGCAATCTTTACGATTTTCTGTAATCGCAAATTTGACGATTTTATTTGGTCGTGATTCGTCCACGTGTGTTCCGTTTAGCTACGCGATTTAGACTTTTATTTAGTTTTGTTTGTTTGCGAATAGAGTCTCGAGCCTAGACTAAGTTTCAGCGAGCATTGCGCCCGAAGAAAAGAAGAGGCTAAAAGCCGAAGAGGCCCGACAAACTGTCGCTCAAGAGGGCAACTATCAATGGCTCTGCATCCTTCGGATGGAGAGTCATTCTTTGTTACTATTTTGTCACTATGCTCGCTTTTGTATGCTGTAGTTGTAATTTATTGTTTGGCCGGCAGTATTGCCTGGCCCACTGTCATCGCATTGGGCAAATCGCGATTTTTATTAGCGTCGCGTACGATTGAATACGGTTTGCATTAGAGTTGCGAATAAAATCACATCGCGATTGCAACTAGAGTTACGGATAAACCCAGGTCGCGGCATTTTTTTTACAGGTGCGATTAAATATATCGTGGTTTGAATTAGAGTTGCTTTTGTATTAAATTGTACTTGCGATACGTACTTGCTTTTAGCGTTGCGACAATAATTTTCGCGTTCCTTTCCTACACAGGTTTTAATCAGCACTTACAGTGCTGCGATATCTTTCTATCGCGAATATTTTTCTTAGATTTTCATATAGTGTTGCGATGATAAATGGTCGCGATTTTTAAGTAGCGTTGCGACCACAATGAAATGCCCAAATGAACTTTCTTATGAACTTTGATCTGTTTCAGGTTACGCGATCACGATTTTAGCGAAAGAAGATTCATCATGAAATATCCCTTGCCCCCCCCCCCTATCCTTTCAGATTTTCAATTAGATAGGACATTTCCAGATTGATTTAGTTTTTTAGTCAGGGAGGATGTTTTAAGTTAAGATTTAATTTATCTTAATTAAAGGTAGAATGTATTTGAATTACGTGCATGCTAATTTATATTATAATGCTTATTCTTTAGTTGACTTAGTTGGTTGGCTTAGTCTTTAGTTGACTTAGTTTAATTCAGGTCTAATAAAATTGTTATTTTCAGCTTTCCCCATAATGAATAATTTTAATACGTCCTATTTACTTAAACTAACTATAAGCTAATGTGTATTATAATCTTTATTTTTTACATCAAAAAGTTTAACAGAATTTTTATTTTCAGCTTTTTTTTATTACGATATTGTTAACGCTTGTATGCTTAAAATGAGACAACACGATCATATTTGCTTCATATTGCAACCCGTTTTTGTAATTTATCAACGCAAATATGATCCAAATTATATTGCGTTTGGTGTTATTTTAAACACAACAGCGTCAGCAATATTTTAATAAAATTTGCAGAACGAAGTAGCTAACAAAAAGAAGTTTTATAGTTACATTAGTGTTGTCTCGCCGATACGTAGGTATCTGACCTTTCTTTTACTCTCTGTCCCTTTCAGCGGACGATGAGAGTGGGGAAAGCGGAAAAATTTGTGAATTTACTTTTAGGGGCTACTTTATGACAAGTTCGAAAGCCTTTCGTCATCTGGTCGACACGTACCCCGAGTCAAAAAAATCGGATCGAAGGCCGTCGATATGTTCGGTTTTTGCGACCAAACAGTTACTGTATGCATCGAGCATCTACATCGAATTCAAACAGATATGAAACTGTTTGGAGAATGAGATAAGAATGCATTTGTTTCTACGCACAAAATAAATTGTTAAATGTTTTGTTAAATTACAAAAAAAATTGTCCGGAAGGAAAAAACCGCGTATAACCGAAACACGTTGTTTGCATAGTATAATTATTGGAGTTGGTAATAATATAATTGACTTGGTACAATATTGTATGCGACACACAGGACCACGGCAAAGTTATCTCTACACACCAAGTGATCGCGGCCGGTCCCGACCTGCGATCCCTCTTCGAGAAATTACTGTATTTCGTTATTGTTATTAGTTGAATATAAATAAGAAATTGTGTCTTTCATTAACGATAAAATTGCTCCAATGAAAAAGATAATTAAAGAATTTGTCTAGTAACTATACAATTAACAATTGTAGTATACAATTATCGTCACTATCTTTTTCATTGTGGCAACTTTCTTGTTTGGGTGTTGAAAAAGTATACAACTCTTAGCTCAATTTTTTTTGGTCATTTATCAGAAAATAATGTAAAGTATAACTTTACAAATTATTTCATTTATTGATAGTACAATTGAAATAAGAAAACTTGTTATCATGTGTCTTTTTGATTAAAAGATTTTTAATTAACATTAAATGTTTCATATCCTTGGTTGCCTTTCATTACGGCAAAGAACAAAAGAATTCTTTAAAATTATTTAATTTTCGCATCGTTTTCTATAATCTGTGGGTAACGTTGCGAGTGACACGGAAATGGTAATGGGTCCCCGGGACCCAGAAATCGTGGCCGAAAAAATACATTGGATGACTTGTCTATTCCTATATCTCGTCAGTGCTTGTGCCACCGACGAGATATAGGAATAGACAGGACATCTTATGGACTTTCGTGGCCCAACGTGACTGCCATACCGACTCAGAAATCCAACACTGATTTGAGCGTCCTCTGCTCATGAACACTGATCAGTTGAAGAACTATTCTTTACTGAAGTAGCGGTGACGGGATTCATGCGATTGTTGAATATATGTAAATGCTTTGGGGGGATCAGGAAAGCTATTTCTCGGGCAACGTTTCGGTAGAAAAATTGAGCTACGATGCCTGGTCGCGCGATGCACTTTGGCTCGGCTCGAGTTGAGTCGAAACCACATCGCGATGCATCGGGGCGATGAAATTGACAGTGTCACGTCAGGCGTCCCGCCTGTGCTGTCCCGCATTCATTGCGCGGCAAAGAACAAAAGAATTCTTTAACGAGGATCGTAGGTCCAGCTAAAAGTTGGTCAGAAATAGTAGAAGTCCAATAGGCTCGACCCTAGAGTCGTAGGTCCGGCTAAAAGTTGGTCAGAAACATTAGAAGTCCAGTTGGCACGACCCTAGGAGTCATAGATCCGGCTAAAAGTTGGTCAGAAACAGTAGAAGTCCAGTCGGCACGACGCTAGAGTCGTAGGTCCGGCTAAAAGATGGTCAGAAATAGTAGAAGTCCAGTAGTTATGACCCTGCGGTAGTAGACCGCCGGTCGCCGTCGGCGACCGTCGAAGATTTTCGGAAATAGCGAATACCGCCGAGCGCAGCTGACGCGCCGGCGCGTAGCGGAGTGGGGAGGCTTGCGGAGTGTGGTCGACCGTCGCGCGGCGCGTGCCCCTTCTTTCTTAATTGAAGTGTCGCAGCGTAAGGTCGTCTACGGTGTTGATGGTTAGCGACATACCTCACTCTACAACGCAATAGCACCTCAGGCTTTACTTTACCATTGTGTTCGCTTCATTATTAGCCTCTATTAATTAATACGCTTTTAACTAACAATCGTTCTACTATCGCAACAGTACATTAAACTTTATAGATTATAATCTTTCTTGAGTTTCCTTTGCTGAACGAATATGAGATTAACTAGTCGTTTGTTGTAACATCGCGTTAACTAATTTATCAGTTTGAACGGTTCTTCGAATCTTTATTATATTTTATTACACGATTATTCGGATTCGATGCGGTGTTAAGGTTGCGTTTATTTTCTTTGCAATGTCACTTACATACCCAGTTACATATGGCCTTTCGCAACTTTGCATTCCATTCTGATTTTAGCACAGGTTTATCACGTTAATTTCATTCGCGATTGAAACTACAGTCAGTAAATTTCATTAATTCTAAACGAAAAATTGAACGACGTTCATGTTTCGCTGCATATCGGTCGCGATTTCTATTATAGCTTCACTAGTGTTCTTGTTGACACTTTTATTATCTCTGTGCCTTTGCACAAGTACGGTCAAAGTGAATTTTCGATACAGGATTGCCCGCGTACTTACGTATTTGTTGCCATGCCCTTGAAGCATGATAAATAGTTTCGAGTCTTGATTTCTACAAGCAGCTACGAGAATTTATAAATGCGCGATATTGCTTACTAGGATCATGATCACTTTTAAAACTCTGACATAGAACAGTCACAGTACGCTTTTGATAAATCATTTATATTAATCTATAATAATATATCTTCAATAGACAATTAACAATACAGTAGTACTTTATTAAAACACCAAAGCAGTAATTCCTCAACAGACATACAGAAATAAGAAAGAAACAAATAAAATCACATGTGTATTGCTTTAATTTTTACCTCCTCCCCTCATTTACCAACATGTACAAATTTTCTTTCAGCAAATTTTGATGACCGCGCGCAATGCGGTTGGTAAATTCAGTGCTTGTTTCGTTAAAGTTCTTCTTATTATTTTTTGAGCGCAACCGCTCTTAATAATTATAATTAAATATAAATAGTGGCAAAGATACGCGAAAGTAGAGTCAGTGTTTGCTTCGAAATATTGCTCTCGCGAAAAATAGAGTCATTTTGTTCGTCGATCACAATTATAAAACGCGCGCGACGGTAGTCCTTTATCTTATTCTTTTTTATCGCAATAAGTATTCCGGTATTAGAGTCAACACCTAGGCTGTTCGGCGAGTTCGGGCTTTCATCCATCAACTTGAAGAGTAAGTACTTCTGTATTTCTTTAATCTTGTATTGAAATAATCATTGATAATTAACATATTCCAAAAGTACTGAAAATACATAGATTTTAATGTTGTTGGCTCTTTTTGAATGTTTCAGCAGCTTCCATGGCTTCGATGGCGACGAGCTTGACCGCACACCTGGTGAGTCTGCAACCGGTGAGTGGCATGCTTTAAAGTTCCTCTGGTCACTCAATCATGTCGCAGGACGAAAGGTCCGAACCGACACGAGTGACTGGTTGTAATTACGTAGTTTTTTCTGGCAAGCACTGTGGCCATGGGTATATGGAAATATACTCATGAGTAGTAACTTTTTTACTGTTTTATATTATATGAGGATAGGTCTTCTTGTACAACGCGTTTTTAAATAGCTTCATAATTTTAAAACAGATCATATTTAGAATAAAATATATCACTATATATCTTTTTATACTAGAGTATTTAATTGAATACCTATGAAACGATATTTAAATAGTTATTAATTATTGAATGAATATAAAGTAACGTCCAGTATTCTACGTGCATTAGTTTGTAGTGGAGAAGTCGAATACCATTCGACTTCGTTTATTTGTCAATTGCAATTACTGCACAGTTATAATAAATTGTTAGTAAGCGTATAGTCGTTCCTCTTTTTTACTACTTTGATTATATGTATATAAAGTAAAGGTACTTACTTACCTTGTCAATTTGTTGGGACTATCGCATAATTTTATTATACGATATCCATATTAGTCTTTAGCGTTTAGAGATATCAATACGTTCACTTTTTCCGTACAAGATATTAATTAAACCTGAATGTACAAGAAGACAATACGCGAACCGGTAGATCTCGAAATCAAAGCAATCTACTTTAAAATCAACCGTGCATTTTAGAAGCAATGCTTTGATGACGGCAACACCGGAGGATGTTTCAATTTAATTCAAAGTATATTAAAGTAGAGTCGTTGAATAATTTTTCTAATAAAGTAGAGTCACTGCATAATTTTTCTAATATAGTAGAGTCATTGCACAATTTTTCTAATAAAGTAGAGTCATTTAATTTTCTCTTCAATAAAGTAGAATCATATATAGATCTGTTGTACATATATATGTATTTTAGCCCGTTAGAAAATCAGTATGTCCTTATCATCTTTTTAGACGAGGATTTTCAGGTTTAACCCTTTCCGTGTTCACTGCCCGGATCCCACTCACGTGCCCCGGTGCTACTTGGGTGGGAAAACGGTGGTAGAGCACGATGATATCTATTTAGTTTATAATGATTTATTGTTGGCGACTGACAGTGCGTTTGGTGTATCGTGCACGACGTAATATCCACATTGTGTGTGTGGTTAGGCTGTGGATTTGCGTCGTTCCGTACTAAAACGTAGTTACTCTAACCAAGATAAGATGTCCATTAATTGAAAACAGAGACATCATTTTTACTATTAACTGCAGTAATAATCCCTAATATACCGGGCCACGAAGTTTTTGTCATTTAAGATGACGGAGACCAAATTCCAAAGAGAATCGAATATACTTATCAATTGCTATCAAGTACCTTTTGTATCGGTGCTATTTAATTATTCTATTAAATATCTATTAAATATCTCACCCGCGACGTGGTATTTTCCACGTGAACGCAAAGATCCCAGCCACTGTCAATCGATTTCAGAAAAATGGTACGTACATTAGAGTGTGCAAGTTGTGCGACAGCACTTGGGTGTCGGGGGTGTCCCGGGACGCCTCCCTAGTGTAGGCTTTTGCGCCCAAGTGTTTGACTGAGAACCGTGGAGTGTCGTGTGTTGGTGTGTCTGTTTGCCATTTTTTAAATATAGGTCCAGGTAGGATAGGTAGCATACTTTCTGGTGTGATTGATAGACATAAGTAGGTAGGGCCGGGCAGGTTGACACAGTCTCCGATCGGGTAGGCACTATTTCGCGTGTTCAACCTGTTTCAGGAAATCTGATTTGAAAAGTCGACGGTGAAGCTGTGGCGCGAACGAAAATGCGTTCGCCTCTGGCTTTGCCTATCGATTTTTCGAATCCTTCGCGGTCGTGGTCGCGATTTAGGCTCCGAAACGAAACGTGTTACATTATGCTCGAGGCTGCACATGTGTACGAAGAACGATTATAATTTTAATCGTAATCTTTGCGATTTTCCGTAATCACAATTTTACGATTTTATTTCATCGTGATTCGGCCACGTGTGTTCCATTTAGCTCCGCGATTTAAACTCTTTATTTCACCTTTATAAGTTTTTCTTTGGTTTTCGATTAGAGCCTCGAGCCTAGTTTAAGTTTCAGCTGGCCCTTGGGTCCAACGAAAAGAAGAGGCTATATGCCGAAGAGGCCCGACAAACTGTCACTCAAGAGGGCAACTAATAATGGCTCCCCATTCTTTTTAAGAATGGGAAATCATTCTTTGTTACTACTTTGTCACTGTGCTTGCATTTTCATTTGTAGAATTTTTATTTGTACTTGGCCGACGCACATTCCGGCCCAACGATGCAGCCCTCCCAAATATCGCGTTGTTTTAGAGTTGCGAAAAACTTGAGAACGGGTCGAATTAGAGTTGCGTTAAATGCCACGCGGTTTTTCAAGTAGTGTCGTGAAAAAGAAAACGTGTTTCGCGTATTCTTGGAGTTGCGAAGTGACTCGCGGTTTTTAATTAGAGTTGCGACCAAATGAAAATCGTGATTGATTTAGCGTTGCGCAATGATATCGCGATGGTTCTTGCAATTTTGCCGTGGTTATTGTTAGTTAAATTGTAGTATTTTATAATATATTTTACATATGAGAACGTTTCTAGTGTTGCGGAAATTATTTTCGCGTCTTGAGCCTTCAGCTAACTTTACAGAGGATCTTCAATTACATTGCTTTTTGATATTACAAATAATTTACTGTTTGCTTTCTATCAGCCTTAATAAATAGTGTAGCGAAATGATTGCATCGCGAGTTCCCATTAGTGTTGCGTTGATTAAAGATCGTGTTTTTAATTAGAGTTGCAAATACCAGTCCCCAACTGCTTCCAATTGGAAGCCTGTTCATGAGCCACCCTGGAGTGTGGCACATCATCATCAGCCAAAGACCATAGCTGAATCTTGCGCGTTTAGTGTTGCCTTTAAAGAGACAATTGGTGCATAGAGCATCGAGTCATTCTTTCATTAGTGTTGCGTCCAATCGCGATTTTGCTGATTTTTAATACTATTAATGATTAACTTGAATTAGAGTTGCTATTTGCCATATTGAAGCACCACTCGCGTCTGATTCTTACAAATTTGTGTTGCTATTGAATTTTATAATGTTTAAAAGTAGTATACTAGCGTTGCGTTACATAAATATTCTTTAAATAATATAAATTTGTTGGCGGCTCTTCTGGCCACCTGTTACTTCAGGCATTTTTAAAATTTTTTTTATTTATTAGAGCCAATTCATTGTCAATTATTGTTCTACATGGTGTATTTTTTCTTTTCAGCGTTTCATTTTATTTAGTTTTCTTAATAATTATACTACCTGGAATGTCTGTTGATGGAAATACTGCTAAAAAATTGCATACATAATAGTATATTACCGTGTGGACGAAATGAAGGAAAAGAAAAGAAAAGGAAATAAATGAAAAAAATGAAAGAAAAGAAAAGATTAAAAAGAAATAATTTGTAGAACCTTTGATTTTATAATAATTCTAGATAGTAGATTTCAATTAGATTCAATACTAGTAACTGTTCATTATTGGAGTTTAACTCTTAAATATTTTCCCCTAATCGTTGCAATTGTATTTTTACCTTTGTTTAGTAGAGATAATTTTTATAACTTTTCGAGATTGCTTTGTAGAAATTGAAATTCACTCGCGATATCCGATTTGTGAGTTTAAGAATTCATTCTTATAATGCTTTACTAATTATTTCGAGTTCGTGCATGTTTCAGAAGCATTGAAAAGAAGAGGATTCATGAAACAATGTATAATACGAACACACCCTCACCCCATCCCTGCCCCAAACCCCTGTCCTTATTAACTAATTACAGGTGTTAGACAATTAATTAGGCAGGCCCAAATATAAATCGAACAATACTTTTAGCTCTTTATGTAGGTAGGATTTGTCTCAACACACAATCTTAGATCTTTATACTGGCAGGTTTTACACGAATTGAAATTATTAGAGTTTTAATTAGGCAGGGTTTATAAAACCAAATATTGTTGGCAGGTGCTGCAATTTTTTGGTTCGAGTTTCTGTCTGTTCTAGGACACCATGGACCACGAGAGATTAATACGGACTAACCGAAGAGAATTTAAGTATATGCATACTCATACCTACATGAGTATGGGCTAGTATCTATTACAGTCCTATGTAGATAGGATATTATTGAAATTGTTCTTTTATTCGAACTCTTAGATGTTATACCAGGTAGGGTGATTCTAGTCTTAAGTTAGCTCTTTAGTCAGGCAGGGCGTATTCGAATCTAATCTAAAATTTAAGAAAGTGGGGTTTATTTTTACGTTATGTCTTAGCTTTTAAGCCCGCAGTGTTCACCACTGCAATAATATTTCGTTGTCTAGTTTTTAAGATCATATGATATATTTTTAAGAAAGTTTTATTTCAGGAAATTGAATTCTCTTGCAGATTTTCTTTCAGGTTTCCTTCTGATATTCAACTTAGCTTTCGGTCGTGAATTTACCAAGTACTCCTCTTGTTGTCTTACTTGTACTACGATCAATTAATGAACGTTCTACAAATTGACAATAATAGGAGATTTTTGTTTCTCACATGTTATATTAGAATTTGTTTTCGCATAATTGGAGGGTGGAAGGGCCGTGGCTAGGGTGGGTCTCCATGCGCAGTAACCTCCACGTGGTGAGACCCGGGCAATCAATTATTTATCGTATAATTATTAAACGTTTCAGAGACGTTTGATAATTATGTGGAAAATAATTCGAGCGAATTGACTGTGCATTGCACTTTCCCCTCTCGTTCCCTTTTTTGCTTCATTCCGTTTTTGCTTCACTCCGTTTTCTGTTTCCAGCTAAAAGTTGGCCAGAGACAGTAAAAGTCCAGTAGGTATGGTCCAAGGGTTGTAAGCCCAGCTAAAAATTGGTCAGAAACAGTAGAAGTCCAGTAGGTATTGTCAAAGGATCGTAGGTCCAGGTAAAAGTTGGGCAGCAACAGTAGAAGTCCAGTAGGTATGGCCCAAGGGTCGTAGGTCGAGCTAAAAGTTGGCCAGAAACCGTAGAAGTCCGACAGGTATGCTCCAAAGGTCGTAGGTCCAGCTAAAAGTTGGCCAGAGACAGTGGAAGTCCAGTAGGTGTGGCCCAAGGGTCGTAAGTCCAGCTAAAGGTTGGTCAGAAACAGTAGAAGTCGAATAGGTGACCCAAGGATAGTAGACCGCACGGCCGCGGTCGGAAACCTTGAAAGATTTTCGGAAATTGCGAATAGGACCGAGCGCGAGCGAGCGCTACCGACGCGACGGCGCGGAGTGGGGAGGTTCGGGACGCGACGCGACGCGACGTTATTATCAGTTCAAGCGTCGCAGCGTAAAGGTGGGTCCAGAATTGTTGCGTCCCCGCATACTGTTACCAAGATAAGCATCTAGTCAAGTGGTCTAGAAGAGGTTTGGGAGCAAATATGGAGTGTTTCTTGTTTCCTCGTTGCATTAGTCGTTACTTGGTTCGGCGGATCGAGGAATCGTCGGTATTTTACCCGCTCCAAAGGAAGCAGTGAGCGGCCGTAGATGTGTGCACTCGTCCTTGCGCCACTGCCAATGTGTTAGCTCGCCCCTGAACTGCTGTACATGTGTGTACTCGTCTGTGCGGCGCTGTTCCTATGTATTGTAGACTGTTTAGGCCTAGGAGATAGGGCTCATTCAGCCTATGCCTACGAGATAGACCAGCCCCCTTGGCGACGTAGGACTGTTGTGAGTGCATGCCCAGTTCAGCCCTCGGTCAGGTTTATGACGCGGTCGAAACTAACGCTATTTTTGCGAAGTAATTTTTAGCCTTTCGCCCATCTAAGTGCAAGATTTAGATGGCAAGGATTAGAATAAAAGAACACATGGTAAAGAGCCATGCAATTTCGATCAACACAACACTTTCCCTTTTTTAATACAATTAACGACATTAATATTGATCGACGGACATGTAAAAATCGATGCCGCAATATATCAACAAAAAGTTATTTGCAAAATATTTTTATAAGTATTTATATAAATAATGAAAATTTATTATATACGAGTTAGAAATTATTGTTATACTAGAATCATCAACTTTAGTCAACCTAATCCGGCCAAAGGTAGCCAGAAAAGATACAAATTTAAAGAAAGCTATAACTATTCAAGAGCGACTCAAGTACCTCCTTTGGAGCGGGTCAAAATACCGACTGCGCGTGGTACGGCCGAACCAAGTAAAAAGTAACGCTATGAGGTATCAAAAAACACTTCACATTTCTTCCCAGACCTTTTCTAAACCACTTGACTAGGTAACAAATCCCGGTTCGGTAACAAATGTGGACGGACTTTTACGTGCAAATGAATAGAAATACGTCCAAACCCACATCTCGTTACCAAAAACTGACGTCACCGGCGTCAGTAACAGAAGAACGCAACAAGTCTGGACCCACCTTAAGGGTCGTCTATGTTGTCGAAGGTTAGCGATGTACATCACCCTACAATTCAATCACATTTCGAGTTTTAGTTTACCACCGCATACGCTTGACTATTAGCTTCTATTAATTCATACGCGTTTATCTAACAATCGATTTCCTATCGCGAGAGTACATTAAAGTCTTTCTCAAGCCTCTCAAGCCAGTTGAAAGTTATTGAGCAGTTTAAACATTTTAAGTAGGACTTACAATATGCCACTCGCGATTGAAACTAGAGTCAGTAAATTTAATTAATTCTAAACGAAAAATTGAAATACTTTCATGTTTCGCTGCATATCGGTCGCGATTTCTATTATAGCTTCACTAGTATTTATTAAAAACTTTTATTATCTCTGTGACTTGGCACAAGTACGGTCAAATTGTATTTTCGATGCAGCATTCTCCGCGTACTTACGTACTGGTTGCCATGCACTTGAAGCATGATAAATAGTTTCGAGTCTTGATTTCTACAAGCAGCTACGAGAACTTATAAATGCGCGATATTGCTTACTAACTAAGATCATGATCACTTTTAAAACTCGGACAAAGAACAGTCACAGTATGCTTTTGATAAATCATTTATATTAATCTATAATAGTATATCTTGAATAGACAATTAACAGTAATTAAATCAGAATAATAATACGGTAGTACTTTATTAAAACAAAGCAGTATTTCCTCAACAGACGTTTGACAGGATGAAGAAATAAGAAAGAGATAAATAAAATCAAATGTGTATTGCTTCAATTTCTACCTCCTCACCCTATTTACTAACTTGTACAGATTCTCTTTCAGAAAATTTTGATGACCGCGCGCAATGCGGTCAGTAGAGTCAGTGCTTGCTCCGTCAAAGTTCTTTTTATTGTTTTTAGAGCGAAACCGCTCATTATAATTATAACTAAATATAAATAACAGTAAAGATACGCGAAAGTAGAGTCAGTGTTTGCTTCGAAATATTGCTCTCGCGAAATTAGAGTCACTTTGTTCGTCGATCACAATTTACGTGCGCGATAGTAGTCTTTTATTTTATTTTTTTTTCTTTCGCAATAAGTATTCCGGTATTAGAGTCAGCACCGATGCAGTTCGGCGAGTTCGGGCACTCATCCATCAACTCGAAGAGTAAGTATCTCTGTATTTCTTTAATCTTATTTTACAATGGTCTTTGATAATTATCATGATCGAAAAGTACTCAAAACGCAAAGATTTCAATGTTGTCTGTTCTTTTGAATGTTTCAGAAGCTGCCATGGGCTCAATTGTATCACCATAACGATATTGTTGGCCGCGCGCAATGCGGTTGGTAGAGTCAGTGCTTGTTCCGTCAAAGTTCTTTCTATTATTTTTTGAGCGCAGCCGCTCTTAATAATAATTCAACATAAATAACAGTAAAGTGACGCGAAATTAGAGTCAGTGTTTGCTCCGAAATAATACTCTCGCGAAAAATAGAGTCACTTTGTTTGTCGATCACAACTATTCCGTTTCCTTTTCCGTTCTCGGCTCGGAGGACTGATGGTTAGGGACTTAGTGTCAGCGAGTTACGATGTGTGGGGGCGTGATTGTGGTTCTGGACCCTGGTCACGAGGCCCTCTGTTAGACCACATATAATCTCTAATTTGGGTAGGTCATCCACCATTCTGGAATCGTGGTCGCGGTTCTTGCAATATCCGGGTTGCAGTGTCATCGGGGGGCGGTGTGTGGGGCTGTGATTGCTTTTCTGGACACTTTGGCCCGCCTAGTAGGAAATTCCTATGTGTTAGACGACGCCAAGCACACCTTGGGGTGGCAGAAGGCATACGGATCATAATCTAGAATCGTGGTTGTGGTTTTGCATATCCGTGCCTTAATGATTTCTGTGGCTCGGAATCGAAACTGGTGTCGATGCTAAGTCGTTTTACTGTCCAGACTCTGAGCCGAGGGCTCGCGGGCTGCTCGGTAGCAGTCACAAAAACAGTAGCAATACTGTCGCGAAATTAGAATCACTTTGTTCGTCAATCATAAGTGTTCCATTAGAGTCAGTGTCCTGTTCGGCGAGTTCGGGCTTTCAGCCATCAATTTGACGAGTAAGTATCTCCTTCGTTCTTTAATCTTGTATTGCAATAATCATTGATAATTAACACATTCCAAAAGCACTGAAAATACATAGATTTTAATGTTGTTTGCTCTTTTTGAATGTTTCAGCAGCTTCCATGGCTTCGATGGCGACGAGCTTGACCGCACACCTGGTGAGTCTGCAACCGGTGAGTGGCATGCTTTAAAGTTCCTCTGGTCACTCAATCATGTCGCAGGACGAAAGGTCCGAACCGACACGGGTGACTGGTTGTAATTACGTAGATTTTTCTGGCAAGCACTGTGACCATGGGTATATGGAAATATACTCATGAGTAGTAACTTCTTTACTGCTTTATATTATGTGAGGATAGGTCTTCTTGTACAACGCGTTTTTAAATAGCTTGATAATTTTAAAACAGATCATATTTAGTACAAAATATATCACTATATATCTTTTTATAATAGAGTATTTAATTGAATACCTATGAAACGATATTTAAATAGTTATTAATTATTGAATGAATATAAAGTAACGTCCAGTATTCTACGTGCATTAGTTTGTAGTGGAGAAGTCGAATACCATTCGACTTCGTTTACTTGTCAATTGCAATGACTGCACAGTTAGAATAAATTGCATAATTATTGCTGTTCGTAAGAGTGTAGTATTTCATATTTTTCTACTTTGATAATATATAAAGTGAAGGTACTCATGTACCTTATCAATTTGTTGGAACTATCGAATAATTTTATTATTCGATATCCATATTAGTCTTTAGCGTTTAAAGATATCGATACGTTCATTGTTTCCGTACAAAATGTTAATTAAACCTGAATGTACAAGAAGACAATACGCGAACGGGTAGTTTTCGAAATCAAGGCAATCAACTTTTAAAGCAATCTTGCGTTTTAGAATCAACGCTTTGATAACGGGAACGCCCGAGGATGTTTCAATTTAATTCAAAGTATATTAAAGTAGAGTCGTTGAATAATTTCTCTATTAACGTAGAGTCTTTGAATAATTTTTCTAATAAAGTAGTCACTGCATAATTTTTCTAATAAAGTAGAGTCACTGCATAATTTTTCTAATATAGTAGAGTCATTGCACAATTTTTCTAATAAAGTAGAGTCATTTAATTTTCTCTTCAATAAAATAGAATCATATATAGATCTGTTGTACATATATATGTATTTTAGCCCGTTAGAAAATCAGTATGTCCTTGTCATCTTTTTAGACGAGGATTTTCAGGTTTAACCCTTTCCGTGTTCACTGCCCGGATCCCACTCACGTGCCCCGGTGCTACTTGGGTGGGAAAACGGTGGTAGAGCACGATGATATTTTTTAGTTTATAAGCCATAAAATGATTTATTGTTGGCGACTGACAGTGCGTTGGTGTATCGTGCACGACGTAATATCCGCATTGTGTGTGTGGTTAGGCTGTGGATTTGCGTCGTTCCGTATTAAAATGTAGCTATTATGACCAAGATAAGATCTCCATCAATTTAAAACAGAGACATCATTTTTAGTATTATTTGCTTCAATAATTCCTACTATACTTGGGCACGAAGTTTTTGTCATTTAAGATGACAGAGGCCAAATGCCAAAAAGAATTGAATATACTTATCAATTGCTATCAAGTACCTCTTGTATCGGTGCTATTTAATTATTTTATTAAATATCTATTAAATATCTCAACCGCGACGTGGTTTTTACCACGTGAACGCAGATATCCCAGCCACTGTCAGTCGATTTCAGAAAAATGGTACGTACATTAGAGTGTGCAAGTTGTGTGACAGCACTTGGGTGTCGGGGGTGTCCCGGGACGCCTCCCTAGTGTAGGCTTTTGCGCCCAAGTGTTTGACTGAGAACCGTGGAGTGTCGTGTGTTGGTGTGTTTGTTTGCCATTTTTTAAATATAGGTCCAGGTAGGATAGGTAGCATACTTTCTGGTGTGATTGATAGACATAAGTAGGTAGGGCCGGGCAGGTTGACACAGTCTCCGATCGGGTAGGCACTATTTCGCGTGTTCAACCTGTTTCAGGAAATCTGATTTGAAAAGTCGACGGTGAAGCTGTGGCGCGAACGAAAATGCGTTCGCCTCCGGCTTTGCCTATCGATTTTTCGAATCCTTCGCGGTCGTGGTCGCGGTTTAGGCTCCGAAACGAAACGCGTTACATTATGCTCGAGGCTGCACGTGTGAACGAAGAACGATTACAATTTTAATCGTAATCTATGTGATTTTCCGTAATCACAATTTTAAGATTTTATTTGATCGCCATTCGGCCACGTGTGTTCCATTTAGCTCCGCGATTCAAACTCTTTATTTCACCTTTATAAGTTTTTCCTTGGTTTCCGATTAGAGTCTCGAGCCTAGTTTAAGTTTCAGCTGACCCTTGGGTCCGACGAAATGGAGAGGCTATATGCCGAAGAGGCCCGACAAACTGTCACTCAAGAGGGCAACTACTAATGGCTCCCCATTCTTTTTAAGAATGGGGAATCATTCTGTGTTACTACTTTGTCACTGTGCTTGCATTTTCATTTGTAGAATTTTTATTTGTACTTGGCCGATGCACATTCCGGCCCAACGATACAGCCCTCCCAAAAATATCGCGTTGCTTTAGAGTTGCGAAAAACTTGCGAACGGGTCGAGTTGGAGTTGCGTTGAATGCCACTTATTGCTATTCTTATTGCTAGTTAAATTGTAGTATTTTATAATACACTTTACATTTGAGCTTCTAGTGTTGCGGAAATTGTTTTCGCGTATTGGAACTTTCAGTTCATTTTTCAGAGGATCTTCAATTTGCTTAATTTTGGATAGTACATATAATTTACTGTTTGCTTTCTATTAGTCTTAATAAATAGTGTTGCGAAATGATTGTATCGCGAGTTCCAGTTAGCGTTGCGTTGATTAAAGATCGCGTTTTTAAGTAGAGTTGCGACTACTAGTCCCCATCTGCTTCCAATTGGAAGCCTGTTCCTGAACCAGGAACTTTTTCTTTTCAGCGTTTTATATTTGCCTTTCTTTTTATTTTATTTTTCTTAATAATTATACTACCTGGAATGTCTGTTGATGGAAGTACTGCTAAAAATTTGCATACATATTAGTAAATTACTGTGTGAACGAAATGAAAAGAAATGAAAAAGAAAATAAATGAAAGAGAAAGGAAAGAAAAAAGAAAAGAAAAGAAAAGAAAAGAAAAGAAGAAGAGCAAAGTAAAAAACAGATATAATTTGCAGAATCTTTGATAAATTTATAATAATTCTAGATAGTAGATTTAAATTAGAGTTAATACTAGTGACTGTTCATTATTGGAGTTTAACTCTTAAATATTTCCTCTTAATTGTTGCAATTCTATCTTAACCTTTTTTTTAGTAGAGCCAATTTTTATAACTTTTCGAGCTTGCTTTGTAGAAATTGAAATTCACTCGCGATATCCGTAAATGTTTAAACAAAAATCCTTGCACGAAAAACGTTATTGGCAGTAGTTGGGTCTCGGCATGGTGATAGTTGAAGTTTGATATTTTTCTTCCGAATAATCGTTTGTCGCTTCTTTGTTGAAGCAAAATAGAATCAATTGTAGTGAAATGTGACTACTTCATTCAGTTTGATCTTGAACGTACAAAAGAATATATCACTTTGGCCGAAATCCAATTAACTATTGTTAACAAAAAATAGCAGCATTTTTCATATCAATTCTCATTTATTAACTGCGCTAAAATTCAGTTATTACGAATTAAAAGCAGCTTCATTTCGATATAAAATGGGGAGGCTTGGGGATGTCACTAATCCAATGCTTGAGATTGTTACAGATTCACAGATGAACCCAAATATGCTATATTAAACAAACATAAGTACATACGTCAGAGGCTCAAGAGTGGAATATATAGAATACAGATCCAGAAATATTATCAAAGACACGATTGGAAACTTTAAAATTAAAGAGCCAGCCTCGTCGATTCAATTTGTGAGTTTAAGAATTCATTCTTATAATGCTTTACTAATTATTTCGAGTTTGTGCATGTTTCAGAAGCATTGAAAAGAAGAGGATTCATGAAACAATGTATAATACGAACACACCCTCACCCCATCCCTGCCCCAAACCCCTGTCCTTATTAACTAATTACAGGTGTTAGACAATTAATTAGGCAGGCCCAAATATAAATCGAACACTACATTTAGCTCTTTATGTAGGTAGGATTTGTCTCAACACACAATCTTAGATCTTTATACTGGCAGGTTTTACACGAATTGAAATTATTAGACTTTTAATTAGGCAGGGTTTATAAAACCAAATATTGTTGGCAGGTGCTGCAATTTTTTGGTACGGGTTTCTGTCTGTTCTAGGACACCATGGACCACGAGAGATTAATACGGACTAACCGAAGAGGATTTAAGTATATGTATACTCATACCTACATGAGTATGGGATAGTATCTATTACAGTCCTATGTAGATAGGATATTATTGAAATTGTTCTTTTATTCGATCTGTTAGATGTTATACTAGGTAGGGTGATTCTAGTCTTAAGTTAGCTCTTTAGTCAGGCAGGGCGTATTCGAATCTAATCTAAAATTTGAGAAAGTAGGGTTTATTTTTAAGTTATGTCTTAGCTTTTAAGCCCGCAGTGTTCACCACTGCAATAATATTTCGTTGTCTAGTTTTTAAGATCATAGGATATATTTTTAAGACAGTTTTATTTCAGGAACGTGAATTCTCTTGCAGATTTTCTTTCAGGTTTCCTTCTGATATTCCATTTAGCTTTCGGTCGTGAATGTTCCAACTACTACTCTTGTTGTCTTACTTGTACTACGATCAATTACTGAACGTTCTACAAATTGACAATAATAGGAGATTTTTCTTTGTCACATGTTATATTAGAATTAGTTTTCGCGTAATTGGAGGGTGGAAGGGCCGTGGCTAGGGTGGGTCTTCATGTGCAGTAACCTCCACGTGGTGAGACCCGGGCAATCAATTATTTATCGTATAATTATTAAACGTTTAAGACACGTTTGATAATTATGTGGAAAATAATTCGAGCGAATTGACTGCGTATTGTACTTAGGATACAATGTACAATAATGGCCGCTCAGTGTTCGTTCATATCCCCAATTAATGCTTGCCGAGACATCGCCACCAATCCTTGGACCTACTCCGAATCGGTGTATAAATTTTACTCCAATTATTAATTTGGTATTATATATTTTCAGAAAAATCTCGATTAGTACACTTCGCTCGGGACCAAATACGAACACTAATCGTTTGCAGACACGTTTATCCCAGGAATTGTCTTATATTGGTAAATGATTTACTTCGTTATTGTTATTAGTTGAATATAAATAAGAAATTGCGTCTTTCATTAACGATAAAATTGCCCCAATGAAAAAGATAATGAAAGAATTTGTCTAGTAATTATACAATTAACAATTCTAGTATACAATTATCGTCATTATCTTTTTCATTGTGGCAACTTTATTGTTTGGGTGTTAAAACAATATACATCTCTTAGCTCAATTTTTTTTTGGTAATTTATCAGAAAATAATGTAAAGTATAACTTTAAAAATTATTTCATTTATTGATAGTACAATTGAAATAAGAAAACTTGTTAACATGTGTTTCTTTAATTAAAAGATTTTTAATTAACATTAAATGTTTCATATCCTTTGTTACCTTTCATTGCGGCAAAGAACAAAAGAATTCTTTAAAATTATTCAATTTTCGCTACGTTTTCAATAATCTGTGGGTAACGTTGCGAGTGACACGGAATTGGTAATGGGACGCGGCGTCCCAGAAATCGTGGCCGAAAAAATACATTGCATGTCTTGTCTATTCCTATATCTCGTCGGTGGTTTTAGTCGCATCTGTATAGATAAAGCAGACATATATACAGTTTCGAGCAGTTCTGTATAGATGGCGAAATTAAAGCCCACTTTGAGTGTAGGTAAGACAGGGATGCGAGTGGTACGTAAATTTAAGCACCTGTTTATAAATAGCGCCGCGATAAAGTTCATAAAATGTGGATATTTATGTCTTCATTCATGAAATTAAGTTAATAATGCTCGCAAATCGTTTCGTACTATCATTTATATGTCGATAAAGTGTTAGCAAACACGGTATTACAATCTACATTAAAGTTAATACGTGTAGTAACATTGCCAGTTCCACTGTTCACTTTATTTTTACAACAATCAAGCTCTTTAGCATAGGTAAATACATTTGTGAATATTTCTTTCTTTCCACAAATTTTTCAACATGTAATAAATAGCAATGAAAGTTTGGTTAGTGTACATATAACCTATCTTTGCAATACTATATGAACTCTTGCACTCTCATCTTCTGCTTCGCTCTTCCTTTTCATACCTTCTCTGCCTTATGCATCACACTATTTCTTGTCTCTTTATCGCACGTCTATTACACACTTTTCATTTCCTCTCTGTTTCATTACTAATTCCTAAGCCATTTCTGCGCTATTAATTGCTGACTCTTTACTTTGGTACTGACGTATTGCTCTCGTTGTAATACATTTAAACCTTTCATTATATCTTGCTTCTTGTATTTTTCTTTGAAATCTCTCCGTTAGATCCTTTAGTTCCGTTCTTATCAAATTTAGTATTCTTGCAATCGTTCCATTCGTTCTAAAAGACTCTTTCTCCTATGCTTCTAGTTTGGCCCGCCCTACTTTCTTTTTCGACTAAATATCCTTTAACATGTTGAGTGCCACGTGAGGCATCGGTGACTGACACTAAACCTTTCGTTCAGGC
This sequence comes from Nomada ferruginata, assembly GCA_963583965.1. NCBI lineage: Eukaryota > Metazoa > Arthropoda > Insecta > Hymenoptera > Apidae > Nomada > Nomada ferruginata. The sequence goes on from OY757213.1 coordinate 19,250,274, forward strand.
GTCGCTGTTTCACAGTGTTAAGCTACGCCGCGGCGCGCCTTCGCTCATGTCGCGTCGTGTGGCCTAAACGGAAAGCGAGGCAAAACCGGCGTGGCACTCAACGTGTTAACAATCTTTCTTTCTTTATCTCCTGTTATATACTTACTAATATATTTTTTTGTGTGCGTAGGTTTCGTAGGCAAAGGATAAGGAGCATTGATCGCCAATTCTCATTGTGCATAAAAAGAACGAAGAAGAAAGAATAACCCTAACCATATACATCCTTCAGTCATATTAAATTGGTTTTGTGGGATTGGAAGGGGTATGCAACGAAGGCTGATGTAAGTGTAATACGTGTCTAAATATCTTTTTCTTTCTATAAATCTTCCTGCGTGTAATAATTACATACTAGCAATAGTATTCCTTTTTATATCGGCCTCACAGCTAGGAAATTTCAACTTTTAGTGTACATATAACATAACTTTAGATTACTATCTTAACTTATGCATCCTTCTCCTGCACTCTTTCTTGCCAACCTTCTCTACTTTACACATTATCCCATTACTTATCACCTTATTTCATTTTCATTATACATTTAGTCTTTAAGGCTCTCCATCACTTTCTTTACTTCTCTTTTCATCAAATTCATTCATGTTTGATTCATTCCATACCTTTTTAAATAATCCCCCCCTTTTTCTTATACTTCTTGTGTGGTCTTTCCTTATTTTCTTTTCTTCTAACTATCCTTTAATAATGTTTCTTTCACCTGTTACATACTTACTAATATATTTTTTGTGTGTACAGGTTTTGCATCCAAGGAGTAAGGAGCATTAACCAGTGCATCTCATCATGCATAAAAGCAAGAAAGAAGAAAGAATAACCCTTGCCACATACTTTAGTTATCCTTTAGTTATAGTAAATTGGTTTATCAAAATAGTTTGTAACTATTAGCGCATAAGATTGATTGAGTACAATTGTGTAATTAACTGTTATGTATATCTATTATATATTTTATTTTATATTCAGTTTATTCGGTAGATCTTATATAAACTTTAATAGTACGTTTACTACAAGTTCTACTGAATGTGCTAAATGTAAAATGAAAGACATAATAAATATTTTACATATGCACCAGTTACACAATTGCTGCAATTTAAATTTATACGCTTCTACATGTAAACTGTGTAAATTTTAGTATAAGTTCTATCTGTAAGAATATGTATTGTAAATTAACTTCAAAGAATAGTTTATAAGTATTAGATCATTTATATTTATAATATTCTTTATATTATATAAATGTTAGTTTAGAATTGATATAAGATTTACTTGTACGATTAATTGTAAATTGATATATAAGAATAGTTCATAAGTGTTAGCTTGTACATTTGAATTACAACATTCTTGTAACTTGTATCTTCATTAATTAATTTAATAAATCTTCAAAAAAAGGAATTCTACTCTTTATTATTACTGCACCTTACCTATCCTTGAAAAGACCTGATTCCACTTCCTTAAACAAGAAGTACCGTGGACGGACTTTAAATGCAAAGTCCTGAAGCGAGAAACTTGTAAAAATAGACCTAAACATTATTAACGTTGGCGCTAATTGTTAAGGAATCAATACGTCTTGATGGGAGCTCTTTAAATTTTAATTCTCGAAAATTCCTGGAACGTGACGTCATTTCCTAGAATTGGCGAAGTCGAATACCTCCTCGCACATCATATTCTCCTAATACAAATCCACAATTTTCAGCGAGATATTTTTGGCAGAATCTCAGAAATTTTGCGCTCGGAAATTCCTGGAACGTGACGTCATTTCCAAGAATTTCTGCGATGAAAGACCTCCTCGCATATCATATTCTCCTGATACAAATCCACGATTTTCAGCGAGATATTTTTGGCAGAATCTCAGACATTTTGCGCTCGGAAATTCCTGGAACGTGACGTCATTTCCAAGAATTTCTGCGATGAAAGACCTCCTCGCATATCATATTCTCCTGATACAAATCCACGATTTTCAGCGAGATATTTTTGTCAAAAACTCGGAAATTTCAGCGCTCGGAAATTCCTGGAATGTGACGTCATTTCTGAGAACGAATACCTCCTTGCACATCATATTCTCCTAATACAAATCCACGATTTTCAGTAGAAATTTAAGTGCCGAAAATCTTGGATTTGTATCAGGAGAATATGATATGCAAGGAGGTATTCGTTCTCAGGAATGACGTCACATTCCAGGAATTTCCGAGCGCTGAAATTTCCGAGTTTCTGCCAAAAATATCTCGCTGAAAATCGTGGATTTGTATCAGGAGAATATGATATGCGAGGAGGTCTTTCATCGCAGAAATTCTTGGAAATGACGTCACGTTCCAGGAATTTCCGAGCGCTTAATTTTCTAGACTTCTACCAAGTAATTTGGCAATGAAGACTTTAAAAATTATGTTATTTCCAGGAATTTCTTGCAGCCAAGTTTAATAACGTATAGGGCAATTTTTACAAGTTTCTCGCTTGTGAACTTTGCATTTAAAGTTCGTCCACGGTACTTCTTGTGTAAGGATTCGGAATTAGGTTCTTTCAAGGATTGGTAAGGTATGAATATAAAAAGAGCAGTGGAATTCTTTTCATTTCAAGTTTATTTAAACTAATCAATGAAGATACAAGTTACAAAAATGCAATTCAATTTTACAAGCTAATCCTTATAAACTATTCTTATATATATATTTACAATAGATCGTACTACTAAAACGAGATGTCGTAAAGTTGTAAATTAATACTAAACTAACATTTATGTAATATAAAAAATATTATAAACATAAATAATCTAATACTTATAAACTATTCTTTAAAGTTAATTTACAATATATCTTATAGATAAAACTTATTTTTAAATTAACGCAATTGTGTAACTGGTGCATATGTAAATTATTTATTATATCTTTCATTTTATATTTAGCATATTTAGTAGAACATGTAATACTAATATAAGTAGTATTAAAGTTTATACAAGATCTACCGAATAAACTGAATATAAAATAAAAGATATAAATATACATAAATATAAATATACATAACAGTTAATTACACAATTGTTCTAAATTAATCTTAGGCGCTAGTAGTTACAAACTATTTTTATAAACCAATTTACTATAACTAAAGTATGTGGCAGGAGTAATTCTCTCTTCTTTCTTGCTTTTATGCATGATGAGATGCACTGGCTAATACTGCTTACTCTTTGGATGCGAAACCTGTACACACAAAAAATATATTAATAAATGTGTAACAGGTGAAAGAAACATTGTTAAGGGATAGTTAGAAGAAAAGAAAATAGGGAAAGACCACACAAGAAGTATAAGAAAAGAGGGGATTATTAAAAAAGGAATGGAATAAATCAAACATGCATGAATTTGATGAAAAGAGAAGTAAAGTAAGTGATGGTCAGCCTTAAAGATTAAATGTATAATCGAAATGAAATAAGCGGATAAGTAATGGGATAATGTAGAGAAGGTTTGCAAGAAAGAGTGGAGGAGAAGAATGCATAAGCTAAGATAGTAATCTAAAGTAAGGCTATATGTACACTAAATCAAAATTTCATACCTGCGAGGCCGACATAAAAAGGAATACTATTGTTAGTATGTAATTATTACGCGCAGGAAGATTTTTTGAAAGAAAAAGATATTTAGAGACGTATTACATTTACATCAGCCTTCGTTGCATACACCTTCCAATCCCACAAAACCAATTTAATATAACTGAAGTATGTATATGGCTAGAGTTGTTCTTTCCTCTTCCTTCTGTTTATGCACAATGAGAATTGGCGGTCAATGCTCCTTATCCTTTGCCTACGAGACCTACGCACACAAAAAATATATTAGTAAGTATATAACAGGAGATAGAAAGATTGTTAAAGGATATTTAGTCCAAAAAGAAAGTAGGGCGGGCCAAACTAGAAACATAAGAGAAAGAGTCTTTTAGAACGAGTGGAACAAGTGTGAGAATACCAAATTTGATAAGAATGGAACTAAAGGATCTAACGGAGAACCTTCAAAGAAAAATACAAGAAGCAAGATATAATGAAAGGTTTAAATGTATTAAAACGGGAGCAATACGACAATACCAAAGTAAAGAGAGAACAGGAAAGAGTCAGCAATTAATAGCGCAGAAATGACTTAGGAATCTGAAATGAAACAGAGAGGAAATGAAAAGATGTGTAATAGACGTGCAATAAAGAGACAAGAAATACTGTGGTGCATAAGGCAGAGAAGGTATGAAAAGGAAGAGCGAAGCAGAAGATGAGAGTGCAAGAGTTCATATAGTATTGCAAAGATAGGTTATATGTACACTAACCAAACTTTCATTGCTGCGAGACCGAAATAAAGAATACTACTACTATTAGTACGTATTTATTACGTGCCGAAAAATTTATTTAAAGGAAAAAATATTCACAAATGCATTTACCTGTGCTAAAGAGCTTGATTGTTGTAGAATAAAATGAACAATGGAACTTGCAACGTTACCGTACATATTAATTTTTATGTAGACTGTAACACGGTGTTTGAGAAACGGTTTTCGAGAATTATTAACTCAATTTGATGAATGAAGACATAAATAACCAAATTTTATCAACATTATCGCACCGCCACCGACGAGATATAGGAATAGACAAGACATCCAATGTACTTTTTCGGCCACGATTTCTGGGACGCCGCGTCCCATTACCATTTCCGTGTCACTCGCAACGTTACCCACAGATTATTGAAAACGATGCGAAAATTGAATAATTTTAAAGAATTCTTTTGTTCTTTGCCGCAATGAAAGGCAACAAAGGATATGAAACATTTAATGTTAATTAAAAATCTTTTAATTAAAGAAACACATGTTAACAAGTTTTCTTATTTCAATTGTACTATCAATAAATGACATAATTTTTAAAGTTATACTTTACATTATTTTCTGAAAAATTACCAAACAAAAATTGAGCCAAGAGATGTATATTGTTTTAACAACCAAACAATAAAGTTGCCACAATGAAAAAGATAATGACGATAATTGTATACTACAATTGTTAATTGTATAATTACTAGACAAATTCTTTCATTATCTTTTTCATTGGAGCAATTTTATCGTTAATGAAAGACGCAATTTCTTATTTATATTCAACTAATAACAATAACGAAGTAAATTATTTAATAATATAAGACAATTCCTGGGATAAACGTGTCTGCAAACGATTAGTGTTCGTATTCGATCCCGAGCGAAGTGTACTAATCGAGATTTTTCTGAAAATATATAATACCAAATTAATAATTGGAGTAAAATTTATACTCCGATTCGGAGTAGGTCCAAGGATTGGTGGCGATGTCTCGGCAAGCATTAATTGGGGATATGAACGAACACTGAGCGGTCATTATTGTACATTGTATCCTAAGTACAATACCCAGTCAATTCGCTCGAATTATTTTCCGCATAATTATCAAACGTCGGTTAAACGTTTAATAATTATACGATAAATAATTGATTGCCCGGGTCTCACCACGTGGAGGTTACTGCGCATGGAGACCCACCCTGGCCACGGCCCTTCCACCCTCCAATTACGCGAAAACTAATTCTAATATAACATGTGACAAAGAAAAATCTCCTATTATTGTCAATTTGTAGAACGTTCAGTAATTGATCGTAGTACAAGTAAGACAACAAGAGGAGTAGTTGGAAAATTCACGACCGAAAGCTAAATAGAATATCAGAACGAAACCTGAAAGAAAATCAGAGAAAAGAAAAGAAAATCAGAGTCCAATTTCCTGAAATAAAACTTTCTTAATAATATATCTTATGATCTTAGAAACTAGACAACGAAATATTATCACAGCAGTGTACACTGCTGTCTTAAAAACCAAGACGCAGTTAAAAAATTAATCCTCCTTTCTTAAATACTACATTAAATTCAAATGCGTCCTGCCTGACTAAAGATCTAACTTAAAACTAGAATCGCCCTACCTAGTATAACATCTAAGAGTTCGAATAAAAGAACAATTTCAATAATATCCTATTTAGATAGGACTGTAATAGATACTATCCTATACTCGTGTAGGTATAAGTATGCATATGCTTAATATGGACTAATTGAAGAGGAATTAATTTCGTGGCCCATGGTGTCCTAGAACAGATTGAATCAATTTTTAGTTTCATAAACCCTGCCTAATTAAAAGTCTAATAAATTCAATTAGTGTAAAACCTGCCTGTATAAAAGGGCAGCGGCAGGGGCACGTGTAAGGGTAAGGGCTGGGCACGGGCAGGGCAGGGGCAGAGTGAGAGTGTGGTCATATTATACATTTTTTAAGCATTCATCTTCTTTAGCTGATTCCTTTCAGTCCTTCTGAAACAAAGACAAAGTGGATGTAATTAGTAAAGCATTATAAAAATCTTCAACTCATAAGTGGGATCAAATGGGAGGCAAATAACGAAAGTGACTGCTACCGAGCAGTCCGCGAGCCCTCGGCCCATAGTCTGGACAGTAACACGACTTACAATCAACACCTGTTTCGATACCGAGCCACAGCAATCATTGAGGAACGGATATGCAAGACCGCAACCACGATTCCAGATTATGTCCCATATGCCTTCTGCCACCCCAAGGTGTGCTTGGAATGGTCTAACGAGGAGAAATATCATACTTGGCGGGTCACCTGTCCAGAACCGCAATCACAGCCTCACACACTGCTCCACGATGACACTGCAACCCAAATACCGCCACAGGTGCCAAAAGCGCCTTACCATCCGTCCTCCGGGCCGAGAACGGAAAAGGGAATGAAGCTAATAAGAGAATGACGCAAATAAGAGAATGAAGCAAAAAGGGAATGAGAGGGGAAAGTGCAATGCGCAGTCCATTCGCTCGAATTATTTTCCACATAATTATCAAACGTCTCTTAAACGTTTAATAATTATACGATAAATAATTGATTGCCCGGGTCTCACCACGTGGAGGTTACTGCGCATGGAGACCCACCCTAGCCACGGCCCTTCCACCCTCCAATTACGCGAAAACTAATTCTAATATAACATGTGACAAAGAAAAATCTCCTATTATTGTCAATTTGTAGAACGTTCAGTAATTGATCGTAGTACAAGTAAGACAACAAGAGGAGTAGTTGGAAAATTCACGACCGAAAGCTAAATGGAATATCAGAAGGAAACCTGAAAGAAAATCTGCAAGAGAATTCACGTTCCTGAAATAAAACTGTCTTAAAAATATATCCTATGATCTTAAAAACTAGACAACGAAATATTATTGCAGTGGTGAACACTGCGGGCTTAAAAGCTAAGACATAACTTAAAAATAAACCCTACTTTCTTAAATTTTAGATTAGATTCGAATACGCCCTGCCTAACTAAAGAGCTAACTTAAGACCAGAATCACCCTACCTAGTATAACATCTAACAGATCGAATAAAAGAACAATTTCAATAATATCCTATCTACATAGGACTGTAATAGATACTATCCCATACTCATGTAGGTATGAGTATACATATACTTAAATCCTCTTCGGTTAGTCCGTATTAATCTCTCGTGGTCCATGGTGTCCTAGAACAGACAGAAACCCGAACCAAAAAATTGCAGCACCTGCCAACAATATTTGGATTTATAAACCCTGCCTAATTAAAAGTCTAATAATTTCAATTCGTGTAAAACCTGCCTGTATAAAGTTCTAAGGTTGTGTGTTGAGACAAATCCTACCTACATAAAGAGCTAAAAGTATTGTTCAATTTATATTTGGGCCTGCCTAATTAATTGTCTAACACCTGTAATTAGTTAATAAGGACAGGGGTTTGGGGCAGGGATGGGGTGAGGGTGTGTTCGTATTATACATTGTTTCATGAATCCTCTTCTTTTCAATGCTTCTGAAACATGCACAAACTCGAAATAATTAGTAAAGCATTATAAGAATGAATTAAACTCACAAATTGGATCGACGCGGCTGGCTCTTTAATTTTAAAGATTCCAATCGAGTCTCTGATAATAGTTCTGGATCTGTATTCCATATATTCCACCCTTGAGCCTCTGACGTATGTACTTATGTTTGTTTAATATAGCATATTTGGGTTCATCTGTGAATCTGTAACAATCTCAAGCATTGGATTAGTGACATCCCCAAGCCTGCCCATTTTATATCGAAATGAAGCTGCTTTTAATTCGTAATAACTGAATTTTAGCGCAGTTAATAAATCAGAATTGATATGAAAAATGCTGCTATTTTTTGTTAACAATAGTTAATTGGATTTCGGCCAAAGTGATATATTCTTTTGTACGTTCTAGATCAAACTGAATGGTGGTATCACGTTCATTAAAAACTTCAAAATGAAGTAGTCACATTTCACTACAATTGATTCTATTTTGCTTCAACAAAGAAGCGACAAACGATTATTCGGAAGAAAAATATCAAACTTCAACTATCACCATGCCGAGACCCAACTACTGCCAATAACGTTTTTCGTGCAAGGATTTTTGTTTAAACATTTACGGATATCGCGAGTGAATTTCAATTTCTACAAAGCAAGCTCGAAAAGTTATAAAAATTGGCTCTACTAAAGAAAAGGTTAAGATAGAATTGCAACAATTAAGAGGAAATATTTAAGAGTTAAACTCCAATAATGAACAGTCACTAGTATTAACTCTAATTTAAATCTACTATCTAGAATTATTATAAATTTATCAAAGATTCTGCAAATTATATCTGTTTTTTACTTTGCTCTTTTTTTTTCTTCTTCTTTCTTTTCTTTTCTTTTCTTTTCTTTTCTTTTTTCTTTCCATTCTCTTTCATTTATTTTCTTTTTCATTTCTTTTCATTTCGTTCACACAGTAATTTACTAATATGTATGCAAATTTTTAGCAGTACTTCCATCAACGGACATTCCAGGTAGTATAACTATTAAGAAAAATAAAATAAAAAGAAAGGCTAATATAAAACGCTGAAAAGAAAAAGTTCCTGGTTCAGGAACAGGCTTCCAATTGGAAGCAGATGGGGACTAGTAGTCGCAACTCTACTTAAAAACGCGATCTTTAATCAACGCAACGCTAACTGGAACTCGCGAAACAATCATTTCGCAACACTATTTATTAAGACTAATAGAAAGCAAACAGTAAATTATATGTACTATCCAAAATTAAGCAAATTGAAGATCCTCTGAAAAATGAACTGAAAGTTCCAATACGCGAAAACAATTTCCGCAACACTAGAAGCTCAAATGTAAAGTGTATTATAAAATACTACAATTTAACTAGCAATAAGAATAGCAATAAGTGGCATTCAACGCAACTCCAACTCGACCCGTTCGCAAGTTTTTCGCAACTCTAAAGCAACGCGATATTTTTGGGAGGGCTGTATCGTTGGGCCGGAATGTGCATCGGCCAAGTACAAATAAAAATTCTACAAATGGAAATGCAAGCACAGTGACAAAGTAGTAACACAGAATGATTCCCCATTCTTAAAAAGAATGGGGAGCCATTAGTAGTTGCCCTCTTGAGTGACAGTTTGTCGGGCCTCTTCGGCATATAGCCTCTCCATTTCGTCGGACCCAAGGGTCAGCTGAAACTTAAACTAGGCTCGAGACTCTAATCGGAAACCAAGGAAAAACTTATAAAGGTGAAATAAAGAGTTTGAATCGTGGAGCTAAATGGAACACACGTGGCCGAATGGCGATCAAATAAAATCGTAAAATTGTGATTACGGAAAATCACATAGATTACGATTAAAATTGTAATCGTTCTTCGTTCACACGTGCAGCCTCGAGCATAATGTAACGCGTTTCGTTTCGGAGCCTAAATCGCGACCACGACCGCGAAGGATTCGAAAAATCGATAGGCAAAGCCAGAGGCGAACGCATTTTCGTTCGCGCCACAGCTTCACCGTCGACTTTTCAAATCAGATTTCCTGAAACAGGTTGAACACGCGAAATAGTGCCTACCCGATCGGAGACTGTGTCAACCTGCCCGGCCCTACCTACTTATGTCTATCAATCACACCAGAAAGTATGCTACCTATCCTACCTGGACCTATATTTAAAAAATGGCAAACAAACACACCAACACACGACACTCCACGGTTCTCAGTCAAACACTTGGGCGCAAAAGCCTACACTAGGGAGGCGTCCCGGGACACCCCCGACACCCAAGTGCTGTCACACAACTTGCACACTCTAATGTACGTACCATTTTTCTGAAATCGACTGACAGTGGCTGGGATCTCTGCGTTCACGTGGAAAAAACCACGTCGCGGTTGAGATATTTAATAGATATTTAATAAAATAATTAAATAGCACCGATACAAGAGGTACTTGATAGCAATTGATAAGTATATTCAATTCTTTTTGGCATTTGGCCTCTGTCATCTTAAATGACAAAAACTTCGTGCCCAAGTATAGTAGGAATTATTGAAACAAATAATACTAAAAATGATGTCTGTTTTAAATTGATGGACATCTTATCTTGGTCATAGTAGCTACATTTTAATACGGAACGACGCAAATCCACAGCCTAACCACACACACAATGCGGATATTACGTCGTGCACGATACACCAACGCACTGTCAGTCGCCAACAATAAATCATTTTATGGCTTATAAACTAAAAAATATCATCGTGCTCTACCACCGATTTCCCACCCAAGTAGCACCGGGGCACGTGAGTGGGATCCGGGCAGTGAACACGGAAAGGGTTAAACCTGAAAATCCTCGTCTAAAAAGATGATAAGGACATACTGATTTTCTAACGGGCTAAAATACATATATATGTACAACAGATCTATATATGATTCTATTTTATTGAAGAGAAAATTAAATGACTCTACTTTACTAGAAAAATTGTGCAATGACTCTACTTTATTAGAAAAATTATGCAGTGACTCTACTTTATTAGAAAAATTATTCAAAGACTCTACGTTAATAGAGAAATTATTCAACGACTCTACTTTAATATACTTTGAATTAAATTGAAACATCCTCGGGCGTTCCCGTTATCAAAGCATTGATTCTAAAACGCAAGATTGCTTTAAAAGTTGATTGCCTTGATTTCGAAAACTACCCGTTCGCGTATTGTCTTCTTGTACATTCAGGTTTAATTAACATTTTGTACGGAAACAATGAACGTATCGATATCTTTAAACGCTAAAAACTAATATGGATATCGAATAATAAAATTATTCGATAGTTCCAGCAAATTGATAAGGTAAATGAGTACCTTCACTTTATATATTATCAAAGTAGAAAAAGATGAAATACTACACTCTTACTAACAGCAATAATTATGCAATTTATTCTAACTGTGCAGTCATTGCAATTGACAAGTAAACGAAGTCGAATGGTATTCGACTTCTCCACTACAAACTAATGCACGTAGAATACTGGACGTTACTTTATATTCATTCAATAATTAATAACTATTTAAATATCGTTTCATAGGTATTCAATTAAATACTCTATTATAAAAAGATATATAGTGATATATTTTGTACTAAATATGATCTGTTTTAAAATTATCAAGCTATTTAAAAACGCGTTGTACAAGAAGACCTATCCTCACATAATATAAAGCAGTAAAGAAGTTACTACTCATGAGTATATTTCCATATACCCATGGTCACAGTGCTTGCCAGAAAAATCTACGTAATTACAACCAGTCACCCGTGTCGGTTCGGACCTTTCGTCCTGCGACATGATTGAGTGACCAGAGGAACTTTAAAGCATGCCACTCACCGGTTGCAGACTCACCAGGTGTGCGGTCAAGCTCGTCGCCATCGAAGCCATGGAAGCTGCTGAAACATTCAAAAAGAGCAAACAACATTAAAATCTATGTATTTTCAGTACTTTTGAAATGTGTTAATTATCAATGATTATTGCAATACAAGATTAAAGAACGAAGGAGATACTTACTCGTCAAATTGATGGCTGAAAGCCCGAACTCGCTGAACAGGACACTGACTCTAATGGAACACTTATGATTGACGAACAAAGTGATTCTAATTTAGCGACAGTATTTCTACTGTTTTTGTGACTGCTACCGTGCAGCCCGCGAGTTCTCGGCTCAGAGTCTGGACAGTAAAACGACTTAGCATCGAGACCAGTTTCGATTCCGAGCCACAGAAATCATTAAGGCACGGATATGCAAAACCACAACCACGATTCTAGATTATGACCCGTATGCCTTCTGCCACCCCAAGGTGTGCTTGGCGTGGTCTAACACATAGGAATTTCCTACTAAGCGGGCCAAAGTGTCCAGAAAAGCAATCACAGCCCCACACACCGCCCCCCGATGACACTGCAACCCGGATATTGCAAGAACCGCGACCACGATTCCAGAATGGTGGATGACCTACCCAAATTAGAGATTATATGTGGTCTAACAGAGGGCCTCGTGACCAGGGTCCAGAACCACAATCACGCCCCCACACATCGTAACTCGCTGACACTAAGTCCCTAACCATCAGTCCTCCGAGCCGAGAACGGAAAAGGAAACGGAAAAGGAAACGGAAAAGTTGTGATCGACGAACAAAGTGACTCTATTTTTCGCGAGAGTATTATTTCGGAGCAAACACTGACTCTAATTTCGCGTCTCTTTACTATTATTTATGTTGAATTATTATTAAGAGCGGCTGCGCTCAAAAAATAATAAAAAGAACTTTGACGGAACAAGCACTGACTCTACCAACCGCATTGCGCGCGGCCAACAATATCGTTATGGTGATACAATTGAGCCCATGGCAGCTTGTGAAACATTCAAAAGAACAGACAACATTGAAATCTTTGCGTTTTGAGTACTTTTCGATCATGATAATTATCAAAGACCATTGTAAAATAAGATTAAAGAAATACAGAGATACTTACTCTTCGAGTTGATGGATGAGTGCCCGAACTCGCCGAACTGCATCGGTGCTGACTCTAATACCGGAATACTTATTGCGAAAGAAAAAAAAATAAAATAAAAGACTACTATCGCGCACGTCAATTGTTATCGACGAACAAAGTGACTCTAATTTCGCGAGAGCAATATTTCGAAGCAAACACTGACTCTACTTTCGCGTATCTTTACTGTTATTTATATTTAGTTATAATTATTATGAGCGGTTTCGCTCTAAAAACAATAAAAAGCACTTTGACGGAGCAAGCACTGACTCTACTGACCGCATTGCGCGCGGTCATCAAAATTTTCTGAAAGAGAATCTGTACAAGTTAGTAAATAGGGTGAGGAGGTAGAAATTGAAGCAATACACATTTGATTTTATTTATCTCTTTCTTATTTCTTCATCCTGTCAAACGTCTGTTGAGGAAATACTGCTTTGTTTTAATAAAGTACTACCGTATTATTATTCTGATTTAATTACTGTTAATTGTCTATTCAAGATATACTATTATAGATTAATATAAATGATTTATCAAAAGCTCTCGCGATAGGAAATCGATTGTTAGATAAACGCGTATTAATTAATAGAAGCTAATAGTCAAGCGTATGCGGTGGTAAACTAAAACTCGAAATGTGATTGAATTGTAGGGTGATGTACATCGCTAACCTTCGACAACATAGACGACCCTTACGCTGCGACGCTTGAACTGATAATGACGTCGCGTCGCGTCGCGTCCCGAACCTCCCAACTCCGCGCCATCGCGTCGGTAGCGCTCGCTCGCGCTCGGTCCTATTCGCAATTTCCGAAAATCTTTCAAGGTTTCCGACCGCGGCCGTGCGGTCTACTATCCTTGGGTCACCTTTTCGACTTCTACTGTTTCTGACCAACCTTTAGCTGGACCTACGACCCTTGGACCATACCTACTGGACTTTTACTGTCTCTGGCCAACTTTTAGCTGGAAACAGAAAACGGAGTGAAGCAAAAACGGAATGAAGCAAAAAAGGGAACGAGAGGGGAAAGTGCAATGCGCAGTCAATTCGCTCGAATTATTTTCCACATAATTATCAAACGTCTGTTAAACGTTTAATAATTATACGATAAATAATTGATTGCCCGGGTCTCACCACGTGGAGGTTACTGCGCATGGAGACCCACCCTAGCCACGGCCCTTCCACCCTCCAATTACGCGAAAACTAATTCTAATATAGCTTGTGAGAAAGAGAAATCTCCTATTATTGTCAATTTGTAGAACGTTCATTAATTGATCGTAGTACAAATAAGACAACAAGAGGAGTATTTGGAAAATTCACGACCGAAAGCTAAATTGAATATCAAATGGAAACCTGAAAGAAAATCTGCAAGGAAGTCCAATTTCCTGAAATAAAACTTTCTTAATAATATATCATAGAAACTAGACAACGAAATATTATCACAGCAGTGTACACTGCTGTCTTAAAAACCAAGGCACAGTTTAAAAATAAATTCTCCTTTCTTAAATACTAGATTAAATTCAAATGCGCCCTGCCTGACTAAAGATCTAACTTAAAACTAAAATCACCCTACCTAATATAATATCCAAGAGTTCAATTAAAAGAACAATTTCAATGATATGCTACCTAAATAGGAATGTAACAGATACTTTATCATATTATTGTAAGTATAAGTATGCATATTCTTAATTCCTCTTCAATTAGTCCATATTAATTTCGTGGTCCATGCCTTCCTAGAACAGACAACTGGCAACTGGGCAGGGGCTGGGCACGGGCAGGGGCAGGGGCAGGGTGAGAGTGTGGTCATATTATACATATTTTAAGAAATCCTCTTCTTCAGCTGAGTCCTTCCAATCCTTCTGAAACAAAGACAAAGTGGATGTAATTAGTAAAGCATTATAAAAATCTTCAACTCACAAGTGGGATCAAATGGGAGGCAAATAACGAAAGTGACTGCTACCGAGCAGTCCGCGAGCCCTCGGCCCAGAGTCTGGACAGTAGAACGACTTAGCATCGACACCAGTTTCGATTCGGAGCCACAGAAATCATTAAGGCACGGATATGCAAAACCACAACCACGATCCTAGATTATGACCCGTATGCCTTCTGCCACCCCAAGGTGTGCTTGGCGTGGTCTAACGCATAGGAATTTCCTACTAGGCGGGCCAAAGTGTCCAGAAAAGCAATCACAGCCCCACACACCGCCCCCCGATGACACTGCAACCCGGATATTGCAAGAACCGCGACCACGATTCCAGAATGGTGGATAACCTACCCTTATTAGAGAATAACGTGGTCTAACAGAGGGCCTCGTGACCAGGGTCCAGAACCACAATCACGCCCCCACACATCGTAACTCGCTGACACTAAGTCCCTAACCATCAGTCCTCCGAGCCGAGAACTGAAAAGGAAACGGAATAATTGTGATCGACGAACAAAGTGACTCTATTTTTCGCGAGAGTATTATTTCGGAGCAAACACTGACTCTAATTTCGCGTCACTTTACTGTTATTTATGTTGAATTATTATTAAGAGCGGCTGCGCTCAAAAAATAATAGAAAGAACTTTGACGGAACAAGCACTGACTCTACCAACCGCATTGCGCGCGGCCAACAATATCGTTATGGTGATACAATTGAGCCCATGGCAGCTTCTGAAACATTCAAAAGAACAGACAACATTGAAATCTTTGCGTTTTGAGTACTTTTCGATCATGATAATTATCAAAGACCATTGTAAAATAAGATTAAAGAAATACAGAGATACTTACTCTTCGAGTTGATGGATGAGTGCCCGAACTCGCCGAACTGCATCGGTGCTGACTCTAATACCGGAATACTTATTGCGAAAGAAAAAAAAATAAAATAAAAGACTACTATCGCGCACGTCAATTGTTATCGACGAACAAAGTGACTCTAATTTCGCGAGAGCAATATTTCGAAGCAAACACTGACTCTACTTTCGCGTATCTTTACTGTTATTTATATTTAGTTATAATTATTATGAGCGGTTTCGCTCTAAAAACAATAAAAAGCACTTTGACGGAGCAAGCACTGACTCTACTGACCGCATTGCGCGCGGTCATCAAAATTTTCTGAAAGAGAATCTGTACAAGTTAGTAAATAGGGTGAGGAGGTAGAAATTGAAGCAATACACATTTGATTTTATTTATCTCTTTCTTATTTCTTAATCCTGTCAAACGTCTGTTGAGGAAATACTGCTTTGCTTTAATAAAGTACTACCGTATTATTATTCTGATTTAATTACTGTTAATTGTCTATTCAAGATATACTATTATAGATTAATATAAATGATTTATCAAAAGCATACTGTGACTGTTCTTTGTCCGAGTTTTAAAGGTGATCATGATCTTAGTTAGTAAGCAATATCGCGCATTTATAAGTTCTCGTAGCTGCTTGTAGAAATCAAGACTCGAAACTATTTATCATGTTTCAAGTGCATGGCAACCAGTACGTAAGTACGCGGACAATGCTGCATCGAAAATACAATTTGACCGTACTTGTGCCAAGTCACAGAGATAATAAAAGTTTTTAATAAATACTAGTGAAGCTATAATAGAAATCGCGACCGATATCCAGCGAAACATGAAAGTATTTCAATTTTTCGTTTAGAATTAATGAAATTTACTGACTCTAGTTTCAATCGCGAGTGGCATATTGTAAGTCCTACTTAAAATGTTTAAACTGCTCAATAACTTTCAACCGAAAGAAAAGAACTTGAGCCAAAATCCAATCGCCAGATAACAAGAAATATACGTAAACCGTTGGGATAATAAGTTAAATGTTACCAATCCTTCATCATACGTCATCGGACTGATTGTTATGCATCGCAGTAATTGTATCTCAATAGTCCATTCCTGTAGCCTCCACATATTATTCTTTGCCAGATACTCAACCGGTGGACCGGTCAAGGGTCCAGGAAAAGAGGCTTGAGAAAGACTTTAATGTACTCTCGCGATAGGAAATCGATTGTTAGATAAACGCGTATTAATTAATAGAAGCTAATAGTCAAGCGTATGCGGTGGTAAACTAAAACTCGAAATGTGATTGAATTGTAGGGTGATGTACATCGCTAACCTTCCACAACATAGACGACCCTTACGCTGCGACGCTTGAACTGATAATGACGTCGCGTCCCGAACACTCCATGCCGTCGCGTCGGTAGCGCTCGCTCGCGCTCGGTCCTATTCGCAATTTCCGAAAATCTTTCAAGGTTTCCGACCGCGGCCGTGCGGTCTACTATCCTTGGGTCACCTATTCGACTTCTACTGTTTCTGACCAACCTTTAGCTGGACCTATGACCCTTGGGCCATACCTACTGGACTTCTACTGTTTCTGGCCAACTTTTAGCTGGACTTACGACCCTTGGACCATACCTACTGGACTTCCACTGTCTCTGGCCAACTTTTAGCTGGACCTACGACCTTTGGAGCATACCTGTCGGAGTTCTACGGTTTCTGGCCAACTTTTAGCTTGACCTACGACCCTTGGACCATACCTACTGGACTCCTACTGTTGCTGACCAACTTTTACCTGGATCTACGATCCTTTGACAATACCTACTGGACTTCTATTGTTTCTGACCAATTTTTAGCTGGGCTTACAACCCTTGGACCATACCTACTGGACTTTTACTGTCTCTGGCCAACTTTTAGCTGGAAACAGAAAACGGAGTGAAGCAAAAACGGAGTGAACAGAGACTGTGTCAACCTGCCCGGCCCTACCTACTTATGTCTATCAATCACACCAGAAAGTATGCTACCTATCGTACCTGGACCTATATTTAAAAAATGGCAAACAGACACACCAACACACGACACTCCACGGTTCTCAGTCAAACACTTGGGCGCAAAAGCCTACACTAGGGAGGCGTCCCGGGACACCCCCGACACCCAAGTGCTGTCGCACAACTTGCACACTCTAATGTACGTACCATTTTTCTGAAATCGATTGACAGTGGCTGGGATCTTCGCGTTCACGTGGAAAATACCACGTCGCGGTTGAGATATTTAATAGATATTTAATAGAATAATTAAATAGCACCGATACAAAAGGTACTTGATAGCAATTGATAAATATATTCGATTCTCTTTGGAATTTGGTCTCCGTCATCTTAAATGACAAAAACTTCGTGCCCCGGTATATTAGGGATTATTAATGCAGTTAATAGTAAAAATGATGTCTCTGTTTTCAATTAATGGACATCTTATCTTGGTTAGAGTAACTACGTTTTAGTACGGAACGACGCAAATCCACAGCCTACCCACACACAATGTGGATATTACGTCGTGCACGATACACCAAACGCACTGTCAGTCGCCAACAATAAATCATTATAAGCTAAATAGATATCATCGTGCTCTATCACCGTTTTCCCACCCAAGTAGCACCGGGGCACGTGAGTGGGATCCGGGCAGTGAACACGGAAAGGGATAAACCTGGAAATCCTCGTCTAAAAAAATGATGAAGACATACTGATTTTCTAACGGGCTAAATGTATACATGTATACATATATATACCCGATCAATACATGATTTTATTCTATTAAAGAGAAACTGAAATGACTCTACTTTATTAGAAAAATTATGCTATGACTCTACTTTATTAGAAGAATTGTGCAATGACTCTACTTTATTAGAAAAATTGTACAATGACTGTACTTTATTAGGGAAATTATTCAATGACTCTACATTAATATACCTTGAATGAAATTGAAACATCCACCGGTGTTCCCGTCATCAAAGCATTGCTTCTAAAATGCACGGTTGATTTTAAAGTAGATTGCTTTGATTTCGAGATCTACCGGTTCGCGTATTGTCTTCTTGTACATTCAAGTTTAATTAATATCTTGTACGGAAAAAGTGAACGTATTGATATCTCTAAACGCTAAAGACTAATATGGATATCGTATAATAAAATTATGCGATAGTCCCAACAAATTGACAAGGTAAGTAAGTACCTTTACTTTATATACATATAATCAAAGTAGTAAAAAAGAGGAACGACTATACGCTTACTAACAATTTATTATAACTGTGCAGTAATTGCAATTGACAAATAAACGAAGTCGAATGGTATTCGACTTCTCCACTACAAACTAATGCACGTAGAATACTGGACGTTTCTTTATATTCATTCAATAATTAATAACTATTTAAATATCGTTTCATAGGTATTCAATTAAATACTCTATTATAAAAAGATATATAGTGATATATTTTATACTAAATATGATCTGTTTTAAAATTATGAAGCTATTTAAAAACGCGTTGTACAAGAAAACCTATCCTCATGTAGGATTTTCTATTCTGTTTCAATTTTATTGTAAGGTTTTCTGATCTACACTCTGTGCTGTTACACGTCTCGTCACGCTCTGCCCTTCATTTGGGAAACGCTCGCCTCCACCCATTCTTTCTCTCTCACACACACGCACTCGTTCTCTCTCTCTCTCTCGCTCACATACACGCGTTGAACAAAAGACGATCTGTAGTCGCTCAGTGGCAGATAACGCGAGATCGGCGCGCCGCTGCGACGCCGATTCCACACTCAGCCCCCCCCTGACAGTACATATGCCCTCATATGTACCCGTCACTTTCACCACACGAAGAAATGTCCTCTATGTCGCTTATCCATGGTTTCATGAAGTCGACGGATGTCGATGTTTCTCGTGGCCCTTCGTGGTTTCCGACCTTCTGCACCACGTAGCGGTCGTTTCGTAGCACTTTAACAATCTGATAAGGGCCCAAATATTTAGGCATCAACTTCAAGCCAGGCCCCAGCTGTGTACGCCTGATCGCAACTAGGTCTCCTTCTTTGTAGCGCTGTGCTTCCTTGCGGTTTTTGTTGAAGCTCTTTATATTTTGCTGTTGCACCTTCCTGATGTTTTCCTTGGCCGATTCCCTCAGCTGATCGCGTTCTTCCTGGAAGATGGACAGCCACTCCCTTTCGATTAATTCCCTTATTTCCGGGTCGTTTGGAAGCTTCATATTTACTCCAAACAAGATGTGAAAAGGCGATGTGCCTATGCTTCTACTCGAGGTATTATTTAGACACTGCTGTGCTGCCCGCAAATACTTATGCCAGTCCTGAGGGTTAGGTGCTGCTAACTTCGTCAGTACCGAAATAAGAGTTCGATTGACCCTTTCGACTTGTCCGTTCGCCCTCGGCACGCCGGTGGTCGTTAGCACATGTTGAATACCCTCCGCATGGCAGTACTCTTCAAATTCATGCGATGTGAACGCCGTCCCCCTATCCGAAACGATTCTCCTTGGATTCCCAAAGATAGTCGACTGCCTCTCAAGCTTGTCTAGGACCTCGGCTGTACCAGTCGAGCGTGTAGCGTATAGCCACACGAACTTCGAGAATGCGTCCACTATCACTAAAATGTGCCGGTAACTCTTTTTTGTTGACGTAAGCGGACCCAGATGGTCTATGTGGTACACATCCAGCGGCACGCTACCTTTATCTATCGGATGCAAGAACCCGTCCCGCTTACCCTGCTTCTTTTCCGCTAGAATGCAGGTGATGCAGTTGCGGATAACCTTTTCGATTTTCGGACGCATGTTTTGGAACCAATAATCCTTTCTCAGCAACGTTTCCGTTTTATTCACCGAGAAGTGACCATTCTCATGAACACGTTTCACCACCTGCACTTGCATTGACGACGGCACTATTAAACGGATATCATTGTCCACTTCTTTAAATAATAAACCACATTTTACCGCAAAGCCCTCGCAACCTTTCTGTTCTATTTGAGAAAAAATACACTTTAACCTACTGTCCTCGCACTGTGCTTTTCGTATCCTCGCATTCAAACTCTCATCGCTCTCGTCAACCGCCATACTTAACAAAATTGGGTTACGACTTAGCGCGTCCACATGCTTCATACTTTTACCGGGTCTATGCTCAATCTCGTAATCGTATTCCTCCAGTAGCAAAGCCCATCGCGCGACTCGCACACATAAATCCTTTTTCCGCATAGTTTGTGTAAAAGCTTGACAATCCGTAGCGATTTTAAAAGATATGCCTAGTAGATACACTCGGAATTTGCGCAACGCTTTAACAATCGCCAATACTTCCAATTCGTAACTGGAATACTTCGATTCCGCCGGTGTGGTCTTACCACTGGCATAATAAATCGGATGCATCTTATTATCTACGTCGTCGCGTTGCAATAAAACAGCCCCGTATCCGTATAGGGAGGCATCCGTATGCAGCTCTGTTTCGGCCCTTTGCCTATATAATTTTAGGACCGGTTTCTTACTTAACGCGATTTTTAACTGCTCAACCGCAAACCTTTGATTTTCTCCAAACTCGAACTTTGCGTCGGCTTTTAATAACGCCGTCAGTGGACGTGCAATCAACGAGTAGTTACAGATAAACTTTCTAAAAAAACCTGTAAGACCCAAGAAACTCTGAATTTGCTTTACATTTTTAGGCTGTGGGAATTTCATTACTGCCTCGGTTTTCCTTTCAGATGGTTGTACGCTTCCGGATCCTATTACATGGCCCAAAAATTCAATTTTTGTCTGTAAAAAACTGCACTTTCGCCAATTAACATTAAGGCCAAATTCTTCCGCGGTGTGCAAGACGGTTTTCAAATACTCTATGCCAGTCTCGTGATCTTTAGACGGAATCACTAAGTCGTCCATGTATGCGAGCACTATTTTTTTATTAATTAAATTTTTAAAAGCGGTATTAATGTACCTCTGGAATACTGCCGGCGAATTGCACAAACCGAACGGCACATACAAAAACTCGTATTGACCATTGGGCGTTATAAATGAAGTGAATTTTCTACTCTCCGGTTCAATTGCGACATGGAAAAACCCGTTCTTTAAATCTAATGTACTGAATATTGTTGCTCCCTGCAGGGCATCTATTTGGTCCTCTATTAGTGGTAATGGGTATCGGTCTTTTATTACTTTACTATTCAATTTACGATAATCGATACATAGTCTACTACCTCCGTCCTTCTTTCCAACTAATACCACCGGACTCGCGTACTCAGACAGAGACGGCTGTATTATACCGTCGCGTAACCATTCCGTGATGTGCGTATCAACCTTTTCCTTTTCGGAGGGAGATAAGCGCCTCGCTCGCTGATATACCGGTTCATCGTCCTTGAGAACTATGTTCATCGTCACCCCGACGTCTCGTGATTTCACAGGGTTGTAATTATCGACTATATTCGCGATAACGCTTTTGTGCTCGGCCGACGGAACGTGTGACAAATCTATTTCGTTTACCTCGCGCACGCAATTGATTTGATAAATTTCCGGAACATCAAACTTCTGCCGTTTAAAAATCGAAATTTTGCCCTCTGTTATACTTACATTTACGGTGTCTAGAAAGTCGGTACCGATCAGAAGATTCTGCTGCATCAGCGTGTCGGAAACTACATACACTGTAATCGGGTATGCGTTATTGTCGACTTCGACCTCGGAACAAAATTTACCGAGTGTTTGGTTTTCACTCGAACCAATTCCCCGAAATTTCACTTCGCTAGGCGTTAATTTAGGCGATCCGAATTTAATATATTGTTCGGCACGCATCAAAGATAGATCGCTGCCCGTGTCGACTAAGGCCGCTACCGCTCGCCCATACATCGATACCTCTTTAAGATACTTTGTACGCAATGAGTGTGAGACGTTACACGCGTCTCTGATTGCCGTATCCCCCTTGGGGCATTCCGCCGCAACGTGACCGAATTGTCTACATTTGAAGCATTTCATACCTCTTTCCTTGAAGTGGCAATCCCCCGTGGCGTGAGTATACGCACCGCAATAGAAGCACCGCTTACCGCTCGGCACCGCATCTTTCGGTGCCACATCTCTCGGCGTCGTCTTCTCCCCTATACCGAACCTCGGAGGTCTGTGGAATGTCGTCTTTGGGTGTTGCTCACTCGCCGGTTGCCGGGGTCTTTCGCGTAAAGAAATCTGCTCGAACGCCCGCAGCAACGATTCCTTCGAGTCGTGTCCATGGACGCGTGCTTGGTCTCGTAACGCGACGTCTGTTATCCCGTCGATGACGTAATCCAGCATCTCGTCTTCCTCGATATTTATCCGGTTCGCCAAAATGGCCTTTCCGTGGAAATATTCGCTGAAACTCTCCTCGCGTTCCCACGTGCGTCCCTCAAATTGTCTCCGCAGCAACATTTTGCACGTGCGTCGATAAAACATCCCTCGGATCTCGTCCAGCAGATCATCGACCCCCATAAATAGGTGTTCGGTCCTCGAATGGAACCATTCGAGCGCCACTCCTCGTAGCCGCTGTACCACCATAATCTTCGCTACATCGTCTGCCAGCCGATAGGTCTGCCTCAAAAAATTTATCTGGTCCCTCCACACGATAAAAACGTCGCCGCTTCCGTCGAAGAGTCCTAACAGCTCAGTAATTTCCGACATTTTTAATCGCGGGGACAAGGGTTCGACATGCGCGGGTGGACTGGCAACGCTTCCTCTTTCTTCCGCCCCCGCATTTGTCACTGATGGCGTCGCGTTCCTAATCATTTCAATTTCTTTGCGCGCTAAAGCTAACTCGCGTTCCGCTAGTTCCTTCTCCTTACGAAAGACTTCCATTTCGCGCTTCATAATCGCCCTTTCGGACGCAATTGCTTCGGCCGCGTTCGTTTGTCTCGAAGATGCGCCTTCTCTATTTGTCTCTGACTCACCCCCTTCTGTCTCGATCTGCCAACTGCCCGACGGGTCTGCCTCCATCAGCCTGTTCAGCAGTTCGGCCTTTAGACCGATCGTACTCAAGCCACGATCCGCCAGTTTCTTCTTCAACTCGTTCACAGTGAAATCACTTGGTTCACGCGGTACAACACCCATTTTACTGTGTCTCTGTTTAATATCCAAAATCAGTTCTTCGTTGTTCATAAGAAAATCCCACTCGCTATATTCACACTGTACTTTGTTCGCTATTTATTCACTATTCGTCGCTGTTTGTCACTATTTATCGCTATTTGTCACTGTTTGTCGCTGTTTGTCGCTGTTTGTCGCTGTTTATCACTGTTTATCGCTGTTTATCGCTGTTCCTCTAAATTCGCAATTACACCACTGAACTTGACTCTAATCTCTATCCCGGCTGAGCCCCCAAGTTTGTAGGATTTTCTATTCTGTTTCAATTTTATTGTAAGGTTTTCTGATCTACACTCTGTGCTGTTACACGTCTCGTCACGCTCTGCCCTTCATTTGGGAAACGCTCGCCTCCACCCATTCTTTCTCTCTCACACACACGCACTCGTTCTCTCTCTCTCTCTCGCTCACATACACGCGTTGAACAAAAGACGATCTGTAGTCGCTCAGTGGCAGATAACGCGAGATCGGCGCGCCGCTGCGACGCCGATTCCACACTCATATAATATAAAACAGTAAAAAAGTTACTACTCATGAGTATATTTCCATATACCCATGGTCACAGTGCTTGCCAGAAAAAACTACGTAATTACAACCAGTCACTCGTGTCGGTTCGGACCTTTCGTCCTGCGACATTATTGAGTGACCAGAGGAACTTTAAAGCATGCCACTCACCGGTTGCAGACTCACCAGGTGTGCGGTCAAGCTCGTCGCCATCGAAGCCATGGAAGCTGCTGAAACATTCAAAAAGAGCCAACAACATTAAAATTTATGTATTTTCAGTACTTTTGGAATGTGTTAATTATCAATGATTATTTCAATACAAGATCGTAGAAATACAGAAGTACTTACTCTTCAAGTTGATGGATGAAAGCCCGAACTCGCCGAACAGCCCAGGTGTTGACTCTAATACCGGAATACTTATTGCGATAAAAAAGAATAAGATAAAGGACTACTGTCGCGCGCGTTTTATAATTGTGATCGACGAACAAAGTGACTCTATTTTTCGCGAGAGCAATATTTCGAAGCAAACACTGACTCTACTTTCGCGTATCTTTGCTACTATTTATATTTAATTATAATTATTAAGAGCGGTTGCGCTCAAAAAATAATAAGAAGAACTTTAACGAAACAAGCACTGAATCTACCAACCGCATTGCGCGCGGTCATCAAAATTTGCTGAAAGAAAATCTGTACAAGTTAGTAAATGAGGGGAGGAGGTAAAAATTAAAGCAATACACATGTGATTTTATTTGTTTCTTTCTTATTTCTGTATGTCTGTTGAGGAATTACTGCTTTGGTGTTTTAATAAAGTACTACTGTATTATTAATTGTCTATTCAAGATATATTATTATAGATTAATATAAATGATTTATCAAAAGCGTACTGTGACTCTTCTATGTCAGAGTTTTAAAAGTGATCATGATCCTAGTAAATAAGCAATACCGTGCATTTATAAATTCTCGTAGCTGCTTGTAGAAATCAAGACTCGAAACTATTTATCATGCTCTAAGGGCATGACAACAAATACCTAAGTACGCGGCCAATCCTGCATCGAAAATACAATTTGACTGTACTTGTGCCGAGGTCACAGAGATAATAAAAGTGTCAACAAGCACACTAGTGAAGCTATAATAGAAATCGCGACCGAAATGCAGTGAAAGATGAACATATTTCAATTTTTCGTTTAGAATTAATGAAATTTACTGACTGTAGTTTCAATCGCGAATGATATATTGCAAATTCTATTTGAAATGTTTCATTATTTAATAAACATGGATATACGAATAGAGAGAAGTAAGTATTGAAATCTATTTACAATAATGAAAGTGTTCAATAACTTTCAATCGAAATCCAATCGCCAGATACCAAGATATATACATAAACCGTTGGGATAATAAGTTAAATGTTACCAATCCTTCATCATAAGTCATCGGACTTATTGTTATGCATCGCAGTAATTGTATCTCAATACTCCATTCTTGCAGCTTCAATATATTATTCTTTACCAACCAATCATCCATTGTACTTGCATCAAAAAGAAAAGCAACGTGATAAACCTGTGCTAAAATCAGAATGGAATGCAAAGTTGCGAAAGGACATATGTAACTGGGTATGTAAGTGACATTGCAAAGAAAATAAACGCAACCTTAACACCGCATCGAATCCGAATAATCGTGTAATAAAATATAATAAAGATTCGAAGAACCGTTCAAACTGATAAATTAGTTAACGCGATGTTACAACAAACGACTAGTTAATCTCATATTCGTTCAGCAAAGGAAACTCAAGAAAGATTATAATCATTAAAGTTTAATGTACTGTTGCGATAGTAGAACGATTGTTAGTTAAACGCGTATTAATTAATAGAGGCTAATAATGAAGCGAACACAATGGTAAAGTGAAGCCTGAGGTGCTATTGCGTTGTAGAGTGAGGTATGTATGTCGCTAACCATCAACACCGTAGACGACCTTACGTTGCGACACTTCAATTGAGAAAGAAGGGGCACGCGCCGCGCGACGGTCGACCACACTCCGCAAGCCTCCCCACTCCGCTACGCGCCGGCGCGTCAGCTGCGCTCGGCGGTATTCGCTATTTCCGAAAATCTTCGACGGTCGCCGACGGCGACCGGCGGTCTACTACCCCAGGGTCATACCTACTGGACTTACTATTTCTGACCAACTTTTAGCCGGACCTACGACTCTAGCGTCGTGCCTACTGGACTTCTACTATTTCTGACCAACTTATAGCCGGACCTACGACTCTAGGGTCGTGCCCAGTGGATTTCTACTGTTTCTGACCAACTTTTAGCTGGACCTACGACCCTTGGACCATACCTACTGGACTTCCACTGTCTCTGGCCAACTTTTAGCTGGACCTACGACCTTTGGAGCATACCTGTCGGAGTTCTACGGTTTCTGGCCAACTTTTAGCTTGACCTACGACCCTTGGACCATACCTACTGGACTCCTACTGTTGCTGACCAACTTTTACCTGGACCTACGATCCTTTGACAATACCTACTGGACTTCTATTGTTTCTGACCAATTTTTAGCTGGGCTTACAACCCTTGGACCATACCTACTGGACTTTTACTGTCTCTGGCCAACTTTTAGCCGGACCTACGACTCTAGGGTCGTGCCGACTGGACTTCTACTATTTCTGACCAACTTTTAGCTGGACCTACGATCCTCGTTAAAGAATTCTTTTGTTCTTTGCCGCGCAATGAATGCGGGACAGCACAGGCGGGACGCTTGACGTGACACTGGCAATTTCATCGCCCGATGCATCGCGATGTTGTTTCGACCCAACCCGAGCCGAGCCGAAGCGCATCGCGCGACCAGGCATCGTAGCTCAATTTTTCTACCGAAACGTTGCTCGAGAAATAGCTTTCCTGATCCCCCCAAAGCATTTACATATATTCAACAATCGTATGAATCCCGTACCCGCTACTTCAGTAAATAATAGTTCTTCAAGTGATCACTGTCCATGAGCAGAGGACGCTCAAATCAGCGTGGGATTTCTGAGTCGGTATGACAGTCACGTTGGGCCACAAAAGTCCATAAGATGTCTTGTCTATTCTTATATCTCGTCGGTGGTATGGGTACCTCAGATACCCAGAAATTCGGGCCGAAAAAATACATTGGATGTCTTGTCTATTCCTATATCTCGTCAGTGCTTGTGCCACCGACGAGATACAATTGGCACAGACGAGATGTCGTCGCGGTAGGAGCCAAACAGGATAGATCCCTACCACTGTTATAACTGGCCGCTTGGGGCAGCACTTGCCCAAGAACAACAAAATCACGAGCGTGAACACCCTCATTTCCCCTTTGGTGTTAGGATCGGTGATAATTAATACATTAATTGATAAGCACATATTTATAACTATCAAAGGAATTAATAAAATAAGAAGATAATCACCATGGAGGAGAAATTACGTCAAATGGAAGATGAGATGAACAGGTACTGAATAATTATAAATATATCAAATCTCCCTAACCTATCGTTATGTCTCTTTTTGTCTTTCTATTTCCTTCGTATCTATATATTCGTTTTCCTTTCCTTTTTGTGAATTTGTAAACTAATTTTATGATTTACGATTTTAAAAGTGTTGCATATAATTTACATGCTAAGTCGTACAGAGCGACTAAATTTTCATAAAGCAAAAAGTTAGTACAAATATAAATACAAATAAAAGGTAACCAATTACAGTAACAGGTAACTGTATGCTTGTAAATTTGCATTTCATGTCTAAACGGATTTAATTAGGCATGGATTCAAATGAATTTTTAGGTTTGAAGCTGAAATTGGTGGTCAGTTAGTGACACCAATGGTGAGGCCTGTAATTGGTGCAAATACGTACAATCAAGTAGCTAGGCAACTGGAGCAACACGAACTTCCAACACCAGCTGTTGCTGCTGCTGCAGCTAGTTTAGCTTTTCCCCCAATGATTGGATTTCCACCTCCGCCACCACCGCCACCACCTCCACCTCCACCGCCACCAATGTTGATACCGCAGCAAGTAGCAAGACAAGGTAAACTATGAATTATTTCTATATTTATTTTGCACATTGTTCATCAAGCCACACGTTTTGAGCTCGCAGCACTCACAATTGATGATTTATTCCCAGTACGGTCAAATTGGAACTTGTTAGATAAAGTATGGCTGTCATTATTATACGAGTCTTACACTACAGATACGATTGAAAAGATTTCTTATTAGTTTATCCGCTAAAGTTATTAGTATACCCACTTCATGCATTACCAAAACAAGGTTTACTCGAAAGCCATCTGCATTCATGAAAAGTGCTTAGCCGTGGAAGGGTTAATTTTGTTAATTGATATTCATTTTAAGATGTTCATTCTAGAAACATTGTTTGATACAGGTACGGTTCCTCCTATTACAACATATTCGTCACCTGCACAGATAAGTAATCCATATTTACCAAATATGGTGGATCCGTGTTTAACCGCTACTCCAAAAACCTACGAATCTACGTCAACACCAATGATTCATCCAGAAATTATTGAACAGATTATCAATACAAAGATACCAGAAGATGACAGCAAAAAGAAACCCAAAGTAAAAGGTGTTAGTACTGCAGCGGAATTAGCAATCAGTCAAGGAAAAGCAAGTTCTATCATGGCGAATGCTAGTGCAGAGGAGAGTCACCCTAAGGGTAAAGGGAAGAAAAATAAGAAAATTGTACGAATGGCCGGTGGACAGATATGGGAGGATCCTTCTTTGTTAGAATGGGATGAAGGTTGATAAGTTACTTGTATTTGCATTCTTTGTATATTTTATTTTCCTTCAAACATATATTACATTTTTCTCCTTTATATGCAGATGATTTCAGAATATTCTGTGGAGATTTAGGAAACGATGTCACTGACGAGATGCTAGTAAGAGTCTTCGGCAAGTACCCGAGCTTCCAAAGAGCAAAAGTAGTCAGAGATAAGCGGACAAACAAAACGAAAGGATTCGGGTTTGTGTCATTCAAGGATCCACAAGATTTCATCAAAGCGATGAAAGAAATGAATGGTAAGTCAACAACTAATTATAATAAAAAAAAGTAATTTATTTCAGCTTCAAATGTAGAAAGAATTTCGTCCTAGTACGATTGAAGCAGAGTATATACGAAGTAAATATTACTTCTTATAGGAACAAAAAAGAATATTTTTTATTGGGCTTCCGAGTTATATAAGAAAAAAGAATAAATTATAATTTTCTACAGAACGAGGCTGGATCATTAACAATCTGTTAAAATCTAAAACACTAGTAACAATTCGTTGCATAAATATACATAAATAATTAAATTAAGTAATTCTTCGAGAATCTAAACTAAAAAAAGAGGTTCGAGAACCATTTAAAATATATACAAGTAGCCAGGGAATAAATAAAGGAAATTATTACCACTTTATTTGTGGATACCTTTAAAAAAAAAGATGTTCAGAAAACAGTCGAGATATATAGTGTGGTCATAAGATCAATTGAACGACAAATACATGTGTTCCAAGCATCGATGTCAATTAGGAATCAGTTTCTCTATTGCAATGCATATAAATATTCTTTTAATCTAATATAATAATTTCAAATAATAAATACGTATTTGATAGTAAAAATACCCGTATAAGCATACTCGGGAAATTACAAATTAGTTAACAGCCCTCCGTTTTATTACTTGGAACTCTAAAATTGCAAGTCAACTTCTAGTACAATAGCATCAATCGATCCCGCTACTCGATACGTTGATTTAGTACAGATGCTATCCATGGGTGGCTTGTGAACCCGTTCCCTGGGTACGACTTCTTCCACATGGCGATATCAGTAGAATTGGTTTCGTGCAATCGACTATAGACACTCGCCTATCGCTTTCACACAAAAAGGATCGTAGACGACACGATATCAATATCGCGTCACAGTAAGCTACGAGAATCGTCGTATGAATATTTCCGTTGGTACACATGGACGATACCCGTCATACTGGTATCGTCATGTGATAGAGGTGATAACAGGTGAAGTTAAAGTTACGTTCACGACGGATTAAGATCTCCGTTCATTAAGAAATCGCAAGCAAGTGTCACCGATATTGCACTGATATTAGCTAACAGTGCAAAGACCGATTGATAAGAGTGGCAAACGCGTGTGTGGGACTGATGGACAACAGTGATTTAGGACCACCCTATATATCTTCTGGATGGACTATACGCATTCAAACCTGTACTTAACTAAACACCTCTATAATCGGATCTTGTTTATCGAAATTATGAGATCAATATTCCACTTATGCAGTAATATTTTAAATAGTAGATTCTCGTCATTTGCCGAAAGGACCCCATCCGTACGTTATAAAGAGCTGTGGTATTATCGAGTATTGTCTCCTTGGTTGCGTAGAACTCCCGTTTCGTAATGCAATACGAGGGTTGGGATGTGTCATAGCTGGCGACGGAGTTTCAGTTTTTCCCAGTTCCTGTTGTTGTCCGGCATCTTAAAATAACATCATGTCCTATGTATCTGTGTATTTATAGGACCGTATGCATATTATCGGAATCATATTTAATATTCGCTTACTAGCATGATTTCCTCGCGGACCATGGGGATTCATATAAAGAACAGAAAAAGGCATGCCTCCAGCACCCCAGCTGCGCGACATAAGGGCATCCTTCTTTGACAATCTGTTACCTATTTCTTTCGTAGCTGGTGACGACTGGTGAATCTTTTTGCTCAATGGTGAACTATCGCTCCACGATTCTAGTACTGTATTTGGATCAATGTTTGCAATTTCACGCCGAATGAGTACTCTGCAAATTGTAATAGACTCGCTCACTTGTTTGTAATAATATCCTTGTCCAACTATCGACAGCAACGATAATCCGAAGATTAAGCATTTTAACAAAGACAGCAAAAAGATAGATACTTTGACATTGGCTGCTCCTCGGGCACTATAGCCACATCTTCAGGAACTTTTTCCACCGGTAACCATCCCCAGCAATCTCCGCTCGAAGAGCATGCGGATGCGACCATAGCATCCAAGACATTCTGTTCCAAAGTATTCCTCGCATCGATCAATGGCACTGCTTCACACAATGCCCAAAGTGTGTTCAATGCGAAGGCAAAGATAGTCGTTGCGATATGCATTATTTATTCTTCTATATCTCTCGTACAGGTATCTTCGCGGTTCGATATCTGTCTCGTGTTCGTTTAAACGTTATTCACTTCCGTGAAACGATTCGTTAGCGTGAGTACGTATTTACAGCCGGTGCTGCGTTGTTCCCTATGGCGAATTCTGTAAAACATTACAAAAGTTTAATAAATCTACGATGGAACGTAGTGTGCAACCACGTGTTGGTATAAATTTAATCGAAACGTGGATGACGCGGCCCGCGAAACGCATCACGGCCTTGAATCGTGTAGATCAGACAATCGTTATTAGGCCGGTCGCAAATCCCCGAATCTGATGACAGCCAGGTATGCTGTTTACGTTTTCGTGAAATTTCTGCAATCCTTAGGACTATTTATATAACATTCCTGCTAAATTTAGTGGGATGAATACACACCAACTTGCTGATTTTAGTAACCGCGGAATGAGGCTGGGATAGGAAACGGCATTGCCGTCCGGTTGACAATCGAAAGGGGATATACATGAAGGATTTAAAGAGGACAACGAATCTTTGTGACCAGCGTGCTGGTTTCTTATTTCTTTTAACGCTAGATTTACCAGCTATTCACAATGACTGGTTTCAAGCGTTTTTATCAAAATTCCTATTTTAAATTTCATCGCATACCTTCTCAACGCATCACTGCGTCCTCCACGAGGCGGATCCGCAAAGTAAGCTGCGAATAGTTGTTAAGAAAATTTATTTTGAAAACATTTTAGGTCCATCGTATTCTACTACTTCTCTGCGTGGTTTTCGCCGTTATTAAGGTATTTATAAGGGTACCAGTTTTTGTGTCCTTGCTACAATTAGGCGGCCTGCCACCTCTGATTCACGTGATCTTTGAGAGAACGCCTGCCATCGTTTTCATCTGCCCCCACGGATCTTCTTTTAGATCGCATGCATATGACAAATGCCTTAATAGCGGTGAAAATGATGCCGGAAAGTAGTTTAAGATGTGTAGAATGTATAAGGGTGGACCTCGAATCGTGATTAACGCAGATTATTCCGTTGTTGGTGGGTCAATCGAAAATTCGTTTATTTCGCATAACGTACCTTAGTTATGGCCGTAAAAATGACTATAATAAATTTTATGCATAGAAGAAAAAAGTGATGATGACCTTGAAAACTTTGAAAAATGAGCCGACAATTATATATACATGGTCCACCGTGTACAATGGTACTAAAATGGTTCAAAAATAAATTTTATAAACTTACTTTCTGGATTCGCCTTGTATTACAGTACACAACATTTGTATAATATGGATTTGATAAATTCCTTTTTCCTCTGTTTCCGCTTACGTACGAGTATCTCCGTACACTTTAATATACCGTTAGTAAATCTAGTGTTTAGAAGTACTTATACATTGTCCACTTTTGTTTATTGCCTGTCTTTGTATTCTTCAATTCAACATAGGAAGAGTGGATAAAGGTGTTTATGTCATAGAGGTTTTGAATGAAGAATTGGTGTTTCAGTATTGGCTATCTTGGAAAATTACGCTACTATTAGATGGCATCAAGTTTTGTTATTAATATTATGAGAATGTTATTAGTAAGACAGAGGTGCTTTGTAAAGTTGTATAGGTGCTTGGTATGGAATATTGCTTGATTAAGTTTCCTAGTACATACAATATTAACTTAGCGAACCATAAAATACGCATTTAGTTATTATTTAACATTTGGATACAGTAGAAAACACAAGTTCTCGTTAAATAATCGTAGTTAAGTCTGATACGCGCTATGCATTTTAATTTTCTAATTTACTATCTCCGAATTATTCCGGTACATTTATCCAAGACTTTGTAAAAGTTCAATGTTGTTCAGTGATTGATAATGTGGATAAGAGTTATATAGAATTAATCGTGAAGGAATTGTAAATAGATCAATTAACTTCAAATTAATTAAAGAACTAAATATAAGTGTTGACTTAATTTTAATACATTACCAGCGAGTTATAAGAACAACAATGAATATTTCATAGAGAATGCCCATTTTTCTACTAATTTTGTCCATTATAACAACGAAATAGTAAGGAGAATGCTACAAGTATAAATTTTTCAGTTTCAAGGCAGTTCGTAAAAAATACAGGGAAAAATTTATGTTTAATTTTATTTCAATACTATATAGCGTGGTAAAAATTATATGGTAAATGTGTGGCTAATCAATCTTACTAAAAGAGATGGCATAGTGTCGAAGGAACAAAAATTGTTTCACAAAAGATACGGTATCCTATTCCGTGATATTAGATGCATCGATAATTTTAATCATTTGATGTTAGTAGTCTTCTTACTAATTGTATATAATAGTGAGCGGAAGTCAACTGGAAGTTTATTTGAATTTTTATCTAAATGAAATATTCACGATTTTAATACACCCTATAAACAAAGCTAAGCAATCACGTTTAATACAGGTATATTTATTTACATAAGAAGTTGTACACAAATATTTATTTAGATTTTCTAATTTTGTACGAATTTTGTACAAAATTTGCACAAATATTGCACAAATATTCGATTCTGAAATAAAGTAGAGTAGTCTGCTAGTTTTAACGAGAAGAACGAAGTAAATTTCTAGACTATTGGTGAAATTAATAATATTACCTTACTGAAAAATTTCGACCACTTGCAAATCTATGTTAATAGTAAAGGGAAATGAGATTAAATTGCGAGATTGGTTGCGATTGTCTTTTGTGTTATTTATCAAATACTTGAATTGCAATAATATCTGAATAACATTTTTACATGTGTTTCGTTTCATATTTTGTAATTTGGTTTTAATGCGAAATATGATCGAAAAAATATCATTCTTCTGTTTTTCAAACTCAAGTTTGATTCTAATCATACAGCCGAATTAGGTGATTTAAAAGGTAATAATAACCGATTTTTTTTTTAATAAAAGCAAAGCTTATTCAAATCGAACGTTTATATAAACAAAAAACAACTGCGTGATCTCGGACACTTGATTACTAACGTTGAACAGCAGGATTTATAAAAACAGATTAGGTTTGGGCATGTCGGTGGGTCGTATACTCTTTCCCATTAAAGGATGAATATCTCTCGCAACAATATTCACAGATTAATTCGTAGCGTTTCTAGTTATTCTAAACACTGGTTGAGTTAAAAGAAGTATTACACGATATTGACGTAAAAACGTGTAATAAAACAAGAAAAAAGTAATAGGAAAGTCAAGTTACAGTTTCCCGTGTCATTTTCATTTTAATATCCAATCCCCATTTCTATAAATTTGTTAGACTTATCCTCTAATACCTTTGAGCATTGTAATGCAAACTACACAATACAGGGTGTCAAATGTTTCAAAACCGTATATTCGAAATAATACTACACGGTTTTATGCATCGATATTTCTGTTTTATATAACTAACGATGTCTCCGAAATAATAGCCCCAGATAAGAAAATTCAAATAATACAACCCGTATATCTTTGAATGCCTGTGTGATAATATCTATATCCATGTTTTCCTTGAAAACGATGATTGATGATACAAGAATTTGCTGAATCAAATTTATTTAGCAGTGCGATAGAATTGTTCTGTATGTATTTATTCGATAATTTTCAGCAGTATATTTTTAGTAACAAATCGCAATGGAACTTATTCATTTCAAGAAAAAATTCGAGCGAGACAAGCAACTATTTAAAACTATGCAAATTTTCACTTTAATAAATTGCAAAAATATATTGCAAAAAATGCAAATATTTTTGTATAGTATGAATATATCACCGATTGTTTATTATTTATTAAAAATGGTAATATATTTAAGAATTTGTAATCATACAAGATTAGAGGACTTGAAATTTGCATTTGTCTTAATTCTTTTAAACACGAAGTAGAACTATTCAATTCTTTTGCTCAATTCAAGTAATAAGGTTTATTACAATAGACAATGTTTGGTTTATCATATGAATCACTATCATTTTTTTATTAAATTTAACTGTTCTAATCTGCCAGAATTATGTTCCTTAACTAATCGAGCATATTCTTTTATCACTCGAATCATCACAGAAAATGCAGTGCTAATACGAAGTTTAACCATCTACTGGGGTAAACTGGCAGAGACCACTATCTAAAATGGGGGATGTCGATTAAGTGGATCCTAAATGTCTATTCAGTTGAAGTAAACGGTGCATATAAATAATAAACTAATGAATGTTCATCGATGAATCTTAAATTTATATCTGAGTTAAATAGATAGTATAATAGCAACATTTTTGTATTATTAATGAGGCAATGACAAAGAATAGGGTTGTATTGCGATATGAAAATGACTATGTGTACGAGTGACAAAGCAATGGACGAATGAAGATAGTTGGTTGCGAAGAAGGGACGGTATGGAAGTAATCACGCGTTTGCACGGAAGTTTTATTTTTATCTATCCCATTTTTCATTGTTTTGGTGTCGTTTGAATACACTATTGCATATCTATTCCTACATTAATAAAACGTTGCTAATGACGATGTTTTTAAAGGGACAGTTAATGGTAGAAAGATTCAGTGAGTAAGGGTTGTGCAGCTGTTGTATACTTTCGTATTCAATCCTTTCGCTACGGACACCGTGCTTATACACCCTTCAATATTCAGCAATGGTTTAATAAAAAATGCTTTTTATTTAAAGAATGAAATATATTCGTATAAATTATGCTTCAACAAATATAAAAGTTTCTGAAACTTTTATACAACAATTTTAGACGGCTTTTGTTTCCAATTTATTGCTATCAACTGAATTAACGATGCAACTGAATTTTAACGATTAAATAGAATTTCTCGTTCCTTTTAAGTTTTAACTTTAAATGAAGGAAACAAAATGTCGCATAACTTTCTAATTAAATTGTACAGAATTCAGTTCCCTTAAATTGTACACAATCCGATTACCTTTCCATACAAATAATCCATCGTTATGAGAGTTGCATTTCAACTTCAAACAAAGGAGATCTATGCGTATAATTTCGTTTACGAAACTCAAAACGCACCACCACCAAGAATCTCTACTATAATAATTATTCTAACAAAAAGATTCACCAAATGAATTCCACTCATTTAAATATATTTATACACAGCTGCTCTAAAGTATTAACACTTGCCTTGATTACAATAAATGCCTAATAGTAATTACGCGTATCACATTCCGGGAAATAGTTGCACCATAAATTCTGTTCTCAATAAAAGTGGCTTCAAGTAATAAATAAATTGAAAAAAATATAATTCTTTGCTTTAGTTTATTTGTAAGATAAATCAAAATGTAGTAATCCATAAGGATATTATAAACTATGTTTTCTATTTTACTTTACTTAATTTTGTTTTATTTCTGTTTTATGTTACTGTTTTATGAATATATGGAATTGGGTCAATTTGAAACAAAATTTCCTATTTGTGGAACATGTCGCAAATGTCGTTCAAACGGTTAAACAAGAATTTAACAACGACTAACCTTTTATCTATCGCAATGCATGCCATTGGTACTTTCAGGAATAATGACGCTACTGTTTTCACCAAATCTACTTCTATTAAATCTGGCTCTTAATATCGCAGTGATCTCTAAAATATATAAGGCCCTCGAGGCAAATATAATCAAAACGCTTTATCACGTTTTCCAAGATATAATTTCGATAGTTTCTTCCGGTAATTATCGATATTCCAGCAAACAGTACGAGCACCGATCGATGGACGATCACTTTTGATGACAGCATTTGTTACAATCAAAAGCTGGTTATTCTGAATGCCTGCATGAATTTCTACATTGCAGTACACCGTACACATAAACGACATTTAATCAAATAATAGATAAATAACAATCTTTTTATTACGAACAGAATTTATAGCACAATAGCGTATATGTATATTCATGAATAACAAGGAAGCAAAAATTACTTTGTATCGTAAATATCGAAAACGATATCACAAAAATGATTTTTATTTGACATCAGTAACTCACGTTGTACAACAAAAGTTCACTAAAAATCGTAAGCGTTTTAATAAATCTGAACGGCAGTGTTACGAAAATTCAGGTTTCGCCAAAGTATTAACTGAAGCAATCTTATCTCGAGATTAGAGAAAATAGAAAATGAAAGAAATATCGTAAACGCTTACCCCGTGGAAACTAACACGACCAACTGTTCGTTCGGACGGAACTGTTCAGTATAGTTCGTCCTCTCGTTTCGGTTTCTCGTTACAAGAAATTCGTCGTCACTTCTTCGCAGTGGTCTCACCGTTCCTCGTGAGTTCGTCGTGCGAGCACGGAGCACCCGGACATCCGTTAGCCGTCAGGGTGACTGCGACGGAGTGCGTCGCGACGTCGTTCGTCTCGGTACTCATTCAACAACCCCTACCAGTAACCGTTCTTTCCCGTAACCCCTCTACCCATAGGGAAACAACCAATCGGCTTCGTTTTCTTCGTCGTCATCGCGATCGTCATCGTGTTCGTAGCTTGTTCACAGTGGTCATCGTCATCGCCGCATTTCTTTCTCCTATCAACGAGCCTTCTTCGTTCTTTTCATGGTTCTACGTTCTTTTTTGTTTTCATCATCGACGCATTTTTGCTTGGTGACAGATCTTCCGTTCTTCCTCGAATATTTATTTTTCATTATTTTTTTTTGCAATTCACGTCGGGATTACTTTGACGAGTCTTTTTTTTTTTAATGAATTTCGTTTGATTTTCTTCTTTTTTTTTATAGTTTGGTTGAAATGTCGGTTTTCTTCATCATTTTCCAAATTTGCGGAATCCATAGAGATTTTCTTTCTTATGCAGTGTTCGATTTTTTGCAATGCATGGCGCCTTTTTTGGATCTGTTTTAGAAATATCCGCGATTCGTAGAGATTTTTCATCTTCATTTTAGCTCACGTTGGTCGAAATTTTCGAATTTCTTCGGAGAGTGTTTTAAACGTTGTTGGATTTTCCTGTGTGCTTTCTTTTTTTTATAGCGAGCTTTCGAATTTCGTTTTCTTTGTCTTCACGACTTACGATACATTCGGAACTCTGCAATTTTTATTGGCATTCTTTAAGTTTTGAGGGGGAAGGAGGCTGTTGCATTTTCTTATCTTGGCCAGCCGTCAGCATGTTTTCTTCACCTTCCCCGTCATCGTCAAATTTCTTCGTCCTTTCAACAAATTCCTTTGCACTTCGTCTTCACTCGCCGTTTGTTTTATTTTTCGGGTGCGCGGGAGGTGTTTCTTGTACTTTTTTGGCAAACGTTTTCACGCCAATTCCATTTCACTCATTACTATTATCTTATTATCTTATCAAGTCTTTTTGGAATTTTGAATTTTCCGTCTTTCTTTTTTCTATTGCACTTGTCCTTATTTTTCACTGCTATCTTCTTAAACGTATGAACAAGCTTCGCGACTTTTTCTTCCACCGGAACACTATCATTTTATTGCGCTTCTTACTTTGCCGTGCAAAAATCTTTATTTTGTTCGCAACCTCTTCCTCTTTTTCGTGCCTTATCCATATTTTCACCGCATCTTCATTTTTTAATTATATTTTCTAATCGTGTCTTGTAACAGTAGGACTTTATATTCATATTGCCTTTTATTGATTAGTTAATTATTCTCGATATTCATTGCTTTTCGGCTGAGGATAACTTCCACTTTTACACATTTTGTTTTCTTACAACCAACCTAAACCCAGTTTTCTTAAATCCTATTCTAAATTGACGCCCTATTAATTTCACTTTAATGCCGATGCACTCCTTCTTTGCTTTCGCTTGTTCTTTTTCTATATTTTTCATTTCCTCCACCCCCCCTCCGCGTATATGCAGAAGTAATGAGCAGGCCATGTAAGTTGGCATTATGATTTCCTTGTGCAATTGTTCCACCCTTATTTTCACACAGACAGCTCGAGCTAATCAGCAAAGTGGCAAAATGTTCGAACGGACGAAGGGAACCATTTCGATTAGCCGATACTGTATCTATCATCAGATATCGATAAAGATTATAGGCATAGAAGTAATCATTAACAGAATGCGGAAATATGAAGACGTAATCAAAATATATTCAGGGTACAGGTAGAGAGTTTGCCACATACAGTCGGGGACAAAAATAAGTGGACAGGTAGAGAGAATAGATATCAATGAAATTTAATCGACTTAACATTATTGATATAAACTTAACTTTTATTTGTCTTATATCCTTATAATACATAGATTATTTAATGACAAATTCAAACTAATATTCACATTTTTATGTACGCAATCCACATTTAACGAAATAATCAGCCATTTCTCGAGAGACAAAAATAAGTGGACACACAATAAATTACATGATAAATAGAATACATAGTAAAGTTAGTACTTTGTGTTGCCGCCTTTTGCTTGGATTACGGCTTCTAACCGTCTAGGAATACTGGTTATTAAATTTCGACGTAATCTTTTCGATATTTTCAAATTCTCTCTGTAGGTTTCTGAAAAGTTCGGTTTTATTGGTTCTCTTATCCAATGGTACTTTTGTATCCAACAAACTCCACAGGTTTTCAATCGGATTCAAGTCAGGACTCTGTGGAGGCCATTTAAGCAATTGAATATTCGAATCCTTAACAAATTTCTGACTTCTTCGGGCTGTGTGTTTGGGATCATTGTCTTGTTGGAATACAAATCCGTTGTCGAGACCCATCTTTGCTACTGCCATCTCTAAATTTTCATTTATAACATCGATGTAATCATCCGCAGTCATTATGCCGTCAATTTGTACCAGTGCACCAATCCCATTCAAAGAAAAACACCCCCACACCATTAACGATCCGCCGCTAAATTTAATTGTTGGCGTAATAAACGATTTTTTAAATGCTTCATCCTCTTTCTCCATACTTGGTACCTCTTTTTCAATTGCCGCAACTAAAATTTGCTTTCATCAGTCCACATTATGTTTCTCCAAAATGACAATGGCATATTTACATATTTTTCGCAAATGCCAAACGTTTCTTCACATTAGTTTTACTAATAAATGGCTTGCAGCATTTTAAACCAGCTTCATGCAATCTTCTTCTAATTGTTTTTGTTGAAACGTTTACATCTAACGTTTCTGCAATGCTTCTTGATGGAATAGTTGGATCTTTACGACATTTGCGGACAATTCGACGGTCTTCTTGCACAGTCGTACATCGTTTGCGCCCACGCCCTCTTAAGTTTTCCACAGTATTGTATAATAAATACTTTTTAAAACTTTTTTCTATTGCACTTTTCGAAACGCTATACTTGTGGGCTATCTCGCGGTAACTTAACTTCTTATGACAGTCCGAAACAATTAAGTTGCGAATTTGATTACAAATTTCTGTTCCTCTCGGCATTTTTAGATTATTTCAGAGGCGATGTTATCCTCAAAAAGCCTAAATTGCTATCGATAGACGTCTTTGAGATTATTGCGTGCAAGCATAACCAATTTGTAAAATTTGTTTAGATTTGTTGCCCCACTATAGCGTTGTTGGTAGGTGTCCACTTATTTTTGTCTCTCGAGAAATGGCTGATTATTTCGTTAAATGTGGATTGGGTACATAAAAATGAGAATATTAGTTTGAATTTGTCACTAAATAATCTATGTATTATAAGGATATAAAACAAATAAAAGTTAAGTTTATATCAATAATGTAAAGTCGATTAAATTTCATTGATATCTATTCTCTCTACCTGTCCACTTATTTTTGTCCCCGACTGTATGTGTATTTCATTATTGTTGCTGAAATAAATCTCGCATGAGGTTTCCATTGTTTGCATAGAAAAAAATACGATATATCACAGTAGTTCTTTAAATTTTGCTGCCTTGCTAATTGAAATATTTTGCCGTTTGAATAAATTAATTGTTCTTTAAAAATTAATTAAGAACGAGGGAAGCATTGGCACTGCGCGGCAGTTAAATATTCATCGAATATAAATTGCACAAAACACGGTGATACATTGAAACAAATTGTTTTCGATTTATTTTCAAGATGATTTTCCAGATTAGTTACTACATTTTTCACCAACGCCCTTACGCACACATTATCTAAAGAATTAAAATGTCACGCCTGAAGGACAATTAATTTATAGCATTGGAATTTCTAGAAAATCCGGGCATATTAACTTAATAAGCGTTTAATAATATTCGCACAGTTGTACTCAACGAGCAGAAATGCGTCGTGCAGTTTTTACACACCGAGTATGTAGCCAAATACATTTTTCACAAACAGCAGCACACGCGCACGCACGTATACGCGTTACACGAAACAGGGAAATACATTTCCATAATCGTCCAACGGCAAAACGAACTTGAGTCAAGTTTCTCCTCCGTCGTCCAGTTTTCCGTAAAAATAGTCTACAATAATAAAATATAAACATCCGCCGTCTGGTCATTACTTTCGTGCACACCTAATGTTATCTTTTTCACCTCCCTCGTCTACTTGTCTTCTCCATCGACTACTACATACTTTCCCCGTCGCGGGTCGTCTCATTACCGTCCTCGCCTTATTTATTCTCCCCCGTCGCCCTTGCTATCTTTTTCCTATTCCTCCTATCGTCCTGCCATTTTATCGCCTCCTTCGCCTTCCCTCTGTCTTAATATCGCCCTCTTTATTGCCCTTTCCATCTTCTTCGCCTTCATTCTAGCTCCACTCGATTCATCGCCCTTCGCGGTGGTCGTCGCACGCATTCCTTTGACGTCTCCGCTTCTGCCTTCTATTCGTCTTCTGTTTCGTACCCATGGATGAATCAGAGTCGTCCACATGCTGCTGCGATATCCACGGTGGTGGGCACACGGTGGGTGTGAAATACCGCGCATATTTCCGTCGATATATTTATTTCACGACGAGGGACACGACTCGATTACAAAATAAACATATTGTCTCTCAAGGCGGGCGTATATTACACAGAGTGGTTCATCGAGGTAGGCGGTAAAAAGTTTCGGGTGGTTGGTCATATTTATTGGCCTGAGTAACAGGCTCGGTTGACTTTTTTCGACGAAACTGGACAACTGTCAGTATTCCACGAATTC
Source organism: Nomada ferruginata (assembly GCA_963583965.1). Taxonomy (NCBI): domain Eukaryota; kingdom Metazoa; phylum Arthropoda; class Insecta; order Hymenoptera; family Apidae; genus Nomada; species Nomada ferruginata. The sequence goes on from OY757213.1 coordinate 19,292,642, forward strand.
ACGTTTAATTAATGGCATTGCGCGCGGGCAAACAGGGTGAACATTAATAACCATGCGAGTGTCCATTCATCGAATTTTAACGCTTTCGATCAGTGATTTTCAACCGGTGGGCTGGGAGAATTTTTAAAGGTCTAAAGACCTTAAAGTTAAATTATTTTCGAATGAAGTCGAAAGCGAAGATTTGAAAGTCTCTTCAAATCACTGTTATAATAAACGTATGTATTACATAGCAATAAAATATATATGCATAATTCAAGTGTAGCGGTTAAGTGTGCGGAAGTTTAACTGTAGATTGACAAATCAGAGGAAGATTGAACCAAAAGTGGTAAAAAAGATAGACACTGACTCAAAGTAAATAAACAAATGGGACGATAAATGTAACGCGTCGTTGTATAATTTGCTAGTAAGTAGATAATGGGTAATACAAGAAAATATTTAAACAAAATATAATATACCATTGTACAGTAGATAAATAGATAAAGGGGAATACCATACAAGGAAAAATAGTTCAAACTGCACCTTCCACAGGTAAATCTGTAATTCTTCGTGAGAACGCAGCATTTTTCAATCAAAAACGACATAATTAAAGATAGAACCAAATACATAGATATATGGTTGATAACAAACACTAATCCAAATCTAATCATGGTCTAATATAAAAAGATGGAAACGTCAACGTTAATGCAAGATACCACTGTGCAATAGATAAACAAATAGGGAAAGAGGAGTACAAGAGAAAACATGAATTTTTCATAAAAACGCAACGTTTTCAAATTCTACGAAAAACATTGAATGAAACCTGAAAAATTACCCCAAAAACCCCTGATTTAAATCCATGCCTTGCCAATAGTTAACGAGTTAGATGATACACTTACGTGAATAGAAAGCTTACGATACACAAGACTCAATTAGTATCAGTTTGCTGGGAAAATTTTTCGGATTGATTCAGTAAAAACATAAATTTCACAGATCGACAAATTTTGTTCAACGAATGTTGAAAAAAATGCTCTTACTTTTTGGGATGGCTCTTGCAATGTCTCCAACTGCTCTTTAAATCTTCGAAAATTGACTCATAACGTTTACCCTTTATTGGCACTTCGGCTTTTGAAAACAAAAAGAAGTGTGTCGGAATTCAATTCGACGAATGGGGCGCGCGAGAAATTTCTGTCATCTGCGTTTTCTTCATCAGCAATTTACATTATAGAATCGAATTGTGTGTCACCGTGTTGTTATCGTGCGAAATAAATCAATTACTTTATTCTAAAACGATTCGCAGTCCCATCTTCGAATGCGAATTTATGTATGATCAAGTGAAAAGCGTGATTAACGCTTTGAAAATAAAAAGTTTTAAAATGCTTACGCTTGTCGTGGAATCACTGATGAACTACGATGAATTTTAATTAATTACAATTTTCGACAGGTGTATTGCCTCGAAGAATGATTTCGATTGATATATTTATTTTCATTTCTATGAAAAAACAGAGAAATCAGCTTGAAAAATTGAGAAAAAAAACTACATTTGAACTTGCAAAAGCTCAGTTTGCAAAATTTCTTGTGTTAGATTAGTACCTTTTCCACGAAATACAGCGCAACAAATTATAAGCTCTCACGCTATATGTTCCTATTGAAAGAGAACCAAAGAAACTTGCAAAATTGAACATGCAAAATATTTTCAGCTCCACAATTATCCGCTTATATTTTACGTTCAATTAGCAATTTCTATCTTTTATCGAATCGCACAATTATGGTATTGGCATAAGACGGAACAATATATTTCTCTCTGTCGGCAGTATCGAAATATGTATCAAAAGGGGAACGTTCTCCGTCACATATTTGCAACATAGTACAGAACATTTCAACTGGACAATAATTTCATTAGGTGTTTGCACCCCATTTTCTCAACTCTCAAGTATGAAATATTATTCAGTGACGAAACATGAATCCTACGTTCACTTCTGTTCAGACGAATTTGTCTGCTTGAAACTGAAATTAGAACTGACTGATACAAACCACGTACAAACTATTCCACAAGCATGCGCGACTTAATCTTTTCATAGTGATAAAGTATGGTGGACTCTCGTAAGTAGCGTCCTCGGATTATTACTTAACATGACGCACGAACTGATACATTTTTGGTGAAATTTATTATTAGCAGTCAAATAAACAGTTTAAATTAATATTCGTATAGATAATTAGGGGGGTTCGTGAACAAATAAGTATGTCAATTTCATATTTGACTCCGTGAGACCGGAAGCACGTTGAAACATTCTTGAGCAACAGTTTAGAAAATAGGATACAGAATGTAAGTTCTTCAAAAATGAATGAGGACAATTTTTACGTAAGGATCAGCAATTACGATATTTATAATTTTTTAGATTAATGTGCTAGATGTTTTTTTTCTCATCGTCATTTTGTCGGTTTTGGTATGCGACCGCTAAAGCTTGTTTCAGTATTTTATTGTTCCTGAACATCATTTTTACCACTTCGAACTTTTATTTTAATTAACGTAACTAACTTCCATGAAATACGCCACTGTGCTTTTTACGCTGATGCGTATGCGAAATCGTATGGTGTCAGTTCTTTTGTAAAAGGGTGGGAAACTTAAATGTGTAGGTGTAAATTGCCGGGCTATGGTTTGCATAAATCAGGCGAAATTACCGAAATGAAAGAATTGTTTGTTTATGACCTGTTCTTATGGAGAAACACCAATCATTCAATGATCTGAATTTTTGAACCGTTTCGCGGAATATTTGATATTCATGTGAAATGAATTTATAGGCCAGTTGACGTCGTTTTTAGAAATTTCTTTCATAAAACTTCTGATATGTTTATGTTCATACAAGTGTTTATAATAGAATGATTTGCACACATAAAGCCGGTACAAGGTGCTGAAAAAGAAAGGAATATTAAATATATGTCTTCCCAAATGAAAAATATTTATTATTATTTGTGTGAATCAAGTATTATTTTCCAAATTGCAATATTATTTTCGACGATGGACTTTCACGAGTAATAGCGGGTAATTTCCTCAAAGTAATAACGGGCTGTTATTTTCATATACCTTAAATCATTTTTAAATTAATGTATAGGCAATATGCATACATCGTAATACCAATATGAAGATTTGCTTCATAATATATAAGTATGCATGTCTTTTTAAAAACAGCGTTTTTCTTCAAATAAGTAATAATCCAATTATTTTGAGCGGTGTACATTTTGGTCAGAAAATCTAATAACTGTGTAAACATTGTAAATTAATTTCCACTGTGTGTGCACATTCATCTGTCGATTAAGAAATCAATCATTATGATCGCTAGCAATTAACGTGAGTTCTTCGCGGCCGTATACTTTGTATACAGGATAGTTCATATAATTTATTATAAAATTATTGGAATTAATAATTATCTTCTTAATGTTGGAAACATTTATTTGTAGTGGTCATATTTATGGTTATTCTGTCACTTTTATGCATTAAGTTTTGACAAATAAATTATGCTCCATTAAATGAGTAACATGAAAAACTGGCAGAAGTGTTCCTCTATATCTCTTATAATCGAAACGCAATAAAATATAACGACAGTGGTGAAAAAACGTCTTAACACCTAATTGTTTTTAATGAAATAAAATGCACGTCCAGTAACTCAAAAAAAACTGAAGCAAACTTTGTTGCACAAAATGTTGGAAACTACACGGAATATTGAATAATCAAGCTTCAATTATGCTTGCCAATCGGTGAATATTGACAGGTTGAAGATGCTTTAAATTTCTGTGAAATATTCCATGAATCTTAACGATCCAATCAAAATGGAAGTTTACGATCAGTATTCCGACGCTTATTGAAGTTATTAGTACAAAAAAACTCAATGAATCATTTATACCCTTACTGTTTTTCTTCTTCCTCTTATTATTATTATATTATAGGATATTTCATTAAGCAAGTTACATAACTAAAGAAAAATAATGAAATTGATAACTAAAATGTATATATTTGTAAGATGTAGTTTCATTAAGAATCAAGGATCTTGAAACTATTTTAATGATTTATGAACCTTGTTATTACCCTTCATAAACCCTGAAACATTTGATCTAACCATTTTACCACATTCAAACAACAGTCATTTTGTCACGCTTTGCTACATGGGACACCCTGTATGTAGTACCAACGACCAAGTAGTAGGTCGAGAGTTTGTTCGGACGCAACAAGTAGTTTAAACACGCGTACAGGAGAACGAACCAACATATTACAGAGTCACGAATCGATTTTTAGCTTGAGGATACATACTTCAAATAAAAACAGCGACACTCATCCGAGAATTATTTTAAAAGAAATTCCATGAAACTTACGCAAGAATATTTCTGTGAATAGAGTCAAAAGATCTAGCAGAAATAGATATATCGAATCGGCTCATCGAAAATTACAGGGCAGATGAAACGCTATTTGACAGTACTATAAAAGGAGTTATAATTTATTATAATTTATTATACGTTATAATTTACGAAATATCGTATCGTATTACTTGTGTTATTTTTTACAAATTCTGCACGAAGGTTCACAGAAATCTTACCGTTAATAAATAAATAAATAAATTATAATTTAATTATAATTTAATAAATATATATGTTAATAATTTCTGACGCCGATATGTTATTTTCTGATAAATGGAAAGATATCGGATCATTTGTCTTATTAAAAACCTAACATAGATTTGTTTAACTTAATGTCGATACTACTACTGCATAAAATCAATTTTTTGTTTTGCCATTTTTTTTCACTTCAAACAATTCATTCCTAAAGGTTATTGTTATTTTATCAGACCTTCCTTTTTCCTTTCTTCGGCAAAGTTAGAAATTTCAGCAGAATGGGAACACCGATTTCTATTTGGTGTAAAGATATCAAACCCCTTCATTATTATTTTTGAATCGTTTGTAGGACAAAATTTTTGCATTGGTATAATAAACAAATGATATGATGTTGTATTTAACGGCTTACCGGGGAAACTTCGGACGTCCCAAACAAATTGAAATATAGATTTTTTTGACAGTTTCGTCATATAGAAATTAGCATTACTATACAAAAATTTAAATAACAAGCCACAATAAAAATCACTTTATCACAAAGAAACATTTTTCCATAGAATTCAATTGTTTAGCTTTTACAAAAAAAAAAAGGAAAAGAAGAAAGAAAAAGGATTAAAGAATTGACAATACTGTAGTGAATTAGTTATTTCAGAATATGATGCTACAAAAAAAAACACAAGTTAAAAAGGAATAATGTATAAAGGAATAATTAATTAGTATACATATAATTTAATACATATGTATAATATTAGTAGAATTTTTTTCCGAGAGTCTTTAAGTAACGGAAAAAATGTGCAATTTTAAATAAATATTTTCACGAAATTCAAGATAGGCCAGGAATATAATTTTAATGCCTGCCAACTTAAACTTTTCAAGTTATTCTCACTACCAATTACATAAATTGCTAAGGCGGTTTACTACATATATTCTACATATATTGTTATTTAACTCTTTCTTACTTTTCACTGGCTTCCTTATTATTATTATATAGTTTCTTCCTAATTAAAATACGTTTTTTCATGATTATTTTTAGATGGTTTAATTTTTTTCGAATGTTTGTCTTTTTAGCTGCGCATACTACGTTAATAAGCGATCTTCGATATTTTGTTGAGTATGAAGTCACCGAAATGATGATTACTCGAACGGATATACGAGTGAGTGTTTGAGGTACTTGGTGACTCGATTTTCATCGATGTCGCGGGTGTAACCTTGCGGTTGCTTTGACTATAATTACACACCTGATCAGTGACTTCACACTTGCTACCTTATTCCTAAATATAATCAACTTCTTTAACATATTCTTTTTCACTACTCCTTCTCATGGTATTAACGACTATTAATTGAACTCTTTCGCAATTGAATTTGTATTGCCCTGCATTGAACGATTACACAATTCTAACAATTCGTAACAAATAAAAAAGAGCCCCACGCCTCACACTGTTAGTTATCATACTTAGATTTTGCCCTATGCTATGGGCTCCGCCCTCTACCCTTTTTTACTTCTTATATTTCATTAATTAATAAAAGTCATAATGCATATAAATAATTACAATGGTGAGGTCCTAGATGTCGTCTGTAGCAAAAGGGTGAATTACAATAATACTGTGTGCTTTATTTATTCTCATATTCAGAACTTCTGTGTTTAATGTTAAAATAACAATATTCTTTATTCCTTTTTCTACTACATTTGGTTACTTAAGTTTTCGTTTAAACGGTTAATAATAATTTCAAGTTTTGTACACCCTCTCAGAATTTCTTTATTCTTGGTAATACATACTGATTCTACAACGAATTATATATAAATAGTTTGTCTTTTAAAAAAATGTATGAATTATTAATTTGGTAACAAGTCGGTTGCTTAATAATAATTTATAAAATAGCATTAATTTATTTCCATGGACACAACTGGTGATGGGATACAAGGAACAAGAGAATGGTACAATTACAAAATACTTTGGCAAAATTTTAAACAAAGCGAATGAAAGTTAGAATTCGTTTGTACGAATTTGGTTTCAAGTATAAATTAAATGATATCATCTGCAAAGATAAAATAAACTAAATATAAATTAACTATAGAAGAACGTGTTACTAGGTATGCCAACAGTACCTATAATAGTTACAGTTTGTAAAAAGAACATATTGCTACGTCTCAGCGACTGAAAATGGGTCAACAGATATTTGTTTTAAGAATAATTTCTGTTATCTTTAAATAAGAATCGCAAACAAACGTAAACAGGGATTTAATCGAGAGAAAGATATTCAAGGTATTTTGTTTACCTCACTGTATCTGTAAACCTTACATATTATTAACGATATAAGAAAGTGTATACAACACAGGGTGTCCCGTAACTACCCTTGCATCGGGAAATGGGGGGTAGCTGGGGTGATTCGGAACAACTTTTTCCTTAACCAAAATGTTGTTTGTAGCTTCGTTTTTGAGTTAATAACCAAAAACACTGCCCAATTAGAGCGCCCGTAGAGAGCAGGCTCAGGGGCGTGCCTCTCTACTGCGCTCGGTCGTGTACGGGGGCCTCGAGCGTAGCGAGGGAATTTTTGATTATTCGGGAATAAGATATAAACTAATAAATCGTTTAATAACTGTGTTCGATACTTTTATTCGCTATCCGAAAGTAATAAAGGGTTTCATTACTTACGAAAAACTTAACCACTCGTCCACGAATTAACCTGCTTTGATTCAACAGTTGATGTTACGGCCGAGTCGGTGATTAGTTTATTTCTTATTATTAAATAACTAAGAATTCAACATTATTCTTAATTTAAGACCATGTAACTTTTGCCGTACGATTCCCTCGATACACTCGAGGCCCCTGTACACGATCAAGCGCAGTAGGGAGGCACGCTCCTGAGCCCGCGGTCTACGGGCGCTCTAATTGGGCAGTGTTTTTGGTTAATAACTCAAAAACGAAGCTTCAAACAACATTTTGGTTAAGGAAAAAGTTGTTCCGAATCACCACAGCTATCCTCCAGTTCCCGACGCAAGGATAGTTACGGAACACCCTGTATATAATAGACATAAAGTTGGCTCGTTGATGAAATCAATTATTTACACTCTATCTCCATATTTACTGATCTCCCTATGAAACACGATTGGCGAACTAAAATGAAGGAGGTACATTTGTATAAATAAGAAGACAAAATATTCTACTATACACAGACAAACCTCTTACAATACAGTGTTTGTATGTGTTTGTACCCTGAACCTGCGGTTTTCGCACAACACGTTATAAAATGTACGATATGGTCTCCTAAAACAAGGTGAGAAAAGAAATAAAAACCTTGTGTCCAAGATTCAGCGTTACAAGTATGCAATAAGAGTTAGGGCGCACCGAAATATTGAAAATTGGTTGGCATGAAAAATACTTAATATTTCGAAATACAAACTTTAATTTGTTAAAACTTAAGATTTGTGGCTATTTATAAAATTAGCTTTTATTGAAAATCTTCGTGTATTCGTGGGTTGTACTCAACGAACTCTTCTTCGAAGATTTGAAGCTCGAGTCCAACAATTAGTAAGAAATTGAAAATCGTTGTATACCTAAATATATCTCACAATCAGTATTGTTGTATCGTCGGGCTTAACGATAACAAACGACTCTGAATGAAACAGGTGAATCGTACTTTAAGTAGTTGAACGCGCCAGCTAATAATAATGTCCGAAGAAGTTTCACGAGATGAATAATCTGAAGCTTTCTTCATAACAGAATAATATCTTCTGAAAATGAATAATCTTTTCTATAGAAGAAAACAACGATTATATTGGGAAAAACCACTTCGACTTGCAAAAGCACCCCGACCGTTTTCCACCCTTATTATCTTTATTATCAATGCACACTATCCTCGTATATGATTTCTCAATTAATTGGTTTTTTTTTATTAAATTAAGGTTGTGCGTGTATTGCAGTGTAAATTATGTACTCTTCTCTAATATTCCTGTAACTCAAATCTTCAATATAACTTTTCAAGTTACAATAGTATCGTTAACCCTTCACACCTAAATTACATTTTCCTTTTTATTTTATTGTCCTTTACGCTTCACCAGTTCAAAGTCCCAGCAATACAAGCAATTATTATTTATTCGAAATAGAAATATATATGTTCAATAAAGTAGGTGGCGTTAATATTTCCGTGGCAGAAAACCCAAACCTAGCCCTAAAAGGTTTTTAACTATTAGGTTTTGGGCTAGTAAAGGTCCATACATTTTTACTCAGAAGTCAACATGCTTCAGTACTTCCACATAAAATAAAATAGCATTCTATTTAATACAACGAAGTTATATGACGAATAAAACGATATAAGTAGTTATTAGATCACAAAACAATTTAAATATGTTTAAATAATGGTCAAAGTGAAACGGGCACCGAAAATGCACTCATCTTTGCTGACATTTTTCAATTTATGTCAAACGCTATCTAACTATACCACGCGATAAGAAAAGCGTCAACGGAAGTTACAAAATGATTTTTGCAATTCTACAATAGATATATTGGACTATTCAATATACAAGCGAAATAGTTTGGTAATGATAATTTGGAAATAGTTTGGTGTCTATCCTTAGTTTCGCTCTCAATTAGTTGGAACAACAGAGCTGTTCACGGTAGCGATCCTTTAATACTTTTGTTCGGCATATAAAGAAAATGTTGCAAGTGGAGCACGTACGAAACAAAGAAAACTGTCCGAAATAACACATGGGCGAGCTCGATCCACCAACAAAACAATGTGTTGGACCTTAAATGAGTTCGCGTTAAATACATATAGCTGACGCTGCAAGTAATATCACCCCCATGTTAAGATTTTTACGAATCGGATATGGTGTACCAGTGCGCGATGAACGTTTTATGAATGCCACTTCAATTTGTGGTTTATTTATGCCTTTAACTTGATCCGGAGTGTCGGTCCTTCTTTTCCAACAACCGTGGAAACCTTAATTGGTGTTGAAACGACGATCATGAACCCTGGCGATACGTGACAGATATGGAAATACATATTCTTCATGTTACGTTTTTTGAAATCGTGGACTCTGAACTCACGTGATCGCCGGAATGACGCAAATGTAGCAGTGCGTTCCTTTCCAATTGTAATCAAATGTTACTCTCAATGAAGATAACATTAAACGAAATTTGTGCAACTGTTAAAGCGCAAAATCATGCGATACTTCGTTATAAGAACATGGAAACTCAATATCAGCTTGTACATTTAACAAAATTCTATTCTCTTAAACTGTTCCAGCTATAACAGTTTTTAATATATCCATCCCTTGTCTTTTCCTCCCATTTCAAAGAAACTGCACAGGACATTTTGCCCGGCCATCGTTTCGACACTTTTGTTTCTTGCAAAAACCGCTGTTAATAAGAGACCATTCTTTTTCATTCTTCCTCCAGTGAAAATAAATTCAATTTAACGAAATTGTTTCTTTTCCAGGACGATACGTAGGCTCACGTCCCATAAAGCTACGGAAGAGCTCGTGGAAGCAACGAAATTTGGAGTCGGTGCGGAAAAAGGAGAAGGAGAAACAGACGTTAATTGGATTATTGACGGGCCGGTGACGTGACCTAGTACCATCATCCTTCCTTTCCACGTTCATACTTATTAATTGGATTCTTATGCTCAGTCGCGAGTGTTGGTATTATTTAAGCAAAGTGTTGCCACCAAGTGTCTGATTCTAATGTAATTCCCCTGTGAAAAACGACTAACTGGTCCGCGCATTTTGTATGAAATCTAATTCACAAAAGTAGATTAAACCGCCGTCGAACATCTTTTTACCGTAAGCTAGAATTAACTATCATTTAAGATTATACGAAAAAGAATAGAAATAAATTCTTACAGCAATTGCATTAATCCAGGTATACACTCATTATCTGTACTATTGTGTAATTATTCTGTCAATTCCTTTCGCGGTAGTATATTCGATTACGATATAAAGTATTAGTATTGTGTACTGTATCGTGTACAGTCGTCGCGGGAAATATGTTGACACGCTAAAATATTAAAATATTGTGTACTGCATTTCTCCGTATGTTTTCAGTCATTTGTTATCCTTTTTAATAACATACATACTTAGCTAATGTATGGTATAGGCATATGCAGGGACGGCGGCTCAATGCGCGCTACCGTGCTGCAGGGCGCTAAAATATTTCGGGAATTGCTGATATTGACAATGTATGTTTGGTCTGAAAGTATGAATTTTATAATACATACATCGAGCAGAAAGTAAGCTGACAAACCGTTAAATGTTATTTTCTCTTAATGTAGCTTCGTAAAGATCTGTACACTATGATTTTACGTATTTCAAATGGTTTTTTTTATATATTTAAACGTTTGTAATTATATGTAAATATAGAATTATATTGTAAATATAAACTGCCCAAGGTGCGAGGATTATCTGTCGAGTGAATGGAGACTGTTTGTGAGAAATCGTTTCAGATTACAATATTGCTGCAGAAGATATTGTTAAACAAAATTGTGCAGCAGTTAGATCAAAACGACTTTGCAGAAAATTTGTTCTGGTCAGGAGAGATTAATAGATTAAAGTTAGGCCAATTTAAAAAATCCCTTTACTTCGTCGAGGAAATTAAGGATTGAATTGCAGTTACCCCTTGAGAAAAGGGGTACAGCTTACATGGACGAAATTTTAGGAAACAGCCACATATTACGAACTTAAGTCGCATAAGCGGCGCATATTTGTTAAAAAAGTATGTAAATAGTTCTGTAGGCCTTTCGAAAACCATTGTGTTTATCGATGAATTAAAATTTTAATTATGTTCGCGCGAAACATAGAAATATGTATAGAGAAAAAGTGCTAATATTTTCAAACCAAGTCGGGTAGGTTTGCGTTAGATTTTGAAGAAGGAATTTTAAATTTTTTTGAAGGAAATATTCAATATTCAATTATTACCCGCTTACCTCACGACTTAAACCTCGGTGAATATTTGTGGAACCACCTCGATAGGAATGTACCTGACAACCCGCGAAATAACAAATTATGGTTTAAAGTTCCGAGCTCGTGGATTTATTAAGAAATAGACATTAATGTTATTAATAAATGAATATTAAATTTCCTTTTAACAATAAATGTAGGTGTATGGATTTTAGCATATTGTCAACTGCTTTCCGCAAATAGCGATACTCTATTTACTTTTTCGGCAAGTGTACAAGTATGTCTCAATAAAAATTGTTACATAGCAGGGGTTACTTTAGAAAAACATTTACTACCATACATTGATACATGGTATGGAAGTACCGTAGGAAACAGCATGTTTCTAAGTGGTGTCAGCTTATTTTCCGCGACGAATGTATGCGTGTGTATAATATAGTCTTCTTTAGTCTTGCGTGGAAGGTATGGTAGAAATTTCAATCCGAATTAAGAAAGAACAATTGTCATGTTAGAATTCGCATCCGGGCACAGAAAAATGCATGTCGCAATTGTAATCAAACACTGCTGCAGCTCACTTGCTCACTTTGCGTAGCAGTCTCTATTGACAAATATGTTTGCACTGGAGAAACTAGGGAGGGTTTGAATATTTAATGCGAAACATTTATTTGTTTATTGCTTTAGTTATTTTTTGCTTAAACGGGAAATACCCATTGGTATACAAAAGGAACAATAAACTGCGCGTTTAAATTTTAGGTACACCGGGCTGCACTTATGCAAATACCTACTCTATACGAAATTTAAAATAGATTTTTGAAACGAGCTAAGACACCTGGAAAAAAGTCTGAAAAGTGACTAAAGTCGTATATGTATACATATTTTTATTTTGTATGACTTTGTCTAAAATATTTAAATAATTAATTCTGTAAAGCTGTTTTCCTTTCTCTTGTCTTTTTGTGGTAAAATTTTATGTAGTACAAATACATACATATGCCGAGATGAGTGATTTTGACCCCCCCTCGGAACGTAAGTAAACTTGTGATTTCAGAAGTTTCTCGTATGATTTTCGTGTAGTTCAAATACATTTTTAGAAAACTAAGTATATTTCGTACATATACGTTGTACAAAAATTACCATACATGTGTTATGTTTGCTCAATTTTTTCATTCTTCTTTCACTTTCTTCATATTGTCACGGCCACGTAACAATATCTTCACTGTTTATTAAAATGTATGACGCTTGTATATATCAATATGCTTTTGTTTTCGCTGCAAGGACATCGCCGAAAGTATTTCACATTTAGTCAGAAAGAAACGCTTACAGAGGAAACATTATTTTGTGCCATAATCCTTTTAGAAAACCGGAATTCTGTTTTTTATCGTGACTTGCGGAAATATATTTAACCCATAAAAAACTATGGGAAAATTTTCACGAAGCAGTAAATTGTTGGAAGAAATATTAGGTCGTCCCATAAGTTCGTGCCGCGGATGCGTTTATACTTTCTGCGGTGCGTTGTATAAACACAGAGCGATAAGCGATGAAAGGAATCAGAGTTTAATGATCGAGTTCAGTCTACAGAAGGCATTCCAAAGAAAAAGTTCGTGAACAGCAAGCGTTTCGTCTTTTAGACAGTGAAAAATCATGAGTGAGATGCGTATTCATTTTCGGCATCTTATGCTGTATGAGTTTCGCAAAGCAAATACAGCAAAAGTTGCCGCAAGCAACATTTGTGCCGTTTACGGAGAAGGTTCTTTATCGCCCCGTACGTGCAGAAAACGGTTTGATCGATTTCGAAAAGGAAATTTTGATCTTGCAGATCAACCACGTTCTGGACGTCCAACAGAATTAGACGAAGACAGAATTCGTGATTTAGTGGATCAAACGCGAAGTTTACCGGTTCAAGAGATGTCTACAACCTTAAATATCCCCAAATCGTCTGTCCACAGACACTTAAAGAAAATGAGAATGGTAACAAAGCTGGATGTATGGGTGCCGCATCAGCTCACAGAAAGGAACCGTTCTGATCGCGTAGCAACGTGCATATCTTTGCTTGCACGCTATGAAAATGATCCATTTTTGAAACATTTAGTGACTGGGGATGAAAAGTGGATTTCGTACGACAATCCCCAAAGAAAACGAACATGGACAAGGAGAGAAGATCCCCCACAACGAGTTGTGAAACCAGGTCTACACCCTCGCAAAGTTCTCCTCTCTGTATGGTGGGATTATCAAGGAATTTTGTATTTTGAGTTTCTTCCAGCCAGCCAAACAATTAATTCAGACAAATACTGTGCTCAGCTGGATAAATTGAAAGAAGCAATAAGAGTAAAACGGCCGAGACTCGTGAATCGGTGCAATGTGGTTTTTGATCACGATAATGCAAGAACACATGTGGCACAAAACGTGCAAAAAAAATTACGTGAATTTGGTTGGCAACTTTTATTGCACCCACCATATTCTCCAGATATTGCTCCATCGGATTACCATTTGTTCCGATCAATGCAACATTTTTTAGCCGGAAAAAAAATTGATAATGTGGAGTGCCTGAAAACAAACATTGAACAGTATTTTAACGAAAAATCACAGAAATTTTATAGTGAGGGTATAATGACTTTACCAAAAAGATGGGAAGAAGTTGTGGAACGAGAGGGTGATTACGTTTTTTCATAAACTTTAAAGGTATGTTTCATACATTAATTTAAATAGCGAAACAAAAAGTGGCACGAACCTATGGGACGACCTAATAATTTGATTTGGAAAAAAATTGTTCTGATATCGACTATGATGAAAGTGATCTAGTAGACAGTGAAAATGAATGTCCACAATCATACAACGAAAGTACAAGCGAGTCATCCGATACTAACAGTGAAGATGACAAATTTCGACGTTTGCATAGAAAAAGAGAAGGAGTCCAAGTTTTTTCCGGATGTTGAAATGTCTGTAACAGATCAGGATACTGAAATATCTATTGACGGCACTATGTGGAAAAAACAGCAGGAAGGTTCAACGCCAGGAAGATGACCATTGTACAACATTTTCAAAGAAGAGTCAGGAGCAACGGCATGTTGGATGACCAGCCCTTGAGTCACCGATGAGTGTAAGGCCCGCGGATCGTGGCCTAGTCAAAGTCAATATTATGCACTAGGGCAGTAGTCAGCGATATGACTACTGCCAAGGATCAGACTCCGCGTCGGCTAAGGCGACAACAACAAGGGCTAAGGTCAGCCTTTCCCCCCTAAAAATCACAATATTCAGGGTGCGGCGCCAAAATCCGGACACAATTCAATTGTTATTTCTCGCCGTTCTGTACTTCTTGTAGAGACCGCGATTGGCGTCCAAATAGCTTGATGCATGTACTAATTAGTTATAATCTCGAATAAATAGCAATGTTAAAACCAAGTGCGGAGTATAACCGCAGAGCCGCGATTATCGAAAGTGCTCGCGCTGGGCGTTCAGCGGCAGAAATCATTCGGTTCTTCGGGTACCCGAGATCGACTGTGTATGATGTCGTCGCGAAGTATGAGTTGGAGAAGTCCAACGAAGGTTTTGCAACACCAGCGAGGAAAATTCATTCGAAAGGGCGCGTTGTCAGGACGCCCGACATCATTCAACGGGCTCAGGAACTGATTTTGGAAAATCCGGGGCAGTCGATCCGAAAATTGTCATCGGTTGTCGCTGTGAGCGAAAAAACTATGCGTCGAATCGTCGAGGAGGATCTCCGGTACAAGTCTTACACGATTAAAGTGAGACAGATGCTTTCCGAAGCTGCCAGGACAAAGCGCGTTGAACGCTGCAACCTGCTTTTGTGTTCCTTAAGAAACAATGCTGCCGCACGGCTCAGGTTTTTTTCAGACGAAAAAATTTTTACTATCGATGCGAAAATTAATCGAAGAAATGATCGATGGCTCGCCCATGACCCTGAAGATGTTCCCATTGTTTCCAGAACAAAATTTCAAGCGAATGTTCACGTGCTAAGTGTTGTGTCGAGTGAGGGTGATGTCATGCCACCACATTTTTTAATAAAGGGGAAAATGTCACAAAAGAAGTTTATTTGCGTGTTCTGACAAATGTAGTGAAGCCGTGGATTGAAACTGTGTCGTCTGGAAAGCCGTATGTTTTCCAGCAGGACGGCGCGCCTGCTCACACAAGTCATTTGGTTCAAAATTGGTTGTCCGACAACGTCGACATGTTTTGGTCCAAAGAATTCTGGCCTCCCAACAGCCCAGATTTAAGTCCTTTAGACTTTTATGTATGGAGCGTGGTTGAAAGGGTCACCAACAAGTCCAGACATCCAAACGTCGCATCATTGAGAGCCGTTATTGTTGCGACATTCGCCGATATGGACCGTGATGCATTAAAACGGGCCTGCAAACGCTTCAGACCGAGAATAGAGGCAGTAATTCAAGCAGGGGGAGGATACATTGAATAAATGTGTTCTTTATAACCTTACAAACAATTTAGTAAAAAAGAAATTTGTAAACTTTCCCGTTTTTGTAATAAAAATTATGTTTGAAACTAATCTTTCATTTGTCCGGATTTTGGCGCCGCACTATATAGTAGCGGAATAGCTACTGTAACTAGAATAGTTTTGGACGCGACCCACACCGTTACTCTGTCGCGCACACTCGCCACGGTACTCCTAATATATTAAAACTCTCATTACAAAATTAATTGTTGAAACACGATTTCGTATAACCCCGGAATCCAACAGGCATATGCGAAACGACATATGCACC
Organism: Nomada ferruginata; assembly: GCA_963583965.1. Taxonomy (NCBI): domain Eukaryota; kingdom Metazoa; phylum Arthropoda; class Insecta; order Hymenoptera; family Apidae; genus Nomada; species Nomada ferruginata. The sequence continues at coordinate 19,308,845 of OY757213.1, forward strand.
ATGAAAGCTGGTGTAAGAACAGCATTTTCTTTGATACTCTGCAACAGTGTTGTGAGACATATAAAAACTTGCACCGAAGCAGAAGCCCGTCGAATTCTGAACAACGACTGGAACCTATCGTTAGCAGAGTTGAATGCATTTATAGCAATGTTATATGCCCGTAGGGTATGCGAAGCAAAGAGCCTAAGACTTTCATATTTATGGTTTAAAAGATGGGGACCTGAATTTTTCTCAAAAACAATGAGCAGAAATTAATTCGCCAAAAGCCTTCGGGTACTGCGTTTTGAGAAGAAACATGAAAGAAGCCAACGATTGCAAACTGATTTTGCATTAGTTTCAGAAGTGTGGAATAACTTCGTTGAAAATAGCCAAATGTGTTATGAACGAAGGGCTGCCATTACAGTTGATGAACAATTAGTCCTGACCAAAGCCATATGTAGATTTACACAGTATATGCCAAACAAGCCGAATAAGTTTGGTATAAAATTCTGGTTGGCGGCGGACGTAAAAAGTAAATATGTTGAAAATGCATTTCCCTACTTAGAAAAAGACGAAGGGAGATTATCAGTACCATTGGGTGAGTTTGTCATCCTAAAACTTATAGAACCATACATTGGTTGCGGGAGAACAGTGACAACAGATATGTGGTATTGCTGGATTTTAGAATATTAGCGTATAGGGCCAGGTTTGTTGGCGCCTTTGGTTTAAAGTAGAGTCTCGAGGTTTGTCGAGGCAGAATGGTGTGAATGAGAGAAACGTCCAACGTGGATCGAGTGAATGTTTAGCTTGAGGAAAGAGTGAATGGTTTCGGGGAATGCACGTGGAGTGTTTGGTGCATGGTGACCAGTGGTCGAAATGTGACACGTGGCAAGGGTGTGTGTGTCGGTGTGAGTCCTAAATGAGTGAGAGCAGATGAGAGATAGAATGAAAGGGAAACTGTGAGTGAAAGAATATATGGAGTGGCAGATGCGTGCGCGAGGCAGAATAGTTGGGGAAGTGAAAGAGAGCAGAATCGAAGTAGAGTTGAAGGAGAATAGTTTGGGATACGAAAGAGAATAGAAGTGCTTGCGAAGCCGAAGAGAATATTGTTAAGAGATTATCGTGCGACGATACTTTATATTAATAAAATAGTTAGAAGTATGATAGAAGGAATTAGAAGTCTCATTACCCTGATCTGCGTTTTGCTTTTATTGGCAAAGAAGTTTACTTAAAAATAACTTCTACAGATAATTTCTTGACAAGTTTGTCATTAGCAACAAATCTGATAACTAAAAGAACTTCCTTAGTTGGCACCATTAGACAAAATCAGAGAGAATTACCTAAACCTACAAAATCAAAAAAGGATAATATGCCTCGCTTCTCGACAATTATTTCCAAAACAGAAAATTATACTCTTACTATATACAAGAGTAAAGCAAATAAAAATGTATTGTTACTGAATTCGAAACATAAGTCAGTTAAAATTGAAAAAAAAATGGTAAACTTTTACCTGAGACTGTGGTATTTTATAACACCAAATTTGGCGTAGATATGACAGATCAAATGGCCAGAAAATATACTGTGAAAGCTGCATCCCGAAGATGGTCATTACAAGTATTTTATTATATAATACCTCAGATCTTGCCGGAATAAATGCCTGGATATTATACAAAGAAACAACAGGAGAAAATATTTCAAGAAAAGACTTCTTAATTCAGTTAGCTGACGAACTTGCAGGTGACACCATCATGTACACCATCACAAAACCAGACACATACTTCGATGAAACGTAAACGGTGTCAAATAGCATATTGTACTAATAATAAAACGAAGAATATTTGTGGTACATGTCATAAACGAGTCTGTGGTACATGCGCTGCTAAAATAATTGTAACTTCTAAAAAATGTGAAATTGATGGGTAGTTATTTTTAAAATTATTTGAAATTACATATTAGTATTATTCAGTTTAAATTCAATTTTCGTTCGAAAAATATGAAAATGTATAAAAACGCATAAAATGACTTGTTAATTAAAAAAACATAACTTGAGTGGGGTAGTATCTACAATCTTACAAGGGTTTATTATTCGAAAGGGGTAATCGTTAGACTACTTTTCTTCTTGGCTGGATTATTTTCAGTTTGTTAGCAATTAATAGTAATATGGTATTGCTTTTATTCCTTTCAGTTACATATTAGGGGTTGTCATTAACTTTGAATTTTGTGTTCAAAAAGGAAATGCAATTTTCTTTCCGATATGATTTTTAAACGCGTTCACTTAGCATTGGAATATTATATCAAAGTTAATTTGTGAATCAATGATTATAAGAATAACCAATTCACATTTATTAAACATCTATTACGCAAATAATATCATTAGCGTATTATTCTACATTTCTGCTGGAATCGCTAAGCTACATAGTAGCAACGAACACTACTTTCGTTTCTCGTTTATGGTATGTGACTTGTTCTATTCTTCATTGGACATACTTTTTCAAAATATTGATAACTAAGTGGCAACCTCGAAAACATTATACAATGTAGCAAAATTCGAACCGGGACCGTTTTTTCAGTGTCAGATAACAAAAAATTGAGGTGTCCCAGCCATATTAAAAAAATTAAATTCTAAACATTAGCATATGTAGTGGTCTATGCATCTGATAATAATTTCAGTATCTAACAGCAATTCGGCATCTATGTGACAGCACTGTAGTCAGAAGATTCAAATCTTTACCTGCAGCCCTAATTCGATGGCCAAGGGCTGTACATACGTATCAGCGTTACACATTACACCCTGAGACGTTGTACCGAGCCGTTCCATTTGAAGTGTTTCTACGTGTTTCGTTCAAACGGCGAACATCTCTGTTCCTCGATGGTACTCCCGGTATTCGCATTTCACGAATGCGGTCTCGCGTTCGCGAATGTTTGTCTTATTGACCACTTCGGTTCCAGGCGGTCGAAGTCGAACGCGTGTAGGCGCCCCTGGTTATCCCACTACCGAGGCGTAGCTATAAAACTCCTCGATATGGAAAGTTGCACGTGATCCTGCGGAGTCGTACGTATGTACCTACAGAGTCGTCCAATAGGCACCGTGTATCAACCACCACGATGTGTGCCGGTCCTGTGTACCAACCATGGGCGCCACCATGAACAAGGTGAATGGGTTTTCAGACTCACCTGATAGGTGAACCACATCGTACGGCGACGCTTGCCCCGAAGTTATTTCTGAGGGAAATGCAAATGGCTTTTATGAAATTATATACGGGGCGGTCGTGACGTTTCGTAACTTTTAGACCATAGTCGTTTCTTGGAGAAATGCAAATGGCACTTATAGAACTATGCGTCCATGGTGTAGCCATGTGTTCGCAGGTAGTTGTACGTGTCGAACTAAATATAATAATGAGCTATGCTCCATGGAAATATTGGGGGCAAGGGTAATCCTTATTTTATTAAGTCGGATTCGGGTATCCTTGCAGTGGCACCGCAGAATGTTGCGAATAAGTTATTGGATATCGGAAGCAACTTTCAGGTTTGCGGAGGATAATCTCGTTTGACACATCCATTACGGTATTTCTATAATATATACCTGACTTCCTTGCAGCAAGCTATCATAAGTAACAAACTAGGGCTCACAAGTTTAACCGTAGCAATCCAACAGCGAGATAAAAAAAGACGGGGGTTGGTTTTCGATGTTCCCGGGGTAGCAACTAATCTCGGTGAAACTATTGTGCTTCGCAAATACATAAATATCGTTCTGCGTAAATACTTCTTGTTCCATAATAATCATCTAACGAACGTGAGATTCCCCGAGAATACAATCCTGGCAAGTACACCCACCGCGTGCCCACAATTTGCTCATTAAACGATTCCAGTAATACTAGAAGCTGCGGAGCTATTTCTGTACTCCTTCATTGAACGTGTTCGATTCTAGGTGACGCCTATGGCACCACTACACGACGAACTCTCGTCTGGTACGCGTAGAGGACTGGTCCTGTAAGAGGATGGACACCTCTCGCCTACACGCCTAGCAGATCTGTGCTCTCGGGTGTCGAGAAAATTTGCATCGGACGGGAGTGTGTCTGCCTAGTAACTGGTTGCCTTTACTGCCACGCGCGTTTGCATTCAAGCCCCTGCACTCTCTTTCTCTTCTGCTTCGAAACGTGTGCATCGCGTTACGCGCGCGTACGTACACACACGTGCGCACACGGGGCCGGCACTTGTCGAACCGTCGCGACGCGTCGGCCAGATCTTAACGTCTATCGTACGGGAGACACTTGGAGGTGAAGTCGTCGTCTCGGGAAGGAAAATATTCGGCCGACGACCGCTCGCGTTGGAAAAATATAGCAGCAGCGTGCACAGAGCACGTAAAAGGAAGGAGTCGCGTGTGCGCCCCGTCGCATTCTTGGAACTGCTTGAAATGCTTTTCAAGTCGCTGGTACTGGCGTTCGCGAGCGGTATGTCGAAGTTGAAGCGGGTAAATTTATGTGTCCATGGAGATATTTGTCATCGGCTTCTAGCGTAGCTTCGGAGGGTATTGATGAACCGTGCGAAGTAAAATTTTCTTTTCGTTCAGGGCAATTGGATCGTTTTAAAGCGTCCGTCAACGGGACGGGTAAATCATTTTTGGAGCCTCGTTTAAAAAATAACTGGCTAAGTGGAATCGCGTTGCCACCACGAAGACACTGTGCATGAAATACTGTTACTGAAATAGTAAAGTTGTTCGTATCGGGACCGAAAATGGTGCAAATTGGAAGCGGTTTTAACGTAGCAGTGTAGCATTTTAAAATTTGTATTGTATTCAGTACGCTTGCCAAAGCAGAACACTCTACCTCGAAGACTCTTCTTCCGTTTTCAAATGTCTTCGAACCGGACCAATGAGGCGAACGTATGTACGCGTAACTGGGCCCACAATATGGAATCCCTGTGTTTCCATACACGCCACTGGGTGCGAAGGTGTTAAAAGCTGAATTTCAATTCAGTCAATAATGAAAGCTCGAAAGTGCGTCGCCAAATGTCTGATGTAGGTACTGTTAAGATTAATGCGGATTCAATTTGAAGGGGGCGAGATAAGTTGAACGAGGTAGCCACTTAATGGCTGCCCCATTCAGATTGCGCCACCGTATCGCGGTGAATGAAGTCTCCTTGATAACAAGTGAAAGAGCGAGCCAGCATCTCGGTTAGCCTTATTTTCGACCGCAACGCTTTTACGTGGTTCAAGAATCGATGTTTCCATGTACAGAGAGTAATGGCGTTCCACATACGACCTATGTACGTATGTATTTACAAGTGATTCCGATCGGGTTACTGTTACAAGGGAATTTACATGCATAAAACCAGTTCCCTTCTTTTTCTATGACGCCCATTAAAATTCGCTAAATGCGTCTGCCGCTACCCGACATTATACCACTCGATTCTGATGGAAACGAAATTATCGCATGTGCATTCTTGAAACGGAAGAAAAAATGTAAGCATAAAATGTTGCTCGATTTCTGCGAGTACCGTTTGATAACAGGTTTATCTTTTTTCCCTTTTCCTTCCATTTCAGAAGCTACTCGATTTGCAGAATTAATGAGCTCGCGAGATATTGCTTGGCTTGATTTAAACGTTCTGTTCATTTCTGCTTCTAATCGCGAACCTAGCAATTACCGGCCGTTTTATTATTCTTCCTGGCGACGGCCGATAATTAAACTCTGCCATAGCTTTGCGATTTTGGACGCCAAGCAATCCATGGATATAACTGTGTGCACGTAACAGACACAATATAATGGAAAGAGAAAATTCGAAAGGCAGACTGTGCACATATCTGATAGTAGAACTCGGATCGATTTGTCATTACCGATATAAAATTGTGACACTTTTTTTTCCACAGTAATCTAATTCTGTTTCGTTCGAAATTTACGAGACGACTTTTCATTCTCATAGAGAGAATAAGTGAAATGGTAGGGCCTCGATTCCGTTAAAACTTACAATTAGTAGAACCGTGTTATTAATAAAAGAATAATACTCCAAGGAAAGAATCGCAGTGAAATGGAGGGAAAAATAAAAAGATTCCAGTGAAAGCAACAGTATCGCCACACGACAAATGATTTATGCCTGTGGAAAACACGTCGAATCGTATCGTTTTAAATACGAGAAACCCCCGTACTCGAAACTTACGATCTGTCGATTATTTATTAACATACCGTGGCAAATGCGTCCAACGCGACGTCTAAACAGTTCGTTAGAGTGGTCGGCCGCCTAGAATAGGCGGTACATTCGCAGACATATGTTTTCAGCAAGCCGTGATTGCGCCCAAACATTCCAATCCCACGCAAATTGTTGTCCCTAAGTCCCTCTACGAAATGCCAAGTACTTACAGAGACAGTGAAACGTCAAAACAATTTAGTGATCGGTGTTTGGTCGTACGCAGTACCGTTCCAAAATAGGTAGAAAGTTAAACGTGACAGCGGGACTGGGGGCTGAAAGACGATAAGTCATAGGACATCCGTGACAGAAGATGACTCGGAAAACTCATGGAAAGATGTTTCGCATGCATCGGTCCTGGTTTTGAACGTCGATATGGATAGATGAATATCGAATTCTGATAATGCTTACATCAAAGTAGATAGGATTAATGGCGAGATTGGTGTGTTGCACAATGTTTTTGGAAAGTGTGCTTAAATGGTTGGTTCAAATATTCGTAACTCCGTGTAAAAAGTTTTATAGGTTTTAACAATTGCTTCATGTACGTTCGGTAGGTCACGGAACATTCTCAACATTTTCTGATAGTCAAGGGTATATAATACTTGCTCAGGTTTATGGTCTTCGAATTTTGGAGAAAGTCCGCGGAAACTTTCGGAAACAGTCGGTATGCAGCCATATTTGACTTTAAGTGTATAAAGCAAGGTGCTGCTCATCTGTACGCTCATTATAAGCAAAAGATGTCTTGTAGAGCTTTACCATCCAGTGAGTGAATAATTTTCAAAAGTAATCGCGAAATACGCGAGCAAATTCATGCAGGTGCTTCCATTACTTTGTCGTGAACCCGTATGGGTGAAAAACGAGTCAAGTTAGAAAAGTATATATAAATCGCCTTTATTTGTTTGGTAGTGATTTTAGTTGGTTAGCTTGATGTATACTGGTTGACTGTAGGAATTATTCTGTGCTCTCGGTGTATTGTATGTAAAAATGTAAACTATTATATCGAAGGAGTGGGAATAGGAAATCGTAATGGTGGTTGATAGGGGTGGAAGTGGAACTGGAAGGAGTGCAAGGATTTTTAGGGAAGGAGGTAGTTTAAGGTTTGCAAAAGTCTTTAGGAAAATTCCATGCGGTAATAAAAAGGGAGAAGGATGGTTGCTTTTGACAGATGTGTACAAAGTTGGGTTTTTCCGTGGTAGTGCGGGTATAACGTCCTGCAGACGTGTAGGGTGGATGGTCAGGTATCTAACAACTTCTATATAAAGAAAATGCAGTTGCACTTTGCAAATGCATCTATCAATTAAGTCAAGATGCAAAAAGTGGAAAAAAGGATGCAAAATCCTGTGAAACTATGAGAAATTGTCCTTCGCAATGCTAAAACTCGGCCCCGTTACAAGATTCACCTTATACTTAGATATGTCCTTATATTGCAAAACGGAAAGACTACGAGATACATATATGCAAAATTATTATAATTAATACATCGCATAAAGTGTATGTATGTAGAAGGCTTTCATGTTCAGTGCCTTATTATTCTTCAACGGCGTCGAATAATAATACGGTTGCGTGTCTGGATCGTCATCGATAGAATTGTAAAATCCAAATTTCCATAGTTCTTTGTAAACGCAATGCCGTGCATTTTGCAAACTGACTGATTAGGTTTACATAATCCATAGATAAATTCGCCGGATGATTTAGACGAGTAACTATTTCAAGGAATTCACAAACGTGTGACTTACAGCCGCGTCGATCGTGGGCGTCGCGACAAGATCTACAGAGGGAGAGGTTTACACGAGCTTTGCATACCCGAACGACAGAAAAGAAGGATAATAACGCGGCGCCAGCATTCCATTTTGGTTAATGCCGTGTTTGGACGCAGACATCTTCGATTTCCCTTCGTTATGATAAATTCTTATGACATTTCAATGAAGTATAACTTTAGTTAACTACAAGTATTGTAATACATAGTAACTATTGTGGGATGCTAGAATGCGTAGAAATGGTATGAAAGAGTTTTGTATGAATCGTGTGACAGGAAGTATCGAATGTGGCGCGAGGTGTGAACGAAGAGTGTTAGTGGAAACGTCGAATGTGGATCGAGCGAATGTTTATCTCGTGGAAAGAGTGAACGGTTTCGAGAAATGCACGTGGAGTCTTGAGTGCATGGTGACCCGTGGTCGAACTGTGACACGTGGCAAGGGTGTGTGTGTCGGTGTGTGTCCTAATGAGTGAGAACGAACGATGAACGATTATATAGAATGACAGGGAAAACTGAGTGAAAGAATATATGGAATGGATGATGCGTGCGCGAGGCAGAAGCAGAGAGTGCAGAAGAGAGTAGAGTTGAATCGGGGAGTCTAAGGAGAGTGTAAGCAGAGTTGAGTTGAGAGAGAATTGAGTGAGAATCGTTGCGAGTCGTGTATTGAGTTGAGTTTAGGTACAGAATAGAGATATTTGACATTAAAGTATATTTTTAAAGTACAAAAGAGTTAACCACAACTTCCCATGAAAAATAATCCTACACTATTATAGTTGATAGGTATGGCAAGTCGAGGAGTGGTGGCCCACTTGCTTAAAACGACACGGTAAAAAGTAAAAGGAGAAATATTCGAACAAGTAGCTAGATGTAAAATAATACAGGTAAAATTAAAAAATAGTCGTGGATTTTTTCACAAAAGGAAAAGAAATTGAAACCTGTGCATAAGGCCAACCAACCCGGATTGTCTGGGACATGTTATAGCTCAGTAAAAAAGTTACGGAGTTGGCCCAACTATAGGCCAAGGTCTAAATATGGGTTACCTGAAATCTAGCTTCATGTTAGGTGCCTACTTCAGTTTAGCGAGAGTAGTGTGAAAGTACGACCCGCGTGCAAAAGAAGTTGAGAGAAGCACATAGTGGCTCACATTTGTTTTGTTAACTTGTTGTGTTGCAGAACGTATAATTTGACTTCTTCCTCCATTTCAAAAGATTTTACAGGCATGTTTGTTTTATTTTCTTGACAATAATCTGGTGAAGCAAGGGCTAAGTTAAGAGCACTATATTGCTGACACTGAAAGCTTACTTTTGCATAAATTATGGAATGAATAGCACCCCGCAGGAATAACTGCCACATCAAACAAACATGTTTCAGATATGCATTGAAATTAGTGTTCTCGGTTTTTCGATATTTTTCGTTTCTCGAGGAATGAGCAATCAGATTGTAGTTTTCGAGAAATGTGGAGAAATTCAAAATATATTGCAACATTTATATTTTTGGAATCACGTAGGTTCAACTGAAGGTTGGACAGAACCCGTAAAACTCAAGTAGGCCCGATCCTAGGGTCATAGGTTCAGCTAAAAGTCGGTCAGACCCCGCAGAAGTCCAGTAAGTATGATCCTAGGATCATACCATGAGATCAAGGAAACCTGCCAAGCACAGTTCTGTTACGAGCCTAGAGCAGAGTTGGCTACGGAACCGATGATCGGTTGTTTAGATTTGTTAGTTGTTTCGACGAACCAGTACCAGTTTCCTCACTAGGAGCAGCTAGAAATGTCTCGTAACTTTAAATTAGTCGATACACCTGGAGCGGCTAAAGTGTAACTGTTGTGGGACGTTGCTGCAAATGATTGATACTGGAATGAATTGCAGTAATGCGATCAAGTTTCGAATACAAGTCTCTATATTGAAGAATTCGGACTTTGCAAATGGTCATAATATAAGATTGTCGCTTTCCAATCTTTACGGAATGAGAATGTTAAACTTGGATATCAAATTAGCTGCATAACTATGCAGTTTTCAAAATGATTGTCAATGCTTCGATGCATTAACGAAGTAATAAGCCCTTCTTATTTCAGTAGAAACGCCGAAATAATTTATTCGCATATTTTTTTACGTGCGTTCAAGTTTAACAAAATCTCATCATAGCGACATTGGCGCGTAACGGGTCGAAAATCTATCTATGATCCCCTTACACCTTTTAACAAAACATATGCAATATGCAATATAACATTCGCATATTAAAATATGCTTTTGCATAAACATCCACACTCTGTGAATCAGTACTTCATTTCGTCCTTTTCAGCGCTGCAAAATATTAGTTTTCAATATAATAGAACATTTGCAGATTGTATGGAATCCTAATATGGAATCCCTTATTTATTTGATCGCATTCATCGTTCGTGAATTTCGAATTTTTTGAATAATCACTGTCGGGCCGATATAAGCAAGGTATGGCGTAATGTTAATAATTATTGAGCTCGCTCTATCGATATGTCGCTGGTGTTTCACGGCTTTTTTTTACGAATGAATGAGTCAGAGGGGAAATGTTGGCACGCCACGGGTGAACGAACGCCAACAGAGCACCCGGTGTATCGGTGCGAGCAACAGGTGTGACTCGTGTATCTCGGCTGGGTACTTACGTGAATAATCTGGCTGGTTGTTTCGTTGGTAGGTGTACGTAACAGCATTCTGTCTGTAGTTGCGTACATACATATCTGACTGACGTGACCGCCTTCTCTGCGATATTATTTCGTTGCACGGGCTGCGTCCGATCTACGTGCGTATGTCGTTCAACCTTTTTGTTTTGCAGCAAAACTCGATCAGGTCAACTCGTAGGGTATCGAATGGTCGTGCGGCCGCAGCGTGCAGAATAATTTTCAGCAAATTCATTCCATACCATTGGTCAATTATATACGAAAACGAAGACAATAGTTACGGATTGCTCGCGATTTTGAAAGACTTTGTGGAAGGACGTGTTACAGATATCTCACTGTGTACGGAAAGTAATCAACATTCTGATGAGAACAATGAATAAGCCCGGAGTCGTTGTCGAGTGCTCTCACGTAGCTATCATACTTGTGGAGCGCGATACGCATCAGAAGAGGAGCAAAAAGATAAAGTACTGTGCGACCGAACGATTTTCTGGGGCCCCTTAATCAAGAAGGTCGGACCCGTCTCGGCATGGCGCGTAATGAGTAATGACACGTGATCGGTTCAGGGCGGAGCTAACAGGTCCCACGCGGTCCCCATGCTTATACGTGTGGGCCTTACGCACGCTAACACTATCGTCAGGTTTCTGCCCGTTTAAACACTTACGAACTTGATTTGAACGGTCTCCATCGCGCGACTGCCTGTCATCCGCGTTGTTCCGCGTTGCACTCGTAAAATTTGCAAAATTCTTATGAATATTTTCTTGCTCCTAACACTACTATTGCAAGGCTTGTTGGTATTTCGGCCAGCACAATATTCTTATATTTACTGACTCACTGACTGACTTTAAATATCAACGTCACGAATACACAAGTAATAGTAGAAATATCCCGGAGCATAAATTTAAATGCCGTTTAATAAATTCAATGTTTGCATGATTCCGCGTTCGGGGAACTATCATTCGTTCACATTAATCGGCAATCCGTGAATCCATTGAACAGTCTGTCCCATTACGGGTTCAATAATATTGGGCAATACTAAAATACAGCACACTCGGAGGTACCACGCGAAAAAAATTGATATCCCTCGAATGGTGCCATTCTTTTCGCTCGTAACAAACGAGCGACGCAGTGTCCCCGTGAACTTTCCACCGTTTCTCCGCGATATGAAATATCGAAAACCGTATCTCCGACAGCTGGTGCTCGAAGGATCGAAACACACCTCGTTTTTCATCAAGTTTATTAGCCAACGTTGTCTAGTTGCGCAACGGTTAGAAACGCATAAAGCGCGATTATAAATCCATTTCATAACGTGAACTATACGTATAATGTATACATATGTATCAGAAACAGACGTGCACGGTTATAACGAAAGTGTGATATGTTCGCGTTAAAGCATCCGCCTGCTAAATACGGTATAAACGTATCTTACAATCATACCGAACGATACTGTTGCAGCATTTCAGCTTTGTCGCTGACATCTGAATCGTAATTGCGTACGAAATATTATAGTCCGCGTAGAGCTATACCCAAACGCGGTCATACCGTGCACGGAGAGATAAACTACCCTACATTAGGATGTCTAACATCCTCTCTAACATCTCCTGCAGAAACGAGCCAGGTTGTGTAACGGTTTAATAGCAAGAACTATATTACCAGAATAAAAGAGCGAGAAACGGCTGCTCGTACGGACCTTTACGGAACAACAACTGGCCGTCCCTGTTCGGGAATATTTCGCGCCGTTTTATATGTTAATTGACACCAGGTTGCACGAGTCGCCGTGGAATATTTGCGCTGGTCAAATGAACGAGAAAAGAAAATATCGTATTTATCGATCTATCTTACCAAAAGGATCTCGAGAGTGTTGCGAGAATCTCTCTTTACCCTTTTCTGGCGTGCACTAAAGTACTCGAGACAAGGGTACTGTACAGTTTTGTTACGTACATGTATACGGTTGTCTAATCATGTACGAATGCGTCTTATCAATTTTCAAATTTACGACACAACTGAGCCGAGGTAGACGTTTTCTGCCTGAAACCCGATGCATATATGAGCCCCTTAGTCGACAAGTGAATTACATACCTCCCTTTTCTTAGTAGCGTGTAAACTGTACTTTCGTGTAATACTTTATACCACTTCTACCATTTTTTTTATCAACGCGATAGAAAATGTGCGCAAGTTACATTTGGTAAATAACATAAGTATTCTTAACACTTACCATTTCTATAATAAATTGACTTTTCGCCATGTCGAACTTACGCCACTGGTCAATTGTGGGGCTAGTGTGTTCCTTTCGAGTTCGAGGCACGCAAGATCGTACGTTAGCTTGATTAATTCGTGTCTTGTAGAAATCATGTTAAGTGTTCCACGGTTCGAGATATCTACATATGCTGCATACTGGCGAAGGAACGGCGAGAAAGTGGTCATTACCGGTGTATAGCCGCGGCTAAAGTTGTGAGAACCGTGGTGATTCCATGACGGCGTTATTAAGCAAAAATATTGCACCGTTTTCAGAGCATTAACGAACAAGTTTTACAGGGGAGCGTAAACCGCGGCCGGCTCGTATATTAAGCTGGTCTGAATGTTCTATGAACGAATACGACAAATCCGTGCTTCGGTTCTGACCTTCTTTGGCGCGACAGCGTGGGCGCATTTACTTCAGACGGAATTACAGTCTGCACTTACTCCATCTTACCTCAGTCACTTTAGTATAAGTATCCGCAATCGTGAACCGTGACCGTCCCTCGTGTCATCTGGTTTACGTAATTACGGGCGCACGTATGCATGACACTTATATACACACGTATGCGCAACACGATCTCAAATCGAGAGTTAATACGCCCGGAAGTGATCCTTCCTGGACGTATTCCGTCGGAGATCCTGGAGATCGTGGAATTTAGAATTCGTCGCGAACAAGGCTGAAACTAGTTTTGCCTGCACCGTTTCACGCTTGGGAAACGTATCGAACATTTAGTCAGGAGAGTGCCGGGCTGGAATATTGCTGCGTTATCTTGGAACGTTACGTCGCTATCGAGGAAAGTAATAATTGTTGGTTTGATCTTAGAGCGAGAGTGAAACGATGTAGATATCTAAGCATAGGCCAGGGAATTTTTCTAACTGCTCTTTTTTGCAAGCTTATCTGCTGGAGAATCTCCGGGAAACGGATTTTCGGAGATAAGTATATCGTAAAGGAATATTTCAGCTGTGGTTACGAGTGCGATATTGCATGTTTACATGAAAAGTACATTCAATCAGTCATTTAAACGGTCACTGTTGGATAATTCGTATATACTGTTTATATTTTGTAGCATGTTCGGGCGGTAAAGTGAAACTTTCATTTACATTTATCAGTGCGATGTTATATCTTGCAATGAAACATACACTTATTTAGCCATTTAACTACTTCTTGTTGGACAATTGCATTGTATTTTTCCTTCTTAGCTTTCTAGTTTTGCCGTTGAAGAGTATCGTTTTTGCAAGTATCGTTGGAGTACGCAGATGAAATACATATAATGTAGAAAACATTTAGGCACAATACCGTAGACAGGAAACTTGGTCAAAAGCCAGGGAATGTAAGTCATGTAGATAGTTTGATCTTGGTCTGCACAGAATCGTAGCGTATATGCAAAACTATAAATTGGAGTGACGATTGGAGCGAGCGCGATTTAGCCTATTGCTTTTGCAGCAAGTCACGTGCATCCGAATATACTATCCGAGAAATGAGCTGTTTTATTGGGAATGTGTAACCCTGATACCACAATAGAATAACATGATTATGATACAATTGTAGTACCGTCAACGACGGTGGTCCTTCATTGAATTTGATGAAATTCTATTGCATCTCTCGTTGCTCACGGTAGACTCATATGTACAATTAGATTTCTTCAATCTTAATTTTTGTTGGATTATTACCGACGATAGTAAATGAAATATATCACGCGAGAGCAAACTTGACTCAACGTTGTTAGAAACGACTTACTAACAGAGGCTTTAAGGGGACCAGAAGGGTCTGTACATACATATGTATGAACATACTTGTTTAGTCAAAAGGGTCTACGTTGTAATTCTTAGGTATAAGTGGACCCCAGTTCTGTTTCTATGTGTTCCAGTCAACCGTAGAGAGTTATTCATAGAGAAAGGACATTCCTTCCGAGGTGCATTAAATATATATGGATTTCGTAAAAATATAAAAGTTGTTTTATTTAATATCCTTCATCCAATAATTGTGAAAGCTATAGCAAATCGTGTGAATGTAAATGTTTAATAAAATATTATCTTTGTTCGTTATAACTCATTTCTCAAAACTTCTCCGCCATTTATCACCATCCAGCGAACAAACGGGGACGTTACATTACTCACGTAATCGGACCAATAGAGTCATAGTTTTGTTACTTGTCTAACACAGATATCGCGTAACATGCGTAACGTTGAGTATATCGTCGAATCGCTCAAGATGAATTATTGTGGATCGTAGTCTATTCAAGCTTTGGCTATAGTTACAATATTTTACAGATTTGGTTTTGATTAGGTCCAACACCGTAGAGAGTTACAGTTTAACTGACTACTTGCTACGAACTTTTTACTAGTGACCCTCTTGGGTCTTGCGAGCCCCGTTTTTATATTGGGGAAACTGTCGGGAAATCGTGAGTGGGGGACACCCTGGGTCAGAATTTGGATGTCGCGGGTCACATACCCAAACAAGGCAGGGAAGTGAAATTCGGAGAAGTGCAGCCGGCCAAAGAATGTAGGAAGCAGTTAAACTGCATCCGGCTAAGGTCTAAGGTCTAAAAGGGGTGACAAGGAGATTCGTGGAAAGTATGATGGGAATATTGTTCGACAGCTTCCGCGTATATAAGCACACACCTAACGCATATGGAAACCCTAATATAAACTACATATCGTTCACGAAACACTAAACTCGATCGATGTTTGCATAGTTCGACGAATTTTTACAACTCCGCGGCGCGTTGTATTGATATCGGCTCGCGATAAACGATATCTGCATTCCTCGACCCCGAGAAATGGATTTCCTGTTTTGCACGCAAATAGCACTTGTCACGTTCTGCATTGCGAAATTTCATAAATATTGTATCGTTTTCTCATCCACTAGGCATATCGTGCTCCAATTCGATTGGAAACACGGATTAACATGCACATTCTCAGTAACCAATTATTAATTTTGTTATCTATATCGGCGATGTTCAGCAAAGCACACACGAAAGCCTCTTAAAATATAACGTTCCCCGAAAATAATCTCATCCCGTTGAACTTTACACGTCGTTCGCAAATTAAAAGTCGATCTCGTCGACAAAATTATTCGCTTGTGTTATTTATTTATCGGTAAGACGTCAATTAGGAGCCAACAATAGATATATTCTCCAACTACTGCTCAGTTTTTATATCTTTAGTGCATAAGATGGGAAACCTTTTGATGCAAATTAGTATTTCAGCATTTCTTTGATGCACTAAAACAAGAGTCCCCTACACAATCACTGCTTAGGAGCAAAGGAAAAACGATTTCAATTATTGTTAAACCAATTTTAAACCAACAGAAAAATAATACACTGTATCTTCGCCATTAAACTTGTTTTTTAAACGTCTTTATTATATCTGAAATAGTTGAAGTTTGCCTTGTACTGAAGTTTGCCTTGAAGTTTGTCTTGTACTAAAGTATTACAACACTTTTAACATAGTGTATCGTAGACTGTCCAGTAAATAAGATCAATTCCGAAACGTTTCTTCATCCGATTTACATAAATCGTTGCACATCATTTCAGCTCAAACAAAATTGCGTCACTCTACTCTCAATCTATTTTCTTTTTCACGCCAAAACAGCGATTTTAAATAGAACCTTACATAATGTATTACATAGTTCGTTCGGAAATAATTTGCAATTTTTAGGCGTGATAAAGATTTTCTGCTTTTCGAATTTTCGTTTGGCGATTTGGAAGTTTCCTCGAATAAACTTGAATTTTTCGTCACCAATGATCAAAGATCGATCTTATTCTTCATTCCCTTCGTGACTTTTATCGTCGCTATGAATTCGTTGAAACGAATTTTGCATTGCGTGTTCGGTAGTTGAATCTTTATCAAACGCATGTTTAATATTTCGTGCAGCTTCTGCTGAATTGCGCTCTTTATTCAATCGATTTGAAAAGTTACGAAACAGTTCGCTAAGAAAAGTAGAATCGATAGCTCTTTACCCTCCCCCTTTTTTATAATTTCTTTAATAAATTTACACATGTGTGCAGTGTATAAAATTCAAATATAATAAACACAAATTTATAGTACGTATAATTGTATGCTCTTGTTTTTTTATCTTAGATGTTTTCGAGTTATAAAGGTTAAACTGTGTATGTACCCTATAACGAATAATGTTTTCGAACGAATAAGATCGTTGTAGGACAGGATATTCCACTGTATGTATGGTTCCCAAATTTCTAGTACCCGAAGCTTTAAATCCTAGACTACTGAAAACCGCACATAGTTCCGGCAACCTAATATAATTCAATCGAATATGTACACTGTGTATGTACATTACGAGCGGTTTCTGACGCTTTACGCCCTAATCTGAGCTCATATATTAACCCCTTGCCGTACCATTTAGCTGGACGAAACCCGGGCCCAACGTCCATTCCATTCACTTGAGGTTTACGAAAGATAATCTCTACAACATGGCCCGAATTTGATACCACCAATCGGACTCGTGATATACATGTTTGGTCCAAAATTTGTATCACGAGTCAGATTCGTAAATCGCCAAGTTTCTTTCATTTTCACTTTGACAGCAAACATCACCTAATATTAAACAGTTAAAACAGAAGCCAGCACACAAATCGATAGATGGAGCTTCACACTTTAAATCGATGTACTATACTCGTATGAATGTATCGAGATAGAACGTCGTTTAAACTGACGAACACCGCATTTATTCTTGCACCGATCCATTATCTTCATAAAAACGTAGATATCCGATTGACAAAGATAGAGGCGAATAAGCGGGCGGAAATGTCTCCAACCACGAGCACCGATCGTTCGGTAGTGCCGCCCGCGCAGAGCTTCGGGCGTGCCGACAGGGGCCGAGGTTCGCCGAAGCCGGGCGAACGCGGACGAATAGTTGGCTCGAATCGCGCTGCCGCGATGCATCGCATCGGTTCGAACGCGCGCACGGGCTGGCTGTCTCGCTTGTCTCCCTGGTGCGTTGTCCGAGGTTCGTCCTCTCTCGTTTCTCCGTTATCGTGAATCGCAAATCGCGGCAGTGCTCGGCTTTTCGAAAACACGCGTGCCACCGTACTTCGGCGACGCTGCGTGTCTCGCGAGGCGACGCAACGAGGTAGCCATGAACGTTATTTTTTCGCGAGAACAAGTGAGTGACTCGATGAACTCGTTACCCGCGTGACACTTGAATGCGATCGACGATGCGCGCGCGCTGTTCATCGACCGACACGCGATTCGATTTTCGCCCGTGACAGCATCCCGCTTTTGCGTCCCGACGCTCGGAACTGTGTGCAACATTCTCCATTCGAACGTAGCAATTCTATGCGTAGTTCGCGTGGAACCGCGTGAAACACGAAAAGTGTGATGAATTTGTATATGCATACATGTGCCAATTGACGACTAACGTTCACGCGAGTGCACGCGCATACCGCGTGGATGTCCACGGTCTGAAGTTTCCGCGGTTTTACGGAGCAGGCGCCGTTTCGGCATACGTAGAAGCGGTCTGACAGGAGAAGAAGCAACGAGTAGTCAGTACGTTGACAGAGTGGTGAACGCTTCCGTAATCCGGCGCGTTATGGATTCCTATCCGATGGTGAGTTCTTCCTTAATATTATTCCACCTCTTTCGTCCAGTGTGTTAACGCGCTGACATCATCGAATTTTTCTCGAACGCGTTCCAATTGCTGCTCGCGGCGTCACCTTCCGGTCTGTTCACATACCGGAAAATGTTGATTTTTCTTTAGTCCCTATTTATTTGGATCTTTTATTGCCTCGTTTAAACAGATAGATAATTGTATGTACAAACATAAGCGTATGTGAATTATATAGTCCACTCAGATAATGCTAGTTTCGCGTGATTTATTAAATTAAAGCCAAGCTGAATCATCTGATACATGTATATAAGCCATTATTTTTCAAAAATCGGGCTATTTAAATGCAAACTATGGCGTTGGATACATTCTTCCACACGTTACCGAAAATGTTTGCATTTTGCTGAAAATATATCGATATCTTCATTCTAATACCGTGTACACTACCGAACAATCGAATAATATAATATTTCCTACAGTCTCACACATTTTACTATCCCTGAACATACCTGGAGAACAATGTTTGTCATGTATTAAATTTATCACAGAATTATATTTTTATATATACTTCTGTGATATGTAATTTAGTAAACGCAATGTAATTTAGGGCTTATGCATCTTGATTTACAAATGCCCCGCAAGTTCATCACGAACTGCTATTTGGATGGACCATTTAAAACTTTATGTTTAAACATTTTACGTTTAGTATCCTTATCAACGATTCGATAAACGCCACAGTACCAATTCTCGAGAAAAACATACACATATCCGCAATATTGGATTGACCATTTTGTTTCTAAAAAATTTTAAGTCAGATTCTTAATCAGCGTCCCTGAAAACACCGAAATAATGATTTTCTAGTCAATTGAAGTACGGTTTTAGGTTTTAGCCACGTTTTGGACAGTTGGGACCACTGTGCTTGTTTTTGCAGTAACACATAAATTGTTACATTTGCACGACTCGTTAATAGTCCTTTCTAGGGACCATAAATTACGCTGGTCATTATTATCATTCTGTTCCCGATTAAAAATATATTCAATCCTTAGACGTCCACCGTGCGCATTGCACACATTGCACTTGATGACATAATAACGCTCGCGGTTCCAATAAAACGATTGCTACCGATAAATAAGAAATGTCTCTATTCGAATCAAATGCAAGGTAACATTGTTGCCCAATAATCGATCTCTGCCAGATTCAACAAAACTTGTCGATCTGAACGTTCAGAAACCCGTTGCGTGGACAAGTGGCTCCAAGTCTCGCAGGAAAATAGACGGACGTAGTAATTACAATTATAAAGGATGCCCCACTGGATTGTGATACTTTTCGAAGCGTTGCCATAATAAGAATAATAACTTAAAACGTGTTTGGCAACAAACGAAGAGCCATGGATAACTGAAGCATTAATCAACATGTTACTCTTATGCTAATTGACAACAGTATTCTAACCATATCTTCCATGTTTTATTACGAACTTAAACATTAGATTAGAAACCAGAACCAAGAAACGTCGAAGTGGTGGGTGTAAAAAGTGGGACAATGAACTGTTTCTACACGTTTGCAGCAGGAATTCAAATAAATGAATTCACGGAAAAGGATTATTTTTCCCAGCGAAGCGACCCAGTTGAAAGTCATAAAATGAAATACTAATCATGTGTTCGGGAAATTGTTAAATAGCAATGCACAGTCGTTAGTCAAACATTTATTCTAAAGCACGAAGATGTATCCGCGCGCAGAGGTAGCGTATCTCCAGAATGGTTGAGATTAAGGTGATTTATTCCCTTGACGAAAACACTCCACGGGGAACGGTGCAATTAATTGCGAAATTATCGCCGCATCTCTGCATTGCGTTACTCGTAATAAGGCAGATAAATCGGAGACGCAGAACGCGAGGTAGAGTCGTGCCGCTGGTTGCGGTAACCAGCTCATTGTCAGATGAGCGCTGCGGATTGAGCCGGAAGATAATGATCTTTCCACGATGTTATCTTTGGATCCCCGTGGACTTCTTCGTGGAAGGGAATGTCCTGGAAATTTCGTTTTTCAACAAATTGTTGGCTTCTTTTTGCGAATGCTATAGGAGACACGAGATATATGTGTCTTGGCTTCTTGCAAGCAATCCTTTGCATCGAATGAAGATCATGTTGCTGCTGATCGACAACGTATGTATGTACTTACGTACCTACCTCTCGAATTAAGCGCACCGATATCGATCTGTCCGCATCGTTATCTTGATCTTTCCGACACAATGTCTTCAAAGTTGAAATTCTACGCAAATGAGCCACTTCCCCTTCGGTTTCTTTTGAGTTTCACCCGTACTACGACATCATAGCCCTTGAGTTCTTACTAACAATAAGAGCCGGCCGTTACAAGGAATACAGGTTGTGACGCTGCTTGTCGCGATCACCGGCGATGAGATCTTTAGATTTAGCGCAGAGATAATGATCTTCTCCGCAACAGTGGCCACCGATCCTCGTGAATCATCATCTCGCGGAAGTACATTTTTGCTGCTTCAATTTTCTGCAGGTTACCGTCGCGTCGTCGTCGTCCAGTTTTGCAAGTTTTCGCGGTAACGCGTTTCTTGACTTTCTAAGATATTATTGAGATTCAGGTTGCAAGTTGGTGTTCATATCGGACCGTTCCTTTACCTAGCTTCAGCCAGTCGAATAATTAAAGCACGTAACAAGTAGCGGTACTATGATTTATTGCACAGGTTCCTGTGATATATTTGAAATTATACTACGAAAATGTTTAGCATGACTAGAAAAGAGGAATTCCAACGAGTACGTGCATTCTTTAGGGGCAAACTATAGCCGAGGATTAAAGAAATATTGGGATACTCTGAAATTTATGTTTTGCGTTGCGTTATAATGAATACAAATGGATGGAATGGTAAAATCGGTAAGGAAAAGTTTCACAATAATCCTAAACAACGAAGAAGAAGAAATAACGCCGAAAAATGTACTTTAATGATGAACGCATGCTGGCGTACATAGAGGTAGTGGAATAAATAGGAAATACAGCATTTTCGGCAAAAGGTAAACCAAAAAGTGTAACCCGGAATATGAACCATGATGAGCAAAGTATAATATAATACAATATAATGATTCAGTATTATATTACAATACGTGCCACGAGATAATGCTGCTTATGCGAGATATTACGAATGTCACGAATATGTTTATAAGAAAGAACCACCTGGGCAAATATTTGATAATGCTGTAAAAAAAATTGATTGCAAAAATTCATTTTTCCAATGATACCTGTTAAAATGATCACGTCCGAACAGAAAGGGTTTGAAATTCGAAATTTGTATCAGACAGATAGGCAAGTTGGCAGATAAATTTTATTACCCAGAGGTGTTACACGAAACATGCTAGTTTCGTTCGTATACATTAGCGAAGAGGTGGACAATTTTTAAAGATCAGACACTTGATTTGTGCCCCTGCAGTTCGAGCCAGGTTCCTCAAAGTATATTACATACATACACTACATATCGAAAATGAATATGATTAGCGTAAATGAGCGATGTGCTTTATTATAGCGATGGGAAACATTTATTGACTCTTTCAATGATTAATTTCTCGGTGATTTATTAGCCACTGTATACGTAGACATTTTAACGCTGACATACAACGAATATCTTGTCCCCTTCGGACACATTGAACTTTCATCCAAAGTTCGAGCAACCTTTCTGCTACCACCCTATACAATTTCTCCAGCCAATCCGAAGGGACACGCCAAGGTCCGATCCATCTCGACGTATATTTAAAAAGGCGGAATGCGCGTCTGTTGTTTCGCGTTGCTTTATTTAGCGAAGTCGTGGAGAGTCACAAAGAAATTCCAAGCTCGTCGAAAGGTCAAGATCGGGTGTATTTACTCGCAAGCAGGGCGGCATGAAACGAAACGCAATTAATCGCGAAGCTATCGAGATATCCCCCGGAAAGAGGCCTGCAAACCGGCAGAAATAACCTGCTGGAGTTTAACGCGGCACAAAATCATGTTATTAGTCAGCGACCCATGCGCACACAAGGAATTTCACAGAGGATGGCTCGCGCGAGTTCATCGTGCGGGCTGTGTTCACCACTATCCTCCTATCAGCTTCGGCTCTCCTCGTTGCGGCAACGGCTATTATTTCGACCTTCCCGCACATTCCACGACGTGATTGCTACCTGCTTTTTGCTTCCTTCCACGAACGAAATCCTTGGGATCGTCCGTGGATGAAGTCATTTCGAAGGAAAAGAAACCGTTGGTGTTCTTCGTGGCAGCCTTGTCTCTATGTGCGACGCGTCGTCTGTCCACCGAGTGTCCTGGCCAGCCTTGTCGTTTATTATTATTTTCCTTTTCGACAGCTTATCGCGATCGATGAAACCGAGGGCGATCGTATTCTCCTCAGGGTCGGGACTTGCGACAGTTTTGCCGAGATTATGGTCATATCGAGCGCGCGGTACATAATAACTACGCGGGTCTGCAAGTGTTTTCCTTCGAGACTTTTCTTTTTGTGGATCGTTCTTTCCTGTTTCTCTGGATTTTTTTCGCTTTGAATTGTACGAGCTTGGCGACGCTTTGCTTGTACACGTTGCACGGATGGGACAAGGGAAGCTTGAAACACGATACACGATCGCAATTTTACGCACAGAGAGAAACACCGTGCCGACGGTTGTGCTTTATAAGGTGCTTGTTAAATTTTACAACCGGTCATTATGCCCTCGATTCTGGTAAAACTTGAGGAAATAATAATAACGCGCGGCTGAACCGTCTCGCCGTTCCCTATCCCTCTGTGATCCCACGTTTTCGGTTTCCCTACGCTCGATTTCACGCGAAAAAGTTGCTCGATATCTTCTCGAGAGAAACCACCTTTGGAAACCGCTTTCATCCATACTAAATCCGGCCCACCCCTTTCGTTCCCGGTCTTTGTGGCGCGATAGGATAATATCTGAAAGCGCTCGTAATTATATTACAGCTATATCCTGATATTTCTCATTGCGGATCAACGTAACTAGAGTCCTCGGAACACCTATATGTATCGCAATGAAAATGCCGTTCGTTTTTCTTTCCTTTATTGTCGTTTCAGCGACGCTGGCGATTTCTCGTTTGGTTTTTCCCCGATGGTCGTCCGTCGTGGAGTGAAAACGACGTTCGATCGACGATAAATGAGAATCCGCGTGCCCGTTCCCCTGGTCTTCTTGACATACATAATAACGCGCATAATTCCTTCATAAATTATCGGCCGGATATATTCTAATTCCGGTGCGTGGGTAAACGGTTATTATTGCAGCTTCACGGCGACTTGGATTGTCGAGTAGCATCGCCATACTATCGTGCCACGGGGTGGCTGAAAACTTATGATACCATATGGGACACGTCCGAGCTCGGAATAATTTATGATAGCTTTCTTAAGACGACGCTGGATCCCAGCTGGTGAAGCGTGCGTATAAACGAGGATTGATTGCATCCTCCGGCCTCTCGCATGTACGTACACGCACTCGAGGAACAGGAGATTGTTTAAAGCGAAGGCACAATGATTACGGGGCCCGATCGACTCTTGGGACGCGCGAAACGATTATTTAAATGTCACTGCCGCACGGCCGAAGACTTCGTCGATCTACCAGTTCCGAAGTGTACCGCATGATCGAGACGGGATATCAGGATCAGCGATGGGGGGAATGGAATGATTACAAAGAGGAGAAGATCATTTTCGCACCGCTTTGAAACACGGTTAACAGTGCCGGGACGAATGCTCGTAAATCTCCGTTCGCGTTTCGTGGACAACCGATGGTTCAAACATTCTCAAGATTTTTCTAATAATGTTTACGAGACGATAAAGTTATTCAAATATTTTACGATTATGGTTGGGTAGAAAATTCCGCGTGGTCGCGATTCTAGTCTGCTTTGTGTTACTACAACTTTCGTGGAGAGTCTTTATATTCCTTGCTCTAATTGCAAAGTGTTCAATATAAATTATTCTTTACGCAAACCGGTTTAAGGTATAGATCGATATTACTGCGAAATGCTATAAGCATTGCACAGTTTTCTCATAATTAGATTGTTTCCGAACATTTTTCAATTCGAAATGTACCGTACTTAAATATTTAAATCCCTCGAACTCCCTTTCTATTTTTATATGACTTTTTAAACTCCACCTAACTTGGCGCACATCGAGAACAATGCCAAGTTCTGAACAGAGCGCGTAATACATATGTATGTATATCTCGAAACTACCACACATGCTTCTGCCATATTTTCTCTATTTTCTGAACTTCTATAAACTGCTTACGCTTATCGAGCTTATTTAAACACTCTCGATTCCCAGATCTCGCATTATTGAAATCCCATTACTCGCTTCTCGTGAAAAACCCGCACGGTCCACCGTCATTTCAGACAGCAAATACATATCCCTCGTTAATTTGTTAACAGCGACCGGCGAGCACGAGATTCGTAATCGTAAAGCTTACAGTGCGTTCGTCGTCCCATAATCGCCAACGTTTCAACTCGCGTGTCCCTCCATGGGTACATATCCCTTGACGTTCTTGTGTCCATTTCTGAGAGATAATCCGCGTCCGGTATGCGATTAATAACTCCGCTGGTTATCGCCGGTCGGCCATTTTCATCGTTGTTCCGAGTACGCAGCCCATTCAATAGACTGAGGAGGATAAGGTAACTGAAGCGTGGGCCGGATTATCTGGATCGTCGTCCTCCATTCAAAGGCAGCCACAATAGCATCGAACGATCCAGGCGATCAATTAAATATCACTCGAATAAATACGAGCTAACGGAGGCCGGGTCAAAGATGGCCCGGTCCTTGGCCCGTATGAAACGTTCAGCGATCCAAATCGATAAATCGCTCGGGTAACGGTGTATTTGATCACTTTCGAAAACGCGCCGTTTCGGTTGGTGTCCGTGTTCAGGGAACGCCTCGATATAATTGGCCCTGATAAATTACATTTGCCCCGGGGTTCGCGCTTTATTACGGCTAACTTCTTTATTTACGATCTTTATTTAAGCGAACCGACGAGAATCGGCGCGCATAAAATCTCTGTTGTATTGAACGGAAAGAGGCTTTCACTTCTCCTTCTTGACGGCGCGGTGCCCCGCGGCTTTAATATCGCGTGAACGGAGTGCAAGGGCAGATATGTACATCGAGCGTGATCATTTTTGCGATGCTTATTTCACGCGGCGATACCATTATGCGTGCTCATTTGGGTCAACGCTTTTGGGATTTGACTGCGGTGAGGCGCTATCGGTTCGTTTGTAGCTTTAAATCATAAAAGATTGGCGCGAATGGGTGGAGATATTGTTGGCGTAATGGGTGTGCGCTGCTTGGGGTGTCATAATTCTTGAAAGTGTGAAATTGTAGTTGATTGGTGCGGTTATGTTGAAAATACAGGTTGCAGTAGGGGAGCGGCACGGGGACGTGAATGTGCGCGTTTGAAGGAAAAAGTTGTCGAGCTTTTTCCTTTGCAGTAATAATAAATAATGATTCTTAAGTTAAGGGCATAGAATAGTGCCGTTCGTAGCGTCTCTCGAAGTGTATCTAATAAGTGACAAAGTATAAATCCCAATAAATAATTGATGGTACATTGAAATGAGAATGTGCAACTGAAATGTTCATGGAACGCTTCATAAATTGTGCAGATCTGTTCGACATGTTTCAGTCAAGTGCTAACGCCCCTAATTCTCAAAATGATCCTACTGATGAGAGGACTCATTTCTCAAAACCTTATCGCCACACTTTCTTGCAAAGTAAGGGCCCTCTTTTCGTTGGTATTCTGTTTTCCAAGAATAAACCAGGCCGTATGCATGTGTATGGAAAATGTTCAAGACACATGTTACGCAGGGGGACCCCTCTGCATACCCTCGACCCCTTGGGGAGCCGGAATGCACGAACGTACCCGCTTTCAACGCTACACAATTTCCGACCCGTTTCTTCGTGGCTGCCGAAAGATGATTAACATCGCGTTGCTTGTCCAATGATATTTTAATTCGACGTTATTAGCAGTAATTTTATTTCGCCATATAAAGTACATGCTTCCATTAGTACTGTAATCGTGATCGACGCTCGTTATCAAACAGGATTCCCCGCGTCTTCGTCGTTCACCGCTTATGACATTCTTGTTACTCTTTTGACGAAAAAGAAGAAACGTGTTCTTCATCTCCCACCGGGACTCTGTCGGTCCCCTCTGGCCGATGCTTGCGTTCTTGCTGTGCTTAAAATCCAGCGCACCTAGGCCCCCGTCATGCGTGACGGGACTACGATGAATGGGACAGGAATCTTCTTCCTCCTCGTCGATGAATGAGACAACAGTCGTATACACTTTTCTGTCTCGACTTCTCGAGAACTGGTCGACGTTCCTTGCTACTCGTTAAACTCACGTACCTATTACAAAGTGGCTGGAATCGGCGCGGAAACCGCATTATGGCCGATTAAGTTCATACTTAGCGTAACGTGTCCGTTCGGATGTGAATGGTTTCAACTGACCAGAACGTATGTGAAGTAGCCAGCACATGACGGAATGGATAGATGATGAGGGGGAGTCAGTCCGTGTCTGAAGGAATTGTCTGAATTGGCCTTTATTAGGTACCGAGATTGATATTTTCTTCTTGCAAAAATGTTAGTCCTGGCTTCGAAAGATTTAAGTTATAATGTTGGATGACCAACCGTTGAGTCACCGATAAGATGTAAGGCCCGCGGATTCTGCCCTAGTCAGAATAAACATTACTCACTGAGGTAGCAGTTATCGATACCAAGGGCCAGACTCCGCGTTGGCTAAGGTGACTCAGCAAGGACTGAGGTCGACCTTTCCCTCTAAAAATCACGATATATGTAGTAGCAGTTTGCCAATGGCATGCAGAATAGATTTGGGCACGACACATTCCATCACTCTGTCGCGCAAACTTGTCACGGTAATCTTATATGTATAAAACCTCTTTGCAAAAGTAAATTGTTGCACACGATTTCGTCTACCCCGGGATCCAACAATAAGATAACTGCAACCTCGATCTACATGCAATTAAAACTGCAGCTAATTGACCCTAACAGTTTCCATTGCACAATTATTTTCATAAGTCGTACTGCACTGTCGGTTTACGAACTTTTGACCAAAAATGGTCGCCCTGAGGTACCATAATCTTCTTACTCCATGGTCTGAGTCCGTGAATATTTGCTTTTTGAAGAAATAAAACAACCAAACTTCAAGATCGCGGTTTGGGATACGTAGACAATATTCGAAGGGCCGTCACCGAGCAGCCGAAGACACTTTCGATTGAAGATTTTCTGCACTGGTTCTAGAAACGAGAGCAAACGTCCTCGACTGTGCGTGGTTTCCGGTGGCAACTACTTTGAATGATACAACATCGATTTGAAGATGAATTGGCAATACTTTTTACGCTACTGTCCGCTACTTTTTAATTACTGTCACCTTTAGCGTAACGGGAAGAGGACGAAGTAATAAAAAATTATAGACAAAATTTATATCTGTTAGCAATAGCGTATTTTTAAAGGAAGGAATAGGATTGGATAGCGGAGTATTGCACACCCTTGGGATGATTTATGATGGGGACGCAGTCATGCGTGAGGTCGGAGATTGTTGGGTCTTCCAACTATTGGGTGTCGAGGAATTGTTTATTAGATAGAAGAGAGAGAGTTTAAATATAGCGACCTGACGTCGCATTGCTAAAGAACAAGGACTCTGTCCCTGGAGGGTCTGGCCACGAAATGGGGAAGGCGATACCTTTTGGTAAGAGGACTGTGATGAACCTCACGGCACTAACCCCAGAACATCGAGCGAATAAGCATACATTTCTTAAATCTAACAAACTTATAGATATAATCATATTATGTATGACATATCGGTATAATTATCTTTGGTGCCAGTTTCAGGACGTGGAAGTTTGTTGAGTGAATGATATCATTCACTCGAGGAATATTCCTCGTTCACACGGTACGGCCTGACGGTAATAGTGAGCAGCTAGGTATAAATTGCTATAAATCTCGAGACTCGAATCGTTTAAATTTCATACAGGTTTAACTTAATGAAATGGTAATTGATTCGGAAACAGCGTTCATAGTGACAGAATTAATAAGAATGAATTTTGAATTCGATTAATTTTTGTGTCGTATTTTAATCTGCTTACAGATGACTTGTATAGATTGTTAATAGGGAATAAACAAGCAAGCAATTTGATACAATGCCCTGCCTCAAACATTGTGGCCAAATGTTCTGTCGATATCTATAATAATGTCATGCGCAGAGGAAGCTTATGCAAAAGTATCAAAAAATTTACGGATTATTTATCCTTTATAAAGCTGTCATATCAATACTTGTCCTTAAGTAAGTGACACCCTTGTAAGTATGAACTATAAATAGTAATCGTCCCGGACACCCTTTAATATTTCCCATTTTCCCCCGCTTCGAACAGTTCAGTGAAAACGAAGTACAGTAGACCGTAAAATAGTAGGCAGGTCAGGGTATCGGAATAGGATCATACGTTGACAGATACTTTCTCAATTTATCATTCGTTATATAATATACCACGGTGCTGTTGTATATCAACGAAATATTTTCAACGAAAAAAATAAAAAAATCGTGGATTTCTAAAAAAAATGCTCAGCGTTCTCGAGATATTTCACGAAAAAGAAACTTCTGAATTCTTTTCGTGGGGCAATTTCACACCCTAAAACCGAATTATGGCACGAGCGAAAAATAGGGTTGTCTTACGGATGACATATATGTATACTTTACTTGTACGCAAAGTGTCGTACGTTTCTGAATTTCCGGCTTGCCTTACTTTCCTTGTTAGTACAAATCGTGCTGCATATTATTCATATTAAGTACATTTAAGTATTAGATATAGGCATCCCCGGCCCTTTCTAAACATTACAAATTGCCTACTAGTCAGCCTTAATAAGCGATCCTCGAACTTTGAACTCCTTTTCCTTACTGAACTCAAAATAACTCCTACTCTTCCAAATTTTGAACACCTTTCCCTCAAGCAGACATACAGTGGGCTAAAAAAGTATTCATACAGTGCATAGTTTAACTTGCTTCTTCATTATTTTGATGTTAAGACAATTACATATTCCCAAAACAATATACATGGATATGAAGCACATCTGTACCAACACCAAAATAATCAAGTTGCAAGTCAAACTATGCACTGTATGAACATTATGTTGGCCCACTGTACAGATTTTCCTTTGAGCCATCTTCTGACGAGCACTTAGACCACCGCCGTACAATTTCATCGCTTCTACCGCTGTCTCGTAGCTTTGTCAGAGTTACCGTTCGGCGTTCATTGTAATTAATTGAACATGATAAATAAGAACCCTGCGAAATACAACAGTGCCTGCCACAAATATGACATAAGTACACCTGTCAACCGCGGGGTAAAATAAATCTCAGAATCGAACCGCGATCCGTCGAGGGACGAAGATTCTCGAAGGGGTTCCGTTCACCGGTCATCAAAGGGGTCGATGATACCGTCATTAGCCGTAAAAACGTCGGCGCCAAACACGCCTAATCTCGGTTACGTGACCGAAGAAATGAATGAGCTTGGTCCCGGTATCGAGGTTCTCCAGGGCACCACTTAGAACAGAACGAGTATGCTATCGGTGTCCCTGTTCCCGCAAAAAAAGCCGGGAATAACGCGGTTGACTGCCGGTGCCGGTTCTTCCCCTCGATCACAATGGCGGTCACGTGTGTCGCGGCGCTTCGTTCTGCACGCGTGTGCGTCTGGTCAGCACTTGGGTGGTGTACGTGTGTGCATCGAATAGTCGTGTCGTTGGTAGAGCCGACAAGATCCCATAGACGGTGCGAGGGGTTGAAGGAAGGGGTTAGAGGCACGCATGAATGGGGAGCTTCATTCATGTGGTCCCCTTTCCTCGTGCACACTCCGCCTGTCGCAGTCTTCTGCTTTTGTTTCTATCGAGGGGCCGAGCATCGGTGCGCGCGCGCGTTCCTCGTGGAAACAATACGATTGTTTCAGTGGAACGTTGTACCTATCCAGCTCCGAATGAGATTTACAGTACGGCTTGTAATTATATATACGGACGATATTAATTCTATACTTCGCTGCTGCAGTTTCGAGGCGAAAACTGTTTCTCCTCGCTCCTGTTTGCACAGACGAGTCTTCTTTTGAGCGGTCGGCAACACTTTTACGGTAAATGTATCTCCTTCAAATTGTTATTATTTAACTGCCACGCACAGCTACGGATGGCTACGACCCTACCCTTGAGTAGAATATTGTATCGGATATTTCTCGACATTTTATTCTGTTTAATTACATCTTCTTACGGAATTTGGCTTGGATTATTATCGTTCTGTGCTAATATCACTGCGAATCGTACAAAATTTGATTACCAGAGTCGTGCTTAGACATCGGTGAACGTCGTTTGGACATAAATCTTATGTATCGGCTTGCGAAGCATTTATTGTTTCATTTCATAAATGCGTTCGAATACGTGTGATCAGATTTTTATTTGCTGCCTGATATTATGTCTTGATATTTGCGATTTTGTTTAGCCTTCTGGAAAGATTCGTTGTTAACTCTCCCACGGTGTAGCTTCAGCAACATTTGGACAGACTATCTTAGGTCCCAGTGGCGTTTATACAAAAAAATTCGGGCAAGGTGTCGCGTGCAGAGTTGTTGTTAACTCTGGTTAAGTAAATAGTTTGAGTAGCTGTTACCTATATCTGCAAACAATTTAAATGAAAAGAAATATAGTAATATAATATTGTTTATAAGGGAAGGGGCGCTGAATAATTTTGAGACAGTTCTGGAATGGAAATAATGATTTCATAGGTTCTGATCAATATTTACTGTTAGTGGCAATCTAGTACTGTTCCTCTTGTTGTTTCGTGTGTTCAATAATATTGGCAATATTGACACATCGACAGTAATGTTTGGAACGACAGATTCTGGAGAAAGTACGTAATTGGGACGTACCTTATTGATAGTTTTCCTTGGAGCATCGCCGGAACTGTGCATTGTCAGTTTTTATGTTTAATCAGTAACCAGTCAATTTGAAATTATTTTCTTTTATATAAATGTACGTGCAGCTTGATTTCAGGAGATTGGAAAACTAAAATTATAATTTATAATTATATTATAATTATAATTGTCCTGATGAATTGTGAATAGTACGTATCGCCTAAAAGTGGTAAAAGTTTGTAGATGTGAAAACTGTTTATATTCTATTTATATGGTTCCAAGTTCTGTACAAATCTCTCGACTTATATTGAATTCTTGAAGCTAGCTACATTTCAGAAGGGCAATAATAATTTATTATTATTGTTAGTATTATAAGTTGTAGAGGCTTTGATCCTTATGAATTTGGAAGATTGATTTGGAATTCAAATGCTTGCTCGAACATTTATGCGTCTCGGTAACATTTTAATTAGACGAATTCTCGGCGATTTGGCTAATATTATTCATAAAACCTGTCGGAACACAAAAAAGGTATTCCTTTAAAATCCTCGTCTCTTTCTCCAAACTTTCTTGGAAAGTTGCATACAGATGAGGAATTGGAAGTGCTAATAATGACAGTTAAGATGCTGTGACTAATTTTGTACAACGTTTCGAAACCATTTACGACGAACTAGTATTAGGATACCTAATACAGCAATCTGATTTTAAGTTACAAACATAATTTATAATTAATTATACACTATCGTTATCTATAGTATCATATTTGCGAAGTAATGAGAAATAAATCGAGGGCTTCTAAATTTTAATCGGTGCTCGTAAGAAGCAGGGTAAAGATTGTATCGAGCAAATCATAGTTCTGTATCGAACTTCTAGTTTATGTCGCAATAATAAATGACTTTTATCGGCTAGATAATCGCGTTTTCCTCGTGAAATTTGCATAGTTGTCGAGGAAGGTGAGATAATCTCTCATGGTTAACGTGTACTGGTTTAAAATTCAATTCTTCTAGTCGAAGCAACTCTGACAAATAGGTACAGATACGAATGAGAATATTTTATCTTTTTTTTCTTCATTCCGGCAACTTCTTTTGTATGGCGTGTGGAAATGAAGTAGAGTACAGTTCATTTCGCTTTCCTTTCGAACGAACTGCTTAAAACTCTGCGATCAACCATCGTAATTCACTGAACAGTCGAACGGACGATTCATAGTCCAAATAACAACTTTCTTCTTTTACATCTGTGCTTAAAGTCGAAGATGTCTGTGTTCAAGCAGTCAATCACCATAAATTATCACTTTCTATTCCCAGCGTCTAGTATGCCACTTTGGTGCGGCGTATGCGCACTCGGGATCGCAATGCATGCAAATTAGACGCTTCTTACACGAAGTGTAATTAAGCGCAAATCGAGGGCGTTACAAATAAAACGTGCACCTTGAGCAGCGAGTCTATTCTTCGCTTAATTATAATTCAGATCATGGACTTTCCAAGAATCGCAGTTATCTGCTTGTTCTTCTTTCATAGTGCAATCGAAAGAGAATCTAGTTCTATCGATGAATATTAATACATAATATGTACTGACAACTGCGCAAGATGGTTTCTGAACTTTTTCAAATTTAGAGACAATGGCCGAATTGCTGTTGCCTTAGTTAGTGCATTTATTTATCTTGTTACGCGTGGAGAACATTTCTCATACGCCGCTCCTACACGTGTCGTTCGAGCTAGCGTAAGAAGGGAAGACGCCCAAAGATTGCTTTCGACTATCGAATACAAATAATGGGGGGGCCTAGTCACAACCAGCTGCATCATGACCGATTAGGTGCGGCGCGACCCGACGAAGACGTCGAGGTTTTTTCCTTATATGGTAACCTCTAATGAGTCCCCATGCATTTTGGGGACTATACAAACCCTTTGGTTTCAATCATCTTCGGTTCAGAGCTACACAGTTACGCGTAGAGTCACGTCGTGTCACGTTCGTACAGAGTCGGTTGCATTCAGTGAGATTGGGCTTAGGGCACCTTTCGAATCACAAATTAACCAGTTAGAATCCGCAAGTTCGGTTGAAGTTCTTTCGGCATATTCTTGTAGCCGCTCTCAGTCCCCGCATCGCCAGTGCGTCAACATCGTGCAACCATAGGTAAT
The DNA here is from genome assembly GCA_963583965.1 of Nomada ferruginata. Taxonomy (NCBI): domain Eukaryota; kingdom Metazoa; phylum Arthropoda; class Insecta; order Hymenoptera; family Apidae; genus Nomada; species Nomada ferruginata. The sequence goes on from OY757213.1 coordinate 19,342,274, forward strand.
TCACTCACACATAATATTATTTCATCGCGACAGTTACATTTGTATTATAACTGGTTCGCAATATACATAAAGTATTCACCATTAAATCGCGTAGATTCGTTCAAATCTACCTTTACCCCGTAATCCTTGTAATATTAGTAGCAACGTTGCCACTGATACAACTTTACCGCTCGAGTTGTATCAAACTTTAATTTAGAGTTACGAGACAAACTAACACTTCCTGCGACAACCTGATTTCGTATCAGGTTCATTCGCACGTCTTATCCAAACGGGGAAACCACTCCAACCCAGTGGCTCCCCGATCTCGCATCGGGTTCGTCCACGCAACCTAGCCCATCTACAGCTCCTGATTTCGCATCAGGTTCGTCCGTAAGTCTACCACCCTCCGAACAGCTCCCTGGTCAGGCGCCAGGTTCGTCTGTGAACACTCCCACCTTCTAGCAGCTCCTCCGCTTCGCACCGGGTTCGTCTGCGAACTTCATCCTTGTGACTCCCCGATTTCGGATCGGGTTCGTTCACGACGTTTCACCTTCCTGCGGCTCCCTGAATTCGCATCAGGTTCGTCCGCGCTTGATTCTATTCCTGAGGCTCCCCGATTTGATAAACCATATTCCTTGGATAATATTACTCTCGTCGGTCTTGGCGTTGCCCACAGCCCTGGCTCGTAACAACCTATATCGCATAGTTAAATGCAGTGGCAATTTTTATGCAAGGCCAATATCACATTTTCTTTATTTCAATTTTCAATTGTTCTTTTTCCGTGAAACCATCTATGATTAGTTTCTAGATTTACTTCGATACTATAGTTTCACATGTATTTACTTATTTAAATATGTTACTTTTTACCGTGGATAACTATTAAATTTACAATGCGCTGATAATTTTGAAAAAAGTGAACCATCTCTCTCTGACTTATCCTATGAAGTCTTATTATCGAAATTGTGGTTGAGCATCGGATCCAGTTATACGAACCGCGTAATTGGATATTAAATACAGGGTAGTCCACGTAATTGAAGCAGGTGTTGAGTAAACGGAAGATTTTGATATGTCTGTATTTTACAGTGACGAAGGGAATTGAACTTATTATACCTGCACATTTTTCATTTAACTTTCGAGAGATTTGTGACACGCTTTATTCTTCTCCGAATTAGTAGGTACTAGGTATTTGTATTATACATTTTTTTCCCGCACTGGATCGTCCTGAGCTGCAGTGGGGCTAGTTACTGACTAAATTAGAATTGCAGTAGAACCTCGATAACTGGAACCTCTATAACTCGGAAACCTCTATAAGACGAAAATTTTCTTAATTCCCTTCCGCTCCGCTGCAAAAACCTCCATAAGTCGAAATAAAACTTACTTTAACTCGAATGATTTGCCACATGTCCAGATGCATCATTTTACCCCTGTAACTCGAATTTAGAATAGTCGAAGCTCTACTACTCGGAGTTTACCTCTATAAGTCGAACGTCTATCGATAGTCTTATTATCGAAATTGTGGTTGAGCATCGGATCCAGTTCCCGCGTAATTGGATATTAAATACAGGGTAGTCCACGTAATTGTCGCCGCTCAATTTCACGGTACCTTCAAATTTTACAACAAATTTTGTTACACCAGAGTTCAGCTGCACTTAAGTTTGCATAACGTCTGCTAATCACAATTTTGTTACCCGAATTTCTTTCGGGAATATGAATGTTAACTTTTGTTTCTTCGATAGAACCTGTAATACCTCTTAAATATTTAACACGTGGGACAGCCTGTACAAACAAACATTTGTTTGTGTGGCAAGTTGAATCGCGATATAGAAACGTGGTAGAGGCGTTCACTTCCTCCGAATTTCAGCTGCTCTTAAAGAAATTCAGATGTACAGGAGTTTCTATTATCTGAATCGTCGTGTCTCCGACATGTGTGTTCGGATAAACGGAGTTCAACTGCAGTTAGCTGTCGAAAAGTCGCGTGCTATAGAAATGGCGCAATTAAAATGTATTGAGGAGAATGAAGAGGTAGGTTGTAGTGTGATCTCTGTCACGATTCACGGTCGGCCAGCCGTAGCTTCCCAGTGGAAATACTCGCATGACAGACGATGTTCCTCGGGAGTGACTATCGAAAGGCAGAAACCCGTAAATCAAGGCTCGATCGTGTGGTTAGATAAAATCATTGTGCTCGTGACGCTTAAGATAGACGTGTGGATATGTGCGTATATAGAGGATGATCTTTAGAAATTGTTCGATTCTGCTGTTTGGAGTATTGGAAATGAAAATGGAAATTTTCGTGTTTTTATAGTAAGCGCATAATTTATCACGGTACTAACTTTATTGAATATGGTGGCCGGTTGAAGGTGGGCCGGAAATCGTAATACAACCGGGCGGGGGGTGATTCTACGTTAAAAAAGAAGGAAATATTTTGGTACAACATTTTTCCCCCCGAGCTCCGTTTTTGAGAAAATCGACTTTCAAGTTTGTTCGACTTGTAAACGATTTAGTACAATTTGCTTGAGGTGTATATCGAATGTCGAAGGACAAGTTTATAAAGACGATATTTCAAACATTCCATATTTGAAACAAAAGATTATTGAGGCATTCGAAAAATTGAAAAGCGATAACAGCTTACACTTTGTTCAGATATCATTAATTCGTCGAGCAGACTTGTGTATGCAGCAACGAGGAAGACACTTTTCAACGATACTTAACATAGTGTACTGTATTGTACTATAGTAATAGTAAGTAGTTAAAAAGAATAAAAAATCCGTAGAAACACTTTGGATTGTTTTATCCATAAAATCATGAATGTTTGTAAACTCCACACGACAAGTAAATTGTACTAAATCGTTTACAAGTTGAACAAACTTTAAAGTCGATTTTCTCGAAAACGGAGTCCCGGGTGAGAAAATGTCGCACCAAAATATAATATTTTCTTCTTTTTTAACGTAGAATCACCCCCTACCCGGTTGTACTACGATTTCCGGCCCACCCTGTATTTCTATATACTTATTTTATATGTGTAATTATTCCATAGATCCTACTACATATTAACAAATAGGTATTCATTGTTAGATTTTTAATCTTGCACATGAAGATGTAAGAATTTTTGGCATTTGTATTATTCTAGTATTTTTTTTTAAGTAAAAAGTAGAGTGGAGAAGCAATTACGTATAGAGATAGCGGAATACATACAGGAACATCTCAAATCTAATTCGAATCTAACTAACGCCAGGGTAGAAAGTATCAAAATTATTCTTGTGAGTATCTCGAAAACTAAAGTCGAGCGACACAGTTATAATTTGTATAGGGAAAAGTTATTCAGAATGACGACTTTGTAACATATTTCAAAGTCATCGAAATCGGTGAATACACCAAACTTCTGAATACATAATCACCATTTCACCTAATACACCTACAATCAGTCCCATAAGTATAAATGCCCCCACTGTCAATGAAATAAATTCATTGAAATTGACCGATACGTTTGAGGTTCTCCAATAAATATTTGACTAAAAACGAACAAATATCTCAGATTTATTTAGTGCAAATATTAGGAAAATTTCATAATTTAATAACAAAGCTCTGCGAATTGTAACTTACCTTGAAGCATTCAATTTCAACCAATTTCTTACATACACAGCGTGGGTACGTGTACTTATGGGACTGACTGCACGCAACGAAAAAACCGCATTACTTACGGGACGGCCAAGTGCATAATTCTATCGGTTATTTGGTCGAAATCACCCTGTACAACGCGCGACTCCCAGGGAGAAATAAATAAATGCTGGGCCGGATCGTTTTATATCGAGCTGCGATCTCGATCTTTCTTTCTCAACGGCGAAGTTGGAAGGCTCGTCTTATAAGGAATAAGGACTGCTTATGTACTTGCATACAGCTGCGTGCGTATTCATACAGGATCGTCCCCGCGTCTATCTTTGCCTGGTTACGAGCGAAACTTAAGTACTCGCGCCGTTTGATGAATGGACCGTAGAACAGTCAGAGCACGTGGGTGGAATTACAGACGAATCGCCGTGCCGTTCTCCGGCGTTCTGTGTTATAGGAAACGCAGGGACGATCTACGATTCACGATCGTTCACGCGATAGAATCGTTTCAGCGGAGCAGCCCCGCTGCCAGGTGAAGTATGACGTCGATTGGAAATGTCGAGACAGGCGTCCGATCGAGTTTGGTTCGGTGGGAAAGCGTTAGGACAGAAAAGCGTTCCTTCAACTTTGATATTCATCGCGAATACAGCCTTCTAAAGCTAAAGAAAGGAGACATTTGTTTTTCAATCAGGCACAATTGCAGCAATCGTTTGTATTGTAATGAAATGTAGGGTTCCAAATTTGATTGTATTATTTGGTATTGTTATTTTGAAATAATATCTCGCTCAATTCCTATTTACCGATATCGGTATGTAATTAAAAACGAATGTATCAGGTATGTAATTGCACCGAGGAGGAAATATGAATTCCGATCCGCTTTCGACACTCACAATCAGGCAGAGTGAAGGCAATAGAGATTTCTTTAAAGAATGCAGGAAGTGAAAAAGGAAATCTGAAATGCTTGTGAAACTTCTAAGAGACATGACACGGTTGTAAAATGAATTTCATTTCGACCAAGGTGTATCTACGTGATATTTTATCACGTATAAATATTGAAATCGAGAAGAAAAATTTCGACCAATTGCTCCAATATTCCCTCAACCGTATTGCCTTTTTCTTCTAGTTGCGCAGCAATGTAATGTATATCGCGCGATTAAACGGAAAAGCTTTTCACTAGAAAATAATAAATAAATTATGTCATTAATGACCATTATTTTTGCTCGAATAACTAGACTTCGATCGGAGTAAGGAAACCGTGAAATGAAAGTAAACGACTAATACGACACACGGCTGTAGCGTATTAAAATATGAGTGGAAGAACTCGTGAAGTATCTGGAATAGTATCAGGCCACATTAAGAAGTCCGGGGGATTTGCGTTCGTTGGTGCGTACTACATACACACGTACTAGCCTCGATCTAAGGAAGAAAAAGCTACGTATCGGGCGGATTAAACGGGGCAAATTGTCGCGAATTACCATTCCCTTTAACGATCTAATAAAATTCCATCCACCGTGCGTTTCATTATCCCGCTTTTCTCAGATTATCAACGTGCTCAGGTGTACTTGCAAAGATATAAACCTCTATTTACGATTATAGCCGCAAGAGGCTGCGATATCTTGCGTATAAATTCCTTTGTTTTTACAAACGGCCATCCATCGTCTTCCAGCTTCTTTTCTAATTTACGATTTTCACTGGCGTCTTAGCGTTTCTTTTTTTTTACGCTTAGTACCGTTGGCTCGAAGAAATCAATTTCTTTTCGTTCATCTGTCGACGATCAAGCTAAATACCAACACGTTTGTAGCTGCAGGATGTAATGGAAAATATGTCAGCGTTCTTATCAGCCTATCGCGATTTCTTTTGTGAAACTTGTTTCGTTTTTGTGAGTAAGGAAGGGTGAAGGATATTTTTTAGTGAACCAATTGCGATTAATTCTGTTTCCCTTGTTTATATACTCCGTTTAGAATGAGAGGTAAATGGTAGATGTTACATAATTATCTTCTTATACTTGGGATACTTTTTCCAAACAGTCAATATCGTATTCTTTGAAAATCGATTACTGTCTTTTCCCGCTTGAATACACAGGCTAACAATATTTCCTGGCTTTTCTTTTTGAATAAGAACTTTGCTTACTTTTCGATATTGTATATACGTGTTTTGGAAAATCAATATGGAATTCGAATGATATATTTCGCATTCATTATTTCCATTTATAGAACTTGATCTCGGTGAAATATTTCTGCCCATGAAAATTTATATTTCAATATAAATATATCCTTTCGTTGCAACTGTTACTGTTGCAACCCAACTTAATATGAAGAACAATTGATACAAAATTCAATTGTTTTATTTCCCGGCAAAAGCGCAGTAGAATTTAATAAGAATCGAAACTGAACCGTGTTTATGTATTTTCCTCTTTCCACGCGGCATTCTTCTGCTTCGTCCACCTAGGAAACTCAAATTCCAAAGGGCTGGATGATTTCCGAGCCAATGTCCGGCGTATAACAAACTTCTTTTCATGGTACACGCGTTGAAATCGTGGAGAAGAAACGAGGAATGTTTACGAGGTTCGCTGACGTCGGCGTCGCGTCGGTGTTCTCTTCTAGGAACGTACATACGAGGCACCTCTCGGGTCGCCGGACGATCTTATTTGTAGAGGCAGCTATTATCTTCGAAAAACGCGGCTGAATAATGTCCGGGTTGACGATGTGCTGCTGGAATACGATGTTTGATGAATGAAGGCGAAGAAGAAGAAGCAGTGAACCAGACAGACGAGGCCTGGCTGATTTCCTCTCAATGGGACGAGTCGGTAGTCGTCTTTTTAAAGGCTCGATCCAGCGTCGTTAGCCTCCGATAATTCGTTCAGTCGTTTTGCCCGTATATGGGCGTCGATCGAATCGAGTTAACTCGTATTTATTCGTTTTCTTGTCCCCTCGTTGCTTTATGATGCTTACCTTCGTGTCGTGTAATTATTAATTCGGAGGTAAAAAGGGCTCTGTCCGTTGCGCCCGCTGGTTGCAGAAGTGTTTCGGGAATTTGTATGACGTTCTTTATCGTGTGGTACAGTTCACATTTTTTTGGAGGGGGAGAGGAGAGAATTTTCCGTGTACATTGATCGTCATCGAACCGGAGAATTGACGCACGCTAAACTCGCTGTAGACAGATGTAATATGCGCATGAATTTTTTTAGTGTGGCGTCGCTTGTAATATTAATGCTAGAAGGTATTAATGGTTTTTATGATAAATAGGAAATAAGAAGTGAAGTGAGTATAGTGGGAGTAAAGTAGAATGATTGGAACAGTTGCTCGGTTGGAAGGTGAGGAATGAAGCAGGTGCTGAGTAAACGGAAGATTTTGATATGTATGTATTTTACAGTGACGAAGGGAATTGAACTTATTATACCTGCACATTTTTCATTTAACTTTCGAGAGATTTGTGACACGCTTTATTCTTCTCCGAATTAGTAGGTACTAGGTATTTGTATTATAAATTTTTTTCCCGCATTGGATCGTCCTAAGCTGCAGTGGGGCTAGTTACTGACTAAATTAGAATTGCAGTAGAACTTCGATAACTGGAACCTCTATAAGACGAGAATTTTCTTAATTCCCTTCCGCTCCACTGCAAAAACCTCCATAAGTCGAAATAAAACTTACTTTAACTCGAATGATTTGCCACATGTCCAGATGCATCATTTTACCCCTGTAACCCGAATTTAGAATAGTCGAAGCTCTACTACTCGAAGTTTACCTCTATAAGTCGAATGTCTATCGCTGCTGCCTCTGCAACTCGAAGTTTATAACATTGTGTCAGAAATCATTCAATTGTTTCCTTCCTTTCAACAGTTAGGATTGTGTCAAAACATATAATGACCATGTGCATATCCATGGAAGCTAATCGTTTTTCGTCAACTTCCATAGATAAACAATGTGGTAATACATTAACTCGGAGCAAAATTACAGACTTTTTGAATAATAAGATGTCGATGCATATATTTATGTATAGTGACCTAACTTTCGTCTTCTGATTACGTTTAGATATGTATACAATAAAAATGTAAATCACGGGAAACAATTTAATTTGCCATCCTTTCCGGCCTCGCAAGTCGTAAAGTTAACCAACATACAAAGCCTCTATAAGTCGAACTTTAAACCTCTCTTACTCGAACACTCGATGACACGAAACCTCTATAAACCAAAGTTATTTTCTCTTCCCTTGAGATTCGAGTTATCGAGGTTCGACTGTATATCCTTCCTATAATACAATTAAACTAAACCAACCCAACTTGTCCGATAGATCACGAGATATATAATATGCATTGCACGTAGTAGCTTTCTTTATATAATTACTTAATAAAGAATAACATTATTAACATGTGATGGAAATAAAAAATGCATTGACTTTTTCATCCCGCTTTAATTAATTGTCCATCCGTATTCCATTACCGGCCAATCATAGAGCATTAACCAATAAAAGCGTTTAGTGCAGTTTTACGAGATGGAACGCCAGAAAAGGATTTTACAATTTGCACTCCATGTTTGTTTATTTCTCGGGTCCAAGGTCTCTGCACCTATACTGTTCCCCGTGATTCACGCGCCAATCATATTCGTTAATAACGCGTTACAACAATCGCTTCATGAATATTTGCTCGTTTCCTCGGCATCAAGGTTTCGTATCAGTACAGAACCAGAAACTGACAAGGTTTGTCGAGTTTCACCCACGCCGCGACACAAGATAGCAACATGGACGGGAAGATGTAAAAAGTCGATAAAAAATGACGATACAAATTGCTTTTATTTTTGTATACATATAATAGAAGAGAGTGGCTTGAATCGTAATACCTAAGATATCCTATCAGATTTGACTTTACTGTTTCCACTTGATACCATGTTGAGAGTTACAACGCGAATTCAGAGGCTATCGTTAGGAGCAGGTTTGCGACACAGTCAAAGGAGACGTCAGACAGGCAATATACGCGTGATTAAAAAGTTCGTGCCATTGTTAAACTTCCCGTAACAGAGGTTGGATTTTAAAAAATGAATTTATACGAAATTGGCACATTCATGGCTGACATCTGTGCTACATTTCATTGATATCGGTTGCCCAGATCACATGTTACAGTCAATTGTTTAACGTGCGATTTCGTGTGCTCGGTGATTTCATGACGAAGGAGCAAAGCGCAACAGCTAACACGATACCGATACCACAACCACCACATTCACCTGACATGACTCCCTGCGATTATTTTCTATTACCCCGAATGAAGGAGACGATGAAAGACCAACGTTTCGAAACCATTGTCGCGATAAAGCAAAAATCGCTACGCGAAGTGTGCACTATGTATAGAAGAAAGTGCATTCGAGAAATGTTTCAATTACTGAGGGTCACGCCAGCAAAAATGTATCGTATCCAATAGAGATTACTTTGAAAGGGACAATTTTAAATTATACGAATAAATACATGCTTCTTTGAATAAACAAAACTTGCACGTACTTTTCTCGTACAAGGGGAATCTCAGACGATCACTACATGGAGCACTCAGAAGCCAATAAGTGAAACAGTTATGTAGTTTAAAAACCTCTTTATTGTTAAAACTTTCAGTTGATAAATCAATTACGTTACTATTTTGATGCGCCAGCAATAGATGACGGTACTAACATTGCCATTTTATTCCAAGTTATTTGTAAAATCCTTATATATCTCAACTTGAATGCTAATGGCTTTGCACTGATTGGCTTCTGAACCCTCCATATGTTGTTAATACTATGTTTACGGAACGCGTCAAATTGACGCATTTCAGAATTCGAAAAACAAAGATTAACGAAGGTCCGTTAATATTGTATAATTAAATTAATTATATTTCATTTCTAAATAAATTGAATAAATTTTTTAAAGAAAATGCGCATTTTCATTGGCAATAATATGATGGAAATCAGTAAGAATAAATGTTCAAACTTGTCCGTAAACCTAATGTTGATAATGTTGATAACCTTGAATCATGGACAATACGTATTGATCGCCTGGTCTCCCTTAAAAATACGCATTACTTCTGGAATGACCACCTAATCACATTCCGGATCATAAAAATGGACTAAACAAGTACGAAAGAATATTCGCATCGCCCCTGTATAAAGACATCCCTTTCAACCGAATTACACAATGCATAAATATTTCCGTAACCCCCGCCACCAATTTCTAATATCTCTTGAGCCACCGTACTCAATACAAAAAGAAAAATCATTGCATCGATCCCTCGGTCGTTTGCAGTTTCGTGGCGATTAATAACCATTCACCGTTGACTGCAGTGTTTCTCCCACGCGGAGTAGCTTCTCCGAAGCTCGTTCAGATGACACCCGGTGATTTACGAACCGGCTGGCTTTATTTAATAACGTGCCACGGTATGAAAGGTACCCGGAAGGTTGCCCGATGGAAGATATCGAGGGGGTTCTCCAGCATTTGGAATCAGCTGGTATTCCAGAGATAGGCATAACGGAGAGCCAGCCCCTTTCTTCCGTTGTTCTGCCAAAATCAGATGCCCCGAGGCACTTGTACGGGAGAAAGGGTTGGGATTGTCTTGGACACATTTCGTTCAATTCAATGGTAAATATATTGTCACCTATAAATCGGCAATGTATAAAACTCTGTATCGCAAGATTGAATAATTTAATTCATTCATATTCATTGTGCAAACATTTGCACATATTGACGAAAGGTATTTAATATTTGGGGATCTCATTTTAATCCCCTATAGCGTGATTATTTTCGTGGCTGTAAGAAAATATAGGTGGCGTGAAATCAACAAATATCGATCTTGAAATACAAATTAATAATGAATTTAATAATTTTCAATCATTTTGATCTAACGAATATTGTTTGCGACATTGGACGTTCAAAGGCCTTTAACATCTGCACTTACCATATTTAAAAGCTTGAGTATGGTATTCCATGAAACAGTTTGCAATATGAGCCGCTCATTGACTAAATCGGTTGACTCCACAAAATAAGAATAAGGAAGTTTATTTTAAATATAGAAAATTAAGCAAATCAAGCGCTTTGACGATAAAATTCAAAAAAATTCAATTAAATCAACAAGATATCGATTGTAATTGGTATGTGACTTGAAATTCACACCGGGCTATAGAAGATCAACCTGTTAACCGGGAAATACGTATCAACTTGGTTATTAACTCATTTATTCAGAAGTTCTTCATATTTCTAACGTACCTTTACATTTGTCATAAAAAAGCATTATCGAATTAGAATTTGCAAAGGTTAAAGTATAACAATCCCGTTTTATTTATCTTCAATTTCTGTTTTAAAAACAGCAAACTGACATTTCTTATTATATTAATATAATGCATTCTATGCTCGTGCATTATCATTTTGTTTGATTGATTTCGGAGCTGTTTAATTAATCGTGAATAATTAGTGTTGTAGAGTAAGCTTCTATGGAAACGCGTATATGTATTGTTAATATTTGGAAAGTCCTCCGAATTGAAATACAAATTTCAGTGTAATCTTAGTAGTATTCAACTATTGATAATAAACATACTTGTAAATAATTTTGTTGCAAATCGATGTATTATACAGTATAATATATGTATACCTATATATATAAATTATTTTAAATTTATGTATATACATATATTTTGTTTTGAAAAATCGTGTTTGTAAAACGGATTCTTTGACGATCAGGCTTTATGAAAGGAACTGTTTACTATATGTAGGAACGAAACTGAATAAATTGTACATATCTGTTCGTTGTTCAAGGTGTATTTATAGTTCAATAAAATTCAATTGCAATTCAATGATTACGATAAATATAGTGGAATAAGCGCATGCATCTAAGAATCTATCTGCCTGTGATCTCTTTATCTTGTCATTTCTTTTTCTCTAACAAGCGTGCCGTTAGTCGCACCGTGGAAACCTTCTACCGTGCAACGTTTTTGAATTTGTACAACCGATCGTTCTTTCATTGAAGGTATGCGATAGGCGCAGGCTACATATCTGGTCGAACGATCTTCTGATTAATTAAGACGTATGTTGGTGTCAAAACATAAAGCAAACTGCGCACGATGCGTAACAAAGAGCAACGTCATTGTGAAATCTCGCTGGCAACATTGATACTTGTACTTTGTAGAGCCTTATTCAGGTGTACAGGTATGTACTGGGTTAAGTGATTAATGGGCGTTACGGGAATGAGAAAGTGCCATGAACGTGGGTATGTAAATCGATACGGATATTAAACGCCATTTTTGGACGGCGGCTGGTAACGATCGGCGATTGTGGATTTTTGTGCTGAGTTATTTGTCGCGTTTGTTCATTTGCTTTATATATGTTATTTACATGGATTTTCTAGGCATACGAAGATTCTTAGTTTTTTTTCTTTGTGTTCGTTTGATGATTATTATCAATATGTTGGCCACAGTTCAAGGTGTTGCAAGCAAAATGACTGTGAAAATATGTGAAGAATATTATATTTAGTTTTCATCAGGTTTTCGAAAGCTCACATCTCTCTGCTCGTTCAATATTACAAACGTATATAATCTTTAGTTTGCTGTTTCGCTTCGATAGCAAGCTGAGTTTCGTTGGTTCTATTGAAAAACATAATTTTACAATTAAGTTCAGTTTGGATTTAATGCGGATTTATCTTGATATTGTGTTGGTGAATAGACAAGAGTTCTTATTTATGAAATAAATTACAGATATTTTAATAAAACAGAGGTATAGAGTATTATGTGATTCTCTTGTATTCTTCTCTGTCAATTTAATGTTAACAATAATTTTATCGTACATGACAATTTGCGGGCTGTAGAAAAAATTTTGGTGTGTAAAAATCTCCATTGTTATCTCCTTAGTAAAACGTACAATACTAGCTATTTAAAATAGTTCCCCTCGTTACATATAATCTTCTAAAGCATTATTTTTGCAACGATTACTACTTTTGCATACATATAGTAGACATGCCCGGAAAATCGGAATACCTGTATATACATGTCTTTAACACCACAGTCCTTCCCTTGTCCACAGAAAATCCACTTTACTTTAATAGTATTCCTCCGTCGTTATGCTTGACCAAAAACACCGCTGCAACTCTGTTTCGGAAAACATCTCTGTGCTGCTTCCTCGAAATAACGTCAGGTACAACGACCGTAGAGTGTTCTCCAATTGGAGTACGATATTATTATACAATTACATACAAGCTGATCCATCATATCGCACAGCACTCAACTGGCCGGCGCGAAAATTTGACTTAAAAAATGTTTTCATAATGTTAATCTTGAAAAATTGCCTTTTGGCCACTTTTTCGAGGGTCCCAGACCACTGCCTGTGCGTCGAGAGCTCGTAGCCCAAGACGAGCCGGGGAAACCTAAAATACACCTCAAACAGGTGTGGTGCTCGTCGTGGAAATAGGATAGAGACGAATTTGCGGATTGGCATGTGACAGCAAGCGATTTCGTCATTTCTTACCACGTTTCGTTTTTGTGAAAAAACGCTGTTATGCAATTCAGTTTTTCCCCTTCGATATTCCACGGCGAAATAATGTTGAACTCGTAACACAATCGCGAAGGATATCGGGCAACGACGTATCGGCTGCGGGTGGGCGAACTCGTTACAACTTCTCATTAGTCAACGTTTGATTTCTTCGAGAAGTAAAAGGAAGTTCCCTTCGAAGGTTACGGCGAAATAATGGATCGTACCACGAAAGGAACAGGAGTGGTAACATAATATTTTTAAGAGAGGCTTGCGCGTATCGAACGATTCGCGGTGGTGAAGAATAAGTTCGGGTGATTGATAGAACTCGTCGAAGAATAAAGATAAACTTGGCGGCAACAATTAAGAAACGAAGCAGGTGAAAATAATGTATATTCTGAAACATTTTGATCACTTTCTAATCTATAAATTCCATACCGTTCTCATAGGTTGAATAATATCAATTTATTCCTAATCATTTAACGATGAATATATGCTGAATTATCCGAAATTAATTTGTTCCTTAACTTTCGTCGGCAAGCATTGAAATGGAATAGGGTGCTGTTTTAGGACGGTGCACTGAAAATTGTTTCAATGATGGATACTTTTGAAAGATATTTGTTATCGACAGTTCTCGATTTTGGATTGGACATGTCTAGCTTAGAGTTGATTAATTGAAAAAGATGGAACTATCGAATTTAATACAATTGCATCGGGATTCGTATTTGTTTGTACTTAAAAAGCTAAGCTTAATTTTTTAACAAAAGTAGATATTTTACATTACTCGTTACTGTGTTCGAAAAAAGTATGAAGGCATGTAAAAATATAATACATCAGAGAAAACAGGCTACATCAAGCCATTTTGTATTAATATTTCGCAAAGTCGCGACACATATTTCTCGCTACTCCTTTTATAACTCTTATTATTTATAACATAGGGGACAAATTCCGCAGTGCCAACACTTGCGCTAGGCCACAGTTTCAAACATTTCACAAGAGGTCGATCCTAAGTATTCCTTAACGCTTAAAACAGTTTGATTCCATTTAGCAGCGCAATTGCTAAATCTTATCCACTGGTATTAGAATATTAGCGTTTGTACTTAACTATTATAACTGTTCTATGTTAATTCCATTCTTTAATTCTATTTTATTCGTGCACCTTCCCTCTTCGTTTTTATATTCAGCGGTGCAATCAAAATATTAGTGACAATAATAATAATATCTATTGTGTCCGCAACATCGTTTGCTAAAATTAATTACAAAATGCAAAGAAGAGCGTAGCAATATGAATAAAATTTCCAACATGGATAAATTGTTACGAAACGTTGCCACGGTTTCCCACGGAACCCTTAAAAAACCCTCTGCGTCGCCATTTACTTTATACAAACAGAGTAAATAGGTAAATCATTTGAACTCCCTTCCCTCCATGCAAAACGATACCAAAAAAAGACAACAACAACAACACGGCAATCAATCAAACGCGTAAATGCGAAGCAGTTTCGTTTCAAAAGTAAAAGTTGCACAGCAGCAAGGTATTGAAATTTATTTAAATCTCCCCCTCGGGAGGATAAGGTATTGACAATACTTGCGGCGAAGGCGAGCGCCGTGGTCCGGCAAGTAGCTTCTTAAATTGTTTCTGTCTTGTTTTGATTAATGACAGGGTTGGTCCCGGTTTCTTCGCGATACCACCTCTAATTGCGCTCCTTCTTTCAACGTGGAGGGCCGGTTTGCATAGGTAAAACGTTGTTCCCTGGCCGGGAATAATGAGCAACCGGCGAGCAGGGCCATTTACGAAGTCTGTGATCGATGCCATTGGCACGTACGCATATTTATCTCTGGTCGTTGTCTCGAAAACTTCGCTCAGTCATTTTTACTTAAGAGAACTCGTCCACGCCGCGGTCTCATTTGCTTATCAACCCCACGATCGATCCGTAATTACGTGGGCAGAACTACTTTTATATTCGACTACTACATCCTGGCTTCGAACGCCTTTTTCTGTGAACACCATTTATGGATGCACGAGTCGGCTTATCTATACATTAATACTTTACTTCGATCGAGTTGCAACGACGCGTCGTTCCAGTCTAAAAATTTTCCATCGGGGAATTAAAGACGGCGGGTGTTTCAGGTACCATAATTTTCTGTTAACAAATTGCTCTATGGAAGTATCATTGTTGCAGTTTTAACAAACATTGAAAACAGTTTTCACTTCAAATTGGGCAATGCTGCTTTTTAATGTTTTATTTTAACGAATAAAGCATCACGAAGATATATGCTAAACATAGATTCAAGTTGAAGAATTCAATTTGAATAACCGCATTCACAGTATTCGAACGCTTGATTTTATTTCCAACTGTATGGCGTATTTCGTAACTGGTGTCTATAATAATATTTAACAGGCGTGAAAATATAAATCCCCTCAGCCTTGCACAATCCGCAACCGACACTCATAAAGCCCCCAATTTTCCATCCAAAAACACGCGAGCGAGCAACCGTTCGTTCCAAAAACCAGCTCCTGTATATTTTAAGAAAAACGCCCGAATTGTTACGCGTGTATAAAGAAAAAGCACACGCTCACGCAAGCACACACGCGTATCGTGGTATGTATCTAAAAATGAGGGTATCTGAAAAAGTTCTTAGTAATCCATTATTCTTAGCAAGAATTACGTGCAATATCAGTCACGCGATTCTGGTTTGCAGTCGTGAAGAATTTGCACGAGCGACAAAGCGGTGAACTGCATCCAAAAATTACAAAAGCATTGCCGATAAATAAATGCATAACGCAAAGCGAGGCACAGGAGAGGTGTGCGTGGGTGCCAGTATTTTCGTTCTAACCTAATTCAGTAGTTCTAGGGTTACATGGTGGCTTCCTAAATATAAAATCTAGCGCGCGCTTCGCTGTAAAACGGCCGATATCTCGGCCCCGTGTTACCTCTTCCTTTTTTTGCCTCTCTTTGCGCGAAACAATGCGCGTTTATCGAGGTGGAGGGGAGGGGGGTTATGTGTTCGACCCCATCCCGTTATGTATCTTCTGAGCGAATTCCAGCGCAAAGCTGCCCGCGGACGAAACATCCGGGCCGACTGTTAGAAATAATTTGATTGCGAAACGTACGAGGAAAATGCAATTGTGGATTCGTTTGGCTTTTTAAAGCAGCTACTGTGGGCAGAAGGTGTGCCAGGTGAGCTAGTTTATTATGCACTCGTGCTTGGAGACGTTAAGCGTTATCGTTGCTGCCAGCTGTCGAATTTTAAGATAAGCCTCGCGAAGATGGGGACTTTGTGGTAGCGAGAAGTGGAGTTGCCCCTTTAACGCGTTCACAGCGGAAACTAGGTGATTTATTCCGGAGTCCTTCGTGCTTCTAATTTGTCCTTAAGTTTCCTGTGATAGAGAAACGATCGAATCTCGATTCCTTAAATGGGATTAAAGTGAGCACGTGGGCGAACAATAGAATTGTGGACGACAAAGTTTCAAGGCACAGTTTCTAAGACACGTTTACTACTTAAATTCTATCTTTATCCAAGTATTTATCCAAGATACAAAGAGTAAATTCGCAGAAACCACAGACGAAGAAGATTCGACAAGAGAAACTACTTTCTGCGTTTAAGACGAACCAGCTGCTAACGGAGCGTTAATACAGAAAGAAGCGGAGAGAAACGACAAGAAAAGGAGTGCAAGCATTCAAACGATCCTCGCCAAACGTCTAAAGCGACGCGAGAAGATTCGAACACGTGGGAGCCATTATCCGTGCTGCGAACGATTCGGACAGCCATATTTTCTGGAATTAGGTGGTATGGCCGATCGAAAGGTGAGAGGGAGGGTTTGCTCGATCTGTCGCGATCGCGATCACGAGGTATCTTTCGAATGGGAGGCAGCGATCGACAGGTATATACCTGCGATCGAAGGTGGGCATCGAGTCTTGGGGTGGGAGAATTTCCACATCTAAAGAGCTGCCAATCGCGATCGGCGGGGTTTCACCTGAAGCCACGATTGCCCATGCATCCAGTGACAGATTGCAACGGTGGAATAATAGTCTCTCCTCTTTCTTCCCTCTGTCCGCCTATTGACATTTACATTCGGGCACAGCAGCCCGGGGAAAAGTTTTACAAGCTGCGTACATATTTCTCTCTCTTTCTCGATTCGTCCAATCAAAGTTCCAGAGACGTGGCTTGTGCAAGTGATACCGACCGGTATTATACACGGTGTCCTCTATTCGACGTATATGACTTTTTGCTCGGCTTGTTTCAGAGGAATCGTTGCTACGGGTTGCGGGATCATTCTTTCTTCTTTCCTTTCTTTTTCGTTGCGTGAAAACGCGTTGCAGTAACAACTGGCGAGTATAATGCTACCTTTAACGAGCCAATAGTAGGAATTTGAAACTGATATAAAACGAGTTTGTACCGTATGTTGATGGAACGAATCGTCTTGACGTTACCAGTTGTTTCGAATCGTTGCAGTTTAATATCCATTAACTGGCTCGTGATTATCCGCCGTCTGCATTGTCCAGATTGTTTAAATTACTAATAATATACTTACAACCGTAATCTTCTAAGCAAACTCCCAAGTAGGCGATAAAGGAGATGTTGCAATTTTGTCTCGAACCTTTTACTGTTAATCGAGGTTGCGTTTGGTAGATTATAGAGGATAGAGAATACTGAGCCGAAAGTTTGGGGCCATCTTCCCTAGTTGTATAATAATTCAATGGCTTTTTAACTATTAGAAACGGGTAGTAACTAACTTTGTTTTGATATGGTCTATATTGGATACGCTTTTAGGTTCCCACCAAAAAATGTCTGCGTATAACTGAAAATGATTGGTGGCCCCAAATTTTTCGTGGACAATGTGCACACGGTAGGATGTGGAGGGTTTTTTGTATTCATATTATTGAGTTTCATGGCAGGTACTGCTATACCGTTCACCCAAACATTTACTTATTACATTTACCATAACATTTATATTGTCACTAAAGATGGGACAATCCGCACAAACTGAGACGAGTTGTACTGCCGCGCCGATGTAGACATCAGTAGGCTGCCGATGTTTAAGCACATAAAATATGCAAAAGGCATATACAAATACGTTACAGTCGAACTAACTGTCTTAGTAGACAGGTTTTGATATAAACTTGTGTTATTATTTATGTATATGGAGTGATCGTAACGATCGAGTAATTAGTCTCTACTAACGACTTATTCTATCGTCTGATATCAACATCGGTACGAAACGTTGTATGCATTGCGATTTATCACAGCTGTCACGTAACGACTTGAAAATTCGTCTATGATCCTAACCAAATACTTACAGTGAAGCACATATAATAGAAATATATAATCCATACGGATATGACTTTTAGCTAAACATATGCAATAAACAAAATAGTATTTGCGTATCAAAATAAGCTTTTGCATAAACATCTGTAGTGTATTTGTCACTAAATATAGGATAATCAGTATGATCTGAGTTAGACAAATTCGTTCTGCTGAGGACATAGAAACGATAGCATGTAAAAGCGGTAATATCATCTAACTACTAATGACAGGATATTTCTCTGGTCAGACTTCAGGTAGTGTACATCCTTGTCGAGACAAATTTCTATACTTTCTAATACGCTATTTCAATAAATCTTCTTGCGCTCTAAGAAACAAGATAAGAATTTCAGGAAAACCCCTTTTTTTCTCATTTACGATATACCACTCACGCTTAATTGTGTTTGAAAATGATTAATGATGCCTTTTGTCTGTCTCCTTGTTTATTTTATAGTAGCGGAAAGAGGTTCAATTAGAGGATTATTTAAAACAAATGTATTGTATACAATAACAACAATGGTGTTACTTTGATTATACTATATCTGAATAATGCTTTCTTTTACTACTGTGTCTAATTGTAAGAGTAAGGGAGTATTCACTGAATGTGCAAGGTATACGATGCATGATGATAAAGTTCGTGCAGTTTTTGTTTATTCGAAAAAGTATTTATTTATTCGTCTAAATTAAAATTGTCCCCTTCAAAGTAATTCCGATAAATTATTGCCAGAGTGACTCCCAGTAATTGAAAGATTTCTCGAATGCACCTTCTTCTAACCTGCATAGTTTGCGTAGCGATTTTTGTTTTATCTCATCAATGGTTTCGAAACGCCGACGTTTCATCGTTTTCTTCATTCTGGATAACAGAAAACAATCGCGGGAAGTCATGGCAGGCGAATATGGTGGCTGTGGTATCAGTATCGTTTATCACCGATGTTAGGCACGAATGCACCAATCTCTCTATCTATTACGAGCAATTTAACAATCGCGCGAACTTTTTGATCACACCTCGTACAATTCATTTCCGTAGACAACAACAACAACTGCGAATTTCACACGCATCATATGTTTCGCCGTTTAATCTACATTCGAAAAGATTAATTACCATGTCTGCGAATGCACGCAAACTCCTGAATCATGCGTGCACCAAGTACATACATATACAATTTCATCGTACAACATCATTAAACACCGCGATTCGTCACGATTGTCGTAGGTCTGCTAAATGAATTTCGATCAACTTCCTGTGTGTCGCAATAAGAATTCAAATGAAGTCGCCACTGTTTCTTCCAAATACGGGCGCAGTTTTACAAGGTTTAATAGAAAACGCCCACATAGACGGTGGAGTTTGTATACGAGTTGCGTCACTGCCAAATTAAAAGCAATATACCTTGAATAGTTTCCCGAGAGGGAAAAAGCTACGAGCAATTTAACGGTATTGGTAGTCGGAGCATGGTATGTATTCCTTTCACAGATTTCTACGACGCGTGGGCGATCCAATTGGCCTAACTGTAAGGTGGTCCATCGTTGGCATAAAGGAAATACATTCTCGGTTTCTCTTCTTTAGACTTTCTGTAGGCAGACCCATTTGGAAACACCTTCGATCGTTCAAGCTGGCATTACTGAGCTATTTCATTGCATTTTCTTCTTTCTGCGATAATTTTTTGATTTTTTTGGGACGATCTATATATTCTCTTCGATGCTAGATATTTGTAACAATTACTTGAGAGAATTTTTATTGAGTATGACTATTATATAAATTTTGTGTAGCAATATTTCTATACTTTTATGGTAATGCATTTATGTAAAGCTTAATTCAAAAACCACGCCATTGTATCTGCAATGTGTATATACACATAATATGTATATTACGAAAGTGTTTTTACGAATATCATCGAGAAATGTTACTAAATATGTATTATTCTTTTCGAAAGTGACGTGCATATGAGATTACTGAAGTTCAAATGTTTGTATTAATTTATTATCAATTTCTCTCGGAGTATTTGGCAATGCGTTCAAGTTATTTGTTATAAATACCACATAAGACACGTTTACCATCATATTTTACGAATAGACCTTAACAAGCTTAACAAAACTAACAAAGAAAGAAAGGGAAACGGGAACGGGGTTTCTTTTCATTATGTATATGTTACGTATTATGCAAAAGCGCTGAAGATAAATGGGTATAATGTAAAAAATAGAAAAATCTCTTCGCCAAGTGAAAGCTGTATTCTCTTTTGATGGAAATCGACAGCTGTTTCCTATGTCGAAGCGAAGAAATATTCCCCTGTATCGGCAATAATTTACCGTGTACCGAGCGTCGTGTATCAGAGTACGCTAGATGCATGTTATTAAATTTTTACGCGCCATAATGATCCTTGCTCGACGAGGAGAAAATACGATGTGTATCTACGTTATGGAAATTACAATTCCGCGTCTGCTCTGTTGCCCAAGTGAGAGAAAATTGACGGTCCCCGGCAGACTTCTTTAGAATCGTATGTCTATTCAATAGAACTGAAAGTAAATATCCGATACATGATTTAACTTTATGTAAAAAGGAAAGATGAAATTTAATGCTGTTTACTACATCGATGCTGGCTTCGAGTGAAGCAATATTACTTTTATGAGGAATGATCACCGTTCATTGAGATATTATTGTTTAGCCATCTTCCATAGAAAGCTCTTTTCCTTCCAACAAATACAAAATACGAACGAAGATCGAAAAGAGTCGTTAAAACACGTCGCAATAAATGTGTATTCGAAATTGTTCAAAAATCACGTGAGAATTGCATAAAACCACTTGTATTTTGTAACATATTTATACTTATCAAGTAAAAGTATTCGAACACGGATACCAAACGATTAAGGGATTGTATAAAATAATTTGAACGTCGAAAATGCAAGTAACTGGACTACCGTTCGTAAGTCGTAGGTCACTCACTAGAATTTTATAAGAATTAGACAAAAATTATTGAAATAATTCTTACCAAAATCGTTAATAATAATAATTAGATATTCTTATCATCTACGTATTGTCCGTGTGGAATAAAAAAAAAGTTCCTTTTCTTTATAATTGACTACTAATATTTACCTATTCTTTTTGCAAAACGTTCTACGTCTTATTGTTAGTTTGAAACATCCTCCACAAATATTTTACAGCACTTTAAATATATTTAAAGGCTTTCAACTACGAAACATGCGATTTTCTTCTACCAAACTAATATTGAACATATATTCGAAAGTATACACAGCAATAAAACTATACATCATTTCAATACATACATGTACCTGATTAAAATTTGTTAAGAATGACATACAATTCGTTTCTTTTAAAAGGCACTCGAGACACCAAGTATTCAGTATCTTACTACAGCAAAGGCATTCTACTGATGCGAAGTTGGATTTGCTTACGATCGGCCATTAAGTCGAAATCGTTCCATTATACGCTTTGCAAACGCATAAACAAGTTTTTGACGTATGCCACTCCGTGGCTCCTTATCGAGGATGCGTCCTTCGAGTTTCATTCGTGCACTCTTTTCACTGGCGAACCGGTTAAACCCGGCATTACCCTTCGTTATATTCCGGTTGAGAAATGTAAGTGGGTAACACCTTGTATATCTGGTTCGAATTTTGTAAATCCTATTTTCTGTGATAGCTCGATGCTTACAATTAGTGCTAGAACTGCGGATAGTTCCCATTCGGTGCAATTAGTAATTGACAGAAGACCAGCAGGGCATTCTCGTTACAGCCATTTCTTTTTATTACAGCACAGGCGGCACGAAAAATAAATTGGCAACAAAAAATTGTACTTCAACATTTAAGTGATCGTTTAAAAAGAAGAGACTTCAATCGTCACATTCGCGGTGGTTCGAGTCCAGAAGAAAAATTCGTTAAACTCCGCATAGACCTTTGATTTCGAAGAATTGTTGGCAAAGAAAAGCAACTTCAGTTTTATTATCACCTCACCATCTAATATAAAAGAGTCTTGGAAAAAGTTCGATTCAGGATTGTGAAAGTAGAGACTTCACCCTTTAACACGAGCCTACGCCGTCTGTTATCCGACTTTTTCTTTACGAAGTTACAGATGTTCAAAGCTCCAAAATTGGTTGGCCACAGATGGTCGAATGTAGAGGAGGTGGTCCAAATACAGGATAGAGTCTAAATATGGCCTGCTTGATGTATAGGGCGATGCTAGGGTACTTCAGCTCAGCAGGAATAGTGTGAAAGTACAACTCAAGTACAAAAGAAGTTGAGTGAAGCAGATAGTGACTTACATTTGTTTTATTAACGTGTTGTGTCGCAGAACGTATATTGTATATACAATAATACCATTTGACTTATTTCTTCAATCTAAAAGAGTTTACAGGTATGCTCATTTTATATTTCTTAACAATAATCCGTCGAACTACGAGCAATTTTGACAAGAGCACTACATAGCTGGCATTGAAAGCTGCTTTAGCGTAAATTATTCAACGAATACCCTCGCGTAGCAATGACTGACACAGCCCTTAACGTCCACGAACAAATAGTTTAAATACGGGCTACAAAGTTGGGTCCTGAAATTCATGAGGAAGGATGCGACTTGCACTCTTTGCAAAGGATTTTCTTCTCCGAAGACACAGGGGGAGAACCTTAGATGAAGTGTTTAGACTTTAGACCGTTGTATGTGGGCACACAATACCTGCGCAGGTGTTGAAAAAGACAGATATATTAGGGATTAGTGTAAAGTTTGTAGAGTTTATTTTGATCAGCGTTTTAGAAATATTCCTATCTGAGAATTAGCAGTTTCTACTTCCCTTTCGGATTACTTTAAGAGTGACCTGTATTTAAACCACATTTTTCAAATCGACCACTTCTCCTTTTATTTCAAACAGATATATCTATACATAATTTGAAACAAAGTCTTGTCCAGCTTATTTGAACTGCATTCAATATCAATTTTGGTCGTTTCTACAGCCATTTTCCTCGTTTTCACCGCACTATACGTATCAGTTGAATAATCTGGAATGTTCGACAATCCTACACTGTCGAAATTCCAAGCGTGCCTGATTGTTGGAACTCGACTGTATCTGAAGAAGTGAAATTATGGCACTCTCGTGGTCCTAATTCAACGACCAGGCGCCCTGTAAACACTGGCCTCCCGCTGGGTTCGGATAAATAGAGTTCAGCTGTACTGCCAATACAGAGACGTCGAAGCTCCTGCAGGATGGTCCGTTTCGAGCTTATGCGAGAAAAACGGTCCAACATCGTGGAGGCGTATATTATATCCCGCATAGGTCAAGCCACACCGCCTACTTGCACGTCGCAACGTGTCCCAATACATACATACTTGGCAGCGATATGTCAACAGCTACTTTCCACTCTGCGTCCTGGCACCAGGTTTTATCTGTGACGTTCATGGGACGGCATTACGCTGTCTATGTACACTCGGTCATGGTGACGGCCCGTGAGCATACAAGACGCCTGACAAGCTGCCATTTTAACGTACGTTTACGCTTTTTAATAGCCGGTCGAGTGTGAAGCGGAAGTCATTGTTGCATCTCGCGATGTGCCTGTGACAATGAAGTTTCTCGTACGATCCGTGGAAGCACTGTATTGTACAGCCTCTCAACAGTCTCTGATTTCTTCACGTTGATACTGAGAGAAGGGACGTTTCATGCTCTTTATTTATATTTCCTTTTATTTTACGGCCAGGTGAGCGTGGGGCATCGGTGAAGGAGAGCTTGCAGGAACATAAATGTTATCGTTGAGTGCTCCATTCATGATTTGATAGATGAATAAGTTTCGACGACTGCGGGTCTCCCTGTTAAATCATCTGAAAATGAATTCTTTCGAGCAAGATCGCTTCTATTTGCTGCTTTTCAAAGCCAGCTAAGCCCGAATTTCGGAAGTGGCCTGATTTTTACACGAATCAACAGACAATGTATAAAAGTATATAAAACTTCTAGTTGTGGTACAATTTTACTGTTCTGTTGGTCCTCGATTGTTCTGTTATTATATGCAATGCTTCTAAATATTAAACCCACGCGATATAACAGCTATCAAACACATTAAACTAGGGGATTCCATTTTCCTTGCAAACGCGTCCTATCATATGTAGTCATAGAAGGGAGAAAACTCGATTTTCTTTCCGAACCGGAGATGGTTAATCCAGTTCAAGCGGCAAACCAGTGCGATGGCTAAGAAAGAAGGCAACATTTTAGACCTTCGAAAATTTCAAAAATTATAATCGGTATTAAGTGAATAAAAACTACAGAAGGGCAGAATATACTTATACGCATACACGTGACTTGAAAAGTAATGTCTTTCGCGGGATAAACACGTATCGGTTTTATTTTATGCAGCGTAATTCTTCTAATACTAAGTCAGTAAATTAGAGAATAAGATTTAAAGAATTAGAGAATATACTAATTCTCAATAAACTTGAGAAACGAAAAAGCTTATCGAAACATAATGTACCTATGAATGTTGAGGGGGGAAACTTTCTTTTTTTAAATTTATTTTTGCGTAAATCAATAGTTTTTCATGTATAGCATACCACCCACAACGTTTTATAGTGAAGTAAAACTTTTTAAACGTGTGACAAGTACCGACGACCGTACCGTGCGCTAGCAACTATGCGCGCAAGCAGTTGGAACATACAGTTCGTTCCTCTTTTCGGATTTTTCTATTCATGCAGTAGACGCTAGAAATAAGACAAATAGCGTTTAGTCTTGCTACGAAACGTCACTCTTTTTTCTATCGAAAACTTCAAACCCGTTTTTCTCAAAACGACTTTCTTCAATCTTTTGTGCGATATATCGAAAAATCTAATTGACACATTGACTTGAATCAGTGTGGATTTTAAAGATAAAGAAATTCTTTTCCAGTCATACCTATTTATACATAAAACAAAATGATTTAACATACCTCTTTTTTCGCCTTTTTAACAAATTTTGTTTTCAAATCTCCTTATCTATGATCGGCTACGCGAAATGTTTTGCAAATTTAGATACAACTGGAGCGTAACTCCATGAAAAAAGTAAGCATACTTTATTCTTTGTTCTTAGTCAATTGTACGAAGCTCTGCACTGCACGAAATGGAACAACTGTTCCGCTAAAGCGTGCAGGATAACTGAAGATATTTTGAAAACACGTTCTTTTTTTACGATAAAAAATGTTTTTCATAATCTTAAATGTCAAATGAAGTACAGTAGAACCTCTGTAATGTATTCGCCCCCAAATATCTATATTAGTCTTACGATATATATTTCTGTACTATTCCTTATCTTTTACTTCTGTATTATTCTTTATCTCTTTACTTCTGTTGCTTAAGGATTCATACGTACAAATATTGTTGCATCTTGCCAAACCTTCCTCATCCTCGCCCTTACCCTGTGACTCACCCCGTTTAGTCACTCGTCCAATGTTTCCAATTCCTGACCTATGTCCCTAACTATTTTCCATCCCTACTTTCGAACTCTCCTATCACCCCTACTCCTATATTTCAGATCCCTTATAAACCCTTGACCATTCCTCCTCAAGGCTCATTACATTCATTATTATCTTACACTTCATACGAAAAGGTTCATTATACTTATTATTACCATACTACAAGACCAAGTTCACTCATTATTGGCATACAAGTCCAAGCGCACTCATTATCATTCTTACAAGTCTAAGTGTTAATAAAATCTCTTAAAAACCGAAGTGGAAGTTCAAATTTTCTCTGTGTGCATTACACCTCGTTTACCGGAACATGTTGGGGGACAAGACCAGTTTCGATAATAAACGTTGTTATGTAGAGAGTTCCGCACCGCGAGGGCGTATACGAAATTCGACTAGTTTACAGAATCGAAGGAAAAGTAAGGAATACCGTATTTACTAAACGTACCTAAACTTGATTAAAATTAAGACAATCCGCACGTGACGATGTTACAAATCAAAAAGCCTCGACTCCTGTTTTGGGGGCCCTTTTCTATCGTGCGTTATCTCGCCCCCACTAACGCCACGTTGGAGGGTCTGTTGTGGACCCTTTGGAAATTTCGAACTAGTGCTCCTTGGTCCTGGTGACTCAAGGAACAACAACGTGTCAGCGGACTTTTCCAAGTCTATTCTTAATCTATTTTTCTATTACGCATTTCTAGTTCTCTGTAACAGCGTTCACTACCTATCCCCACCAGCTATTCTTATTAGTTCGGATAATATAAGCCAGTGGTCGAAAAACTGAAGTTGATTATGTCGTTTCTGGGCAATCGCTTCTCCTCAATCTGTTACAAGTTCGTATAACTGACGTCGAGTATTAACTTGTTCGTATGAACGAGGTTCTACTGTACTAAACAAAATTTCAAAAAGATTCGTTGATCTTTAAAAAAAATGATAAAAAGCGCCTTATTTTAAGCGCGTTACATGAGTTTCCCCCTTTAATAAACGATGCGGCAGTAGTTCCGACATTAACTAAAATATCGTTCCACTGCGTCGTTGATAATAATTCATTTTTCGTTTTTACTTCATCTCGTTCAATACCCATTACGTTGTTCAATGCACGCCGGAACACGAATCGCCAGTATCCCCAGTTGCTTCAAAGGACAATTTCAGTTGACTACCTCTGTTCTAGACGATCTCACGCGACGTCTGTTCGCGGACACGCGATAGCGGAACGCGTAATAAATCGCGTGCATTAGCAGATGAACGTTGCGGGCTAGACGGACGTGCAAGCGAAGAGAGGCGATTGCTCTTCGTCCGGTGCCATTCTGTGGGAAACCCGAGCTCTCGAACACTGGTACAGCCTTCAAGGCTCATTAACCCACGAGATAGCGCGTTATGTTGGATTACACCGTTCCTTTGCGATCGTGTTTTCAGAACTAGCAGAATGATCGCCTTTGCTGGTGATATTAACTTCGCGAAGAAGTTCCTGGACTTACGGAGCACACCGAGGTCAATGAAATCGTCGAATTTGTTTTAATTGGTCGCCTCCTAATTAGTTTTACAATTGGTTGGCTGTTGTCTGTGTCAAATATTCTTGGGAAACTTTTCGACACATTGGTCCATGAATGCGCCAATGATTACGAAGGATCTCTAATGGTACATAAGTGAAAAGAGAATGAGTTTTGTCACCTAATATAACTGTAATGCGGAATTATTAATGAGGAGCCATTTTTACTGTGTTCAATTAAGTTGGCAAGCGCGACGATAAACAGAGTTCATTTTATTTTTACAGTGGTCTAACTGTAAGTCACATGCTCCCTGGTAGATTCCCGATTTGTGAAAATGAGTATCATTAGGCCAACGAAGTTTGAACATTCAATGCTCAATAATTTTCTCTTAAAACGCGTAATAATATTCGGGGGCAAGTTATTGATCGATTCGCGTGGATTTTCGTTGAAAATGTTATGCGAACAATGATTGTACGCTTCGTAGAAGTTCAACCAGTGAAATTAACATACTAATAAAATATGATTACCTTTATAGTTATTGCAGGTAGTTGGATTTTCTTTACTTTCCCGATATTACTTTGATGATTCGCGGTGTACACGGGAGGTTTCAAGGGAAAAAAGGGTTACTAGTAATCGAATTCGTATGTTAGCTGTGGCTGTGTTAAGTAACGATTCGTGTTTGAGAGGTGAACGTCGTCGCGCCGTGCTGGATTCTTAAGCACAGCTGTTAATCATCGTGGAATTCACGGGAAAAATTGCAAACGCGTGGCACGCCTCTCTCCATTCTTTCATTGCTGGTTCGTGGTGAATGGGTAATCTGCTTTAACGCTGGATGAGATGGGTTTGGAAAGCTACGAAACAGTTTGTTAGCATTGCCCTGCATTAAGAATACGCGTTCTCCAGAGGCACTGGAAAGGAAAATACATTCTGATATCCATGTATGGGTTTAATGTAAATGACTGAATGTTCAATGCGCCACATTTTCAGTAACCGTATGGCCAATGAACTGGAATGGCGAAAAACTGAAATTAACCCCTGTTAGGAAATGTTTTTGCTCGTTCTACAAACGAGACGAATGTTAGTTACACATATTATCGCTGTTTCTAAAACTAAAAATGGAACTAATAGTACCGACTTAAAGAAATTCACACTGCCGTTGCTGTTTATTAGTTTCAATTCACTTAAGTCGATACGTTCGGTCGCGTATCAGTTGAAAATTCCAACGTGCAATGAAAATAGTGGCGGCGAAAATGAACGTTAGAGTTATTTAGCAAATGCGTACATTCAGCCGAATCTAATTAATAACATACCTTGACATAGATTAAATATATTCCGGCCTCACAATTTTCTACTTCTCACAGACGGTGCTTCCTTTCCTTTCAGGTGCTCACAGTTATCCTTTTTCCCTCGCACGAGCTTCAAGAACATTAACTACAAGATTTACTTAACTGCTTCCTTTTGGCTGCTTTCTTCAAAACTTGCTACATTCAACTCGTTACCCTTGCACACGTAACCGTCTTCCAGCTACATATCTGCCGGTTAAAACGGATAATTGCGACCAGTCGCATCCAGCTCAAAGACGTCTCATTGTGCTTGTACACGTTTCTTGCGACATTCGCTGCAAGTGTAAACGCGCAGGTATTAGTCGCTTCATACGCACGATGTGCACTCGAGGTATAGTCGTTGCACTGGCTCGCGGAAATAACGGGCGAACGAAGGGGCAAAGATAATGCGGTTCGTTGATCGCAACGCCAGAAGAATCTGCAAACATTAACTTGACGTATAATAATTGTTGCAATTAAGTAGCACTCTCGTTTGACTAGCTTGGAGATAATCTTTTTTCTTTCTATCTCGGCACGTTTTACGGCCTACAATTTCCTGCGGCATCTAATTATTTGAGAAAAAAAGAATTCGGAGGGGGAATTTTTTCGTGACATAGAATTTTAATAATGGAGCATGTGAAAGGAATATCTTTAATATCTTATTAGGCATTTTCTATTTTCTGGTGGTCGACGTTTCTGCGTTTATTATGTTTTTTTTATTCCTCATTCGCATCGACTTCTCGGTCTGTTTTTTAAATATTTCAATTGGATTTTGTAATGTGGATCAGTGTTCCTCAGGAATTTAATTGCATTCTTAATGTGGTCCTTGAATGTTAACGTCGTGTCTGGTTTTGTGCTGTTTCTTCGCCTCTGCAATTCGAACTTTCTGCATTCGTATAGTATGTGGTTGGTCGTTGAAGACTGGTTTTCATAGAAGCTGCAGCTAGAAATCTGTTTTTCTTTTTTATATACAGGATGTAGTTTCGTGTAATTTTTGGTGCGGTCAGTTCTCAATAGAGACATTGTGAACTTTTCTCTCCTGTTCGTGGTGGTAACGTGCAATGTTGCTACAAGTCCTGAGTTGCACTGTTTATATTGGCATTTATTATTATTATTTCGATTTACCTTTGCCAGATATACCTTGGAGAACTTACAAGGCTACGGAAATATCAAAATATTTCTCAAGAATGTTCCTACTTATGACTAAATTTAAGTTAAATGATTATCGCTCAACGTGTTGATAGGAAAGCCAAGGGAAGTGTATTTCTTTGTGCTAAGTTGTTGCTTGGGACAGAAACTACTGAGGGAACTTAATTGAAAAGAGCAAATGGAGAAACCTGAAATGAAATGCGGGATATAAATATACATATTTGTACCTATACGAGAGTTAAATCAATATCTGCATTAGCAGTTTTATCATTACTCATAGAAATAAAACAGACAGTATGTACTTCCATATAATATTTTCTTTGCAAGGTAATCAATTGTTATATAACTGATTATGTTTTCGTTTTATTCGAAGTTTTCTACAAAGCTATTTCAGAAATTGTTTGGAGTAAGCACAATCTTTAACACGATCGACCAAGTAGAGTCATTCTGTTGTTAGGGATTTTATACCAAGATTTCTCTGGTAGCTATTTTTATGCTTATCCGTTCTTATAGAGAAAGAGTGACTTTTCTCTGCACTAAAAATCGTTTCAGAGTTGTTTACTTCGATTCCAACTTGGCTTATGAGGTGTTTAAGAATGTCTCGTTTCGTGGATATCTATTGTTAACTCACCTGTTATTTTGGAGCACAGATGATATTTACTTGAACGTTGAAGTTAGTCTACTATTGCATAAATATTTTGTTCCCAATTTAGGATTTGTTTTGAACCAAACTACTTCGCTGATGTTTAGTACTTTAATATTGTTGCAGAGAATTATTGAACTTGCAGATAAAACGGCTAGAATTCTTATTTTGAATTGCTTAAAATAGTTATGATAATTATTTTTTATTTGACAATAATTCAAAATTGTCTGTTCCAATGCTTTAGGCAAAATAATTATTTGTCAACTTCATTATCATAGCGCAATTAGCTCATACAATACCATGAATTTACTTGCTCGTTTTCATGTACAAATTTTTCTACTATAGTTATTTGAATTCGAAATATTATATGTCGGCTTAAAATTTGTTTCCTCTAAAAAATGATATATCTATCTGCCCATAAAATTGTTTCCATTGCATCTTAATCGAACTAAAACAGATGGTATGTACTTACAAATTACCAGAAAAACATACAAACAAACAATTTCATCCATTAAGTTTTGCAAATTTACTGCTTACAATTAGTAAATTTGGTTGCTACTACTAATTTGGTATTCCGCTTATTTCTTACTCTATTTATGATATTTTCACGAAAAGCAAGTTTTCGTCTCTAATGTGAATATTTTTAAATTAAAATATTTGAGAGAATGTTTAAATAATCGTACCTCAAGGTCTTCGATATACGGGACAATTTAATACATGTCTTAACGCGATAGAAACAAAAGGTTGCAAAACATGGGGTATAATAGTATTTTTACACCGCGTTATTTCGGTTTTATAGGCGGTAATGGTATAAGGTTTCCAGATATATTCGAGTTTTGGGAGCTACTATTTTCGATTCCCGTTCATTTCGTAAACAGCCCGACCCCACATAGGCAAAACCGTGTGTCTCGGGTGCTTAGCGTGGCTGATCTGTTGGCAGCACTCAAGATGGTCGATTTTTTGCTCCATTTATCCGGTTGTTGCACAGCCACCACGGCGACGTAATTTTCTGGTCAAGCCAACAAAGTGTTACAATGTTCTGTGCTATTTGTAGATTAGCTTCTTTACGGCGTAAGGAACTCGAGTAAATACTTATGTACTCTTAATGCCGAGTTCTTACAAGGTAATCAAGATCTCTTTCTCTTCAAATAATGACTTTATTTCTGAATGTCCCGTTAGCAAAGTTATTTTCATTTTCTTTCTTTGTCTATATTGATAAATAATATTAATGCAGATGATACCGATAACAAGATTTATTGAAATGTGATATTTCTATTAAACGTTTGCCAAATTTGTGAAATTTTGCTACATATTGGCAATGCTTAATGCAAGCTCTACGCTGTTCGATTAAAATAATTATTTAAACTCTGGAGATTTTGTTTAAATCGAAAAGAAATATCATTTTGGTGTTCGCGTAAGGATTATCATATTAAAAGATTAAGAATCGAAATCTATCAACTATAACACAATTTAGCATCAATACTGTGTAGACTTATCATACCATATGTGTAAATACCGCCGGACATTTAATTCTTTCAAAATAATGCTTCCCTTTCACCTTTGGTAATTAAATGTGTCAATATATTTTTATACACATACATTCCCCGCGAAACAAACGACCAACGCCTAGCTGAATGGCTCGAAAAAATCGGGACTAATAAAAAAAAGGATCAAACCGGACCAACAGAATCTTTTCGAATTGATTGAAAATTCCAACAGAGCCATTATTCTTACTGAACGCGATTCCTGTTAACACATTTCAATTTTTACCTAAAAAACAGATTTATTTGCAAGATCGACGGTTATTACTTGGTACGTTCCTCGTTTAACTCAGCCAACCGGTCGATATTATCAATCGAGCATGTTAATCGTTCGACTGGAGGCTTTCGAAACGTCGCGTACCTTGTACGATCCAGTCACACGAGGACTTGACGTGGAACATTGCAAAAAGAGGAGAACAAGGAAAGAAGAAAGGGAACGAGAGACGGCGAAAAAGAGGAACGCGTTTGCACGCGGCGCGATTCCTCCCTGGTGGTTCACGGGGTTAAATATACCCTCGTGTTTGCATCATACACATTTGCGAATCGAACGAAAGGAAGAGAGAGAGAGAGAGAGGGAGAGAGAGAGAGAGACAGACAGAAAGAAAGAAAGGAGTACATTAAATCGCGTATGACAAGAAATCGGAGGAAGGAAGTGGGAAAAAAATAAAGAGCGACGGGGGCTGAAATATCGAATTGAGACCACACCCATGCAGAAATAGAAAGCGTGAAGGGAGAACATGCCAGAAATAACGCTTAATGGGTGGGAAAATAAAATGTTGACTAAAAATGGAAAGGCGAATGAATGTATCGTGACATTTTGCGAACGAAATTCCGTCCCTGATTTGGGAGAATTTGAAAATGAAAATGGGCAGAAAGAGTCCAATGCGGTGACACGCTCCCGGTTAATATAGACGTAATTACCTCGGCTCTTTATGCATCCTTTGAACGATATTTCTCAGCCGTTATTGCCGCTACTTTCCACCAAGCTATAACGTATAATTTTATATTTTGAATTAATTCTGACCGTTCCTCGAAAAGGGGTGTCATCAGATTGGATAATAAGAGTTGAATACCCGACTAAATAGTCGTTCAAAGCCAACGAAGTATTTAACGGCTGAAGAATTGGGAACTTGAAAGAAAGAAGCCACTGTTGGTGCAACGAGTAAGCATCGGCTTTTCGAAAATAAAGGGCAGAAAAAGTGAAGCAGCAGTATCGCGAAACAAACGACCGGCGCCTGGCTAAACGGCTCGAAAAAATCGGGACTAAACCGTACAAGGAAAAGCTAAAGGAAACCATCGATCTGCGATGAAACATTAATGAAACAAGACCGAGCGCCACGGAATACCGTCCACGGCATCCCAGCGACAGAAGGGAGAAAGCAAAGAAAGAAAAAGGAGGCGGCGAGGCACGCGATGAAAGGAAGCTGAAAGCTCGAGAGTACGAGTAACGAAGAGAGACAGAGCAGAGAAGGTTCAGACGTCTGCTATTACAGAGCACCTCCGTGGTCACGGCGCACAGCCCGATATGGAGCAATCTCAGATTTCCATCCGCCCAAATCAAGAATATACGCCCTCGCCTTCTCTCTCGCTCTCTTCTTCCTCCAAGGGGGACCTCTGCTTGTCTTCTTTGCCACCGCCGCCGTCGCTCTGCTTGCCTTGCACCTCCCTCTCTCTCTCTTCCCCTTTCATCCTCAACAGCGGAGGTGGAGGCGCTGCTCGGGGTTGGTGCTTGGCTGTTCGTGCTGGTAACAGTGCCAAAACTGCCTCAAAACGGACTGCTCCGTTCTGTCGTTCATCCTTCTCTTCCCTCCTTCTTCTTCCTCTTCTTCTTCCTCTCACTCCATTTCGCCCCTCTCTGTACTTCATCTTACTCTTCCTCCCCCTTCTTCTTCTTCTTCTATATCTCTCTGTTTCTTCCCGCGTTTCATTCCTTCTTCCCCCTTCTCGTATCGGTGTTCATGCTCGAACGTGGATAAACCATCCTCACAGACACGTGCCCCTTTCCACCTTCTTACCTTCCTTCCTTCGACCACCGTCTCCATTCTGCACGGAGTTCATCGACGATCCTCCCAGCTTTTTCCGCTTTTCCAGCCTCTACGCCCGTGAGCTACTCGCGAACGTGACGACGAACACTCCGCGGCCGTGGAGACAACAAGTGTCCGGGTTGGAGTCGCGTGATCTGGGTTCATCGTACCCACGTCGATTCGTGTGTAGATTTTGTACGGTGCTGCCAAGGCGATTGCTCGAATGATTTATCGACGGGTTCGTTTCGTTCGTCCACGAGTGATTTCATTGAAATGAACGATTCGTGTGGAAGTTTGTGCAGCAGGTGAAGAGGATCGTGGTAGCCGAACGTGGAGGTTCGCGGCTCGCTGACCAGGATTTACCGGGAACAACGATTCTTCCGTAGAGCGTGTTCATGTTGCCGGAAAGCAAGTTTCCCGTCACAGGTAATTGCGAGATCGCATCGTTCGTGCACCGACGACGTTCAATTACGATCAGACCGAAACGTATTTGCTTTTCTCGTGCGTGTACACGCGGGGGTGAACTCGCTACAGTGTAATCGGGCCAGTGGATCACGGTCCATCGAGTTGCTCACTTCGGACCTTCGAACGTATCAAAACCACCTCGTGACGTATCAAAATTTCAATCTGGACACTCGTCATTGTACATGCCGTTGTCGCCTTGAACGGCTCTGTCATCGAATCTCGACGTCGCGACTCGAACCAATATTTCAATTAGAGTCAACGTCCTAGGCGACGGTTTCTTTCGAATTGGTCCTCTGACAAAAAGTGTTAGCGGACAGGGGACCAAGAAGATTGAGGGGATTTTCCGCGCGTTCTGCGATTTCCACCCTCGCCGTCGTGTTGCCTTGACACATTCCTGTGCATTGCAGTTGACTTACCGTTTTTAACCTACTTGCGCCCCTGCCAATTGAGACCGAACACATGCTCGCCCGCGTGCGAGCACTCGCTGCGAATCGTCGTCCACTTGTTGCCTGCAATCGCGTACACGCGTCCCATGGAAATGCTTGGATACTCTGCTCGTCAGGTATCCATGGAAACCTCTCGTATTATCGTCCTGACTTTTCGTTAACCGGATTAATTGAACAGCGCATCCGTGATGCAGCGGTTCAATTTAATTACCCTTGACTTGATCATTTAGCCCGGAACGGTTTTTCGGGTCAGATTTCACGGCGGACTTTAATCTTCTTTGGATCGATGCGTTTAATAAGTTAGAAGCTGCTCGCCTGTTACAGCATACAAAGTGCACGATGCTGTTTGTCGATAAAATTATAGGCGGGGATAAACTAAATGCGAGGCATGTTGAGGAAAACTGTCCTTTGTTCTCTGGTTTACGTTCCGGCAACTGGATGCGAGTGAACGTCGATTAGAATTATCAAGAGCCTGAATGATTTAGTGTTTACTGTTGCTGAAATTTATGAAATCGTTGACACTCTGTCGCGAGTCTACTTGTTAGCATATATCTTCGCCGCAATCGGTACTACTTGCGGCAACAAAAAGCTTGCAATTAAGGAATTCTAGCTTCAATACATTTCTGAAAGGTTACTCTTGCCATTCGTTTCCTACATTTCTCCTTTCCTCGGACGAATAACAGCTTCCCTCCCTCTATCCATAGCATAGCTGTACCAAGTTTTCTCTACCACCGCACTCGACGTACGACTGCAATTCACCTGTCCCACCATTAATTATTCCCATTACCCCCTTTCTAATCGCCACCGCCAGCAAACAAATTTGTTCTCCTCTCGCCTTTCAATTAACATCCCTTCGCAACGTCCCATGCCCATATTTAACCAATATCGTGGCCTACTCGGGGCAAGCGTAAAATGGAGGCGAAAGCAAGGAATTAGCCGGAAAATACTAGGGACCCGGTACATTAGCAACGAGCAAACGAAAGTGTCTCAACGGGCGTAGTCGTAAAGATACACCGCGCCGCGGGGCCGTCATCCATAATCCCAAATATGGAGTGAGAAATTTGAGAGAACCGAAAATAGTGGCGCTACGCCAACCGCTAAAAATAGCCAAAAAATAAATTGTAGTTACGCGGCCGCCTGCATCATTCTATAACTGGTCTTCAATGAATCGGGCCACCTCCCGCACACGCCGTTATTAATACACCGTCACACAGACACATTGATCGCCGGTAAGCTATATTGTTCCCGTTTCTGGCGTGTGCTTTATACGAATGCCGAATTTCGATGCCCCTTTTCGTTGAACAGGCACAGGCGCAGGGAATTTGTCGTGATAGAATTTCGTTTTCTCGTTTTATTTATAGACACGGGAACCGGGGGGCACAGTGAAACGGTTAAGCTTTAATAACACGTAACGAACACAGAAATAATTTAAGCAAGTATACTTTTTCTTCGCAATATTCTGTATCGTGCACTTTTTTTCCCGAAAATTTGCAATACAAAAGTGCTGGTAATGTTGCGCTTACATAAAATGTTTGCTCGGAAGAATCGTCTACAATTTCATATAACGTCCAGTCCGGGGGGGAGGTGAAATCTGCCCGGAGATGACGTGAAAGATATGTCACGTAATAAGTGAGTGAGTCAGAGCAAATCAGACATTTCTATTGTATACTAGTTCATAAGGAAATATAACAACTGTAAGATCTTGATCGTGTATGATCTTTGAAGGTCAGTT
This sequence comes from Nomada ferruginata, assembly GCA_963583965.1. Taxonomy (NCBI): domain Eukaryota; kingdom Metazoa; phylum Arthropoda; class Insecta; order Hymenoptera; family Apidae; genus Nomada; species Nomada ferruginata. The sequence goes on from OY757213.1 coordinate 19,378,862, forward strand.
TATTCAATATTTTTTATCTATATTGACTAATGAAAAATATGGGTTTCTTTAGAACATTATTTTTCTCCTATGTAATATGTCCTGCATGAAAAAGGATTCTTTGTATATTTGTACGCGGACAGGTGAGCTGTGATTGTTGTTGATGTACGCCGTGGCGATAAGTGGACGGACGAGGTGTCTTGAAAGTCTGTTTCGATTAATTCGACTCGCGCGACGCTGGACAGTTTAATTTTAAGTGGCACGTGTCTGGGATTATTAGAACTTTTGTTGCACGTGACGCGGTCATTTGCGTTTCTGTGAGCTTCGAGGTTCACGCGTACAATTATTGGAATAGGATCTTTGTGGTTGTGCTTTGACCTTTGATGCATTGTTGAAGTATGGTACAATTTTTTGGTAGAGTTTTTAGTTGGATTTGTGAGCACTTCTTCTTTTTTTATTGTCAAGGTAGATGTACAATTGTATGGTACATTTAAAGTAAAGATAGGTTAAATAAGATTTTTAGTCTTACCTTGTACTTTTTTTCATAATATATATTTAAATAAGAAATTCGATTATTCGATCATTTGTAGGTTTAAAAAAGATATACATTTCTGTAAGTTTGTTGGTATATTTCATTTTAGATATAAGCCTAATGTTTTGTTATCTACTTATTGCTGGGTATTGCTGGCGGGGAAATAAATTTGGAAAACAGAACAGACCAGAAGCGTGGGTCGCGTTAAAAAAGTAAAAGAATATTGTAAAATTAATATAGGATATGTAATCAATCTTATTGCTAACGTATTAGTTAGAGAGCATTGTTACGTATTAACTTTTGTTGGCAGAATAGGAAACTATTGTCATGTTTATTCTTAATGTGGCAGTGTCAAAGATGTCGTCAAACTTATTTTAGATGCAGTGTCGTTCACTGAAAACATGTTTTTAGTTAACATTCTACATTCTAGAGTGTAACACGAAATAGATTTTATTTGGGCACTGAAAATAGTAGGCCGTGTATTTTCAAACATTAGACGAAACATCGGACACTGTGACATTTCTAAATGACCAAAGAATTAACAATTTAATTGTTTAGCTTCCACAGTACAGGGGGAGGTATTTAAAAATATACAAATAGTTGTATCTTGAACCTGACACGCTCACATTTACAATACTTAACTAATGTACTCATATATATGTAGTTAATAAAATGATCTATATTATTTCACACATCAATTCTTTTAAATTCCACGCAATAATTATTATTTAGATAGTATCTGATAAAAATATAACGAATTAATCATAATAATCTATAAAGATCAGTTTTTTAAACAACGAGGTATACGAAGTTCGTTGCGATACTGTGTAAAAATGATTAAAAAAGTATGAAAAATAAAGAAGTTATGAAGATAAATGCTAGATCAAAGACCATCTTATTCTATATAATATCGCTCAATTTAACTACTTATATAAAGCAAAATTTGTCGATAACTTTGCGCCAATGTCCACGATCGGTAAGTTTGTTCGAAAAGTGAATAAATGAAGGTTTAATATTAATAAGACGTGAAACCTGATCAACTGTAAGCCCAAGTACGGGCCAGACGCTGCCAGTGATGGGTGGGCTGTACGTGTATCCCTTTCTATTTCCGAGCAGGAATATTTTTATCCGACAGTGCTGCAAAGTCAGTATGTACAATACACTTTTTCATGTCTCCACTTCCACATGTTCCTTCTCCCTGTTTCTTTTTCTTTCTCCTCGTCTACTTATTTCCGCTCTCGTCCGCGGGGGTAAACGTCTTTCTTTGATATCGTTTTATCGCAACGCAGCTCCCACCCTCCATTACATCTAAATAATGTCGCCCCACCGTTTTCTCTCGCTTCTCAGGCGCACATGGCCCCGCTACCAATTAATCATTATCGTTCTCATTCGCCCAACGCTTCGCAAAACGAATTATTTCAATGGTAATGTTAATTTCGTACAGTGAACAAGAAGTGAGACCATCGATACAAATAGTTCCCGAAAAGTCACGCACAATAAAAATTTCAATCGTGCACCATGAAAAGCATAAAATATATGCACGAAATACTGGTGACTAAAAATTGAAATGAAAATTTCGATCGAAATAAACAATTGTATTTCATTTGAAGCAAAGTCTATCATCAAATATTAGAAGCTGCCATCCGCGAGACATAAACTGCAAGTTCATTCCTTTCGCAATATTTATTCCGCTTTACAACTTTTCGAACGATAATACATATACAACAGCTCGCAACTCCGTACACAAACACCCTATAAAATTCAACTTTTCATCCTCGAAATTGCAAACGATCTAGAAAAGATGTTCATCATCATATTGTACTCAACAGGCCATCCTGTGATCGGACACAATCTCCTGCAACCGGTGTTCTTTGTTAATTATCACCGTGCTCTCATATTCGTAGCATTTGTTTGCGTGCAACCACTCCGTATTTTCATTTCCTCGTTAATTATCATGGCCGAAGAACTCGCCTCGGGGCAAGTATCACATTTATACTAGACGGATTGACGTTTCGACGAGCTTGGAGGAGCATCACGAGAAACTTGCACGCGACAGGTGTGTAGAGGCGAGCTGAAAAGCATTCCTAAGGTGATCGTCGCGTAATACACAGCAGCTGTGCGTTTCCTTTTTGTACGATTTCGAAGCCTTGGTCGCGTCTGTATGCCCACACACAAGCTGAACGATGGTGTAACACCCTACACGATTCAATCATGATTTGCATCTAGGCATTTGTTCAGTTTCTTCCATTTCTCACGCCTGTTCCACTATACACGCAAGTACAATCGCATAGGCATCGCTGGACGTGCATGCATGCGTTTTACGCTTAATCAGACAATGTTTCATTAACCAGAAGGTTATGAATATTCCGCAATATCCAGGTTGCACAGCGTGTGGAAAAGTCAACGGGTGCCCACGCGTAACCTTTCCTTTGGACCTATATACATACGATTTAACTGCAATTCGACGAAATGGAATGACAAAATTCATCTAGAGAGTCATACTTTTCAATTGAATGCTCAAACGAGTGTTGGTACTTAATGTTTCAAAAGGTGTCGAGACAGGGCGGACAATTTTCAATAGGGGGTCACTCACGGAGTTAAGAGCTCAAAATACAAGTTCGTCTTTTCATTGCAATTTTTTACTAGAGTGCAATATTTTCGTTGTTGATTGCCATGTAGCGCAAGTGCTTGATTTAATTAATAAGAAAATCAGTACGCGCATGTCATAAATATATTTCTTTCTTACCTATTTGTATGATACGAGAAATATTACGTATCTTTTATACATTTTTTTAATTGACCCTTGCGTAGGTACCCGGGTACACATTTCTATATTTCCTTTACTAATATAATTTGTGCATGTTCTTGACGAGATATCGCAAAACCACTCCGGATCTCCATTAAGTGGACACTTATACGTCAATTCACGATTTGTTAAAAAAATGTGTGCAAGATATTTTAAATAACTAAGCTTCGAACTTATTGACCATTTTAGTTGCCCACGCAATGGTTAAACATACACTAAACATAGTACACAAAATGCTCATTTTATTGTACGGCATTGCAATCGAATATTTCCCCCGCCTTTGAGTACCTATTCTTATCTTGAAACGATAATTCGCCAGTTAATTCTCGTCTATTCGACTTTAAAGTAATCAGTGTCATTCGTGTTTCTTTTTCCAGGGGGCACTATGCAAACCGAGGAAGTCGTGCCTCGTGCACAATCTACTGGTATAGACGGTGGCCCCACGGACAGTGCCTCTCTGCAGCATCATCTGCATCACTCGTCACATATAAAGTGTCCGTTGCCACCTCTGCTCCACATGGCGGTCAAGCAGGAGCCACAAGAGGAGGAGGAACGAAGTCGTGACACGAATGCGTTGAGGTGAGCCTACGATTATGTTAATCGACGCTTCCCGTGTCCATCAATTGCATCTGTACGCAAAGATTTCCCGCGTAAGCAGCAGTTTCCATTAGGACTATTGATCGCATCGATCATCATTTCGTTGAAATTATTTTTCAATAATTCGAACAGAAAGGGGTCGCGACGACGCGTTCCATTCACGATAGCTTTATTTTGGAAATTAATTATTGTAATAATTGTTCCTTGGGTAATAGTAACAGAGTACATGCATTATATTATTTTATTTACTATTGTATAGAATTTATTGAAATAAGCGGGAAATGGTTATCGTTTGTGTCCGTGTTGGAAAAGGTTTTGTTTTATCGGAAGCTAAATCTTTGTGCAACAATTTCAGTCGCTAGAGCTGCATTAATGTGGTTTTCACTTCGCGATTGCGTTCGGATCATTTTCTCATATTGGAAGTGTACTTTGAGACATTTTCTTTCAAATTGCTCTATCAATTCTGTTGAGAATTATTTCGCATTACGCCAATAACAGGAAAACTGCTATACAAACTGTGGATGTGAACTGCTAACGAAAGCGAATGTCCATTTTATTTTTATTCTGCGTGTTTAATTGAGGTTTCATACGTGCTGACATTATACGAAATAGTTGGATCGTTGATAAGAAAAGTCGTATTGCTGGGGAAGGGTTGCAAAATTAACTTTGCGATACACAAATACATTTTTTTCATAACGGGTGCATCTGCTGGGCACGACTTTTTTGAAGCTCTGCTAATTTACTAAAAACAATTCTTCATTAAGTAAAGTATCTCGGACAGAAATGAAACACGAATGCTCAGAAAAGAACTGTCCAATTTTGGCAAGTAATTTAATATATACTGTATCTATTTAATTGTCCCTGCGAAAAGATACAGGTAATTGAATGGTAATAAGTAATGGCAGTAAATGGTAATAAATCAGGCTTTATCAGTGAACGACAAAATCCTTTCTGGATTTACTTTTATTGAGCATTCTTCATTTACTTTTGCTTATATTATTTGCCCGTTTGTAACAATCTTTTTGAAAACAACTTTTAGCGAGTCCACGAAGGAAATATTAATATTCTGTTGGCGAAATAAACCAATGTCGATAAATCAATGGGTTATTATCGCAGCATACGTGAATAGTATAAGGAAGGCAATAATAATAATAATAATAATACAATAATAATAATTATTATTATTATTTACCTCATTTCAATGTGCCGCACGATCATAATTATTATTATTATAATTATTATAATTATTATTGAAATGCATTGAAATGAGATAAATGTTTCTTGTCAAGAACACGAAATAATACGTTGCTGAGGTATTATTATCCGAAATATACGTGCATGGCGCATGTTTCCGGGCCGATAAACGCAGCACTTATGTTTACGGGCGACAGATTATTTTTTGAAGGGAATACAGTACGATCACCTCGAAACGTGTAAAAGAAGTTTATGCACTTGTGCATAGTTGCGAATATCTTGGCTGGAAGATAAGAATTCGTGTACCATGATATTTAAATGCTGATCTCACGTGTCGCTTTATATTCCAAAGCTGCATGGAATTTGTAAGCGTACCAATAATAAGATATTTTCGGTTAAAATGATTCAACATCGTATATTCATAGAGAAAAGTATAGTTTATTTGAAAATTTTCGTTCAATATCTTATCATTTTGCTAAACTTCTCTATAATTAGGTTCTGATTCTTTCTATTATGCAATTTGTTGATGACCGTGCGCTTTGAAAATGCTATGTAATGCGACTATGGAATATTGCCGGGCTTTCGATAGCGCGTTTAATTTTCAACGTTATAAATTAAAATGAAATTTGTTATTTTCATCACGACTCAGATTCAACATAAGGTAGAAGATGTTTGCGAGGATAATCCTTAACTTAATTAGAAAAATTAAACGTGTTTCGCGATGTTTCTTTACATTTGCGCAAATAATTTTGCACGAAACTGTCGGATTGAAAGTATAGGTACACGTCCAGTGCTCCAATACGATTTAAGACGTTTTATAACTGCCTGCATCATACAGGAAATTTCTATTGTCCCCCGAATATATATCTCCTGCAATAATATTAACATGAATATAATTATGCTGGCCTCGTTTATTATTTTATTAGCTACGAGAAGTGAGCAAAGTTTATTTTCCGTCACTATTTCGCCAGAACAGAGTGTTAATTGAACATTTGATAGTCCGCAAGTAGACGCAGACACTTTGCCAGGCACCGTCGACGGCAAACACGGCCATGGACACGAAACTGGACATCAGATCCAGGAGCTCGAAGAAGGCCTCGGCCAGACTGCTTCGGATCTCAATAACAGAGGGAGGCAAAGGTAATTTTTTTATCCCGACGTTTCTCTTACATTTCCTCGTCTAATATCCACATTATTCAAAAAAAGGTTAATCGATTCACCATATCACGATAATAAGCTTTACTATGCAGCATATAATTTTCGAAACTCCCAACCCAATCTTTCTTGGATTCGATTCAGTCTTAACTACCGTCAGATCATTGTTTATTCTTACCTTATACATATGTACCCTAAACAAAAAAAACCTTACTACTTATGGGATTGAAGTCACCCGTTCCTGTTTCCCAAAATAATCTTCCGAATTACATAACCGCTAATCGACCCTAAGCTCCTTCAATCATTTTAATCCACCGCGGCGCGGCTGAATTGATTTTCCTCCACTGTTTCCAATCCCCTCGTTCGATACTCGGCGATTCGTGTCGATCGACACGTTCTACTCCTCTAATGATCCTTTCGACGTAAAACTCGCGGCGCTGCTGCGAGAAAGAGTTGCTTCAGACAGCCAGCAAGAAGGATTAAGCGCCGGGGGAAACTGGTTCGTTCCAAGAGTCCCGTGGACTCTCTCGAGCGGGCAAAAAATTCCTACTTCTTAGGTATATACGTCGTTGAAATACCGCGAGTCGATTACCGTTATTGAATTTCATTTAGCGCGCGGTGCTAGAGCTGTGGTCGAAAGAGGAACGCGGGGCACGTTTCCTATATGCATAATATGCCCCTAAGGTGACGCAGAGTTGCTTGTATAAATCGTCGTCTCGAGGTGTGGTTCGGAATGCAGTTAGGTGGAAAACAACGTTAACGAAAGACCGGTATGGTCGATGTAATTATTGGCGTCGGCCACCCTACCTGCATACGCTTCTGTGCGGGTACGCTCTGGATTACTTAACGCAAAATTCATTTTTGTCGCGAGGAAAGGGAGAGGATTGAAGTCATTTTTCAGATTTGAGAGAGACAATTGTTCAGGATGGTATCTATTTCTATTTGGAATATTATTATTATTCGCGAATGCGGGGAATATGGATTATTGTTACTCGTTCTGGAAATTAGAAATGTATATTCGTTGGTAAATAGATTAAGAGGGGCATATATTGTTAGTAACTTTAGGAGGGATAATTTTACAGCAATTTGTAATAGGAAGCTGTAAATTTATATTACTGTATGAATAACAGTAATGTTAGGGAATGTTGCGATAATTCAAACGTAGCTTCTTGAGAAACTACAGCAGCGCAGCTACCCACATCCTATACATTCTCCTATATTACTTTTACTCGGAGCCAACTAGAATTTTTCGGCACCTATATCGTAGCTTGCATTGCCGCACGTTTTGCATCTCTGTAATTGAAATAATTCATTAAATCGTATTCCCATAGTGCTTATATTAAATAAGTAATACGTGACCTATAGTAGACGAAAATACGACTTCAGAAGTAAACAATTTCCAAGCTATGGACCATACTTTCTATCCCCCTAAAAATATTCCTCTGCTCCGTCGAATTCGAAAAAATATTAAAAAAAGAGATCAATTTCCACCGTCTGTTACAGCCGCGGTCGCAGGAAATCGCGTTGGAAGTTGAAATTCCATCACCAAGCGCTGCCCCCAGAGTACCTGGACCACTACGAAGCTTCTCTCGCCCAGGAAGCTTTGAACACATCTCCGACACATGTGACGGAGCCAACGATCCCCAGTCCTGCGCCAACCAGCTCCACTTCTACGCCAAGCCCCATCGCCGACGTACACGGCTGGTTGCAACGAATCGCCGCGATGCAGCAAGAGCTTTGCCCTCAAATCTCCCCTGTCCAACAGTGCCCACCAGCGAGCTCGAATCAGCCGTCAGGCTCCAGGAGGTCCGTGATCACGTCCACGTCCTCCCATACGTTGAACGCCAACCATCATAATCATAACCAACAGCCGCCGTCGCAAGCGTCCAGCAGGCCGCCGATGAAATACTCGGATCTGCCTTACATGGGCGAGATCACGTTGGACAACAGCAAACCACGACGTGGCAGGAAGCCGAAGAAAGCGGACATTTGTCATTTGATCTACAAGAACTACGGCACGATACTCCCTGGTACACCGGGGCACGAGGAGAGGCGGCTATCCCCGAGGGACAAGCTCGATTGTCGCGAAAGGATCTCTCCCCACGTCCAGTTCCAACGAACGGACGTTCAAAACAGGATCAGCAGTTTGCTAGAGAAGAGACTGACGCAGGAGTCGCGGCGAACTTTCGGCCTGATGGAGAACACCAGGGAGCAGGACGAACCGTTGAATCTGTGCATCAGGGACCTGAACCAGCTAAAAATCAGACTGCTACGGAAACACGGTAACGTGTACGAGTCTGGGCAGGTTAAAAGTGAGACGTCCAGCGACGGGGAGGAGGTAGAGTGTATAGGAACCACGTATCCTTCAGAGCCGGGATACGGAACGCCAGATACCTTAGGCCACAGTAATGTCAACGTGAATCATAATAATAATATAATTGACCCTGTGCTGGGCCCGAATCCAGGGTTCGTGTACTGGCCCAATGCCGGGGTGTTTATTCATCCGATGGCGCTACAGTCTCAGCTGATGTACTACCAAAAAATGGCGCAGAACGATAAATGTTATCCTAGAACGGTCGACCAAGCGCCGAAGGAGCAGAAAATCGTGCCAAAATCCATATACTCTATGATGGAGGCCAAGAGTCCACCTCTGGTCCCACCCCCGATTCAACCTGCTATCCAGACTACACCTGTGCCACCCCCAGTATCTCCCAGACCCAAGAGGAACGCGCCGGTTGGTCAAGCTCAGGGGCAGCCAACCAAACGGAAACGGTCTGCCATATTCATCCCCCCTATGCCCACAGAGAACAACAATAACCCAGCGACGGAAGTCAGTATATGTAAATTCAAGTTCACTGGAGGGGCGAAGCCTAGTTTGCAAGAGAAGAAGAGTCTGTCGGTGGATTCTGGGGGGAACTTCAGATACTATAGCGGGACGGGGGACAAAAGTATGCGTGGCTACGAGTTTTTTCCTAGAGAAGCTCTTCAGCAATCGGCTGGACAGGCTGGCTCGTCGACAGGTGCCTTCCTGAACGCGGCCGGGGAAAAGATTCAACCGCCACCCTGTCAGAGGACCAACAATCAGGACGAAGGTCGTCGTAAGAGGAAAACTCGAAAGTCCCTGCAGAGGGAAAAACTGGAGCAGACGTTCAAGGAGAAGGGTTTTCTAATCCAGACTCAGCAATTGGAATCCGCGGAGGGCGCCACGTATTGCAAGTTCCGGCAACTTCGAAAGTTCACCAGGTATCTGTTCAGAAGCTGGAAAGACTATCTTCCGGGAAACGTGCGCGAGTTAACGGGTGCAACGGACGGCGAAATCGCCGACGGTGACGTCGAGGGCGATTCGAACGTGTTACCATCGCCGGTGTCCCACCCGAATATGGTAGACGTGTCGAGTGGTTTCGTCGACGAGCATCGTGCGCTACCTCTGACGTGAGACGTGGAAATTGCTCCCCGAGGCGATCGGTCGGTTCGAAATTGACGCCATTCGTTTGTTTGGCTCTGGGGGAATTGATGGAGCGCATACGTGACAGGTGGATGATTTTCAGTGGTGGACGTACGATGGTTGATTTGATATGGAAATGGAGGATGGGGAAGATTGAATCGGTTGCTTTTGCTTTGGACGACGCGCGGTTTTCAAGCTTTTCTTGGGTTTGTAGCGGAAACTGTAACAGATGCGTTCGAGATTATGCTTGCAGGGTGGTTCCTGTGTGGCGGGAAAGGTTTGTGGCACAAGTTGGTGTAATATTTCATGTGTTCGAGTGTGTGGAATTGAAACTCAGAGTGGGACTCGTTTCTTCGAAACCAAGTAATCGATTATCCGAATAATACTTCGAGTGGCTATATTGTTCCAGCAAACTTGGAAAATCTGGTCTGCTTGAGCTGTAGCGACTGGCGTAGCTTTAATTTAAATATTTTTCCTGTCGATCCGTTTAATTCCTAGAAAATTCTGAAATTAATGGAAATAATTGAACGTGGCATGAGTAACTGGCTTGAAGAAAAATATTCAAATAATCAAAAGTATTTAAGTCATAGGAGGAAATCGTTTCTATTGTCCTCTTGCTCGACGGGTTCAATTATTTTGATAGTCGAGTTACTCGGCTTCACTTGTATAATTAAAACGAGCCCAGCTTGGTTCATTCCTGTAACTTGGACATCTCTAGTTTACCACCACGAACGGCCTCGAAAAATTGATGTTATTGAATTGGAAAATGAAAATGGACCGCCGAAGGCGGTTGGACTAGTATTAGATGAAATATTAAATTGATTCTCATTATGTTTCACCAATGCAAAGGACAATGGGAAATTGAAGTTATTATTATCTTCTGAAAGGGATTAGAGTGATCAGCATCTGCCTGTTTAGGCGGAATTTGAAATTTCATAATTTTATTATAAATCTTGTGAAAAATCTGGACAATTTTATGCAAACATATCGCAAAGAAAACTGTTTAGCAATGTTAATGGTTTTATAGACCCGATACATTTTTAAACCTTTCAACGTAGAATTCTCGTTGCTCAAGATTAGAAATTAGTCAATTCTGATTAAATATTAATAACTTCACTGAGAGTTTATATTTTTCTATCGATATCGCGGTCTTAATAATCTCGTCGCAATATCTCAATTACCGAAGACGCGTTCAGGTTTACTAATTCATTTCAATTTCGACACGGAACGTAAGTACATACGTATACACATTATACGTAGTCGCGGCTGCACATGTCACTAACACTCAACGCGTGAATCTTTGTATTGCTTTCGGGTCTATATGATTCGATCCTGGTTTTACATTAGTATAACTTTTTCTTATTATTTGAAACTTAAAAATTTCTGATTTGCACGTCTTGAGAAATTTTAACGGCGACGCTGTCATGTCGGTTTTAATGATTACAGCTCTTCACTAAAATTCTTATAGTAATTGAAAATCAGGTGCAGGTCGTATAAACCCTAATAGAATGCGACGATTAATTAAATTTACTTGCTATATCGTCACATCTGGAATTGATACGAAACTTTTATCACCGATAAAACGCTGTGCCCGCGCCATAAAAATGCTTGGAAATATCAAAGGACGTTTGATTCAATATGCCAGATGACGAAGCAGCAATGATGGTTGAAAGTCGAACGCGTCAAACGTAACAGACAATCGCATAACTTTCGCCATGCGATCACGATTAATAATAGGCGACTGTTAATGTCATAACAGTTAAATATCGGCAGTTTACACAGCCGTGCAAAATTGCGTAGGTTGCGTGTATCGCGTTCTCTTAAAAGAGGACGCGGCCGTTTGACGTTTCGACGATTTTCGCGGTGTGGCAAATGAATTTTCACCTTCTATTGTCTTTGTATCAGTTATTGCGATGGTATCTTTTGTTAGATATTGCAGGCGCTTGAAATCTTGTTGGACGTTTCACGATTATGAAGCTGTATGAGTATTATACTCGTTTGATGGTTTGCTAAGATTGTCAATTATAATTGGCATTAGAATGACATTTCAGTTAGCTTCATTTATTAATTGCGCAAAGCACAAAGGTTCCACAGTCCTTGTTACAGACGTATAATCGTATAATCGTATAATCTGACGCTTACACTCGAGAAAAACAGGGTGGCAGTTATAAAAAAAAAACGGGAGAAAAAAAGATAATAGCTCCATTTCGATTAATGATATTGTGTACCAGTTTTCGCGTTACATAAACGTTGAAATAATATAATAGCAACATAATGTCACCGATTTATATAATAATCTACTGATCATTGAAGATTGATTAAGAAATTTTTGCGATTATTTAACCCTCTGTGTTCTAATTCATTTATACGCGTGAAAAGATTTTCAAATATAAGAACTTATTATAACAATGAAATTTATGACTCCGAATTGACGATTGGTGATAACTGATAACATCTATAACAAGTATTATATTGGGTTCGTGCAAATATAATAGCGGTTTTCATAATCACGGTTTACAGTACAAAGTATGAAGCTCCGTCTATCGACTTGTGTTCTGTCTTTCGTGTCAACTTGAAGAATACGCTTATATTATTGAACTATTAAAACAGGTGACATAAGATTTACGAAATATACATGTCGAGTGATATGACTTCAAAGTTGATACATAACTCTGTGCATATAATTCGCTTCGAATCTCTTCGAATCTCTTCGAGGGCCTAATTTCTTATTTGCTTAACAATACTGCTGCCCAACAGAGATCGTTCAGCCTAAATGAATATATCCAAACACCATATCACTGTTACATACATATTCTATACGTCCCCCTTAATGAAAACGTTACTCCAACAAGTTTCACAGATTCTCGATAAAAGCATCAAGCGAACGTACATATGTATGCACGAGCATCGACGCGTCGTTTAAACCGATCGTCAATCGATCGTTCAACGGGGGAACAAGCGAGCGATAAAGTTAAAGCAAGAGACAGTATGACTCCTGGTACTTGCGTGAGAATCAATGTAAAAGCTGTGAAGACGGGAGGGCTAGAAGGGCGGGGGACAGGTGGCGGCGTGTAAATTCGCGGCGCGTTTTAATAATAATGTAAATTCGATCGTAGCTCCGTGCCAAAGATGGGAGACTGGAATGTACATAGCGCTGAGAGGACGTTGTTTGTCGTTGTGAACCAAAGAGTGTGGTTTCGTGCTCGCCGATTAGAAGCGGACGCGAACGGTAATCGGCGTGTTAAGAAAACAAGAGGCGTGACGCGATAAATTCAGCTTTCTAGTGGCCCCACGACCACGACCGTGGCGATGCTTACGGTCGGCTTTCGGTTTTGCAATTTACTTTTGCACGTCGTGGGACACGGGGCGAACAGAAGGCAGTGAAATTGCGGAGAGGAGAGAATGCGAGGGAGAGAATGAGATTAGAAATGGAGAAGAATGAAGGGGAATGTAAAGAGTGGAAATAAAAGCAATCGTATCATTATGCGAATAAGATTATGATTATTTTTTAATCGTATGCTACACGCGAATTTTATTTAACAACGCCTAACGAAATCTAGTCTTATTTATACTCTTTGTTAAATCAAAAGCCGTGTTCTTTTTCTTTTTATTATTATTATTATTATTATTATTATTATTATCATCATCATCACTATACACACAGCGATTTATTTATGTATGTACATAGTTTATGTCAATGCAATGAAAGAAGAAATGGTTGTAGGGTGATCGCGGAAATAAACGAAGAATGCGTCGATAGAAATGACGAAGAGTATCGTTAGCGCGGGGTCTTGTAGACGTTCCGCGGACGCAAGTAGAAGTTTGGAAGTATGAACGAAACGATCGTAGCAGAGACACGTGGCGTCTCCGTTGACAAGATGAGCTTCTTTTCGATTTCTCGCTTCCAAAACCATCCATTAAATTCGCGGACCATCTTCGTTTTCGCGATCGTTTACATAGGCGACGCGCGCTGGCGAGAATTGCGCTCAAACTGGCGGCGATTAGCGATGGAACGGGGTAAAGTGCAACAGGAACCGTCCTATATCCGTATCGTTAGTATCCTGTTCAGCGAGACGTAAAATCATTTTGTACGTATTGCCGATTGTAAAGGTCAATTACTTATAGTCTGTAATAATAAAACGTAATTGTTACTGATCCTCCAGCCATTGTTGCGTATATCGATCCCCGAAAATAATGAATTAATTGAAGCAGAGATTTCAGCTTCATCTGTGTTATACAGGTTGGAAGTTCCTATGCAATTTTATTTGTCAAATAGATTTATAGTAGGGGAGACCGGGGCTGGTTGTCACAAAGTTCATTTCTCCTTTTGTATAAGCCTTTTGTGTTTTGGTCACGCGGCCCAGAGTACATGCATATGTTTCCATTTCTTGGTCAGGTTACTTTCTGACAATAGAAACGTTGCTGAACGTGAAACTATTTTCATTCACAGTTGATTAGCTTTCTTGTGCTGAGTATTTTTTACATTGTTCTAAATTTTGATTTCTTATCATTAATAGTGCACTGTGGGTTTATATTTTTATATATGGCAGAATTGAAAAATTCATTTGGTGGCACTCTACATATAAAAAACTTGGCGAGTTTTCAAATGAGGTTGGTTGTCACAGCATACGTGAAGCTAGTTGTCCCGTGTGGCAACCGACCCCATTCGCAGAAATCATTTAGTAGATGGTTAAATTGTATTTCATTTACCAATCGTGGGGAAATTCCCCCTGATGTTACGATGACGTATACGTCTTATGTGTGTAACAACTGCCAATCTGATTTTTCGGCAGTATTTTGTTTAGTTTTTTTAATAAATGTATTTATATTTTTCATAGCTATTCCATGCGACAACCAACTCAAGACTTTGTGACAACCAACCTATGACTTGGGTTAGTTGTCGCAACATTCATAAATCTTTCAAAAGAGTAAACAGTCATTTGTTTCCAACAAATTGACAATGCTCAAAGTTTAAAAAATGCATTAAGTACATACAAGTGTTTCGAATGGTGTAATCGAAACTTAATAAGAGGGTACTGTGTTTTTTGAAATTTAAAAGTTTCCTTTTTGTGACAACCAGCCCCAGTCTCCCCTACAGTTCACCGTATGTACATTTGGCTCATTTCTTTTTTAGATTCCTTGTCAGCATTTGAAACGAGAAATTTATTATAAACAACTTTAGTAACTTTGTCTATAGAAATTTTGATACACGGTTCTTTCAATCTGTGTTACGATGTAACTTTGCTACTTTTTAATGGCCACTTTTTGTGTTCTAACGCCTCCCACACTTTCACGGTACAGTATGTGGTCGTATCTTGAACTGTGATCTTTTAGCCGCAAGAAAGATCATCGGTACGTTCCTCTTGTATCCACACAGAACCATTAATCCAGCCAGACTTTTCGAAAATCACAATCTCTAGATCTCTGATGCAAACTTAATTAAACGTTTCCCTAAACGCGACATCGTTGCACCACCAATTACAAAAACCTATAATCGTACAGCCAAACTAACTCGTAATTATACCTGTTCATGTTCCCTCCAAGCCCCAACATCAAATACAAAACACCTTTCGAATATCTACACCGTTCATTTAACCAATCAAGATCCTACATCCATATTAGTCAAGAATTTACATACACATTCCATTCGACGATAGAACTAAATCACAAATTATACCTATTAGCCTGCGCTCGAAACGTCGAAGATGGTATTTTTACATCCGTAATACATAACTGTCCCTTCTGACCAACCTAATTATAAAAGGAAAAACAATTTTAACGAACCCCACTGAGAACGTCTCATTGGCGTGTAACGTCTAAGAATTTCTGTGCACCTTACCCTTCTGTAATCTAACCAAACAGTAATTATAGCTATTTTCAAGCATCCGAAATGGGGATACGATAAAAAGAAGACCTTTCGAAACTTGCAATATGCATCCGCGATGGCTGTAGAACGATTGCCAAAGGAAATCCCTGAAAGAAACTTTAATTAAGCTTCCCCTGAACGTTTCATTGATGCAACGGTCAAAGATCCATGTGCGCCGTGTCCACGATGCAACTTGGCTGGGCAGGTACACTCGTGCACACATTCGCACGCGATCAGGCACACACTCCCATACGTACACACATAGGAATGGACTAAGGATGCGTGTACACACGCACTGACTGGTCCCTGCTCCATGCGTATAGCCAGCCATTCATGCATACGCCCATTCATACGTCTCTCTGGCTCACCTTGAAGGCTTTTTATCGTCGGTCGATGGGGACGTGGCTCTGTGGAGCGCTTGAAATTGCGCATCCTCGTGCGAGATTCTTCCAGGCCACAGATTTTCGTGATGCACTTTAGAAATTTGATGGACAAAGTTCGCCTGAACTGAATGTTCGAAAGCAATTCTAGCAGAATCAGAAGACTGGAATTTGCAAATTATTGCTGGTAGGTGTCTGATTTGAAATTAATGGAAGATTGGAAAAAGATTCGATATTTGGAGGGTTCAGAATCCAACCAGTGTATGTCTATTAGCATTCAAACCGAGATAAATAAGGTTTTTACAAATTACTTGGAAAAAAGTGGTAATGTTAGATCCGACATCCATTGTTTTACCAACTGATTTATGAACTGAAAGTTTTAGCAGTAAAGGGGTTTTTGAAGTAAGTAACTCATGTTCAGGGAAAGTTGGACTTACACTGATTGGCTTCTGACCCCTCCATTAGTAACGTTAAGGAAGTTGTATGAAATCTTGGTTAAAAAGTCTTTTACGGGATTAAGTAATTTTTTATTCTCAATAGATTTTTCTCACGGTATTTGAATACTCGTTAATTAAATGTTCATTTCTAACAAGGAAGAGACAGTTTGAATTTTATAGAATTTGTTACTCAATGGATCCGTTGTAAATGCGCTCATTCGCCCCCTCATGAAGATTAATTAGTATATTAATTAATAATAACGTACATACCATGGTATGGACAAGTTAGTTACTTTTACAATCTACGCCGCTATATCGATCCCCTAATATTTCACAAACATAATACGAATCCAACTCTATCGCAACTTATTGTATTTCATTTTTCCATAAGTTCACTATTAAACATATAATTTTTGTATCATATATTCTTTATTTTTTCTACAAATCCTGCGTTAATAACAATTTACTTTCTAACGCTACATCACACTAATTTTCCTTGCTCACAAACATTTTTCACAAACATAATACGAATCCAAACTCTATCGAAACTTTTGTCACTTTCCCATAAGTCCACCATTAAATATATAATTTTTGTATCATATATCCCTTATTTTTTCTACAAATCTAATGTTAAAAATAATTTACTAATTTTCTTTGTTCTCTACTTCACTACTTCCGCTCGATTTGATTAGTTTCTTTGAACAAACAAGGTATAAGAAAATTTGATGTAGAATCATTCCCAACGGCCAGACGTCATCGTGACCATCCTTCTTCGTGTCGTCGTCGGTGTCGTCGTTGAGTGTGGCATGCACAATGACTGCAGGTTTCCTAATACGGCCTTGCTGTGGAACCGGATGAAAAAAAGAGGAATTTTGGCCACCACAGAGGGCCTGGGAAGGAACGTCCCGTGTTAGACACTGCCGGCACAGAAACTTAATAATCGGCCTCCACTCAGGCTGCGACCGTTTGCCTGCCATTGCTGAACATTTCGGGGGCTGTTTTTATTTAGCCGGTCGAAAGAGTAAAACGATTACCTCTTTTACTTATAATGGAATAATGAGAATGCAATGATAGAGGGAAATGCACGACTCTCAATATTCAATTTATAATGCACTTGTCGACGAAAAATATGAAACAAATCAATGTCACATGATTCAGTTAATATTCGTGATTACATGATGGCAACAATTTAATATCACTTAAACTATGAGAAATGTATGACTACGTAGACTAGAAAGGTTGTAAAGTTATTGCAAATATACTATGTAGTGGTAGTATGTATTCTGTTTTTAGTCAGGGGATCTTAATTTTTTTCGGCAAGTATGTATGTATATTGCATACAAATATTTTGAAGGTAATTTAAAATGTATTATATGTATATTTATTTGAAGATCGCGTTAGTATAATATCCCTTCCTTGGATCGCATTAGGGATACATATTTTTCTGTTGCATTATATGGTATTATAAAGTATAGTATAAATAACTGTAACGTTGCGTTTTAATGACTCCACAATAATAACTTCCGTATCGCAATTCATTCAATATATCAATTTACTCTTATTGATTACATGAAATACACGTCCATTTCAGTGAAGTATTTGCCCATTGAATAGTACCCAATCCTTCTCAAGCTCTAACCCCTTTCTCTCGTCAATATGATAATAGCTAGCACGGAATCAACATTACGATTCTTCTATCCAATCCATACAATCTTGGTACCTTAACACCAGAATTACCTGCGCGTTTTGTTATATTTAGGTATACGTTAGACAAATTACGAAAATGAAGGTGCGGAATTTTATAAAAATTGTAAGAAAATTATTGGAATCTTTTACATAATTAGCTATGTGTATGGTGAAAAAACACGTGCAATAATTTGTGCCAAGCCTTGCCAAAATCGTTGATGGTAATAACTAATAACTAGATCTTCTTTTCATTTACGTATTCTCCGTGTACTATAGCTAACGTTTCTAATAATTTTGACCACCTGAAAATTAATATTTTTTGGTATTGAACTCTTAATATTTGTCCATTCCTTTTATAGACTGCTCCACAGCTTGGTTTCAAATACACTCCGCAAATATTTCCCAGTACTTCGAATACGTTCTCCATTGTTTAAAAGATTTCCACTATCAAGCATTTTACTTTTTTCTACTGTCCTCATATTAAACGTATATTCGTAAGTGTACGCAGCAATCAAATTATACATAATTTGAATAATTTACCTTGCACGATCAACATTTCTTAAAACGGGTAAGTATCCTCACGAATTTTCACGATGGGTGTATTGCTATCCACAGTTCTGTCTCATCCAAAATGCAATACCAATCGCGACGTTAATAGTTCATCATTTTAAAGCAAGCAATCGGAGAACCGTCACTTCGACGTGTTTGGTTAATTCTACTGCCAACCCAATCTACGTAACCACGCGTCGTAATATTTCTTCCCCGTCGCCCCGCTGTATCATCCGTTCGCATAAAATTGACTACAAAACGGGCACGTTATCCGTCGTTTCCATAAACGTGCAAGGCGTTCCCCAAAAATTTCGTCCGAAAGAAACGTGGCAAGGGGGAGAGTGGCAGCTCGTTTCTTCCCCTGTGTTTAAACGCTCACGTTCGGCCCGACAAGTTCCTTATATGGCAGAAAAATAAGGAGTTCACGCGTCCAGTAAATCGACGATTTAAGGTGCGTCGGCCATTGGCGAGGTGCGGAGGAGATAGCGGGCGCAGAATTGCATCGAGCGTGTAGCGTGAAGAGGGCGAGCAGGATCGGATACAGCTGGATGCCGTGGCCGGTTCTGCCGAAGGAAGACAGGTTCGAAGTCCACGGACAGGTTCGTTCGTGAAAAACTTCAATTTGTCTCGCACCCTCTCCTACACCGCCAGGATATCACAGCTGGATAAAGGCTCGTTTATACTATCGGTTCAGACACGGACCGGCTACGTTCAGGTAAACTTTCCGTCGGACAATTAGATGGGAGCGTTTGTACACACTGTTCGCCGGAATAGGACCGTGCACGAAAGCTTCACTTTTCTATCATTATGTAACGTTATGACGTACATATGTGTTGGAATGAAATGTCATTAGTTGCTCAAGTTATACAGGTAGCCCTCGTATAACGCGGATATTCCGTTCCATCAAAATGCCGCGTTATATAAGTCTTTATGCGAGTCACATTTTTGACAAAACTTTTTCACTTTCTTTCTGAAATAACGTAAGTTACATTGCCGTGACGAACAAGAATATAAAATTTCTGTCCGATAATGTCATCTCAAGTTTCAATGTATATGGCTGCCTCATTTTACCATTGTATTTCTACATATGCGCTTTCCTAAATTACATTTGTAACGATGGGAATTATATTGTTCAGTAAATATTAATAAATGTATTTTCTTTGAATTCAAAAACAGGCAGAACTTTCCGGTAGACCTATTTATATACAAAATTTTGATTATACGTGATTCATCAGTAGAAGGAAGACTTTCTTTTGCGTATCTTATTGTGAGAATTTGATTCTTCTAAATAGACAACCGAAACGTTCTGTCCGTTTTTGAATTCAAAGAAAATAACAAATTTTCAATACATTTAGTAATATTTACTGAACAATATAATTTTCACCGTTACTAATGTAATTTAGGAGGGCACATATTTAGAAATACAATGGTAAAAAGGGGCAGCCATATAATGATGAATCTTGAGATGACATTATCGGGCAGAACTTGCCGGTAGACCCAATATTTTGATTTAATTCAAGTATGTAACGCTTTGATTAGTACAACGCTTCTTCCTTCCTCAGAGTGTTATTAGAGGCTAATATTGTCGCCTATTTTAGCTTTATTGGTATAAACTTGGAATGTAAATTCTGTGTGCTACGGTCGTCATTTTGAGCCCATGATTCGATAGAGCACTTTGTCACTAGTGACTCTGGCAACGCCCCACATACAGTATATCTTAAAAGATATGGAGAGTGAAAAGATAGAAATCTAAAATCTAAAAAAAATCAAGGGCCGCGTTATATGAGGGTATAACGCGGTACTCTTGCTGCAGGGTTTCGCTCTAACAAGATTCGAAAATTGAAGATATCTCCCGTACATCACGGCACTCCTATAACAGATTTTTAAGGAAAAGATAAGAAGATTTCGCCAAAAAGAAAGTGCCCGAGGTTAAAGGTACTTTCGGCAGCGATGAAGAAGAAAACATGTGTGTTGAGAGGCGAGAATTTATGGTGAGAAGCATTTTGGAGTCACGGGTAGAAGGTAGTGAGAATACAACATATTGCAAGTAACAGAATAGAACCATCGAACTCTGCTTGCGAAAAAGTTAATAGTGTCACAGTAACTAACCTGTTTAAATACATCCTAAGTATTATTGTTAAACGGTTCAGTGTTTTATTCCTTCACCCACGACATTCCTCCTCACCTTGAACACCAGTTCAAATTTTTTGAGCTCTTGCACGACACCACAGTGCAAGAGAATTGTCAGGGAATCGTGAAGATTTACGACCTTCAATAAAAGCTACTCCCTGCCATAACAATGTGATACATTTGGTATTGATTGTTTTAATAAACGTTTCTCATCAAAATAAAACGATATAGTTTTGTTAACTTGCAGAATCTAATCATGTTTCATGCACTAGTTCTTCGTTTCGTATAACACGGCATTCTTTTGGAGCGAACTGCCGTATTATACGGGGGATACCTGTACCTATTGCTAACTACGTAGGCGACCATGTAGCAATTGATTTATTACGACTGAGAAAATCTAATATCGCCTGTTGAAAGTTAAATCGTTGTGAATTGAATAATAATTGATATCTTTGCATCAGATTTTCCTCAGATTAAAGGGAAATTGAAGATGACAAATTTTGTATTGGAACTCAAAAAACAACGCATGCAACATTCAAGTTCTGAAATACCTGATATCGCCACCTTAAAAAATATAGTATTCGCATGTCTCTCTATTATTTCTTGTTATTACTATTTCTTGCTATATTCTCTATTATTCTAAAAATATCGAAATAGGATTTTTTACATATTTTACTTGTTACGTTCGGATGTAGTTACATATTGAAGAAACAAAGTTAATTTGCTCCGAAAATGTCGGGACCCCACCTATAGCAAATACATTTTTTAAACGATCGTAATAGTGTAAACATGGGGAACATTAAAGATAGACGGTAATTGAGAATACGCATACTGCTAGAACAAAAATATCGTTTTCATTTAAAAAAAAGGTTTTAATCAACTACAATCGTTAAGTGCACCGTTAGTTAGATACTTCTAGTAGATATTCATACAATTCGCAGAATTTTCAGACCACCAAGATTCACTAAAGTAATTCCCTTTCTGTAATTGTCGATAACGTGACGCTGCAATTGCAGTATGCATATCTCCCTGCATATACTTTAGGTACTAATTCAATTCATAACCGATGAATTTTAATGCATATTTTGCTAGATATAACGAGTGGAATTATTAGGAATTATTATTAGACGAATCGTGGCGAAACAATTCAATTTGTCTTACCAGGTGTAGAAATAAATTCCTGCCGATTTTTGTGCACAATGAAAATTTGTATTACAGAATAGGTATAATAGCTCAGTCTTGGATTATCGGTCATTATTATCCAATGACTTTCCGCTGGTTTTCTAGTAATTTACAGATCCCATCGGCGATAAAACTGCGACGGCTATGCGACAATAAGGTAAGTCTGGTAAGTGATGTTGTAAAGATCTGAAACAGGGGGCCATGTCTAATTAGAATTTCCCAGTGCAATGAGAACTTCTCACTGAGAAGATGACTTCTTTTGTGGCCTGTGCTGCATACGGACAGGCGGTGTCGCAAAGGGGAATCTGTTGGCGCGTGCATCGACTTTACCGTGGCCTTTTTCTTTTAATCTCATCGTTCAAATTAACGAGTTGTTGCTGGTAACGATCAGCAGACACTGTTTTCCCTGGTTTCAGTAGTTCGTAAAGCAGTGCTTATTTTATTTCTCAATCATTATGAAGCCTGTCGGAAAGTATCCGTTTCTATACCTAATATTTTCCACAGAACTATCGCTGGCTGAACAAATTCATGGGTATCCGTGTTTGCAACGCTCTGCTCATTTCAATAGTCACTTAGCTTCAACCTGAGATCGAGTATATGAGTGTGCAAATACTCGCTTGGCTCACACGGTCACATTTGTGTACCTGTTTAATTTATAGCGAACCAGCTTGGCATTCTTGTCTCTGGAACATTAGCATTCGCGGGAATGGGAAAATCAAACGATAATGTATTAAAATTCGTTCACGATGGTATACAATTTACAAAATCACACAGTGTATCTATAAATTATTGTAAATTGTTAAAGGACGGTGAATAGGGTTGTTCGGGTTCCATAGTATCATATATATTTTCATTACGCTAGAGAGAGACGACTTCCGTTTCCAGCATATTACACATTTTATCAAATGTGACGTACTTTTCATAATTCTGTTGAACTTGAATGTTTCCCGATATACAATAGATTTTGCTAGCACTAACAATGGAAATTATTATTATTATTATTATTAAACGGGCTGATGCCCTTTTGTATAATTGTACATAGGTAATCTGCCGCAGAATACAAAATAATGGAACAAAACTCTCGCTGGATACCGAATTATAAACAAGGTAGCGATAATCATGTACTTAATCTAATTTGCCGCGAAGAGCCATCAAAGGAGTTTATTCTATCGGTGAATTTATATGCAACCTCCGATAGTCTAGTAATGATGTCCATGTGGTTAAATTAGAGTTGGACAATTTGAATTCACAGTTTGTATTGTACATTGCATTTATGTAACCATCTCAAACCTTGATTGATGCGGTACAAAAATTGGAATTTCATCCCCGCAGTGTACATGTACAGTAGGTGTATACAATATATACCATCTACAGACACGGCTAACTTAAACAAGGTCGATTTGCTCAATTTCACGACATGTAGCTGTCATTAAACAGAGCTTATACTCGTGACCAGCATGTCCCGCGGACATTCTCTGTACGTTCACGTCCTATGCTGAAGGTACACGTTTTTTACGTCCCACAGGCGCGCTCTGTACAATTATATTCGTCTGAATGGTAGCCGTGTGCACGCCACGAGGCGTGGGCGGGGCCGGGCGATTTTAAAGAACTGCCTGCACGCATTAATTAAACGGAGCCGAGGGGTCTCGTTCTCGTTGCACGACGACTCCATACAAGGTGGCTGGTCTTAATTTGGCATTGGCAAAATAGTAACGCCGGTGCTGCTTAACCCGTCCATTGTCCTGTCCCCGTGTCGTAGCTGGCCTATAATTAATTAACTGTATTTCGTCGAACTCTTCCATTTGCGCGTCGAACCCCTCGATTCTCTTAGCTGTCCATACGGCAGCAGCGCGTAGAATAATCGTCGCGTTAATCGCGAAACGTTTGCTTCCTTTTCAAATGAAATCAAATGCTTATTATCACTTTACAGGTATGTTCAGAAGTATCCATGCGACGCGTCCGGCACAGCTGGGACTTTTCTTGAAGCTTTTATTAGAAAGTGCAATTGAGTTTAATGAAAGGTCGAAGATCTTTTATATTTGGCCTACAGTGCTCGAATAAGTAATATAAAATCACTAAACCTTTGGAAGTTCGGGTAGCGGTAAAATTATATCATCGTGTATCCATATTCGTCAGCTTCCCACTGCTTTTAGTATATCACGTTTCATCGTATCATCTTCCAGGCAATCGTATCCCAAACAAGGAATTTATTATATTTCGTAATTCGTTACGAAATTAATTTCAGCCCGAATTTCGTGCAACTTCGAATTACCTCTTTCTATCCACTTATCAAAGACTGCACCTGAAACCATTTCCTCTACAAAACTCAACCGAAAGGTTCTCCCCTACACTTCAATGCAGTTCAAGTACGAGCCAAAACAATTCATCCCGCACTATTGCAATTCGAGGTTCCTATTTCCCGTGTACAATTTCAAGCCACGTGTAGCAAACGCATCCGAACTCTAAACCGGACAACCTTTAGTATATGGTTACCCATGGTTACCCATGGTTAACCATGCATTTCTACATTAAGAAAGAAATGAATCTCAGTTTTGTCGACGTGTATTTATAAAACCTGTAGGTGTGCATGAACCCTTGGCATTCTTCTTTGGTTTAATGACGAATGTACTCGTCAAGTCGAAAAAAATTCGCCTTTGTTATTTAAAATAAAATTTAGGTAAAATAAGAAACATATTCGTAAGAACACATTTTATATGTAGGGGTTACATATAATATGTACATATAATATTACATATAATATTTTAAGCAATATCATTCTTCTCTCCAAGAACAAATTAAATTTCTAATTTCTAATTTTTCTTTTCCAAAGATTGGATTTTTTTACTTTTCTTTCACAAATTGATCAAATTTTTTCGTGATCTCCTTTGTGAAGTAACAAACTGTTCTGTTATGAAATAATAAAATGTTCTTTTATGAAACAATAAAAAGCTCTATAAGTCATATTAATGATTTTTCAACCGATAAAAATATAAATGGACAATTGAATTACCGATAGATTTTGGTACCATTTAGATAGCATACGTTAGACAGATTAAGAACACGAAAGTCGTGGAATGAACGTTTAATAGAGATCATTATTCAGAATTATCATTTTGTCTTATTAACAGTCGTCATAAATTTCTACAACGATACCTGTGTATTAATAATTTTCAAGCAAAAAATCTGAAACAAATCAGTTTGACTTGCTTGGTAGTTCCAGTGCTAAAAAGGAAAGCACCTACAAAAATTTGTCATTTGTTTGAATTTCATACCGAGCGCACTTACTCTGCTCTTGCCGAGTATACTCGTAGTCGCTTAAGAATGATCAAGCCGCACCTGTGCACAGTGTTCAAAATAAAACGAAACACTTTGCGGGTTAAGAGGGCGCGGGCTATCCACCGCGTCCACCCATGTCCCAGCGAACGACCCCATAAATAACACCTCAACGTCCTCCACAGTGACACCCCGCATCACCTCGATAATTCTCGCCGATTAAGATGCACCATGTCGCGATGCGCTCGCGCAATTCACGTGATTCGCGCAATTAACCCTTTAGAGCAGCATTCCCGCTCGCTCGCCGGCATCCGATGCGTCGTTCGTTCATCACGATTTCGCCCAGGAACGAGTTCATGAATGAACCCGACTTCGGTTCAACCAGAGCAGCAAAAAAACCTGCTTCCCTCCTTTTCCCTTCATCACTGGCCCGACTGCCTGCGTCTTTGTTTGGCCGCACGCCTGAAACTGGTATCGGCGCAATGCCAATGGAATACGCTATCGGATTCCCTCTGTCCGGCCGCTATTTCAGCCTGTGCCCGCGACTGGACAAGAAACAGACGCCACCGGAAATCATCATTCTCCCCCCGGTAGGTTTAATCGAAGGGAAAACCGGAATACGCCGAGAGCTGACTGACAACACGAGCAACCTGCCCGCGGACGCCGAGCGGATATTTTTCTTCGGCTCCACGACCACAACGACGCGCGACGATCTTTTCCTTTTAACCGACCGACCATTTTCTTCTTCCATCGTTGCTACTCGGGCGCTGATTAATTAGACGTTATTGTTGCGGTAGACGAGCTTTCTTGCGGACGGTGTAAACGTGGCGCCGTTCAGGCGGGTCGCCGACGCGACCGGATCGCACCGTTCAGGGAAATGGTTAGAGCGTCGATCAAAGGTATCCTCCTCGCGTCTCGATTTTACTTGGTGCCGTCAGGCGTGCGATGACGAGGGTTTTGTCCCGTGGGAGGTACGATGTTCTGCAGAGTTTTTATGGATATTGTATTTAAGCAATTGCAATCACTTGAACGCTGAATGGACTCTTTGACGGAACAGCTCGGCCGAGGACGGCTCGAGGAAACATCCACTCATCGCAGACGGAGGGATTGATTCGGAAGTAGGTGCATTAGCTCAAGGTTGCTGGCACAGAATTATTACCGACATCAGCGGAGATCAGTTCATGGTCGCAAACGAAGTAAAAACCTTCTTTGTTATAGTGAATGTTATGTATGTCTTCGTTTTATTGCAATGCAAAACTCACACCTCAGTGTTGATTTGCGAGGATCGGCTGAAAAGTAATGCACACTCGTCTGTGTCTCGAGAACGGATAGAGCTAGAGCCCTGAGCGGAAACGCACAGTTTACAGCTACGTTTCTCTTTCCCTAAACGTGCCAAGTTTCGATAAGTCTGCTTCGTGCAATCGCGAACTGTATCGTTTAGAGCGAGGTCGTGAACATGATGGAAGCAACCAGCAGCGACTGACAAGGAAGGTTAGGCAACCAGGAAATTCAGAAACGTATGAAACTCTGCAAAAAGTAAAGTATGTCATCCGTAATACAGTCCTATTTTTTCGTTCGTGCCATAATTCGGTTCTAAGGGGTGAAATCGTTCCATGAAAAAATTCAGAATTTTCTTTTTTGTGAAATATCTCGCGAACGCTGAGAGACATCTAAGAAAAAGTAGAAATCAAACATGCATCGCTTTATTGCGTTTACTAAACTGCGTAAACAAATTTGTTGAGAAATCCATGCTTTATTTTGATTTTTTTTTCATATATTTTGCTCCTCTTGACGAGTACCTACTGGAAGCCCTTAAAGTTTTGGATCCTTTTTTTAACGCCCTGTATGTCTGCTTGAGGGAGGGTTGTTCAAAATATATATAGTTAGGAAAATGGAAGAGTAGGGAGTATCTTGGGTTCAGCAAGGAATGGGAAAGGAGTTCGAAGTTTGAGGTTCAGTTGTTAAGGATGACTACATAGTAGGCAAAGGTTGGAGTTATTGCGTACTACGAGAAGATTGCGTAATCTTCGAAATCGAATTTTCTCTATAATTTGCAAATACTGTATGTATATGGTGAATAATAATATGAATTATTTGATTTAGTAATTACACATTAATTACATAATAAATAATACACGTATAAGCTGTACGATTTATTTACAAATAATTATATTTACGCCAGATTAATAACTCCATCGCAAAGTATAGTTCAACCACTTTCAATAAATACGAAATCCCGAAACAGGAAGAGCATTAGAGAAAACCAGGATCTATATTGTTTATTCCTTGAAATTCGATGAACAATCGATCGACCATACCGTAATATCTGGTGAACGCGAGTGTTTCTAAGAATAAGTTTCGCGACGACAAGACGATATCGTCGCTGGCTCGTACACCAGCTGGTCCAACTTTTTGCCCAGCGTCGACAGCTGTAACGAAAACGAAAAATCTGATTCGGGACCAGCGGGAGCAAGAACTCTCGACCTCTGGAGGGGATATCCGTGGCCACGGTACCATCCGTGGACCAAGCGGGGAAAAGAACAGAGGAAGTGGGAAGGGAGGATGAACCTGACGATGAAACCGGATGCGACAAAATACTTTTGACGCCAAGAACCTGGGCCCTGTACTTTTCGACCTTTTTGTTCAGTCGTTATCTTTTTGTTTGACTGATGGAAAGCTGGATATTTCCTGTGATCACCGGAACCCCTTGAATTTATAATAATTAACGATATTTATTGCTCTGACAATAATCCTTTCATTCTGCAAAATTCGTAGCTTTGATATTTGCAGCAAACTTGCTGTATTCACAGAAAAATTGATTTCAAGATACCTTGAAATATTTCAAGTTCCACCCCTTAGCAGCCACCTCCGTAATATTCCGTTTCTTGCGCACAGTGTCGAAATTCCACCTCCGTAGTACCTACGTATTACGTTCGATAGAAAACAGAGGAAGAAATATTCGAGGAAAATTTGTTTCCTTATAATTGATTTTCATGTCACTAGCCGTTTGGAATGCTTATGTTCTATACGGAGATAGCAGTTTATCAAATTTAGACTTTCGAATGGAATTGATTGGGCAAGATGATTCTTCATTCAGTGACGGAGATCATCGGAAAAATCCACTTCGCCTGGTGGAGCCGCACCTCCGCAATTATGTTCTACTTTCCGGAAAAAATTATCCAGCAAGATTGCATGTCGTTAGCCGAAAAAGTAGAGTCTCCAAAGGCAAGAAAGTTAGACGGTGTGAGTGTAATGATTGTGATGTTGAGCTGTACGTTATGCACTTCTTATGATATCCAGTTTTTGAAATTCAATTGATGTTTTACATTAATTATTTATTGTACTGTCTGATTAGAAATTCCTTGTTTTTCTTTTGAATTTTTTAGTATCTGGATTTAACGCGTGCAATTTCTTATTAAGTGTACGAAATAGAAAAGTTTTTTCGAAAATTTGCGTTTCATCCAGGTTTATAAACATTTTTAAATATTCAATGAGATGTTAACGGGTTAAAGGAAAGTTCCAAAGCCTTAATTATTTTTTGGAGATCTGGGAATAGCCCAATTCATTTATCCTAACTGCTTCTGAGATGGTTTGACTAGTTCATAATGTTCAAATGTATCATCTACTAATTGCAAGTTGGATTGCCCGATGTTTAAATCTGAAATGCAGAGAGGACATTTTATTATAGTATGTATACTACATATGATACCAACAGCACGGAACTGGCTAGCAAAACAGTAACTTGTTACTGAGAAACGTATTATTTACTATACTTGTCATATATCGTTTTAAGCTATCATTTACATAAAATTGCAACAAACAGAAGGTTGCTTAGTTAACTATTTCAAGATGTCAAACTAAGCTCGTAGTATCTTTATTTGTCGTGTCCTAGCTGAGTTTTAATACTAAGTTTATATATCCTGTCGGAAACATTTAATTAATTACTGCGTCAATACATTATCTGTCGGTATACCCATTACAAAATTTTGTGTAGGCTGTCATGAAACAATGACTATACTTTTTAACTAAATGAGGAAAAGCAGAGACATCGCAAACGAAAAATGATAGAACTTCAGATTTCTAGACATGCTAGATAAGGTATTTCAACTAAGGAGAGCAGAATTACCTTTGTAAGGAAACTTACATGTTTGTAAATAATATACTTTTAAATAACTATATCTTATCAATCCATTCACGTATTCTACATTATCCTCAGCTGGACACGATCGTGGAAGATCCATTTTGCACGAGAAAGAGTTGAAGAGAATGGACGTCGTGCTTTCAGTTGTCGCTACAGATGTCAGACAAACCTAAATGCATTTGAAGCAATAACGTTTAGTATCTTGCTTTTTTTAATTGAAAATCGATATTTTGCTTAGAAATTAATGCAGGTCGCTACTTGAAAAGCCTGAATTCTTGAAGGGCTTTAGTAATTGCAATGTATCGATGCTGGAGAGCAATTTTGCTGTAAACATCAAAACTACAGGAACGTTGGTGTCAAATAATGAAAGGATTATTATTTGAGTAATAAAAATCGCTTATTATTATATGTTAAAGGGGTTTTGACGTTTGCAGTAAAACTGTCGTAAATTATTTTTGTAACTAACTACGTTTCTTCGACCAAATGAAAGGTCCAACATTTATAAAAGAAAGATGGTTAATTAAAATTTATACAGAAACCGTAAATATTAAAAATTTTGTGAAAGATGGTTTCCTTTATTAATCCTTTACACTTAACAATATTCCATGTTTAAAAAATATTATTACATAAAACCTAATTGTAAATGACAAATAATGATTTTACATCATGAATTGACAATAATTTCTCACTTTATAAGCACCCGATTCTAAAAGGGATTTGCAACTGTAAGAACAGAACGAGCAACAATAGAACACTACAATAAATTGCAGTGAGAAAAATAAAATCATATTTAACAAATACAGAAACGTGTTTTAAATACTCCAATAGACGAAGTATCAGCAGTAATCCAATTTACATTGTGCAAATAATTCAAACATATAAACAGGAAGGGAAGAATTAAATACACCCCAGAAAATAGTAGATATATTATATTCAACTTTCACTAGTATCTCATAATAATAATCACGTATGTATGTTTTAGTCGTATAGACAATGCCGGCGCGAATGTACAATATTTGACAGATTAAATAATTACGCACGATTCATGTTAAAATAGTTTTAGCGCTTAAATGTTTACGCAATATAAATTAATCGTAATATATAACGCATACATCGTACATCGGTTCATCCTTCGTTCATCGTGAATTGCTCTATTTTTCTATTCTCACTTATTTCATTCCACTTCGAGAAACAATGGAGTCGATCGATTTTCTGCAATCTTTTACATTCTACATATATTCAGCAGAAAAACATCGGAGGATGGACCGTGGAAAGAATGTACAGCTTTACAAGCTCGGCTAATTAAATTATTATGCAGGCAGTAAGGTCTAAAGAGTGTCGCATGAATTCTTGAGGGCGCCCTAGCGACGTACATATTTTTTTCACGTTTTGTTATTTTCTTTTCTTGTTAATTGGAAGGCGAATGGCAAAATATCTTTGCCGCGGTGAAGATCTATCGCGCTTAGCTGTGAATGTTGAGAATCGTTACACACCTCTCTTGCTTGATCAATCGATAAAACAGTTCGATCGATGTGTATGAGTTAAGTTAAATATTATTGCACGGTATTGTTCGACTGTTTATAATATTAATATTCCTCGAAATACTGTGCTTTTGCACTGACTGTGGTATAACCGTACCTTTTATACAAATGTAAATATTTCGTTTACGTTGCAAAAAAGTTAAAAAGACTGACTAGAAATTTAAGAGCTTATTTCTTTCACTGCCATATATACATACATTTTGATCTCGAATGATCTCGGTTTAATAATACACTTTCTTGGAATATCTCGTAAGCATTTCCTATTAAAGTTTATATTCCAAATGAATGTGTGCTATGCGTGTCGATCGTTTAGACGAATTGGTGATAAGAATGAATTTTACATAAATCATACTTGCTTTTTATGAAACGACTAGTCCAATTATTGAAAAGCATGTTTTATTGAAGCGTGTATTAATGGACTAGTCGTCTCTGCTTGGAACTTTTATTTGGAATGAACCCCTTTATACATACATGTACATTCAACTGACTTAAATTGTTTGAGAAGTGGACGTGAAAGGCAATTTTTCTGTTTATCATTAGAATTTGTAAAATTCTCTATGAAAAAAGTAACTGGTATTTTCTCAAAATATTTTTTTCACAATAATGGAGATAACTAGTTGTTATGAAGTTATTATGAAGAATGTGTTATTTTCATATAACTCGTTTAAGATTAATTTCAATTTACAATTAAATTCACTAGGTTCATTCGACGGACTGCCGTTTCATTGCTCGTCAAGTGAATCGACCTTTATCGACTATATTTGAATTTCCCTTATTTAGATGCCGTATGCATTATTATATAACAATGAGTATTAATGGTTAATACGTCTAAGAAATTGTTCCATTCTTCGAAGCCTTGTTTTAATAGAAGTGCCGCGTTGCTTTATGTACTATGATCGTCCAAAACATTCCTCTTCTAATTGCTAATACATATACCGAAAGAGGGATGCTGTTTGAAGCATAAAAATTCTTTCACAAACGTTACATTCTAATTTCGTGCACATATTAATATCCGAAATTTCAAGGCGGCCAACGCGCAATTTCTAATACTCCTAATACGTTTAATTCGGCGTATAGGTTGCCCTGCATAATTAGAAAATAGTTGTAGAGAAGGCAAAAGAAGTCACAGAATCAGCGGTATATATTACTTTTCATAATACTACTTATCTTTCCTAATATATACTTTTGCTTAACTATTCACTTAACTAGTTCGTTTAATTATATTCTTAATTACGATTTACCGCGATTTCCCTATCTGTAAGGTAATTTGAAAAATCTGATGTTAATCGTTTACCTAGAAGCTATTGTTATTGAACGATGATGAGTTCAGAAGTTTTATCAAATATTTGTTATAATTGGTAAAAGAAATTCAAGAGAATAACTTCTGTTGTCGTTATCGTATTAAGATTAAGTTTTTTATCAAACCCTCACGCCAGGTTGAACACGTTAAATTATCAACGCGTTACATACCTAATAATCTTAAGACTTAAGAAATAGAGTATTGCTGGATTTAATATTTAAATTCATCTACAAAGCGAGTATCCACGCGACACGGGTCGCATCGTGACAATTGTATAATTTTATCGATCGAATCTCTTCCCTACCACCAAGTTTTAGTAAATAATAAGTGATTCATCAAACGCTTCTTGGAAATTGAAGAAATTTTTAAGACTTCGAGATTTTAAGACTTTAAGAGATCTTTCATTTTCGACTAATTATTGCATTAGAAAATATATTTTTGATATGCGTCTCCAGATATCCGAAGCGAAGTATGATATTATATTAAATTAAAAATTCTCTTTTATACAAATATCGATAGACCGATGCTATTACATTGAACGAAAAATACAAAGTTTAATCGAATTATTGCCCACCATTTCACTGTTTGTTCATCCAGTATCGGCCACCCTTAAATGATCTTTGGACCCACTTTTACCGGATAAGATGCACGTACTCAACGCGCGCGTAAAAATAGGTAGGTACAATTATCAACTATACGAATATTTCCAACGTAAACGTTTATAATTATTTATAATTGAATATATACCCACAATCGGTTTACTTGCAAGTTCAACAGTTCAAGAAAGAAGAAGGAAAGAGTAGAAACATACACTCAGCCAGTACAAAAGCTTAACTGTTTACAACGAACTTAATAAGTTTCCAAAATCAGTTTTGTTTTTTTAATACGTCTCTGCATTTTATCGTTTGCGGTTTATTGGTACAGTGTCGGTACACCTAATCTATTTCAAATCGCACGTTTCTTAACATTTATTTACATATATTATTTTACAGATACTTCGTGGTGCATGGTTGGAACAACTTTGACAGTTACAGTGTGCGTCTGTGTCACGACATACCGTTTTATAATATTGCTGGATCGTTTGGAAGATACGTATTAATATTTCTTTATGTATTCGATGACGGGCGCAGGATTTGAATTCGTAGTATGTGTTCATTTGTCGCGATCTTGGAAAAGATTCATGCTAGGAACGATTTCAGAACCCGTATACGAACTACGCGGAATATTATTTCCGTGGCATTGATATTGTTTATATCACTTCTTGTATTATAGTGAAATTAATACGAACCCACCAAACGGAATAACGCGTCAATTGTTATACAAATTTTTACTGTTAAATGAAACTTTATTCTACTTTATAGCTGGTGCCATCTATTCGTAATGGTAACCGTGATATATATGTATATGCAATTTGTTTAGAGTGGCGAAGGTTGAAACGCCAAACAGTATAATTTTAATTTACAACAATTTTTATTTCTGAGGGTAGCCAATTTGAAATGTTGAGTTCTTGTTTGCGACAGCTTGAAAGGTCCCTTGGTTGTTAAATATTTATTATTATCCTTTGAATATTATCAAATATTGTTCTAAATAATACTTGCAAATAAAGATAATTGTAATTTATCATACGGAATTCAATATTTAAAAGATAGATGCGATCAATAATTTCGACAATTTTGTAAAATAGAAACGAATAGTTTTATTACTTTACGTGGTTTGTACCCGACGGATCACTGTCTATCTATATTATACTCATTTTCGTTATCACATCTTCCAAAGTATCTTCTGAAACGCGGAGTAATATTTACGACAGAAAAATGATTAACGATAAATATTCAACATATGAGAGTCCTTTTATTATTCTACAGGTGAGTGATTTCGACTATAATTATCTCACTTGCAACGAATCGAAGTTTTTAACAAAACGTTTTGAAATTCTGACCACAATTATCATAGGTTTTTTTACTAATTCAAACCAATATATTGTACAGACTACATCTGAATATTTGATCACGTATCAAATATTCTTAAAATCATTCGATTCATTCAAGGAATCGACCACTTGTATTTTCAACACACAACTACAATTCTATCGCAATGAAAGATAGTTCTGCGGAATCGATTGGTGTAATCGTCATTAATAGTCGCGTTCGATAGCTCGTTTGTTCAGTAAGTAACTATGTATACAGACTATAGACAGTCGTAGTAAAACCAGAGTATTTTCCAGCGAGTGTCGAAAGGATCGCGGAAATCGGATTGGTACGTGGGCTTCCGTGATCGTTCCGATCGTTTAACGTTAAAAAGTCAACAGGTATTGTCGGCGGGTAGCAGAGGCAACTACGGTGATATGATTGAATTTCGTTCATCCCGTTTCCGTAGCTTCAAACGATTACGATCGGAGCCTTCCCCACGATCTCGTCTTTTCACGTTTCTTTCGTTCGAGACGGATTCGACGTTTCCTGCATCGCGAATCCCGTTGCTTCAATTGCCGTCATCCTTATTGGATTCGAGGAGGGAGAATCTAGTTTTTACTTGGAATGAAATTCAAAAGTCCGAGCGTAAATTTTGTTTTGAAATTCGCTCAGAAGTTTGAAATACATTAATTCTTTTCTTTTGGATGCAAGTCGATATTCAAATAAAGAATAGCATGTTTAAAAAATTGCTCCTTTTGTAATGTCTCTTTTATTTGAATGTAACGAACGCTTATAGTATGCAATTATATTTATGCATTTTGCTTGAATAATTCGGACTAGTATTGTAATTGTCACTTTCATTTACAAGTTTAAGAAATTGTGCAGATGAAGTCAATTCAAATATTTTCATTCTCGATCAAATGTATCACGATTGAGGATACGAGACATTTTTAATTACGAATTAATTCATTGGTCTCATTGGTGGTTGTCTTTGAAAAAGAGTATTAGATTTATTCACCCCGGTATCATATTTTATTGTAATCAGGGGTAAGAATAAAACTATAGCAATAGCGTGGACGTTAATAGTGTTGCGAAATTTTTAAAGAGTGAGAATGGACATGAGCTATGAATACACTATCACGATAATTTTGAATCGAAACAATAATGGCGCCAATATCTCTGGTATAAAACGGAAAATCGAAGAGATCGTAACTTCAGAAATATTGCTTTATTTTAGACACATTTTAGTTCCATCAAACTTTTAATCAATTTCACTTCGAACTTTGATTCCGGTAATTTCCGACAATTCTATGTTAGAATCTTGGAAACTTATTCCCTTTAGAATCGTTGAGGAACTCGGCACAAGGCACGACCCGAGCAGTTGAAGCTAGACCATTCGAACCGGAAGGCGAAGTTACTTCCAGAACAGTTTGGTGGAGAACATGGAAAAATAGAAAACTTTGTTCGTTCTGTAAAGAAAGTTTTAGGTCCACTCCGTTTAGGACGCGGTATTGTGATTATCTTAAGAGTAACGTGTAAAGTGTAGCGGGAATTTGGTCTATTTATTCTTTTTTTTATATCCCTACGAGATTGATTAGTATGTGACGTACAGCTGTGTATGCGCGTAAAAAAGTCTGATAACCTTTTTTGCTTCCATGTGACCAAGATTGGAAAGTTGTTAGACGCAAACAAAAGAAATGAACATTTATTTTTACAGATTTATATTGGATTGAAATGTTGTGAATAAAAATAAATTGACGTTGCAGAACATTTGTGATGGTGCACTAAGTTTATTCAAATGTTTACTGTAATAGAAATACCCCTTGTAGAGGTTGACGTGTACGATGTCAATTTTTATGAAAAAATGCAGGAAGAAAAATTTGTTTACAACACGTTTGTACAATATATATTATATCGATAACTAATTTTGGATTATATGTAATTATTAACTGCCGGAGCGCGTTGCTTCATTGACTAGAATAATATTAAATATTGCTTTCTAAGAAATGTTCAAATTTTTATACGAACATGGTTGTAGCTATGTTGAATGGCTTCTTTGCCAAATATTTCTACAAGACTTAACTTTGCCCTGAACATTTCCATAGTATTTGCACTGGAACCAGTCCAAGAATGCATAACTCTCGCTTTAACCTAGAGCATTATTAGATCACCCATATGTAACCACAATTTTGTAAAGAGGGTAAATAAGGATTTGTAAAAGCTATATTAAATGTTTATAAATGAACATGACGGAGATTCTGTACATGTTCAGATAATTGAAATAATTGAAATACTTGAAACAATTGAAACTAAATACGATAATTTAGTATCATACACAATTAAACCAAATTGATAAAAGAAAGTATAGAGTACGGGTCATCGCATTTGCTATCCCATTACCCAAACAAACGAAATAATAATCCGAAAATTATTTCTCTAAATTATCGCGCAATACCTTTTCTACGGCGAAATCAATTTTTCAGAAAAATCTTTGCACTGCATAGAACTTTCACATTCCTATCAAGGATTGTTACTGTTTGCTTAATATCAATTAGCATTATTATAATAATTTTGCAACACGTATAATCGAAGAACTAGGGCCAGGAGAAATTACGATTATACATAACTACAGCAAGTATTTCAAAGATCGAATAGCAACTATTATACATTTTATATATTACGAGCAGATAGAGAATATGATAACCGAATAAATAAAACTGGACCGTCTTCATTGAAAGGAAAGTGTAGAAAGTCTCCCAATTTCGACCAATTCGCGCGATATCACATATTCTAATTGCAAGCTGTAAGCACAGCGAAATTTCCATTATAGCAAAAGCGTAACTCTAATTGTCTTCTTGCCGTCCATATTCAGACGCGATGTCATCGTAACACATTGCCTACGAAATGACACTGGAAATTCTATCTAAAATGCGATAAGAAAGAAGTATGTGCATTCACGTTGTTCTTTTGGTTTACTTATTATAGTATATTAATTAAGGGAAGCATAAGGAATTTTTTTACTGTGCAAAGGTATTTATAACACCGTGGAGAAGTTAAGGTAGAGCAAATGTTTCAAATCTAAGTGAAACATAAAATAAGATAATTAAATGATATTAATTAACAGATTATCTTATTTATATGCACATTTATATTCACGTTTTATGTAACTCTTTTTATATTTCCCGTTGCACTACCTCAATGCAATTTTTAACGTACTAGCCGTATGTTATTTTATATTTTGCCATTTTTTTACAGAGAACTCTTGCACCCACTTGTTACTTTACAGTGTCAGATATATGTAGAATATTATTACATTCTACGCTCGCTTAATCTTGTATATTGTTAATCATCGTTATTGTTGTCCTGAGTTTCTAATCGTGATCCCTGTTTATTCATTTTCTGTATATGTTACCACGTTCGTTTTTGTCCACGTCTTATGTACCATAAGAGTTCGGTATGAAATTAAGAGAAAATACAGATATGCCAGATTTTTCTCAAATTGTACGCAATGTGTTAATAATGCATATCGGATTATAATTCGTTCAATATATTTAACACAGTTTTAAAGTTACCGTTCTTAACGCTTTGCGTTTCGCTTTGAAATAATATGTTTTTATTTCTTAAAAAATTGCCCTGCGGAATGTTTTTCGTTCGCTTTTACGGAGATTGAACGAATGGATAAGATAAAGATTATGTAAATTTAAGACAATTAAGTTTCTTTTGAGAGCAAAGCGCCTTTTATTTTTCCGAGCAGCTGCTTCCATTCTTTTTCTTGTAACACCTCTGCATTTGTAATGCGAGAGTGTTCGAAAAAAATTTCTTTAAGGAGCATCGAAAAACTTGGAGAAATTTGTCGTGTTAGGGAACAACAGATCTGGTAAATACAAGTACATTTATCTGGTAGAACATGTTTTTCAAAACGAAGAAACAGAACAAAAAAAAACTAATCAATTGAAATAAAATAGAGAGTGTGAAATGAAAAATGTTAATATAAAGTCTAATAACTTAAAGCGATCTGTAATTCTTTGCAAATAAATAAGTACCTACTTAGCAATTCTTTTTTGAACATTACTCAAAGTATTCCATATTTAGCTAATAAACAAAGCGACGTGCAAAGCGTTAAGTGGATAAATGTTTCAATCTACTTTCAATCGAATGTTCTTGTATTTATATTATATATGTGTTTATATGTATAACGTATGTATATACCTATACGTTTCACGATATATATATACATATGTACACATTTTTTCGGCCGATTCGCGAACACTACTTGCTTCTCACAACCTCCGCCCCAACATTTTGCACTTTTCATGAATGAATTATTATTCCACTGATGAGCATATCAGTACTGTATAATTTTATAAAAATTGCAAAATATCGTTACGAGTGTCTTTATACATATATAGTATATACTTTTATACATATCCTTAGATTTTTCTGTACATTTTACCTAGAATTGCCTTTTCGTGCTGAACGACATATTCTCCAATAGACTAATTGAATTTTTCCAACAAAGACATAACATATGATCTAATCTTGAAGCATATTTATTGCACAGGCGTAATAACAAGATTTATAATTTCTACACGTGAACTGAAACAAAAATTTATCAATGACTTGACTGGAAAGCAAAGGAACGTTTCTAATTATGCTCCCGATTTATAATCATTTAATTAGCGAGGTTAATTTTTGTTTCAATTTTCAATTTTCTCTTCTACATTGTAGGTGTTCTCATTCTTTCGTTTTTCTTCAATCACTATGATTTTGATGAGCATTCATGAATACTACCGTGTTATACGTATATACGTGATAATATTTACGAACAATTTCTATTCATTTCAATTATTTTAAACATTTTATAGTTAGTAGACGTTATGGTGGTCCAGTTGACAAGTTGTTCGAGGGAAAACAATTTTTTCAATTTCAATAAGATTGCTTGTGCTTTCGATCTGGTGCTATTTGTTTCATTGTTAAGGGACACTTTTAGGTAATGTTAGTGGCGAAAGTATTATATGTATATTGGGAAAGCAATGGACTTTAGGAATCCAACTATCAAAATACGCCACGCGCATTTTATATTGTCAAGACAACAGGCCGTGAAAGGTAGATCATTCATTCGTGCAAGAAGCTGCGATTATTTGAAAAATAATTTTCGCTTGTACTGGTCATCTTCAGAATGAATAATTATAATATTAACATTTTTTATTCTTAGAATATTTCTGTCCTATAAGCAAAAATTATAGACTCGAAATAAAGTAATAATTTATAATGGCATCGAACAGAGTCCAATAATTGTGTAAAAAAGTAATGAATCGTCATGATTACTCATTGACGATTGAGATCATCATATTACGATCAGATTCAATAAAAAATACTGCAAATATTTAAAGCCATATCTTTGCACCTTGGTATTATGTTATTTGTTCAAACTGTTCTTTTTATTTTCAACAAAATGTGTCCAGTACTAGCCGACATAGTAATTTACCAACGATATTTAATATTGATTGATAAAGTTTCGTCATTGAAGAAATTTGATTTCCAAACTCGAGCGGTTTGTGACTCGAAACTAACAAAACCATTTCGTCGCAACACCATTCTGACATCATTAATCGATTAAATATACAACAAATAATTTTGGGGTATTCCTCGAATAATCACGAAGGATGTTGATAGTCATCATTTACAAGAGAACTTTATCGTAAAATGAAATTATCAATATCATTCTTTTTTATTGTTCTTGCGTGAATTCATGTACACGTTGTTGATTGTCTCTACTCATTGGCAATGACATAATCACCGAATGATGCATTTGAAAAATCCAGCAACTTTTTGACATTCTGTTAAATAATTTCGTTTCTCCGCTTAATCAGTTGCACTAATACTCGTTGTTAAGATTAATGACACAGAGTATGGAGATTCCAGCAAACGTTTCTCGTTGAATTGTTCTGAATAAGTAAAGTTTCAATAACTTTACACTAATCCACGTGAAAATTTCATTCTCAATCAATTCTAAAGAGTAAAGATTCTGTTTCTCTTTTGCATAGATACACTGAATAAAATTTACTATCGTTTACTTTCTATGGTAATTTTTGTATCTTCGTAGAATTGTCCGTCAGCATAATGTACAGTAATTAAAAACACAAAATGTTTCTATTTATGTTTCTGTTTTCAAATACATATTTCATCAGGCCCATTATTTATTTATGTTTCTATTTATCTTTCTGTTTTCAAATACATATTTCATCAGGCCCATTATTTATTTGACTGAATCAATAACCTATTTCTTGACTATTTTAAATAATATTTAAAATTTTATAGTAATATTTCAGGATTTAATAATATTATATATAGGATTTTAAATATTACAATAATATTTTTCTACGATATCTTTTGGGCATTTTTTTTACGTTTCATTTACTAACTTTGCATTTTCACTTTATTCAGCTTTGCACTCATAATACTTTTCATCCAGCTCGCCCATTTCCCACTTTGCAAGTTTCGTTTGTTATCTTCATTTATATTTCAAAATATTCAGCGAGAAACGTTCACTTTGTACAGATAAAAACGATGTAACGTCGAGCTGCTTCGATTTAACAAATTGCAAAACTCGTGCTGTACATTCGGAGCATACCTATATAATAAACGTAGTTTTATAATCCTGCAGTGTCGTCTACGTTATTTACAATGCTACCTTAAGATTACGATTCTGTCGTCGATATTTTGCAGTTGCGTTACAGCGGAGTTAGTCGAGTGGTAGGCACCATAGAATTTTTATATCGTACGATTGTAACATGCAAAAATGCGTTTTACAGAGTATTAAATCACCCTTCGAAGGGGTGACATTTTAGCAGACAATTCCATGAAACATAAATCGATTGCTGTTGACAAGTGGTCGCAGAAGTGAAAATTATCGAGGATACGTTTTGTATCGATACGTCGACTAGCCCATGTCAGTTTTAATTTAGAACGTGAGACTTAAAATTACTTATGAAAACGGAATGCCCTCGGGGCATTCGAGCGTTGTTGAATTATTGTATAGGAAATGAAAGAAGAGGAAAGAAACGACGAGTGTCTTTTAACGTAGCAATTTTAATCCAATGCGCTCCGATACATATGTTAACATTGGTGACCAAAAAAATCAATGGAGTTAATAATAACCCTTTTGGATAGATGTCACCTTAGACACAAATCAAGTGAAATGAAATGAAATTAATCTAAATTAAACTAACTTAAATTAAATTAAATTAAATCAGATTAAATTAAAAGTGAAATTATGGAAATTGTACTATGAGAATCTCTTTTTTATGTATGTATTATAATTTGATAAAATCCATTTATTATTTACGACCAGCACACTTGATATCTCGTATATGTAAAAATGTATTAACGAATTAGAGCAACTAAATAATTACTGGTCCTTTGGACATCAAATGTTTACGCAAAGTGTTCTGTCGGTTTGCGATTTGTTGACTTTATAATTTATAAATGTTATATATTTGTATGCCGCATTGAAACCACGCTTAAGTATTTTTTATTTACTATTCCCAATATGACAAACGTTAATGCAAAGAGCCCCGAGATTCAACATTTTTAACAATTTACCAGATAAATAGGCATTTCCAATGTAAACTTTCCTTACGTTCCGCACACTTTCGAAACTCATTCTTTACTATAATACTAGTCTCCTTACTGAACATAAATATTAAGTTATTATTAAAAATACCAAAAACAACATTTCCATACGGACAACAAATATGAATAAAAACTTAATCTTGGAAAGGAGCGCAAAGGTTCTAATAATGGAATGTTTGCGTGCATAATACTTCGCTTACACGGTTCAACAACACTCCTAAAAATCGCTTCGCTTAAGAAATGTTCCCTACCGTTGCTATACAACTAATTTATATATACATGTATATATTTACAGAACTGCGTTTACGTTAGACTCTACAATTACATAGTTAAAACGGTAGATATTTTCAGTGCAATAGTTCATTCAACTATAAATATTATCCTAGTTAACAAGAGACTGGTCCTTCCCGCGCAGAGATCGATTAAACTCTCAAGAGAGAGAGAGAGAGAGAGAGGGGGGGGGGGAGAGGGAGAGAGAGATGTGAGTAGTCGAGATTAAAACGAATGCAATACGATGCTCTTCAAATACGTTTGTGCCATTCGAGAGCTCACGTGCGTCCCATGAAAACGAACGATTCAGGGCATTCGAAAGGAAGTGCCCATTCGTTCGACCATTCGAGTGTAGAATGCAGAATAATTCTGTAAATCCGAGGGAATATTTTGAAA
This sequence comes from Nomada ferruginata, assembly GCA_963583965.1. Lineage (NCBI taxonomy): Eukaryota > Metazoa > Arthropoda > Insecta > Hymenoptera > Apidae > Nomada > Nomada ferruginata. The sequence goes on from OY757213.1 coordinate 19,421,266, forward strand.
GTCAAGAAATCGAAGAGTCGCCTAATTACTGGATCACTGATCAAGTTTATCCTTTCCATTTTTAATTTAAAAGGAACAGAAGACTGTGGCAATGGTATGTCACGTTAAATTAAATATATGTATTGCATCGTGTAATTTATGTTCCAAGCGATACCCTTGTGGAAAAGGTATCGTAATAATAGTATGATGGGAAAGATTTAATTTAACAGTTTTTGCGGACTTTCATTTCGCTGTTCGCAGGTAAACTCTGCCCTCGAAATTATTCATGTTTGCACCTAAGAATTTCCCAGGATTATATTGCTAAGTGAATATCGAAGTACGCCTTCTTCTAATCGAATGGCCAATGAGAATAGTAAAGTAAAAAGGAAAATCCTCCTTGCTCTACGACACACACACGCACACGCACGCGCTTAGAGTAGCTTAGAAATTATACGTGAATTTACGCATATATTTTACAGTGTCGACAACGTCACGGTTGTTTTTACGTGCCGCAATATTCAATAGCCTACGTAGAAAATATAAATATATTTATATATGCAGAATATAATCCAATTCTCTGTTTCTCCTTCTCTTTTACTTTTTTTTTTCCTTTTTTTTTTTCGTTTTGCGGTATATATTTTATTTCTTCATCCCTGGCATGAGATCACATGCAATTTTTTAGCTTCTTATTCATTCCTGAGCAATAGCCGTGATTACAGAATGTTCGCGACGTGCTGACAAAGCCGTGACAGCGTACAAATATATTCGAAAATATGCCCACGAAAATAATGTTTTCAATCAAACTTTCCATTCGCATACTTAAAGGAGTGAAATCCGAAAAAACACACATTTGCAGACCTAATTGTTTCAAACGCAAACCCGATTTGACAAACATACCAATTTTCCATTATAATTATTAGTTACCGAGAAAATGTGTAATTCCAAAGTCGGTTTAAACTTTCACGGCAAAAGTACTCGTACAAATATTACCTCAAGCGATCATTAAAAATTCATCAGATTAAAAACAAATCACGAACATCTTGTACATCCACGAACTAATTGTTCCACTCTCTGCATCGAAGATCAACATTCGCGTGTCCCGTGAAAATTCGCTGCACACGAAAGGAGTGAGCATATCCTCGGCGACAGGGAGATGCGTTTTTCTTTAAAAAAAAAAGAACAAAAAAGATCGATTGGCTACAGCCATACAAGGCGACGATATTCGCACGTCTCGAAGCATATACAATACGCATGTAGAATGCTCTCCTGTGTATACCGGCGAGTTTTGCACTAGATATCGAAGAGAAAACAAAGAGAAACCGATCGTTTCGAGGAAAGTATATTTACGCATAGAACTCGACATCCCCGATTTCCTTCTGACTAGGCTAGCAGTAAGTTTGTCTATTTGAAAAATCCGTGATTAACGTTAAGGCTTAATAATTGATCATTATTACCAGCAGAGACTAGAACTTGTATCTGTATGTGTAATGTATAATATATAATCATATATATATATATATATTTATATGTATACTATATGTATATAAGCCTATAGAGATGTATCTCGTCTAGGAAGTTTCTCTTTATTTGCTTATTGTTCCACTCTATTATTCCTAGTTGGCCCAAGTGATGTTCCCAATACGTTTGCGTCCGTTTCTTCGGCGAAACGTCCTAAGCAGCTCGTCTTTCTTCCTGCTTCGAGTTTAGTTTTCCATTGTCACCAAACTTCCGTTACCAATCTCGCGTTCCTGTACTTTCTCTTCGTACAACATTCGATTCAGTGTTCACCCCCTGGACATATCGGTTCACCCGGTGTCTCGACCTCTAAGTTGCGCCTTTCGCAACACGAAGAAACGCCGGTCGGCCGAGGATTCGCGATTGGCGCGGCGGATCGACGATATTTGTTCGTAGTTATTGTTTGCAATAACAGCAGCGAGAAATTTCTCTCGTTAATTTTTGTTCTCTTTGATGCTTCGTTCGGCTGTATCTCCCTTGTGATTGCCGCGATAGAGAACAATCGTTCCTGTGCGTTTAACGTGATCGTTTTATGAAGGATTCGCTTCGAGGACCATAGCTCTTACGTAACGGAAGTATCCAAACAACGACGTTTCCTCGTCGATTGAGCTTCGCTCCCGTCGACTCGTGCCTGTTTTCGACCCCCCTGGATCGATTTCCTTTGCGAGAAATTACGCCCTCTGCGCTGTAGAAGGGGGCAGATCTTCGTATTTTTCTTTCACTTTATTTTCTTTCGCGAGGTGCGAACAGTGTCAAAGGAAACGATTTCTTCTATGTGCTTTTTTTTAATCTTATAAAGAAGAACTCTTCTTCGCGGACGATATACAGCGTGGATACTTTGATTCACCTTTGCTCGATCAGGTACAGTCACGATTAAGCTTGAGCGGAGAAGCTTAGTTGGTTCTTGGAGTGTGGATATATTTAAAGCTTCGTTGCCTTTAAAATTTATTGACGATGTAAAGTAAATTGTTACTTCGAAATGAGTATAAGGTTTGGTCTTCCCGATATCGCGTTAAATTCAAACTTTCAATGATTGCTGTTCGAGCATTTTGTAAAATTATAAAATTACAAAGTTCTCGTAAGAATAAGATCGGGATCAATCAGCTTCCATTCTCGTATTCCTTTACCAATTCCATTGATAGTAGTAATTCGTGGCACAATCTGGAATTTTCCTGTTTCATTTCCACCTTCTGCCTTTCACACCTCGCCTAAATTAAATTCCATGCTCCCTGGCATTAAACCAACATATCACATTCCAGAATCAATCCAATCTGTTCACCTTACCGAACGTCGATTAGTTATTTCTGGATCACTATTTTATTTTCTCGAAACACTATGTCTCATCATTCTTTATCTACATAATTTTCAACCACAGAATATAATTCTTATTTTCGCCTTTGTTCCAAAATTTGCGCAATCCAATAGGCGCGCGAACGGCTCATCTTGCTACGCAGCAATTAATCTTCAGCAATCCCTTCGTATCCTGGAATCATTATATCGTGACCTTGTATGTTCAATGATCCACTCGCAATCGCAACCATGGCGCGCATATTTGCTTATCTCCCTCGATGTCAACTAAACCATCCCCTCATTTCATCCTTCTTATACACCTAAATATATTTCTCTTAATTCCCCAATCGTCAAATGTAATTCTCCTTTCCGTCACTTATTTCACAGCATTTACTTCAACGTTACATTACTATAATTATAGTACAGCTATCGTATTGCCATTACATCCACCCTAAAGAGACCCCAAAGTGTCCATAATATCTAATAACACGTCGTTCACCCATTATGATTTATCCCCGTCTCAATTAATTCCACAGCACCCACGTTCAATCCACTGCCTGTCCGCCTTTCTTTTCAGGCATCAATTAAAACCAACAGCTTCCTTTCTCCGCTCAACGGCACCTCGATCATTCAACGCTGCTTTCCTCATTTCATTCATTAATTCCAAAAGCCTCCTCTTCGAAACCCAGTCAGCCCCAAATCACCAACAGCTTCGTCCGTCGTTTTCCCAATTGCCTTCTCACCTCTCCATATATCAAGTGAAAAAGCAGTAAAACAAAAAAAAGGAAGAGACAAGAAAGAAAAAGAACAACTCCAGTAGAACCGTCCGTGTCTGCAGCTTCCTTTGAACTTTATCCTCACCTCGGTCGAGATCGCGCAAGCGTTTCAGCGAATCGGTGTGACGTTAGGTCGCGAGCGACGGAGACACCGATTCAGCTGCTCTCGCTGAGCATGTTCGCAGCCACGTTGGTTATAGTAACACGGGGCAAAGTCCACGGGATTGCCGGTGATCGCGAAACAGATGGCACGAGTTTGCCGGGGGCTTTCTGTTACACGTCGTCCTCTATACTCCTTAGGGGTATTTGTTGCTTTTGTGCCAGCGCGTTCAGCACGTAGACCAGCTGGTCCAATTTCTTGTCCATCACGGACAACTGCGGACAGAAATAGTTTCCATGTAAGAATCAATCTTCTCGGTCTGCTCGTGAGCGCAAAAAAATCTCTACCCTCCAGGCAGAGGTATTTTTTTTTATCTGATTCTCCCCGCTTTTTCATTTATCCCGCCCTATTATTTGAGGGGGATCAGAAAACGTAGGTATTAGTGAATTAGGTTCTCGGCGAACAATGAGACGGCGGGAGGAAAGTGGTTTACATATTTGTCATTGTTTAGATGGCGTTCCGTTGTGTGTTTTCAATTTTGGCAAGGGCGAAAGGCAGGTGATTAGGGTTAGATCGAGGTTGGGTTCAAAATCGTTTAACGAGGTGAGGGAACACTCGAAATGCCATTGGTCGGATGAAATATTTGATGCAGTATTGATTTTGTACTTCATTCTTTCCTTCTTTTTTTTTATTCGTATAAAAATGGTCGAAAAATGGCGAGGTTCATGATGCTGGATATTTTATGTGAACTGATTTCAGTTTTGCAGATTTTTGTTTATAAATATTTCTTTGTATTTTATTGTTATTATATTGTTCGATGAATAGAAAATTGTGTAAATCTGTATTTTGAAATAAATACGATTTTTTTAGTGATTTCATTTCAATCCATTTAATATTCGCTATTTTCTCATGTGAAATGGAAATTTGAAAAAGTAAAAGTCAGTGTTAATATTCGTTATTATTTATTATCGTTTTCTCGCGATGCATAAATATTTAATTTAGAAATTCGTAACTCTCTTGATATATGTATAAATTTTCCGTACCATTAAAATTAATAAATACTGTACGCTCATTATGATTATTAGTACTACTTTCGATATTAATAAATATTGAAACAATAACGATAGGCATGCCGAATGGCCTGTTCTGTAGAAACGTACATGCATGGCATGAAATATTCATATGCTTATTTTATTTCATAAAGGTAGATCATTTTTCTCGAGGTTCTTGACACAGAACTGTATTTTCTAAAGATAATACAGCGTAATTGTTATTTATTTCTCATTAGAATAGAATTTTATTACTTTTCGTCCAGGCATGAAATGGAATATTTCCCATTAATTTCGCATGAAGTGCGCAGTTAATTAGGATTTATCAATCGAAGTAACCCATATTAAATACTTCAGTTAATTTGGTAATTAATGTTCAGCAAAACGAGAATCCAAGAATGACCAGAGTAGAGAAATTTAATATTAGAAAACAATTAACGCTGCATTATAAATAATCAATAAATCCAATAAGTTACAGTTGTTGGTGTTTTAAAAATTGCATACAAAAAATTCACGTTCCAAATGAATTACCCTGAAACTATTCTCTAAAAACTTCAATAAGCTCATCCAAATCCACTGTGCAACAAAAACGCAAGTAATCCCAAAAATTCCCCTTCAAAATAGTTAATCCCTGCGCTTGAAAAAGGAAAAGAAACAAATAGAAAGTCACCAAAATTTCAATTTCGGTTTAAAAATCCTCGCACAACATTACCAATGAATTCATTAACAACTTCAGTAACGCGGCTATCGCAACTCTGATACCGCAATTAATCCAAGCATACATATGTAACGTCATGTGTACCAACTCGATTGTACGCTTTTAATAAACGTCGTGAAAATGATATCCCCTGTGCTATCAGTCACCCCTTCCAGGAGGAATGGATACAATGAAGGATAGACGACAGCCCACACCTAGCGGCCCTTGGAAATATGACGGTGAAAACGAATACTGGAAATACCATAAAACCAGAAGAAGGCTCGTAAACGGACTCACCTGCTGCTCGACCCTGTACAAGCGTGCGCCTATAGTCATTGGCTTGACGTTGCCTGCTCGGTCGATTCCTGCTAGGTAGCTGCCTGGTTTGCCCAGGGTCTGGTCCAATCTCCTTTGCAACTCCTGTGGAAAGGCGCAGGTTAAGCGTCTTAATGGAGAAGATGAGACACCCTTAAGATTTTCTAATGTAAAGGGTACCTGGTAATCTCCATCGATTATTTTGTTAAACATGTACCTTTTGTATTTAATTTGGTTTAACATTTTCGATGCTGCACCGGTTTAGTTGCATACATAAATTAATAGCAATGATGTATATGTATATATCAACTTTTGTACGCATTCTACCCTTTATGGATTGGTGGTATATTTTGCGTAATACTATTCTCTGTGTATTATGAAAACATTATATATTTTTGTATGGCAATAACCGTGGATCTGGTAAGAAACATTTAAAATAAAATAGCAATTTTCTTTGTTCCACTGTTTGATAGGATGTCCACGTTGCTTTGATCATGCAACAAACTTGCTTAAAACAGAATACACGGTCATACGCATCTATTCTTAGATCCGACATTTAGCCAGCCTTCTCCAGTGCATGCACCTTAAATGTTTAATTGAACCAGATCCTGGTGAGCATTTTTGAATATTCAAATTATAATAGCCGTTCATTATCTTCGATCGAGAAGCAATATCTATACGTACATTATCGACGGCGTGTCATTAACCGGGTCGTAGCAACGATTAATTGCTCTCATTAATTAATCTCATTTCACCGTAACAAGGTAGGCTAAATAATGCGTTGGCGATAAAGCAACATTGCTCCAATTCGACAATAATTTGCAGAATGATATTTTATTATATATTACGAAAAATCGCAAAGTCTAAAATTATTCGACTCAATTCATCTTTCAGTGTGATATTATAATATGTAATTAACTGTTTCCATATTGTAGCATATTATATAATAATTCGCCTTATTAATTTATATGAATTACGATGCTCCATGTCCATACATGTACGTGAATCGTTCAAATAATCAGACCTTATTACCTGATATTAGTCTATCATAACCACGACGTTGACAATCGTAAGAAAATTGAAGTAGCAAACTAATATCACTCCGTGCTACGATAACATAACGAATTGGCGTCTGTTCTACTGCGTTATCGCGATAAAGTTGAGACTCGAGAGAATAGTTAAACGAAATTTCAACGTCGCCGGGCGAAAGCTTAGGTGTGTTATCGATTTCCCGGATACATAATAAAGCCCGGTTTCACCTCGACGATTCTCCAACAAAGGAAGACGCATCCGTGAAAGTTGGATTAGCACGATCGAGAATTTTGCACAGAATAATCGCGTTGTTCCACGTCATTTCCGACGAGCTTGCAGCCAGGTATGCTTGACTCATTTTGAACCTTGCGATGATGATTGAGGTAAATTGCGAGTATCCCGTTTCATGGATAAGGGAAGAATGGATTACGGGAATGAGTTGCATCTGCGTTCAATATTATCTACCTTCGTTAAATTGTGAGAAACTACCGGCGTTGTTATCAGGTCGTCAAGGATGAAATTTGTAGGAAAAAAGGCACAGTTGGTTGATAACTTATAAATATAAGGAATTATTTTATTCATCAAAGTATGCACCCATATTGTCTATACACTTTTGCCATTTAAGCGGCAGGTTGTTCAGGCCGGTGGTATAAAACCCTAGCGGACGAGAGTCATTGAATTCCTGGATGGCCAGTTTTACAGCATTGTCGGAATTAAATTGTTTTCCTATTAAAAAGTTGTCCAAATTATGGAAGAAGTGGTAGTCAGTGGGGGCTAGGTTCCACGTAAGAACTCATACTTCATAATAGTGCGAATTTCCGACCGTTCCATTTTCAACAAAATTGATTTTTAAAAAAAGTTTTTAATATTTTTTAGAGCTTACAATGATTTCTTTAAACAGGCAAGATGTGTAACTTTCCAGCAATAAAAAACAGAACGGTAAAATATTAAGCCAATGTCAAATAATAAGCTGTTAAAGTGGGCAATATTATTAATTACAAATTTCATCCTTGCCAACCTAATATAATGAGAATGGAGAGTATTGCGCAATGCTAATGTTTGTATTAAATGATTATGGTCAATCATCGACATCTGGTAAGAAAATACTTTGGCGTCAAATACTTTGATAGCACTGAACAGAATAATTTGTTTAATTTTGTCTATACTTCTTGGTCATTTTTTAATAATAAAAAACATTTGTTTCATTTCTATTTTTACTTTCAATATTATTGGAGTATCTTCATTTAATAATATATTGCTAACGTCGTACTTCACTTTATTCTCCCTCTTGAAATTACTACGAAACGTAGTTTACTACTAACAAATTGCGAAACTACTGTACCGGCATACACTATTATCCAACATCGATTATATTTCAATGAAAACCATTTCATGATATACTTTCAAGGCATATCCAATTATTGATTTCATAGAAATTAACGTTCTGGAAGTTTCATCCACTTCGAATCCCACATAAACTTAATATTACAACGTCTGGTATAGTAATTTGTGCATATACTTCATTTCAACAGATTTAATACAACGAAGAAATACCTTGTTAACTTAGTTTTTTTGCATTAATATACAGTGTGGAGCAAAAGGTACTTTCTCATTCGGAAAAATGTTATGTTTTGTTTCCAATCATTTTGCCACTTTTTTCTTTCTTTTATAAATAAAGTACACCTCAAACAATTTATGAAAAACGCACATGTCGTGAAATCAAAGTAATCTGAAAAAAACCTTTCTTCCAATTTCGTCTTACTTCCAACATTATACCGTACAGCACGGGCCTATTTCCAGTGAAGATATTTGAAAAACCGAATTCACGTCGACAAATGCAGAACTGTAATTCAGTCTTTCAAAGATATTTGTTTCTAATTGATTTCTAAACAATCTTTCCCCAGATATTTGAAATATAGTAATGAAAAAAGGCGAGAGAGGAGTTGAATGTTTCATGGATATCATTTTTTGTAACCAAATTATAAAAACGAGCTGTTCTATTTCCATAAATAGTTTACTAATCGAAATTCCTGTTTCCATTTAGTTTTACAAAATCTGCAGTGAAAAGAAATGAGAAGGTGGTCCCTTTCGTATTCCGTAAATTGCTGCCCTTCTTGAAACGTATATAATTATTTTGGAATTATTCACATAATAGTTCCACACCCTTAACCAGCAATGTAACTATCCGAAATAAAATAGGCGTCAATCGTCAACGATGGTTTATCCCTTCAAACACCATAAAGTGCAATCGTGGGTGCAAGGGGATGCTCGATAGGCCCCCGATTGGCAGGCTATTATGTCGACAACCGATCGACTAATCTAGACACGGCGCGGCGTTCCGTCCATTGACAACTCCATTGTCTCGTGGTCTGGCATTCGCTTTATTTGCTCGCAGCGATTGGCAGCGATGTAATAATTGTCGACGCGCAATCGGCATTTCGCCCACGAGAAACCATACACGATACAATGACCGCTATCGGCGATGCTTTCGGCACGTTTCATGGAAACACGGTGAACGGTATGCAGTCGTTTCAATGAATGATTTTTTTTTCTTGCCCCGTTGCCTGTCTTTTATAACTTTTGCATTTAACGGAGAGGATCGACTTCACATCGATGACGGCGAATGTGCATTTTTTGGCAAGCGTCGATGCGGACAACGGCTGTGTGAGTGAGCAATAAGTATTGTAGAGACCATATTCAGGAAATCTCGTGTGTTATAGAAGACAGGGGAATGAGAGTTTAGTGGATATATCAAAAATAGAACTAATTTATTATTAAAGGTCTTTCTTAAACTCTGTGACGACAATTCTTTCACGAAAACACCACGACTCACTAACAGCTCGCTCCACTCTAATGCACTCTTTCACCGTTCTATTCCTCGCTTGTTCTCACTCGTTGTCAATCTCACCGTATCTAACCTCGTGTTTTTTTTTAACTTTCTAACAAGGAACCTAGAGCTTTCATATGAAAATTACAATCTTCTCGATCGTGACGATCTTCACGTTTTAGTTTCATTTTTCTAATTTTGTTGCCAATTCGCGAGGGCAAGGTAGCTAATCTGTTTGCAAATATAAATATAAATTTGGAAATAGAATTTTCTCGAGAACTGCTTTCAACGAAGTTCATCTGCCGTATTGACGTAAATTTCAATCAGAGAAATATTTTCGACTTTGCGACAGTATTTGGACACTGTACATATGTACACGTGTAAACATTAATATTCGTATTAGCAAAGGAGGTTGCAAGCTCCGCGAGTGTCTCAAAGGATTCGGTTTTTCCCTTAATCAAAATACCTCGCAGAAGGTTTACAATCGGAAACAAGTCTCGAGTTTCTAGCCTCAGTCGCGAACGTAACTTCTTTTCCATATTCCGTTAAAAGATAGAAGATACGGGTTCCCCCTTTAAGAATATATGTTTTGAGAAATTTTGCCAATAGATTCTGCAGATATGGAAACAATGCGGGCCGGAAATCTCCACTTCCCTGTTTGAACAATTATATTGTATATATACGACGGTAATTCAATAACATTTATATAGTTAGAAGACTTCCTGAATTGCATAAATTGTGTTTTTGAAATGTTGTAAAGAAATATGAAATAAATTGATTATTGTTTTTTATACTCAAGAAAACTGATAAGAAAACATATACATATAAGTCACTTAATAATTGCTATTATTTCAATAGGAATTGTAAATTTAACTCTCTTAGATCCACTTAAGCAGTGTGACGCATTGATATATGTACATACATGTATATCCTATACGTATATTTTTAATTTTTTTGAAACGCATACTCCTAAATATCTCCATTTAAATATAAATGGACTTAGCTCACTTTCAAAATAGACGGCTCAATTATTCGCAAAGTAGGGATATTTTTATGCATACTGATTGTAGGGCTAAATGCTTATGCATGATCATTTGTCGATATTCATTTATCACGGCTGTGCCTACTAATTTTAACAAGCTGGCTTAGTTTTCTTCGGTTTGACACGAGGGTAACAATAGACGCGCCCCTTTACATTTGCACCGAAGAAGATCAGCGCGTCGTTGTTGCACGACAATGCCTGTCAATACAGTGCCTGTCAGCATACTCTGCTGCCCATTCCATTGCAATCTTGCAAAAGCTTAAATTTAAGGTACTAGATCATCCTTCTTGTAGACCTGATCTTGCCCCCTCATATTTTTACCAAGTACGTTGACAAGCAAGAATGGAAGGCTATATTGAAAAATAATTTTGCAGTCTAAACTTTGCTCTCATTCTAATACATTTTACAATCGAATTGCAGATAATTCTCTGGAGTCTTTCTGGCAATTCATCTCTAAAACTTCGATATTACACACCATCTTATAAAACCATGACGCAAAGTTAGTATAATAAATGCAGAACTCAGGAACACAGTTCTGCGACAAGGTCCTGGAACTGTTCTTCAAGCGTAACAAGGTGGTTAGAAGTTAGAGTACAGGCAATCTGCCTGACAAATGTATTGCCTGTTAATTTCACTGCACTATACGAACTCGATTGCGTGTTTTAAGTGCCATTTTGTACCCTGGAGCTTGATATGTATGGAAATGATACAAGCGTATACAGTGTATATTTGACAATCTACACAATTTGAAAGTTACTTAAATTAAACGGAAATGAATGGAAGCAATTGAATGTAAATAAATAAATTGCAGATCGATCTGTACGATAACAGTTTAGCATTGTACAAGTATTATTATATGAATTTAATGTTTCAAGGAATAATCTACAGAGACTATTCTAATTATAAAACAATAAATAATAAACAATATTACGATCCATTTGTAGCTTACATGTCAATAGCCAATATTAATGCAATTGAATTCAAAGTATGTTAGCGAACCTTTATACCTGAATACATATTTTTATACGTTCTATTATTATGTATGACAGATAAGAAAATAGTATTATAATAATCAGATTATTCTAAAGAAATGGTACAATAAAATGATTTACTCACTTTGATTCGAACCATCATATTTAGATGACCCTGACTATATTGCTCGATCACATCGCGCACGTCGTAAGGTTTCCGTGCTTGCTGGAACTTTCTCCTTGCCACGAAGTACTTGATTTTCCTAATCGCCCTTATGGCGTTTCGATGTGCCTCGGTGAGCCTGAAAATGGCAGTGAATCGATTTTTACAGTATTTTCTTTCATATTAATAACGGTTAAACGTCTCGTGAGACAGATTTTATCCCTACGATACATTTTATCACAAATTTTTATCACACGAATGAGACAAATTTCAACAAACGAATAATAACAAAGTACAGTGAAATTGCACCTGTGTCTAATGAAACTCCAAATAATATTAACTAACGATAAATTGAACATTAGCCGAAATCAACGTTAAAAAGAAAACGTTTCCGCAATATGTATAGGACTGTTTAATACGCTCTACGATCGACGTAAACTACAATAATAATGTTATATTAAAAATAATGATTGCCCGACGAAAAAACGACATCGTCTGTCGATTGTTCGCGCAACTTCTGACATCGACATTTCGAGTTATACGAAAACATTCTTCACTGTCGACCCAAGATACTTCTAGCTGCTTTACACCCACGTATTCTTCCCGAGCAGGGTCCAAGGGACATTCCGAAGAAGGCGACCATTCTTCGGCTGTTTACGATTCAATACCGGTTTAACGCGAGCAAGGACTCTTACTCATTCCGGATCAGAAATGGGACAGGAGAAATTTTGTATCACACCGCCGGGGGAGGATTTGGGTTACTCGATCAAGCTCTAGAACGATATCCATTCGATACACGTTACTGTCGGTATTTCATGGTGTCGAAATACATACAGGCTGTCCCGGGGGGGTAGCTCTATATCCTATTAACTTGTAGCATCATTCATTTTAAAATATATCCTTTCCAACTTATACGTCTCGCCGATGTATACGGGGTTAATGCAATTTGTCTCCTGTCCTGCTTGATGCGATGGAAAATTGATTGTACAAATTGGATTCATTAGAACCGAAGAAGAACGTGTTTTAAATATCGGAGAATTATTCGCGTTTCCTCAGACAACAAGGGAGGAACTGGCCACCGTTGATTTTTATTTGCTTTCATCTTGTATGTATAACAATGAATAATATTTTGTTTGATCATTTCGGTGATTGGTTCAGTTTCGCGTCTTACTGTATATTCAAATGCTTCACGGAGTGAATTCGAATACGCAGTTGCAAATTCATTGGTGAATTTGTTGTTCCTATTAGTAATATACTTTTCTAAAGTCTGCAGGTACACGGAAAAGTTGAATTAAGTAACAACAAATAATAATAGAAACATAATCCAACTTTTAATTTCTCCCTATTTCGTAAAACTAAATCAAAATATAATATATTTTCAGTTCAGTCCGCTTAAAGTTCGAAATTGATGAAGAAAACTGGATTTAAAGAAAGACCGGACACCATATAGCAAGGAAAAGTTTTATACGCTGAACATGATCATCGAAATATTGTAATATTTCTTCTTCTCTTGTGCTTCACAATTTTCGAAGAAATTCCTTTCCTTTTTGTAAAATAATTAGAATGAAAACAGTCCCGTAGGAAACTCCACCAGAGGCCAACACAGAAACCGTACCGTCCTAGGACGGACCTCGACCACTCAATATTTCAGCCCTTCACTCGCCCCACGAATATTCTCAATTCGTTTGAGAAATTGGAGTGGCTCGGCAAAAACGGCCGTCGCGACGGTCGGCCACTTTCACAAACGGTTTCGCGTATCGCCGGGAAAGCGCGGAGAGCTCGCGCTATCGAAACGAAAGAAAGCCGGAAGGGGAGGAAAGAAAATAAAAAGGGGAGGAAAGAAAAAAAAGAAACCCCAGCACGATTCGCGTATGAAACGTGAAGCGTACGCGTCGCGGTGCCGCGAGAAGAATCGTGGAAAAAGAGGAACTCCGGCCGCGACTTGTCATTGTGTCGGAGATTCGAGTATAGGGCTGCAAAGAATGTAGGCCGTCCGTGAAGCGGAGTAATGCACCGGTGAAAAAATCACTTACGTGCCCGTGCTTTTCGAGGGAGGGAAGGCGAGAAGGGGGGAAAAAGCTTTTCACGAGAGCCTACGCCGGGTACTAACGCTCCATTCCTTTTACGAGGACGAGAACTGCCTCGAAATGTCAATGCCGGGTGTATGTAATTGCTTTCGAAGACGTGACTAATTTTACCACCGACTTCAGTTCCGCGAGGGTGATGACAATCGTCGAATGGTGGAACATCCGTGGGAGGAAAAGTGGTAAACAATAATTGGTAATTTGTGGTTAAATATGTGGGCATATTTTTTGTGGGAAGTTAAGGGAAGAAGATGAATTATGAAATATAGCAAGATAATGTAATCGTGTCTCTTTTTTAGCCACTTGCAAGTCTCACTCGCTAGGATCGAGCGAAATCTAATAATAAAATTAACGAAGCATCGAATTTGCAAATAAATGCGGTATTTATCCGATGAATGCACTTCTGCTTTTTATTACGTTTATTAGTCAACGTGTATTCACCTATTATAGACTGACGACCAGATACATGGTGCAACATCTGTTTGCAGTATATTATACTCGTGTATTTTTTTAAATGAGACGTAGTTTTTATGATTCTATTAGGCCTGTATATGTTACTAGATATATTTTGATACTACGTACTAACCGTGAAAGTTATAGTTGCATAATTGAAATTTACAGTTTACATTGTACTTTCATTCAATCACTGCGGCACCAAAATTTGTACACAATTGTCCCCATATATGTATATTGGTCGGCAGTGTAAATTGTTACATTAAATAACTATAAGTTACCTTCGCGGAAAATTTCTTACCCCATCTAAATGTTTCTGCTGCATATTTATTAAATGCTACTTCATGTATTAAATTACATTTCGTTAAATTCCAGCAAGATTATTAAGGTCACCCGACAGGAAGGGGAAACAAATTGGAAATTCGACCAGAATCATTTCGTGCAGTGTTTTCCCCAAGCCATCGATTTCGATGGACGACCGATACGGATTCGTTTCTGGCCCAATCAATCAAATGACTAACACATCGTTTGTATTCAGCAGCGATTCTCGCCCGTATTCAAATTTCCCTCGGCTCCACACCTTACGTACTTCCTATGCAGCGGTTTTCAAGATCGATCTAATGGCAGAAACATTATGGCTCGCGCCACGGATAACGATAACGAGATCCTGCGGTCGTTTAATCGAATGTTCTACATATACGATACACGCCGTAGCTGGCGGACGAAAATTCTCCTGCTAATATCTACTCCGCATGCAAAATGAAGCTAATTTGCATGAAGGTATAGACCCTCTACCGTGCTTTGGTTTTCCTCGTTGCGATTTATCCCGACGTCCAAGTGACAAACAGTTTTCGACTGGTTTTCCAAGAATACTTGATGTATATCTTTACACTTAATTCACGGTGCGAATAATAACTAAATGAAGTTAAACACGGTATTATTGGAATTTGTCGATTTTTCAGCACTGAAAAAGCATCCTCTTCGATTTGCCCAATATAAATAAACCTTAACTCGATAAGCTTATCAATATTTAAAGGGCTCATTCGGTTCACTTTTCGTTGAATATTAGAATGTATATAGCGTACGCTGTAAAGCATGGATTCAGTCGGACTTTTCAAATCATTCAATTATTTCCAAAGAATTTTAAACACGAGATTTACACCTGTGACATCGGCGAGCGTCATTAAAAATGCATGTTTTCTTTCTAAACTGCATTCATTTAGTTTAGACATAATATATAATTAATTTAGTTGTTCTCGTGTTTACAATATTAATACACCTTTATTCATTTATGACTTTCGATATTTGAAATCCGTCAAATCCACGGGTTCTGTATATCTAATGCCAATTTCTCTATTATCCCCTCACCTGCCGCCAACAAATCGTTTCTCGGTCATTTCAACGCGAATAAAATAAACAGTGTACTCACGTGGTGACCCTTTGCGGTTCCTCGATATCAATGTCAATTTCGTCGCTGGTGGCCTCCGTCACGGAGCTCGTCTGCGAGGTGAAGAGGCTTCCCCTGCCAACCGGAAATACACTACTCACACTACCAGACTCGAGAACTAGTTCGTTTGACGTTCAAAGCCGCCCCAAAGAAAGTGCCCTTCAGTCGGCTGACGTTTCCTGTCACGCCAACTTTCCCCAACTCGCTATTATTTCGTCAGGAAATTTCCAAAGATTTTCTCCACCCCTAACCCTTACGCACAGTGCACAACCCTTGTTCCACTTTGCCAAAAGTTACTGCCCGATGGGGTAGAAATGTATAGGAGTTTCTTACTCCCTGGTACCCATCGACTTGGCGTCCCGTCGCGTCGACGGGATGATTTTTTGGAAAATTTATATCGAACGAGACTTGGACATTGTTGCTTGAAAATTTAGCGCGGCGTTATTGTTGTTCGGGGAACGTTCGATGCGATGTTGATGCACGTTACGGGGTTAGGTTGCGGGTAAAGTTTTGCGTAAATGGTTACGGCTTGGGGCGAATTTGCCGAGGGCATACTGTTGTGTATTAATGGAAAGATTGCATTATATGGAAAGATGAGAACACGGAGGTAATTAAAAGTAGTTGCACTTTTTACGCAGGAATTGGAGAATGCGAATGGAAATTCTCGCGAGAAATAATAATGATCGTTGGTAAGCGACGTTTAATGTTTATTGTGCAACAATGTGCAGTATTAATGGATTGTAATGTGCTTGATATATTGTTATAACAGAAATGGTTATGTCTGTAAGGATAGAAAGGGTTTGGTAGTGTTTATACTCGTATTCTATTTCAAATGTTCCAAATTCATTTGATTTGAAATACTTGCGACTGACCGAGTGCCGATACTGTAGGTTCATTGCAATTTCTAATACTCCGATATGAAATAAGACTTTTGTTGCACGTCAGCTGACTTCTGGGACTTTCTCTAGAACGGATTATACAGTACAGTTATACATTTATATTATAGATGAAGAAGTGACAGTATTATATTGCAATTTAAATTGAAATCATTGTAACAGCGTGCCAACAGCCAACTTCTGAACGCCCAACTATACTTGCTCCCACGATGGGTGAAAGTATTTTGCACGTACAGTACGTACTAACAAAAAATCAGGCAGCCCGGGACCTGTCAGATTCTGACTCTTCCCTTGTAAGGTTTGAGGAGACGACCCCCTCTATTTAACATCGCCATGTCTCGTGAGCTCATGGCTTTTGTTTCTGTCTATTTATGGATAATTGCTTTCGCATCGTTAGTCAGGTGTGTCACACTTTCGCACTTGTAATACGTGTGTTTTATTTTTGAATTTCTTCTTGCTTTTTTATTCGGTCGTTTTGTCAGTTTATTCATATTTTTCATTATTTCACATACTCTACGGCCTAGATCAAACAACCTTTGACGCTCGAACTGTAAAACTCTTGAGCGTTCGAAATAGAATGTCGTGCAGTTTTCACCGAAATAGACTAAAATCAAAGCAGAAAGGTATGTGTTCCGGTTTTTTCCTCCGCTTCATTGAAAACTTTTCCAGCAAATCTCTAGTGTCCCGGTGAAATTGAGTCTCGACATAGCACGAGGCTAGAGTAACGTAAATCGTGATACTTCAATTCAAACTCGAAGCGCCTCCGCAGTTGACAATGGAAATTATCCACTCCCTATTTACCATTGGTAATTCGCGTTTCTTTCCACGAAGCGTTCGTTTGTTTGTAGAATTTAGCAAATAATGTGTGGATGTTGCAGTGAAACAAGTTTGTAACGGCTAGTGTAGCTTTGAAACTAACAATGAGGAATGTTATATAAATTTACTATGTTACACTATCGGCAACTATTTTCAAGTTGAAAGTTTTAGAAATTCAACTAATTTTGTAAAATTTTATGTATCGCATATATGTATATGTATATTGAGTTGAATTGGAGAAATTTTGTTTAGGAAGTTAATTGCCGCATAAAGAACTTTATTTTGAAACACAGTGCATAGAATTTTGTTCCAGAGTTCAACGAAAAGCTTGAAAGTTTTTCTTATATTTCTATTGTTGTCTCGAGTGTTACAAAATTTCACATAGAACAAATTATATCAGTGAACAGTTTCGAAATATTAAAGATAAAGTGATGAGTTTTCCAAGCATAACTATTTTCCACTACTAGCATGCTCCGTAGGCAAAGTTTATTTTGTATCGACAGCTGCTTGCTAGGTAAGATTAATATTTAAATTGTTTCGAAGCGGAGAAGTTATTAAAAGCAACTTTACGAAGCCAAGGGATCAGCAATATAATTTCATTAAAAGCTCCACAACTTCTTTCAAATAGTTTATAAAATGTTCCTTAGATGTCACCAGTATATATACATCAATTTTTTGTGGCAATGATAATAAAATAATAAACATCTCCATACTGAAGTATTTTAATATTTATATTACAGCTGTAAATCAAATAAGTTGTTTGAAGTAGAAATTCTTTGAGAATTGGGAGCGAGTTGAGGCAGCGAATTATAAGAGAATCGTGTTGAGTTCTTATTGAGAGAAAGTTGTCGTGTGTCGACAACACTTTTAATAAATTATTTAGTTGTGGTCAAAGTTAAACTGACATCTTATTGCCTCACCTATCCTCTATTTCACTTACCCGAGGTTTACGAGGAACAATCTCTACATATAATTTATTAACTATAATATTATATTTACGTATGAAAGGCATACTACAAACAACAAATTCTAATATTTATTTTATTACTGTCATTTCTTGGTCTAAAGTCTAAACTAAGTATCTAAAATCTAAATGAAATGCCTACATATTTCTATGACCCACAACTGATTCTTACACGTATGTACCTATAACATGTAACGATTCCTTCAACAATTTGCTATTCGAACCAGTGGGAATAAAATAATGCAACAACTTAAAGGTTTCTACAAGTATGTTAGTATTACATCTAGCAACACACTTCGATATAATAACAAAACATCCAAACGAAACCTCATAGATAAGTAAATATCTTTTCCAGTATTGCAATAAAAGTGAATGAAAAAACAATTTCTCTATCAATCAACCTGGTTCTTCAAGCTTACTAGGAAAGTTCGACAACTCAAAAATTCAAAAAAATTTGAAACTTTGCACAAATGTAGTTCATATTATGCTAACGACGCCATAATTTTTGTTTCCTGCTAAAATACGGTCCTAGGGGTGAAAACACTCCTTCAAATAAATCTTGACTTTTCATATTATCGTGAACAAATTAAGAAACTGTTTAAGATACAAGAAAAAAGTTAAATTAAAAGTATATTCAAACAATATTTTTTTTCAAAACTTCTCACATCCCTATTATAGAACATAAAGCTATCCAACTTTTAATTTAACTTTTTTCCTCTATCTCAAACAGTTTCTTAATTATTCACGATCTCTTTGGAGGGCTGTTCTCACCCCTAGGACCGATTTTTTAGCAGGAAACAAAAATTGTTCCGTTTTTAGCATAATATGAACTACATTTGTGCAAAGTACCACATTTTTATGACTTTTCGAGTTGTCGAACCTACCTTGTTAGTCTCCTTCCAACCCCCCAGCCAGCCCGCCCTCGCTTCCATCAAACACCTAGTCGTAAGATAAAACGGAAAAAAGAAACGAGGTCGATTACTCAACTCACCGATTATCACGCCTGGCACGATTAGGCGTGCCCGCCTTTGGCTCCTCCATATAGAAAATCACATCGCCCTCGTTCTCCATTCGCTGATTCTCGTTCTGGTTTCCAGCGTCGCAAGTAGCACTGCCAGTGGAAACACCGCCGGATATTGTTACCGGCGGCAGCGACTGTTGTTGCTGCTGAACGTCCATCCGGTTCCTTGACTTCCGCCTCTTCAGTACGCTCGCCTTCTTTGCCACCTGGATCATCAGAGACTGAACCCCCGGTGCCCTCCCATTACAACACACGTCGAACACAACATGCACTATCCCTACTAACGAGCGCCACAGCTCGGTCCTGAGCACGGATCCATCTGTAAAGCTCACTATCTGGCCACTGGAAGTATCTACATCCCTGCCCTTCGAAGTTAAGCTCGTCCGGCTGACTAGTGACGGGATGGAATTTTTCGGGACAGGAATTAATGAGTGCAATTAAATGCCGAAGAAACGAGAGCGTCGGATAAGCGCCAACAAGGAAAGGTCGCGAACGGTCAGACCTAGATTTTGATAGAACTCTGCCGGTTCGATGAACAATTGAAAATATTGCACGAAAATATTTTCTTTTTCTCACTGCGGTAATTCAAGTTTGAGGTGTGTGACCACCCTCCAAATTGTCCCCTAATGGGCTGTTACGTAGGAAGTGTTGTTTCCTTCGTTACTTCTATTATGCCATTGTTTGGTAATCGGGAGTGCATGGAGTCGAGTCTACCCCATCAGCGACGACGCGATCACGCAGCCCTTGAGAGGTACCTTTGGGCTCCCTTGGAGGATTCTGTGCCCACCCCATCTTTTTAGACTGATTTTTCGAGTATAAAAAGGGCACGAAATCTGCTCTCAGCGGCTCAGTATTGGATAATCTACCTACGTCGTAATTGACTAAGTTCTTACTATAGCTCAGCAAGATTGGGTTTTAGTCCCTTTCAAGCAATTTATATAAGTATTACCATACGGTGTTAGGCATCTTTGAACCTGCACCGTATTCATATCCGCAAAGATTGAAAAAGGAGGATTTTAGTTCCGCGACAGGGCTATCGCAGAAACGGTCGATGCAGACTTTGAACATATTTGGACGTACAGTTCTAGATAGTTCTGAACTATCGTGGTGTAAAGCGCGTGCTGTCGTTGATTGAGGAGCCAGCATGCAGGAAAAGGCAAAAGTCGGCTGTGGCGGGACCCGAACCGACGATCCTTTGACTATGAATTGAGACCTTAATCAACCGAGGCACAACTTTATTTTACTGGTGTCGTTACGTATTTGTACGTTTCAAGAATGAATTGTTGTATTAGCGTTTAACTCGTGGTATCGTGGTATGAGGATAATCAATAGTAATTGAACTGAGCAGAAGATATGGTGAATTATAGTTACGACGTATAATGATTAATGATGTTGTTTTTAGGTCCTCTGAATTATTAACATTCCACGCCTTTTTGTAAATATTTAGACGTTTTGAAATTATTTTTGGAATTAATCTCTGTCTACCGTGTGAACTACTATAACTATTATATTGCATTATTCTCCAATTACGTTAATGGTTTATACATACAGGTGCTTGAAACTTTTTTAAAAAACATTTCATGTTCTCTTTTTTAAAAAGAGATATTAATGAAACGTAGCAGTGCAGTTTAAAAAACAAGATTTAAGGAATATTGGAAACATGTTTCGAAGATAGAATAATACTGAATAGAAATAAAAATTTAATAGAATTGCCAACATTAAATAAATTAACAGAAAATTTGAAACTATGTTACAATTATATCTCTCCATATTTAATTACATCACTTATGCCTCCAATTGTGATGCGATCCGCGAGACGGGAAGAGGAAAAATTAATTGTTTGCCGTACGCCCAGATAAAACAAGAGCCCCGACGCATTATTATCCGTTCCTCTTCCCTCCACGTTTATGGAATTTTTTCGGTACACGAGCGAGCAACCTTCGCGAACCTTACGTCGAAAACGAAACAGGTTTTCGCGCACGAATGACGAAAGTGGGTCAGCATTGGTTTTCAAATCTCCTTCCGGGGTTGGCAGCATAAACTCCGCATTAACGTCATATTTCTGCTTCCACGCATTAAGTGCTGTAGGAAGATACCGAGAGAGAAGTGTGAGAGGAGAGCATACTTGGCAACTCTATAAAATTACTATAAACGAATCCCCTTGTCAACACGAGAAACTCTTATGAAGTTTTATTTCAAGAATACAGGACTTTTTTGTATGGTGGATGGGATTGTTCAGATCATTTTAATGTCGTTCATTTTCATGTTTAATATGATCAACCGGAAGTTGGAACGGTTATAATGGTATTTTTGGCAGTAAACAATTATTCCTACTACCTGTATTAACTAATAATAGTAGCAATTTGTGTTAGATCAATTTCTGCACGATATCATTTCTGACCCTGAATTTAAAAGTTGAATAACTTTTCCGCGACGAAAATTAAACCTTTATACTGCAGGCGTATGCACAATTGTAGAACATGTGGATATCGAATAACATATATTTGCAACGGTGAAATATATTGTTCGACCATCTGGAAAATTGGTATATTACTGCATTGCACAGCACTGTTATAATTATTCTTATTCCAACTGGAAAATTACATTTTACCAGAGATATGCGAAATATAATAATGTAATAAGAAATAAACATCCATTCACCCTGTATCTTCATTTTTTAAACGTCATTTCGAATAGAAATAAACCCGTGGACGGTGTGTTCGTTTACAATTATTTTTAATGGGGAAAATCATTATAAAAGGGTTATATAACATGAAATTCTGAAATATAAATCGTGTCAAGATCTAGAGGCACAGAAGCATATACATGTATATGTATATAAACGTATCCTTTCCCTATATGCATATCTTTGCAGGAGAACTCCGTTTATCCGAACATTTCGGGAGACACGACGCTTCCGATAACGGAATAGTTCCGATAATAGGGGCTCAATAGCTCTGCCCCTACCTGTACCTTTGACTTTCGTTAAACGGAGCCAAAGCTCAGAAAACTGGAGTCGAACATGTTTCTCCCGTTTTATCTTATCGGGTTCAACTATTACTTCCCCGAACACATTGTATCTACATATTCTTAATAGAAACGAATATTTATTTACCAGGGGTCACCGTTAAACAACTTAGAACTGCAACCTATTGCCCTAACCGATTGTCTCAACAATACATTAAAATTTCACAAAATCTCCTACAGTTTCTCAAATCCTTTGGAACCAATTAAATTGCATACAGTTTTAACCAACGTGTCCTGTTAATTATACTCTTTAACATTGTAACACAGTGTGATATAGTTCATCGTTGATAACCCTGCGCGGTCGAATGCGAGTTAAAATAGATAAATAAAAAAAATGTTTCCTTACCTTAATTATAGAAATTCGCTGACAGGTCAATACAATTTTTATTAACGAACTCCCCTGCCAATATGAGAAACTGTTTTAAAATTTCTAATGAAAGTTCTAATAACAAATTTCGTGCTGCTGCTGGACCGTGGTTCCCGCAACAAAAACACAGCTATGAATTCATATACGTCATTGAGGCTGAGCATTAATTTGCTCGAATAAATAGAGCGCGGGCGAACGAAGCTCGTTGTGTTTGTACAAAACACCGTATTCTTGAAACAAATTCGATCATGAAATTCCCCGAACAATTCTCCTCCGCGTAATCAGGCGCATTTCTAATGACAATGAACGAAAATGGAAAGTAGTGAAACGAGGGATGAATAAATTCGGAAAGGTAAGGAAGAGTGTCGGAATAAAGGATATAATATGTCTAATAAAATACTGTCGCGTTTCAGAGCGTTCTAACGTTCGACTCTATTTGCCAGCGTTGAAGCTGCAAACATTTCGCGAAGACGTGGTCCCATCGAAATTCGTGAAACAGTCGCGCATTCGGCGGAAAGGAAAACGGGGCAGGAAGAATTCGAATGGCGATCGTGTCAGCCGGCGGGCGTAAATTCTGGTTCCCTTGCGAACGCGGGCACGTTCGTCTCTTTGCTTGCAGGCTGGTGCGAAAATAAAATAGCGTCACGTATACCGTGAACCGAAATCGACAGCGGAACGACTCTGCTCGAAATGCAATACATACCGCCCAGAGATTTTATGTCGGGGATGGACTTTCAAAGTACGGTTGAACGGAAATAAGTTCTTTTTTTTCCTTCATAAAAATTGTGCGCGAAAGTGCTGTTTGTCGATGCAAACGTGCGTTTTCGTTGGAAACTAGTAATCACTTTTTTCCCTTGAATTCGTTAGTGATTCATTTTTCCCCATTGAAATTGGGTGTATGACTGATCGCTACGAATACACAGTTCTGGGAATAACTGTGAGAATACGATCGTAATCATTTTTTGAAGATCTATTCCTTAATCATTTTATGTAGGCATTAACTATTCAATAATATAGATTTACTTGAGACTCATTTTCCCTCTCGTGTGATCGTATGAAAATTATTTAACAGTCGTTACCGTTAGCAAAATCTTTATTAGAAGGTTTTATTGAGACTATAGTAGTATCCTTGTATGTGCATTTGTTGGGTAGACGTGTAAATAATATTGCAATAAGTTTCATAGAATGTGAAAATTGTTGGAGTCTTGTCTTGATGGCTTAACAATAGTTTTCGACGGTTTAACAAATCTTATCAAAACTTCCTTATTTTTAATAGTTTTCATCATTTCCACGTATAGTATTGGAAAGAGGAAGGCAACGTTAAAAGAAAGAGCATATTCCGCGTAAGTTGCTACATAAAATGCTAAAGAATTTAATGTTTCGCCCGTTACTGTACATAATCCCGATTTCAATAGACTTCCCTGAAGTTTAATTATTTCTTGTAGATTTTGAATTAAAATGTTTCATTGTGAATTATTTTTTGTGTCGATTGTTTCAATGATTCAATCCAACGGTAACAATTGGTAGCAATATACTAATTGTTCGCAGTGTTACGCGAAAGAATATTGTAATATTTTTAAGCAGAATCATTCCTATTGACGATGTGAGTTCACGTTGCATGTACAGGATGTCGGTAAAATCAAGGATAATCATTGCAACTCGCATCTGTATAGTGTGCAAACTCCGAACTTCCCAATTTACGTTTTGAGTTCTACTAATTAACATATGACGTCCAAGCGCGGCAACTTCATATTTTACTATACCTTTTAATATTCTATATACATACAGTACTCTTTTTACCTGCTTTCCTTCAAAAGCTATATTCATTCGAGGTGTATAAATTAATATATCATAATTCTGTAAGTCGCATTCTTTTAGGAAAGCAAAAATAAGAGTAACTAAGAAATTGCACAGTCCTTAGTGATAAAAGAGAATGTACAATACAAAAAAATTGATTGGAACAAACTAGTAAAGACAATTTGAATCTAAAGCAAATGAATTTCATTAATTTACTAATTAAAATTTCAATATTTTGCAATTAATTGCATACATCCATCTCGGAGAACATTTCCCATCAGAAATGAAATAAAATGTAAATTATATCCAAGAGACTAACGCGGGAATACAATTCCTCTAAAAATAAGACACGAAAGCACTGAAACGGAATAAGACCATAAGTACTTTTTTATTTCTAATAAATCACAAGCAAAAAAAACGTAAGAAAAAAACGAAGCGATACTATATTGAATCCGTGAAACAATTCTCGTGTAATACTTCGACTTTTCTCAACATCCTGTACGTGAAAGCAACCCACGTGTGCACATTGAACGCACAGGCACGATACACATAACACAAGCGCATGCATCGTAATAAGTCAAACAACAAAGTTACATAGCATTATACCGATCGCTTGCTATCTTTGCCCATGAAACATTAAATAGTGATACGAAGCTTATTAAGTGCAATATATAATAAAGAGATAATAATTATAGACACATAAAATGAGGAGCGTATGTATTTACGCGGGATAAAAGAGTCGCGAATTGACACACGTAGTCCTGTACGTTAATTCGAATTATTAGTAGTCGCGTCTTTAGTTCTTAAAATTTATTCTTCTTAACGAGACATTCTCTTGTTTATTTTATGAACGACAAATCTATATCGCTAGCATGAGCATTTATTCTTCCCTATGAATAAATAAACAGAAATGTCTCGAGTCACGAACTGCTAAAAAGCGGAGTATGCATATTTATCTCATTAAAATTGGCGAATATTTCAACGAATGGCTTCGAACAAATAATGGTTGAATGAATGTAAATCACTCGCGGAAAAAGTCGGAAATATTTTCGTTGCGTGATCAAACATTGTAACGGACGAAGCGAAGGCAAGGTGTTTTGTACCGAATCGATGTTACGTGTGTTCCTGCGAGAATTGTCGCAAGCGAAAAGCGGTCACTGAGTTATATAAAAAAAAAGGAGAAGAAAAATTGGATCAATTCTGTTTCGAAACATTCAACAGACTCGTGTGTGAGTGGTGGTCCCGAAAACGCGGCGCGTTCCCGTTTACATGACAAAGAAACGTGAATAATAATTGATAAATAAATAAACATGCAAAAGAGTAAAAATGGAAATAAATCTAAATAGCCTTTACATACCATCTTCTTTACACAAATCAACTGAAATATATTAGGTACATTTTATATATATCGTATCAAACGGAGAACAGATGCTGATTGTATTTACATGGTATAATGGTACTAATTGAC
This sequence comes from Nomada ferruginata, assembly GCA_963583965.1. NCBI lineage: Eukaryota > Metazoa > Arthropoda > Insecta > Hymenoptera > Apidae > Nomada > Nomada ferruginata. The sequence continues at coordinate 19,447,362 of OY757213.1, forward strand.
ACGCGACAGACGAACTGTGTTCTAATAAGAGTAGAAAAGAGAGAAAAGAGAGAAAAGAGAAGGCAAGAGTGAAGACAATGGGGTTACAGTACGCGCGAATTTTTTTTGGCAGCAGATGCGAGAGACACCGATGTTCCTGGCGTATAAGAATTATTTTTTTCACATTGACTCCCGTGTGCCGACGAATTCGTTGAAAATTTCGTATATTTCGTACTTTGAAACGGTTGCTTGAAATATTCCAAATTTTCCTCAGTTTTTAGCTCTTGAATAATACATTTTTTCCATTTTCGTTTTACGTTTGAGTTCTCGTGTGATTTCCTTTGTTCGTCTAATCATTTTTCCTCAAAATTGGAATTTTTCTGTTCGGGTGATATTTTCCATTTCTTTTGTATGCTTCACAGGCACTCCGTTCGATGGCAGATTAGCAGAAACTGATACGCAATGAGTTACAAGGACGGGCAAATAAAATTTTTGCAAGCAAAATAATCGAACTGCTGCTACGATAATATTATTATAATGATCTAATTTTTCAAGAAGACCCGAAAATAGATCAGACTGAAATACATCTGGTTGTATTAAAGAAACTTTTTTATGTATATGTATGTGTATTGTTTATACAATTGCCTTGATTTTATATACAAGACTGTAATACAAAAGTTACTTATGATACGTCTATAATTCGACACGAATTTTAATTATTTTTGAACCAGCAATTTGCAGGCAGCGATTTGCGTAGCAGCTATAACTGTAGTTTTAAAAGCAAATCCAGCGCGACAATTTAATAGATTTACGTAATTTGAAAATGAAAAGTATATGGTAAGCTATAAATGTCAATTGATAGTTTTTGAACTTTCTTTTCGTAAATCGTTGCATTAACTATTACTGAATGGAACATATAAAGAACTGCAACTATCCACATAATTTTGTATGTATAAGAATTTTTTGACTTGTAGTGTATATAAGAGGGTGGCTGTGCTTTATAAGAAAGTAAATACCAAATCTGGAAAAGAAATTGTTTGATCTCCATTTCTGACTACAATTATTCTTGAAATTACACACTATGGCTAACAAACGAAAACGAATATTTGCATTAGTTCTTATTGTCCAATTACATTTGGAACACTTATTATTATAGTGTCTTGCATAGAAAAAATTAAAGTCAATTGAATTTAACATGAATTAATTTTGGAATTATACAAACTTTGGACTTTACTGTAATAATTAAAACATTTTAAACTAGCGCATTCCAGAACTGTCAAACTATGTAACCAACCATTTTTCATCTACCTTCATTTTTGTACTTTGAAAAATTCATTCTCATAGTAATTGTACAATGCAGAATTCTTAAAGTATCTGGAGCTCAAAAGAAACTTAAATTGCGAGCCAAATTTTGTTACCTTGCGTGAAAATTATTTCAATTTAAATTACATTCCATTGGCTTAACTTACAAACGTTATAAATTAACCTTTTTAATTAATTTACAAGCATACAGTATACGAATCAATTATCTACTAATTAAATCAATTATTTACCAAAGTCAAATTTCTGTACAAAAGAAATCTATACTATCACTTTTGCTCATTTCCAACGAAAGGGCATATCGTATTTCATTTCATTACAAATTGCAGTACACTTTAAAAATACAACTGAGATACAAAACGAAAATTAACGCCCGGTTAAGAGGCAAACGATGTCAACGTTCAAAATCGAAACTTTCCTAAACGAGAACAAAATTAACGCAACTGAGGACAGCCAAAAAAAATCGACAGAGAAGCGACATTTTCATCGTGTTAGAGATACGAAGAAAACTGAGAAGAATTAATAATAATAATAATGTTACACAAGCGTCCAAGCGTAATGTAAAACTGCACCAACACACGAATAATCACGAGCAACACTTAGTTATAGTTATATATATATACACATATATATGTATATATTCCTGATAGTGAACGGCACATTGAAAACACAGAGCAGAATTCGCATTCTCTGCTTGCATCCATCCACTGCCAAATTATCTGCATGAATTTAAAGGATATTCGAATCCCGCGATCATTATGACGTTCATGGGATTTTCGATTATTACATTGTTGGATAAGAGTTTTCTATTTTTTTCTTTCTGTTGTGTTCGAGAAATTTAAGAGCTTCCCTCGATATTATCGTCGATCAACAAATCAACGTGCCAACAGGTAGTTTCAGTCAATATAACATTTTCCATATTTTATATTTACCTCGCTCGAGAACTCTAAACCCGGAGCATGTTGTTAAAATGGCATTGAAAAAAAAGAGGAAGTTTAATTTCTCGCCCATTGCTTCTCCATTCTATGTTGAATTACTGTCTTTTTAAATCCTAATTAAAATTTCGTATTTATTCAAAATTTCCCAATTTATTGTCTCATTTGTATTTCTATGTCTTCTATTTTAAAAAGGCTGTAGTTATTATCAGTAAATTATTGACAGAAAACTAAAATGAAAAATGGAAGAATATTTAGGATGTTCTGTCTTACAAAAAGTATTGCAAAATGAATATGCAACAGCAATACAAATAGAAAATATAATTTGAGAATAAGAATTTAATATTTTGCAAACCAGAACTTCTGCAATTTTAAATTTGTTAATGTCTGACTCAAAAGTACGCCTATAATATGTTCGGCGCCATTTTAAAAACAACTTGCCTGCTAAAACTCGAATAATCTCGGTAACAGTTCATACCACATTGCGTAAAATGAAATATGATTAACAAAACTCAGGAATATTTCTAAGAAGGTGAATTGTCAAATAACGATATTACTTTCCAAGGGATATTATACACTAACAACGAAATTTCGGGACTAAAGTGAAAGAGGAAATGAAGCAGTTTCTCTTGTAATATTTAGAAACCGCGTTCTCTGCAATTTGGTGTAATTCACCGAGATAAAGCAAGTTTCACACGTATGGCATAAAAATTAGACGAGCGTTTGATATTAACGAAAGAACGTTCAGAACTCAAAGACGGGAAACAAACTCAACGCTCCTTCTGACAATTGAGCAGATAATAATAAATGTTACTGCGAAATTCGAATATACTTATCTGTACACACAATTAAAAATATTGCATTTAAATTACTTAACGAGTAACAATCAAATTTACATAATTTTATTTTCCTACGCAGGGTGTTCAGCGTAACGGTCGCTACGATTGTTTTCATGCGCTTCTGGCAGTATAAGAAAAAGAATGCTTGAAAGAAAGAATCATCAGTGCTCGATCATCAATCTGCAGAAATGTGATTGCACATCATTGAATTTGTCTCAATGTCACCTGCAATACTGCAGAGAAATAGTTATACAGCGTCATTTAGAAAAATGTAGGTGATTCTTCAATGATTTTCGCAAAAAAAAATAGTGCTTTTGCAATTTTTATTTTTTTAAATGGCTAACGATCGAGCAGTGATGATTTTTTTCTCACACTACCCGAGATCCTGAAAAATCGTTGGAGACCGTCACGCTGAACGCCCTATATATTATTTTCTGGTTTAATTTCATCATCTAGTTTCGTAACTATTATATTACAAAAGAAGTACCGTAGAATTATAAAAATACTACATATTAAGTATGTATCTTAATATATTGTTCGAATGAAAACGTGACCCAAATAAAATTAAACTAAGAGTATAATATAAATTAAGAACCGATTGTATTTTCACGTCACTGTTATTATTTTTGCAATTATCATCATTCCATCTTTCCCGTTTTTCTACCAAAGTTATGTATCCTGAAAATTCACACAAAATTTTGTACGAAACTTTCAATCACCCAATCTCAACTACTCGTCCGCACAACAGATTCTGAAACGAACAACACTCGATATTCAGCAACACGTTATTAACATCCAACAAACAGCCACACCGAATATTTTACAGTAACATCTACTACAATCTGTTCAATAAATGCCAAAATCAAATGTGTTTCCATTACAGGGTGGACCGTAATTCGCAATACAATATTTTTGAATAATGTCATTCGAAATAGTAGAATAAATTTATGTTAATAATAAATATTACTTTGTGATCAAGAATGCCTATAAACTTGAATATGCATACATGATAAACAATTTTGTTGTTCTTTCCTTCTGAATATGAAGGATCATATGGATGATCATAGTACAACATGCAAAGTGATCATTGTAACGATATGAACGATTTTTGTATCACGTAGAGTCTAGAGTACTTTAACAAGAGAATACTGTGCACACAGTTAATTAGCTTCTATTCGGTGATAAGTGTTATAAAGACCATCAACATATGGGACATATTTCGTTCTTGTTAAGAAAGTTGAAAGGTCGTAAATTTATATTACTGATATATTTGTAGGATAAATTCAATACGAGCGCTTAATACTACATACTTTTATTAATCTACTTCAATGATAGATTATTATATTCGAAATAAAAATTGCAATATTAGAACTAGATTGATATTTTAATATTTCCATAATATTTATTATTTACATCTATCTCCAGCTATTCCATAGTCTATTCAAATGTTACTATTGTGAAATATTCCATTCTATTATAGTGTGACTATTTAAAAACTTTAGAATAACCTCGTATATTTAATCAATAAAAAGAACCACACCCTAAACGTCAACAATTTAATGTCAATATAGTACTCTACTTTTAATCCTTACTACAAGTAAATTGTAGAAAGCACTGATAGCTTGCATGAAATATATCTGTCCATTAATAACACTGAACAAAAGAGATCAAGAACAATTTCACAAAATTCATAACAAGTAATATTCGAATCAAAGTAAAGAAAAGTAACTAAAATAATATTTAAAGTCAGCTTTATCGAAACTACTGTCGTCATATCCCAGAAAAATTAATTCTACTGTTTCGACTCATTTCGAACCACAAAACGTTCCCCGCCTTACTTGTATCGCGATGAATTAAAATCCACAGCTCAGCGTGTACCATTCTGAACGCCCGATTATTAAAAACAAGAATGACTGAAACAATCCTGGTGAGAAGAACGGCAAAAGAAAACGAATATCGCAATAGCCGCCGAATGAGACGACCGAAGAAACATCGTAAGCAACTAGAAACATCAACAACCAATGTCTATAGTAGCTACTGCCACTGAACTCGGGCCGAAACTCGCGAAATCTTACCTTCCCCAACGGCGTGGACGGCTGTCCTGCTGGGGTTGGATCCTTGATGTAAATGTTCCACGTAGCCACGCTGTTGATAGCTTTGTCCGCGGCGTAACACCTCCACAGGCATTGTATCAACATGGCAGCGGCAGGTATCTGCCGATTGAAGTGTTTTTGTCGTTGCTTCTGCTGAACCTTCAGCGCGAAACCGGAACCCAATATTCCCTGCAATGAGAATTCGGTGGGGTCTGTTTTTCAGAGCTTTACCAAAGTAGGAATTCGAATTTTTCGTTTAAACCGGGGAATATTGTGATTAGAATTGGACACGGAGCTTATTCGACTGAAATAGCGAATAGAGAGAATTTGGAGCATAGCAACGAGTATTTTCTGAGTACATTTTATTCATATCAGAGCAGGATTCTAATATTTCTAGAACTAGAAATCTTTGCTTCGTGGAAATGTTATTAGTGTACTACAAGTGTACAGCAATTTTGAATGAGACATTTTTCGGTATTTCGGTTTGACACAAATGGAAACTTTGTAAACGTCACAAGAGATACAATTTTATATAAATTGAGGCGTTTGGTACAAATGTGCAGTTACCTTTTAAATTGATTGAACAAAATAGAATTATTAAGTATACTGGTAATACGACGAGAAATTTACCCACTGAATCCTATTCAAAGATTACTAAACAATTGTGAACTATTCTTCCCTTTGTAGCCGAACTTATAATTAGTTTAGTTCGAACACCGTTGTTCATAAAATTGCATTCTTGTACACGAACCTGGACAACAAAGGAAGAACTAAATGCAACTATTCGTATGTACGCAAGGGAATATACTTACGGCTGGAAGTGCGAAAAACGATATGGCGAACACGCTGAAACACGAGGCGACTATTTTTCCCATCCACGTTTGTGGGACAGTATCACCGTAGCCAATCGTGGTCACGGTAATCTGGAACAAAATTAATCAGATTTTCTTTTTCGTTATACACTGATTCGTACAGGTACATCGTACGAAATAATTGAATAAAACCGCGGAAAAGCTTTTTCTATAAAAGTAGACACTGTCTACAATTTTATAAATCGCATAACGCAAGGCAAATTTCTAACGATACTCTTACAGATTTTCACTGTAAAAATTTATTCGATATTTTCGATTAATATTACCGTAGTATTCAAATAATAAATTCAACGTGAAAATTGCATTGAATATAGTATTTTTCAATTTACCCTTCGATTTAGATTGCCCAAAAAATAAATGAGTTCGTTTAACTTCAGGAGAAACTCTGAAAATATAATACAGTATGATTCCCGTTTAGTCAACGAAAATGTAGCTACCATTAATTAAACATTCAGTAACACAATAACGTTATCGGAAGAATGTAACGTAAGAAACAGCTAAGATAAAATCACCTCGAATAATAAGGAAAAACAAATCCATACAACTGAATCAAAAATGTTGGGTTTTATGCAAAGTTACATATCATTATTATTATAAGGCTTACAATATTACGTGATAATTATGCGTGTAAGCGTGCAGAAACGACCGCGAGAAGAAGACATACATATCTAATTGTAAGAAGAGAAAAGAATAAAAGAAAGTCATACAAATTACATTATATCGTGTCAAACCAGATATAAAAAAAACGCAAGATAAAATTTCCGATCTTACCGCGATTTCAACGTCACGCGTTTCACCGCCACCAGCAAACGATCAATGAGTAATTCATTAAAAGCTCGCTCATCGACGGCCGACCGGCACGGTAATTAACGCCAAATTGAAAAACAACCTAATTAAAATTTCAATTCCGTACAGCGTCTCTTTCAGTCGAGGGAACCAATACGAAGAGTCTCTATCCGCGCGATTTTCCGTCTCGTGGAAACTCGGACAACGATTTAGCAGCTACAATCCGGGGGGCGACGTTAATCAAGCTCACATTTAAATCCTCGGCCTTGGTTTCATCGATCCACCTTCATCGTTCGACAACGACTATAAATACAGACAAATTTTCCGACTGATTAGCTGGCTGCCTCTTAATAAACATTCATGCCAGTTCGATTCGATTGGTTTCGACTGAACCAAGCGCGATTGCTGGCCCGGATTAATTATTCGCGTTAATAGAAATCGAGCAAGTAGAACGGCGGGTATTCTATAAACTCGTTTGATTCTTTGACGGATATCACGAAATTGATGATGCTGATATTATTAGTAAAGCTGAAGCAATTATGTTTTCCAATTGAAATGAACATTTTTCAAATTAACTGCGTGGAACCGCTTTAAATGAAATCAATAAAAACGTAGCGTAACAAATAAAGGGGAAAAGGAAATAACTGAGAGAAATATACATAGAGAGTCGAATACGTGCAGATGTCATTTTTAAAGTCGCAGTTCCCGAAAGTAGATATTCTATTCCTGTTTTAAATTATCCGTGCTTCTCTATAAATTATTTCACCAAAATAATGATGCTATCATGTTAAATAATTATAAAATTAAATTATTCTAATCGTAAAAATGAAGTATTATATAAAGATATTATATTTAGTGAGACATATGGCACAAGCTTCGAAACTTATTGTTAGTTCAGCTATTTTTGTCGCACCCTATGTATAGCAGTACTCGACAATTGCTACTCTAAATATTTTATTCAATAAAAGGAATGAAATGCAAATAAGTTAAATTGAAATTCAAGATACTACTGCACGAAATGAAACAGTTCTTCTGGCATGATCCAACAATAGTGTGATGTCATTCATATTTGCAAATTTACTTATTTAATATTGAAATATATGGTCTATTTATTTAACAAGTATTAAAAAGTATTAACAAGTATTAACAAGTAGCTGGAAATCATTTTGTTTCATTCCATATATGTAATTAAACTTTTATTGTATTATTCAGGACTACGATGTCAACTATCGATTATTTAAACGGTGTAATCAATATCATGTTTCGGATAATTGGCATATTAGTACCTTTTTAATTAATTCAATAATAAACCGCGCACACTTGAAAATCATTAGCCGCGTGGGAAATAGAAATGAACGGCAATATTAAAAACTCAAAGAAGAATAACTGGTGACAAACATTGTGTACACCGGATTTGTATCTCCATGCACAGCATAACAAAAGTATGATAGATATACCTACAGGTATATGGAGGTAGTTTACTGGAGCTATTATGTATATGCTGCAATATTTGTGGAAACTATGAATAATATCAATTCACACCCCCTTGCATTTTATTCCCTTCGACCATTCCTTCTTATTGCATTACAATAATTTATTTCATTGCTTCACTGTGGCAAATAATAGAATTGATGCTCGAATTCTAAATGTAAAACAGGAATAAAAATTATGATGTATTATTTACAGTAATATTACCATAAATAATACGAAATATTACTTATAGTATATCAATATAAAAATACCATTTCATATTACTTATTGTTAGCCTAAATAAAAAAACATGTCCTATATTATAAACATTTACTTATTCTTGTTCAATATTTAAAGTGTGAGCATCGATTCTGTTCATTTCATCAGTGACATGAAATGTTACTTATTTGCGATACGAAAAACTAAAATCAACCCTTACTGGCGCCATTAGGTAAATGCAACAGCGTTTCTCTGCATTCTTCTACGTGTAACAGGTTTATTGTCAGTGTAACAGTTTGTATAGTCGCGTAAATAAATGACAAAGATAAACATTTGTTTACATATAATATACTCACCACCCCCCACCACAGTGCATCGGCGTAGCTGGAAAAGTCTGTCTTTCCATCGGGCCCAACAGCATCTTTTTCGGCGAGGTACACAAAGTAGCTGCTGAAAATAAGACCTAGGAACCCGATGTACAACGTCGTGATCAGCTCCTGAAAATATCGAGGGAAACACGTTTACCTTAATTCGGCGAAATGTATATTCACTCGAGAACATTTCCCTCAACGGAACAGGAGATCGGGAACAAAAGATCCAAGCCAATTTATCGCAGTTGCCCGCGAGCAATCGATATTTGTGTACCGTGGAAATTTAAAATTCGTATCGAACGCATTTTTCAGCGAGTAACTCGAATAAAACTATGGCAACTAGTTATGTTCGTTAAAAAAATATTTTACCAATCTGCGCTTGTTAGATATAATACACATAGTTCATGCGTCTTTAAATAGAGAACTATGAAACAATGTTTTTTGTTAACGCCATTTCGTGCCTCGAAATTTTTAACTCTTTATTAATTTTCCATTGAATTCGATACTTTGTAGAATATTAATGAATTATATAGACAGTAAATATATAACAGGAAAAGTGTAAAAGTGTTTGGAAACAAAAAGAAGGGAAACAAAATTTTGAAGTTCGTTCTAAAAATTGAAAAGTTTTATGTGTTTTACTGTAGACAGAAAATAATTGATTTTTGTTCAATTTCGGATGTTTAATGCAATCTGGAGTAAGTTCAATCTAACAGGGCTGCTGGTTTCAATTTTCAAATTTTGAGCACAAAGCCAATTAACATACTTGACGATGTATGAAAACGACAGAACCGAGAAGTCGCCACGTGCCACCTTGTCGATCCACATGAAGCATTCGCAGTATTTGCAAAAATCGGATGCCCCTTATAGCGGAAGTGGCGAACACCTGGCCATTGCTGCCCACCGACAACACCACCATAGACGCGACCACCACGATTAAATCTGAAAAAATATATATTAATGGTTAGGAAACGTGGAATATATGTATATGTATATATGTATATACATATGCAGTTGTACATAAATACAGGCACAAAAATGTTATTATACTTATAATAATAATTTGTATCCAGAATATTTAAAAAAGAATAATTTTAGACGCGCCTAGAGCCAACTATAATGAAAGAAATAAGAATTAGTTAATATATCGGTTACAAATATAATAAATACCTTTTGGCGAATAGGCAAATTTATTATAATGTATAGAAGAGATCTTTGGTTACAATTATTGCAATTCGAAGATATACTTTTTGATTATTTTCAGAAAGTTCCCTATAGTTTCACATTGATTTTTGTGCATTTCCTATTTACTGCGCACATAGTTTTGAATGGCTCATACTTATTTGATTGTTTACTACATAATTTATTGCTGATGACTTTCACATAAACGTTATTCCTTGCCATTAGAAGTACAGTTACAGAATATACCAAATTATATTTCATGAATTTATTTGCATTTATGCTGACTGGTCGAAGTTAAAATGTTCTCTATTAATATTATCTAGACATTTTATGTAAATATCTTATGCTAGTAAATTTAAACACGACAATTATTTAAAGATACCTTTCCTTCTGATATCTACTGTCGTTATTGTTGAACTACGTTATTTCGTAATTTATTATCCCTACAAATATATTAAGCGCGTTAACTTGTCATGGAAAACTGTTTCATAACAGTATACATTGAAAATATAGAATAATATTAATTATCTTCACATACATATATTTTGATTAGTGTATTATGAAAAAGATGAAAGTGAAAAGCTTTTTTCGCCTCTCCAAATCTCGTTACGACACCGTTATCTGTCGGTTGAAAAAGCTATTCGGTGAATGATAAAGACAATCAAGTATTTCATATGCGACAACAAATATTTGGAAACATCGTTCTCTTTTCGTTTCCCATTTTCGCAAATTGCCGCCATTTCTGCAAATAATACACAACACAATGTACAGGTGGGGGCGTATCATGGGGGAGCTAAGGGAAAATGACATCAGAACATCAACATTATTAACGATATGAGAAACAATAGTATATGCGGTGTTAGTATAGTAGTCTATGAAAGTACAGTAAAATAAATTGTCTAAATTAAACACAGAAAATATAAAGAAAATAAATTTTTATTAGGATGGTCCGTTTTGTCTCATAGAGAACATCCATTTCATTAAGATCAATTATTTGTACCTCCCCTTCTTGAAGTTAAATAATAATTTCGAACGATGACACACTTTGTATAAATAATGAAACACTGACTTCGTCTTGCCCCTCTCACCCCTATAGCTCATGACAGGCACATCATCCATGGCCGATGACATTAGGCCCCGTTGCTGTTATGCAACTCTAATTACGTGGTTTATGGATATCGAGTGTGCGTAATATCTAGGCCTTCGCTATAAACACACGATGCCCAGGACGATTAGTATGCGGGTCTGTTACAATTCACCCGCTTTGTACTATTCACGTTGCGTTCTCGATCTCGAACGATCTTTCTTGTACCATCGACAGGTTCAATTACATGTGCCTCGTAAAAACGCTCTTGATGGCAATTTAATGTATAGCTAATGAATCGCGACAGAAACGTGAGAATAGTATTGGAATCTAATGTGGGAGCATTGAATATCAATGTGTTACTGTATTGTAGTATTTCGAAAATCGATTTCGTTTTTGTTACATTAAATTATATTATATTATTATCATTACACAGGATGTTCCACGTAGCTGCTGCCACTAAAGTTCAGGGTTTCCTTCAAATTGTACAAAAAGTTGTGTTATAAAATGGAACTATAAGACTTGTTATTAGTATAAATTGTTACAAATAGAAGGACTATAACTACATTAGAATTATTTAATTGTGATTCAGCAACGCGATTCTTTTGCTTCGGGAACTTTCTTTTCCAATGTAATTATGGTCGTTGTATTTGTAACAATTTGTACTAATAAAAAAATGTTAAAAACATTGCAGTTCTATCTAAGCCTCCGACAGCGGTGACTCGGGCAGCGAGACCGGAGTCAATTTGACTCACACCGATATTGTACTAACACAGTGACGGTTGCTCGTACCCAGACCCTCATCGATACATTGTATTCTATTCGCTTTGCGTTAACCCTTGCGTTCATGGTTCGAACACAACAGTTGGCGTTCGAAAACATGCAAGTCAGAAAATTTTGTTTAGTAGAAGTTATGCAGGCATAAATGCATTTTAACTTTGATATAACACAATTTTATGTAAAATTTGAAGAAAGCCCTGAAATTTAGTCCCATAGTTACGTGGGACACCCTTTATTATATTATTAATTATAATATTTATTATATTACATTATGTTATATCATGTTACAGTCAAGCGTCGCATAACGATATTTCGGTCTACGGCGGTCCTAATGTTATTGACCGGCGCTGCAATTATCATCGATATTGGCCAGTCGCTTTAACAAACCACCATTATGAAATTTCTAAAACCAATGTCAGGTAAAACAGGAGATGATAGTTCCATGCAAGTTATGTACTGACTCTGAAGCTCCAGTGGAATAAACTGTGGAATGCAGTGGCATTGATGTCCCTGACACTGTGTTGGCCTAGGCGAATGTGTGTGTTTGTATCTTATTATTAGTTTTTAGCAAATACGTTTAAAATGTAAAATAATTTTACCTTTTTATCTCTTATACTGTATTTTGACTATGCTTTTTGTATGTTCAGATATGTTGATGTACATAAGCAGTGGCCATTGTGTTATGTGCGCAAGTTGTGTTATCTTTATTAGTGTAACTTTACTCTGTGACGTTCGGACAACGGCGAAATCGCTTATCGTCGCGTTTCACAGATCCCCGTAACATATCCCCGTCGTTAATCTGCGCATGACTGTATGTCATATTGTATTATATTATATTATTTTAATTTAAATACAAATCTATATGTTTGTAATTAGTATAGCGTCTGTAAAATATATTTTCAAAACATAAACCCATTACATTCACAAATTCCACAAATTGACGAGAACTGCAAATAAATATTAGCAATAACTATCTTTCCTTCCCTTCGTCATTATCCCTCTTGACCATTTCAATCTTACATACTCAGTCTCCCTTTAAAAAGCGTTAACACTAGAACTACCGATACATTTTGGTATAATTCAGATAGCATACGTTAGACAGATTATAAACACAAAAGTCGTTGAAGAGACATTAACTATAGATATATAATTGTTATTCTGTTTTATTAAAACTCATCATAAATTGCTACAACGGTACCTATATATTAATAATTCTAAAGCAAGAAATCTTAAAACAAGTCATTTTGGTAGTTCTAGTGGTAGTTCTAGTGTTAAACAAAGCAAACTAAGCCTGCTAAATTCGAAGATCAATTACAACCAAAAGATTTCTTCTATTTCCAGTTTTGCGAAAGTCATCAAAATTCATCGAAACAGGTTATTAAACATATTCTATCGGTATCTAGCTCCCAATGGACTTTCCATCGAGTAGCACAACAACTGAACAGGTATATACAGTTCCAGTAAACAGTTTTGACGACCACCATTGGGCGCAAAGAGGTTGCATTCCCAAAGCAATTCTGCCCACGACAATCGGACAAACCGAATATCTGTTCACTACCGGGTGCCGGCTAATTGAACCGGGGCGAGGTGTGCATCAGGCAAACGTACTCACCTATGATACAAATCGGTTTCCGTATGAAACGTAGCCTGCCGCAGCAGCCCATGTACTTCGACCTGCAACCCGCACTCCATAACCTTACGAGGTATTCCACGCCAAAGAAGACCACCAAACATATTTCCTGTGAACAGAAAAACATGCGAATGTAAGCCTATTTAATTAATCCTTCTAAGTTTCCTAGTCAACGAGATATGGAAATTTAAATTCATTTGTTTTGCAGATGGGATAGGTCTTTTTTCATATGCGACTTTTTAATAGTATGATAATATTTATAGACATATTATCCTGGGTATTATTATAAATCCGCTTGAATTTTAAATATAACTATTCTACTTTGCACGGTTACAGTGGTAAATGTGCAGCGAAAATAATCAAATAAATTACAGGCATAACTAATTCTTATCTCATTTGCGTCTATAACGAATTGAAACACGCAGTTTATTCTAAAGTAAAATAGGAAAGTAATTTTTGTAATCAAATGATATTATAAGATTAAGTAAGATTATGTAAGATTTGTATATTATTTATAAAAAGTATAGGAGAAACCTTGTTGAAATAATTGGTTTGAATATACATATATGCAGATAAATATTGTATACGCGTAATTGAACAATCGTATTTTCATTCAGTTTCCACACGCCATGCATAGAACCAATTGAACTTCCATTCAGCTTTTTTTCCATTTCACAGAATACGAACTGTGCTTTATTCTCTGCATTGCCGTGGAAATCCCGTTTTTACCAATAATTTGTGTAGCCATGGCCTGACTATTTTCAATTGAATAGTGCTTTCTTCTACATTATTTCTGAAATTTGCAGTGTGTATTTTCAAGAGGACTCGGGATGAGAATTCGTTTAAACAACAAAACTACATAGATGCGGTACTTAGCTGTTCAATAGAATAATTTATTGCAATAAAAAAAAAATTCGTGCCTGAAATGTTTGTACCGTTTACTAATTATCATTCAATGTTGGCACATGTTCACTTATTGACAGATAGAAATACTTTATATTCTTAGTTTTGTAGTAACACATACGTCATGCTTGTATTACTTTTCAATGTTACTTTTAACACGTATAGAAGCGGAAGTGAAGCACAATGGAACCAACAAGCAATAATAAAATAATAATAAAGACAAAATCTGCATTTCACTTTTTTTCTTTGCATATACAATATTTGCATATACAATATTAAGAAATTAATCCCATATTACATAGTGCTTGGCTCTTTGTAATTACCTGTGATTGCGAAAACTTAAAAGTAACAAAATCATCACAAGCTTCGAATAAAGAAAAAGCAAAACGCTTCCTCTAATATTATCGTACTTGCAAAAGCACCATAATGTTCTTCGCAAATTTACATCCGTGCCCTCAGTAAAATATTTACAATACAAGATCTGTATACTCATTTAAATAATATTTAACCATGTTTGCTGACGAGTTTGTTTCAGAATGTTTCATACGTCACAGGGTAAATGAAATCTGGGTCGCAGTAATCCTCAACATTTTCCCCGCGAGGGACTAATTTAGATGTATCCGTTAAAAGATGTCCGCAGCATTACAACTTCCGCAATAAACAATTACCGTTTTCTTTAAAGAAAAAAATGAGACAGAAAAATTGAGGAAAAATTGGAATCTATGGAGGAAATGTAAACGGCGCAACAAATACCACAAAAGAACTTCGTTCTACGAAGAATTTACATTACAGGCTAATGATGGAAATATAGAAGAACGAATAAACAAATCGATACGTCCGAGCGAGCCAGAGAAATATGAGAAAAATTGCCAAGACCAACCGATAATCATAATAACAGGGAGAAAGACATTTCCGTGATGACTTTCTAGGCAAGCACAGTCATTAGTTGGCTGTTCTCAAAATAAATGCACAACGAGCACGACGATATGTAGAGATGTTATATCGATTGTGCGACCTTTATTGCAACGCCACAACGCCCTGGAAAAATGGGGACATCGATGATAGAATCGCGATGTTCCGGAGCCCCGTGAACCTTTCACGTTTACAGTCCAATTTCGTGCGAGTGTCTTGTTAGTTATGATTTTACCGTGGATCATTCTCCAATTAATTAATGGAAAGTAACTGCACGTTTAAATGAATTTTTTTAAAAACAGTTTTTGTGGCTGAGAAGCGACAGGCGACTTCTACTGAAACTTTATTGCTAATTTCCTATCATGAAACTGGAATATCAAGGTCTGTCAAACTGGAAAATTTAATTAGGTTAATATTTATCGGAGGGCGAGTTTGAAAAAACGCTAGTTTGCGAGAACTAAGTATAATACATTTGCTAGAAACATAAATATCGCCAGCGATATTTTAAATTACTAGGCACTGCTTTCGATTACAGCGTGTCCACTTCAAATTTGAAAACTCGTTTGTTCCACTTTTAATATTCGCATTAATCGAGGCTGATCTGCGTGAACCGGTAAAGGATAGAAAAATAAAAGAGAAAAAGAGAACAAGCCCGATAAGGTAACCACTATAGAATAACAGCGACCTGGTTCTACCATAAAAAATAAAACGGAGCAACATAACTGCACCCTTCGTTTCCCTAATTACTTTCTCTCTCTCACTTTCATATTTAACACCACTTCTGCGACACATCCGACAAAATAATAGTAGCGGCGGCAAAAATGCCCGTCAAGCTGATATCAAAATCCTTTCACCCTACATCCTGCCAGTGCGACATTTCTCCACCATGGTTTTTGGTTTCGTTTACCAAAAAAGAAAAGAAAATCTCATGAACCGTCCCGTTGCACCGAGAAAAGAAACCTGCCGAGGACGAAAATGAAAAGGTAAATGGAAAGACGTTGCCGGTAGAAGAATAAAGAGGAAAGAACATGTTACATGAAACCCTTTCGACGATAAAGCACCGGTCTATTTTTCGTATTTTTAGGGCGTCACGCGGCCAAAAGCCGGAAGCCAAGCGCCGGCCCTGTCATTAGGGCGAAGGTACGCCAACTTGTCAAGGCTCAATGGTACGCGCGTAAAAAGCTTTTTATGGTGTGTACCCGTGGCACATAAGCAATATCTATGTTCCGCTTGACAATGGACGTGGACAGCCGTACACGGGAGATCCCTTTCGGAAGGGCGAGCACGTGCGGACAATCCCTTCGAGGCGACCCCAAAACCTACCAACCGACCTTATTCCTTCATATTTGCATAATAACTTACGGAGCTACGTGACGCGATCGTATCGGGACGCAACGAGCTTACAAAACTCAACAGGAATTTTAATTATTGTAGGATTTTCTATTGCTGTTTCAAATTATTTATTTCAAAGGTCTCTGTTTCACAATACGTTCTCATACACGTCTCTATAAGCTCTGCCCTTCATTTGGGAAACGCTCGCCTCCACCCATTCTTTCTCTCTCGCACACACGCATTCGTTCTCTCTCTCTCTCTCTCTCTCTCTCTCACATACACACGTCGAACAAAAACCGATCGGTAGCCGTTCAGTGGCAGATTCCGCGAGATCGGCGCGCCGCCGCGACGCCGATTCCACATTATAATAGAATGTTTCGCGCGAAAATTGTGCCCTGATGGTATTCGATTGAAAGGGAATCGGAAAAGTTAGAAATGCATGGAGCGGTGAATGGTTGCGATACATATTTGGCTCCAAAAATCATTTGGTGCGCAGGAATTCGACACCCGGTTTGCTGTTACCTTTGCATTAGTCAGCGAAAACAGTACGTACGATGCATATTTTACGTGGTCTGCTATTGATAACTTGTTGGCGTAGAGGAAACTGGGGAGGCCTGATACAGTTTCATTTTTCAACTAATAAACTAAAAGGAATCGCGTGTTACGGTATCAGAGTGCTCTCACCAGGTAGCGATAGATTAGGATTGTTTTGAAACTTGTTGTTACGTGAGTTTTTACGTTACTTATACAAAGTTTTTGTCGCTGTGTATTCGTTTTTATGAAGTGCCAATTACTTTACGCGATCACATGTTCAATCTTAAGCACACAGTCTAATTTGCGGAGCTTTCAGTTTAAGGTTAAATATTATTAAGGTTAAATATTAGTTGTTTACTAATTTTTAATTTGACGAGGTTCGAGACATACATTCAAGGGAGGCTTGAATAAATTATGATGAAAATTTGCATAATTTAAGTGATACCGCTTACATGGATATTTAAGGGTCGTCCGACCAATTCACCGGATGTTATAGATGCTGTGCTTGAAGTCGTTAATTGAAATGAAAAATAAGAGCAACAGCTAGAAGATATAACATTAAAAAAATGGCACTATTCAGATACGTAAATAATACGTATAAAAACGACAAAAACACAGGTTTCTCTCCACATTCTGTAACGCCAGAAATATTTACAGACGAAGAGGAAAAATTACTAAATATTATCTAACTTCGACAAATGCATCGGTCTTGCATCTATCCAGATTAGACAATTTGCATAAACAAAAGAATAAAAAAGTTTCATTGCGAGATTTGTGCAAAATAAATGGGAAGGCTTGAAACATTTTACATGTTTTGTAAAATATGCTTCTTCTTGAATATGTTCCCCATTTAAGTTTAAAACTTTTCAGTTCGTTTCTGTTTAGCAATATCATTAAAATCATTAAAAAATTAATTAGTTTCGCCAACGCGGTAGTGTTTCTTAAAAATGTATCGACTCTCCACAATCTCCCCTGCTACATACGGGAAAAAATGATTTTGCCGTCGAATTTGCAAATTTGGTCGGTTTATACGATATTTAATATACGCAAAACATTTGCACGTGCAGGTGAGTTGCCGAATAATCGATGCGCATCAAGGATACAATTGACCGAAGAATTTAATAACGCTGCCGATACTATGTTTACGGACTGACCAATTCCTATTAGCGGTATGCTTTCGAACTGCACATTCCTGTGTGCACGATCGGTCTGCTCCCATTCATTTTTATTTTCGCAAATTTTTTGTTAAATACTGTTCCCGCCGCATTTCCGTTAAAACGTTCGCGAGCACTCTTCACATATACATAGTGGGCGGCATTTATTTGAAACTGTACGAAGGAATCCTTTTAGCCGTGGCGTAACACTTACGATGGTTCGACAGATCGTTTAGGGCGAACGCATCGGAAGGGAGAGCGTTTTCTACAATAAATATTTACCTTCGCCGATGCAATTGTGCGATCTTTTCAACGATATCGTGAAACGAGGGAACACGGTTTGCAAATGTTTTTAATAACACTCTTTTAAATGTATTATTCGTTGGAATATACGAAATCTTTCCGACCCGTTTAGTGAGAAAAAAGAATATTATTATTCTTATGCAAGTAATCAGATATTTCGTTACACGAGTCTAGTGCATGTTTTAATAAAAAACGAACTTTCAACAGTGACCGGATGTCGTCTCATGACATTACTCTATTTAACCTCCTTGATTCAACAAAGTGAAAAGCAGTTTCCTTGCTCTAATATTTATCTCCCTGTTTTTTCCGCTCAATCTTGCCTATTTCTAGAAGCAGAATGTGGAGCAACGATGACAACGGGCAAACTGATAAAACAGTCGAACAATATATGTAGAAAGATTCACCCTCTACTACATTCGAGAGGCCTATTCAGTCTGCACAGAAAACGGACGATACAGAAAGGGAAATGACTGGACGACCTTGCGGAACCACGATCTTCCGGTTTAACTACAGGCAACAAGCACTTTCAGCGAAAAGAATATCACGCAGTCCCCCCGGGAACTTGGTAAAAGCCCGGAAAGGCCGATGGAACGTTAGGCGCTCCTCGAGAAGATATATCGGTTAAAGGGGGATCGCTACCCCGTGATTTCACGAGTGGTTGTTCACGATGAACAGTCAGCCCTTTGACGCTGGAAATTTTCCTCCTCGAGAGTCGTCGAACTTCCCTAGTGGCTTGCTGCTTAGCCACCAGATAATTAATTAAGCCTGCTTATCTTAATCAAGGCTCGCTCGAATTATTCCGAAACGCTGCTTTGTTTGCGGGGGTGGCCCAGTGTGTTTGGGCGAATGTGATTCTGCGTTGCCTATTGGGGCGTTTCACGTGTATAAATAGCGGGGAGAATACACTGAGCACTGTTCCGACAAATTCTACGTACAACCCGCGAAAATCAGTTGTTCCTTGCGACGGAATATAATGGCAGCGTAAGGATTTCTGGTTGCTTTTAGAACTTGCAGTTTGTATCTGATCGGTGTACACGAAAATCTGATAGCGCGAAGAATACAGCAATTTCCAATTTTACGTTTCTTTCTAATCCTGCTCTTTTGGGGATCCAGGCGGGCAAATATTGTTGCAGCAAAATTAATCGGATCGCCCCGATAATCCGATGCACACGGTTCAGTTGTTTTCTATATTTTATCGTATTTGCTAATTTAGTTCGTTCTTCTTTCTTCGCGGGAGTCTTTGATTTCACGAGTTGAATATTTGTAATTATAACGACAAGCAGGTTGAAAGCTGGGCCCTTTTAAATGACTGGTACAATGTTATAAAAATGAAGAATCCGACAAAGAGAAACTAGTGACAAGAGTAAAAATTACTTACCATCCAAAAGAGGGTTTCGTTCGCGAAGTTACTGTACTGGTCTATGGTTGACAAAACACTAAATATGAGGCACACCAATACCACCATGAACCTGCAAAAAAGAGTTTATTGTTAATTGGTTATTCAATATACATATGTATATATACATATACTAGAATGGATTGATTTAAGTAATCCTACAAGAAAAATGTAACACTATAAACACCCGTTTACTAAATTGCAATCCACATACATAGTTCCATGACTATTAAATTCAAAACGTTATCGAAAATAAGATAATAAATAGAGAGTATTTAAGCTCTCTATAGGATGTCGTACAGAAAAATTAATTTATGACGTATAATAATGTTAAATGAGAACCTGCATCTTTGAATCAAATAACATTAGAGCAAGTGTAATGATATAATAATTGATATGTACTACAATACCACTATGCAAAATCTTACTGTGGAAAAGTGTAGAAAAATAAATACTAACCCATTGGTAATTTTCATTTATCTTCAATAAATAATGTAATGTATAAGAAATCATACATTGGCATATACATATAAGAATATTTAAGTACATATAAAACGATACATTAATTATTTTGGTAAATATGCAAAATAAGGGAGCCACCTCCGATTTCAATTCTGAACAACAAAAAAGTTAGTTTGAAACTGCATCATTTCTCGACACCATTTGCGTTTAATAGAGTGTTATTATAGATATCTCTTGTTTACGTGTCTTACTAAAAACATTGACTGAAGTTCGATATTGAAGTTCTTACCGTTGATATCTCTTATGCTCCATCAATAGCATACAACTAATTATATCGTAGCGTACAGTTGTAAGGTAATACCAGTGCTCCAAAATGTATTTCTAGCATTAGCAACAAAATACGACGAATTATTTAATTATTTGAGTGAGAACGATGTTATCAGTGAAAAAGTTAAGTGTCCACGATGTGGAAATATTTTCGAATTAACGATTTAGGTATCATTATATTTCCCTTGTACACATGACTATTATAAGCAAACGAAGACCCCGTAAAAGAAAACGATTAACGTGTAATTTCACGTGCAATTTGACAACATATTTGAAAGTCATTGAAATCGGAGTTGGCATTCTTGTTCTATATATTTACCATTCTTTTAACCACCCCGTTGATAATAGGCAGTCCGTTGTTAAATATTACCATAGACGTAAATTTTTTAACTCAAGTGTGTAAAGTATTGAACTGCCATGTGCAAGATTTGTACGGAAAGTTTGCAAGGTCTGGCAAGTTTTCACGTTTCACGATGTGATATCCAGCGAGAGAGATAGTGTTCCTGCTGAAATTCCCAAGAGATGCTCTACTTGCTATTCGACGTTCTGCGACATGCTAGTTACTGTTTGACTTATTACGACCATCTGATTTGCACTTCTAATTTTAGCTTTCAAGCGAAACTACCCTCACTGTGTTCCTGACATTACAGTCACAGTCATAACAGTTATGTTCCTGTTCAGAAACTTTGGACTTGAAGCATGCCTATTCAGTAAAATAATACGCTAAATGCGATTTAATTCTTCGTCGCTTTGTGCACCATTTTATAATTCTTTTTTCTTCATAAATTTCCTCCGGAGAAATCTTGTTTAATTACTTGCCTATATTTTGTTCTATGAAAAAATCATGTACTACTTGCCGCTGTTCCTGCAACTTTTCGAATTCCATATTCTACTGTAAAGAATAGATACAACAATCCATACATCAATTAAAACCTCGTAATACGTTTCTCTTTTATTTACTAAATATTGTTTCTCCCTACAAATTATTTTTCCTCCACTATTCTTAAATTTCTTTCAATTAAATATTGTGCTGCTTAAAAATTAATAAATCGGTGAAATTAGATAGTATGTACATATACAGAGTGTCCCACGTAACACTTTTCACGATTTTTCAAGTACTTGCGATAATCTGACAAAAAAATATTTTAAACAAAAGTTGATCAATTTTCGATTGGCTATACATTGCAATAAAAAAAGTTCGAGAATTTTGTTTTTTATTATTGTTGTCAAGGCCACCTTCATTTTTTTAAATGGCACTTTATATTTTTGACTTAACAGTATTATAGTCCGTATCAAAACGAATTCATCGACCTAGTATACCATGATCTTCGGATGACCTTGAGGGCAAAGAAATGAAAATATCAACAAAAAATGACAATCTACTTGAATGGGCGATAATAACTTGTATTTGTTATTAAGACTCGAAATTACATTGAAAATAATTGTAATTACATGAAATTACATGAAAAAGTCACATCAAATGTTCGAATTGAACTAATAGGGAAGTTCGCTACGACAGTATCGTAAGAGCAACCAATGCAAACTTACTACGTAGAGCCGAATTGTGCCTACAAGAACATGGATTTCAATTCGAACATTTGATGTGACTTTTTCATGTAATTTCATGTAATTACAATTATTTTCAATGTAATTTCGAGTCTTAATAACAAATACAAGTTATTATCGCCCATTCAAGCAGATTGTCATGTTTTGTTGATATTTTCATTTCTTTGCCTTCAAGGTCATCAGAAGATCATGCTATACTAGGTCGTTGAATTCGTTTTGATACGGACTATAATACTGTTAAGTCAAAAATATAAAGTGCCATTTAAAAAAATGAAGGTGGCCTTGACAACAATAATAAAAACAAAATTCTTGAACTTTTTTATTGCAATGTATAGCCAATCGAAAATTGATCAACTTTTGTTTAAAACATTTTTTTGTCAGATTATCGCAAGTACTTGAAAAATCGTGAAAAGTGTTGCGTGGGACACCCTGTATACTACTAATGTGCGATTCACAACTGGCTGTGAAATATTAATCGGATAACTGTCTCGATTAAAATTTCTACGTATACATCCTAGACTTCTCGAGATGTCAAATCTCACGCCATCTAACTGTTCAGATCTCACAGTTCACAAGGTCCCAGTGCCCTCGACATCTCAAGGTTCACGATAATATGCATATGAGCAGGCGTACTCCAAAGCTTATTTGGATCTATCGGCGACTAATAATAAACTTCCTATGCATTTCACGTGTCCAACAAAGCACCGCCATTACACAAAAATCTCTCGACATAAGAGTAGCGAAAGAAAGAAAGAGAAACGTCACGGACAGGTAATCGACGAACGATCGAGACGTGGAAACGTCTCGTGCGACACCGTAGGAAGGAAAAAAAAGGGAAAAGAGGGTCGAACATAGACAATTATCATAGTAGGTCGATGAAGGTGACCCGCAAAGAAAGGGTGGCCTGAAGGAGGTGTAGGAATTATAGTCAACCGGCACGCCATCTTAAAGCCTGTTTCACTGCGAGTCGACTTCGTTAACGCGCCTCTCGTCCTTAATTAACGAGCCATCGCACGCTAATAAATTACTTGTGCAAACGGGCGAATCCGCCACGGCAATTACCAGAGCTTTCCGATTTTCTACGGCGGTGCCCGTGAAATCAAGTCGGCGTTTGTTCCACCGTTAACGCCGAGTAGAACATTATCCGGACACGGAGACGCCAAGCGTGAATTTCAATTCGGGCCCCCTTTTGTTTTCTGCCGCTGATTACCTTCTGTTTCCGCGGTTTGCCTGCGTCACGTGGTATATGTACTCTTATCTTAGAGTAACGAAAAAATTAACACCGTGTTCGTCGTACGCGTAATTAATTCTACTGTTCGGGCGAAGATACTGATATTGTTTTTCCAACACGCTTTTTCTTTGAATATTTTCTAGGCATTCACCGTAGGTTGGTGAACTGCGTTAGTGAATGCAAATAAGAAAATTAAAATCTTATTGAAACATGAACAAAGTGGTTGAGACTGAAATTAATGTATAGTATTATATAATTACATTGGAATATTATTTCAATAAAATGATTGAATAGAATGAATTGTACATGCAGCGAGCTGGTCAGTTATTTGTCATCGAACTCGTATCGAAGCTTTCAGTGAACAATGCACTTGTACGATATATGATTAGATGTATAATTTAGCAAACGACAGCTCGAATCCTCGTCGCACTACAGCTAATATTTGTCAGTCGTGGCCACATCATGAAAGCTCTTGATTTTCATGAGACACGATTGAAACGCCCAGGGCAGATTTATTTCAAGTTTAACGCCCTTTCGATCGCGGTTACTCGTTTCTCGAGAAGAAAAAATACCCTTAATGAAATAACGTTTCCTGGTCGCTCCAGAAACTTGTGCTACAAATGAAAAGGCATGCTGAAAATATGTAATCGACATTTGACAAAGAGACGAAATTGATGTGCTATTTCGTTCAGTATCGGATGACGAATAATGGTACAGAATAATGATTACTAAAAAACACATTCGCAACATAAGAATGGAAAAATCATTAAACAATTGTTCAAGCTATTGACAATAGAATGTTTCTGTTGAAAGCAAGCTAACTGTATTAAATTGTATAATGTTTGGTGGCGAGCAGTCTGATGGAATTCACTTCTGGATGAGCAACGAAGTAAAATGGATTTCAGTTGAAAGGTTTAATAACATTTGAGAAATATAAGTAAACTTGTGATTCTTTTCGAACATCCACGCACAAAAATATCATTACCGCGGTACTCTATTCTTCTCCAAATGATCATATTCTGTAGTTTTCATTTGTCTACTTCTGATATTTAAAATAATTGAACTACTTCAGTTGAATATACTAAAGTAAATTCTATAATTTTTAATTCATTTATTTAACCCCTTAACGTACAATTTTTTTGAAGAAATAAGTGTTATAGCTTACAATCCTATGTAAATGACAAATATCAATACAACGATTTTTTTCTTAGCTTTCACATTGTTATCTTCAATTCTCGATTATATTCAAATGTGAAAAATTATAGCAGCATAAAATACAACGCCGCTTGAATTATCTCGAGTGTGCACAGCTTGCCTGTTTAGCGCGCTCGAATTAACTCGAGCGTGTACGTTAAGGGGTTAATTTAATTTTACAATTAAATTTATTTTTAAAAATTGGAATTTTTCCTGTATATATAATACAAAAGATTTAGCACACAATATAATTGGAGGAGAGAAGCCTTTAACGAAACTATGCATAATGTAATTAAATTGTCGAACATTCACAAAGGGGAGAAGTAAATGTTGTGTGATGGAGACAATGGCAAATCTGCTTTTGTGAATCACAAATACGAGTGTCGTTTATAATGGGCTGGTCGCATACCACTCGATGAAGCTCTGGTCGATCAACAAGGGATAAAATCTCGAGCACTCCCCGACCCATCTCCACCCTGAAGAGTCTATCGACGCTGGGCGTCGGGAACACACTAGTTGTACCGGGTGTCCGAAAATACGTGACGAAAGAAAAAATCTAGCTCGTGCGACAATGTACTATTTCGCAATACATTATGAATAATTAGCCTTATTATAGAAACATTTTTGTAATGTGAAAGTTTGTTACGTATGAATTTCTAAACTTCAGAAATAATTATTATTGTTAAATTGTCTATAACAGATCGTTCTAATTAATAATATTTTACACTCTTATACAATATTGTATCATTCAAATGTTTGTCATTGTTTTATTTCTTTTAAAACGTACCTCAAACTTTTTCATGAAATATTCAATATTGTTACAGACACTCATACAATATTTTCTTATTTAGCATTCCTCATATTATCAATTGATTCTCACTGTGCGCTTGGCAAATAGCATCGTGATATTTAAAAAGGAAAGGATACCAGATGACCATAAATCTGGTCGAAGATAGCCATTCATGATAGAAACCTCAGACTTTAAGTAAGTAAAATACTGTATAACGATTTCAATGCAACAGACACGATTACTATTTCTCACATCATAAAACATACGTACAGAGATACAAGGTGTTCTTCTTATTGATGGTACAACCCAAGAGGAAAGTCGAAGATATAGAAGAAATTTTAAGCATTTGAGGCTTTGTTTGCGAGAAAATTGACTTTGAATATGCACTTTTTGGGGGTTTAACGCTACGGATATTCATTACATTTTTCTCGGCAAGTTGAAAATTGGAATTTTTATTTCGTTGGAATTGGAAATGTAGACCTGCCTCCCTCCCCCTTGATCTTTACTGGAAATATTAATCTGAAATGGAAAGTTCATTCTGAAGATAATAGAAGCCTTTCGCAGTTAAAAGTGTGAAACCTCCTACCGTTTGGAGAATGAGAAGCGCAAAGTACATTGGAAAACGTGCATAAAAAGTTAATTCGGAAGGTACAATTGTGTGTGCAGCTCGATGGGCAACATATTCAAATGTTTCTACATTAGCAGGGATATTTGTAAGGGATCAGTATTGCGCAATCTTCAACGTCATTTTTCTCGAAAATAAATCCACAGATATGTAAAAAAGATCGTATTCTGTGTTTTCAACTTATTTTTCCACGTGGAATCACCTCCTCTTCGGCTGTACCATTAATACTGGGACACCATGTATACTCGATTTAAAAACTGCAGAAGCGATTAATTTAATTAAAACACAGCAGGACCTCGATTAACCAACTAACTCGAGAGATAAACTGGTCGAGTAAATTAATATCTGATGTAATTAAAACCAAATCTTTCCCAAATATGTAATACCTCGATTCAAAACAGTATCATCGTTTTAATAACCAATTAATAATTTCGGAGCGTGAGGACACGATTGTAAATGTATTACTAGTAAATGCGACACCGTGGATAATAATCACGGGCCGATTAATCTAGGCTCTACCGCATCAAACATTCAGTTTCGGTAACTTTCGCAGTGTCGCGGTGAAATAATCCTCCGCAGAAGAGCGAGAGAAAAAATATCTCACGAATGATTCTTATCGTGACGTATTTGTCAACTGACCACATGGCAAACCACCCACGCAAATCGACGAATAACAAGCCCGTGCACACGAAGCTCGATTGCGGGGCAAGCGCCGTTGACAAAACATTCGTTTACGACCGAGCACGCGGTTAATATCGAGCGGGAACAATCAGTAAAATAATACAAACGGCGACCGCAATTTCACCGTTCGTCGAAAATGAAATTTCCACGCGTCTCGGCCCATTCTACCATTCGATCGATCTGCCGTTCGTACTGGACGTTAGCAATCGTGGTTACAGCATCCGAGGGCAATACCCTGTGAATGGTATGAAGGGCTTCACCACTGTTATGTATAGAGAGAATCAGATTTGAGAAAATTGCGTTTTGTTAAAAAGCCCGCAGGGAATTAAAATTGTGACGCAATACGATGTTCATTTTCCATATTATTGCAAGTACACAGACGCATTCGTATCGTTCATAGAGAGGTACGCAATCAACTCAGGTCGAACAGGGATATAGTAATTTATTTATATTCATTATAAATTTAATCAACGCCTGTTGAAGAATTACGTACTATAGAACAATATTTATGGTAAAGGTTAATTGAAGTGTTCTTTATTAATAATTGTCCATGTCCCGCTAATGGGAATGCTCATCCGATTTCAAAGGAATTTAACATTTAATGGCTCTTTGTATACGATTAATTGAAGGGTACATATAGCCGGACAAGGGGGGCAAAAGTGCTTCTAAACTAAATTCGACTAGCGATGGATCATTCGATGGATTATTATCAAGAAAAAAAAAATTTGTGTCGACTTTGAACTTTGTATCTCGACTGGAAGGGTAATAAAAATTGTTATTTCTTGATAACCTATCGAATGGACCGCTATAAGTCGAACGCGCCGTAGGGGCATACTTGAACCCCATAGCGGGCCGTACCCTTTGGAATGATTATAATATTCATTGTAACAAGAACGAATCAGAATTTAATGATATACTAATGCTCAAAAAAAACATACGTATGCATTAACATTAAAGCTATAATTGCAGACTTCGAGATTTCTGTAGATCCGTTAAAAGTTTTACCTGTTTCTTATATGTATTACAATTACTAACTGACAATGAGTTTTTAATTGCATGTGTTAGTCGTTTTCCAACTACCCCACACATACATATGTATATGAAATATTTTATTTTTATCAAATGAATAGAGCAATACAATAGTAACAAGTGGAACTGTGGAAATGGTGTTTATCCCTTTACTGAAACTTCATATTCCACAAAAATTACTCGTATATAAAGTCATATACATACATGTGATTACCTGAGGGGTATTTGGGTGTCTTTTCAATTAACCTGATATTGCATACACAAAACCAGAAGCTGTTCATTTGTGGCACATAATTCGATATTACAAAGGAATATTGCATGAATAATTACCTATGGTAATTTCGCTAATTAAATAAAACATTTTAATACCAGACAAATTATCCTCCCATTTTATCTTCAAATTCGATTTTATTTCTTTACCAACATGTTAATGTCCCTTCGAACGAGTGAGAACAATACAAAGATTCCTAAAGATTTTCAATAATACTTCCAACAATGACCATTAAAAATTCAATGCACCCGATATGCTTAATGATTTACTACTTACAAATAGTACTCGTCATTTTAATTGAAAAACAAGTTCCCTGCATTGCCCTCCACTGCATAATAGATATGTATCTATACATGTGTATATTACACACCTACCCTACGCGTCCACGCTTAGTTCATATCGCGCACATTGATCTTAATCGTTTCTGAAATAATTGCAGGCAATACAGTCCCATCGGTTAAGTTTCTACTGTCTGACAAAAATGTTAAACAACTTTTCTTTTTCTACTTTGCCCACGTGTCAGCAATTTACCAAAAAAACAGATCAAAGTGATAAAAACTCTGCCGTTCTTCATTACCCAGCTCTAACATAAACATCTTCTCCCCGTTCTTATAACGCGCAGCAAAAAATGGCTGCTTTAGCGTAAAAATACCAACAAACATGCATCTCAATTAACGCGAAACAAACATGCATCTCAATTAACGCGAAACAAACTCGCAGAACCCTCCGCGAGTATGCATATACGTCGCCGTCGTTCGAAATGTCGCGTGCGGATCGATGTCGCGAGGCATATATATATTTCACTGTTTCGTTAGTCGAGCAAAAACAAAATGAGCAACGCAGGCGATCGAAACGCAAAAGAAATTCGCGACACGCTGCGAACGGAAAGATCCTACGCGTGCATCGTTGTGGATGGCTTCTCGTCTAAAAATAACACGCGACACGCAAATAGCTTGCATGTGCATTGCGTCTAATAATGCTGCTATTTATGCAGTGGCAAAAGTAGGCCGATGCATTAGAGCCACTGTAGACGGCCAGTAATATTGACAGTGTTTTTGCAATTGCGAACATTGTTACCACGTTGAATGCAGACAGGGGGTCGCCGTTGACCGACAGCTACGGGATTGATCAAACAGTTTAAATTGAATATTATTTATAAGATTTTCGATGCTGACCACCGATTAAAGTGTTATACATTTATTAGAATTGAGTTTCCCTTTCTACCTCGACACCGCGATACAAGTTTTTCACTTCCAATGGGACATCGCGTCCGGTAAAACGATTATACAGGGTGGTCCGCTCGCTAGTGGAGGAAAAGATAGTGCCAGGCAATATCAAGAAAGGGGAGGGAGTGCACATGATGCAAAAATACTAGCATACTATACGGAACCAGCTATAAGACTTGGTGCAATAGGCCCAGGGCCAGCTTGGCACCGATGTAGCAATATTATCAGAGCTTTGAGGGTGGTACATATATGTATATAGGGTAAGACTTGTAATTATTATAAGGTAGGATAAGGTAGAATAAGATATCCTCCTCTACGTTAAGCTAAAAGTACTGTGATTGAATGTAACAGTGTGAATGAATTCGTTGAAGGCAAAGAAGAATGAACGGTCGTCAGTGAGCAGCACATTTTGTTACTGTTTACTGATCCACCTGGTAACGGCATTGGAAATTAAAAAACGGTCGCCATTGAAGAGTTAGTCTGATAGTAAGCGTCGCAACAGAAACATCCTTGCTACTTGAATAAACTTGTAATTCCTAACAGAAGATAATGTCACTTAATAATGTCCCCATAGTAATATGGTTTGTATAATAACCAGTCATTGTAGTATGACACTAACGCCGAATAACCTTGTAATAGACCGCAGTCTGAAATGCAATCAATAATAGTAATAATTATTTGAGTCAAACATGATCATATATTATTTCTCGTTAAATCGTTAATAATTTAATAAACGTTTTTCTTCTTATACTCTTGTAGCAATTATTTAAGAGATCGATACATCATAGTGCACTGAGTGATTTTCATTTTATAAATTAGTTTATATGTATATCACGTCGGAATGTGTCCCATTGAAATAATAAAATTTCAATTCCAGCGCAGCGCTGCAAAGTATAATGGTTATAGGTTAATACAGAATAACAAATTCAGCTCTAGATTGTTCTTACTAAATTTTTGATACGTTTATACGAAAAACGGGGCTTTCGGCGCGTCAATACCCTACATCAAACGGCACATATCTTGAAACACCCTGTATATACATTATGTTTTCCTATTATGTATTAATTTTATTTATATTTCATTATCTGTTATTTATTCAATCAAAATAAATTAAAAATCCTGTATTTAACGTATGTAATTTATTTTTTTACATTAAAAACAGTATAAACTCAGGTGCCAAGTTTAAAAACAAAATTTAATCGTATTATGAACATCATAAAGCGATTTATGAATGTTTTCCACTTAGATTGGGCATTTGGCCCAGTGTGTGCTGCGGGTAAACATATGAAATTCGTCCGGCATTCAATGTGTTAACAGCAGTCGTTTCCTTTATTTAAGCTCGAAATTTCCACGAACTTTTCCAACGTTGTACTTTCGTGCACTTCCTGAGGGAACACGATTGCACGCGAGCACACAATGCGAATCAATTTCTATTGTTTAGCTAAGGAACGACGAATATTCGTCCGTAATGTCAGAGCCGTGCATATGCAACGACGGTGCAGGCGACACAGGCGTACGTTTATGCGCGACAAATAGAAATTGTAGCCAATCTTCTGCTACTATCGAAAGGTTGGTAATGAATGCAGATTGTCATATTACACGTGCTTGAATTTCTGTAGTTTACCAAAGACTTTCATGATTAAAATACTCTCATTGCGTGAAACCAGATGTATTTTAATTTCTTAGAACTTAATACTACGACAACAATTATGTAAACATAATTGTTGCTAAAGCATAGAATTAATAAGAAAGAGATATAATTTCTCATCGCAAAGAAAATTTGTTAGAAAGTGATATTGTAGATTTCGTTCAAATTGCGTCGTATTATTGTTGTATGATTGTGCACAATAAAGAAGAGAATTTATCTCATAAATTCTTAATAAACATTAGACGAAATTAATCGAAACACCACTGTTAACCTTTGCAAATAGAAGTTACGAAGCAATGCAAATTTTATAATAGGCTCAGAGTTCATTAAATAATTTATATACAGAAATTCTGCTAGAAATCGCTTCCGTGTTCGCTGTCTATTAAATTATTAAGCGCAATAACTTATTCCACTAGTAGGAAATAATTTATGAATGTGATAAGCCTGCAGCTTGTACCATCCATCGAACTGAATTAATCCTCCTTCCTCCTGAACAGTCTAAAATACCATATAAAATCACATAAATCGATATAATAATAACAGTAATAATATTAATGTTTGCGGCAACAACTTGAAAACATATTGCATTTGATTTAAACTACACTGCTGTCTAATTTTACGAAATCAATATACTTAATATTTTATTTCAATTATCGTAACGTTTAAAAATATTCTTTACTGCAGGTCGCAATAAACGACAATTATAAAAATTAACTCTGCAATTTCATACTTATTGATATGCATTATGCATGTACACTAAAACCGCGTTTATTATTTAGAAATTGTAGCATTACCATAATATCAAATGCTACTTATTCCAGAAAATAATAAGACAGACTAGTTCAAAGACTAGTCACCAACAAAGCAACTACTGCCATTAAGTTGATTAATTCGTGGTTTTAATAAGAAGATAAACCGCTAAAATGGAGTTAGTAACCATTGTGTAAAGTGTGAAATGGTTTGCGACTTCACGCAGAAACGTCAAGCAAACAATTCAACTCGTGGTTGAACAAACGTGTCCATAATGACAGAATGATGAGTACCCTTTGGTTAATTGTTCTCCCATTAATGCCCCTGGATCAAGTATTTTCATATGGCATATTGGCTTAAAGAAACTAGTGATTTTATTTCTGATTATATCCTCGAAATGTGATGCGTTGATTGATTGATTGATTGATGGTATACTGTGTCAATAGTAAAAGGGTTATTATTCTTGATTATCCTTGGAGAAATGATAAGCAAGAATCTATTATCAAAAGTTTTAATTCGAATTATTTATTTATTTTTTAATCTTAATAATTGCATGATACTTTATAATGCACAAGTTTGTTATCAGTTATCAGTATTGCTGCAAAAGTTAGTCATGGTCCTTATTATCATTCTGATAGTTTTGTAAATAACTTCTAATTAAAGTAAGGAGTCAAATTTAGTAAAGTTTGAAATTTTCCTGAAGTTTTCTTTTTTGTATATAAAATTTTACCTTCCATTTGATTCTTGACTCTATTCTGTTTAACCTTCATAAGCAACAGATTTTTTATTTCAACTTCAATTAGTATCATAAATCGAAAAAAGGAAAGATATATTTAATACAGCATGCCTTTTAATCTGGGCGTTTCAATGAACTAAAAGGCAAACCCAATAACATTCCAATATCTAAATTAAAAAGTTCAGAGACTCCGTAGTAAAGTCAACTTCGTTTCAGGTTCGTTGTTTAATTAAAGACGTATCAATTCTGTTTTAATTGAATATTTACCCCGAAGCGCGCGTACAATTCCAGCGACCTACATTTTTTCAATTCTTCAATCAAATAAGGCTGCGCATAGAAATAAGCAATGCCTTTGTTGCAAAGCAACTCTTCTTACTCAGTGACGACAAATAATGATTCTGTAAATACAACTTTCCTTCAGTTAACAATGAACTACGAATGTGATATTAAATGTATATTCAATTAACGACAACGAATATGTAATTTACACTGCAGAGCGTTTATGCAAAAGTTTATGACTTATAATCACAGTTGAAATTGAAGTCGAATTAATTATAATAAACAAGAATTGTTCTCACTTGTATATAATAAGAATAATAGATTTACAGTAACGAAATTACAATAAACGACTTTCAAAATGATTAACTAATCAAAGTATTTTTAGCAATAAAGAATCTCTGCTCTTAAAAACTAAAAATGGCCAAAATACCTAAGGTATCACGTACGAAAAATTGTACGTATGTAAGTCACATTTCATTCGTTCTTTCAACATAAATATTTCTATCCCTAACTCCATTTTTAATATTTAATTTCGTATTTCATCGTGTTATTTCTCCTCTGCATATCCACTTTCACATTCATACGTACGGTTACGTATCTCTTCGAACATAAAATTGAGTAAGCTCAACTTACAAACCTAATTAACCCACTTCGATATTAATTTTAACATCAAGCTTTTGATAATTCTCCACAGGACCCAAACACTAAGTACGTCACTAATAACGTATAAAGATACCCATAATTATTTTACCACTAACACGAATACATATAAAATAAATAGAACATAGTATATTCTAATGAATCATGTGTTGGATGCATAGCCTTTGCGACATCGATAAGAGCAAGGTACGCGGGTCCTCCCTTAGTCACGACAAACATTAGCCAGAATGACGGAATTTACCGTCCTAAAGGTCAGGACTCCTACTCGGTCATGATGTCTCAACAAGGGCTAAGGTCGTCCTAACCTCTTCAAATTCACGATATAAGTACCATCGCAAAATGATCATGTTCACTCTTAGACTCGTAGACTACGAGGCTACTCTGTCGGTTGACAGTTCGACTAGTACATTCTTACTCTATTTCATCAAACTGCTATGTTCCGCAAAAGTTCTGTTCAGAAGTGAGGGCGGGATTTAGAACCGTGAATAAATATTGCATTACTGAGCACAATCGGTCTCATCCTTCACTCTCGGAATCCAACACATTCACGCTAAATCATATCACTTTGACATTTATTCACTATTAATTTTTAACACTTCATTCAGCCCTTTCGTGTCGAAAGACCGCGTACAACTTTTACGCGGAAGCCGGTTCAATTATGAGATTTGGAACATCAGTCAGTTGAATTTATTTTATATGGGCTTCACGGTCAGTATTAATTTATCAGAGGTCCTTTAACTTCTAAGTCGGACGGAAAGGGCGGTGCACGTGAATACTTGAAGAAGTCGCATCAACTATTCAGTTCGGTTCTTCAGTAAGATGAGTTTTGTCTTTTTCAGCCCTAGTTCCCTGTTAATTTTTGAGAAGTTAACTAAAACTTGCTAAACTCGGGTCATAATTTAATTTTCAATTAGGGGAGGTAAAGCTAGTATGTACTCCTAAGTTAGCAGCATTTCGTTCAAGAGTTACTTCTCCATTGCTTCTTCACAATCTAAGGAAAAATTAGTAAAAAAAGTCTTATGGTCCAACATTCTTTTTGAGTTACACATTGATGGTTCGTGCAGTTGGAACGAGTTATTTCTCGAATTTGTTCAGAGATTGGAGAAAACTGCCGAGGGAAAAGTTGAATGGCATGATAATGCCTATTTTTCTAGGACTTAATTTTCTTCATAAACGCAACGATGCACCCAAACAATTGAAATGCAGTTTTTCTTTCAAATAGAATTGCATATTTTTCCTTACTCGTAGCAACTCCTCGGAACATTCTGCGTAAGAAAGTATTAAGGTCCAATGTATAAAAAACCAATATTTAGTGAGATATCTGTGCTATTCTAATTTATAAAGGAAAAAAGAATAGAGATTATTGTGCCATTCAACGTTTCCCTCAACAGTTCTTTCCTATCTCTTACCAAATTCGAGATACATACATATAACCTGACCCAATTGCGCGACACACCCTGTAGAACAAGACTATCAGAATTAAAAGATTAAAGCACATGCGAGTTTGTTAGTCAACTAGAAGAAATGTAAACAATCGTATATTAAACAATTAGATAAATTAATGACATTATTATTATGTCGAGCGATGTTCGCTGCGGGCGAAAAACTGGCAAAAACGTTCGTTTTCGGAAATGAATGGCGTTCAACGGGGTGACAGAAGCGGCATCCAGCGCAAAATGAAAGACGCTTCCGTGGCAATTTCCGATCGTGACGTATCGTGTCGCCAAAATTTTCATAGCGTAGTTTATTATCGCAGAACGAGCCAGTTACCGGGTTAAATACTTTCGCACACATAGACGCGTACATGACGGTCCCCTTGATCTCCTAATTTCACTTTCTTTTTATAATCGCCGCGCAAAAAAGTGTTGCAGAAATTTTCTGTCCAATTGTCGCTTAACGCTTCACGTTCAATCCAGTGACAAAGAAGAATGAAATTCTACGCTTTTTTAATGTCTCATCAAAAATGACATTGGTGAAAAAAAACAAAATAGAGGATTCCAGTGCCAGTCGAAATAGGCTTTTCGCAATTCCAGTTTCTAAAGCTCGTGTATGAACAATTTTAGACAAATGGGAGAACATGAAGCTATTCTATATATCTGTTTCGATTCGTGAATTGTGCAAAAGCACATTATCATTATCTAGTAAATTCTGTATATTCAAAGCCACGTTATAGCGTATAATTTGTCAGCAGAATATAGAACAACTAAAGTGAAATAATTGCATATATTTAACGTACATATCACATCTTTTATCTAAACACTTTTCTGAGTAATGCATCCCCCGAACGCGATATGAAATTGTAATTTTCCATCTTGCACATTAATCAAGCTATCACTCTGTAACATCTTTAGCGTTACACTCTATATAATAATAAAATTCTTATTGCTATCTATGCACTGTGTTCGGTCCAACTGAAAACAGTGGAACGCCTCGCAGGTGGAAAAAAAGTGTCCAATACAAGCTACCAGAATATTCTTCTTTCAAAAAGTACTCAGCGCAGTGGGGAACGCTCCACGGCGTAATTAACTTTCGGAGTATCGAAAATTGCTGTGCCAGCATTAATCCAGCGCTCTGTGCGGGCCGAAAAGGAACGAGGGAACGAGCATGAAATAAGTATCGAAACCGGGAAACGAAAAACAGAAGCGAGAAGTTAAAAACCAAGGGGGAAAAATGTCATAACGCGAGTTTATTAAAAGTCGTCGAGGTGAATCGTTCCATTGCGGCAGGAAATGAACGAGGTACGATAAGAACAACCGTTCGACGCCAGTCCACGGTAAACGATAAAAAAAAAACAAGCTTAGTAACCCTCGCGTTCACACGATCGATCGACTTCGTAGCCGCGTTCCAACCCCGGGGTACTTTGTTTTCGTAATGAATTATTTAAAGGGCGCAACACTTCGTGCTAACTTTGAGCAGAAGAAAGACGAAATAAAAGGGCCGCAAAAAGGGGGAAGAAAGAGGTGGAAGAATGGAAAAACGGCCGCGCTAAATAATGCATGTGGCAAGTGTATTTTGATATTTATGCAAGTGACGGGATGGATGAAAGATGAACTTTCACGATAGAGAGAGCGGAACAGCAAACGGAAATAAAACGGCGCGACGGTCTGGTACAATGGTGAAGCCAAAATGTGGAGGGAAAGGGGGGGAATACTTTAGACCAACGTCAAGCACGTTTCTTTTAGTCCGGTTTTTTATGGTGACGTATATATGCGGTGTGCATCTCGCGAAACGCTGACCATCGATGATAAAATAAATACTCCCCGAGATGTGGAGCACGGATGACAACGTTTTTACGATTCTGCGATACGTTACTGGGAAGACGGAACTGTTTCTGTTAATGGTCTTGTTTCTTCCGAGCAGAGTATCTGGAAATTGGACTTCCACCGTGGCTTCGTTGGAGATAGTAAGTATATTCAGGATAGGTAAGATTGGCTGGGTGTTTAAGACTCGCCTTGATGCTTCAAGGTTTCACTTGGATACGTTGCTTCGTTGCCGATGAAGGTGATTAGTTTTATTGTTTGCTGCCGAATCGGTTCGCTGATGGAAAAATGGGAAATGTGTTTTCTTTTTATCTTGCGTGCGCTACGTTCGTGGCGGCCTTGCTGGCATGGGGAATAGCTATTTTTAATGGGGATGTGAAGCAGCATTTGAAACACTGTTTTGAAGCATTTATGGTATTATTCGATGCTCGTCGACGGTGTTAATAAATAATGAATAATATCGACACAAATACAAATTTATAATGACAATATCAGTAAACGATATTAATATTGCTCGTATAATCGAACACTGATGAACCACATTAATTTATCAAAAATTTGCCCAACTATTATGTAACAGTAGACGCAAAATAATTTCTAACCTATGAATTTCGATTCAACGTTTCTGTTTCGCGTTACAATAAACATCGATCCTTCGTGAACAATTCAGCTCACTCTAAAGTCGGTGAAGAGCGTCTCATTCGAAGATATTTATAAACTGTTACGTCGCGTTACTTCATGCCTCCGATTCTCATCAACCGCGTACTCCTCTCAATCGATAAAAATATCTCGTTCCGTTAAATCGCCGATAAAATGCAAAGTAGAACCTGAACGTACAAAAGAAAATTCGTTTCCACAACAATACCCCTCGCCCTGAATTGAACAAATTCAACCTCCCAACTCTTTCCGAATTATTCAAAAGGATAATTCCACGAGCCGCTGGGGAAAAGGGAACACCCTGCGTACCCCATACACATAGGTATAATACATCGTCAAGCCGCACAATGCGGACACATCGACAGCATCGGAACGGCAGAATGATGGCATTCAACACAAATCATATGGGACAAGCGACGCGCTCTCGTGTGATCCACGAAAGCCCTCCGCCGTTGAACACGAGAGACAGGATAAAGATCCAGCATAGACCGACTGTAAAAATGAACAAAAAAGGAAGAAAAAGCTAGCCGAATTTACTATTTACCTCTTCGCGGCGCAACTTTCGCCGAGATTACCGTGGGCGTTTTGGAAACAGCTCCGGCACGTTTTGTCGCGCGAAACGGACAGACAGAATCGGCGAACAATGAAACGCGCGTTTCAACAATCGAAGAATCGTTGACAAAAGACGTCGACGTTCAGCGACGATACAAAGAGTTTCGATACACTTGTTGAATCGAATCGCTTCCGTTCCAAATATCTGACGCCGCTGCCCTATCTCAGCTTGGCGAAATGCTTGCCGTCGGGGACGCAGCGGAGGATTTTGGATAACCGGCTATTATATGCAACGTGGAAAGAACGTTTCGAAGCGTTTGCTGGTTTTCACAAATCTTTAATCCACGATTATTTCGTCGTCGATTCAACGTTAATTTTGTTGAAACTGATAGAACGGGTTTCAATTGGAAATTATAACATACGGATATGGATATAGAACACTGCTAGTCTGCTGGGAATGTCTGGGGATCAATTATTAGAAAGAACGTAAAACAGAATTGCCCCCTTTTACGTATTAAAGGAGCATTAACGTCACAGCTTGGCCCGCAAAATGATATATGTATAAATGCCATGCCCTTTGTTTTATGTTACATTAAAAGTTTACTCGATTTATATTTTTGCATCTAAATTTTTCATCGTAACTGTCCCAAGCTCTTTATTAAAATTGTCTTTCTCACTTCAACTTACGAAACGCGTCGCAAGGATATCCCTTAATCGAATGTTGGAAAAGTCCACCGTCTGTATCTCTGTCTAATTCGCTGCACGATTTTAAAAGAGAATAATGTTTCCTGAAGAATAGAATGCAGTCAAGGAAATAAACAATACTGGTCACTGATGATTGACACAGTGCGAACAGAAAGCTCGAAATTGGACCGCACAGTAACAAACCTGTCGATACGTCACTAATCGGTTACATGTTGAAGTGTATCCCGGAAGAGTAGCCTCCACGCTAACTCTGATCCTTGCATTAGCACAGATGGAATCAGTTTCATGTATCTGTATACGGTGCATCGGGCGATGCGTCTGTTTCGAATGCTAATCAGCACGAAATGCGACCATTTCACATTTAAAACAGACATCGGTGTAAATCACTGCATTAATATGTTTACTGTGTAAAATGTCGCAAAAGAAGAGTGCAAGTACAGTAGTAAATCCACGCACTATTCGAGGTACAACTTTACACCGATTTGAAACTTCTAGTGAAAAGTCAGAGCATTTTATTATTATCGAATTGAAACATAAACAAATTTCTATCGAGAAAATTATTCATTTCGGATTCGCTTACGGCGTGTACGGTGTTGAATTTCAAGTATAGCATAGCAATCTCAAAAATAATTGGGATTAAAAATACGAGTCTCGAAATAACTGTTTGCTACAATGAGATATGCAATTTATCAGTATAATCGAAACCAATCAAAATAGACTTCTGAGTTTCATCTGTCTATTCCTGTTAAACTCTGTACCTGCATGTATTTATGTGCAGAATATATGTACAGATCAGTATACACGGATCACAGAATATATTAAAATAATAAAATCTCAATAAACCATGGAATTTCTGTGACACCACTACAGTTGCAACATTAATGTATCACCTAAATTGATAATCACAACACATAATATATTCTTGCATCCTCGTTATTCGGATAAGTTTATCGTTCTTGTTTATTGTTTATGACAATTGGAACAATAGGAAAAATTGTACAAATTAGGATAAAACATACTTTGACCGTTGCAAATAAAGATTGATATTTAGCCCGAATCTATTTTATGGTTGTACAAAAATTCATATAACGTGAAACCAACGAATATCAACCTCAAAATATAAATTAACAATGAATTAACTGTAAATTCCGAATATAAAAGCTTCGGTATGGAATTCAATAAAACACTTCCAATCAAAAATAAAATCAACAAGATATCGATATAATATCGGTAGCATGACTTTAAAGCTTAAAGTCACGCCGGGCTACAGTGGGTTAAAACTAGTACAGTGGGTCGAAAGCTGGAATCCCCACGGAACTCGCGAATCCGAAACTTTGCACTTTTTTCGTGATTTGAAACGTTCGAAACTCAAATAAGAAAAGGTATCAAATTAACGAATGAAGAATTGCTCGTAGCATGCACCGAGAATGTTGTCTCGAGATCTCGAGATCGCGAATTCTCGGCAATCGGTTTTGTTTTTTAGAATATAAATAGATTGGCGATCGATCGTGAAAGATTTATCGTTGACTTCAAAAATGTTGATTCAGTTCTTAAAGCAAAATATTCCTCTTACAACATAAAATCAGCACTACAAGTTTCGAGAGTTTCGAGAATTTAAGGATTAGTTTCGAACCCATTCAAAGTTAAAACTATAATCAGCTATATCTCGAAAAAAGAAATAGATCATTTGCGTCGTTTCGCCATAAAACCGCAGATACAATAAATCCAAATTTACACGGAACCATTGAAATATATATATGTATACATCAACGGTGTCACCAAAACCAACAGAATCTTCCAAACGAGTATACTCACACTGTGAAATGATAGATGAAGCAGATCCAGCCGCCAGGATGCTCCAGGAACACGTACAGCCGCTCCTGAAACGTCTTCCCTTTCTTGTGATGGAACACGTATTTAGCTTTGAAAGCCTGGTCGATCGGCAGATAAATCGGATAATATGGATCCGGCACACCGGTCTGATTCAAACTGGGCGGCTCGACCTCGCCAGCGTTCATATCGTTCTCGATGATGTCGTCCTTGCTCTTCTTCCGTCGATACTTCCTCTTCATCGGCGTTGGCACCCTTTTATGGTGTGCTTCGCCGAAACGCGGTGACCGGAACCGTCTGAGAAAGGTGAAACGGCGATTAGGGGAAGAAGATGGCTCCTCCATCTGAGCGCCGTTGTCCTCTGTGTCCTCGGTTTCGCTGCCCGGTGTCTTCAGGGCCGTGTCTTCGGAATCGAGACAGTGCTCGGCGATGAGCTCGTCCTCGCTGGCATGTAGTGCAGCGTACGCGGCCGCTGCGCTGGATCTCTTCTCCGTGAGCCTAGAGCATTGGTCCTTGCTTCGTGGAAGACTCTCGTTGGTCTCACCTGGACATTTCCAGGATATTTCCGACAATTGCTGGGCTCGATAGATACGGATACTTCGCGGGAACGGATTTCGTGGCCGGATTTATGTTTTCTTTTTGATACTTTCACTGTTCTTTGAACGTTCTAGATTTTCTATTTGGCCCTTTACGGCCGCTATTCGGATCTTTATTCTGATTCTCCCATTCTTAGTTTCTAATCTGATTTTTGCATTTGTTTCAAATTTTCTACTGAGCCCCTTATATTATATTTTCTATTTAGCGGCGTGCGATGTCCATACGGACTTCTATTCCGGTTTCTATTCTGGTTTCTAGGTAAATTTTTCTTCGGCTTGTATTTTCTATTTAGCCCTTCGGCATTTCTATTTTATACCAACTCTCATTCTGATTTCTATTGTGAGTATACTTGCGGAGCGAACACGCTGTGGATTGAATATCTTTCGCCATAAAATGCTTTTACCTTAGTCTATTTTTGTATTCCAATTTTAATTAGAATCGTGGACGCGTGCACTGTGGATTGAATAACTCTCGCGTCAGAATACTATCATGCGTCTTATTACATACATAATCTCGATAGTTTTGTGCGCGTGGTAGCAGTTGTATATTGTGCTGTTTCAATGACACAATTTGAAAGTTGGGAAAATTGTGAAGAAGGCAAATGAAGGGTTTAGGACAAAAGGGAGCTATGTCAGATATTAGTGTTTCTATGAAAAGTAGTATTTCAATAGAAATTGCGTGATTAAGAGGCTGTGTTTTTATTTAAACTTTTATTTAAACTCCACTTGTGGCAAGTTTGAATCAGGCTTCTTGATTTCAGTATCCAACAGACCACGATATCGAAGTTTGTATAGTGCACTGCAGAGAAGTGCGTATTTGTAGAATATTTGCAAGCTAAAAAATTATTGTATTTCTAGAAAAATGTCGAACGGTCCGAAAATTTCGATACCAGTTTCATTTGGACAAAAAATACAAGAAGGCCCATTGAAATATAACCATTAATCTATATCAGACAAAATCTTCCACACCAATCATACACTTCCAAGATTATATTTAAGGTTTACTAGCTATTCTACTATCGATCATCCGATCACTTTATTCGATTTCGAACGAAACTTCTTGTCGATCCTCCCGAACAGCGGTTAACTATTCCAACTTCATGATCCTTGAACAGTTACGCTGAACACACCATGATCCTCGACCCCCTTTTGTACCATTGTGAAACTGTTGCGACGCGTGTTGCACGTCATTCTTTCGAACTATGTAATCCACCCTTCATTGGATCAGCCAAACGAAACATTCCAAAACCCTCGAAGTGTCGAGGCGTTTTGTTATTTCACGCGATCAGTCATGGAATTCTGTTTCATCGACGACGAATTCTATCGTCGAGGCAACCACACAACGTCTGTATTGCACTACATCGTCCACCCACTGCGGCTTATGCGGTCTGAATTTTGCGACACGGAGAGGACAGCGAATTTCTGGGCATACTAGCTTGGGGATTTATCGATCGAGATGAAAAAGGCATTCCCTTTCAATGGGATCGAAATACGAATGTATTCTCGTCTGATATAATATAAACTATAAACTCGTTGTTTATTGTTGCTTTTCGTTGGGCTCTGTTTGAATGATTTGTTGTTGGATAAGATCGCAGATCATAGAAATCGAAATATGAGACGGATCGTGGAAATAAGAATTTATATTTAATAATAGTAGAAATGAAATTTTATTGGAGTCTGAGAAAATGAAAGTATACAGTTGGTTACAAAAGTATCCGACCGCGTTAAATGTTTTGTGACTTCGCAAAATTGTACGCTGGTAATAATAAAATGACTCGTAATCTATTTCCAACAAATATTTTGCAGTTTATTTTAATACAGTTGGGAAACATTATATTGGACCATTTGTTGCAGAATAACTGAACATTAAATGAATAAAGATTGCTCCATCGTTGTAGGTGGCCGAATATTTGCATAAGCAACTGTATACCAGATTATCTATTGTTTTGATTGATTTATGCAAAGTGTACAGTTTCATTACTATTACGAATAATGTAAAAACTGCCATACTAATATCGATGTGAATGCATTTCGAAATTATTTTCAAACTAACATATTTACTGTGTCTATTCTTGTTATAAGAAGTAAGAAATGCTGCTACTTTTAGGGGAAATAGATCATAAATGGCGAAGAGAGGAAATCAATCATGAACCAATAAAGATCGAATAAGAAAATTGTTAATTATAAAAAGTATAAAAACTGTTGATTTATTTATGTATGAATAATATTGTATTGCAATAGCACTCATAAAAATTGTTTTCCGTTTCTCTAAAAAAGATAAAATAAAGTAATTGTATGTCTATTATGCAATTGTTTGGTATTGAGGTTTTATTATTTATTCATTGTTACATAGAATATTTAATCTATATAACTACGTTATTTGTATCAGAACAATGAAAATTACCCAATTGAAGGAGTTTAATATCAAATGTTGTACGCTTTACATACATTCAGTTGCATTACGTTGTCATTATGTGTACTGTGCAAGTAAATAGTGTATTTTAAATAAAATGAATTGTTCAATTAAGTGCTTGCACTATGGCCGTCTCACAAATAACCTGGTACAAGTACAGCGAGTCGAATAAACTGAGAAACACACTGAAACATGAATGTATGAAAATATATTTTAAATACCCTATGTTTGAGATCAACTAAATCCCTATGTTGTTGGATTAGGTTGAAAAGCCGATATTAATTTAACAATATTCAGCAATAATCCTTAATTCGCAATTCGTATATTTCCTGTACTTTCACAATTTATTAATTTATCGAATATCGTAAATCAGAATTACGTCTATCGACTAAACACTAAACATTAATGGCATTGCAATATCTTGTATATGTATACACCACGTGTATACGTCACAATAAACAAAATATTTCCGAAGACCACAATTCTAAAAATATCAAACGTCAGGCAAATTAAGGTAAAAACTCTATTTGTAACATCGTCCTTTCCCATGGAGCAAAACTATTGTTTTATATCCATCCGATTGGCATGTGAAATGGAAACTGCGTACTTTGATCTTTGATACTACTGAAGCAAGATCACTTCCCAACAGAGTACATCGGTGACGTCTAAACGATAGGTATCCTTAGAATAAATGGAAACACA
The DNA here is from genome assembly GCA_963583965.1 of Nomada ferruginata. Taxonomy (NCBI): domain Eukaryota; kingdom Metazoa; phylum Arthropoda; class Insecta; order Hymenoptera; family Apidae; genus Nomada; species Nomada ferruginata. The sequence goes on from OY757213.1 coordinate 19,491,643, forward strand.
AGGACGAAATATTTATATCACAAGTATCTCTCCAAAAATACTGACTATAGAGCGTTAAAAAACCAATTTACTACCACAACTTAAAAAAAATTCTAAATGCCTCGCTTGGCCCAAAAAGAATCTTCTTAATTGAACCAAAAATTGCCAATGAAAATTCGCCCAATAGAACGTGTCGGACGAAGAATTAAGGGAGCAAGGAAATTACACGAGGAATCGATCGTGCCAGCTAGTCCCACGCGATAAACAGATAAATTGTCGTCCCAGCAAGGATTATTCAAATAGTTCAAGCTACGAAAATCGAGTAACTTGCAAATTTCAAGGTGCATCAAGATGTCATATAATAAGATCTGATCGTTACAATTGTTCTCTCACTTATTTTAATAATAAGTACCGTCGATTCGATTTTTGGCAACGCATAAATGTTGCTGTACACGGTTTCTGTAGTTAAACTATGGTTATCCGCAGTGTCGAAGTTGATCAAGTTTTTTCTATTCGGCCGCAGGCACAACGAGGACAACGAAAACGGCCGGGAGATTCGATTATCGACCACGTACGCGACAGCTATATTTCTGAGCATCAATTGAAGTAACGAGATTGCTCGACATGGCGGTGTGCATTGGCTGTCCTCCATAGTCGACCGACCGCTTATCTGTCACCCAAGATCGACCTGGATCGGACTTTGTTGCGGACAGAAATCGTTTCGAGAGAAATTTCGTTCAGTGAAATTTGCTTACGAATAATTGATAGAATTGGCTGATGGACGGATCGGTGTTTGCGACGAAAAATCTGGCGTTTCAGTAAGTATTATTATTTTTCGAAGAAAATTTATCGAGAAGTATGGAATTTCGTGATATTCGTTGGAAGACGATAATTTATTGCAATTCAACAATTGCGGCGTACATGTCCGTTGCTAATCTATCAGCGTCGATAACATGAATATTTACAAAAAGTAATCATGATGGAAAGATTATTATTTGGAGTTGAATTAATTAATGAATTTTGCGGTATATCAAACACTTTGGACGGCCAGATCATTTTACGTGGCCTAAAAGCATTATCAACGGCTAATCATGAATAGTTGGAAGCATGCTCTCTGGAACTGTGTTGCATCTAGATCGAGATGAGTGAAAACGATAATAGTAATGAGATGATCTGATAATTGATGCTGGGACGCGTATATCCTACATAACCTCGTGAATCGTATTTTAAACAGAATTAATTAGTAGCTTTCAATTACCGATGTCTTTCCGTATTTCATGCTTTTTGATCTGCGAATCGCTTTAACATGCTCTTTCATTTGAATACATTTCTGCGAAAATGAAAATAAGTTAATGTAAAAAAATTAAACATAAATTCGAAATTGTTCATTAAGTGAATTCTGTAATTATTTCACAAATATCTTAAATGTATCTTTTGCAATTGCACGCTTGTACCATGCATTTAAAATGTATATGTTCGAAAAGTTATTACATAAGGTATTTAGTATGATTAATCAAGTTCTTCTAATAAGCAGTGCCGTAATATACATCTCAAGAAATCTCGAATATTAAAAAACAATGGATAAAAACTAAAAGACACTTCGAATATTTCCTCGGTTTACAGAGCTCGACAAACTTTCTGTTTCCTTTCAGTGCTGCAGAGACAGCGATTGATTAAATATCAATTTCCTGTAAAGGCGCATTTTAAATGTTTGGTATACTTATTGCGCACATCAATCGTAATCTACAGTATACATGAATCATTTTCCAACTTAGCATTTCCGGAAGTGGAACAGGAAGAAACATTGATTTAAACGAAGTCAACCGATACAATTATTAATAGAAGACGGAGTGCAACAAAACATAAAATGCATTCTGAAAAAGTTTCCTGCAGCCTAGCCATCGTCTAAAGTTACGCAAAAGTTTGAGATTCCACTAGAAAACAAAACAGAAGAAATTTTCGTTCAGCTCTTTTCAAAGGACCCCTTCGTTTGAATGAACAGAAACACTAGGCTTTTAATTATTGAAGCTAGTACGTCTTTTTATAGGGTACATCAATCACCTAGATGCTTTGTTAACATTGTGTCCTTGTAAATTAATAGTTGATGTTCCAGAGAAAATTCCAATGGTATTGAATTTCCAGTTTTTTTAGATTCCTTCAAAAGGTACGTACCTTTGGTTTAAACTAGATTATATCGATCGAGAAACTTGAGAAAATTCCCTTTGTGTTCAAACGTCGATGTAATTATGGTTATTGATGCTTCATATTACAGTAAATTCCAGATTTGAGAAGAATTAGTTTCGTGAATTAGCTGTTGAATTTTCTGTAATATTTAGCACGGTTGAAAAGTTTTTGACGAATTTGTGATTACCCAGTTTTCCTAGTAATTTCCTAGTTTTCGAATATGTGCATTCCTTAATTTTTCATTTGTTATTTCCTTTCTCACAATTTTGTAGATGCTTAATTTTTATTTATAAATTATAAATTTAACTTTAGCTATTTTTTTCCAATTCTCCAATACTTCCACTCTATAATATTCAATTTTTTACAGCTGTATCAATTTACTCAATTTTTAAATATGCTGCTTGCTATCTAACTTTATACTCCAATTCATAAATTTCCGAGTTCTCTAATTGTATGTTTTTGTATTTAAATAGTTTTTAATGTTCCAACTTCTACTTTTTGTTTTCTCAACCCTGTCGTTTTTTAATTTCCTGGTTTCTCAATTATTCTGACCATAAATTCAAAATAGAGAATTCTTAAAACAAGAAAATTACAGAATTTTATATACATTTCATGGCGTTAAATATATCCGTTTTAGAGGTAGAAAAGAATATACAACACGACTAACAAGTATGTGAAGATATGAAATTCGGTTTCGTATTAACTGAAGCTGAGCTATAGCGTACTCTACTAGAATTCAAGTGCAAGTACTGCCGTTGAATGATTCACCTTTCACTAGCAGTAAATCGATATAGTGTTCAGCATTTCAAAACTTGTAGAAGCTATTATCAGGCTAATATTATATTCATCACCGTGTTCATATGCACTTCAAATTCTAATTTTACGCATAGTACAAGTTGGCAACTAAACTTAGAACTGAAAACATTCGACGTATATGTCGATAATTATTTACATTAGGGGTTAAAAGCCACTGTCGAAACTGAGGATAATATAGGTATTTCATATCATAGCTAAAAAAAATAGTCAAGGAGGAGAGAGAGAAGATTAGCGTAAACGAGGGAACATTCTATTCTGAAGAGAGACCTTATCAGATTAAATGTATTTAAAAAATGCAGGAGCAAAAAAAAATTCTTGTTGAGTTTTCTTGTACAACATTTATCTATGATTTTCTTTCGTCTTGTTCATTTTAAACGTTTGTAGTAACCGCAATATTCGATCTACCCCTGCGAACATTTCATACAACACTGCCAAAAAATACCTATTTCCAGTAGTATACACGATAAACATATAAATAATGATACCGACAAGTTCCATTCTTCTAAACTCGACTCTCAGAAAACCACACTAATTTACGCGACGGCCGAATAATTTTGAATCATCTCAAATTATTTCATCAGACACATACACATACGCATACACATAAGTATAAAGCCATAGCCGTCACACCTCCGATTATTGTCGCAGATTTTAGACGAGCCAGCTGGCACACGAATCGCAAGAAAAATACGAGAGCAATGCACGTGGACGTTAGATACTGGCAGGTACACGCTACACCGATAAATTGCTTCGAATTATCTGCACGCTCATCGGCGGTGCTGCTTCTCTTCTGCGAGCAGCCATCGCCACTGTACATAGGTAGTACAGATAAATTCTAACGATTACATGCAATTTCCCCGAGACATTAACGAACGAAGAATCGGAAGTTTCGAGCGACTACATATAGCGAGCCCCGAGAGATATCCATCGAGAAGCACACCGCACCACCCCGGCCGACATGGATTTGCGTGCCTCGAAGAAACGGGTGGACAAGGAAGAAAAAAGGGAAGGGAATCGTTCGATATTCTTCCAGAGTTTTAGTCGATATTATTGGAATGTATCTAATTACAGCCTGGTGGTAGTAAATTTTGTATGATCTGTTTTTGACGACACAAAGGATGGAAGTTAACAATTTGTATGCGAAATAGAGAACAGCGAACTGTGGAACAGTTTCTTTGGTATTTTCGTTTCTAGTTGAAATAGAATTTTTTACGAATTAGGAAAGTCTGACTGTGCTTCGTGTGTGCATTGCTCTATAGTGACGATCTTATTTTAGAATCGGAGATTAAAAGAGTTATTAATATTTTGATTTTGTTCTTTAAGTGAGACTTTGCATTGCTTTCAATGGAAAGCATTGTCATATTTTACAATGTAAAATATGGATAGCATAGCTGTGTACCTATTTTGCATAGATATGTATTACACTTAATTAAGTAAGGTAACTAATTACGAAAATAATAATTGCAAGTGTTTTAAGAAAAATATTTCACTCAAAAAATTGATATATATTGTTTTTAATATCATAGACAGATATTTAATTAAACTAAGTACATCTTGAAACTTATTCAGATGTAAAATACTTATACCCGTATTTCATAGATCACTATTTGACGAATCCCCTTTTTATCCATAATATAGAGATAAATAAAATTCAATTATATTTTCCCTTTCTTTTACCTCGCATAAATGCTAAAAACTTCTTTCATAGAAATGACCAAAATCTCTATCGTCAGTAATAATAAATATTCATGGCACCGAAACGATTAGACTCCAATTAAATTAGACAATTAGGAATATCGTTGAAATATGCAAATCACGTAAATCATACGTTCTCAATCGTGATCGTGATCGTGTAAATCATACGCTCTCGATTAAAAATACGTGAAATGACATCGAGAAGTAAGTGGGATCTTGAAAGAAACGTTGACAGGGTACTTAGCTGTAAATATTAACGCGACATCTGCATATTCTCATGGCTTTGGTCTGCCTACACCAACAAGTTTGCACGGTATACAGAGCCGGATTATAGAGACGGAATAGAAAGGTCAATAACGTTCATACTTGTAATCGATAATATAATAATTGTGCTCTAATCTAGCTTATGTCCCTCAATAATGTCGTACATTTTCAGCGTCGAGACTTACGATTCCTGTTTTTGCCGATTCACGTAATATTACTGCACAATGTCATCCTTACTGTGCTTTTTACTATTAAATCACACAATGATAATAATAATAATATTAATGATAAAAGATCTCTAAATAAATACAAATACCTTGGTTCTCATGGGGATCAACACAAAGGAAACGAGGAATTTTTAATTGACAATCGAGAGACATACATAAGGAAAAGTAAGCCTCTCAAGAAGAAAGTCAGTCTACGCTACATTTCACGGTTTACTATATAGTTTTTCGGCAGAAACTTCGAGAACATATTGTGGGATTGGGACCATCATCAAAGGACTCCATCAAAGAACCATAAGAGGAATATAAGAACAGCGAATATTGGGAAGGGGCCATGGCGAACATGGACTGATCAGTGCCTACCACCAGAATATCGGTTTCTACAATATTTTACAATTAATTCGTAGCTGAAATTGCTGCTAGATCTGCTGATTTTATGGGTTGATTGCGCGTGCGTGCTACCAAAAGTTGAAGTTAATCGAAATTGGGTTGCTTGAGATTCCGTTGCTTACAAGTGTTACCTGGCCGTTTTGTGTGAATTTTGGTCAGGAAGTAAACTATACTTTGCACATACAATGACGCAGCGATATAATGTTTTTTGAGCAATAGAAAAGGATACACGAAATTGTGTGCCAGAAACCACAGCATATAAACTGATTCAATTGGAAAAACTGTATCACATACAGTGACCTTTCTTTTTCCGCCATTCATTTCGAATTAATTATTAAATATATTGATTACTTTCTGAATTTGATATTACCCTTTATGTACGCGTATAGTTAATATTTGATAATATGTATCTGTTACTAGGAAAACAACTTTAACTGTTGTTAAAGCCCAGAAATCGATAATCGATACGAAAGTCCGAGGATGCTAACGAAAATATATACTTCTTACAAGAAGACGAATTCAATTCTAAACTTTCCAAAGTTCTGGCTATTATTAACGAAAGAAGTACGAAACTTTTTAATGTCTTAACTTTTACAATCCAAAGCAGCGTATTATATGAACGACGGGCCTTTCTGCTTCTAATTGCAAGAAATTGAATATTACTAGTACTCCCGTCTGTGAATTCTTCCCCTCTGACTGACAAATGGCACCGTTTTATTCTGTCTCCAGACAATGAATTCCACGGGTCCCACCATCCGAGAATTCTGTCCGCGCAGAAACTTGCTCACCGGTGCAAATCTTGTTAAGAATGCGTTAACCTAACGTTAGGAGAAACGGTGAATACGAATAATTCAACTTCCAAGCATCAGCGGCAAGAAAGTTTCTTGCGCTGAAGGAACGTTCAACATCCTTAGAGGTAGAGTGGGTTTCTTGAATCGTCAACGAAAGCCAGCAACCGGTGTAATTGTACTCTACAGAGCTAAATTTTCACGAAGCTTAATTACACTGGATTACCATCAACGATTATCTAACTTTAATGACATTTGAAACTTACTTTCCTTTATACTGTACGTAATGGATGTTGAGAACGTTGCTTCGCACTGGTTTTGCGTGTACAATGAGTGGACCAGTCGCTGTATTTGAATATTACTGTTTGGTCAAATTTTGAAAGGCAATTTTCAATATTTTTTAAGTATGTAATTTTATACAACAGAATATTCTCGATGGAAAAATAGAAAAATGCATGCTATTTATGAAATGTTCAGAAAAGTGAGATTATGGAGTACAACAAGTATCGTCTACGTTTTCAAAACGTTAATACTAAATTCGAAAGTTAACATCTGCACTATAACTATGAGAATATAAATTTATTCGTCGTATGTAATATTACAACCATTGAGCGCTTGTTGAAATAATTTGAATTACAGATATGCAGACAATGAACAAGTTAAAGTAAAGACCTACGATGTATGGACAATGAGTTACGAATAAAAAAAAGAAAAATGGTAAATAAATTCTCCGAACACTCAGTTTAAAATAAACTTTTCAATTTGCATTTGGCAAGTCCCCCTACAGAATACTATTAACATTTTAAATATACATTTGATTGTTTTATTTATTGTACGGCATTTGGTCATTTTACTTGGACATTTTAGATGGTACACACGATGATTGGGAAATCGTAAAACTTGTCATGCAGATTTCCTAACGCAATTTAGGACAGATTTTACTTCGTTTCCGGAAATGCAAATAATCTTCGCAACTCGCGATAAACTGCTTATACAAATATTCACACTCGCATAAATCTCATACATCAACAGGTAAATAACCTATGATCCGGTGTAAATGCAAAAGCAGCTTTCGGCTACAATATTTACCTGTATTCAGACAGATATGAAATTTAATTGAATTTCAACTGTACATTTTAATATAAAATTTAACGTTTAACAAATTTTTAAATTTTAGTAAACAACTATGTATAGGTTCGTAAGGAATGTATTTTCTTATAGAAACAAGTAATGTTCTCACTACTCTCATGTAATCATAGATGATAAAATGAAAGAGATTCTATCATTGTAATGATCATTAAATATATAATATACGTAGGAACACTGAAACGAAGGCGAACTATTTAGCCGTGAAAAAAATACCATTCAAACATACATATCACAACAAAAAGAATTCCCAAGTTTATTGATTGCAAAATCAATATAATTCCCATGGTACACTAGTACTAATTCCAAGAGCGTCTACTTTCCGAGGAAAGCATTGCGATCTGCCATGGTAAATCGCCGCGTCAAGGATCGAGAATCATCCTGCTCTACTTGTAGAGCAACAATCCGAGGATAGCCTGCATCTCCCTGTTTTCCTAACAAGAGAAATGTTTCCTCGTTGTTGCATACCATTGCAAGTTGTTAGCTCAAGAAGAGGATATTCTGGCCACGCTTGAAAAAATCGCCTAATAGGGTTGCCCTTTCTGCAGCCACCATTCGAAGGTTGCCGGATTTCCCCGGTTAATCGTTGGGGATTTAGCAAATTGCTGTCAGAAATTGTGCACAAATGCGAAAACAATTGGGATCGGTGTGGAGATTGCTATTTTGATTTGTGGTCGGTCTTATTGTTTTCGAAGCCAAATGGATCGAATAAAAATTGTATAGGTTTCAGGAGAATAGGAATTGGATTGCGCACATTTTCCTTCAAAAAAGTTTATCTGGTTTAATATATTCGGGCTATTCAAATCACAGCTACCACATATGCTATTACGTGAGAACGTAGAATGTGAATGCTTGGATTACTATTCCTTATCCAATCTTCGGGTCCGTGTAACAGTGCAGGTTACTAAGAGATTGAACACTTTTGAAAGCATGCTTACGATGTGATTCAATTGATCTTTCGTTGCTATTAATATCCAATCCACAGCCGTCATTATAAAACACGTTCACAAAAAGTAAGACGAACCTTAAATGTTGACAATAATTCACAGCGAATAACGACAGAAAAGAAACTCCTTGAAAAATACAGAAAACAAGGGAAACTAAAAGAAGAAATCAGTTCTTTCGTTCGCGATTAGAAGACGGAGCTATATCACTTCTCTTGCGCATTCGTAGAATCAGTTCCCTTCTCAAAGAAGATTCCTCGCCGCGGCTTTTCTTCGCATAACACAGAAAACGAAGCGAAAAATCTTTGGTTCGTTGCCTGGTTTCCAGCTTGCCACGAAACGAAGGTTATCTAAAAGCACCACGACGACTCAGGGATAGTTTCAAACGATGCCGTACCGTTTGATATTTTTATTCATTTTTACTTCCCCTCCAATGGATTAAGAACGATCAGAATCGCAATTGCTCGCTGTAGTTCCAAGTCAGTAAATCGTGGATCGAACACGGGCGTGAAGGTACCCGATTCTACGAAGCCGCAAGACTAAGATGCTTTCCATCGTTCGCCCGTACGAAAAAGTTAAGTAGATTGCTAACTTATGATAAGAAACAGAGGAAAGATAGGTCGTGATCTTACTAGACGCAGATAAATGGTTCTGTATGGAGGTTGAAAGCAGCAAACATTATTTATTTATGAACGCGCAGTGAGGTCGCCTCGTACAGATTGTTCCACGAGCTCTTTTTGATTATCTACTATGTTTTGTAATATTTATCTACAATTAAACAAATTAAACAAATACACACGCAAATTTTAGCAAACATTTTCTGCAGCCATTTTCAAGACATTTTGGCCTTAAGAAATGTTTAATCTCTATTTTATACTGGCATTCAGATAGAAATCAACAAACTCAGGGTGAATTTTCAAGTGTTCCGCAGATAATATTTTCATTATACCACGTCCGAGTATCGGAACAATCATCTTTCCCAAATTCGGATCTTTGATCATAATGGAACTACATACAGTCACTGCTAAAAGCTCCCGGTCAGTCAGTAATTTTAATATATCCCTTAAATAAATATTAATAGCAGCATTTTTGCAAAAGACTTAACAAGTGGAACATTATAATCAAATATAAAAACTATACTCGCGCAATGAGTTGCTTTTTTCGCAAAGACTTTAATCTCTGCGATCAAGCAATATTACATTTTGGTCAAAAAATGTTTGGCAGCCACTCTTTGCACAGAACATTTTTGTAAAGCGTGACCTTTTACTTTTCACTTCGTCGAAATTGATGATTATCATTTCAACGTGGACTCTTGTTAATTGCAGTTGCAGAACACACTGGCAAAGTATACCTGTGTACGAAAAACTGTGGGTCAGCGTGTATAATGAATGTGGACAAAAAGTCCGAACAAGTTTTCTATGGAGAACGTTCCCAAAGTCGGTCAAATTGCACTGACGTATTCCATTTCGAAAAGACAGGCCAAATTCAAGCGTGTGTGCAAGTTTGATTGCCATCACGCTCTCTACACCGAACTAACGAGGCAGAGGTGCTATTTTTTAACTGCTCGACCTTTCGTTTGTCCAATGATATTGTCAATAGTACCAATGTTGCAAATATGTACAGGCACTATGTACTGTACACCACGAATATTTACTACATTTAAGCTTCAACCAATTATTATATTGTCAAAATATATACAGGGTGTCCCAGTATCGGTACTTACGCTGCATATACAATTGCGATAGCCAAATTGAATTTGTAGACACGTTTTCCAATATATTTTTTGTTCTTAGTTTTTCAAACGGCAAAGAAACGATTCTCGCTTTTAACTTCGAAAAGAGATCTATTATCTTCAGAATAAACTGTTGATTTAAGATAGCCCCATAAGTAAAAATCCGGGTTGACGTGCCGCTACGGTCAGTTCGTGTTGTTCAATTAATACATTTTTAACTTGTCGAGGAAAACATGGTGGTCCAAAATGTTGAAAAATAATATTTCAAGACAATATTCAAAATCGACTTTCTCGAAAACAAAGCTTCAAATTAAAAAACAATAAATTCTACATATATTATCGATTTATTTCTTCACGTTGAATACACCCCCTCCTCGGCTGTGCAATCAATACTGGGGCACCGTGTTTAATATTCGCTGTGATAAAATTCTATAGCACTCGTCAAACAAAACAAGCTAATTTTTTTTATAAACGAATATTCACTTGTTGAACTTCCAGGTTCGTATTGTGCATTAATTGCACAATTATTAATTACCATGCGTTTTAACAGTACAAGCAACATTAACGAAGATTGTTTCCATTGTGATCAAATTATGAAACATGTAGGGTAGGGAGGGAGAATATGTAGATAAGAGAGTGTATCAGATTAACGTAATATTCGAATAAGTCATTAATCATTTTGAATATCCATACTATACTTCATTGTCCTTGTTCAGTATAATATCGATCTTGACATAACATAATATAAACACATTGTAGGCCGGGAACTTTTGTCAAAGAAACTGTTATATCAGAGATTGAATCTGAGTAAGAAAAAAAGACTCGATCGTAGTTCAAAAAAATAAAAGAAAAGTGAAGCGATATTTTCCTAGTGCATCGTTGTGCTTAAGAAATGAAGTCTCACGAAAGTAGATATACTGCCAAACCATTCACCTTTTCCCCTATCATTCTTTGTCACTGTCTGCCATACAGGGTGACTCGCGCAATTGATAAAAACGAAATGGGAAAAATGGTCATAAAAGGCAAAATTAAACTGGCCACGGTGGTGCATATCTTGAAATTAATATTACGCATTTTTATGCATCAGCAGAGATAATTAAGGAAGTTTCAATTAACATATGCAAAAGAACACTTTTTGGTTTTAATTAAAGAAAGGAAAGTGCGGCAGCACTTTTTAAACACACAGATGCATTAAAAACCCCTAAAATTAATTCAAACACACGCTGCGTTCTAAACCATTGAATTTTCTCTCACGAAATTCTCTCCATCCCTAGCCATTTTAAAAATACAGCTCGCCCCAGTTTCATAGAACAACCTGTACAAAAGACCTTGTTTACATTCATCCTAAGATTCACCAAATGCGACCTTTCTAATGTTATACGTATTATACGTAACATTATAAAACCGTAATTAGAATTTCGTAACTTCCACAGAACCATTTATCAAAACCACTTATAAAAAGTCACCCAAGAGAAAATCAAAAGAAAAATGTCGTCGATAATGGGTAGGCCTGATAGGTAGGAGGGGTCGATGTAAATACTTTTATACTTTCCAAATTATAGACAACAGAGAACTGTATGTTACAGTACAGATTAAAGAAAGGAACAATCCTCATCTACAATATCGCAACCTGTTGGGAACACTACATGTACTCTATACTGTAAAAACGATCTCCCTTCGTTTATTAATTGGAAAGTGCAAACCCGTATCAAGCCACCCTCTTTATATACTTATCAGGCCTCACCAGTCTCCCATATTTATGCAAATAATAATAGACAAAAAAATGCCACCACGGACTATCCCCACAATTCTCTCATTGCCCCGCTAAAACGCTACTGCCTTCCACGTTGCTCGCCCCATTATACCTGAATGCGTGCACTTCTTATGATTCTGATAACCTTGGCAGTTAACATGGTGCTCGTGAGAGTGATGCGTGTGATGATATTGCTGTCGTTGCTGTTGCTGGTGCTGGCTGATCGGCGATTTAAGCACGCTCAACACCAGATCCTCGTGAGACGGCACGATTCTCGTTAACTGTCTGCTCTGCCTAAACAGAGTTTCCTGTTCCCCGCGATTCATCCTGCATCCAAGTCGTCGACGTTGAAGATAAAACCCTGGATACCATTCGTGTCTCCCTCGACCGGGACCACTACCTAGCATAACAGCGTGCAGCATTCCGAGGCTGTCTTACAGCTGGAGCTTCCGTTCACCTGTCCCACTACCAGACGATACCTTCTGTTCATGGTCGTCTGGGCTTCAACTACCGCTGAACGATTGCTTGTGGTCCGATTGATTGCGGCCACGATTTTATGGGGAAAACTTGGATCGGGGATCGCAAATATCGACACTGAACACTTTGTGCTTGCAGAACGACTAGATTTTACATTTGCTTCTTACTGCACTTTCACTATTCGGTTAGCATTTTAAAGGAATGTAGGCGAAGGGGTCGTTTAAGAAGAATCTGGCTACTCTGGGTTTGATAATTTGAGACACTAGGGTCGTGGGTTATTTCAAACGAAACACTGGACTGAAGAAATTTTGCCTTCGTTTCTCTGAGACTTTTTCACAGTTTCGTGTGTTTGGTGGTGTACGGGGTTTCGGGGTGTTGGAAGTGGGGGGATCTTGGATAGAGATTGAAAGAGGTACTTTTCCGGCAGTTTCCTTCGTTTTCTGTTCAAGATTGCGTGGAACACTCGTTTCGTGGAGCGTAAAGATTAATTAGACACTAGAGACACGCACACTGTTTATTATGTTCCGTATGGTTGGATAAATTGATGTATGGAGGAATCTATAGTTCGAGGGAAATGATGATGGTGAAATTTTGAATTTCTCTCTTTTACCTCCTTCCTTCACACGCGGTTCTCGCGGGCTAAATTTTCAGATTCTTAGATTGAAAACGAATTTCTTGAATATGTACAAAATGTTCTACACTGTCAACGTTCGAGTTAAATTCGATGGAAACCCGTGATGCACGTCGCATTTGTAAAATTCCAATTCTTTTTTAAACGCAGTCAGTCTCTGAACCTAATATCCAGTCAAACTTGTTTCTATCGATTGCGATAGTTCATTCCTTAAATTTCCACGCCTGTGTCGAATTCTACTTTGCCCTCCATATAATTAAATAATAATAATAATTCTTCGATGAACGGATTAGGTTCGCAAACTCTCGAATACACTTTACCACAACGAAACACTAACCGATCTTTAATTCCAATGTTTTCTGCTTAATAATCAAAAAGTTCATCGAAGGGAAAGCCAAGGTACTAAATTAATCTCCACTCGGATTCATTTTTTGTCTCAATTCATGCGAAACATAAATGGCCATAATCCACGCAGATCGTAGATTTCACCAACCTCGCGCAGCAACTGGCAACGCTCTTCTCCTTTCAAACAATCTCAAAAGCTCCCTCTAGAGCACTTTCTTATCCGTTATCCCGTGGTTCGTTCCCGTTGCCACTACCGGAAACGAAACGACTCTCCACTCTCTTCTCCTATTTCTTTTCCACTCTTTTTCACCGCGGAAGCTCGAGCAGTTCACTCGTTATCCAGCTTCTTTTGTCTCTCGAGGCAGTTTCCCCGCGACATCCCTCGGTCGTGGTTGGATTCAAACCCACAGAAACGTCTAGCTTTCCTAACACACTTCTCCCAGCTAACCAATTACCACATCCTTAATAACCGCGTAACCGATCGCTAATCATTCCTCTGAATGTTCCGCTATCCAGCAGCGTCGAAATTCAATACGAAATGGTTGTTCCCAAGAAACGATGTTCTTCTGCCGCATTCGGTCTCGCGAAAAATGTCCAAAGGAACCAACGTGTCAGCACTTTCTGTCACCTTTACACGATCCAAACGGTGCACTCGACGTCGAGCCTCACCTGGAGACTCTTTTAAAAGGATTACACCTCTTGCTTTTCCACCGCAGTCTCGTAGACGAGATTGGCATCCTCGGTGAGTCCCGGATCCTCTTGTCGATCGTCGCGACACGACGCGACATTGGACAGCCAGCGTTCGTTCCTCGAGACTGGTCCCGGGGGTGCCCCAACGATTTCCGCTCGCTTATCTTCCAAACCGTCGCATGCAAATTCTCACCGTACTCGGCGAGTTTACCGCGTTTCGAGATAAAACGAACGAACGGTCCTGTTTACCGTACAAGTCGCTGCGATTGTGCCGGTTTTCATTTATTTATTCAACGTTCTAGCCGCCTATTTAATACTGCCCGATAAAGTTCGCGGTGAGTTCTCTCGTTTTGTTTTCTCCAAGTAAACACTTCGTGTTTCTACTACGATTACAGGTAACATAACGCTGCGGCTTTCACTGTCGCGTGGAAATTAACTTTAGGAGATTTTAAATTGGAATCCCATCGGGAGGGAGGTTCCAGAGAGGAGAATTTTAGTGTCGTCCCCGAAGACACGCCAATTTCAAACTCTGCCCTAACCGGAGAACGGTTAGGCACCAGCCTCGCGATTTGCTCGTCACGATTTAACGAACCACGTAATCCCATCGTGACTCCCTCATCCGTCGAACGAAACGACTCTCCAGAGGAAATAATACGTGTATGGCGAGTATATTATCGGTCAGCAGTCTGTTCCAGCGATCAGATGTCTCCTTCTGACCTTTCGAGATCTCGTCCCTCCAGCAAGTTCAGGCGTCTCGTAAATTTTTTAAACACGATCTCTGCTTCATTTGCACGCCCCACATATTCCTCCTGTCGATCCTCCGCATTTCCTTTTTAACCTTCGACCCCGGCTTTGTAACGCTGGATGGAGTTTACATCGCTTTCGTAACGACAGGCCGCACAGCGGGCCCGCGTGAAAAGGTTTCTCTTGAAAAAAAAATTCCAGAAATTCCCCGTCCACCGTACCTCCTTGATACGCCCGAGTATATCGAGCGAAATAAAGTTTCAATAAGGCGACGAACACGATCTCCACAGACTTATATCAATCATCCTCGTCACGGCCCGTGTGTTTAACTGCGGGATTACGTTTTACGGAGTCCACTCTGCCCGTTATCCCCGGCTCGATAAAATTTTAATTGAAAGTTCCCGCGGGGACGCGTCTCCTTTGACATTTAAGATCCTTCTATTTCGTTGCTGCGCGCTTTCATAGCCGTCTAAATGCGGAGGTCGGTCGCGATTCAATTTCGTTCCTCCTTTTCCCTGACTTCCGTCCCCCTTTTTTCTAAGCCCGTGCGCCGAAAACCACCTCGTTCGTCTTCGAATCCTATCTCGAAGCTGTTTACGCTTCGTCGTGTCAATTTTGAACGCTCGCCTTTCAGTGAAGCTTCAAAGGGGCGAGTTTAATACAAATGAATTCAAGGCCATGCCTGATTGCTTCGACCTCTCCTCCTGGTACCCTACAACTCTAAGAACACTCACGATCATAACTGTCCCGTACTTCCTTCCGCGACTCTTTTCGCCGCGCGAACTAGGTGTACATACTTCTCTGTTCCCTCCTCCTTCGTCCGATATCAATATGAAAATCTTCTCTCGTCAATGATAACGACCATTCACGCGCGTCGCAGCGAACGAAAAGGAAAAAGGTAATCGGCCTGACTGTTCGCGAAAATTTCAGTTCAATGTTACATCGCTGTCGGCGGAACGATTCGAACGAGAGAGGGGTGATTAGGGTAGAACGACGGAGGGGAATAGTTGGATTAAAGGATTGTTAGAGTCATCACGCGTCGGCGAAATGATTTTTCACGACACACACGTGTTCTCCGCGCAACCCGACGGGCGTCGAAGAAGGTCGACGCGTCGTTCACGCAATCGCGTCGATGATGATGCACGAGGTCGCG
Source organism: Nomada ferruginata (assembly GCA_963583965.1). Classification (NCBI taxonomy): domain Eukaryota; kingdom Metazoa; phylum Arthropoda; class Insecta; order Hymenoptera; family Apidae; genus Nomada; species Nomada ferruginata. Next base: position 19,507,598 of record OY757213.1, read on the forward strand.
TGGCGGAGGTCGAAGACGCGTAATGTGCTCAGAACGACAGCCCGCAACCAACTGTGGCTCTTGACCACTCTGTAGTTCCGCCACCCACCGCAACCCCTGTTCGGGGTTGCTCTCGGCGCTTGCATGCCGCGCACCGTTTACGGATCATGCGAAATGTTTTCATCTGATCCAAACCCCGCCGCGCGACAAATCGCGCCCGGCAAACGTCGGGGACTTCTCTTCGCGTTTCGACGTTTCTTGTTGCGAGAAAGCTTTTCCGGGGAACGAGGCCGTTCTTGGAATTGGATGGGGGAACTCGGGGGAACGGCGAGCGGGAAGATTTGGCGAGGGTGGAATTGGAATTGATTGGAGTGATTGGCTTAATGAGGACGAGTGGCATGACGGAGGAGATGTTGCTGTCGTTTTGAAAATGATATTTGGATGTAATCTTGGTCGATGATTGGGACGCTGCTTGAGATAAGGAGAACAATTCCTGACGTTGTTGTAGCTTGAATAGATTGTTGGGATATTTTTGGGGGTGTCTAAATTTATACAGCGAACCAATTGCTAGTTGGAAGAATTTGTATTTATTTTTCCCTTTATTGCTATTCACTAGAAGTTACTACAAAGCGATATGAGAAGGTAAACTGTGAAATCTTGTTCTTGTAATATGAAATATAATTAAGTGATGACTACAGTACAGACGATCCGTTCTAAAATTAGTTTTGTAGATAAACTGTAATAAGAAGTATTCTGTATTACGATTTAATTGAAAATGGTTGATTGTGCTTTATACTGTTGTATATTGTTTTGTCTATACAAACTAAAATCTCTTCGCTGCATGTGAATAACCTCTCAGAAACAATAAGGAACATGACCATTTAAATTTACGTACAATATGTGTTCTCTTGTTCATTTTAATGGGGCCTACATTCTTTCTATACTCTTAGAGGTAATACGAACACGAATTGAACGATTGTAATTGATAGATAGTTCTAATGTTTCTAAGAGTAGGTATACTAAGTGTAAGTTGCAGAGGGTAGGTAATTGGGAGATTTCAGGTTACTGATTTATGAACGGGGTACTTTTCTTCAACTGTATTTCATTCTTTATGAGACTATAATAAGTTGCAGTTAACGATACCTAGAAGAATGTAAGTTGCATTACTGTATACGAAATGATTTAGTTTCTAACTGTAGGCAAATTGTACCATTTATTATTTTCAAGTATATATCTCACATTCTTGAGTGTGTTCATTAAAATGACTAAATAATTTGAATTCGATATACAGAATTTCAACCTTCCGGAAATTAATTCAGGGAGTTAAGTATTTCCGTCTCTGCATTATTTTAGCCAATTTTCCTTTGGGTCTTGGGTCTTGGGTCTTGGTTTCGTTCGTAAAAAAGTCTTCTCCTTTATCTTTTTGTAAGCAAAGCCATGTAGTTACCCAATTAATGCAATAACAATTCAATTTAGTTTTAGATTGATCGGAGGATCTTTAAACAACTTGCAATGATCTCGTTTGTATGATATTCAGAAGCAGATAGACTAGTATACCATTGTTGATAATATTCGTTAAAAAACCGCACACATGTATCACAGAATTAGCAATATTTCGTCGAACTTGTAACGATTATTTGCGTAACTTTACAGATTATTCATTTATTCAGTTGAAAGATATATGAAAGGTATATCGAAGCAGGGCATTGGTATAACCCTTTAACGTTTATTGATAATTGTAAAAAATAATTCGGGAAATTCAACTGAGCAGCCCTAACTCGGCTTGATTAAACGGTTTGCAATCCACTAAATGCACCAGTCCTGCGCCAGCTACATTGCATTACAGTAACTATTTCACGGAGTGTAATGTCAATCCTATCTTCCTTACCTGTATTCCATCAGCGCAGAAATTGCACGACAGTTTACATAATTTAACTGAAATCCCTTTGCACATCAAAATTAGTACAGGAAAAAAATAATCGTAATACCGTGATTCCCAATTTTTCATAGAGAATTTAACCAAAATTCGGTCGCGGGGGAGATTTTTACAAAATAGTGAATAAAAATTGGGTTCCATACCTCTTTGTTCCATCTTTTTTTATCGAACATCAATCTCGCGTTTAAAAGCCACAAAACTATTCGCGAAATGCCTCGTAACAATTTCATTTAATAATATAAAATGCTGGCAATAGCTTGCAATCCGTTTCAGCTTGAAACGCTGCACGGAAATTTTCACTTTGTGAGAAATTTTGCATCAAATTCTCGAGTACCTCCAGCTCGAGTATAAAAGGAAAACAGATAGGAAAGTGAGACAAGTGAAACAAGAAATCTCATAATAAATAATGATATTATGCGCTACGCTGTATTCTAACCAATTACTTAACAATTACAAAATTATCAAATATATTTGGCACTCTCAGAAGTAAGTACAAGGAATCTTTACAGAATTCTAGTTTACTTCAAACATGAAATAAACTATGTTTAAAACATTTTAAACGTCTAATTTATGACACACGTGCGTCATCTCGGAGATTTATGGCCACATTTACTGGTTACAGTGTAATAGTACATTTGCCTGCGCCATTTTCAATTTCAATCAGCGTCTGATAAAGCGTAGCGACTTAAAATGATAAAACAATTCCGACTAAATAAATGACTTCTGTGAATAGGATTGGACCAAGCTTTTGGCGATACAAACGTGCGACTGAATGACAATCGATGCAAGAGGAGGATTATGACTCGTAATTTACGAGTACGTAACTGGTGTTTTCTATACTCTGCTGTCAGCAGATGCCATCTCGTTTCAATCGAGCAATGGAAGAGCAAAATATGATTCTAATATAAATATTATTAGTTTCATTTGGTGCTATTAAAATACGTTACATTGCAGTATAAATAATATTACATGAAGTTCTTAAATATTTCAACACCATGTATTACACACTGCACCCAATTTATTTAGGTACATTTGCTTTTTACAATTATTTATCTTTTTTTGTATATTTATTGATTTAGTATATCATATTACTTTATAATTCTTTGTAACTGCAGCAACATTCATTGTTACAGTTATTATTCAGTACTTTTTCTATTTTATAAAAAGTACAATTACACTTAATTAGATGTTTATAATTTTTCAATATAGTAAGAAATTACTTGATTGTTTTATTTATTATTCGTAACTTTCGACATTTTTGCCGAGGGGTATAAAGATTGAAAAGGTCGGCGCAATAGTTAAAGAACTATTTGGCCAGTTTTAGTTTTAAAACCACCTAGAAAATTGTATAAAAAGAGAAATGAAATGGGTTTATTCCGATGAAAATTAAACTTGATAACTGCTGTCCGCTTTCAATTTAATTTTACGAGTATTACTCGATGGGCAAAATAATAAAAACATTTCCAATAAAATTTAATGAACATTTTCACGCCTGCAATAATACCATAATGTTTTATAGATTGGCAGAATTTTGTATATTTTATCATATCATTACATCATAAATAATTTATGATCCTACTTCCTTCATTAAATATCGATTACCGATAATCATATTATAAATAATTTTTCATATTATTTATACTGTACTATATATAATTTGTTAAGATTTACTTATTTGATACCCACGTTTGAAGTCCAAAAGATTATGAATGAGCCTCAGCGCAATGTAACGTTAAAAGAAAAGCGCCCTGGATTTCATTGGCAGAAGGTCCGGCTCTGTTTAAAAGGGTTTTCTATGCGAACAATAATACATTTCCCGTTGTGAAAGTGCGCCAGATGGATGACGTTCTCATTTGATTAAAAACATCGTTGCCGCAGAAATTTCGCGACTTTTACGTGACACGTAATATTGAAAAATATTAATTAAATCTCCCTCTGCCACATTTCGTTGAAGTTTACTACAACAATTTTCAATCTTTCACAACTGTTGACATGCCTGGCCTATTTCCAATGATACAGAAACAATGATGGATTGTATCGAGAAACTGTATTAAAAGATATTATTCATCATTAAATTATAATTAATATATTCACGGTGTTTTTGCACCCCTCCATCTTGACGACCGGATTTATTAGAAAAAAACCTCATTGACCTCGTAGCCGCTTTGAAACAGCTCTTTCAACGAGTGACAAAAAGATAACAAAAGCTCGAGCGTTTCATTGTGTGGAATTGAAATATCGCAATCATTAATTATGGTTTTCTTAAATTTTTCAAAGTACGTTACCATCTACTCTATAATTTATTCTTCGACATTTGCAACATTTATCATTTGCAACACACATTTAATATCTTCTAAGATTAAAATGTCAGTTAAAGTTCAGTCCGAAATGGGCGATAGGAAATGTTTTCCTAACTGATTGACGACAACTTAATCAAGGAAATATAATCGATTAGTAAAAAATGACTTTCTTGGCGGTTGTCTCGTGCGGAAAAATTCTACCAGGGCATTAGAATGTAGAGCCATTATAGAAATCGTTTTTGCATATTTTCTAGAAATATGAAGGAGGAGAAATTCAATTTCGTTCGACCCCCGATGCAAAATCGTCCCTTTAAAAAGACAATAATTGTTGAATACAATAATCATAAACAAATAGAACAAATGTGACAATCTAGCAATAATTGCATCAATAAAATAAATAAAACCAACTTATTAAAACATAACATTGTCGTTCAATTCTTCAGACTGCTTTTAAATATAATTACTGTAGTAACGAATGCAAATTAATATGTAGAAGTTATTTTCTGTAAACCTCACGTAGTTTTGGGAATAGAGGACAGGTGGTGTAATAAGACTTCAGTTACTCTCATAAAGACACTAACTTTATTATAAGGTAATGTCGACACACGACGTAACTCAACACACGGCACTTTCAACACTCTCAACAATACTCTCAGCTCACGACACTCTTCACTCTGCTCAAACTCTCTCCTAAATCTGCCTCTTGCATGCATCGTTCATTCGTTATATTCTTTCACTCTTAGTTTCTCTTTCATTCTATTCCTCATTTGCGCTCACTCATTCAGGACACACCCCCCAGTCATTCCTCGGTGATGGTCGGTCCCGACCACCCGAACCCTTGGGCCGCTGTACCCTCCATGCGCACGACCTTCTCAAGTACTCAACATTCACGCAGTATTTCCAATCCTACAAATATGACACAACTGATAGTATTTCGTCGCGAATTAATGTAAGGGAAAAGATGGACGTTGTTATTTCATCCCCATCTTCTCCAGATAATAATAATAATGAGGTTCCAAATGTGTATTGAGTTCCACCCATTCAGGTCTCTCTCAATCAGATTATTTGAAAAGTTATTATCGAGTTCCACTCGTTTCGCTCATATAAGTAATGGGTGTTTCGGAAATCGTGATACAGCCGAGAAGAAGATGCTTCCCGAGGTAAAAATAAGTCGAAAATATAGAATAAAATATAGAAATTCTTTCTTATGGGATACTGTTTTGGAGAAAATTGAGTACGAAAATTCGTGAAGTACACATGCACTTGTTAAATAATATCTGCTTCGTTCATTCAATCTAATTAGTCACAGCTACTGCTTTTTGTGTTTACAAATAAACTAATGCTTATTATTCGTTAATCGTACGCCAAGTATTTACTGGCATATACATATACATTTAATTTAATGCATTTTTAAATTCGATTTCCTCGGAAACGATCCCTCGTATGAAATAATTTGATTGTATATTTTCCGCTCGCTTTTATTTGAAGAATCGATGCCACCTCGATTATACCGCGATTTACGAAACACCCCTTATATGGCTTTTATTAATTTCTATGTGACGTTGGTGTAATGATTCCGACATCCCTCTTTTCTGAAATCGAATTCGTCGATATATACATAGATAAGTACATATATACATATATGCATATACTTTCATGCGTGTCGTGCTGCTTCTGACGGTGGATATGAATTCGAAACAGTTTGTATCAGAAATAGTCTGTATCGGATGCCATAAACCAGAAGTCACCTACATATGTATACAGAACGCAATGTTCCAGGAATATATATCTGTGCATACAAATTGCCCGCCGTTCCAGCAAATACACTGCCAAAGATAGTGCATAGTATGAAAATATATGACTTATTCCTGCGAACGAAATCTCTCGCTGAACACAAGACGTAAATTTTTCCAGAAAACACAAACATTGTAAGCGTCGATACATTAACCCTCGTATTATGTTAATCTATATTACCCAATTCTGGTTTTAAATTAGTACATCTTTCTTATTTAAAACGTTCTTTAAATTCATCAAAATTTGTTTCAATATTTAAATGCTTTGAACAAAAAAGTTAAAGTAATCTAAAACCAACATCGGGCCAAATAAACGCCAAACAAAATATAAGGGTTAAATAAATCCAACGTACCGGCAATTTTTATCACAGAAACGCGATATTCCAACGTTTTAATTGTTCTTCACGAAAATGTTTCCTAATTTCCGTGGGGCAGTATTTTAACACGAACGAAATCACGGAAGCGTTTCACGGCATGTGTACACCACGGAAAGAGTTCATTCTAGTCACGAATCGTCAGCCAGGAGAAACGAACACGCGGCCGAAGTTTCCCGTCAGGCTCGATTACTCGAGCATCGTTCCCGTTTTCCTGCCAGAAGAATTTTCGGTGTTTCGGGGTTGAAGCTCGTACGTACAGAAACTAAAGGGTTGCCGCGGATGGGATGAGTAATGGAGGATGAAAGCGACTCTTTGTGGGCAATGTTTCCAGCATTTTCACGGGACCATTATACATACATATATCGAGTTGACGTCGTGTCATCGTGTTGTGAAATATTTAATGATTTCTGATTGGTAAGCTTGCGTCGGGCAAGGCAGGTATTATGTACCGATTATTTCGCATTATTCGCGTTAAACTCTCGTCACTCGAGAATGCCTTGCGCACTATTCAATTGGATACACAAGTATCAGACTCTCGATAGGAAGGAGGCTTAAAGGTAGTTAGGTCTTTATAATTGTGCGGTGCGTTGCTTGGAGACAAAGAAGAGAACTGAATAATACGGCTATCTTCGAGATACACTTTGTTTAACAAGCTTAACAATTTGCATTTAATGATAGAGCTATTAAATATCTTTTTAACTGACAAATATCTAGCAGCATATTTATGGCTGAAATAATGTGTTTTATAATTGAACTTTTACTGCTGAAACATTTTTTATTTAATTCGTTAAATTAAGTAATATATACTGTTACGGGGAATCTAATGTGAAAATACTTTGATCGCAAACTTAAGCCAACATGGAAGATAATATCAAATTTTTGGAATACACGGTGAAACATTCTTGTTTCTGCTTAAAGTTCCAACACAAAAATTATAAATACATACACTTCACTTGTAATCCTGCTGCATATGTTAAATATTTCAGACATTCATCATTAGACACCGATTAAAATGAAGTCTTAAAGTACACGTTGCAAAAGTCTCCTTCTCACATTCCTAACGAAGGTAATGTAACGTCTCTTGTGCAACAAACCCATATTGAAATATTTTCACGATAGATGAGAATAAACTGTTGCCAATTTCGTTTATTTACTCGCTTCGGTGTCGATGGATTATCACTAAAGGGTGTTCTGTTCACAACTTTCGACGCGGCAAGAGTTTCGTCGTCGCTATCGCATCGCCAACTTTTCTACCCACACGGCTTCGCTGACCTCGTCTGAAAGTGTTGGAGCATCACCGCCGCTTGTTTCGTGAAAGATAAGTCAGTGGGTAAAAGATATCAGGCCACGAGCAGTTGGAAGAGACTTCTGTATACATATCGAAACGGGTTAAACGCAAATTCATTCACGGTATATGTACTGTCTTTCATGGCCCTGAATGCCGATGAGAAAAGTTTGATTAGCTCGCGAAACAGGTTAATTGATTTTATTAGATATTCGAAGTACGTAGCACGTGAAAAAATGTTGATGGTGTTTCGTGAAAATGGAATCTGAATGAAAGCTTGGGAAAAATGATTATGCTCTTCTGTGAAGTTTACTTATTAGTGCAAACATATCCGTTCTGTGTTTAATTTCTTTATGTACTTACTATTGATTGTACTAAATTCTTTTGTTTTATATTAATTGACGATGACGAGATGTTGAAATGCAAACAAAGAATACGTGTACAGTGTAACAATAAATAGACAGGATCGAATTAATAGGAAATATTATTCGTCTAAAAATTTATTTATGAACATCTGCAATTTAGTGTACTTGAAAGATAAATTGCACCGTGACATGATACGTAGAAATGAAGAATATTTGAAATCTTCCAATATACACTAATTTCGAAATATATTTCAACTAATCGTTGATTCCCACTGCTTCAATTGTTAATCTTCCACATTTCTCTGCATCGATTTCATTTCATGAAAATTCTCTCATTATCTGACTCGATACTTACGAATGACAATTTTCATGGCACATTTAATTTCCCAACAATTTTGATCGCCAAATATAGTGGGAAAACATGAAACGCCATGGACAATAATATAGCCATGAAAGATAATAGATTAACTATTCCTAAACTCAAATCGATGAATTTCCATCCAATTACTGCATCCACGGCAACCCAGTGTAAGCATATATTAGGCATATATGAAATCTCGCGTGTTCATGTTTTAAGAGGAAACAATCGTAAGGGAAACTTAGGACAGCAGTGTAATGGCGACACAAGAGGACAGCAGAGTTGATCGTGCTGTAAATTCACTAGCAATTATGCTACGGCTAACCCATACACCTGCTTACACGACTGAGTAAACTGGTTAAGACCCGTGGGAATAACCCCTGGCCAAGGTAATAACCAGCTTTGCTACCTGGTTCTGTTAAAACGTCACGTGACCGGCCATCCCCGGCGGAAAATACGTGAACGTAAGTGTTAAATACATATAGCCTTTGATAATGAAGCTTGAAATAGCACGAGGAATGCGTGATTGAACATTGAATTAAAATGTTATTGCTTCAATTGTTCGTTTCTAGTAGTGCGATTTGAAATGGACGCGTCAGAATTAATTTGAAAAGTGACGAGACGAAGGAGTTGAAGAAAAAGTTTGCTGCTGAAATCGTTTAGAATCGACTAGCGCGCATACTGCCGGGCTAAAGTTTGGTATCGTATTTCCTTAATCGTTGGAGAGAAATATTGCATGGGTCGTTAACGATTCAGTGATCCGAAATTAATATTGTAGGAACTGGTAGCAATTAACTTTGTTTCGATACGCTATATAAAAATAAATGGTCACTTTTCTAGATTTCTATTTAAATAAGTTAAGTTTAAATTAAGTCAGAGAAGTGACTATTCTACACTTAAAAGATTCCTTTATTCGAACACTTGTGTCTCCCTGTTGGCTAAAATGCAGCAGGTACCACGGTAACTTGATACGATAGAGTGAAATGAAGAGGATACTGTCGTATTAAGTAGCTTTGTTGCTGCAAATTAATTGTCGCCTACGAAGGACCAGCAGATGGAATGGTTGCCACGAACCCCGCTGCGGAGGTCTCTGAACCAGGGGTTAAAAACAGTTACGATATCTGTTGCGTCGCAACAGTAGAATCATAAAGCCATCGAGTTCCTTAAAATGCAATTATTTACTTGTCGTATACAATTACTAACATCTACAGCTGCAAGCCATATCCATATAAATTTGTGCACATCCTTGTCCAGGATTAGTATGTTTTCCTAAACTCAGAGCGCTTTATGACTTTACTACCAGTGAACCGTTAACTGCACGTGTGGACTTCGCGAGAGTCACCCCCAGGTCAGTCGCTACCTGAGGGTGACCGGTAGGCAAGGGCGGTTAATTTCCACTTCTTCCATATTTTGGAATATCCCTTCCATCACCTCTCTGCATCAACAAGCTATATGAATTAGCCAATCCGCATATTACCACCAGCAACACGCTCATCTCCAGGTTTTGGCAAGTCTTCGTAAGGGCGATCCTAACGAAGACTCGGCATATTCTCCATCAGTCTTTACACGACTTCACACACGCTTTACAAGTCTTTACACGACTTCACATCATTCGTTACACGTCTTTACACTGTCTTCCCATCACCTTTGAGTAGTCACATTCAACTACCATATTGTACATTAATATATAAATATACGATTATTTATTACGTGACATCATCTTACATCATTTCCCATCATCTCACATCACATTCGCAACTAGCCCTCACGGCATTAATTTTGCGTAGAGCGCAACGGCTATCGTGCTTTTGACCAACAGTTAATTCGCGAGTTGAGTGCCGTACAATATCAGTTACGGTTTTTGAAACTGTTGGATGCTTACTAGTGATAGTAAATATAATATATTGTTGGATTCCGAGGGTGAAGGATGAGGACGGTTCTAAATCCCGTTCTCACTTCTGAATACAACTTTAGCGGAACGTGGCAGTTTGAAGAAACGTATAAGAATGTGCTAGTCTGCTAGCCGAACTGTCAACCGACAGAGTAACCTCGTAGTCTGCGGGTCCAAGAGTGAGAGTATAAGTGTAAGATGACCATTTCGCGATGGTACTTATATCTTAAGTTTGGAGTGGTGAGGACGACCTTAGCCCTTGTTGTGACATCGCAACCAAGCATGAGTTCTGATCTTTAGGACGGTAAACTCCGTCATTCTGACTAATGCCTGTCATAACTAAGGGAGGATCCGCGTACCTTGCTCTTATCGATGTCGCAGAGGCTAGTCATCCAACAATATCGTGCTAGGGCAAAATTATCTCAACGTTCTTGAAAGTGTCTTACTAACAGAGATTAGTAAGAGGGCCAGATGGGTCTGTACTTGGCGAGTCAAAGGGGCCTAGGTTGTAATATAAAACAATACGCATTCGTAGGTATAAGTCGACCCCAGTTCTTTTGGGTGTTTCACTCAGTTCTAGAGAGCAATTCATAGTGAAAGGACATTCCTTCTGCGCTGTTTTAACTACATTGATTGAGAAAAATATTGTAATTGCTATTTTATTTAAGACACCATATCCAATAGAAAGCGTGATAAGTCTGAACAGATTTCAGGGGCATCGGATGGGACTAAAAACCAAACTGATTTGAACGATTTGCGTATATTGACGAGTACGGACTCGATCAAAACTATTAAGAATACTTATTCAATTCATCAATTTAACTCGGATATATGTCCTTTCATGTTAATCAGAACTAAGAGCCAATTTTACGCCATAGGTACAGTGACGGCACAAAGCATTACACGAAAGTCCAATCTTTGCAAATTTTCAGCAAACGGACCGAATTCACTTGTCAACCAACCGCCACAAATGCGCCTCAACCATCAAAACTTATACATCTCCACGCAGCTTCTAATCCCACACGCACACTTGAAAACCGTGGTGCGCTGAGGTGAGAATTACGTACTCCGTTCGTCGCTACAGACACGCCCCTAAACCATCCCTTTCAGACTTATTTTTCCTCAGACTTATCGCTCGAACGGTGGAACGAGAAACAATCAGCTATCAAAGGGGACCGATCGAAAGCAATCGCCATGAGTGAAAAGTGAAACGATCGAAAGTGCTATAAAGGATCCCGGTAAAAGCGAGCAGCAACATGACGAAGGTATTCGAGCCCTTAACTCCGACAGCCCGTGCCGACACAAATATCGTAACGCCTACTTATCACGATCCGGTGTTCGGTGCACGCGGACGAAGCAAGTATGTATGTAGCTTGTGGAGAAATGCTAAATACCGTCGACGACCGGCATGTCTATTTATGGAGTCGGCTGGATCGATATTTGGCCGCTATAGCCGGACGAAGCCAGGGCTAGAGCACGCGAGAGGCCGAGGGAAAGAGAGAAAACGCGAGGAAGTCGATAAGAAGAGCACACGGACGGCGAATGTGGAAGAGGAGGAAGTAGGAAGGGAATGGAAAGAATATATGTCCCTAAGGTTTTTATGCATCGATGCCCGTGCCAATTTTACCCTGCCGTTTCAACTCTACTGCTCGGAGAAGTCGATTTCCACGAGCCGAAGGCAGGGGCCACAATCTTTGGGCTGGAGTGACGTCCTCGCGTTAACTCTTCCACTTGTCTTCTCCGTTGGCCCGTGTGTTTGCAGGGACGCGAACACGCGCCAACGGCGAACGGCTTCCGGTACCCGTGGAAGTCGGTTAGGGTTGGTAATTGGAAACAATCCTTTGACATGGAGATCTTACGGGAATTGGTGCCGGAAGTCTGGCTGGATATTGGGCTCTCAGTTAATTGGTAGGATTTGTTGTTTGGATGAAAAATCGTAGGGTTCCCGTTGCATTTTTCTTTCACTTCTTTTATTGTTGCTGTTCTTTTCAAGGGGTTGGCAATAAGTGAATAATGTTTGTACCGCCTCTCAATACTGGTTTTATTTCTATATTACCGTGTAGAATGAGACGAATTATTATGTCCACTGCTATTCTACGAACACCGTTTTCTAGAAACACTGTAAGCTAACAGCTTGTGGAGTTTTGTAAAGGTAAGAAATTTTATATTACTAGTACGTATACACACAGTCCACCCCACCCAAACTCAAAAATCACAGGACACTTGCCAGGTTTTACAAGTTTTGGTCGCAAAATGTAAATGATCGGAATTATATGTGTACTTATATTGCTGCATATTCTTACAAAGATATGTTTACTATTAATTTGGTAGAAGAAAATACAGGAAATAAGTGTAAGGAAAATAAAAGTGCTGGAACATAATTGTGAATAGAATTTCGAACCAAACTGTGCGACGTTCTACAGAAATGATGGGAAAATATTAGAAGCCAAATTAGAAAAAATATTAATTTTTAGGATGTTACCATTAGTAGAAATGTTACTTATAAAACAGGAATGCACCATTCCTAAACATGAAGTAAACACGAAGTAAACATGAAGAAGATTTAATTATTATTCCTGATTTCTGTGAGGTTTTGCACCAATTATTGCACGTGATTCTTTATTGCACACATAGCTAACTGTGTAAAATATGAAGAAAGATTGTTCTTTGTTAAATATATCAACGAATCCAATCATTTTCTCCAATCTCTGTAAAGAGTGTATTGCGTGCCCTATGACTTTTGAACGGAAGTGTATATGGCGGTGCATATATGATAGGATATTTTCATATTATTTTCATATACATATAATAAAAAATTATAATCCATCCTCGTTCTTTCAATTTGGGCAAAAGCTTATGATTTTGAACCAAAAATGAATATCAATGAATTGAACATGAGAATGCAGATAACAGGAACGGTTTTGTTTAAATAATCGTCACTTGGCTGTTGCCATTTGCAGCAAAGCTAGCAAGGTGAACAATGAAATATTTATTAATCGTGTATTTGCAGCCAGTACACACGTATGACGTGCGTTAACCGTAAACAAACAGCTAATTCTCGGCATGTACAGTGTGTCATACGAATTCTGTCCACCCAAAATGAATCTTCGTTATTTTAAACAATATACAGAATTGTTTCAAACAAAAGTTATAGGATTTAAAGCAATTAATAATATAGCAGTAGCAGTTTTTTTGCAAGTGCCGGGTTAATGAGGTATGAAGGTCATTTCCGGTTTTTTAAGTGGAATAACTAATTTTTTGTACATGATCTCGGTAGAATGATAAAAACTAAATAAAAAAGTACTAAGGTACATTTGTCCCAGAACTTTATTCATCCTATTACTTTCACGTATGAAAGTGTCGAGGATAACACTGTGGGTAGTATTGAATCTGCTTCATAATGAGAATAATAGCAAAATTAATTCTTAGAACAAATGTACTTTTTCATTCAGAATTTACCGCGCTGTCAAAACCGTGAATAAAAAATAAGTCATTCCGTTTAAAAAAACGAAAGCGGCCTTCATTTCCCCATTACGCGTCCACTTGTCAAAGAACTGCTATTATTACATTATTCATTGCGTGAAATCCTATAACTTTGTTTCAATTAACGAAGATATTTCAGGTGTGTATATTTTTATATACTATAATAGGCACTAGCAATGGGACGCTTATTCCCAGTTTCAAATAATTGTAAGGACATGTAAATTAGTGGCAAACTAATCGAAGGAACCACTGTGTAAACACAATTCTATTCTCTTCAAATATAGACCTATAAATGCGTATTAATAGCTCCATTAATTAATTTTGTTTCACACAAAAATTGTGTAAAGAAACTTGACGAAATAAAAATGACAAACCGTCTTTGGCGATGGAAATTTTAAGTCGTCTTGAAATTTATGATGAGAGTACACCGATATTAGTTGTTGAATCGTAAAAAAAAATGCAAATAGCAAGGGGGCGGATTAGCCGTCACTTTTAACAGAAATTATCAATAGAATCATCGGCACTCGAAACACCTTCACCACGTACACAAAGTCCTGAACTAAATTATAAAATGCACCGTACTTTTCGACCATGAAAAATACCGAAATGTTACAAATATTTCCCACTACACCGCCACACAGACCCCAAAACCAATTTTATATACCTTATCCTAGTTATTCCAAGCAGAAACTAAAATCATCCATTTCCATTGTTCAACAAGGCAGCTACTATTTCCGGAAATACGAGAGAAATCGCAAGGAAACGGTATCCCCTTGGAAACTATCTTCTTGGAAATGAAAAAAAATTAAGCCCGCGGGGCATCGAATATTTTCATTAAATACACGAGAAAGCAATAGCAAATGAAAGGAACTCTACGCGGAAAGTCAAGAATCTTGTTTGCGAATCAAATTCACGTACTAAATGTGCACAATGTACGTGCGAGTGTACCAAACAGAAGCACACACACACGCGCGCACGTACACAGCGTACGAAGCGGGCACACGAAGGAACGTCGACAGAGCAAATCGCCCGAGGGCTCGCGTTTTGTTCCAAAATCGGCCGCGCAAATGCGAAATGTGAGAGTTCACGTTAAATTTAGTTGCACCACGGCTCATCACAGCCTCCAGTTTGATCTCAAAGTGAATCGCGACCTACTCCAACCTTTCCCTCGCATTTCTTGTTTGTCCCTTTCCCACCCCTTTCTTCGTCATCTTGATTTTATGTAACGAACCCCTTTCTCCGGGTTTTATCTCGTTTCGTTTCTTTCAAAGTTTTTTTAGAGGGTTCTCGCCTATACGAATGCGCGACGCATTCATAGTTACCAAATTAAAATCGAATGGAGAATCTGTACGGCGTGAATTATGATTGTGTGTGTGTGTGTGTGTGTTTGTTGAAAGGTGAGTTGTACGTCGCGATCGATCTTAATTGGACGCGTATTGGAAATTTCGTGGAAAGGTTCGAATCATTGCAGGGAGCAATATATAAACATTCTAGTGAAAGTGGTCTAACGATTATAAATGTATATTATATGTATACATTTATATATGTATAATATATTTCTCGTTTCGAGATATTTAGAGTTTGAAAAATAAACGTGAAACTGAAGTTTGTTTAACGACCAAACTACCAACCTAATTTAACGGTTCGATTCTCGATTATTTAGCGGGAAGGGTTACTGTAATGTAAATCGGTGGAACGTGAAATAAGTTGCACATTCCTTTTTTTTACTATTTGTAGATGTGGTCGCTGCTAAGTTGCAAACTTTTAATTGGGGTAAGTCCGATTTGGTTCGACCACTGTTTGGAAGAAAGTAGGATTGTTTTTTTTCAGATTTTAGTTGGTGCGTGCAATTTTATAACAAAACTCCATGTACACCAATTGTACCGTTTGTAACACATTCCATTGCCTTTTCTTAAAGCATCGCCACAGCCCCACATTTTGCCCTCCCGTGATTTGTTCTTTTATAAATCGTAGGCATTTTTTCTTAATCTGTAACTGTTTGTTCGTTATACGGTTAATCATTGTGGTCGAACTATATCACAATCACGGTAGTGATCGTCCACCTTCGCAACGGCAAGTAGGAGCGAATACATGCATAATATTGCGACTATGTTGCGACGTTATTGCACAATATATCCCCCAATATTGGAATATTGAAAAAGCCTTACCTGTTTTTCAAATGCTACTAACACTGTAACTCGGTCGAAAAACTTTCAGATTTACACCAAATTTTAAGCGTATGCGGGATTAAATTACGCGCCAGCCGCGAAGGTGATGCGTGTAATTAGGCGTGTATGTGTGTGTGTTTGAAAAGCGCGAAGCAGGACACATGATAGATGGAATGTTTGGAAACGAGTGTATGATTGGCAAGGATGGAGACAGAGAGCGTGGAAGAATGAGTGCGAGAGAGACAGGGAATGCGAGAGACGGCGAGCGAGCGTGAGGATGAACCAAATGTGATTAGAACGAGAATGAGTACGAAAGCGAAAGGTTCAGAATAAAGGAGAAATAAAGTCTAGTTTGAAAAGTAATCGAGGCGTTTTGGGGTATCGGTCCCCGGAATTCCTACACGTAATTTATAGATACGTGGATTCGATTTTGCGACAACTGTTTGTACGAGCTCAGCTGAAGCTGATTCATTCGTTTTAATTAAACAAGATACAGAGTCTTCTTTTGTTTGAATATTAAAATAATAACACTGGTTGGTCTCTCCCGGTGATCGAACTATCCCGGTTTCACCCTATAAAATAGATATTGCTATTAAATAGAAACGTCACACCAAGAAATAATGAAAATAGATGCAACGATCTTGGAGATACTCAAGTGTAAGAGACAAATTATTCCACTGCCGTGGACATTGTTAATTTGGATCAATAAAAATACTCTTTCCCTCTAAAAAGTATACACTCAATCGATCCTTTTAAGTGCATTTCCTTCTCAACCTTCCTTCTATGCAATCTGAAAACTTTTAGAGCAACGTTCTACTCTGTAACAAAGCATCGTCGCAATAACGTGTCCAGTATTTCAAAAATAATAAATCAGCTTTAAACCCCAATGACTTCGGCATTCGAAGAAGCTTTGCCATCTGTAATCGCGTTTGAACGTTCATAATATGTACACACAATGCACCATAGTACGCGAGCAAGCCTGAACAGTCTGGCAAAAGTCGCTGCACGTTCCCGAGTTTCACCATAAAATAAATATGTACTCGTTGTTCCGGTGCCTGAGCGACTAATTTGGGTAATGGGGGCCAAGTTGGAGGCCAGATAATCGTCGAGAGTTTCATTAAGAAACGACCGCGCAAAGATCGCACTAGCTAGACAAAAGGGCGGAAATTCACGAAAAGAATTCTTTATCTCACAATCAGTCGCAATGGTTGCTCCTGCCAAGTGTTCTGATCTGAAGTATCAAGCGGCAGTAACATTTCTTCCCGCTCGGCTTGGAAATTTCAATGTGAAATTATTGCAACATTAATTTCCCCATGCAGTTTAACTTGACCAATGAACTCGTTTCCATTTGAATATTTTCCAAGGTTTGCACATGTTGTCGCAAAATTTATTGCAGGTGTCGAGACCGTTCTTTAAGAGAAACTAATGCGGACTACAGCAACCTGCGTGACAAAATTTGTATTATCTTGTGCGTAAATAAAATTTCACCCCTTCCAAAATTCCCTGACCATTTCCCAAATGTAAGGACTTTCCAAGTTTAGCAAATGGAGTACCATTTTCCAATGTTCTTAAACGAGGAGATTTCTTCCTTCTTCTTTTCTTTATTGGTGAATGCTGATCCATTTTAAATCCGTAGAACGACAAACCCGATTCGTTCGTTCCCGCGAGAAAGGAAAACACGAACCGGCATGCTAGACAGTCTGAAATAGTAGCATGTGCAGAGACGCCCATTAGTGACCTGTTTGTACACTCCAGTGCTTTGAAGTGCAGTACTTCCATGCTACTTCATCTTCTGTTAAGAAGCTGACCTCGTCGAGCACGAGGCTCTATTGTGACAGAAGTAAAGTGGCGTCTTCGCCGAAGAAAAGAGGAGAGGATAATTCCATATGAAAGAGTCCGTTTCGCACAGTCACCTGCTACAATAACGCGAATATAAGACAGCGGGTATTTCCCTCCTGGAACGCCCCCGAGTAAGGAGAATTGGGCTTGAAATTGAGCAATTACAATAGCTAAGGCAAGACTTCGAAGTTGAATATTTATTTGTTGGTAATTAATTTGAGAGTGTCATTATTCATTGCATATACATATGTATATTAAGATTTTGTCACATGAAATTGAACGTGTGCACGTATTAAAAGTATTTGTTTGAGAAGCACGATTTTGTTAATTACCGTTTAATCCAGCCGAAACAAAAAATTTCACCCGATAACTTAATTAAAATGTTATCATGCAGCGGGAGAAAAATAAGAATTCTCGTACGAATCGGCATAACCAAGATAGAGCTTCCTTCGTCGGAATATCCAGAACAACAGCACTGCTTCATAGAAATTCGAAGCAAACCGACTAATCTGATCCCGTTAATATAATCAAGCCAACGGGCGCATTTAAAATCGTGAAACAGAGCAAAACAGCCAGGTGCCTAATACCCAGTGCCTAATTTTCTTTCCATTAAGCAAATGGATTGGTACCACGCATACCGCAATTATTCCACGGGAAACAGTTATTGATACAACGAAGAATACGTGATACCAATATTCAATGCTAACCAACGTTCGGGATACATTAATTGGAAACGTAGTAAGCGGGCCAGCCAACTAATAGCATCTCCGACGAGAAATTCAATATCACCTTCGACAATTATACGTTGCTATTTTATAGAATAAAATTTACTCCAAATAAGCTTTGTCTACGAGTATCTAATAACTAAACTACGCTCTCGATCAAACGCGGATGTTGATGAATGGCGAACATTCGCGTGAACGAGGGTATTTTATAATACCTACAGTTTCTCGTAATGGTTTAGATATAAATTGGTACTCTGTCATAAATGACTGATCGACAACTGGAAATGGAATAGAAAAGAAAAGGAAAGGGAAACACGTTTGTTTCTGGTTCCACTAATGGACTCGTCGATAAGCTTACCCAGAAAAATCCTGCTTTACACATGGGACGTTAATGTTATGCTGGATTTATGTACGTATTAGGATTTACGGGGAGGCAAGGATTTCATAAGAATGTTACGAGCCGAGGGCTAGGGGGCACGGCTGCGGAGCCGAGGATCGGTTGTTTATGGTTTTATGTTAGTTAAACGGTCGAGCCGTTTGATGGAAATGTGTGGATGTGCCAATGCCTATTTCATCACTGGGTGCCACTGGAAGGTCAAGGTTTTTGTGGATGTGCCAGAGCTTATTTCATTTCTGGGTGCCACTGGAAGGTTAGAATGTGTGGATGTGCCAATGCTTATTTCATCAATGGGTGCCACTGGAAAGGTTGTTGTGGATGTGCCAGAGCCTATTTCATCTCTGGGTGCCACTGGAAGGGTTTATTTGTGGATGTGCCAGTGCCTATTTCATCACTGGGTGCCACTGGATTGTTAGTAATTATTGCCTCGTAACTATCGATATATCTCGAGCGGTTGAGATATATCTATTCGGTGGATTCTATATACTACTTATGATTGGTATAGGAAACAGAAAGAAATGAATATATCTATGATCAAATAATAAAGATGTCTATATTCTATATATTTAGTAAATTACAATGTGTAACAATCGTGGACTCAAAGAACCCACGTTTACAGTCTTTAACGTTATAAATATGAAATGCTTGAAAGGGAATGCGACCCGATCTTGCTGTCTTTCGACGAATGCGAACTTTGAAATAAATATCGATGATCGAAAGGGAATTTAACCCGATCTCACTAACTTTCGACAAATGCGAACTTTATAAATATCGGTTGATGATCGAAAGGGAATTTAACCCGATCTCACTGAGCTTGAGTATTCAAACAGCCTAAGTCGCAACGTATCACGAAGCCAGTTAATTGGATACTGAGCCCTTAATAAATAAAAGTTGCTCGAAGGGGACTTGAACCCGATCTCGCTGGCATCAGTATGGCTAACTGGCACCGACATGGTACGCAGCTAGTAATGTCCATACTGATCCTTTAATAAATAGAAGTTGATCGAAAGGGAATGGAACCCGATCTCACTGGCATCAGTATGGCTATCTGGCACCGACATGGTACACAGGTAGTAAGGTCCATACTGAGCCACGAGAGTAGATTTCATGCCCTTTTTATATCCGAAAAGCGGACCAAAAATATGGTGGGGGTACAGAATCTTCCAAGGGAGTCCAAAAGATCGTCCTGAAGCGTGCGTCATCGTGCCATCGCGGAGGGGGCAGACTTGACTGCATGCACTCTCGATTTCCATATAAGGGCATAATAGACGAAACGAAGGAAACAGTATTTCCTACGTAACAAGAATATGAAACGCTAGGAAGTTATCTAAAGGTACATAATGGAAGGTTTCAGATCTTACAATGCATGGTTGTAAAATATACAGATAAACAAACGAAAAAAAACAGAAATATAACTATAAAGAAAAGTTCATCGACACTGGACTTTTCTTAAACAACTACTTCCTTCGTAGGAACCAATACTAAAAGTAATAGAGAAACCTTGAAATGAATTAGTAGGTATACATCCGGTAGGTAGACATATATACATATGTACAGTCGCCTCGGAAAATAAGTTAACGAATGGCATTTTGTACAAATGAAAACGATATATGCAAATTTTTGTAACTTATTTTTCTATGTACTTATACTATAAAGAATACATTGAAACACATAAGCATAGATTATAATTATTATTATACATTTAAACTGTTGGCAAGAGCGTTAACTTACTTTCCGAATCGACTGTGTATACATGTACGTACATAGTAGGTATGCGTGTGACCCACATGAGGATAGTATAAAAAAAATCCATTGCATACATTTTCCTACAAACTGTAGTGCGTCGCACTTAATCTCGTTCACGCTGCAGTTGTTATCAAATTTGTAAAAGTACAATAGTACCAATCACCGAAAATTTCTCAGCCAATTTATCCTGCACTTATTAAACTTAAAGGAAGCAAGCGAGTTAACAGTGTCATCTCCAGTCTAGGATCACCTGAATCCCGCGTCAGGGTGTTTGAAGAACGAAATAAATAAAAGATCGGACACCCTATGATCACTGAGCATAAATTATCCTCAATGCTGTGAGAGTCGTATGAGAGCGAAAAGAATCGAATCTCCTGAGTTCACACGCAACCGTGGACAACCACTCACGCAAACTGAACCGTCTACGTGTGTAATCCAATTTCCGCATCCACCCACACGCCGATATCACGGCGATCCTCCGCAGTAATAATTAACCTGGCGTAAGATTTAATGAAATCACGGCGATGAGTAATTTGTCATATTTTACGCGGACGGAATGAAGAGTAATTAACCAATTTCGTTGGTTAAGGTGTATAAATTCTTCACGGGGTAGGAGTGATATACGTCTGAGGAAAATCAAATCCCAAAAGTCCTCGTGAATTATTCTGCACGCGGAAGCCGATATATCGTTATGAATGATTCCACGTGCCTTTCGATGCGAGATTGAGGGCAGAAAGGAACGAGGATCCACTAGCATCCTATTCCTTGGGAAAGATTTCAAGTTGTTCGATGGGAAAACGTACGTCGTAAGGTGGTAACGTATGAAATGTTGGCTCGAACGATATCCATTCTCCGAGTGCATTAATATTTCAAGGAAATATCGTTTGTATATTATTTCCTTGCCTTTCCATTCTTTTGTTATATTACGATGCTCATTTATTTCCTGTTTATTTTATTCCAAATAATATTGGAAAATTGTTTAGTGTTGCCTGTCGGGCGATACAACGAATAACATGAATTATTTTTCTTTTAGGAGAAAGCTATCGTTTTCCTGGTCATAAAGTAGCGCGCATTTCGTCCACAATGTTTGTTGCGACAGACACTGAACAGTGTAAATTATATTCCTAAATGAAACAGACAAATAGCAATCATACCAGCTTCCTGCTTTAAGCCGGTACAATTCAAACAATATAATATGATAATTAATTCGTCTGGCACTCTCCACTCGATTATCCGTAACGAAATTGCGCACAAACAGTGTGCGCAATAGTAAAATCCTGAAACGCGATGTTCCATTTCTACACATAATTGAGGTAGGTCGCTGTCAAAACACATGGATATACAAGAAACCGAAAGCTCGAATCCCTCGCAACGTTTCACAGCTTGTAATGCACACGCAGTGCGCGCCAAACTTTGAAAAAGAAGAACAAACTGTCCGCGTTGTAATAAAGAAACAAGTGGCGAAGAAAAAAGGATTCTGAGGAAAAGGGAAAGGGGAAAAAGTGGCGCAAAGTGAACGCAACAGCGTGAGCTACCTTGCAGCAGAACCTTCTCTGTCAGCGTATGAAAAGAATCGATATTCGCACGCGGGTCGATATCTCGCGGCAAGGCCACACCACGACCCTTCTGCATTATTGATGCCTGATGGACGGCTTTTATGGAATGGTGTGTCTCGCTGTTTGCGGGTCACCAAGCCTCGCGTGCCGACCTCTCTGTGTCATAATAATTTCCTAGCTGTGCTCCAGCCCCCCATGTTCAATGTAACGCGTAAAGCTCTGTTGTCAGATGCGTTTAATCGTAACGCTAATTGCCAATCAATTAGCTGTTTTAAAGTGTTCGCGTAAATTCGATACGCAGTCTGCCGGAAATACGATTGGAGCGTTCAATTACAGAATGTAATTAAGCCTGTTTATCTGTTTGTCTTATCGGCTGTGTTGTATATGCTGTTCGCTGTTGTGTTGAATATGCATGTAGGACTTACAATAGTACCATGGAAGTGTTCTTCAACGTGTTCGTATAGTGGAATTTTTCTGCGCCAATGCGGCTATTGTGTATAAGCTCGGAAATAAAAAATTTAACTCGCTGGGAACCGCGGTATTTAAAATTTTACTACCGAACCATTAAGCTTTCAACTATCGCAGTTCTGTTACTGCAGCTGCCATTAAACTTCTAAAAATACTGCTTCCCATTCATTCTCTTTTTTGTTTGCCCATCTACAGCTTTATAATTCATTCGCTCCACTATTGTCGGTCGATATTTTCGCTGGGGCTTTCCTTGAATTCGCAGTCAAACATTTTTTGTATACCTCCGATCTTGGCAATTTGAATTTGTTCTGTTTGAAGACTGTACAATTCGGCACCCTTTATCAAAGACATGACGTACAAACGGAATGAAGGAAATGGAATGAATTGTTAGCGGACTATAGATAATCGTGATTTATTGGATGATTGAACAACGAGTAATGCATGATTATAGTCCTCTGTAGGACTCTGTTGTGGCCACCCCAAGGGCGCGCAGGGCTCCTTTATGACTTACAACCCATGTAACACACAATCAGCAAACCGCAAAAAGCAGCAGCTACTTACTTTTACATTCTGCAATTGCAGCAATGAGTATTATATTATATGCATCAACAAAGGATTCATTCCAACAGATTCTGGCTGTTATTTAAATAATTAATTGATTATTGTAATACTTTAAAGCCATATTCTCAGTGTTTTAAACAATTTTGACCATATTCATTTTGGTGGAAAACAAAAGTGTTTATTCAAATTTTGGTAATTTCCAATTATTTAGATTCTTTCAGTTATAAGTAAGATCAAACTGAAAAAAGTTATCAATTATATGAAGTAGACATTAATAATTCAAATTACACGACAATTTTCAATTTAAAAAACACTTTTTCTTAATTTCTGTCCCATTTTTGACGGCTATCGACCACTGTGTGTCGCGTCGATCCCTCCATACGGTCGTAATCATAAAATCCCTCAATTCTCGCTCGCCATCAAGAATAACAAGTTCTCGTAATAACGAACCGTTTAACATAAATTAAAGAAACGAAAAACATTCCGCTTCGAAATAAAAAAGATAAAACGAGCCACGTGTAGCATACAAATTATTCCTACAAGCCACACACCTAATGTGTAATATAAATATCTAAACAGTAATCATTTCCAAATATAACAATAAAATAATGAACATCATAGCGCCCACAAATTCACCATAATTCGTTACCATTTATATCAAGCAAATATATTCCACGAAAATAAATTTAACAACGCTCTTCCCTCCAAATAAAATTCAATTTACCCATACGCGGCAATAATTTACCATTTACATATTACATCCAGACCAGCCACGCTTCTCTTCTAATTCACCCAAAATTGCAGCAATCCCGTTAAATCGCACCCCTAAGTCCAATACCGAACTTCCAATTAAATATCCAGACCAACGCAAACGCCACCTCCCGTTGCTTCTAAGACCGCATTACTCAAACTCCTCCATAATCCACCAATCACACAGACACGCTGCAATGACTGAAGCACGCTGCAGTAATCGTACAATACCTACAAAGGAAAGCTCTGGCAATTCTGAAAAAGGGAATCCGTAGATGAATGCGATAGTGGCGTTCACACGCTAGCACATTCACCGCCACTCGCCCCGATATCCCGCCACCGGGCACAAAGCGATTTCTTTCCAAGACGATATTGGAATCTCACAAGCCTATCGCGTTTTCCATCGGGGCAATCAAAGCAGCGGAGCGAGTGGATCGATAATGCTTTCCGGCAGCACCGTTTTTGATAGGACCGCGAGCAACAAACACATTACACGCGCTCGCGTTAAAGCAACGATTCGTCCCGAGCATACCAGATTTCTCGAACGATTGAACGCTCGTTGTTCCTTTTGCCGCGTATTTTACGATCTATCGAACCCGCCTGGGCGGACGTTTAATTTTGCTTTCGCTTTACAGGAAACGGGGAATTCCTGTTATGCGTGATAACGTATGAAAACTTTTCCACCGCGGATATGAAAAAGAAATTGGTTTGCCTTTGAAGCTGGAGAAACAGTCGTTGGGTGAGGTGCGAAGCGCGGTTCATTCGAGAATTCAATTTATCAGAGAGTAGAAGTTTGGGGGAGCCTGATTGGTTGTAAATGGACCTATGTTCTCTTTATTATTATTTGTGGCACTGCTTGTATGGGAAAGTGTTTTTAATGGGTATTAAATTAAAGAGTGTTTGAGAATATGCTAAATATACAATATGTATATTTTTGATAATTCATTCCCCGGTTCGTCTTTTATATAAATGATAATCGTACGTATTTGATAGTAATATCTTGGATAGACTGTGGGTATAGATATTATCTTCGATAATATTGCAGTCTGATATACAGTGTGTTCCGTCTAACGCGAAGCACGATTTTTCACCCACTTGCAGCCATCAGACAAAAAAAAGTTTAGAACAAAAGTTGCAGGGTATAGAGTGTACAATAAATATCAGTAAACAAAATTTCGAAAACGGTTTATTTTCATGGCGAAATCAAGGTCACCTTAGCTAAAACAAATAGAAACACATATTTATTTTTTACCATATTGTAGATCCAGACGAATTCAAAACATATATTACATGATATTTTTACTAACATATTACTCAATTTACAGTAGTGGAAATGTGAAATATTTAGCTTTCTGTCGTATTTGACTTTAAGGCAGTGTAAACAGTATTTGACACCGAAGAGATTACTGAACGTAAACCCGTGACTAGAACCCATGGAAAATGCACTTTATTTAATTGCATGTTCGAAATGCATTCCGCCTTCCGCGGTGCAATATTCTGCTCGTTTACAGAAGTTTGAATGTATTGCTGCAATTAGACTTGCTGGATCCACAGCTCTGCATGCTGAGATGATTCTTCCTTACAAATCTTCAACATTATTAATTGCTGATTGAAATAATTGAAATAAACTGTTCTGGAAATTTTGTTTACTGATATTTATTGTACACTGTTTATCCTGCAACTTTTCTTCTGAACCTTTCTTTTGTCAGATGACTGAAAGTGGGTGAAAAATCGTGCGTCGCGTTAGACGGAACACCCTGTTAGCAACAGAAAATAATGTTACTATTAATTATGTTATAATCGTAGATTTACAAAATTACAAATTAACTAAAGAAGCTGAATAAATGGTCGGTGAAAATTCAAAGCCTTCTAAATTAAACACAAATGTTAGTTGTTAACGATTAGAAGTAGTACACCAAAATTATTAAACAGTTAGTAATAATGTCCAAACAATTAAAATAACAAACCTCGTTAATATTACAGGAAATGTTTTCCTTTTCCTGTCTGGGTATGTATAAAGGCCAACGAAAATTCTTTTCAATGTTTCACCATTTTGCAGTGATTATTGCACTGTAAAACCTTTCGCGGGACAGTAATTCGATTTGAAAGTTCCTTGAAACACCAGAGAATCTTTGATGATACACAGAATGGACGACGCGGCAGAATTTTTACTCACGACCATCGTTCATCTGCCTTGAAAGGCAGAAAATTAGAAAATTCAATTCGCTAGGAACTATGAAACTTAAAGTTCTATCACTAAACCGTTTAACATCCGACTATCTCATTCCCTATTATTGCAGTTCCTAACGAATTTAAAAGATATTAACTTCCACTGCTTCTTCTTTCTCGGCGTGCTAATTAATAACTTTGTAATTAATTCACGTCGCCTTCATCAAACACTTAAGCACGGGAATTATTCAATACTAGCGAAACTTTTGTTGTCGTTTTCTTTCACTTTAAAACGTTTCCAAGAAAAAAATATTTTGCTTGAATATGCTATCGGCGTGCGATATAAGTGCCCGATAGTTATATAGATTATCTTTGGTTCAGCTCGATTGTTTTAATATTTGAGCCATGATAATTAATTCTTGGCATTAATAAAGTTCTATCTACTTTTGCATTAAATATTATGTATTGCAATGCTACTTTTGTTCGTCGTTAAACGTTTATGTGTTGTGGAACATAACTTTTACTAAATATAATTACAAATCCTAAATAATGTTATGTCACATATCATGAGCCAATCAAATTTTAGAATTATTTAAACGAGAAATATTAAAATATTGAGAATTTCTGGCAAAAAGAAATGATTGAATGTGAATAATACTTAAAGGAAATAAAAAATATATAAATCGAAGAAACTGATTGTTAGTATTGCAAGTGAAAAATAATGCCCTCATTAAATTTAGTATTAGATAACTGCTTTACTGAAACGATGAAATTCCTGAACTTACGCCTAACTTGATATTGATGCGTTCGATTTCCCAGTGACCCACAAGTATTGTTTGTACATATTTTTGCTAACTGTTTACTTTATCGATCCATACGCCACGATCTTTAATATCTGTCAGGCTTTCATTATTATGCAGGACATTCCAAAACTGCATTAAAGCGTCTCTTTACCTACAGCATAGCGAAAACAATCTCTGAACAAAATTTCAGACATCCGGAAATATCTTGCGCCAAAATAAGGTCACGATAATTTTAAATCAATTTGGACGATATAATCCACGAAACATTTTCTACTATGCTGAATTTTTCCAACATTGCCGAGATATCCTGAGTGTAATAGATTTTTGAATACAGTCACTTAATAGCGCATAACTTCAAACTGCTCTTTACCCTAACTTACAAGTCACTGAATCATAAGCCATCACCGTCATGATTCTTTGCCAAAAGAATGCAAAAAATATATTCTGCACTGTTCATACGTGCCACTCTCTTCAGCAAAATATATGTACAGGATGGTCCATTTAAGTAAGGCCACCCAAATATCTTGTCGAATTGTGATGTGGCAAAAAATATTTTTCACGTAATGTGAACGGTAAGAAGACATCGATAAACTTGAAAATTCCGAGAAAATATATTCTAGCCGTATGTGGGTCCTTTGATACCATTCACATTACATAAAAAATATATTTTTTAAATGGACCGCCCTGTATATACATATATATAAAATAGTTTCTAAATCACTGTATTGTCCCTTCAAAAATAGTTGCCAAACAGGAGAATATGTTTTAAACTCGTCATATTAACCAACAATTTTTCACTCTATATGTTTTTTTTCCTTTTTAAAAAAAACTGCCAGGCACTTTTAACATTAACTCGCCATCTGCAAGCAACATGTCTCTCAAAAAGACGCGTCTCGCAGAAATCGGTCTAAGTGATAAAAAAAAAACCAGAATAAAAAAAAGAAGTTAAAGTGAACACAATGCAACCAAACGAGGAAGCGCGCGTATAGTCAAGCTATGCAAACAATCTACGCGCACAATTTCATGCCAGGACGCGAGTTTTCACTTGAGTTGACACTTTTATGACGCAGTCCAGAGAAACGTTAACGTCTGTAGCGGTCTCGGAACGCTTAGAAACCATCGTAATTGATGCCACAATATTGCCCGACCGAATCGACATAAGGGTGCATTGGTTTATATGTAATAATAATAAAATTCCTCGCGAAACATGCGAGTGGCGGCACAGAATGCCGATAGATAATGTCGTGAAGCACGTAGTGTCACGTTAAAGGTGGATTTAAGGTCCATCCGCGCAGATCGGAGACGCCGTTGAAGCACGTGTTGATGGTATTTTTATTATTACCTTTGATTGTTCATTAATACATACATGCTAAGCCCGACGAGTGAATGCACTCGGCTCGACTGCATCATTATTTGACAACATTAACTCTGCTACCAACTCGTTCAGATCTCGCCCAGCGTTCACGCTATCGAAAAGTGATGATCAATGTTAGCACGATCAACGTACGATCAATATCGCATACTAGCGAACAATCGGAAGTAATAATAAAAACGTGGTCAATGCGTGGTTCGACGGTGCCCTCGTTCTGATCGGCAAATGCACGGCTCGTCGATGGCATAAATGGCCCTTTAAACAGAATTCAAGCTCGGCCCAAACAAGAACTTAGCCTTATAGGAAACGCGTTTAGGAAGAGCACAGCTGTTCTATAGTGTTTCACCGATCGAATTAGCATCGTTTCGAATGTTCATCATTTTTCATGTTTTTATGTTGATTGAAAGGACCAGAGCGAGCTTTAATAACAAAATGTATGAACTTCTAAGGTGTTACAGGGATGCATGTTAATATTTTGTCTTTTCATCCCTCAGTCTTGATTGCCGATTTACAAATGCGTAATCAACATTCGTCTTTTTAATGGAGTAATATGGTGGCCGATGATGGGTAGAGATACGAACTGACGCGGACTATAGAGACTTTCAGTACTTTCAGTAACGTTCGAGTCAGACGGATTGCTAAATGAAGAAAGCGCCATGGTAAATTCTATGACTCTGGCCCGTGAATTTAGCAAGAATAAATGTTATGTATACGCAGCATAGGTCCTCGCATAATAGGTACTCATCTTCATCCACAGTATTAAGAAAAATATAAAGGAAAAAATCGGCTTCGTCTTTAACAGTAGTGTATTTGGTGGCTCTTAGAAATCCTTATTTTGCAAATCATATACAAAGGCACATATGATAACACGAGGGAACGCAATCTAACAATAAACAATGGAACATAATCGTCCACCTGCAATATTATGTTTTAAAACTGTAAGAAACTACGAAGTTTCGAAACCGTCAACTAACTTTTGAAAAAATGTATCCGCTTTTAAACCTGTTTCGTACCGAACACAAACGACAAATGGAACGCACTTTCTTTTCTGATTTTCCAAGGAAGATATCGCGCAGCTCGATGTTGAAAATGTTTGATGGAAAACCGATACATAATATATCGATTAGTTTTCGATAGCGAAGCACGATGTTGCGTATGGGCAACATGAGTCCTCAAAGGGTTAAATGTGTGGGAAAATTGTAAGCCTTAGAGATGCAGCCCGGAATCGCTTTACGCGAAACCTACTCTACACTCCGTTGAGGTACTTTGAAAAGAAGTAGGTTACAGGGACCGGGTATAGTAAAATACAGCGGGCGGTGGAAAATGAACCGCCAAGGTGAACGAGGAAGGAAACGCAAACATACAGCCCTCATATTCGTATGTGACGTTATAAAAGTGAGAAAATCGATATTAGTCGTTAGGCGATTCGCTGTCCTATCCTGCTTCTCCCCAATCCGTCGGTTTACGCCCGCTATATCGGGCCTTGAGTTTCGCTCTATTCTTTTTTCTCCGACCATACACGAACTCGAACGTCCTCCGAATTTTTCGATACATTTGTCCGCAATTTTCGTTCGCCTCCTTTTTTGTCCCTTTAAACCTCCACTTTGTGATCCGAGGAAATTACTAATTCGTAATTACTAAGGTACAACATTACTATCGTACAATGCGAGGGTGCCCATGATGGAATTTGTTAAAGTGTGACGCTGTTTGTTTGACGATGATTATTGTTATTGCGAGAAGGAGAAATTTTCAATTGAAGTTTCAGGAATAGAGGCACATTTTGTTTAATTCGATAGAATTGTCATACTTTCGTACATCTTTAGCGAATCTCCCGTGCCCGTTACAGAGGAACAGGTGAGGTAATAACACCTCAGTTTTTATATAAAAATATAACTAATTTGTTAGCAATGCTTGTCCGAATATCCCACAATCGACTATTTGGTAGGTCAGCCCCCGAAACAACGAAAACTCACTAATAATTACATACTCGATAAAAACTCTCGATGACAAATCACTCGCACTCGCATCATCCAGCTTCCCTCTCATTCTACTCCTCATTTGCTCTCACCCATTTCGAAAACGCACCGAAAACATTCCTTGGCAATCATTCGAATCCTTGGATGGTCGTTCACGCCATAATTTCAAGATACTACTCAGTTCGAAATACATTTATTTCACACTTTTAAAACTCTGGGATCTTGAATCACGTTTCTCAGTTCCCATCACACTCGAAGTCATTCTAAACGCTCTCACAGAACTTTAATTCCCACAATGGTCAAATTTCTACTTACTTAGACCCTAAGCCTTAGAGAAATGGTACTTCTATGAGGAAAATATGAGAAAATAAATACTTCCATTATACAGGGTGAACCTTATAAAGCGTTACAGACGAATATCTCAAAAAATATTGATTATACGCAAAAATGTTTCAAATGAAAGTTGTTCAGTACCGAGGGGGGCATCATGTGGTGGGACTTTTATTCTTCCCGGTGGACACTCCAAGGTGAGGTGAAGGTCAACTTTCTTTTTTTAAATGGAATGATATATTTTTGTATCCACCATCAAATAGTGCGTTTCAAGACGAGTTCAATGACCTATGACTCAAGGTCATTCAAGGTCAAACTTGCAGCTCAAAATCCGCAAATAATGAGAACAACGGCGTTTCAATATCCATGGACCCTGAACGTTTGGTGCGGCATTATCGAAAATTTTGACATTGGCCCGCACTTTTTCGAAGGACGTTTAACTGGGCAAGTTTATCTTAACTGCCTACACAATGTACTACCTTAATTATGTGAAGAAGTACCTTTAAATAAAAGACGCGTTATGTGGATGCAACATGACGGTGCGCCTCCGCACTATGCAATATGCTCTCGAACAGCAATGAATGAAATCTTTGCAGAAAAGTGGATAGGTCGAGGAGGTCCTATTGGCGTTAAAGGTACTTCTTCACATAATTGGGGTAGTACATTGTGTAGGCAGTTAACATAAACTTGCCCAGTTAAACGTCCTTCGAAAAAGTGCGGGCCAATGTCAAAATTTTCGATAATGCCGCACCAAACGTTCATGGTCCATGGATATTGAAACGCCGTTGTTCTCATCATTTGCGGATTTTGAGCTGCAAGTTTGACCTTGAATGACCTGGAGTCATAGGTCATTGAACTCG
Source organism: Nomada ferruginata (assembly GCA_963583965.1). Taxonomy (NCBI): domain Eukaryota; kingdom Metazoa; phylum Arthropoda; class Insecta; order Hymenoptera; family Apidae; genus Nomada; species Nomada ferruginata. Next base: position 19,539,085 of record OY757213.1, read on the forward strand.
TCTTGAAACGTACTATTTGATGGTGGATAAAGAAACATATCATTCCATTTAAAAAAAGAAAGTTGACCTTCACCTCACCTTGGAGTGTCCACCGGGAAGAATAAAAGTCCCACCACATGATGCCCCCCTCGGTACTGAACAACTTTCATTTGAAACATTTTTCCGTATAATCAATATTTTTGGAGATATTCGTCTGTAACGCTTTATAAGGTTCACCCTGATAAGATTTTTTTTACAGGGAAAAAGGTCAAAACGAACGAGAGAGAGAGGGGGAAAGAGAGAGCAAGTAAATTTTCATTGGAGATCGATAGTAATAACGGAGCGAAACAAGTTGAATTACAATAGTTGGGCTTCGATCGGGCCTCGTTAGCGAAATTCGTGTCAAGAATAACGCGTAGCATAGCCGTGACTCTATATTCAGTGTAATTCTTAACTTGTTAAGCCCAATAGGGCTTAATGCAGAGGTGGCGTGTTCATAAACGTCGAGAATATTCATCCAGGGTCATTCAATGTATCGATCTGATTTAGAAAGACTTTTGTGTACGTAAGGATTGGAATATGAACGGAAAAATGTCTTCCTACAAGGAACTTTTAAAGTATAAAATCTTTCTTCGCCGCAAGAGGCGAGGGCCCTTAAAAATGTTCTATTTCAGTGGAGGGCCATAAATATATTTAACTATTAAACATGTTTAACTTTCATTCGAATTGTTTCCTCGCCAACCTATTATCATCAGTTCATCTATCAATAAGCCTTCTTTCAATTGAAAATTCGAATCTTCAGAATACATGCACACTCGTGTCGACAAGTGTTGCACACGACAAAAATAGACGAGACGTTTCTTTTAAAAATATCTTACATACTTCCCAATACCGCGATGACCCTATTGCAAACACGCTCCCTTGCAACGTTGCATAGCGAAGCAATATACTTTTCTAATGGAGTTTCCCCCCGATGTATTAGCGCGAAAGTACGGCTATCACCGCAAGGAACATTCCACACGCAAACTTCTAGCCACAACAATATACAAGGAACAGTAGGTGCACCACGTGCAACCGCCGCATGATCCAATTCGAATCATTTGAATAACTTGGCACGCCACTGATCGCGCCGCGAATACACCCCACTCGATGGACATGGTAAATTACTTAATTACACACCGAACCATTCTTTTCGTGGAAGACTATACGATCAAGAAAAGTACAGCCGCGCGTTTACCCAAATATAGGACGTGTGGTTTCGTTGCCAAAAAAATCTTTGATTAATTTAAACGGTATCAGGTACGTCGTTCTAGATTTCTTGGTATATACGTACCCTTTTAATTTCGTGCATGGCATGTCTGCTGACATTTATGGCAAATGGGGTAATTATTAGGGTAACTTCAGCATGCAAGAATGGCGACATGAACAATTACTGACTCGTTTGTAAGTATCAATTAGAGATTTCGAAGTTTTATTCTTTACTACGGCGAGCACTTTCTTACATGAGTACTGTGCATTAATTGCAAGTAGAAGGCTTTGGTCACGTAGAATAAGAGGGGCAATATTTATTCAACGATTAATATTATAGGACAGTCGAGCTGCGCATAGAAAATAAAATATGGAAAAGCACGTGCTAAATAATAATAACTGCTATAAAGGAATATTGAAGCAATTACAACTACAGTGGGTGATCAAATTATTATGAACAGTTCGGAATTGTCATTCATTGGACGTTTGGTGAAGAATGAAGTTTAAAGTACACTTATAATGACACCTTTTTTTATTATAAAACATATCGTTATGCATTTAGTGATATATAGCAAACGATTTTAAATGTATTCCTCGGATTACGTAAAATGAAGACTTGGGCATATGCCCGCACACTATCATATAACCGTATAAAAATAAATAGTAATCAAGGAAGTCAATGGTGCAGCATATATAACAATAATATAACAAATATATCACAATAGAATTAAATTGTGCGTCTATATGCGAAGCACAAAATTATACTTCAATATTTCCATCTGTTCATAACAATTTGATCACCCACTGTACATTCGATCATCCTATACTTATTACATTAATAGTTAGCTGTCCTTTCCTTCGGCGTTAAATATACATCAATATCTCGCTTCCTGAACAAACCGAACTGTTATAGAAGTAACACGTTGCTCCAAAAAAACTGTCTGTCCATTAGATGCGCAAAAAAGCTCACCACCGACATTATAACATCGATATTTCAGGCCAACTCGGTAGAAAGCAGAAATGCGCCAACAAATTATTATGCCCATAAAAGGATAGACAGCAGTGTGTAATATATCGTAAAGTACACACTGCGTTAAAAGAATCCAAACCCACTGAAACTTTCGGGGGCATATGCCAAGGCTGTAAATGACACATATGGGCACTATTAATATCCGTCGTATCGAAGGGATCCGAAATTACTGGTATATAAAAGGTGCGCAGGGATTCCAGGGATCCCATTCAGCCTCTACGACGCCAGGGCATGGCGATTCTGAAAGCCACTAATGATTCAAGGAGCTTTCAGGCCCTTCAGACTTCTAAGGCTATCAAAGTTCCTGGAAATCCTTAAGCTGGCCTGCGTCGTAGAAATTATTAACTCAATCGTTCTTCCTGGACAGATCATTCACTAGACGGTTGGTCAAAGGTTTCTAGAGCTTACGAAGATCTTTGCCCCGATTGGAATACCATTGAATATATTTTGGGTCCTCAGATAACTTAATAATATCTTTATTAATAATATCTTGGAAACCTGAGAAGATCGAAGCAGCCAGTAATTTAAGTAAACTAACCATTTGATTTCAAGTGAAGCTATCTAAAGATGCTCAGAGAATGAGTAAAATAGACTTAGAATGGATTAAACAGGATTGGATTGAAACATGGAAACGTCTGAAGATTTACAATGTGTCGTAAAGAAATTTTGTTCGGTGTGCCTTGAAACGATATACTAATCAAGCTAGAGTTGACACTAGGTGATAAAGGAATACTTTTTATTCACTTGCGAAATAGCAGTTAATCTTTGACTAGTAAATATGTAGGCATACTTCTTGCATTGAATTTGTAAGTGAAACTGATATGTTTAAAATGCACTTTAATGATATTTTTAATGCAGCGAGTATAGCAGAAATATCGTTCATACAATTATCGATTTCGAAATTTTGGAAAATTCCCAAATACGAATATCTTACGACTACTATTATTTCATCATCTGTGGGCAGATAAATAGAAATCAATCCTAACATATACGTACACCATTAAAATTTCCAACAAAGTACCTGCACACTTATATGTATACATACATATGTAGGGAATGAAACTAGTTGAGTGTTTCCGAGGGAACGTAATAAAACATTAACAAACGGCAAATACGTTTATAACAAATAAGTTAATTGGCAACCGACGCTTGAATGTAAAAGATGGACATCGAATATTACACTGTTCGACAAATTTCAACTTTTTTTTTATTTTGTAACCTTCAATATGCGTTTCTTATAGACTTTAATGTGCTGAATACGAATCTGCAATCCGTTTTTCTCCAGAACGTACCATTTTTGAAAAAATCAATTTTGAAAAAAATCGAGAATTTTCAACTTTGGAAGTGTTTTGTACTTTTGCGGTAATAGTTATTCAGTTGCGCTTGGTGCCAAATGATTCTTTGAAGTTTCACGAATAAAATGGTATAGGTTGTTATTAGACTATAAACATTTAAATGTGTTTAAATAATGATCAAAGTGAAAGGGACACCGAAAATACACCCATTTTGGCTGATATCTTTCAGTTTATTTCAAAAACTAAGGGTCCGGGAGAAAATCTAACTATGCCACGCGATAGAGCAGACCTTTCTGCAAAGGAAAGCATCAACGGAAGTTACAAAATCATTTTTGTATTCAATATAAAAGCGAAAAAGTTTGGCAAAACACGTGGCGGCGACAGTGGTACTCTATGACGGCGGCTCCGCGCTCATCGTTCAGCGTAGCGGAATCACTAAACGCGCAGTACTTCTGCTGAGTGTCACTGTTGCCACCGCGTGTTTTTCCAAACTATTTCGCTTGTATATTGAATACAAAAATGATTTTGTAACTCCCGTTGATGCTTTCCTTTGCAGAAAGGTCTGCTCTATCGCGTGGCATAGTTAGATTTTCTCCTGGACCCTTAGTTTTTGAAATAAACTGAAAGATATCAGCCAAAATGGGTGTATTTTCGGTGTCCCTTTCACTTTGATCATTATTTAAACACATGTAAATGTTTATAGTCTAATAACAATTCTATACCATTCTATACCAATTCTATTCTATACCATTCTATTCGTGAAACTTCAAAGAATCATTTGGCACCAAGCGCAACTGAATAACTATTACCGCAAAAGTACAAGACACTTCCAAAGTTGAAAATTCTCGATTCTTTTCAAAATTGATTTTTTCAAAAATGGTACGTTCTGGAGAAAAACGGATTGCAGATTCGTATTCAGCACATTAAAGTCTATAAGAAACGCATATTGAAGGTTACAAAATCAAACCCGTGTTGAACAGTGTTATTATAAACACATAAATTACATTTTTTGCAGTAAACTATTTTCTCTTACAATTTATCCCTCTACACATGCATAGTATGTATGTCTTCCTTCACTGGCGCGAATACAAAACGTTAAAATAACTTTGAAATTTATCAATTCAACACAACAATTACTACTAACCAAAGTATGACAGAGATATACATTTTCTTATCTTACTTCGTCCAATTTTTATCCACTATTATAGGAATTAAAAACCTCCCGGACTCTGTACAATATTAACTCCTAATAACTAAGATCCATGACGTACATTTGAAAAATATACATGCGTCTGCCGTTGTGTGCAACATCATGCACAATAATCATAAAGATAAATATTACCGAATATGGAAGAGCATTAGAATGGTCGCGTGCGCGGGATACACATTCCACCATGTGAAAACAAAGTTACATCCAACTCCCACGCCGTACAGCTGTTGTTTACTACCACCATTTAGCGACAAAATATCAACCTGACCACTGACCCCTTTATTTTCCGCTGTACATACTGTATCCAACCCCCGCCCCTTCCCTAAAAAAAAGCTGCTCCGTCAGTGCGGCTTAATTTATAGCTACGGTTCATTGAACAAGAGGCAGGAGAAGTATCAATTTTGTTCCTTCGTACAAGAAAAGTAGGCACGAGAAATAAAATGAACGATCCCTTTCAGTTCGTCGAAACGCGGTGCCCGGCGAACGGACATTAATCTCCGTCAAAAAATACTGATGCCTGTCCAAAATGAGGGGGAGGCCAGTACAAAAACAGCCTTAGCTTTTTGTGCGAAAGTTGTAAGTCATCGAGATATTGTGCGCGCTTCGTGAAAGACAAAAGGTAAAAGGAATAACATAAAAGAATATTATATCAAGGGCACACCATTCATTTGCATAGAGTTTCTAATGGTTGGTTTTCTTGTTCGTACATTGTGTTCGATTATTGCGCTGTAATTATTGTTTCAGGCTTGGTGACATATCTGTGGAACAAATGTTGGACGAAACGCGTCACGAGCTTTGTAATATTGACACCGTGCAATTAATTGAATTACAGATTTCTTTATGCGCACTTGGTAAGTGATATAAGCAGAATATTGATCAAGCTAAGGGATGCAGGTCGGTGCGTGATACGCCATCTATGCAACGAGGATCCAACCTCCCGGAGAGCGAAATAAATCTTCATAAGCAAATACACGCCGATCGGTTGTAACAATTTGATATCCTATAATTTATACGTTAATAAAAATGTCGCTAAAATATACCATAAAATATACCAGAAAAGTATATTTTATATTTACCAAGGGGTATTTTAAAACCATTCTTCAGTGGAAAATAATTATATTCGAGTAAAATAGGAAATAGAAATAGATGAACTAAACTTAGGAGAAGTTTTTCTTTCAAATTCGTCCTAATAACTTTATAGTAACTTCTCCCTCTGACACACTAAAGCAGGGTTTCCCAAACTATGTTCCGCGAAAACGTAATAGGTGTTCAATGAAAACCTAGTTTTCGTGCTATGTTTTAAAATTTTAATAATTACTAAATAGATAATGAATGTTATTTCTCATTTTTTTAAATTTGATTGATTATGTGTTATTACCTACCCTACAAAATAAACAATGTGTTCCGTGAAATTTTCGGAGTTTACGAAATGTTCCGTTGCAGGAAAAGCTTGGGAAACCCTGCACTAAAGGATAAATTAATATTTCAGATACCTGCACCCATTTTTCATTCCCTTACAAACAATATCAATACCTTTATATGGATATTCTTTTCCTGCGTCGCCAGTCCGATCTGAGCACCTATAATTTCGATTGCCCTAAGCTTGTATTACTTACTTAGATACCGGCCACGCAACCTGTCGTTATACAACTTTTAATGTCGTACTGCAATCTACGTTTACGTATAGAATGTCTCGAGCAAATTCTCGAAGGCCGTGCGTGGAAGAACGTAAATTGCCATCCGTCGTCAAAAATAACGATCCTTATTTCCCACGAATTATTTATAGATATGTAAAAAGGAACAAATCAGGACCGCCATCAAATTTTGTATCTACATTTATTTTGAATTCTATGTTTACCTTTTATAGTCTATCAGCTTCGTTCGATAATATTTATTCCCATATTTGTACGAACAACTAACCAGGTAATATACGATTTTCACGATCGGTAGAATAATATGTTCGCATAATCAACCTGTCGGAAGACGCGTTGCACGATGGTTATTAACTGACAATGTACATAGATTGACGCGACAATATTCGCGGAAGACAATACAGTAGAACCAATACAGAATTGTACATGGAATAGGACCAATACGTCGTTAATTCGCTTTTGATATATGTGTTACGGTAAATGCGATTAATCCGGTGATTATGTATAATTGCCGGTTATTATATACAATCACCAGTAAGTTTGGAAAATGTGATCAAATTTCGTTCAGGCTACATCCATGTGACTTAAAATAGCCATTTATTGAATTTTTAATTGTAAATTATAAAATATTGTTATTCGCAGCCTCTTGTGTCATAGTGCCCAACGAAAAACTATCCTCCTGACTAGTAACTACTCAAGAAACTGCGCTGTATTCTACTGGCTCAATCGATCAAGATATTTATCACTTTCGCCATTACGAGTTGGGAATTACATATACTCGCCGGTTAATATGATAAATATTCAAGAATTTATCACATTTACCAAACTTAGTGGTGATTATATATAATAACCGGCAATTGTATATACATAATCACCGGATTAATCACATTTACCGTAACATATGCACCACCACACAGTACAGCATCTAAACGAAGCTGCTTCAAGTAACCTATTCAGTTATTCACAAATATAGATTTTCATTCCGTTGGTGATCGATAAATAAGAGGATTTCTGTATTAAAACGCACGTTCAAATAAATCGTACTCCCAAAATATTTCTCTTTTGTGTATTTCGCAATCAACGTAACCTGGATTTCTATTTTATAAAATCCCGGACGGTTTTATCGAAACTTGTGCAATCTTGTTATTGAATGAAAATTGAAATTTTCAAAGCTTATGGTGTTACATTTTTGCCCTGAATTGTTGCTGGCATTTAATTCTCTTAGCAACATGTAAAGTATTCCAAAGGATTCCATGTCGTGGCAGAATCCGCCGATAAAAAAATAACGTCACAGAACACGGAATGCACGAAATACAGCGAACGAAACGTGATAAAGTGTTTTTGGTACTCACACAGAGAAGTGGTATAGGAAGCACTTCCAACCGGTGGGACGCTCCAGGAAATTGTAAACTTGCCCCTGGAAAGTCGCTTTTCCAGCACGCCGATGTTCCTTCACATTGTAACGACCCTCCCAAGTATTACGATCGCCGCCGGTGCCCAACAGCAATCGTGGATCGACACCTAAACATTTTTAAAACACAAGTGAACATGGGTAATGACGGCAAGAATCGCAGAATACTCGCGATACTTCATCAAACATAATCGTCGAAACCGTAAAAAGAAATGTGGAAATACATAGATGCAATAATTATAAAGTAATCAACGTTTAATACTATAAACTTTCATATTAGGAAACAACGAGAAACTAAGGAACCACCGTGCGCATAACATTCTGTGCAAATATCATGCATTTGTTGATTTTACTTTGGCAATTATCAGAATTAATGAACGTAACTAATATTGACGTATACATATAAATTCTACGTACACGCACATGCAGGTACTAGTTGTGACAAAACATCTCATGCAACAATTACAATTGCGGAAAAGAAATATCGCGCTGACGTTTCTCAAACAAATTTAAAATTAGTAACCAAACATTACGCAGTGGGTTTTCCCAGGTTATCCTCGACACACTATAGGGGTAATGATTCCGCGTTATTGATAGTTAATATCATTGCTAATATTTATTGGCTGATAGCTTTACAACCAAACGTTTATTACAAAACTTCATATAACTTCTCCCCCTATTTTTCTCCATAGAATAAGCCAGCGCAACACATCGGGGAAAACCTGGAACATCTGGTATGTACATATGAGCCGTTTATTTTAAAAGTGACCTAAGTCCATTTTTCAAAAAAATCCCAGTTAGCATTTATAACAGTTACAATGCTACGTGATTTTTTTCATTTTTATACAATTTACGGCCAATATGTTCAAATTCACTGAAATTTTGTTAACAGAAAATTAGCTATCTAACGAAATGATAACAATGTTTATATTGAAAGTGGCGTAAGTTCATTTGTGACCGCCAAAACCGTCTTACTTTTTAAATAATGTTTATTAAGCTGTTTGGGTTAGTAAATTACACATTTTCAGAAAAACCAGAACATTATTATAGTTATGTAATTCATATAGTTAGAAGATTTTGTGAATTGCATAAATAGTGTTTTTGAAGTGCTGTAAAGAAATATAAAATAAATTGAGTATTGTTTTTTCAGTTTGAAGCATTTCAAATTATGTCGAATGGACTTGGGCTCTTCCAAATTGTATAACAAATCTAGTTGCTAATTTTGAAAATGGATTAACTCCATTTGTGGTAAGAAAACTCATAATATTCACTTAATAATTAGGAATTGTAAATTTAACACTCTTAGATGCACTTAAGCAGTGTGTATATTTTTAATTTTCTTGAAACGCAAGCTCTTAAATATCTCAACTTAAATATAAATGGACTTAGGTCACTTTCAAAATAGACGGCTCATATATCGTACTAGATGTACCACTGACAATGTGAGTAATCCGCCATATCTTTGCCAATTAAATAGCGATACACTGCGAAATTTCTTATATCTTAAAAGGATATAGAAAAAGATCCACAAAAACTGCAATTCATTTTACAAATATATTGCTTCAGAATGGTGTACAATTTATAATACTCATTGGTCAGCCCAATGCATTCCCGATATTCTGTGTCAAACAATTTCCTAGTGAAACGTCACGATTGAAGAAGAAATAGCGGGGATCAAGAAATGGAACGCCCTGATGGGCAACAGAGGTCAGTACTTGTGCAAAGGATATTCGGCCATAGGCGAACCACGTGTATAATATACACTGTATATGTCTGCGGCCACGAACGATTAGTAGCTGATCACAAAGTGCGGGTTACTCGACCACGGTGACTGAGTGGGTTCTCTACATTTCACCTGTCATCCCTAGACTCCCCTAACCGAGAGCAGCAGTAATAGGGTGTATACTACTGTACATATGTACGTACAGACTTACGTATCTGTCACATGCTGATTCCCCTAACTCAGTTCAGACTCCGGTGTTAATAATAAGCTGCGTGATTGTGATACTCAGAGGTTCGGCTTCACTTTGACAGCCGCTTTGGCTTAAGTTTGATTGATGCTGACAAACGCTATGCATAATAGCTTATCTCGTCTGCGAATAAGAGCGAGATGTATTGTTCTACTTCGGGAACACTCTATATTTATGTATTTGCCTGACTTTTCTTCCCCCAAAGTTTTACGTAAAATAATTTAAAATGTTATGTTACGTATCCCGAATTTCTTGTTACGTACTGCTTGCTCGGGTCTTTTATTGTATTTACACTGGATCTTATATCGTTTCAAGCGACCGCACTAAAATAACGCTGCTTGCTTAATATAATGTTTCTGTTTAATGTGGTTAGTCTGTAATCGATGGCAGATTTTTTCCTGAGCCTGCTTTCGATTTGTTGGTTGTTGTTTTTTTTCAGCAAACGTACAGATTCGATACCTTAGCGCTAAGTAATTTGTAATCTGTTATCCCTCAGACAAGTAGATTAACTTTTTACCGAGTGCGTTATTCCGATGCGTGGTCAAACGAAGTCCGCTCGATTCAGGGATACTAAAACTTATACATATACACGGGGCGTACGAAACAAAATTGACCAAAGAGACAGCCGTAACTCATTCGATCCGCACCCCTTTGTTCGTGGTTCTTGCGTGTGAAACTGACAGAAACATTGGTGAAAAAAGTTATAGGTCGGATAAGCGCCACCTACATGTTGTAACTAATCCAATTACGTGGTAATATCGGCCGCAGATTGTATGTTGTAACTCAACATAGCAGAAACAATCTAACGCGGCATTAAATCGTATCAATCGGCTAATATCCAATATTCCAATTGCGTATATCCGCAATTACTGCCACTCCACTTTCGAACCGAACGATTACAAATGATTTCCGCCTCGAAATGCCAACTCGCTTGAATTGTATATTGCGGGGTAATGCAAAGTAATCATTATTCTGTCGATTTTCTTTAGTGTTATTTAAATCATAATTATTACCTAGCAATAACATTTTATAAGACAGTATAATATGAAATATATTAAATCGAAGATTTTCCTTTAAACTAACTACGTCAAAACTATTGGAATGATTTTCATCAACTTGTTATCACTCTAATTTTTGTTACGTTGACTTACTTAGTTACTCGCGATAGTAATATTATTTTATAGTACAGCTTAACGATTTTCCGAAACCAATGAAACTCTAATCTTTGGAATTAAACGTCAGCTCTCGAATGAATGTTTTAGTAACGCAGAGAAGCAAAGTGGTAGCAAGCTGGAGTCTACCAAAAACACGGATAATGTGTTTGCCTTTCAAATGTTTCATTCAAGATATCCAAAGTATAATAAATTCTCGCCGATAATGAGAAAACATTTTTGAAATATCGTTGTTTATACATAAAATTAATGGAGTGACCTTTTGCATATCATTGCTTTGAACTCAATGTAGAGCATATTCAATTAAACTGTTCTATCGTGCCCTTAATACAATATTTACTAAGTTCATATTCTTTGAACCGTCTGCATAATAAAATATTAATACGTTGAAAAATGTATTGGATACAGTGTTCCATCCGCCTTTGTTGCAGCACTTTACTGAATTTTTCCTCATATGATCACTTAGCAACCTTACTGTAGCCAGAGCCTAACCCTGAAACGCTTCCGTTAACAGGATATGACGTCATTTACCCTTCCATAACGAACAAACGTAAACCGATCTTTCCTCGCCGATGCGCAAGCTTTACACACGTGCCCAAGTAGATTGGAAAATCTCACTCTTGGGAAATTTCATGTATTTCAAAATGAAGTTTGTAAAAGAAATTATTTTTGTTTAATAAAATAATAAAAGAAATACTAATGGTGCAGAATTTTCATTTACGTCTAACTTAGAATGTCTAACTTAAGACAATTAATCTACAAACAGAATTGAGTGATTTGTAATATTACTGACCGTCCAGATTCCATCGTCTTTTGAATTACTTCTAATTTCATTCATATCTCATTTCGCGTAAACATGAAATTTTCACTTTGAGAGGGTCACGTATTTTCAGAAATTTTTTTCTGCATACTGTGAATAATTTAGTGGTTCACCTAGCATGCATGTTTACTTTAATGTCATAGGGATTACAATAATTACAACGGGGACAGAATTTATCTATTGCATGCTGATAGATTTGATAACAACACTCCTCTACTTACGAACTTCGTGATACGAAGCACTTCAATTCGAAATACACAGCTTTTTCAAAAAACTTTGCTAAACAGCATCATTTGCACTAACGTAGTTTACCTTAGATTAAATACTAGATCAAATGGAGGGTTCAGAATTAGTGAAAGTCCTTTAGCATTCAAACCGAGATAAATAAGGTTTTTACAAATTACTTGGAAGAAAATGGTAATGTTAGTGCCGGCTACCATTGCTTTATCAACTGATTTATCAGCAGAAAGTTTTAAATACGAAACTCATGTTCGGGGAAAGTTGGACTTACACTGATTGGCTTCTGAAGCATCCAAATATAAAAGTACACAACCGGATAGAACAAAAGTTTATTCAACATACGAAACGATTATAATTTAATGAGAACATTCAAAACATCCAGATAAAAGTGTTAATAAAATGACTAAAATGATACAATTACATAAAATGCACATTAATTACATTAAATTGCACAGCCACGAAATCGTGATGTATCACATTAAACTCAAGATTAAATGCAATACATTCCACATATCCATTCAATTAATAAATTACTTCGTTCCACCAATCCATTAAAACACCGCCACCCTGTTCCATTCTCCCCATCCAAGTTTATCGGACGAATGTAAGTAAACATCCCGCGTAACATTTAAGTGCATTAAGAGAAATAGAAACAGTAACCATGAATAGCCTCACCTCCGCTAAAGGTATCATTGTTGTCCGACTGCAGTGTGACACTGGTGTCGGATAAGGGCGACGGAGTTGGCCTTAAATCCGACGGCGGTTCCAATCTCAGTAAATCACTTCCGCCATCTCCACCGCCCCCATTTCCTTTCCCGACCTGTACAATCGTCACATTCAAAGGTCCCCGGTTACCTATCGTAAAACAGAGAAACCGCAATGAGCCCAGGCACCAAATGTACACCGCGCTTAAATACTTGCACCGCGGCAGTTTCTGCTTAATTCGTCGACAAAGAAATTTATGCTTTTGTTCCAACAACAAATCGGGGCACGGCTTGTAAATCGTTTGTTCTGTTCGGAGAAAAGAATACTACCCTGTGCGGTTAAATTTGGGGACAAAAGATTATTATACTTATGTATATAGGTACCAGTTTCGCATTTTCTTTTATTTTTACTTTTGTCGCTGACGGGCTTAAAAACGATAGCTATCGTACTATCGTGAGTAAACGTGTGATGATAATGACTCGATGAAAGGCTAAGAGCTATTATGACTTCGTTTAAAAGGAAAGAAGAAAATCTTCAAACAAAAGAAAAAATATCTATAGAAAGTCCAATTCATACATTTTCTACTTGCAATGGGATATCCTACAACGAACAGCTCCTCTGATTATATCAAAACGCTTACAACGAATGGATAAGTTACAACGCGCAGACAGTTCGCCAAACAGTTCTCGTCATATTCGACTTCTTTATAATTTTTTTAGAAATTTACACATCTGTGCAATGTATAATATTGAAACGTAATAAATTAAATTTACAATACGAATATCTGCATGCTCTTCTATTTTATCATAGTGGTTTTCAAGTTATAGAGGCTCGACCGTATATGTATGCTATAAGGAACGAGGTTCTAGAACGAATTAAATCCGTATAGAATACCCCAATGTACCTACTTAACACTAGAACTACCAAGCCAGTCAAAATGAATGGTTTTAGATTTCTTGCTTTAAAGTTATTAACATATAGGTATTGTTGCAGCAAATTATGATGACTTTCAATAAGGCAAAATGACAATGACATATCTTTATTTAATGTCCATTCAACCATTTTCGTGTTCATAATCTGTCTAACGGATACTGTCTAAATAGTATCAAAACCTGTCGGTAGTTCTAGTGTTAAACGCACAATAATAATTCAATTTCTGTCGCAAATTGTATTGTATGTAAAATTTAAGAACCGTCTAGAAATCTCGACACAATCTCATTGCTACAATAGAATGAGATTATAGGCATAATTATACGAAGGCACAAGATTATAGGGAATAGATTTCTCGAGAACGTTGCTTAATTGGTAATTGACCTTCGTTTTACCGATCCTCGATTAAGCTGTACCAAAGTTAACCCTCCATTTAATCCTCAATCCTCCTACTACCTTATTTCTGATTCGATAAAATATCGAAAAAAGCTTGTGTGATAGAGGTAACAATGTAAAAAGCTAAAACAGGGAGGCAATTATTTTTTCATTTCCATAATACGACAATGATACAGAGAAGTAAAAGTATCCTTCTAGATATTATCGACGGCCGTTACCCACTTAACTACAATTTGCATTAAACGAAAGCATTAAACAAAATACACTATCACAAAATGAAATTCATTGTAAAGACTATCCCCCGGCCCAACAAGTCCTCTTGACCGTGATAGTAATTTTATGTAACTAAAAGATTTCTGCCCCGTTCACGCAAGTTTTACTAAATAGTTGCATTTAAATCATTTCATTGTGGAAAGCTAATACGAACTGAATAAGGTAATCAATATCGTTTGAAATATACTTAGTAAATTAATTAAATAAATTTTTAATCCATGTCTGAGAGTCTATTGTAATTTAGCAATAATGTCCAACTTTACTATGTATAACGTTTTGCAACTGTAACGTCGATAGATACAAAAGAATTGCTTGCATGGAAAAGCTATAACATCAGCCGCCTATTGTCTGGGACCAATTACGACAACAATTGCGGGGTGAGCAATAATTGATATAGTGAAGGCGATATCATATAGTTATATCTATTAATAAATTATTCGATTAGTTGTTCATTCGACTTGAATTCAACTAGGTAATTAGTGATATACTTTGCCCAATGGCCAAATCGACTGAATGCCAACGCAATTTGCCGTAATTTGCTCGGAGTTTGTAAATATACCCACGTGTTGTTTAGGTAAATCTAACGGCCCTCGACTGTGTACAATTGAGCTTGATAGCACTTGAACAAGTCCTAAATCAGTCTACTATAATTAAGGATAAAGTCGATTCCAAATTTGCCTTGCCTCAGCATTCAAACTTGGAATTTCCGTTACGATTGTCCTCTTTTCTTCGTCATATTTAACACATATAAGTATATCTAATAATTTGGGGGAAAAACGTACATTATTCTATTGTGCAATAATTTGTTCTTTTTAAACCGTAATTATTAGCGGTTCCCATTTTTAAAATGTTCTATTCATCTTTCGCAAATATAATATTTCTTTATATATCTTTATCGAAACGAAAGGGAAACATATAATAATAATAATAATAATAAAAACAATATATCAAGAAATAAAGTCAATATGTATAATACTCTGTTGACGTACTTTTTCATACGCACGCCATAGTACGTCTAGTCCACCAAAGGCTGACTGAATACTGGAACAAATCCCCAGATAGAGTGGCAGAGTGCTGAACAAAATCATGCACCTGCATGCGCGCACATGTCCAACTCAACAAAAGCAATGCAATTGCGAGACCGCCGCGTCATACATTGGAGACGACCTGGCGCGGCGTCTGTGTTAAATTTGATTGATTTGAACGTGCAGTAATTACTAATGTACTTCAATATTTCAGCGATACGGTACATTATTAAGTTGACTTTTTATAGTGATTGTTACTTCCTATCTCATACAATAGAAGGAACAACGTAATCGATTGTGAATACAACATAAAGCAATAACAATATATGTATAATCATACAGGGTGAATCACGAAACGTAATCAGGATAGATTAGTCTATTGTTAGTGGGTTTATCAGAAAGATTATCTGCTATAACATTTTTTAATGGGAGCTCAACAATGAGTACGGTACATTGTCAACTCCCTTTTCAGATTATCTTCAATTTTTTATAGTTAGTCGGGGAGTGGTGACCCGCTTTTTAAAAGCCATCCGTAATTATAAATGTAATAGGTATCCAAAGAAAGAAATATATTTAAATAAGTAAATACATGTGAAATTATAATACCAAGATAAAATAAGAAAATAGTTAAATAAATAACTCGGAGTGACTGAATGAGGTAATTCATGGTTGAGATTACCTAGGCATATCATGGCCTAGGTAAAAAGATGGATAATTTGAATATAACAGGAGGGGAAGCGAGTTACTTTGCTTGAATAAAACCATTGCACGAAGATTATGGAAATTCTAAAATGTTGAACATCCCTGGCGAAACCACTTGTTACATCTCTCGAATCGAACCGTGTCGTCTAGCTTCGATGTGTTACTGCAGGGTTTCCCAAACCTATGTTCCGCGGAACATCATTGTTTATGTGTGTAATTTATGTGTTATGTTTTAAAACTTTAATAATTACTAAATAAATAATGAATGTTATTTCTCATTTTTTCAAATTTGATTGATTATGTGTTATTACCTGCCCTACAAAATAAACAATGTGTTCTGTGAAAATTTCGGGACTCACGAAGTGTTCCGTTTGCAGGAAAAGTCTGGCAATCCCTGTTCTACTGTATTGCATCCCATACCCCTTATTCAGCAAACAAAAAGAATAATTGCTGCGGCTTGTAAACTATGTTCATTACACCACCATTATAAAGCAAAATTGGAACATGTACATATAAAGATTTATTATGACCACCTTAAAACTCTAATCAAAAGATGTTATAGCAAATAAAACAATCTTTGATCGACCCATTAACAACAAAATGATCTGAGCTAGTCAGGTCTCGTAGTTCATTCTTAACGTAATGAATTTAATGTTCTTAAAATTTATATGTGAGGTCCAGGCAGACTGCAATATGATCCTCTTTCTGCTTATTCCTTCGTAGCTATGTTACCTATTGTAAATATTATAATATATTCTTGGACTCTTATAAAATTTGAAATCGTTCTTCTACTAAATATATTACGTAACTTGCACATACTTAGGTGTCAAAAAAATTAACTAAAAAATAAAAACAGAAGATAAGAACGAAGGTAACCGACACGATTATCAGTTCAGTAGAGAATTTAATTACCTATAAATCTATACCAATTAAAAAGTTCTTCAGTTCAATCAATAATAGCATTAATATGAATTAGAGCTGATACAAAATTCAAATGAAACTTGAAAATATAATAGATTGAAACAGTAGGGCAAATATAAACATACCTCGTATCATATCAGTTTACTATGATACATTATAATGTCATCGAATGTTTATTCGTCCCACTGTTACTAATTTCTAACCTGCTCTGTAAATAAAGTTCCAATTTCCACCATTAACGCCGCATTAAATCGTGACGCCAGTCGCAAGAAAGAAAGCCAAACGAATATTGAAATTCCGACAACCAGGGGATTATGCACTTTTTCAACAGCGTTTCGTTATACGTGTACATTCCATTTTATCATCTTCGAAACATTCGAGCACCCTCGGCTGGAAGTTGCGCGATAAACGCCAGAAGCATCGGATACTTTTCACGTTTGGTATGTGTAATTTAACATAGAATGCAGGGGACGGTCATGCATCCGCGTATTGTATACGGAATAAACGGGGACGTTAAAATTTTACGGCCCGAACTATCCTCGTAAAGCGTCAGCCTTTCACAACCGTCGATCCACCGAAATTGCGTACCCGGCCCGATGCATTTCGTAGGGGCCATTCGATCGGCATGAAAATTCAACACAGTACCGATCCAGTACCGCCAGTTAACGACATCCATCGTTAACGGATCCTAAATGCCAGGGGGCTCGTCGCAACGACCATAAACGGCGTATTTCGCGTAAAACAATAACCGTGCGCACACGGTCGATCGCGTGAGATTAAATGCCATATCTACTGCCGTAACAACAATTCCAGCGCCGCCTAATACCAACGTATTTACAGAATTTCCCTTCAAAATGTATTATCTTCACCGTGACTCGTAGCGCATTAAAAAAAATGAATAAAAAGAGAAACAGATATTGTAGTAGTATAAAACGTAGCCAAACCGACAGCTTTAATATCTCTACCATCTAGTATCACATAGAATTATATAGGTACTTTACCTTTTTCATTTTCACTTTTCACTGTTTTAAAGCTTTCTGTTTCAACCGTTTAAAGCTTTTCGCCAAATATGTAGCATGGTGATACTTTTAACTTGGCGTATATTCAAAAAATGTTCGATATATTGAAAGCAAAATAAGCTATTCAGCTTGTGCGTATTACGCGAAGGCGAATATACAGCAAAGCCTAGGAAAGGAACTTACCTGTCCTGGAAGGTGGAAGTAGCAACCCTTGAACCTCCTCCAGGGGCATCGCCTGCCCGTGGTGATCTCGATAGGGTCGGTGAGGTCGATCTTTCATACCTCCTCGCGGACACACTTGTCGTGTCCGTCTTTGCTAGTTTCCAGGCGAAATAGCAGCAATAACGTTCGTTATCGGAGGCCAGGGACGGGACCAAATGCGAGATCAGGTCCGGGATACTGGGCGAGTCCTGAGGGACTCCTGACGATGACGACGGGCGGTGGTAGAGCGTCATCGCCCCGTCGTCGTCCCCAAGACCATGCCCAGCTTACAAAGAATATCGAACCGAGCAGCCTTCACTGGGATACTCCTGAAAATAGTAGAAGACATTGTGTGTCATTATTAGTAATACATGACAATTTGTTACAATAATTTGTTGAATCTATTACAAACATTTATACAATTTAATCAATTTATTCAATTCATTAGAGTAATTTATTGAAATTCCAAACTTAATTGTTAGCATTGTATTGATGGATGAAAAATTGGCAGCTTTTAGTACAATGGAATGACATTGTATTTAATATCAATAACATTAATGTGACGGTATTTCAATTTTGTTCTAGAAATCGAAGAACAACTTTCTCGTATCGATATCTAAGTCCATGGACCTCGGAAATGAGAAAATTAATCAAGTTTAATAACAACCGTAACTGTAACAGACAGCTAAAGTTGGAGGTTTTGAAGATAGCATTTTTCATGGAACAAATTGCTTGTTTTCTTTAAGTTACCCCTACGATTCTTTCTAATAGTTTCCCTCCAATTGTTTTTTAATTGGAAAGTACACCTTTAAGTTAAAAATTACGGCTGTCAATTGAAAATTACTATTCGTAATGTATTAAAAATGTTACAGTGAATGCAGTAAACTAGATTCTCAATATTCTTAACAATTGACATGGAACATCTTTCGAGTCCCTAAAAGACCCACATTTTAAAAAACTGGAATATTTTCAACATAATTTCTCCTATTTAATTGCACAAGTATACATTATTTAATATTTAATTATTTAATTTAGTATACATTATTCAAAATGATTACGTGTTAATATTTAACATTCCAAATTTCACTTCGATATCTTTAATAGTTTAGAAGTTATACCAAAATGTCACTTTTCTCGATTTAGACCACTGTATGGCGGCATCTTTGTTTTGTGTGCACATCTATTATCTTTTTTGCTCCGACTAGCTGGTTGCCCCGCCAGAAAAATATGCCGAACGCAAAGGGTTAATACTATGTCATGATATAAATGTTTTAAATAATTTATACAAACATTACTTTCTTCAGCAATTTTTAAATGGTCATAGTATCGATAGACCGCGATTATCTTTCATCGCGTTTGTACCTAGTAATGTTAATGAAAAATTGTATGTAAATGTTGAAAAGTTACAGACACCATTGTCTGAAGAATATTTTCAATAATATATTCCCCTTTGAATCCACTATCGTTTTCGTTTGAGTCTTTCTGTTATCATTGGAGACATTATACATGGTAGAAAACAGATGGAAATGTGCATGCATAAATTTTATATGAAAACAAAATTAATTTCTTAACAAAAGGAAAATGATACTGTTCTCTATACTAGTTCAGTTTTTGATATTTTTATATTAATTTTCATAACATCAAAGCTTTCTGGACAATAATTAATTATTAACAGGAGCATTGATAATAAAGTTTATTTATGATACCTTGTGCATTTTGTATCCACTTTATTTTATTATATTTATGAATCATAAATTTCAGTAATTTAATAGTAATAGGCTCGTGTGATTATATCATAGATCGCCTCGTTCAAGAAATTAAGCAAACAGAAATTACCCATAAGTTCCATCCTGAAAATCAAGTAATCAACTAATTAGGGCGTTGATTCGAAATGAATTACATCATAAAATCAATCGATAAGGTGATATTCTAGAAATTTAATGATATGACGCAATGCCATTTTCGTAACGATGTTGATCGTAATCGTTCTTTTAATGGAAAATATAAAGTTTCGTGACGTTTGAAATTCATTCAATACGTACGAAAATGTAAAATATATTTCAGATATGCTGTTCTCCTATATTATTTAAAAAAAATGTGCTTCCATCTTTGTAGACACCTGCCATCATTTTACTAAACTGAAATCCCGTTTGAGCTTGCATTATCAATGGCACTGATCAAATGGTGGCCCAGTAATGGATAATTTCAACTGCAAGAACATTACCCTTTCTCTCTGTTATACACAAATTTCATTTGTACATCACGTTTTCTTGTTATTGAAATATATTTTTAATTTCGCAGTAAAAATAGTGCTTATGTAACAGTAAGAGTTCAAAATATAATATAATGTAATGTATTATGGAATATATCATAAGCATATGTAAATAATTACGATTTATATTTTTTATGGATTTTATACTATGAAAATTCTTAAAATAAGGAAATTATTGTCTACTGTAGAAAATTATTACCCTCACAAAAGTTTATTCATTTTTGATAACGCATTTGTATACAAGCATAACAACATCTTCCGGTATTCGAGAGTAAATGTATGTGCAGGCAAAGCAATGGTGTAACACTTCGTTCGTTGTTATCCAATAGCTTTTTATATTACAGAAAATGTTTTATTTGAAACAATAAACATTCAAGAAATAATATTGGGGGCACCGCAGATGTTTTTGAACGTTTAAAATTTGATATTTTTGTACTTTTGATTGTTATTGCAGAAGGGAGTCTTTCATATCTGAATGTTTCATATTTTGCAGACATTTCTAAGAACACTTTTAGCGATTACCTGAGGGTATCGCGATCGTTTTAACCATCAAACCAATTTAGGTCACCTATCGATTACTGCTGGAAAGAAGTTATTTCATAGGTAGACGTACCTACAGTCGTCGAAGCGCGTTGATTACATTGCCCCCGAACCTTATCATTAATCCTACAAACGACTTGAAAACAATTGCACGATCATTAAAATAGGTATTACTAATTAATAGGGCAATTGACTTTGCAATACTGCATGCATTTTTCCTTAAATACATTAAAGTCTCACACATTGATCTGCAACAGAGTATTACTAATTTTAACTATTGAATACGACATGATTTCATCTAATACCTACAAATTTAAAATAGACAATTGCTAAAATTTGTGTGAAATTTTTGTGATGTGTTATTTATTTTAATCTAAGGTCGTGCATTAATTTGTATTTGCAGTTTACAATACATTTCTTATTCGTTTGCATTAAATATACCTGCGGCATTGTACATTGTAATTATAATTGCAATTACTTTGCATTGCGTGTATGACGAGGGTTACGAATATCTAAAAAGAAAATAACAAGTAAATGTAACAGAACTGGTATAGCAGATTATCGTCTTATTATCCACTAGGTTTCATCAATTTCAGATCAACGACAAAATTGAAAATTTATTAAAGCTATGGATCGGACGCAATTTGGCGGATCAACTTGCTACTTATTAGGGACGTTCTACGAGGATATGGTTCCGTTATGCTATTTCCACCTCGTTCATTGTTAATGTCACATCGACCTTCCGAAGAACGAGACGGCGATCCATGGTAAACCTTGCTGACATAATAGCAGCATGGAATTATCTAACGTTGCAATTCATTTGTATATTCTACGAACAGTTTATGTATGTTTGCAGATGAGTATAAAGCATTCTTGCTTTATTGTTTCTCAATTACCAAGATTACTGGCTACTACCATTGCACGCATCTGCACAATTGTTAAATATTTAAAATGCAGGGTGGGCCGCGAATCGTGATCAACTCAAATTATCCTGTTGTTGGTGGTACGATGGAAGTTTTCTATTTATTTGACATAAGATATTTGAATTAGATGTGCAAAATGATGGTGATAAATTGTTTGCATAAAAAAACTGAAGGTGACCCCGAAAGCTTCGAAAGAGGAGTCGATAATTTACAATAATTTTGAAGCTTTCACTAAATTATGTTATATAAGATAAACAAATTTTCAATCAACCCACTAACAATGGATTAATGTAAGCGTATCACGTTACGCGATCCTGAACATCAAATCGGAAGGCTCCAAAATTAAAAGACATTGATCATCATTATTATAAAATTTTTTAATGAATTGTAATGAAATTATTATTATCATTATTATTTAAAAACGCACTACGTTCATAAAAAGAGTTTGTAAGACTTATTGTACTTTAATATACATAGTAACAAAAATGTAATTAACTATTTATATTTCTCTGGATATTCCCTCCTATTTTATCTTAATTAAATTATTATCAAATGTGACATGATACATCTGCCACGACAGGTATCGAATCACGTATTTCCTACAGAAATCAGTAAACGTCCAACATTTTCGTGGAATACCCTCCTCGAAATAATTATTCAACCGACACAAACTCCAGCTTCCAATAATAGAAAAATCAGGAGCGACAAAATATTGAAACCGTCAACTCTAATATTCCAAATAAAAGTACATACCCGCCAAACCATTACCGTTCGTCTTGCAACAAATTGGATATAATAAATACTAATAACAGCAACGAAAATAAATGTCGAATATGATATAAATAAATATTCCATACCCTTCCTTTTCTTACCTTTCTCGGTTCCTAGTATACTAATCCCAATACTTTCTGTTTATCTGACTGTCGTACTGTCTCGACACAAGATTGCTACCCGTTTAACGATTAAATAATCAAGGAATAATTGTTAGTATCTATGATCGTGACGATTAGATCCACGTACGAAAAATCAGCACCAATCCTTGAACCACGCACCTTTAACCCACCAATCTATTCGATGCGACTGTTCCCGTACTGTTCCCGTCTAATAGACACGTCCCATGTTTGCGTACTCTTGGTCATCGTGACAAAGAGGCGCGTGTGCCAATCGCTGTTTGCTCACAGTAGGTACACATTACTTGCGTGTGAAATAGATCGATAGAAAACGTGTCTCGGTTAGTGGGTCTAGTTCAGCGGAATTGTACATGTAGTAGATCTTACAGTACAGACATGCAAACCTGTTCGTGTCTACTAGACCGACAGTGACCTTATCGTTGCACGTGATCTGTTTGTCTTTCTCTCTTAGTCTGTCCTTTGCAAGGCAGCACTTCGTTGACGGTTCATTAAAGACGAAGAAAAAAGAAACTGGGAGAGAATTTCCCTAACGACCCAAGAACATGCCTCGACACAAGCTTTCTAGGCTCATTCGGTCTGTCCCTTCTTTTCCGCGTTGACAACAAACTAAGCACTGGCACGACATGCGTTTTCCTACGACTATTTACACGGTAATGAGAACTGTAGGTGCACGGAAGAGCTATGCGACTAATGATATTTGGTCGATGATACTGGCAGGCAGACACGTAATTTCATATTGCAGGGTGTATTTGTGTTACATAGGGTGTCTCGTGGCATAGAGCGTGAAGATTCTTGTTTGTCTAAACAGAAATGTCAAGTCTAAATTATAGATTATAGTTCAAAACTACATGTGCAGTTCAGTTCGCGAAGAAAGGAAAGTTTGTAGAATATAGTGGTGGCTATAAATATGTTAACGATCGACAGTATTTATTTATTCATTTACTTATTCATGCGTGATATGCAGTAGGGGAGGCTGAAGAGCGTCGTTGCGTTTTGGAGAGAAATGATCATGCGGACGAAACTAATTAATATTTTAACGGGCCCCTGTTTAGATTTAACATTATATCGTTGAACATATCAAACAAAATTTATTTTATGAAACATGTAAAATGTCTCAAGCTTCCCTATCTGTGGGAGGGTTGATACATGCTAATGCAAGACATGAGACGCAAAAACGGAAGTTTATTTTGCACATATCTAGTAATCTAATAAAAAAATATTCTTTTTACACTTTTCCAGTTCTTATCTTTGGATGCTTTTCTTCTTCCTACTCTTAAATAGTTAAATAGTTAAATAGTCTGATTTTCTGCTGCCTTCCTTTTTTAGTAGCATTTTATGAGTGTTACATTTTCCAGCTATTGTTTCTATGTTTTTATTTTGGTTTAGCATCATCAGGTAAATTGGTCTGACGAAACTCGAATATCAACTTATACAGTATCTATTATATTACACAAATTTCCATCCTAATTCAGTTGCTAGGAGAGATCTATTACAGATTAAATTGAATTAGATTGCTTTGAGGAGCTATGATACATATATCAGAAAAACGTTTTCAAGCCACCCTCAGTGCATCTTAATGCATCGTAAATCCGCCAAGAGTGTCCTATATGGAAACCACCATTCTTCCTAATAGAAAACATTTTCTTCAATCGCTTGAAATGCAATTCAACGAGCATCTTTGCAGAGCATAATACAGTAAATATTCGTCGTATCTCGAGACTAACATTAATCATTCTCCGAAGGCACACCGTGACGTTGTTCCATCTTTTTCCGACTAGCCACATCGCAATTTATCAAAGTGTATCTGGGAAAATCTATAACACAGATTGAGAACGACGTAGGCCTTTAATTTCGCGTTACTTCCATTACTCGAGGATTTCAGTCCATAAGTCATTAGTGTGCAGCACAGAGATAAAAAACAAAACGAGCAAAGGAATATGGGTTCCAAAAGAAAGTAATTAAGCACGTGAGAACTGGGAGGCTCCATTAATTTTTCTCTAAACTATTCATGGAACATTTAGTATTTAAGAACGAGTACGTTGTATTGCAATTGAAAAAAGATACATAATCTGTGATGGTTTTATCTTATCTATACTCACAGGATTAAATAATACTTGTCATCTAACAATTAAATAAAAAGTTACAAAAATATGTAAAATGTCGTTTCATATAGCTTGAAATTATCGATTGAAACTTAAATGAGAAAAAAAACGAAGGAAACCTTGAAATCTTGAATATGAACCAGGAATACACTCTTCGGGAACTGTAGATGCATTTAAATTAGCGACATTGTATGTACAAATATTAGGCGTAGAAACTAATTCGGGGCTTTTCTAAAACAAGTTTACTATTCGTTAGCGAACTCTTATTCTTAGCAATATACGGCACTATTTTTGGATAATCTGCTCTATCTTTTAGGTAATTGCCAAAATCACTGACGAAAAAAAGATAGCGGTTTTTATGCAATAAAATCATCAATACTTTCTTGCGCTTCCTCCAACGTGTGGGAGCGGATATCTGCCAAATGGCGTTGGAACGATGATAATCGGGCAAAGTCAGGACAGGGGAATAATAAGCCGTGCATGGGAGGATTTCCTAGCCCAAGAAACAGATAATATCTTTTGTCGCTTTTGTGACATGCAACCGAACATTATCGTGCTGCACGATGACTTGCCGTTTTCTATGACCAGTAAGCGGTGAACTCTTGATGTTCCTCGTTCAAGTTTGTGATGCAGTACCCATTTTTCAAAAATCCTTTCGGTTGATTCTCGTTAACAGTGTTATAAGGGGCGCATATCGTCATTCTTTTCTATGCTGGCTGAGTTCATGAGGAACCTGTCAGCTTTACTTTTACCTTTATTTATTGCTTTCTTTTTTGATCAGTTGTCGAGTGTTTAATAACTTGTGATGGTTAGTAGTTGGGTGAAATATTTATATTTAAACCAAAGTTATTAATAATTTTGTACCTAATACGTACCAAATCACTCCTTTCACATATACATATGTAACGTTACTTCGTTGTGACTGAGAATGAGTTATTACTGTGATCTTCGTCAATTTCTTTTAATTTAATACAGGTCCAACACATTTATGTATGTATATTTTACGATCAGAATAAGCATCCCACTACAGACACTTTTAAAAAAACAGAAGTTTCTAAATATATTTACTTTTTACTAGCTTCCGCAAAATAAAAACATAATTTAGTAGATACTATCAGATCTATAAATTAATAAAATATGAATGAAAATACAGATTTTGGCATAGCTGTGCAATTAAACAGAAGAGTGTAGAAAATTATCAGTAAGGAGGTATGAAATGCGAAGATCGCAAGCACGTGAAAGTGTCCCATGGTCGATGACGCATTAACAAGGTAAATGTTATGACATTATAGAAATAATCAATACCGTGTGGCGTTGGCAAAAATAGAGTTGCTATACAGTGACTGTGGCATTACCTGCGGTTTATGTTCTCAGCTGCAACGGCATGGATATTTAACCAAAAGTGATTACTGTGGGCATACAATTATCATATTTTACAGACAAAAGTTTCTTGTTTACTTACTTCAATTAATTCGCAAAAACTTAAACATATTTCCTTTGTCTAGTTAATGTATCTCGTGCATATTAATAATTTGAAGTTACAAGATGTTTTCAAGTCTGAGCATGTTTATAGTTTAAGGTTTATGAGTCTAGCCCAGAGCGACCCCGGGACATGAAGCCCATTAGCTATAAACCTAAGGTCGCTGGGGTCCTAGGGCAACGCCAGGGTCCTGGGTAGAGCCGCAAGACCCTAGGACTCTAGGCAAGAAACCTCAGTAGACATATCCCTACGATTGAGGATACAATCACGGGTCGAGACTAGAGCCAGGAACCATCGTAAGCATAACTCTAGGGTCGTGGGACCAACCACAGGACGGCACAAGAGTCAGAAACTGCGGTTAGCATAACCCTAGGCCTTAGGTCCATTCACATAACGCCAACGAGTCCTGGTACCCTGGTATGAAGACCCCTAAGATCTTGCTACAGGTGGGTCCAGTTGTACAGGGTGGCTGGATGAGGTTTGAGTTAGGCATGGGTAGGAAACCCCGCAAGGGGGACCCATGTGCAGCCTTTCCTGCCCTCTTTGGTGTGACCTTAGGAGCGTAGCGACCCCTGGTACCCCAACTGGCCGACCCAAGAGCCGAGAACTGCAAGGATCTCAATGGCTGGTGGCGATCGCCGAATCGCGAACGATCACATATGATCAGTATGGCCCGAGCACTGGCACCAGTGCTCAGGTACCTCATCGAAGGGTGGAGAGCCTCCATCTGATCCACTAACATCTTAGGATTGGACTCGTGCTGCCAGTGATAAGCACACATCGCGGGTTAGAGTCGCGTGCGCTTCTGGATGCAGTACCTCTGCCATAGAGCACGTGAGTTGCGTATCAAGTCGTGCAGCGTCCTGCAGAGTCGGTAGAGATTTAGAAAGGTCTCGGCCCGACCTGAGGTGATCCTGGGCTTGCAACCTGGATTAATAGGTAGCACTCTTAGAAGCATTACCTTAGGTATGCGCTGATTGAGCGTATCTAAATCTCGCGCCCATGCAAGCCGTGTTGATTAGGGCTTGGCGCCAAGTACAGCACGTTAAATCATCGGTATGGGTAGGAAAGGCTCTAAGATCGTGGATCTAGCCACATGATAACCCTAAGTCTTGGAACCCTGGTAAGAAAGACCCCAAGATCGTGGAGTCAGCTACAGGATGGCCAGGGTCCTCTAGAACCCTGATAAGAAAGATACTAAGGTCGTGAGTTGAGTTACAGGACAGCCGTGTTGAGTCATTCAACCATGGTAAAAAGGACCCTAAAACCGTGGGTTCAACAGTTGGATAGCCCTGGGTCAAAAAAACCCGGTAGGCATGACCTAGCGTCATGAGACTCTTATATCTTACAAGAGAGGCGTTCTTTCTGTGCTGTACCTGTTTCATGCAGAAAGAAACGCCGGCGCCGCACCTCGAAATGAATAATTGGCAATTATTATGTAAGGGCCGGAGCATTCTATTGAAACAACATAGCACATTTTATATTTTAACGACGCAATATCGTCATACTAAATGTATGACTAAATCTTGTTTCTAATGTAATCTTGTTTTTGTGTCGCTAAGACATTCATTTGCGGATTGACGATCTCCAGGCAGTATCAAATATTTTAAACGAACGAACATATGTTCCATTTGCGTGTACGATATTAGAAACATTTCCCACCTTCATTAATACTAACATGGTTTTTAAATACTGATCATATTTCAGTAACGCTGATACGTTAATGTTGAGTGTTGACGAGGATATGGATTTTTCTATTCTCAAATATTAGGACGGCTAATTGTAAGTGATGAATGTTCGTAAAAAAATTGAAATCGCCGAAACATATTGGACATTATGATAACAATAAAAATATGTGAAAACATTTAATAACGAGCAAAGAGTGTTCTTTGTTGATTGGATAACAATACATTGTTTCTATCAATAACTGTGTCGAAAACAAAAACGAGATACAATCTGCAATGAAAACGAGATGCGATAGTTTCATACGTCCAATCAAAACTGATCAATGGCAATCTATTGCAGAATACGTAGTTTATTTTTTTTGTGATTTATAGATCGACGCCAGCTAAAAGTTAAAATAACCTTTCTACTACTCCAAAAAGCGAATCCTATGTATGTCATAAAATAAGAGCACTACTGTAAGAGTGATACAATACAATAATGCCTTGCGAGTGTTGGAAAGGCAATTTCGTCTTGATAACCCATTGACGTAAAATACAACCTTTCTTGATCAATGAAAAATGTACTTTTCGCTTGCGAATCGCAAATGGGCGAAAAGGTAACAAATAAGTATCTGGCTAAGAGCAATTTATTGTTTGCATATCACGAAAAGAGAAAACGAGAGAATGAATTGTGAGCGCTTCAAAAGTATCGATTATGTGCCAGTGGTTATCCTGTCGCGGAGCCGGCTTTGCAAAATACCCCGATTTCCTGTTGCTAAATCGCTAGGCACACGGCCATTATTCAATGACAAATTAGTAAAAACGTATGAATTCTTACTGCTTACGCGAAAAGAAGAAAACGTGTATATATATGGTGTACTAGCGTATAAATAAATACTGAATGTGTTCACTGAAAGCAATTTATTATATTTTATTAATAATAATAATATTTTAATTATTAATGGTAAGTAAAAAGCGAAAAATAAAAAACGAACACTGTGCTTCAAGTACAATTGAAATATGAATATTCCACTTTCCAATGATTTAGAAAATAAAAGTGCCTATTCTAAAAACCTATGAAAACCTTTCAAACCATTTCTGTAAAGCCAGAAAGATTGATATTTCAACGAACAGTGAATCAAACTATACATTAGGAGCATCGTTCCGAGTGAATAGACACTTGTTTTAATTTAAAAAACAACTGCTTGAAATATTCCAATTTAGTAGGCTGTCAGTGAAGCGAATGAAATCCATTATTATTATAGCCCCGTTTATCTTTCCTCTTTATTATTCTGTGGAACATTAAGCTGACAATTTTCCTTAAAAATTCGCACAAAACACATGGAGACTAACTAAATATTGCAATAATGACGTTAATACCTTTATTATTTGATCAATAATTCACTGAAGCCTGCTCTCATTAATATAACCATCGTTCATTGAATTATATAATATAATTCCAATTATAGCATACAAATTGCATAATATATCAAAATTAGTGGTAAAATACGGCGCAGAAACTACCAACAACAATGCAATTGACTGTAATTTCCCTAATAAACGATATTCACGCAACAATAATAGTATTACCGACGAAGAGTCATACTCCCTTATTAAGAAGCATTATATCGTAAACTATAAATCTTAATTTATTCCGCTCCCTTAATTAGATTAATCGTATCGTGTTTCGCTACGCAATTTCCCTGCCGCCAACAATCACTGGTGTATATAAATCGCATTAAATAAATGGAAAATGACTACGTATAGCCTTGACTAACAGCTGGCTTTTCGATCGACCATGTTTATCTATTCAACTTATCAGGGCTGTTAACCTAACCCAGGTCCTGAAACGATGTACATACACCCTACTCCGTGACGACCTTTAAATTTCAGATATATCCCCCTGAGAAATCAAACACTTATGTGTAAAAGCCATAAAAACTTACCTCTATACATACATGTATACAGTATGACCGTTTTAATTGTCTACGCGTGATTATTTCTGTAATTATCCGAGATACGAAAAATTGTTTCAGATTAAAGTTCTATGGAACCATGGGTGACATATCACGATGATAATTGCATGACTTTGGAACAACGTTGGAGGGTCCTGTGAAGGTTACATTAAAATTTTTTAATGGAACCCTATATATTTTGCTGCAGATTCTTGTAGTTAATATTGTGACGTTTTCAAAACACTATCTATACACGCATTACGCACAAGCCGTTGTTAAGTTATTAACTTTCAATATCACGTTTTTAAGGAGAATTTTTTTGTTATGCGTAAGAAACAAATAATTGTATTGCAGAACAGGTAGGTAGAAGAAAGTAAAAGTAGGTACGTATTATATAAATCGATTATCTCTCTTTTAATAGAAGGGTGGCTAAAAGTATACTTCTAACTCGAAAAATGTCGCACAAGATGATGTAACTAGCCGCCATATAAAATTCCCTTATGTAATTCACAATGAAGTCCATTTATGGTACAATTTACGTTATTGTTTCGTGAAACGAACTATAAATAAGCAATTTTACATAAGCTTGTTAAGGAGATGCCGTAAAGAAATCGACGTATACATATACTTTTAATGAAATTACTTATCTACCATCCGAAAGGATATTAGATCCGATTCCGCATCTTGAATTTCGAACACGAAATGGTGAAGGCGATCCACAATGGAGCAGGAAGAATAATGGAAACTTCCAGAGCAAAGCGATGCAAAAGTTACCCACTGACAGCTGCTGAATTTATAAAAGCCTTTATAACTTCGACTGACATTTGGCGAATCTTGCAGATTATATTTTCACGAATGAGAAACTCCTGTCGAAGGAAACGACACCGTCTAGAACTTCCTACTTGCGCAACTTTCATTTCCTGCTCCTTAAACGAGCTAATTTATGTAAAGAAATTGAATTGGTGAACTTGTAGGGATTATACACTTGCTGCTGTTCAATTGAAATCTCCTTTTCCCATACTATTTCTATATGAAATTATTGCGACATTCATACTTTACATCGCGCTTGCTTTGCTAGTTTAGTCTCAAACTATTAAACAATTGTACTTGTAATACATGCCTGTGAAATTATTTATAATGCACCAACCTGTCATCAACTAATATTAGTTTCTGGGGGAAGTTAATAAAATGTTACGAAGTTAAAATAATATTCATTTACTGAACCATTGAAATAAAACTGTGGTAACTGGTGCACTCAGAAATCTGTTTCGTTAACTAAAGAACAGGTGAACCTTAAATATATAAGGTGTAATACGAATACATATATAGATTAGGTTTAGAAGTGCATTCTATTCGTGTTAGAAATGAATGAATGGTAAATGAAAGTGGTATGTAAATTCGAAAAGTTTCTCTTTTCAAGATACTATACAAACACTACCTGTTGAATTAACACATGCAAGAAGTTGCTAGAAATTATTTCATTCTACACCTTCGAATCGCCTTGCGCCAACGTTTTATTGATTGCCCAGCACTAAGAAACGCATGTCTCATCGCATGTCTAAAGTATTGCTCCAACTTATATTTGACATTTCACAAGTGTACGAGGTATGCATTTGGTGACACGAAAATAAGAAAATCTTTGTTGTACCTATTTCTTTCGTTACACGCCTTCATGAAACTGTTATAATATCTTACAAACATTTCTCTTCCTGTTTTTATTAATATTAAATAGCGACATATTCAAGTAGATTATTACCCTTTTTTAAATCGATTTTACTCTTACTATTTGACCTCAAAAGCGTAATAATGGGGTCGAGTAAATGTTGCAACAATATTTTCGACCAAAGCTCGTATATTTCACACAGAATTCGATGTTTTCATTCGAAATATATTGTTTCGCCGTACATACAGCAGGCTAACTATTGTTATCCATGCGTCAAATTTAGGTTGAAGTTTGACACGATAAAATGGAATACATGGATTTCCATTGAATACCTACAAAACTAAAAATCGAACCTTGCGGTACAGAATAACCTGAAACGGCTTATGCAGTTAACGTCAATAGTCAACAATGAAACATGTCCGTTGTAACAGTTCAACAGTGTGCGCTCGAGGTCCATAGAAAGTTAAGTACATTTATTCCCTCTATTCTAATATCCCCAATACGTTGACAATAAAATACCGGGCTTAACTTATAAGTTTATAATTACGCTAGATAGTATAATTACAGTCTTGCACTTTTCCTTAAACACGATAGCAAAAATTCTATTTTGTAAAGTGTAACAAATTCGTTATCATCTTGAGAAAAAAAATGCAAACTACAGTGTCATCTGATAATAACAAAAGAATGTACTTGTGCAGAAGGAAAGAAATTTTGTCTCACCCTTGGTAAACAAATTTCAAACGCGTGCCCAAGAATACTAAAGAAAATTTGTGATAGCATTTCGCAAAATTCAACCAGCGATTCTGAAAGCCGAGCAAGAGACAGGCACGATTCTACAATATGTAATAGGAAAATAGGATATTTGACTATATCAAGCAGCATGCATTTCGTAGATAGCATCGGCCTTCAGGGAACAATGTACTATGCATAATATACTATGCAATGTACTAAATGGTTCGTTCTTCAAACGAAGCCGGACGTGAAAGCCTTGATCATAGTCTGTCGGGTATCTCTAAGAAAAGAATGCACATAAATGTCGGGAATACCAGGCAGAATGAAGAGGCAAAACAAAATTTACATTGCCCTCTGTTCCTCGCCACTCGCACTCACGAGAAGGAAATTCGTTCATCGCATCGACAAGAAAATGTCTGAGGTTGTTCCCTATGTGTAAATACTAATGAAAGAAAATACATTCGAGAGAAGCTTAAAGTATAATCTAAAAAGCAGAGAAACTTTTTTAAATACATTATAATATTACGTGAACTATAAAAGGAATCTTTGATTTAGAGGGCCTATCAAATCAAGCTAAATAATTTAAGTAAATTTCAAAGAGAGTAATTTTCAGAACGAAATTAGAAATTTCGAATTAATACTTCAATACCAAAATTCATCAAGGTACGGCAGACTTGATATTATAATACATAACGGTAGACCGCAACCGATAGGAAAATATTAGTATAATTAAAAAGGTGATTCCAAGGCGTGTTTAAACATCGGTCTAATTTTTAATTCATTCGTAACATGTCTCCTTTAAGAGGTTCTCCCATTTTATGGATAATAGACCCCCATATTGAAATAGAGGAGTATTTTACACACACAGTACGAATATCGGAACAAATGTGTCAAGTATAAAAGATGGTATAAATATCGATGTGGAAATTCTACGTAAAACTGGTGTTGATTGATTTTACCTTAAGCTTGTATGGATGATCTTTATTAATTTCTTTATTTTCAGCCACAAGATATACATAGATTATTGGTAATTTCATTTACCTTGCGTAGTATCCCCTTACTTACACTTACATTGCATTATGGTTTTCTATAAAATTTAAAACGTGATTTGCTTCTGTTATTATTTCCTCGTTACTCAGAGCTGCACGAGGGTGACTCGTCATATTACACTCGCTTCGGTTGGATTTTAATGTTATCAGCGGTGATAAGCAGGGTGCATTGGATTCGCGTTTGGTTAGTTATGGTTGTTTTCAGTTTTGAGCGATGTTAAATATTTGTAAATCTCAACGAGTATACCGTAGAGATTGGTAATAATCCTTCCAAGTTCACGAAACGATCCTACAATTTGACCCGCTTTGATAAAACTTCTGCACCCCCCATTTTCACACCATTTAACGATAATAAATTGTTTTATTGTTCCTGTAGTACGCTTAGGGTGAATAAATTAGCAAGCAGACAGAATTGGATCACGTGATGAAAATATACAATTGCCTGTTATCCTAATTGAAGAAACTACCGACTGAACACGAAAGGTTAAAGTGACGTACACGTATAAATATCAGACATTTTTCATATCAAAGTCAACCAGTGCAAGACAACATGAATTAACCACTGAAGACATTTAAATCGTGATCCTTTAGAAAAAGCATTTACGATTAAAACGGTGAGTCCTTGAAAAAATGTACTGCATCGTCACAGAAGTTTCAATTTTATTCTGGTTAATGTTCCGTCTCAATAAAAGAGTCAGCAATTACCCTAATGAAGAAGAGAAAATCGGTGGCCCATTAAAATATGGAATTTCAGGAAAAATTGGATGAAACAAGAAGTGTAGCTAATTTTGACCATGTCGTGCTTAATTTCGTCTAATATAATTACAGTTTCACGTGCTCGTCAGAAAAATACAAATTAACGAAATACATGTACAATGTACATAGTTCTTTAATGCGACGAACGTTAACGAAATATGTATTCTTTTTAGTACAATCAAATTCACACTATTACCGATTATACGTGCTCTATTCCAGAAGTAACAACGTAGACGTCATTCAAGTAGCTCGACAATGTATTTGACCCAATTTTCGACTAAGTACTATGCTGATAGATTATATGCGTTACCAATCATATGTACTATTCTATTACAATAGCGCCTGCTATATGCACGCGAGTGTACCCTTTGTACACCATAGATCCCATTTCTCATTAAAAAATATGGCTGCAAGCATGAATAAAAAAGAGATCCTTTGGTGCACGAATTCCGGCTTAAGCAAAATCTAAATCTGACATTCGGCAAAGTATGTTGAAATGCTCTGTGTTAAGGTGAAAGATATACAGAGTGGCCCACGCATTTTGCACACCTTCATAACTTCCAAAGTATGCGTTGTACGAAAAAGTTTTGTGTACAAAAGGTGCATGGTTTAAAGGGGTACATTATGTAACGTATTTATTTTTTGTATAGGTAGAAGCGTTTCGGAGATTTGAAGGTCAACTTTGTTTTTTTAAATGCAATAGTATTTTTTTTTTTCTACCAAAATATGGAAGAATGTCGAATTCTGAGTGAAAAAGTATTGACCTTCATTAACCCTAAACCTAATAACTAACGAGTAATTTCACTTTATTACTTGAAAATTGTCTTCGCGTAATATCTAATTAGAAATTCAACCTTATCACACATCTCGCGGTTAAATCGGCCATCTCCTTTTCAGCAATCTCCTGTCATGTTCGTAATTAAATATTGAAGTTACCCTCGGCGTTTGTGCGTAAGTATCAGGAAGATAAAAACAAAAGTGAAGTTTTCTAAAAGCGTAAAAGTTGATATGCTTTTAGTTTGCGGTGAGTGTCGTAAAAATGCAACAAGAGCTAAGACTATGTATGCCCAAATATGTCCTCAACGAAATCAGCCATCTCGATGGATATTTGAGAGAATCTGTGAACTGCTTCGACGAACCGGAAGCATTAATGTTGTTAAACGTAACGTAACGAAAACTGATAATTACGCACAAACACCGAGGGTAACTTCAATACTGAATTACGAACATGATAGAAGATTGCGGATCATGATAGATGTCGTGTTAATAAACATCGTCACTTAAACATCTCGCTGTCCTGCGGAAATCTATGATAAGGTTAAATCTGTGACTGGATATTACGCGAAGACAATTTTCAAGAAATAAAGTGAAATTACTCGTTAGTTATTAGGTTTAGCGCTAATGAACGTTAATATATTTTCACTCAGAATTCGACATTCTTCCATATTTTGGTAGAGAAAATATACTATTCCATTTAAAAAAACAACGTTGACCTTCAAATCTTCAAAACGCTTCTACCTATACAAAAAATAAATAAACTACATAATGTACTGTCCGTTCACCGAGAGTTGTCGAGTGACAGTTTACGCTCTCACTCGGTTGCTGTCACGTGACTTGCTGCTATTGGCTGAAGACGGTGACAAAGGTTGACGATCAGCATATCGGGACAGAGTGAAATAGAATGATTCCAAAGCATTGGCGTAGCCTCAGGAAATCATTAAATTTCTTAATACATAGTGTACACTTTGATGGGGAGGCTACGCCAATGCTCTAAATTCATCATTCTATCTCACTTTATCTCGATATGCTCGTCGTCGTTCTTTGTCACTGGCCGTAGCCAATAACAGCAACGCACATGGTAGCAGCAGAGTGAGAACGCAATATGTTGTCACTCGCCAACTCTCGGCGAACGCAGAGTACTCCTTTAAACCATGCAACTTTTGTATAAAAAACTTTTTCGTGCAACGCATACTTGGGAAGTTATGGAGGTGTGCAAGTTGCGTGGACCACCCTGTACATACAAGGATTTGGCACCAGGGCTAACCAAAACGGACGTTAAACCGCTTTTATACTCCAAGGAAATGAGATTCTGAATAAAACGTAAAAAAGGAAATATAAAAATCGGTATATGAGTAAAAGAAAAAGTCAGCTTTAATCATGTACATATACAGTGCATATAATATAAAGGGGCTGAATAATTGATACCCATGAGCAGCTAGAAACCTCCGATAATTATTATTGTAAATTCTTAACGAACGCTACGCAGAACTTGTTGTTTAATTTTTATAATTAAAAAGTAGCCTACAATTTCTAGAATAAAATATTAGTAATGAATAGCGCTCATCTGAAGGTCAGGTTAGCATGAACTTTGAATGAAAATGTATCTTTGCATACATATCTGAATAGAGGTAATATTAAATGTAAGGGTTAAATACTATGTATATTGATAGAGAACGGTATGCGTAAATCGATACATAATTACGCAAATTACCCAGAAGCAATCAGTCCTACATACACAAGGCGCCATGAAATAATTTAAAGGGTATCGATATTTTTCTGCCGTAGTACGAAATAGTATAAATTTATCAATTGTGTTCTGGCAAAGTTTGTCGACAGTAACAGGTAGCCGCGCTAACTTATAACGTGTTCCGTAAGTGTACGAAGACATCATGAACCCCCGCCGACAAAATAATCACAGAAACTGTTTATAATCTCAATTACATTATTCTGTATTAATTTTCTGTTAATTAGGGTTTAATTGTTAACAAACACATGACCACCGACGTAAAATTACATTTGTTCTGGTCATACACCTAGCTTCCGCTGACGTTAAATTGAGCTCCCTTCTCACACTCAGCTATACTTGGTTGTAGTTCGGTCATGGATACTCCCATGTATATGTATAATAAATATGCAATCATACTATTTGTGTCCTCATGGGAATACAAAACCCAAACGGACTATACAAGTAATACATATTTGCATATTCTTTGTTATTTAAACACGGTTAATATGTCGCGTTCAGTTTCATTGTCTATCGAATACGGGATATGTGAATACATTTTTTTCAATCTTAAACAGGAACCAGTTAAATACATGCTATAAAAATTTAATTTTCTGAATATTTAGTAAAAAAGAATACAGAAACTTACTAAGCCTATGAACAATTTCAAATGAACTGCACAAGCTTTTCGTTATGAACATTTTCTAGAACACAGGAAATTACTCGAAAGTTATATATCCTTATATGTATAAACGCAAGATAAAAGAATTGTCACAATATGAAATTAGGAACTTCTAATCAACCTTTCGGTAATAAAACTGATTAAAAATTGGCGAAATTGTGATTAATGCCTACGGCAGGTCGCCGTGAAATATAATTATTATTACTTTAACTGACATCCTTTGCAACACAATCGTGTAAGAATGTCTACCGTTCTCTGCTGTGTATGACAATCAGGTTTAGATCAATGAAGAAGCACTGATCACTAAACTAAAATATTAATTATTAACGTCAAGCCTACAACACCTGTGTATCACTATGAATCTGTAAAATTTGCATTGGCACGAGCCCATCAATAGTATCTGAAGATAAAAGACAAGCCTACACAACGTTGCATAATTTTATCTACAGATCTTTGCAAAGTATAATACTAAATAATTAAGCGTACTAGGAAATCAAAAATGTTGCCAAGCCCCAACGAAAAACAATGCTTTACCTGAAAATACCAACGACCTACAATATCCCACTGGCATTTGCGTCACAATAAAAATTAATTACAGAATAATTAGCCATTTCCACGCCGCTTGTCTAAACAAGCAGCAACAGAGGTACTCGTGTCGATGTGAGCCAAACTCTCTGGAAAATAAGCTCAACGCACGCTGGCATATTTCGCATGATAATAATGAGGTGACACGAAAAGCAAGCTGCGTGCTCGAGCGAGATACACATCTATCTACCTTCGGAATAATTATCGCCGTTGAATATGAATGGCAGAAAACAACGAACAACTAATCGTAACAAGCCCGAGGGCCGTGGTCACAACTTTCGTAGCGTTTCAGATATTCACGAATTTACGGGAACAGCAGGAACAACACGCAAAACTCATACTACCGACCAATCGCGTGTGAATGGCTAATGCAAACTGATTTCCTGGAAATGGATATTACGAAATCATAATGTTTCATATTCGGAAACGCTGAACGATTTTGCGGGAAACTAGCAAAAGCATTGGAATACTCTGCGCGGGATCATAAAAATTATTGCTTGATTAGAATATGTTTGTTTGATCTGTGTTTTAATCCTATGTATTTCGTTTTTATGGTTTATATCAGTCCATATGCGTGTATAATTATCAATGGAGTATTTCTGGTTTTATCTGTTTATTTTGTTAGTAACATTTCAATAGTGTACTTTGTATTATAGAATAATAATAATAATACTTTTCATTATCTTCCACTACACGTGTGTTGGAGGACTATTTTGACTATGTACAGAATGAACAGAGAAGATCGATACTAACCCCTGAGAATAAAAGATCAACTGGGGAGGTCAATTAAATGTGCTGCAAATAAAAATAAGTTCGACTTATTTTTACATAAAATAAGTGCTGCAAATAAAATAAGTTTAAATTAGTTAAACTTGCTTTTCTGGTAAGTCACAATTTATGTAACTTCACGAAAAAACAGAAAAACATACGTTCAGTACGTGCACAAAAGATTAAAGGAAATTGTGCAA
Source organism: Nomada ferruginata (assembly GCA_963583965.1). Classification (NCBI taxonomy): domain Eukaryota; kingdom Metazoa; phylum Arthropoda; class Insecta; order Hymenoptera; family Apidae; genus Nomada; species Nomada ferruginata. The sequence continues at coordinate 19,578,069 of OY757213.1, forward strand.
CGGTTATAATAAAAGAAGAAGATAATATTCTGAAAAGTACATTCATATTATTGCGAGATTTTTACGTGCATTTGTGGTATTATATTATCTTTTTCAACTATCGCATACGAAAAGGAAAAAAAACAAAGCAGAGGCAATGCACAGCATATTGCAAGATAGTACAACATATAATACTAGCAATCCTCGATTAATAATATTGTACATGAAACATGGATTTCATATAAGCGTATTAAAATTATTACATTGCTCCAAAACAAAAATGATTTTCGCTTATTTTTAAAATGTAGGTACTTGCAATTTCCACGTTATTCTATAGTACGAATGATAATATTTGCTTCGCATGTTTTCGTATAGCGTCTATTTACTTAACGCAGTTTCGTCATATACCATTTCGATATTATTCAACGCACAAATCTTTCTATTAAACAAATTTCACCTGCGTATGCATCCGCATAAAGGCCAAGCAAAAAATATTATATAAAGCTGACTTTCATGACCGCACACTTGCATACATTTTGCATGACTTTCCACGAAGAAGCCTCCCTATTTTTCCAGTCAGCTGGGGAAATGATTTGAAAGAACGAAACGTTGCGTGCAAAGAATAAGGATATCGATCTTATCAGTTCACGTGTTTATTAACTCGATGATAAAGTTGACTGTTCCTACTTTACTACTTTATAATGAAACTCCACAATTTCCTCCAGCCCACGTAACGCCAATATGTTCTTTGAACTTCGGCCCCGATTGCTCACGAAAGGCAACCTTGCAGGTTACTCACCCCTGTAAGATATCGACTACTGGGTTAATCACCGAAAACATGCTCCTAAGTTCCTTATTACAAAACTCAACTTTATCCGCGTGCTTCGAAATGTATCCAATCATACATACTTTGCAACACGGAACGCGGAACATGATAGGGACACGACAAAAACGACATGTATTCGTAGCAAAGTTAATTCACATTCTAACTTTACTGTTGGTTTATGAAACTGAGGATTGATAAGTATTCAGAATTCAATTTATCGAATATTATGTGGAAAAGGGTTAGTGATCGCATAACCACCGTTATGCGATCATTAACGTGAGAAAATATTTGTACCATCTGTAAGGACTTATAATAAAATATTTTTACCCATAATTGTAATGACTTTTCGGAATCGTAGTGTGCAATGCGAATCCGTATGTATATACAATATTGTGGGATTGAGTTCGCCCTACTGATCGCCACACAACAAAAGTTGTTTTTTAAAAGCGAAGGATCAGCATAGTTACATTATTTTCAAACTATTACAGCCAATTTTGTTTAATTTTTATTCGGCAATATAACATAAACCAAATGAAAAAAATGTACTGTGCGTACACCTATGTCATAGGGAAAATGTTCACGACGTTACAGGTGTGTTGTGTTATTGATGTGTTCAGAACAATAATAAATATAAAACAAAATTTACCAAATTAACTAAGTTAACCATGAATAACAGGTACGAAGCATACACTCGATATGAGAAAATATTTGTACCATCTGTAAGGACTTATAATAAAATATTTTTACCCATAATTGTAATGAGAAATGTCTAAGAAACTTCGTTAAATAAATTGAGGTGATATATAATTAATTATTAACAATTGTTACAAAATGCAAATCGAAAGATAATTGCTACGGGCCTGAATCATCCCTGGTACCGTCTCTCGTACAGTCCAATCGTACGATCTGCCTTTCGAAACTAATTCTTCGAATTTGCGAGACATTTGAAAAAACGATATCGTCCTTAGTGGACAAGCTATCCAAATCGAAGCAAGATACCTTCGAAAGTAATTGTAAATAGGGGAAAGTTGAGTAAACGTAACTAACATGACCGTGAACAAACATGAGGCGGATGTCAGCTCCGTTCTAGAATGAAATTGAGTTTCAACAACACGTTCTTCTAAAAGTAAGGCAACTGTAGTTCCTACAATATTCATGTAAATAAGGAGTGGAACCGCCTACTATCGTAACAAAATTCGATACTTTCGAACTGCTTTCTTATAAAAAATTCAGCAACAAAAAAAGCTGTAATATTTTTTGTTATGTTTAACCTGTCCATTTAGATAAAATGTTTATCCTTCATAACAAGTATAATATCTTTTGATGAAAAAGAAAAGTACTACGATTGAACGAATTTTTTAAAAATTCGCTCGCACGATCGCGTATTCGGTGACTTTATTGCTTTCGGAAATAATTAATAAAATAAGATGGTTCCACAAGACATTTAAATATGAGAACCATGGGATAAGGTGTGCGTTATATTTACACTCTCAATGTGCACTTCGTTTCCCAGAATCAACCACTGATTGAATCCGTGTAATTGCCTTTAACAGCGTATCGTTTTCCAATACTGTTCAACAGTTTCCCCACCAAAATATAGTAGCATACATATCTTCAATTATTCGATTAACCTTCGAACCTTGTCACACAATTCATAAAAACCAACCTATCAATATCGATCTTCGTTGTAACTAGAGCATTCGCACATTATTATAAAGCTGCACAATTTTCCTACAAAAAAAATGGAACTACCGCAGCTCGTGGAAACCAAAAAGAAACCCCCATTGTCAGACGCAATCGAATCGACATTCGAAAAAAGGACGAATCTGATTGGCCATCTACGATAGACACACTCCAACACAGACCCATAAACCAATGCACCGCTTACCTGTTACTAGGACAGCTCGCAAGAATATAACGTCAACCAGTAGCGAGGTAACCCGGAACAAAAAGCGTTATCCAGTTCACATATCACGTGAATGCATTCGTGGGTACGGTCGGCGATTCCTCGAGATATCCTGGGCCGAATCGATTCGTGCGCTTGCTAACCACCAAGTGTTCTACGTTCAACCAAGCTCTCGCTTGCACAGAATTGCAACAGTAAAACAATAATACGGGCCGAACACCGCGAATCAGCACCCCTCAACGATGATGACAGGCACGTGTAACAGTGATGCATTCGCGTGCACGTGTATACGCTGTGGCGCGTGAGAGACGCACACTTCGATTATCGATTGTGCGCGAAATACTGTAAAACAATGAAGGGAAATGAACTGGTCCCTCAAGAGAGTCGCGAGCTACCACTACCACCATAGGCGGCTTTTCTACGGAGACAACTCGTCCTGCGGCCTTACGGACGGATACCTCTGACAGGAAGGTGTACACGCGCGCCTCTATTCAACGCGCATACGATCAGGCGCATCGTGCGCCGTCGACTCATTAGGCAGGCGCGCCAACTGCGCCCCTTACAATCTTACCACCCTGCTCGTAAGCAACAATGCTGAACCAATTTTCGGGAATACGTCTTTGTTTCTCTGGTTTCAAATTTAGAAAAGCGATGGTCGAATTAGCAATTTTCTGGGCGGTATTTGCTAGAATGAAGGAAATGGTTAAGTTGCAATGAGAATAGTTATTTGGAAGAATACGTTTCGATAGTATTGACGCGTGGGAACGGTAATCAGCATTGTTGCACATGGAGAATGAATTAATTATTTCAAATGTTATTTTTTTATAATTTTAGAAGAATGAGAGAAAGAGAGGGTAATGAAATTATAATAACATGTTAAATGCAATAACATCTGGAAAATTGAATTGATTAAACTGAAAGGGAAAGCCGTTTCATTGAGTTGCAAATGTAAATTGACTATTGCCGAATATTTGGATGCAAGCATTCATGCATCAACGATTATTAATTCCTTAACCTTTTCTACGAACATACATGCCTTAGTGTTAGACAAATTGAACAAGATATATTATAAAGAATACAATAAATTTCAGTCGTATTGTTACAAATTCCATTGCGTTTACTTAATCTATTGCTTACATCTGGAAATTGTAAGTATCTATGTGCACTTCGGCACGTGCATTCCGGGGTGACACGCGAGGGAAGATCGCGAACCTGCTAAGTCGCTTTTGACGCGACCCGCGAAGCCAATTCGAAGGACCGGCCGCGGCCGTCACGTTCGGCGTCGCGACGCGTCGTCGTCGTCGGAAGGATTCGACGGAACGGGCGAGTGTGTGTGCGTATGGGTGGGCGGGTGCGTGTGCGTGTACATGAGGGCGCGAAGTAAATATAGAACGGCGATCGAGGAGCCGAGTCAGTCTCGAGTAGCCTACTGAAAAAGACGGGCTGGTTACTTTATCCTCTCCCAGCTCCCTACACATACTTTAATCTAAACGGTGGATAAGCTAGCCTGTGTGTTCTAACCTTAGTCAAAGTAATATTTGTTAGCTCTTCGTACCCACATCATTTTATTTAACCGCGAACATTTAAATTGAACATTTCCGATGCAAATCTTTCATCACCAAAACTCTTACAAAATTGTCGCTTTTCTATCTTAATATTATTTTAGTTAGCAAACTTTCCGAATGTCATAAAAATACGAACAATTATGATTTAATGGTTATCATAATGGTACATCAATTCAATAACGAACAAAACGATTCCCGTAAACCTTATGGTAACAGCGTCGTCAAATCGACCATGCATATCGCAAAACCAAAAGTCATAAACATTACCCAAGCCATAAGCACCTATCTGACTTCGCTGGTCCTGAAAGAAGAACTGTTTTATTCTATAATATAATGCGTATCAGCGCATGAATACTTCTATAAATATTTTTACATCGAACTGGTGATAACAATACATGTTTTATGTAGACCACTGAGTTATCGAGGCGTAGCGGTAAAGAAATGGTACGAATAGCTGAAAACGCCACACGAATGGATGAATTGAAAAGGGTTGAAAAGGGGAACTACATTTCGTGAATACTTATACGTGTTATGTGATTGTGTGCCGACAAGAAGCAGCAGCTGCTTCAATGCAATGCAATAGTAGAGTTGGATGAAGTAAAATTTACCATTTCAGATAGTTGATAGATCAGATTTCTAGATAATTTTGTGAAAGGAACGGCTATCAAAGGATAAAAGGAACACTATATTTTACGTGGTATGTAATATTCTATTAGGTGGCTAATTTAGCATACTGAAAGTTTTAAGCTATTAAATTTAGCATGAACAAGGTGATTTAGTATGGTTGGCCTCTTTGAAGTATAGAACAGCTTCCTAAAAGATTGAAGTTTCCCTCGCGTATGTATTTATATTCCGATAGTTTAAAGTGTGATAAATTCTTATATAGTTTTATCATAAAATTTGTATAAAATTGACGACACACTTATCTTCGCTTGAAAATAAATAAAATTTCTATTCCTTTTTATCAGAAATACTATTTTTACTACACCAATAGTTGTTAATAATATAGTGGGCTAGATGTTTTCCTTCTAATTTGGGAAAGTACATAAATGGGAGGCATATATATATGCATACTAATATTAGTTTGATTGCCTGTAGAAGATCACACCCCGTCATCGCAAAAAACTTTACATATATTCAGCAGTTTGGACTCTTTATCGCAAAGTGCTAGCTGACCCGTTCACTGCACTTGTTCCATTCGACTTAAGTTTCATACAACTTCAAAGTACATATGCAGCGCAAAGATAATCCTACAAACACGGTGTATAAAAGAGAATTTTTAGTTTGCCACAATATCGTAAAGGTGTAGTAATCAACAGCTACGTATTAGTTCAATTATACATATAACCTTTAGTTACCCGCATGTCGTCATTACAATTTCGTATGAAAACGATGCCAAATGTTTACTGTTCCTTGATTATTTTAACCAAAGTTAGGTCTTAATATTTGTGATATATCATTTACCTTTTTTGTTCAAAAATAGTAACCAAAATCTCATTTCTGTTAATAAATATTTAATTTGCATACGAACAACGGGGCGCGGGTAAGTAAAGGTTAAATAATTGAACTAATACGCAACTGTTGATTACTATAACGTTTACGATATTAACATAGCAACTATCGACTTAATTTTCGAAAAATATAATGCCACAAATTACGCTGGAAAGGCAGAATTTATTTTCATTTTCTTCACAATCCCTGCCAACTTTTAAACGCAAGAACTGTTATTGTAAAATATATTTAAATGTATTTAGGTGCGAATTTATTGAAACGTTATTAACAAATGAGCTCATTGGCTAAATCGATTAACTCCAGAAAACAAATTTATTTTCATTTGAAATAAAGAAAAAAGGTGTGCCTGGAAATGTGTAGTACGATTGCCTGTACCGTAAAGTTGTTATATTTCGTGTAAAGTACGATTAGAGACACGTGTGTCGCACGCAATGGTCCTTCCCAAAGGCTATAGATACTGCCTTTGATGACGACTCTATGACGAAATTTCTCAAGCAACAAATGGTGCCTACCTTCATTCTAAACCATAATATTCGAACTAGTTGAACATCCGTAGAAAGTTAGACTACCGACTACGAATATTTTATTTCCTGCTATCAAGGACGCCGAACAGCACCAGTGATACTTCCACGTGATCGATCAACCTTAGGTGACCACTTAACTTGGTGGTAAGAGTCAGTATTTGTCTTTTTCTATGCTTATCTTGAAATCGAACTTTACCAACCAACGAGCACAATATTTTCTGCCGAATGAATGTGCAAAAATGAATGATACAGAAATAACGTAGGCTGAATAATTTTGTTAAGGTCTGTCTGATATGAGTAAAGAGTGTATTATTATACATTGTGTACTTTTCTGAATTGCCATTGTCATAATTATTCTTTCTTTGTCTGTGACTAATGTCTAATGAAACTATTTTTTTTACCGTTCGATATATCAGGATGGTTACACTATTTGTTATAAATAATTTCTCAACTTTTGTTTCCTACGTTATTTGTAAATGTAACCAATTGGTGAAAAGAATTGTTTTCTCCTATGATGATACGAGAATACCAATAAAATTTTTTGCTCGTTCCATACAGTAAACTTTAAACATTTATTTGCGCAGTATATTATATAAATAATTTCATTGATCGCTGGGAAGAATTAATTTCAAGAAAGCCCAATATGTACTAACGTTTCTTTACCCACAGCTGTGGAACATTTTAAGAGAAAAGAATTGTACTAATCTTTTCAGAAATTCTACACACATGTACATTATACTGCCTATACCTTGAAAATGAAAGCCACGAACAGACTTTTCCTTCATATAACCGATCATATAAATTACAAAAATAAATTTATATATCAGACCTAACGTACGGGGTGTATAAAAAATAATGATCACGGATTTCAGGGGTGATCCTACACCTTTGAGCCTTAAAACTTTAATGACCTATATTGATCAAACGGTGGATTTGCGACATAAGGTTCCTTTCAGACGTTTTCTCTACTCGAGAAGACGCGGCAACTTATTGTATCAATTGTCCACATATCCAAAGGTGTAGAATCGCCCCTACAAGCCGTGACCGTTACTTCATACTACACCCTGTACAAGCGATACCGCGGAGAATTGTGAAAATATCGAAACGCAGGAACCAATAATTGAAACCGTGAAGAATAATTATTCCCGCGCGTTGGAAAATTCTGGTAAATTACCAATGACATCGAACTTGGTATCATATTGTACGTGGCTTCACTTACCATCGGCAAATTTTAGACACGGAAATGCAGTTGGCCGAATTAGAATATCGACGAGAAGCGCCGAAAAGGCAAGCACGTTCAATTATAGAACAGTGTCCCCTCGATTGATAGCTACGTTTCAGGATATGTAATAGCTGACAATTATTCGTGGACACGCTAAAATTGGTTGACATTTGGCGCCTCGTTTGTCCAACAAGCAGCTAACGCTTGTGGTATACATAAAGCACTGCAATGGGTGGGCATATACATGCCGAATATAATTGAAGCGCAATACCTCTGTGACCGCGATACGTCGATGTTCGATGCATTGACGGTATCAGGGGAGATCTCGTTAACATTGGTATCATCACTAGCTTCTGCACTATCCTCTTAGGTGTGCTCCTCGATATAATTAACCGTCTTGTTAGTGCCATGCAAGTTTTCTAAGAACTGGCCAGAAATATCCGGAAGAATATACGGTTTCGAGGAGAATTATTAAAATTAACTTGTCTTTCCGAAAAATAAATATATACTCGTTTTTGTTATTGAAATAGAGAGGAATTATTGTTCAAAAATTAAATTTTGTATGTGTATCATGGTGACATGAAAACTTGCCTTTTGTAGAAACATTTTTGTATTTTTAAGGCGGTGAAGATAGTTATATTTTGTGAACTATACATTTTTTACGTACAATAGCGTAAATAAAAAGCCCATTCCAAATCTATTATTCACGAATAGAGGTTAGATTACCCTCCATGTGCTTCTTTGTTGCACGCAGATCATATGTACATACAGTTCGTGGCCTGCATCTCCTTGTTTTCGTGCTGCACATCACATTCCTCTATTTTCACAGCTGAAGGTCATTTTCGTACGTATCTTCTTGAAGACACTGTTGAACAGGCAGTGGTTGAAATGCTGAGATTTTTCTCAATTATATTCACCGCAAATTCCTATCTAACTAATTATTTGTTATTCGGGTTTTATTTGTATAAAATATAACAGCTCAGAATCTTTCGTAAAATGATATTGAAAGTAATTTTTTCCGGTATTTCAGACTTCTACGTTCATCTAGGTATGTATGTAGGTAAAAAGCATCTGGTCAGAAGTATGAATACCACCCATAGACTCACATATAGGAACTCTTACAATAATGTTTGACATGAAACTCGGTGAAACGAATACAGATATGTCTGTATATATCTATTCAATAAACACATTTTCTACCATAAAAACATATTTCATAAAAGTAGTCTTAACATTGTATTGGAAACGAAGAGGCAAAATATCGGCTCCAGGTATTTCTCAAGAATCCCGCGAAGCCGATATATCGGCTCTTGGGTCCTAAAAGGGTTAAGTCTAGGCGGTTACGAGGCTGCTGCATATGTTTCGTTCTTCAATTCGGAACTCGAAACTCGAAACACACGTAGTGTTTCAAAATGTTATATAATTTCCATATGATCCTGTGTATCAAGTTGGTGGGAAACGTATGGTCAATTCACGGCACTCTTATGTTAACAGTCGTTGATTATTTTTAATACTTTTAGCATCCTGAAACAGTGTAGACTTCGTTTATAAATTTTTAAATATATTTCTAAATCACTACACAGTTTTCTTGCCACATGCTTATACTTCTTATCACAGAAACAGAGAATCTGTGAAATGTTATTGAAGTTTGATTTATTATACCCACCCCGTTTCTTCTCTCAATTTATCTCAACGTTATATGTATATAGATACAAAAAATTGCACAAATATTCTTGCGAATTAATTATGTCGGATACTGCGGTTGTAATTATGTAATAATATGTGCGGGAATACAGAAGAAACATTTGATTAAACATGTAGGCAGTAATTTAGAACACGACCTTTATACTTAATAATTTGTATAATCCTATTTGAGTGTGAAGGACTAAAAAATAAGACTTTGAATAGAGCGAATGTAGACGTGATAGAACTTATTAGATAGGCTTTTCAGTTTGTTCTGAATGTATAACGCCGCTTAATTACTGTTTGTAATTTATAAAACAAAAAAAACAAGAGTCCCGAATACGGAAAGAGAGAACTTCGTATCAGGAGAACATGAGAACATAATGATCGAGTGCTTAAAATGAAGGTAAAAGATACTGCTACACGACAATAAACCATTTACAAATGCTCAATGCACTGCTTATTTTCTATAAACCATTTAAACATCCATTTGAGAATTCCACGGTAAGTGTAAACGAGCGCCGTTCTAATGGGGGAACAGATTGTTCCTTGAACCGAGAGCGTTAATTTAAGAGGTCGTTGATTAAAATCGGCCCAGTGGAACGCGAGATAATTGAATTTGTTTAAAGAAATTGTAAACAAATGCGATTTCTTCGACTTGCCGGCGAGCCACGTCAATGATCAAACGACATAAATTAATGCTAGACGTATAAGCTACCATGTCTAATAAGTGCGAACATTATTCTATGTAAACAATTAAAATTATTATTGCCGCTTACTGGATATACATAGTTACAGCAACGGGGTATCTTTGCTCGTGTAGCTTATTCGCCTCCCTTTTATTTGACACCCCATATATTAAAATATAACCACCAGGAGACGAGATAAAAGTTATAAAAAAATTTGTTGGTAACGTTGCGTGTGTCATGCAAATGATAATGGGGTCCTAGTGCCACCGACGAGATATGTACCTCACTCTACAACGCAATAGCACCTCAGGCTTCACTTTACCATTGTGTTCGCTTCATTATTAGCCTCTATTAATTAATACGCGTTTAACTAACAATCGTTCTACTATCGCAACACTACATTAAACTTTAATGATTATAATCTTTCTTGAGTTTCCTTTGCTGAACGAATATGAGATTAACTAGTCGTTTGTTGTAACATCGCGTTAACTAATTTATCAGTTTGATCGGTTCTTCGAATCTTTATTATATTTTATTACACGATTATTCGGATTCGATGCTGTGTTAAGGTTGCGTTTATTTTCTTTGCAATGTCACTTACATACCCAGTTACATATGTCCTTTCGCAACTTTGCATTCCATTCTGATTTTAGCACAGGTTTATCACGTTGCTTTTCTTTTTGTTGCAAGTACAATGGATGATTGGTTGGTAAAGAATAATATATTGAAGCTGCAAGAATGGAGTATTGAGATACAATTACTGCGATGCATAACAATAAGTCCGATGACTTATGATGAAGGATTGGTAACATTTAACTTATTATCCCAACGGTTTATGTATATATCTTGGTATCTGGCGATTGGATTTCGATTGAAAGTTATTGAACACTTTCATTATTGTAAATAGATTTCAATACTTACTTCTCTCTATTCGTATATTCATGTTCATTAAATAATGAAAACATTTCAAATAGAATTTGCAATATATCATTCGCGATTGAAACTACAGTCAGTAAATTTCATTAATTCTAAACGAAAAATTGAAATATGTTCATCTTTCACTGCATTTCGGTCGCGATTTCTATTATAGCTTCACTAGTGTTCTTGTTGACACTTTTATTATCTCTGTGACCTCGGCACAAGTACAGTCAAATTGTATTTTCGATGCAGGATTGGCCGCGTACTTACGTATTTGTTGTCATGCCCTTAGAGCATGATAAATAGTTTCGAGTCTTGATTTCTACAAGCCGCTACGAGAATTTATAAATGCACGGTATTGCTTATTTACTAGGATCATGATCACTTTTAAAACTCTGACATAGAACAGTCACAGTACGCTTTTGATAAATCATTTATATTAATCTATAATAATATATCTTGAATAGACAATTAATAATACAGTAGTACTTTATTAAAACACCAAAGCAGTAATTCCTCAACAGACATACAGAAATAAGAAAGAAACAAATAAAATCACATGTGTATTGCTTTAATTTTTACCTCCTCCCCTCATTTACTAACTTGTACAGATTTTCTTTCAGCAAATTTTGATGACCGCGCGCAATGCGGTTGGTAGATTCAGTGCTTGTTTCGTTAAAGTTCTTCTTATTATTTTTTGAGCGCAACCGCTCTTAATAATTATAATTAAATATAAATAGTAGCAAAGATACGCGAAAGTAGAGTCAGTGTTTGCTTCGAAATATTGCTCTCGCTAAAAATAGAGTCACTTTGTTCGTCGATCACAATTATAAAACGCGCGCGACAGTAGTCCTTTATCTTATTCTTTTTTATCGCAATAAGTATTCCGGTATTAGAGTCAACACCTAGGCTGTTCGGCGAGTTCGGGCTTTCATCCATCAACTTGAAGAGTAAGTACTTCTGTATTTCTTTAATCTTGTATTGAAATAATCATTGATAATTAACACATTCCAAAAGTACTGAAAATACATAAATTTTAATGTTGTTGGCTCTTTTTGAATGTTTCAGCAGCTTCCATGGCTTCGATGGCGACGAGCTTGACCGCACACCTGGTGAGTCTGCAACCGGTGAGTGGCATGCTTTAAAGTTCCTCTGGTCACTCAATAATGTCGCAGGACGAAAGGTCCGAACCGACAGGAGTGACTGGTTGTAATTACGTAGTTTTTTCTGGCAAGCACTGTGACCATGGGTATATGGAAATATACTCATGAGTAATAACTTTTTTACTGTTTTATATTATATGAGGATAGGTTTTCTTGTACAACGCGTTTTTAAATAGCTTCATAATTTTAAAACAGATCATATTTAGTATAAAATATATCACTATATATCTTTTTATAATAGAGTATTTAATTGAATACCTATGAAACGATATTTAAATAGTTATTAATTATTGAATGAATATAAAGTAACGTCCAGTATTCTACGTGCATTAGTTTGTAGTGGAGAAGTCGAATACCATTCGACTTCGTTTATTTGTCAATTGCAATTACTGCACAGTTATAATAAATTGTTAGTAAGCGTATAGTCGTTCCTCATTTTTACTACTTTGATTATATGTATATAAAGTAAAGGTACTTACTTACCTTGTCAATTTGTTGGGACTATCGCATAATTTTATTATACGATATCCATATTAGTCTTTAGCGTTTAGAGATATCAATACGTTCACTTTTTCCGTACAAGATATAAATTAAACTTGAATGTACAAGAAGACAATACGCGAACCGGTAGATCTCGAAATCAAAGCAATCTACTTTAAAATCAACCGTGCATTTTAGAAGCAATGCTTTGATGACGGGAACACCGGTGGATGTTTCAATTTCATTCAAGGTATATTAATGTAGAGTCATTGAATAATTTCCCTAATAAAGTACAGTCATTGTCCAATTTTTCTAATAAAGTAGAGTCATTGCACAATTCTTCTAATAAAGTAGCGTCATAGCATAATTTTTCTAATAAAGTAGAGTCATTTCAGTTTCTCTTTAATAGAATAAAATCATGTATTGATCGGGTATATATATGTATACATGTATCCATTTAGCCCGTTAGAAAATCAGTATGTCTTCATCATTTTTTTAGACGAGGATTTCCAGGTTTATCCCTTTCCGTGTTCACTGCCCGGATCCCACTCACGTGCCGCGGTGCTACTTGGGTGGGAAAACGGTGGTAGAGCACGATGATATCTATTTAGTTTATAATGATTTATTGTTGGCGACTGACAGTGCGTTTGGTGTATCGTACGCGACGTAATATCCACCTTGTGTGTGTGGGTAGGCTGTGGATTTGCGTCGTTCCGTACTAAAACGTAGTTACTCTAACCAAGATAAGATGTCCATTAATTGAAAACAGAGACATCATTTTTACTATTAACTGCATTAATAATCCCTAATGTACCGGGGCACGAAGTTTTTGTCATTTAAGATGACGGAGACCAAATTCCAAAGAGAATCGAATATACTTATCAATTGCTATCAAGTACCTTTTGTATCGGTGCTATTTAATTATTCTATTAAATATCTATTAAATATCTCAACCGCGACGTGGTATTTTCCACGTGAACGCAAAGATCCCAGCCACTGTCAATCGATTTCAGAGAAATGGTAGGTACATTAGAGTGTGCAAGTTGTGCGACAGCACTTGGGTGTCGGGGGTGTCCCGGGACGCCTCCCTAGTGTAGGCTTTTACGCCCAAGTGTTTGACTGAGAACCGTGGAGTGTCGTGTGTTGGTGTGTCTGTTTGCCATTTTTTAAATATAGGTCCAGGTACGATAGGTAGCATACTTTCTGGTGTGATTGATAGACATAAGTAGGTAGGGCCGGGCAGGTTGACACAGTCTCTGATCGTGTAGGCACTCATTCGCGTGTTCAACCTGTTTCAGGGAATCTAATTTGAAAAGCCGACGGTGAAGTTGTGGCGCGAACGAAAATGCGTTCGCCTCTGGCTTTGCCTATCGATTTTTCGAATCCTTCGCGGTCGTGGTCGCGATTGAGGCTCCGAAAGGAAACGTGTTACATTATGCTCGAGGCTGCACGTGTGAACGAAGAACGATTATAATTTTAATCGTAATCTTTGCGATTTTCCGCAATCACAATTTTACGGTTTTATTTCATCGTGATTCGGCCACGTGTGTTCCATTTAGCTCCGCGATTTAAACTCTTTATTTCACCTTTATAAGTTTTTCTTTGGTTTTCGATTAGAGCCTCGAGCCTAGTTTAAGTTTCAGCTGGCCCTTGGGTCCAACGAAAAGAAGAGGCCCGACAAACTGTCACTCAAGAGGGCAACTAATAATGGCTCCCCATTCTTTGTTACTACTTTGTCACTGTGCTTGCATTTTCATTTGTAGAATTTTTATTTGTACTTGGCCGACGCACATTCCGGCCCAACGATGCAGCCCTCCCAAATATCGCGTTGTTTTAGAGTTGCGAAAAACTTGAGAACGGGTCGAATTAGAGTTGCGTTAAATGCCACGCGGTTTTTCAAGTAGTGTCGCGAAAAAGAAAACGTGTTTCGCGTATTCTTGGAGTTGCGAAGTGACTCGCGGTTTTTAATTAGAGTTGCGACCAAATGAAAATCGTGATTGATTTAGCGTTGCGCAATGATATCGCGATGGTTCTTGCAATTTTGCCGTGGTTATTGTTAGTTAAATTGTAGTATTTTATAATATATTTTACATATGAGAAAGTTTCTAGAGTTGCGGAAATTATTTTCGCGTCTTGAGCCTTCAGCTAACTTTACAGAGGATCTTCAATTACATTGCTTTTTGATATTACAAATAATTTACTGTTTGCTTTCTATCAGCCTTAATAAATAGTGTAGCGAAATGATTGCATCGCGAGTTCCCATTAGTGTTGCGTTGATTAAAGATCGTGTTTTTAATTAGAGTTGCAAACACCAGTCCCCAACTGCTTCCAATTGGAAGCCTGTTCATGAGCCACCCTGGAGTGTGGCACATCATCATCAGCCAAAGACCATAGCTGAATCTTCCGCGTTTAGTGTTGCGTTTAAAGAGACAATTGGTGCATAGAGCATCGAGTCATTCTTTCATTAGTGTTGCGTCCAATCGCGATTTTGCTGATTTTTAATACTATTAATGATTAACTTGAATTAGAGTTGCTATTTGACATATTGAAGCACCACTCGCGTCTGATTATTACAAATTTGTGTTGCTATTGAATTTTCTAATGTTTAAAAGTAGTATACTAGCGTTGCGTTACATAAATATTCTTTAAATAATATAAATTTGTTGGCGGCCCTTCTGGCCACCTGTGGTGTCGTATCGGTCACGAATTTTCGTGACTTGGATCACGACAGGATTTACGAAGAATGGTCGTAAATCAAACTCCGGAGAAACTGCGTAGTTGCTTTATTGGTACAAGGGCAAGACTCGGCTTGCCTACCTCTGGTATAGATTCGCTTATACTAGAAGTATCGGTATGATTGTCAGTCTATCCGTCTTAATCGCGAGACTTTAATAGTCGGACTCTTAAGGTGGTGACTGCTCGATAGCGTAAACAGTTCTGTCTGCTGGGTTCGTGTGAGGATTTAAGGAAAGCTCGGATGTAGGTGTGGTCTTAGGAAAATGCATATTATTGGTTATGGGGTGTGACAGGAAAACGGTAGAGGTGGAGGAAGATGTATTAGAGTAGGAGACGCAGATGAGGTTGAATGACAGTTGCTTACGATTTATCGCGACTTAGCGATGCGCAAGGGCTGCAGTACACCTGGTAGTCAGATGCGTCTTCCTTCGGGTGTCTTAATCCCTTAAATTACCCTAATTGTACTTCCTGGACGCGGACTACGTCGTTTATGACGTTCCCGGTCGGTCGGTCATCAGGCAATGTCATAACTGCCTTCGGTAGCGCGCCCGACCCTTCGGACGGACGCTTTAGGACGGAACACCACCTGTTACTTCAGGCATTTTTAAAATTTTTTTTTTATTAGAGCCAATTCATTGTCAATTATTGTTCTACATGGTGTATTTTTTCTTTTCAGCGTTTCATTTTATTTAGTTTTCTTAATAATTATACTACCTGGAATGTCTGTTGATGGAAATACTGTTAAAAAATTGCATACATAATAGTATATTACCGTGTGGACGAAATGAAGGAAAAGAAAAGAAAAGGAAATAAATGATAAAAATGAAAGAAAAGAAAAGAATAAAAAGAAATAATTAAAAGAAATAATTTGTAGAACCTTTGATTTTATAATAATTCTAGATAGTAGATTTCAATTAGATTCAATACTAGTAACTGTTCATTATTGGAGTTTAACTCTTAAATATTTTCCCCTAATCGTTGCAATTGTATTTTTACCTTTGTTTAGTAGAGATAATTTTTATAACTTTTCGAGCTTGCTTTGTAGAAATTGAAATTCACTCGCGATATCCGATTTGTGAGTTTAAGAATTCATTCTTATAATGCTTTACTAATTATTTCGAGTTTGTGCATGTTTCAGAAGCATTGAAAAGAAGAGGATTCATGAAACAATGTATAATACGAACACACCCTCACCCCATCCCTGCCCCAAACCCCTGTCCTTATTAACTAATTACAGGTGTTAGACAATTAATTAGGCAGGCCCAAATATAAATCGAACAATACATTTAGCTCTTTATGTAGGTAGGATTTGTCTCAACACACAATCTTAGATCTTTATACTGGCAGGTTTTACACGAATTGAAATTATTAGACATTTAATTAGGCAGGGTTTATAAAACCAAATATTGTTGGCAGGTGCTGCAATTTTTTGGTTCGGGTTTCTGTCTATTCTATGACACCATGGACCACGAGAGATTAATACGGACTAACCGAAGAGGATTCAAGTATATGTATACTCATACCTACATGAGTATGGGATAGTATCTATTACAGTCCTATGTTGGTAGGATATTATTGAAATTATTCTTTTAATTGAACTCTTAGATGTTATACTAGGTAGGGTGATTCTAGTCTTAAGTTAGCTCTTTAGTCAGGCAGGGCGTATTCGAATCTAATCTAAAACTTAAGAAAGAAGGGTTTATTTTTAAGTTATGTCTTAGCTTTTAAGCCCGCAGTGTTCACCACTGCAATAATATTTCGTTGTCTAGTTTTTAAGATCATAGGATATATTTTTAAGACAGTTTTATTTCAGGAACGTGAATTCTCTTGCAGATTTTCTTTCAGGTTTCCTTCTGATATTCCATTTAGCTTTCGGTCGTGAATTTTCCAACTACTACTCTTGTTGTCTTACTTGTACTACGATCAATTACTGAACGTTCTACAAATTGACAATAATAGGAGATTTTTCTTTGTCACATGTTATATTAAAATTAGTTTTCGCGTAATTGGAGGGTGGAAGGGCCGTGGCTAGGGTGGGTCTCCACGCGCAGTAACCTCCACGTTATGAGACCCGGGCAATCAATTATTTATCGTATAATTATTAAACGTTTAACAGACGTTTGATAATTATGCGGAAAATAATTCGAGCGAATTGACTGCGCATTGCAACTTTCCCCTCTCGTTCCCTTTTGTGCTTCATTCCGTTTTTGCTTCACTCCGTTTTTGCTTCACTCCGTTTTCTGTTTCCAGCTAAAAGTTGGCCAGAGACAGTAAAAGTCCAGTAGGTATGGTCCAAGGGTTGTAAGCCCAGCTAAAAATTGGTCAGAAACAGTAGAAGTCCAGTAGGTATTGTCAAAGGATCGTAGGTCCAGGTAAAAGTTGGTCAGCAACAGTAGGAGTCCAGTAGGTATGGCCCAAGGGTCGTAGGTCGAGCTAAAAGTTGGCCAGAAACCGTAGAAGTCCGACAGGTATGCTCCAAAGGTCGTAGGTCCAGCTAAAAGTTGGCCAGAGACAGTGGAAGTCCAGTAGGTATGGTCCAAGGGTCGTAAGTCCAGCTAAAAGTTGGCCAGAAACAGTAGAAGTCCAGTAGGTATGGCCCAAGGGTCGTAGGTCCAGCTAAAGGTTGGTCAGAAACAGTAGAAGTCGAATAGGTGACCCAAGGATAGTAGACCGCACGGACCCGGTCGGAAACCTTGAAAGATTTTCGGAAATTGCGAATAGGACCGAGCGCGAGCGAGCGCGAGCGAGCGCTACCGACGCGACGGCGCGGAGTGGGGAGGTTCGGGACGCGACGCGACGCGACGCGACGTCATTATCAGTTCAAGCGTCGCAGCGTAAGGGTCGTCTATGTTGTGGAAGGTTAGCGATGTACATCACCCTACAATTCAATCACATTTCGAGTTTTAGTTTACCACCGCATACGCTTGACTATTAGCATCTATTAATTAATACGCGTTTATCTAACAATCGATTTCCTATCGCGAGAGTACATTAAAGTCTTTCTCAAGCCTCTTTTCCTGGACCCTTGACCGGTCCACCGGTTGAGTATCGACGCTTCTTCTTCCGGTAACATCGGTTCTTTGATACGCGATTAACTACTCGTTTGTTGTAACCTCGTGTTAACTAACTTATTAGTTTGAACGGTTCTTCGAATCTTTATTATATTTTATTCACTCACTTACACACTGCTTTTGCGACTTCGAATTCGATTCTGATTTTAGCACAGGTCTATCACAGCTCCATTCTTTTTGTTGCAGGAATAATGGATGATTAGCTGGCAAAGAATAATATGTGGAGGCTGCAGGAATGGAGTATTGAGATACAATTACTGCGATGCATAACAATCAGTCCGATGACGTATGATGAAGGATTGGTAACATTTAACTTATTATCCCAACGGTTTACGTATATTTCTTGTTATCTGGCGATTTGATTTTGGCTCAAGTTCTTTTCTTTCGGTTGAAAGTTATTGAGCAGTTTAAACATTTTAAGTAGGACTTACAATATGCCACTCGCGATTGAAACTAGAGTCAGTAAATTTCATTAATTCTAAACGAAAAATTGAAATACTTTCATGTTTCGCTGGATATCGGTCGCGATTTCTATTATAGCTTCACTAGTATTTATTAACCCTCCGACAGCGGCTAACTTTGGCAGCGAACGTGGAGTCATTTTGACTCACACCGATATTTCACTACTACATATTCACGAGCCCCCAAACCCTCACCGATATGGTACTAACCAGTGACGGTTGCTCGACCCTAGACCCTCATCGATACATTGTATTCTATTCGCTTTGCGTTCAGGTATAGGAAACTACGTATAGGAAAAAATAATAATTTCGTAAATTGTAATAAACATTATTTTTATTATAAATTTGTGTTGCTGCATGTAATACAAACAATTTTATTATGAATAAATGAAAACATTCATCTAAATTCTGAATATTTTCACTCTTCGTTGTAAGTGAAGCTTCCCGTGGAAAATGATTGCTGGCTATTTCACTACTATTGACAGTCGGTGCGATGTACTGCCAGTTACGCCCACATATATTTTCGTTTCGTCCATCTTCATCTTCATGCAACTCGTCATCTTCTGAATCTTGCACCTCTGGCTCAGCATCACTATGCGATACACTGCCATCGTCTGACGATTCTTCAGAATTGTAGGAGTCTTCCGGAAAACCACCAAAAAGAACTTGCTCCTTTGTTCGTAACACAGACATTGCGTTAATAATACCAAGGAACAATTCGTAATCAATTAAAAATAGTAGCTTTATTACTCTGCTGTGGCCTCCTTGGCTGCTAATGGCTAACTGACTTGCATCATCTGTCTCGCGATCCATTTCGGAAATCGTGGCAACGCGGCGACGTCACGACCGCTTCCTCGAAATCGCACGCGGCAACGTCCGATGATCGTTGGTCGACTACAATGTAAGGCGACGATCGCCCGTCGACTACACTACCGCGACCTACCTACACAAACAGCTCCGTCACTGTGTGCGTATCGGTCTCCAAACCAGTGACTCCGGCATCGCTGTCGGAGGGTTAAAAACTTTTATTATCTCTGTGACTTGGCACAAGTACGGTCAAATTGTATTTTCGATGCAGCATTGTCCGTCAGTGCTTGCTCCGTCAAAGTTCTTTTTATTGTTTTTAGAGCGAAACCGCTCATAATAATTATAACTAAATATAAATAACAGTAAAGATACGCGAAAGTAGAGTCAGTGTTTGCTTCGAAATATTGCTCTCGCGAAATTAGAGTCACTTTGTTCGTCGATCACAATTGACGTGCGCGATAGTAGTCTTTTATTTTATTTTTGTTTCTTTCGCAATAAGTATTCCGGTATTAGAGTCAGCACCAATGCAGTTCGGCGAGTTCGGGCACTCATCCATCAACTCGAAGAGTAAGTATCTCCTTCGTTCTTTAATCTTATTTTACAATGGTCTTTGATAATTATCATGATCGAAAAGTACTCAAAACGCAAAGATTTCAATGTTGTCTGTTCTTTTGAATGTTTCAGAAGCTGCCATGGGCTCAATTGTATCACCATAACGATATTGTTGGCCGCGCGCAATGCGGTTGGTAGAGTCAGTGCTTGTTCCGTCAAAGTTCTTGTTATTATTTTTTGAGCGCAGCCGCTCTTAATAATAATTCAACATAAATAACAGTAAAGTGACGCGAAATTAGAGTCAGTGTTTGCTCCGAAATAATACTCTCGCGAAAAATAGAGTCACTTTGTTCGTCGATCACAATTATTCCGTTTCCTTTTCCGTTCTCGGCTCGGAGGACTGATGGTTAGGGACTTAGTGTCAGCGAGTTACGATGTGTGGGGGCGTGATTGTGGTTCTGGACCCTGGTCACGAGGCCCTCTGTTAGACTACGTTATTCTCTAATAAGGGTAGGTTATCCACCATTCTGGAATCGTGGTCGCGGTTCTTGCAATATCCGGGTTGCAGTGTCATCGGGGGGCGGTGTGTGGGGCTGTGATTGCTTTTCTGGACACTTTGGCCCGCCTAGTAGGAAATTCCTATGCGTTAGACCACGCCAAGCACACCTTGGGGTGGCAGAAGGCATACGGGTCATAATCTAGGATCGTGGTTGTGGTCTTGCATATCCGTGCCTTAATGATTTCTGTGGCTCGGAATCGAAACTGGTGTCGATGCTAAGTCGTTTTACTGTCCAGACTCTGAGCCGAGGGCTCGCGGGCTGCTCGGTAGCAGTCACAAAAACAGTAGAAATACTGTCGCGAAATTAGAATCACTTTGTTTGTCAATCATAAGTAGACTGCGGAAGTTCATGCAATTACGATATGCAGTGAATATGCAGAGTATATGCATGATGTATGCAAAGTATATGCAAGATATATGCAATGTACATGCAGGGTAAATTCGATAAATATACACTTGCATATAGACTAGAAAATTTTGGACAATTATGTTTAATCATTAATTACTGTATTTCACAATATATGGGCATTACACAAACTGTTATAAAAAATAATTATATTATACAGCTTGTACCATCAAAACACAATATAACATGAATATTAAACTTCTAAACATACAAAACACTATGTAACATAAATATTAAACTTTCACACACTTGATCCGTAAATAAAAAAGATAATGCCATTTTGACAACCCCATAGGGTGAAATCTGTACTGTAAATGATCAAGGCAAAAGGACGCTCTTTCCTTCTTCGGACTGTATATATGTTAATGGGCAGCATTTTTAACACAAAATGTAAATGGGAATGAAAGGGGACATTTTTCTGTTTATTAAAATATAACTACTTCCCTGACGATACGACGCGGCCTGCACCCCCGGCCGATTTATCTTAAAATATATCGTTAACCATTAGGTTTAGGATCAACATAGGTTTATACTTTTCTACTTACAATTTAATGTTCTTTCGAACTGCGGTGAGAAAAATATATCCTTTCATTTAAAAAAAGGAAGTTGACTTTGAAATTTCGGAAACTATACCACCGACGAGATATAGGAATAGACAAGACATCCAATGTATTTTTTCGGCCCGAATTTCTGGGTGCCTGAGGGACCCATACCATTTCCAAGTCACTCACAACGTTACCAACAGATTATAGAAAACAATGCGAAAATTAAATAATTTTAAAGAATTCTTTTGTTCTTTGTAGCAATGAAAGGCGGCAAAGCGTAGCAAACAATTAATGTTAATTAAAAATATTAAAAAAACATTACAACACGTTTTCTTATTTCAATTGTAGTATTAATAAATGAAATAATTTTGAAAGTTATACTTTACATTATTTTCTGGTAAATGACAATAAATGATATAGAACTACTTACAATCGAGCTAAGAGTCGTATATTTTTTTAACACCCAAACAATAAAATTGCCGCAATGAAAAACTTGTGACGATCTTGTATACTACAATTATTACTTATATAGTTACTATACAAATTCTTTAATTATCTTTTTCATTGGGGCAATTTTTTTGTTAATGAAAGACACCATTTTTATTCTTAATTTTATTCTTTTCAGCTACGTATTCTTACAATTATTGACCTGTTGTATTTTTCATTACGTACTAGCACCGGTGCAAAATATATTTAATTCAATCTGTACAAAGGCGATCTAGAGTGGAATTAACAATTAATTTGTCAAATATGTAACACTGTATGTTAGTCTAGCTTTCAAAAACAGAATTGATGAGAAGAGAAGTAAAGAAAGTGATGGGGAAGTCTTAAAGACTAAATGTATAATCGAAATGAAATAAGGGGATAAGTAATGGGGATAATGTGTAAGTATATAAGTAAGTATGGGATAATGGAAGGTCTAAATGTATTAAAACGGGAGCAATGCATCAGTACCAAAGTAAAGAGGGAACAGGAAAGAGTCAGCAATTAATAGCGCAGAAATGACTTAGGAATTTGTAATGAAACAGAGAGGAAATGAAAGGATGTGTAATAGACGTGCGATAAAGAGACAAGAAATAGTGCGATGCATAAGGTGGAGAAGGTATGAAAAGGAAGAGAAGAAACAGAAACAGAAGATGAGAGTGGAAGAGTTTATATAGTATTGCAAAGATAGGTTTATATGTACACTAACCAAACTTTCATTGCTGCGAGACCGAAATAAAGAATAATACCGCTGCTAGTATGTATTTATCACATGCTGGAAAATTATTTAAAGGAAAAAATATTCACAAATGCATTTACCTGTGCTAATGAGCTTGATTGTTGTGGAATAAAATGAACAATGGAACTTGCAATGTTACCGTAAATATTAATTTTTATGTACATTGTAGCACTGTGTTTCCTAACACTTTATTGATATGTAAATGAGTGTACGAAACGGTTTTCGAGGATTATTAACATAATTTGTTGAACCAAATTATAGCACCGCTACTTATAAACAGGTGTCTGAATGTAGGTACCACTCACATCCCTGTCTTACCTAATACGATAAATAATTGATTGAAAAGGGGCCCCAGTGCCCCAAAAAGGGCCCCGGTGCCTCAAAAAGGGCCCCGGTGCCCCACAAAGTGCCCCGGTGCCCCAGAAAAGGCCCCGGTGCCCCACAAGGGGCCCCGGCGCCCCACGAAGGGCCCCGGTGCCCCACAAAGGGCCCGGGTGCCCCACAAAGTGCCCCGGTGCCCCAGAAAGGGCCCCGGTGCTCCACAAAGGGCCCCGGTGCCCCACAAAAGGCCCGGGTGCCCCACAAAGTGCCCCGGTGCCCCACAAAGTGCCCCGGTGCCCCACAAAGTGCCCCGGTGCCCCACAAAGTCCCCCGGTGCCCCAGAAAGGGCCCCGGTGCCCCACAAAAGGCCCCGGTGCCCCAGAAAGTGCCCCGGTGCCCCACAAAAGGCCCCGGTGCCCCACAAAGTGCCCCGGTGCCCCAGAAAGGGCCCCGGTGCCCCAGAAAGTGCCCCGGTGCCCCACAAAAGGCCCCGGTGCCCCAGAAAGTGCCCCGGTGCCCCACAAAAGGCCCCGGTGCCCCACAAAGGGCCCCGGTGCCCCACAAAGGGCCCGGGTGCCCCACAAAGTGCCCCGGTGCCCCAGAAAGGGCCCCGGTGCTCCACAAAGGGCCCCGGTGCCCCACAAAAGGCCCGGGTGCCCCACAAAGTGCCCCGGTGCCCCACAAAGTGCCCCGGTGCCCCACAAAGTGCCCCGGTGCCCCAGAAAGGGCCCCGGTGCCCCAGAAAGGGCCCCGGTGCCCAACAAAGGGCCCCGGTGCCCCACAAAAGGCCCCGGTGCCCCAGAAAGTGCCCCGGGGCCCCACAAAAGGCCCCGGTGCCCCACAAAGTGCCCCGGTGCCCCAGAAAGGGCCCCGGTGCCCCAGAAAGTGCCCCGGTGCCCCACAAAAGGCCCCGGTGCCCCAGAAAGTGCCCCGGTGCCCCACAAAAGGCCCCGGTGCCCCACAAAGGGCCCCGGTGCCCCAAAAAAGGCCCCGGTGCCCCACAAAGGGCCCCGGTGCCCCAGAAAGTGCCCCGGTGCCCCAGAAAGTGCCCCGGTGCCCCACAAAAGGCCCCGGTGCCCCACAAAGGGCCCGGGTGCCCCACAAAGTGCCCCGGTGCCCCAGAAAGGGCCCCGGTGCTCCACAAAGGGCCCGGGTGCCCCACAAAGTGCCCCGGTGCCCCAGAAAGGGCCCCGGTGCTCCACAAAGGGCCCCGGTGCCCCAGAAAGTGCCCCGGTGCCCCACAAAAGGCCCCGGTGCCCCAGAAAGTGCCCCGGTGCCCCACAAAAGGCCCCGGTGCCCCACAAAGGGCCCCGGTGCCCCACAAAGGGCCCCGGTGCCCCAAAAAAGGCCCCGGTGCCCCACAAAGGGCCCCGGTGCCCCAGAAAGTGCCCCGGTGCCCCACAAAAGGCCCCGGTGCCCCACAAAGGGCCCGGGTGCCCCACAAAGTGCCCCGGTGCCCCAGAAAGGGCCCCGGTGCCCCACAAAGTGCCCCGGTGCCCCAAAAAAGCACCCGGTGCCCCACAAAGGGCCCCGGTGCCCCACAAAGGGCCCCGGTGCCCCACAAAAGGCCCCGGTGCCCCACAAAGGGCCCCGGTGCCCCAAAAAAGGCCCCGGTGCCCCACAAAGGGCCCCGGTGCCCCAGAAAGTGCCCCGGTGCCCCACAAAGGGCCCGGGTGCCCCGCAAAGTGCCCCAGAAAGGGCCCCGGTGCCCCACAAAAGGCCCCGGTGCCCCACAAAGGGCCCCGGTGCCCCACAAAGTGCCCCGGTGCCCCAAAAAAGAACCCGGTGCCCCACAAAGGGCCCCGGTGCCCCACAAAAGGCCCCGGTGCCCCACAAAGTGCCCCGGTGCCCCAAAAAAGCACCCGGTGCCCCACAAAGGGCCCCGGTGCCCCACAAAGGGCCCCGGTGCCCCACAAAAGGCCCCGGTGCCCCACAAAGGGCCCCGGTGCCCCAAAAAAGGCCCCGGTGCCCCACAAAGGGCCCCGGTGCCCCAGAAAGTGCCCCGGTGCCCCACAAAGGGCCCGGGTGCCCCGCAAAGTGCCCCAGAAAGGGCCCCGGTGCTCCACAAAGGGCCCCGGTGCCCCACAAAAGGCCCCGGTGCCCCACAAAGGGCCCCGGTGCCCCACAAAGTGCCCCGGTGCCCCACAAAAGGCCCCGGTGCCCCAGAAAGTGCCCCGGTGTCCCAGAAAGTGCCCCGGTGCCCCACAAAAGGCCCCGGTGCCCCACAAAGGGCCCCGGTGCCCCACAAAGGGCCCCGGTGCCCCACACAGGGCCCCGGTGCCCCACAAAAGGCCGCGGTGCCCCACAAAGGGCCCGGGTGCCCCACAAAGTGCCCCGGTGCCCCACAAAGGGCCCCGGTGCCCCACAAAGGGCCCGGGTGCCCCACAAAGTGCCCCGGTGCCCCAAAAAAGCACCCGGTGCCCCACAAGGGGCCCCGTTGCCCCACAAAGGGCCCCGGTGCCCCACAAAAGGCCCCGGTGCCCCACAAAGGGCCCCGGTGCCCCACAAAAGGCCCCGGTGCCCCACAAAGGGCCCCGGTGCCCCACAAAGTGCCCCGGTGCCCCAAAAAAGCACCCGGTGCCCCACAAAGGGCCCCGGTGCCCCACAAAGGGCCCCGGTGCCCCACAAAAGGCCCCGGTGCCCCACAAAGGGCCCCGGTGCCCCAAAAAAGGCCCCGGTGCCCCACAAAGGGCCCCGGTGCCCCAGAAAGTGCCCCGGTGCCCCACAAAGGGCCCGGGTGCCCCGCAAAGTGCCCCGGTGCCCCAGAAAGGGCCCCGGTGCTCCACAAAGGGCCCCGGTGCCCCACAAAAGGCCCCGGTGCCCCACAAAGGGCCCCGGTGCCCCACAAAGTGCCCCGGTGCCCCACAAAAGGCCCCGGTGCCCCAGAAAGTGCCCCGGTGCCCCACAAAAGGCCCCGGTGCCCCACAAAGGGCCCCGGTGCCCCACAAAGGGCCCCGGTGCCCCAGAAAGTGCCCCGGTGCCCCACAAAAGGCCGCGGTGCCCCACAAAGGGCCCGGGTGCCCCACAAAGTGCCCCGGTGCCCCACAAAGGGCCCCGGTGCCCCACAAAGGGCCCCGGTGCCCCACAAAGGGCCCGGGTGCCCCACAAAGTGCCCCGGTGCCCCAAAAAAGCACCCGGTGCCCCACAAGGGGCCCCGTTGCCCCACAAAGGGCCCCGGTGCCCCACAAAAGGCCCCGGTGCCCCACAAAGGGCCCCGGTGCCCCACAAAAGGCCCCGGTGCCCCAGAAAGGGCCCCGGTGCTCCACAAAGGGCCCCGGTGCCCCACAAAAGGCCCCGGTGCCCCAGAAAGGGCCCCGGTGCCCCACAAAGTGCCCCAGTGCCCCACAAAAGGCCCCGGTGCCCCACAAAATGCCCCGGTGCCCCAGAAAGGGCCCCGGTGCCCCACAAAAGGCCCCGGTGCCCCAGAAAGGGCCCCCTTCCAGTGCCCTGAATGGGGTCCTAGTGCCCCAAATGGGGTCTTAGTGCCCCAAACAATTTTTTATCAGATGTATAATTTAAAAGTTATTTGAGGTGTGCATGTTATATGCAACGTATATACAGAATATGCAACATATATGCAGCATATGCAATGTATATGCAATATGCAAAATATGCAAAATAAAAAAATTTATTTTTGAAAACGTCTAATGCTGAAACGTGTTTCTGTCGAAGTCCCATTTGTTTAATCCATTTCCCCAAAATATGCATTTGCATAAACTTCCGCAGTCTAATCATAAGTGCTCCATTAGAGTCAGTGTCCTGTTCAGCGAGTTCGGGCTTTCAGCCATCAATTTGACGAGTAAGTATCTCCTTCGTTCTTTAATCTTGTATTGCAATAATCATTGATAATTAACACATTCCAAAAGTACTGAAAATACATAGATTTTAATGTTGTTTGCTCTTTTTGAATGTTTCAGCAGCTTCCATGGCTTCGATGGCGAC
Source organism: Nomada ferruginata (assembly GCA_963583965.1). Lineage (NCBI taxonomy): Eukaryota > Metazoa > Arthropoda > Insecta > Hymenoptera > Apidae > Nomada > Nomada ferruginata. The sequence continues at coordinate 19,605,158 of OY757213.1, forward strand.
GAGCTTGACCGCACACCTGGTGAGTCTGCAACCGGTGAGTGGCATGCTTTAAAGTTCCTCTGGTCACTCAATCATGTCGCAGGACGAAAGGTCCGAACCGACACGGGTGACTGGTTGTAATTACGTAGATTTTTCTGGCAAGCACTGTGACCATGGGTATATGGAAATATACTCATGAGTAGTAACTTCCTTACTGCTTTATATTATGTGAGGATAGGTCTTCTTGTACAACGCGTTTTTAAATAGCTTGATAATTTTAAAACAGATCATATTTAGTACAAAATATATCACTATATATCTTTTTATAATAGAGTATTTAATTGAATACCTATGAAACGATATTTAAATAGTTATTAATTATTGAATGAATATAAAGTAACGTCCAGTATTCTACGTGCATTAGTTTGTAGTGGAGAAGTCGAATACCATTCGACTTCGTTTACTTGTCAATTGCAATGACTGCACAGTTAGAATAAATTGCATAATTATTGCTGTTAGTAAAAGTGTAGTATTTCATCTTTTTCTACTTTAATAATATATAAAGTGAAGGTACTCATTTACCTTATCAATTTGTTGGAACTATCGAATAATTTTATTATTCGATATCCATATTAGTCTTTAGCGTTTAAAGATATCGATACGTTCATTGTTTCCGTACAAAATGTTAATTAAACCTGAATGTACAAGAAGACAATACGCGAACGGGTAGTTTTCGAAATCAAGGCAATCAACTTTAAAGCAATCTTGCGTTTTAGAATCAATGCTTTGATAACGGGAACGCCCGAGGATGTTTCAATTTAATTCAAAGTATATTAAAGTAGAGTCGTTGAATAATTACTCTATTAACGTAGAGTCTTTGAATAATTTTTCTAATAAAGTAGAGTCACTGCATAATTTTTCTAATAAAGTAGAGACACTGCACAATTTTTCTAATAAAGTAGAGTCATTTAATTTTCTCTTCAATAAAATAGAATCATATATAGATCTGTTGTACATATATATGTATTTTAGCCCGTTAGAAAATCAGTATGTCCTTATCATCTTTTTAGACGAGGATTTTCAGGTTTAACCCTTTCCGTCTTCACTGCCCGGATCCCACTCACGTGCCCCGGTGCTACTTGGGTGGGAAAACGGTGGTAGAGCACGATGATATTTTTTAGTTTATAAGCCATAATATGATTTATTGTTGGCGACTGACAGTGCGTTGGTGTATCGTGCACGACGTAATATCCGCATTGTGTGTGTGGTTAGGCTGTGGATTTGCGTTGTTCCGTATTAAAATGTAGCTATTATGACCAAGATAAGATGTCCATCAATTTAAAACAGAGACATCATTTTTAGTATTATTTGCTTCAATAATTCCTACTATACTTGGGCACGAAGTTTTTGTCATTTAAGATGACAGAGGCCAAATGCCAAAAAGAATTGAATATACTTATCAATTGCTATCAAGTACCTCTTGTATCGGTGCTATTTAATTATTTTATTAAATATCTATTAAATATCTCAACCGCGACGTGGTTTTTTCCACGTGAACGCAGAGATCCCAGCCACTGTCAGTCGATATCAGAAAAATGGTACATACATTAGAGTGTGCAAGTTGTGTGACAGCACTTGGGTGTCGGGGGTGTCCCGGGACGCCTCCCTAGTGTAGGCTTTTGCGCCCAAGTGTTTGACTGAGAACCGTGGAGTGTCGTGTGTTGGTGTGTTTGTTTGCCATTTTTTAAATATAGGTCCAGGTAGGATAGGTAGCATACTTTCTGGTGTGATTGATAGACATAAGTAGGTAGGGCCGGGCAGGTTGACACAGTCTCCGATCGGGTAGGCACTATTTCGCGTGTTCAACCTGTTTCAGGAAATCTGATTTGAAAAGTCGACGGTGAAGCTGTGGCGCGAACGAAAATGCGTTCGCCTCTGGCTTTGCCTATCGATTATTCGAATCCTTTGCGGTCGTGGTCGCGATTTAGGCTCCGAAACGAAACGCGTTACATTATGCTCGAGGCTGCACGTGTGAACGAAGAACGATTACAATTTTAATCGTAATCTATGTGATTTTCCGTAATCACAATTTTAAGATTTTATTTGATCGCCATTCGGCCACGTGTGTTCCATTTAGCTCCGCGATTCAAACTCTTTATTTCACCTTTATAAGTTTTTCCTTGGTTTCCGATTAGAGTCTCGAGCCTAGTTTAAGTTTCAGCTGACCCTTGGGTCCGACGAAATGGAGAGGCTATATGCCGAAGAGGCCCGACAAACTGTCACTCAAGAGGGCAACTACTAATGGCTCCCCATTCTTTTTAAGAATGGGGAATCATTCTGTGTTACTACTTTGTCACTGTGCTTGCATTTTCATTTGTAGAATTTTTATTTGTACTTGGCCGATGCATATTCCGGCCCAACGATACAGCCCTCCCAAAAATATCGCGTTGCTTTAGAGTTGCGAAAAACTTGCGAACGGGTCGAGTTGGAGTTGCGTTGAATGCCACTTATTGCTATTCTTATTGCTAGTTAAATTGTAGTATTTTATAATACACTTTACATTTGAGCTTCTAGTGTTGCGGGAATTGTTTTCGCGTATTGGAACTTTCAGTTCATTTTTCAGAGGATCTTCAATTTGCTTAATTTTGGATAGTACATATAATTTACTGTTTGCTTTCTATTAGTCTTAATAAATAGTGTTGCGAAATGATTGTATCGCGAGTTCCAGTTAGCGTTGTGTTGATTAAAGATCGCGTTTTTAAGTAGAGTTGCGACTACTAGTCCCCATCTGCTTCCAATTGGAAGCCTGTTCCTGAACCAGGAACTTTTTCTTTTCAGCGTTTTATATTTGCCGTTCTTTTTATTTTATTTTTCTTAATAATTATACTACCTGGAATGTCTGTTGATGGAAGTACTGCTAAAAATTTGCATACATATTAGTAAATTACTGTGTGAACGAAATGAAAAGAAATGAAAAAGAAAATAAATGAAAGAGAAAGGAAAGAAAAAAGAAAAGAAAAGAAAAGAAAACAAAGAAGAAGAAAAGAAAAAGAGCAAAGTAAAAAACAGATATAATTTGCAGAATCTTTGATAAATTTATAATAATTCTAGATAGTGGATTTAAATTAGAGTTAATACTAGTGACTGTTCATTATTGGAGTTTAACTCTTAAATATTTCCTCTTAATTGTTGCAATTCTATCTTAACCTTTTTTTTAGTAGAGCCAATTTTTATAACTTTTCGAGCTTGCTTTGTAGAAATTGAAATTCACTCGCGATATCCGTAAATGTTTAAACAAAAATCCTTGCCCGAAAAACGTTATTGGCAGTAGTTGGGTCTCGGCATGGTGATAGTTGAAGTTTGATATTTTTCTTCCGAATAATCGTTTGTCGCTTCTTTGTTGAAGCAAAATAGAATCAATTGTAGTGAAATGTGACTACTTCATTTTGGAGTTTTTAATGAACGTGATACCACCATTCAGTTTGATCTAGAACGTACAAAAGAATATATCACTTTGGCCGAAATCCAATTAACTATTGTTAACAAAAAATAGCAGCATTTTTCATATCAACTCTGATTTATTAACGGCGCTAAAACTCAGTTATTTCGAATTAAAAGCAGCTTCATTTCGATATAAAATGGGGAGGCTTGGGGATGTCTCTAATCCATTGCTTGAGATTGTTACGGATTCACAGATGAACCCAAATATGCTATATTAAACACACACGTCAGAGCCTCTGACGTACATACGTCAGAGGCTCAAGAGTGGAATATATAGAATACAGATCCAGAAATATTATCAAAGACACGATTGGAAACTTTAAAATTAAAGAGTCAGCCTCGTCGATTCAATTTGTGAGTTTAAGAATTCATTCTTATAATGCTTACTAATTATTTCGAGTTTGTGCATGTTTCAGAAGCATTGAAAAGAAGAGGATTCATGAAACAATGTATAATACGAACACACCCTCACCCCATCCCTGCCCCAAACCCCTGTCCTTATTAACTAATTACAGGTGTTAGACAATTAATTAGGCAGGCCCAAATATAAATCGAACAATACATTTAGCTCTTTATGTAGGTAGGATTTGTCTCAACACACAATCTTAGATCTTTATACTGGCAGGTTTTACACGAATTGAAATTATTAGACTTTTAATTAGGCAGGGTTTATAAAACCAAATATTGTTGGCAGGTGCTGCAATTTTTTGGTTCGGGTTTCTGTCTGTTCTAGGACACCATGGGCCACGAGAGATTAATACGGACTAACCGAAGAGGATTTAAGTATATGTATACTCATACCTACATGAGTATGGGATAGTATCTATTACAGTCCTATGTAGATAGGATATTATTGAAATTGTTCTTTTATTCGATCTGTTAGATGTTATACTAGGTAGGGTGATTCTAGTCTTAAGTTAGCTCTTTAGTCAGGCAGGGCGTATTCGAATCTAATCTAAAATTTAAGAAAGTAGGGTTTATTTTTAAGTTATGTCTTAGCTTTTAAGCCCGCAGTGTTCACCACTGCAATAATATTTCGTTGTCTAGTTTTTAAGATCATAGGATATATTGTTAAGACAGTTTTATTTCAGGAACGTGAATTCTCTTGCAGATTTTCTTTCAGGTTTCCTTCTGATATTCCATTTAGCTTTCGGTCGTGAATTTTCCAACTACTCCTCTTGTTGTCTTACTTGTATGTTAGATATTAATTTATCCGTCAAGATTATTTAGCTCGAGATTATAAATGACTGCAATGTTCCAAGGTTCTGGGGTAAGTGCCATGGGGTACAACACAGTCCTCTTACCAAAAGGCATAGCCTTCCCCACTCCGTGGCCAGATCCTCCAGGAACAGAGTCCCTATTCTTTAGCAACGTGACGTCGGGTCACTTGCCATGTTTTAAACTCTCACTCTTCTATCTCATAAACAATCCCTCGACACTCGATAGCTGGAAGACCCAGAGCGGTCGCCAGCCACCGCTTGCCGACAGGATGCTTGGTTTCATTCATTCATTTCCAAAACACTCTTCGGCCACACGTAGGACTGCGTCCCCATCATAAATTATACACAGGATGCATAGTATTTCGCCACCCGATCGTATTTCTTCCTTTAAAATACGCTAAAGCTAACACGGCCAGACTGACATACTTCGCGCTCTCGAGAAGTCATCTTTCACTCAGCAATCATACTCAATCACAAACCGCTCGACCATTCCTGATTCAGCCAGTACATTGTAGTATATGCTACGAAAGTATTCCAATCAGATGCCAATGCAACACATGCAAACAGCTAGCAGCCACCAATAACGGACAGTATCATTTAATACTTCCAAACAGCGTAACACGCCCATGTCAAGAATACAATTCTTCCACATTCGCAGTGTCTCAGGCGTCGCCGCGAGAACAGACCAGCACACAGCACATTGTCTTATTAACGCTACCGCCAAACACAAAACAAAAGACAGCCACAGAGGCTTTGACTTTTCACAAGCGAGAACAGACCAGCACACAGCACATTGTCTTGTAAACGCTATCCACAGCAAAAGACAGCCACACATGCTTTGACTTTTCACAAGCGAGTACAGACCAGCACACAGCACATTGTCTTGTAAACGCTCAATGCAGCAACAAAGGCAGCTACACAAGCCACGCCTTTTCACAAGCGAGAACAGACCAGCACACAGCACATTGTCTTGTTAACGCTAAATACAGCAACAGAGACGGCTACACAAGCCACGCCTCTTCACAAGCGAGTACAGACCAGCACACAGCACATTGTCTTGTAAACGCTCAATACAGCAACAAAGGCAGCTACACAAGCCATGCCTTTTCACAAGCGAGAACAGACCAGCACACAGCACATTGTCTTGTTAACGCTAAATACAGCAACAGAGACGGCTACACAAGCCACGCCTCTTCACAAGCGAGTACAGACCAGCACACAGCACATTGTCTTGTAAACGCTCAATACAGCAACAAAGGCAGCTACACAAGCCACGCCTTTTCACAAGCGAGAACAGACCAGCACACAGCACATTGTCTTGTTAACGCTAAATACAGCAACAGAGACGGCTACACAAGCCACGCCTCTTCACAAGCGAGTACAGACCAGCACACAGCACATTGTCTTGTAAACGCTCAATACAGCAACAAAGGCAGCTACACAAGCCACGCCTTTTCACAAGCGAGAACAGACCAGCACACAGCACATTGTCTTGTAAACGCTCAATACAGCAACAAAGGCAGCTACACAAGCCACGCCTTTTCACAAGCGAGAACAGACCAGCACACAGCACATTGTCTTGTTAACGCTATCCACAACAATAGAGACAGCCTCAATGGCTCACAATCAATACTCATTGACACCACAATGTCCACATTCTCATGCAATTTCCATACACATTCCAAATGGTACTGCAACAGACTTCATAATAGTCAAACAGCACAAAACAGCATCAACTAAAGATCTTTTTTTTTTCTGGTTTCTTTTGTTTCTTTCAGTCAACCGATCAATCTGTGCACTCTCATTCTTCCAACAGCTAACACGGTTCATCCGTACAATTAACCATATCATTCTTTTTCAACGTCGAATCATTCCATCAATACAGACGACCTTTGAATACAATTTGGAATTTACCACTCATTCCGACAATCTAAAAATTGTTACTAGGTAAAATTCTCAACAGGTAAACCAAACCGACCAATATAAAATTGATTCCATAGACTCGCGTTTTAATCAAATCAAATTTCTTACGCGACCATAGCTTCCTCTAATCTTTTAGCAGTAGCTCCACAATCATAAAACAAAGTCAACAATGTCGACCCTTCGCCGGCCGTCGGTACGCGACCCTTGCGACAATAAAACAAACCTCAGTTCCATGTTTTATTACCATATTTTATTTTCCCTCTTTGTCTTTTACAAAGCATAATCAATAAGAATTGGTACACACTTACCAAACAGCCTTCAATCACCTCTATCGTCATTTCCTTTGTACTCACGAAACGTAGACCATTCCTTCTGGCTACCACATTTTCATACGTCCAAAGGCAAGCCCATCGCTGCTTTCCCAGGTCTCTGCACCACAGGTGTCCCTGCTCCTAACGCTACCTGGCAGCTCTCTCCTTCGCTCTCGTATTTCCCTCTTCATCTGGTCGTTTTAAAGACAACAGCAAGGCATCGAAGATTCACAGGCTTCCGATAGCGTCCGTTTTTCGCACAATAAGAACAAGTAACCACTTTTATTAAATTACTCGGTGCAGCTGTGTCACCGTACCAGCCATAACACCACTCGCGACAGGCGCAACACCAATTGTTTTTCTTTGAACCATTTTTCCCTTCGCGAGGCGTTCGCTTCTTTATCCAGCACTCGGATTCCACATGCCCCCTCTTCGAGCAGAAGGTACACATCGGAACGTTAGATTTTTGTCCAATGTTTTCCTGCGGGTCCTCAGTTTTCCGCCTTTTTGGGCAGTCGCCCTGCAGGTGTCCCATTTCGTTGCACTGATAACAGCGTCTTTGCGAATTTCGATCGCGACGCTTACGCACCACACTTTCATCATCTCTGTTCTTTTCTGTTTGCGGCACTTTCACAAAATTGGATATGCCACCAAGCAAATCCGTGGTCGTTGCGTAACGAGCATTCATCAGTGATTGTCGCACACTAGGATCGGTCACGTGCCCAATAACTAAGCTAATTAACTCGTGCGGCTTGAAAGTAATTTGGGTCTGCCCATAAAACTTCAGTTTTTTCCGCGCATACTCCGTATATGAAGTCGCGGAATCACTTTTATAATTCACCGCACGTGATAATCGTTCAGACAACCGATCCTCCGACACAAACACTGAACATAAGTCCTCGCGGAACGTCGTCCACGTTCTCGGGTTGCCTCCCCATCCCTTGTACCATTTTTTGGCAGCACCCGTCAACGCATGAGTGGCCAAACTTAATCTCTGCGAGACAGGAAGCTTTTCCGTTATCTTTTCGACAACCGCGCACCACTGTTTCGCGTCATCTCCAAGATCGGTTCCACTGAAATCCGGTACAGCGTCCGCGGTCACTTTTTCACCACACGCGGATCTAGCCGTCGCGACGCGTCGGTACCGCGCCAGTCACGATCGTTTCCATAAAACGACGGAAAAGTTCGTCAATCGATGGCGAAGCCGATGTGCTCGGTGCACCTTCCATTGTAAACGTGAGTTTTAATCAAAACTGAACGTATCCCACTTCTGATGTTAGATATTAATTTATCCGTCAAGATTATTTAGCTCGAGATTATAAATGACTGCAATGTTCCAAGGTTCTGGGGTAAGTGCCATGGGGTACAACACAGTCCTCTTACCAAAAGGCATAGCCTTCCCCACTCCGTGGCCAGATCCTCCAGGAACAGAGTCCCTATTCTTTAGCAACGTGACGTCGGGTCACTTGCCATGTTTTAAACTCTCACTCTTCTATCTCATAAACAATCCCTCGACACTCGATAGCTGGAAGACCCAGAGCGGTCGCCAGCCACCGCTTGCCGACAGGATGCTTGGTTTCATTCATTCATTTCCAAAACACTCTTCGGCCACACGTAGGACTGCGTCCCCATCATAAATTATACACAGGATGCATAGTATTTCGCCACCCGATCGTATTTCTTCCTTTAAAATACGCTAAAGCTAACATGTACTACGATCAATTACTGAACGTTCTACAAATTGACAATAATAGGAGATTTTTCTTTGTCACATGTTATATTAGAATTAGTTTTCGCGTAATTGGAGGGTGGAAGGGCCGTGGCTAGGGTGGGTCTCCATGCGCAGTAACCTCCACGTGGTGAGACCCGGGCAATCAATTATTTATCGTATAATTATTAAACGTTTAACCGACGTTTGATAATTATGCGGAAAATAATTCGAGCGAATTGACTGCGCATTGCACTTTCCCCTCTCATTCCCTTTTTTACTTCATTCTCTTATTTGCTTGATTCCCTTATTAGCTTCATTCCCTTTTCCGTTCTCGGCCCGGGGGACGGATGGTAAGGCGCTTGTGGCACCTGTGGCGGTATTTGGGTTGCAGTGTCATCGTGGAGCAGTGTGTGAGGCTGTGACTGTGGTTCTGGACAGGTGACCCGCCAAGTAGGATACTTCTCCCCGTTAGACCACGCCAAGCACACCTTGGGGTGGCAGAAGGCATATGGGACCTAATCTGGAATCGTGGTTGCGGTTTTGCATATCCGTGCCTCAATGATTGCTGTGGCTCGGTATCGAAACTGGTGTCGATTGTAAGTCGTTCTACTGTCCAGACTCTGGGCCGAGGGCTCGCGGACTGCTCGGTAGCAGTCACTTTCGTTATTTGCCTCCCATTTGATCCCACTTGTGAGTTTAAGATTTTTATAATGCTTTACTAATTACATCCACTTTGTCTTTGTTTCAGAACGATTGGAAGGACTCAGCTGAAGAAGAGGATTTCTTAAAATATGTATAATATGACCACACTCTCACCCTGCCCCTGCCCCTGCCCCTGCCCGTGCCCAGCCCCTGCCCAGTTGCCAGTTGTCTGTTCTAGGAAGGCATGGACCACGAAATTTATATGGACTAATTGAAGAGGAATTAAGAATATGCATACTTATACCTACAATAATATGATAAAGTATCTGTTACATTCCTATTTAGGTAGCATATCATTGAAATTGTTCATTTAATTGAACTCTTAGATATTATATTAGGTAGGGTGATTTTAGTTTTAAGTTAGATCTTTAGTCAGGCAGGGCGCATTTGAATTTCATCTAGTATTTAAGAAAGGAGAATTTATTTTTAAACTGTGCCTTGGTTTTTAAGACAGCAGTGTACACTGCTGTGATAATATTTCGTTGTCTAGTTTCTATGATCATAGGATATATTATTAAGAAAGTTTAATTTCAGGAAATTGGACTTCCTTGCAGATTTTCTTTCAGGTTTCCATTTGATATTCAATTTAGCTTTCGGTCGTCAATTTTCCAAATACTCCGCTTGTTGCCTTATTTGTACTACGATCAATTAATGAACGTTCTACAAATTTACAATAATAGGAGATTTCTCTTTCTCACAAGCTATATTAGAATTAGTTTTCGCGTAATTGGAGGGTGGAAGGGCCGTGGCTAGGGTGGGTCTCCATGCGCAGTAACCTCCACGTGGTGAGACCCGGGCAATCAATTATTTATCGTATAATTATTAAACGTTTAACAGACGTTTGATAATTATGTGGAAAATAATTCGAGCGAATTGACTGCGCATTGCACTTTCCCCTCTCGTTCCCTTTTTTGCTTCATTCCGTTTTTGCTTCACTCCGTTTTTGCTTCACTCCGTTTTTGCTTCACTCCGTTTTCTGTTTCCAGCTAAAAGTTGGCCAGAGACAGTAAAAGTCCAGTAGGTATGGTCCAAGGGTTGTAAGCCCAGCTAAAAATTGGTCAGAAACAATAGAAGTCCAGTAGGTATTGTCAAAGGATCGTAGGTCCAGGTAAAAGTTGGTCAGCAACAGTAGGAGTCCAGTAGGTATGGTCCAAGGGTCGTAGGTCAAGCTAAAAGTTGGCCAGAAACCGTAGAACTCCGACAGGTATGCTCCAAAGGTCGTAGGTCCAGCTAAAAGTTGGCCAGAGACAGTGGAAGTCCAGTAGGTATGGTCCAAGGGTCGTAAGTCCAGCTAAAAGTTGGCCAGAAACAGTAGAAGTCCAGTAGGTATGGCCCAAGGGTCGTAGGTCCAGCTAAAGGTTGGTCAGAAACAGTAGAAGTCGAATAGGTGACCCAAGGTTAGTAGACCGCACGGCCGCGGTCGGAAACCTTGAAAGATTTTCGGAAATTGCGAATAGGACCGAGCGCGAGCGAGCGCTACCGACGCGACGGCGCGGAGTGGGGAGGCTCGGGACGCGACGCGACGCGACGCGACGCGACGCGACGTCATTATCAGTTCAAGCGTCGCAGCGTAAGGGTCGTCTATGTTGTGGAAGGTTAGCGATGTACATCACCCTACAATACAATCACATTTCGAGTTTTAGTTTACCACCGCATACGCTTGACTATTAGCTTCTATTAATTAATACGCGTTTATCTAACAATCGATTTCCTATCGCGAGAGTACATTAAAGTCTTTCTCAAGCCTCTTTTCCTGGACCCTTGACCGGTCCACCGGTTGAGTATCGACGCTTCTTCTTCCGGTAACATCGGTTCTTTGATACGCGATTAACTACACGTTTGTTGTAACATCGTGTTAACTAACTTATTAGTTTGAACGGTTCTTGGAATCTTTATTATATTTTATTCACTCACTTACACACTGCTTTTGCGACTTCGAATTCGATTCTGATTTTAGCACAGGTCTATCACAGCTCCATTCTTTTTGTTGCAGGAATAATGGATGATTAGCTGGCAAAGAATAATATGTGGAGGCTGCAGGAATGGAGTATTGAGATACAATTACTGCGATGCATAACAATCAGTCCGATGACGTATGATGAAGGATTGGTAACATTTAACTTATTATCCCAACGGTTTACGTATATTTCTTGTTATCTGGCGATTGGATTTTGGCTCAAGTTCTTTTCTTTCGGTTGAAAGTTATTGAGCAGTTTAAACATTTTAAGTAGGACTTACAATATGCCACTCGCGATTGAAACTAGAGTCAGTAAATTTCATTAATTCTAAACGAAAAATTGAAATACTTTCATGTTTCGCTGGATATCGGTCGCGATTTCTATTATAGCTTCACTAGTATTTATTAAAAACTTTTATTATCTCTGTGACTTGGCACAAGTACGGTCAAATTGTATTTTCGATGCAGCATTGTCCGCGTACTTACGTACTGGTTGCCATGCACTTGAAGCATGATAAATAGTTTCGAGTCTTGATTTCTACAAGCAGCTACGAGAACTTATAAATGCGCGATATTGCTTACTAACTAAGATCATGATCACCTTTAAAACTCGGACAAAGAACAGTCACAGTATGCTTTTGATAAATCATTTATATTAATCTATAATAGTATATCTTGAATAGACAATTAACAGTAATTAAATCAGAATAATAATACGGTAGTACTTTATTAAAGCAAAGCAGTATTTCCTCAACACACGTTTGACAGGATTAAGAAATAAGAAAGAGATAAATAAAATCAAATGTGTATTGCTCCAATTTCTACCTCCTCAACCTATTTACTAACTTGTACAGATTCTCTTTCAGAAAATTTTGATGACCGCGCGCAATGCGGTCAGTAGAGTCAGTGCTTGCTCCGTCAAAGTTCTTTTTATTGTTTTTAGAGCGAAACCGCTCATAATAATTATAACTAAATATAAATAACAGTAAAGATACGCGAAAGTAGAGTCAGTGTTTGCTTCGAAATATTGCTCTCGCGAAATTAGAGTCACTTTGTTCGTCGATAACAATTGACGTGCGCGATAGTAGTCTTTTATTTTATTTTTTTTTCTTTCGCACTAAGTATTCCGGTATTAGAGTCAGCACCGATGCAGTTCGGCGAGTTCGGGCACTCATCCATCAACTCGAAGAGTAAGTATCTCCTTCGTTCTTTAATCTTATTTTACAATGGTCTTTGATAATTATCATTATCGAAAAGTACTCAAAACGCAAAGATTTCAATGTTGTCTGTTCTTTTGAATGTTTCAGAAGCTGCCATGGGCTCAATTGTATCACCATAACGATATTGTTGGCCGCGCGCAATGCGGTTGGTAGAGTCAGTGCTTGTTCCGTCAAAGTTCTTTTTATTATTTTTTGAGCGCAGCCGCTCTTAATTATAATTCAACATAAATAACAGTAAAGAGACGCGAAATTAGAGTCAGTGTTTGCTCCGAAATAATACTCTCGCGAAAAATAGAGTCACTTTGTTCGTCGATCACAATTATTCCGTTTCCTTTTCCGTTCTCGGCTCGGAGGACTGATGGTTAGGGACTTAGTGTCAGCGAGTTACGATGTGTGGGGGCGTGATTGTGGTTCTGGACCCTGGTCACGAGGCCCTCTGTTAGACTACGTTATTCTCTAATAAGGGTAGGTTATCCACCATTCTGGAATCGTGGTCGCGGTTCTTGCAATATCCGGGTTGCAGTGTCATCGGGGGGCGGTGTGTGGGGCTGTGATTGCTTTTCTGGACACTTTGGCCCGCCTAGTAGGAAATTCCTATGCGTTAGACCACGCCAAGCACACCTTGGGGTGGCAGAAGGCATACGGGTCATAATCTAGGATCGTGGTTGTGGTCTTGCATATCCGTGCCTTAATGATTTCTGTGGCTCGGAATCGAAACTGGTGTCGATGCTAAGTCGTTTTACTGTCCAGACTCTGAGCCGAGGGCACGCGGGCTGCTCGGTAGCAGTCACAAAAACAGTAGCAATACTGTCGCGAAATTAGAATCACTTTGTTTGTCAATCATAAGTGTTCCATTAGAGTCAGTGTCCTGTTCAGCGAGTTCGGGCTTTCAGCCTTCAATTTGACGAGTAAGTATCTCTTTCGTTCTTTAATCTTGTATTGCAATAATCATTGATAATTAACACATTCCAAAAGTACTGAAAATACATAGGTTTTAATGTTGTTTGCTCTTTTTGAATGTTTCAGCAGCTTCCATGGCTTCGATGGCGACGAGCTTGACCGCACACCTGGTGAGTCTGCAACCGGTGAGTGGCATGCTTTAAAGTTCCTCTGGTCACTCAATCATGTCGCAGGACGAAAGGTCCGAACCGACACGGGTGACTGGTTGTAATTACGTAGATTTTTCTGGCAAGCACTGTGACCATGGGTATATGGAAATATACTCATGAGTAGTAACTTCTTTACTGCTTTATATTATGTGAGGATAGGTCTTCTTGTACAACGCGTTTTTAAATAGCTTGATAATTTTAAAACAGATCATATTTAGTACAAAATATATCACTATATATCTTTTTATAATAGAGTATTTAATTGAATACCTATGAAACGATATTTAAATAGTTATTAATTATTGAATGAATATAAAGTAACGTCCAGTATTCTACGTGCATTAGTTTGTAGTGGAGAAGTCGAATACCATTCGACTTCGTTTACTTGTCAATTGCAATGACTGCACAGTTAGAATAAATTGCATAATTATTGCTGTTAGTAAAAGTGTAGTATTTCATCTTTTTCTACTTTAATAATATATAAAGTGAAGGTACTCATTTACCTTATCAATTTGTTGGAACTATCGAATAATTTTATTATTCGATATCCATATTAGTCTTTAGCGTTTAAAGATATCGATACGTTCATTGTTTCCGTACAAAATGTTAATTAAACCTGAATGTACAAGAAGACAATACGCGAACGGGTAGTTTTCGAAATCAAGGCAATCAACTTTAACGCAATCTTGCGTTTTAGAATCAATGCTTTGATAACGGGAACGCCCGAGGATGTTTCAATTTAATTCAAAGTATATTAAAGTAGAGTCGTTGAATAATTTCTCTATTAACGTAGAGTCTTTGAATAATTTTTCTAATAAAGTAGAGTCACTGCATAATTTTTCTAATAAAGTAGAGACACTGCACAATTTTTCTAATAAAGTAGAGTCATTTAATTTTCTCTTCAATAAAATAGAATCATATATAGATCTGTTGTACATATATATGTATTTTAGCCCGTTAGAAAATCAGTATGTCCTTATCATCTTGTTAGACGAGGATTTTCAGGTTTAACCCTTTCCGTGTTCACTGCCCGGATCCCACTCACGTGCCCCGGTGCTACTTGGGTGGGAAAACGGTGGTAGAGCACGATGATATTTTTTAGTTTATAAGCCATAATATGATTTATTGTTGGCGACTGACAGTGCGTTGGTGTATCGTGCACGACGTAATATCCGCATTGTGTGTGTGGTTAGGCTGTGGATTTGCGTCGTTCCGTATTAAAATGTAGCTATTATGACCAAGATAAGATGTCCATCAATTTAAAACAGAGACATCATTTTTAGTATTATTTGCTTCAATAATTCCTACTATACTTGGGCACGAAGTTTTTGTCATTTAAGATGACAGAGGCCAAATGCCAAAAAGAATTGAATATACTTATCAATTGCTATCAAGTACCTCTTGTATCGGTGCTATTTAATTATTTTATTAAATATCTATTAAATATCTCAACCGCGACGTGGTTTTTTCCACGTTAACGCAGAGATCCCAGCCACTGTCAGTCGATTTCAGAAAAATGGTACGTACATTAGAGTGTGCAAGTTGTGTGACAGCACTTGGGTGTCGGGGGTGTCCCGGGACGCCTCCCTAGTGTAGGCTTTTGCGCCCAAGTGTTTGACTGAGAACCGTGGAGTGTCGTGTGTTGGTGTGTTTGTTTGCCATTTTTTAAATATAGGTCCAGGTAGGATAGGTAGCATACTTTCTGGTGTGATTGATAGACATAAGTAGGTAGGGCCGGGCAGGTTGACACAGTCTCCGATCGGGTAGGCACTATTTCGCGTGTTCAACCTGTTTCAGGAAATCTGATTTGAAAAGTCGACGGTGAAGCTGTGGCGCGAACGAAAATGCGTTCGCCTCTGGCTTTGCCTATCGATTTTTCGAATCCTTCGCGGTCGTGGTCGCGATTTAGGCTCCGAAACGAAACGCGGTACATTATGCTCGAGGCTGCACGTGTGAACGAAGAACGATTACAATTTTAATCGTAATCTATGTGATTTTCCGTAATCACAATTTTACGATTTTATTTGATCGCCATTCGGCCACGTGTGTTCCATTTAGCTCCGCGATTCAAACTCTTTATTTCACCTTTATAAGTTTTTCCTTGGTTTCCGATTAGAGTCTCGAGCCTAGTTTAAGTTTCAGCTGACCCTTGGGTCCGACGAAATGGAGAGGCTATATGCCGAAGAGGCCCGACAAACTGTCACTCAAGAGGGCAACTACTAATGGCTCCCCATTCTTTTTAAGAATGGGGAATCATTCTGTGTTACTACTTTGTCACTGTGCTTGCATTTTCATTTGTAGAATTTTTATTTGTACTTGGCCGATGCACATTCCGGCCCAACGATACAGCCCTCCCAAAAATATCGCGTTGCTTTAGAGTTGCGAAAAACTTGCGAACGGGTCAAGTTGGAGTTGCGTTGAATGCCACTTATTGCTATTCTTATTGCTAGTTAAATTGTAGTATTTTATAATACACTTTACATTTGAGCTTCTAGTGTTGCGGGAATTGTTTTCGCGTATTGGAACTTTCAGTTCATTTTTCAGAGGATCTTCAATTTGCTTAATTTTGGATAGTACATATAATTTACTGTTTACTTTCTATTAGTCTTAATAAATAGTGTTGCGAAATGATTGTATCGCGAGTTCCAGTTAGCGTTGCGTTGATTAAAGATCGCGTTTTTAAGTAGAGTTGCGACTACTAGTCCCCATCTGCTTCCAATTGGAAGCCTGTTCCTGAACTAGGAACTTTTTCTTTTCAGCGTTTTATATTTGCCTTTCTTTTTATTTTATTTTTCTTAATAATTATACTACCTGGAATGTCTGTTGATGGAAGTACTGCTAAAAATTTGCATACATATTAGTAAATTACTGTGTGAACGAAAGGAAAAGAAATGAAAAAGAAAATAAATGAAAGAGAAAGGAAAGAAAAAAGAAAAGAAAAGAAAAGAAAAGAAAGAAGAAGAAAAGAAAAAGAGCAAAGTAAAAAACAGATATAATTTGCAGAATCTTTGATAAATTTATAATAATTCTAGATAGTAGATTTAAATTAGAGTTAATACTAGTGACTGTTCATTATTGGAGTTTAACTCTTAAATATTTCCTCTTAATTGTTGCAATTCTATCTTAACCTTTTTTTTAGTAGAGCCAATTTTTATAACTTTTCGAGCTTGCTTTGTAGAAATTGAAATTCACTCGCGATATCCGTAAATGTTTAAACAAAAATCCTTGCACGAAAAACGTTATTGGCAGTAGTTGGGTCTCGGCATGGTGATAGTTGAAGTTTGATATTTTTCTTCCGAATAATCGTTTGTCGCTTCTTTGTTGAAGCAAAATAGAATCAATTGTAGTGAAATGTGACTACTTCATTTTTGAGTTTTTAATGAACGTGATACCACCATTCAGTTTGATCTAGAACGTACAAAAGAATATATCACTTTGGCCGAAATCCAATTAACTATTGTTAACAAAAAATAGCAGCGTTTTTCATATCAACTCTGATTTATTAACGGCGCTAAAACTCAGTTATTACGAATTAAAAGCAGCTTCATTTCGATATAAAATGGGGAGGCTTGGGGATGTCACTAATCCAATGCTTGAGATTGTTATAAGTACATACGTCAGAGGCTCAAGAGTGGAATATATAGAATACAGATCCAGAAATATTATCAAAGACACGATTGGAAACTTTAAAATTAAAGAGCCAGCCTCGTTGATTCAATTTGTGAGTTTAAGAATTCATTCTTATAATGCTTTACTAATTATTTCGACTTTGTGCATGTTTCAGAAGCATTGAAAAGAAGAGGATTCATGAAACAATGTATAATACGAACACACCCTCACCCCATCCCTGCCCCAAACCCCTGTCCTTATTAACTAATTACAGGTGTTAGACAATTAATTAGGCAGGCCCAAATATAAATCGAACAATACATTTAGCTCTTTATGTAGGTAGGATTTGTCTCAACACACAATCTTAGATCTTTATACTGGCAGGTTTTACACGAATTGAAATTATTAGACTTTTAATTAGGCAGGGTTTATAAAACCAAATATTGTTGGCAGGTGCTGCAATTTTTTGGTTCGGGTTTCTGTCTGTTCTAGGACACCATGGACCACGAGAGATTAATACGGACTAACCGAAGAGGATTTAAGTATATGTATACTCATACCTACATGAGTATGGGATAGTATCTATTACAGTCCTATGTAGATAGGATATTATTGAAATTGTTCTTTTATTCGATCTGTTAGATGTTATACTAGGTAGGGTGCTTCTAGTCTTAAGTTAGCTCTTTAGTCAGGCAGGGCGTATTCGAATCTAATCTAAAATTTAAGAAAGTAGGGTTTATTTTTAAGTTATGTCTTAGCTTTTAAGCCCGCAGTGTTCACCACTGCAATAATATTTCGTTGTCTAGTTTTTAAGATCATAGGATATATTTTTAAGACAGTTTTATTTCAGGAACGTGAATTCTCTTGCAGATTTTCTTTCAGGTTTCCTTCTGATATTCCATTTAGCTTTCGGTCGTGAATTTTCCAACTACTCCTCTTGTTGTCTTACTTGTACTACGATCAATTACTGAACGTTCTACAAATTGACAATAATAGGAGATTTTTCTTTGTCACATGCTATATTAGAATTAGTTTTCGCGTAATTGGAGGGTGGAAGGGCCGTGGCTAGGGTGGGTCTCCATGCGCAGTAACCTCCACGTGGTGAGACCCGGGCAATCAATTATTTATCGTATAATTATTAATCGTTTAAGAGGCGTTTGATAATTATGTGGAAAATAATTCGAGCGAATTGACTGCGCATTGCACTTTCCCCTCTCATCCCTTTTTAGCTTCATTCCCTTATCCGTTCTCGGCTCAGAGGACCGATGGTAAGGCGCTGTTGACACCTGTGGCGATATTTGGGTTACACTTTCAGCGACGAGCGGTGTGTGAGGCTGTGACTGAGGTTCTGGACAGGTGACCCGCCGAAGTAGGAAATTCCTGCTCGTTAGACCACGTCAAGCATCTTGGGTGCTGGGGTGGCAGAAGGTATATGGGACATAATCTGGGATCGTGGTTGCGGTCTTGCATATCCGTGCCTCAATGATTGCTGTGGCTCGGTATCGAAACTGGTGTCGATTGTAAGTCGTTCTACTGTCCAGACTCTGGGCCGAGGGCTCGCGGGCTGCTCGGTAGCAGTCACTTTCGTTATTTACCTCCCATTTGATCCCACTTGTGAGTTGAAGACTTTTATAATGCTTTACTAATTACATCCACTCTGTCTTTGTTTCAGAAGGATTGGAAGGACTCAGCTAAAGAAGAGGATTTCTTAAAATATGTATAATATGACCACACTCTCACCCTGCCCCTGACCCTGCCCCTGCCCCTGCCCGTGCCCAGCCCTGCCCAGTTGCCAGTTGTCTGCTCTAGGAAGGCATGGACCACGAAATTAATATGGACTAATTGGAGAGGAATTAAGTATATGCATACTTATACCTACCCGAATATGATAAAGTATCTATTACATTCCTATGTGGGTAGGATATTATTGATATTGTTCTTTTAATTGAACTCTTAGATATTATATTAGGTAGGGTGATTCTAGTTTTAAGTTTGATCTTTAGTCAGGCAGGGTGCATTTGAATATAATCTAGTATTTAAGAAGGGATGATTTATTTTTAAGCTGTGTCTTAGTTTTTAAGACAGCAGTGTACACTGCTGTGATAATATTTCGTTGTCTAGTTTTTAAGATCATAGGATATATTTTTAAGAATGTTTTATTTCCGGAAATTGAATTCTCTTCTTGATTTTCTTTCAGGTTTCCCTCTTATATTCCGTTTAGCTTTCGGTCGTGAATTTTCCAAGTACTCCTCTTGTTGTCTTACTTGTACTACGATCAATTAATGAACGTTCTACAAATTGACAATAATAGGAGATTATTCTTTCTTACAATTTATATTAGAATTAGTTTTCGCGTAATTGGAGGGTGGAAGGGCCGTGGCTAGGGTGGGTCTCCATGCGCAGTAACCTCCACGTGGTGAGACCTGGGCAATCAATTATTTATCGTATAATTATTAAACGTTTAAGAGACGTTTGGTAATTATGTGGAAAATAATTCGAGCTAATTGACTGCGTATTGCACTTAGGATACAATGTACAATAATGGCCGCTTAATGTTCGTTTTTTTCCACAATTAATGTTCGCGAACTCATCCCTACCGATTTTTGGACCTGCTCCGATGTATCGAGGATGTAGGTTCCGTCCGAGTTATCTCCACTTGTCATCAGCAATGGCCCTTAACACGTTGAGTGCCACGCCGGTTTTGCCACGCTTTCCGTTTAGGCCACACGGCGCGACATGCGCGACGGCGCGCCGCGGCGTAGCTTAACACTGTGATACACCGACGCCTGAACGAAAAGTTTAGTGTCAGTCACCGATGACTGACGCGGCCTGAACGGAAAGTTGATTGTCAGTCATCGGTGACTGACGCGGCCTGAACGGAAAGTTTAGAGTCAGTCACTGAACGGAAAGTTGATTGTCAGTCACCGATGACTGACGCGGCCTGAACGGAAAGTTTAGAGTCAGTCACTGAACGGAAAGTTGATTGTCAGTCACCGGTGACTGACGCGGCCTGAACGGAAAGTTTAGAGTCAGTCACTGAACGGAAAGTTGATTGTCAGTCACCGGTGACTGACGCGGCCTGAACGGAAAGTTTAGAGTCAGTCACTGAACGGAAAGTTGATTGTCAGTCACCGGTGACTGACGCGGCCTGAACGGAAAGTTTAGAATCAGTCACTGAACGGAAAGTTGATTGTCAGTCACCGGTGACTGACGCGGCCTGAACGGAAAGTTTAGAGTCAGTCACTGAACGGAAAGTTGAGTGTCAGACACCGATGCCTGACGTGGCACTCAACGTGTTAAATATATCGCACGCTGGTTCTCAGTACATCTCAATCCACTCCCAACACAGCCTAAACCGAGAGTGCCGAAAAATGATAAGCACGAACAATTCCTTATAAATCACATCCCTGGATAGTGTTCGCTAGGCAGCTTCGAAGCAGCGAACATTAAGTGGGCATTACTGTCCACTGTAGTTATTTGAGCGGAGAGAATCTTAAGTTCTTATTGCAATTACTTTTGAGTTCTCGTTTCTATCGTTGTATCTATCTGCAGCTGTAAATATTGTGTATTATTTATTGCCCTGCTTCTTATGTAGACCCTTCTGTTTTCTGACGCTTGCGAGATAACTCGTTAGTGACATAAATCATATATGTTTCGCCTAGAGAATTACATTTTATTATTCCTCAAGAAGCCTTCTTTTTTATATTTGAAATACCCACGTATATATCTTTTAATTCATAAATTGATTAATATCTGGAAAGATACACTTGAAACTACGCGGGTCTCTGCCATATCTACAGTGCTTGCTATGGTTTCGCCATCTATACAGAACTCTTTGAAACTACTCGCGCCTCTTACTTACCTTACGTGTAGATATGGCAGAGGCCCGAGTAGTTACCAGGAGTTCTTTATAGATGGCGAAACTAAAGCCCTTTTTGGGTGTAGGTAAGACAGGGATGTGAGTGGTACGTAAATTCAGACACCTGTTTATAAGTAGCGGTGCGATAATGTTGATAAAATTTGGTTATTTATGTCTTCATTCATCAAATTGAGTTAATAATTCTCGAAAACCGTTTCTCAAACACCGTGTTATAGTCTACATAAAAATTAATATGTACGGTAACATTGCAAGTTCCATTGTTCATTTTATTCTACAACAATCAAGCTCTTTAGCACAGGTAAATTCATTTGTGAATATTTTTTCCTTTAAATAAATTTTTCGGCACGTAATAAATACGTACTAATAGTAGTAGTATTCTTTATTTCGGTCTCGCAGCAATGAAAGTTTGGTTAGTGTACATATAACCTATCTTTGCAATACTATATGAACTCTTGCACTCTCATCTTCTGCTTCGCTCTTCCTTTTCATACCTTCTCTGCCTTATGCACCACAGTATTTCTTGTCTCTTTATTGCACGTCTATTACACATCTTTTCATTTCCTCTCTGTTTCATTTCAGATTCCTAAGTCATTTCTGCGCTATTAATTGCTGACTCTTTCCAGTTCTCTCTTTACTTTGGTATTGTCGTATTGCTCCCGTTTTAATACATTTAAACCTTTCATTATATCTTGCTTCTTGTATTTTTCTTTGAAGGTTCTCCGTTAGATCCTTTAGTTCCATTCTTATCAAATTTGGTATTCTCACACTTGTTCCACTCGTTCTAAAAGACTCTTTCTCTTATGTTTCTAGTTTGGCCCGCCCTACTTTCTTTTTGGACTAAATATCCTTTAACAATCTTTCTATCTCCTGTTATATACTTACTAATATATTTTTTGTGTGCGTAGGTCTCGTAGGCAAAGGATAAGGAGCATTGACCGCCAATTCTCATTGTGCATAAACAGAAGGAAGAGGAAAGAACAACTCTAGCCATATACATACTTCAGTTATATTAAATTGGTTTTGTGGGATTGGAAGGTGTATGCAACGAATGCTGATGTAAGTGTAATACGTCTCTAAATATCTTTTTCTTTCAAAAAATCTTCCTGCGCGTAATAATTACATACTAACAATAGTATTCCTTTTTATGTCGGCCTCGCAGGTATGAAATTTTGATTTAGTGTACATATAGCCTTACTTTAGATTACTATCTTAGCTTATGCATTCTTCTCCTCCACTCTTTCTTGCAAACCTTCTCTACATTATCCCATTACTTATCCGCTTATTTCATTTCGATTATACATTTAATCTTTAAGGCTGACCATCACTTACTTTACTTCTCTTTTCATCAAATTCATGCATGTTTGATTTATTCCATTCCTTTTTTAATAATCCCCTCTTTTCTTATACTTCTTGTGTGGTCTTTCCCTATTTTCTTTTCTTCTAACTATCCCTTAACAATGTTTCTTTCACCTGTTACACATTTATTAATATATTTTTTGTGTGTACAGGTTTCGCATCCAAAGAGTAAGCAGTATTAGCCAGTGCATCTCATCATGCATAAAAGCAAGAAAGAAGAGAGAATTACTCCTGCCACATACTTTAGTTATAGTAAATTGGTTTATAAAAATAGTTTGTAACTACTAGCGCCTAAGATTAATTTAGAACAATTGTGTAATTAACTGTTATGTATATTTATATTTATGTATATTTATATCTTTTATTTTATATTCAGTTTATTCGGTAGATCTTGTATAAACTTTAATACTACTTATATTAGTATTACATGTTCTACTAAATATGCTAAATATAAAATGAAAGATATAATAAATAATTTACATATGCACCAGTTACACAATTGCGTTAATTTAAAAATAAGTTTTATCTATAAGATATATTGTAAATTAACTTTAAAGAATAGTTTATAAGTATTAGATTATTTATGTTTATAATATTTTTTATATTACATAAATTTTAGTTTAGTATTAATTTACAACTTTACGACATCTCGTTTTAGTAGTACGATCTATTGTAAATATATATATAAGAATAGTTTATAAGGATTAGCTTGTAAAATTGAATTGCATTTTTGTAACTTGTATCTTCATTGATTAGTTTAAATAAACTTGAAATGAAAAGAATTCCACTGCTCTTTTTATATTCATACCTTACCAATCCTTGAAAGAACCTAATTCCGAATCCTTACACAAGAAGTACCGTGGACGAACTTTAAATGCAAAGTTCACAAGCGAGAAACTTGTAAAAATTGCCCTATACGTTATTAAACTTGGCTGCAAGAAATTCCTGGAAATAACATAATTTTTAAAGTCTTCATTGCCAAATTACTTGGTAGAAGTCTAGAAAATTAAGCGCTCGGAAATTCCTGGAACGTGACGTCATTTCCAAGAATTTCTGCGATGAAAGACCTCCTCGCATATCATATTCTCCTGATACAAATCCACGATTTTCAGCGAGATATTTTTGGCAGAAACTCGGAAATTTCAGCGCTCGGAAATTCCTGGAATGTGACGTCATTCCTGAGAACGAATACCTCCTTGCATATCATATTCTCCTGATACAAATCCAAGATTTTCGGCACTTAAATTTCTACTGAAAATCGTGGATTTGTATTAGGAGAATATGATGTGCAAGGAGGTATTCGTTCTCAGAAATGACGTCACATTCCAGGAATTTCCGAGCGCTGAAATTTCCGAGTTTTTGACAAAAATATCTCGCTGAAAATCGTGGATTTGTATCAGGAGAATATGATATGCGAGGAGGTCTTTCATCGCAGAAATTCTTGGAAATGACGTCACGTTCCAGGAATTTCCGAGCGCAAAATTTCTGAGATTCTGCCAAAAATATCTCGCTGAAAATCGTGGATTTGTATCAGGAGAATATGATATGCGAGGAGGTCTTTCATCGCAGAAATTCTTGGAAATGACGTCACGTTCCAGGAATTTCCGAGCGCAAAATTTCTGAGATTCTGCCAAAAATATCTCGCTGAAAATTGTGGATTTGTATTAGGAGAATATGATGTGCGAGGAGGTATTCGACTTCGCCAATTCTAGGAAATGACGTCACGTTCCAGGAATTTTCGAGAATTAAAATTTAAAGAGCTCCCATCAAGACGTATTGATTCCTTAACAATTAGCGCCAACGTTAATAATGTTTAGGTCTATTTTTACAAGTTTCTCGCTTCAGGACTTTGCATTTAAAGTCCGTCCACGGTACTTCTTGTTTAAGGAAGTGGAATCAGGTCTTTTCAAGGATAGGTAAGGTGCAGTAATAATAAAGAGTAGAATTCCTTTTTTTGAAGATTTATTAAATTAATTAATGAAGATACAAGTTACAAGAATGTTGTAATTCAAATGTACAAGCTAACACTTATGAACTATTCTTATATATCAATTTACAATTAATCGTACAAGTAAATCTTGTATCAATTCTAAACTAACATTTATATAATATAAAGAATATTATAAATATAAATGATCTAATACTTATAAACTATTCTTTGAAGTTAATTTACAATACATATTCTTACAGATAGAACTTATACTAAAATTTACACAGTTTACATGTAGAAGCGTATAAATTTAAATTGCAGCAATTGTGTAACTGGTGCATATGTAAAATATTTATTATGTCTTTCATTTTACATTTAGCACATTCAGTAGAACTTGTAGTAAACGTACTATTAAAGTTTATATAAGATCTACCGAATAAACTGAATATAAAATAAAATATATAATAGATATACATAACAGTTAATTACACAATTGTACTCAATCAATCTTATGCGCTAATAGTTACAAACTATTTTTATAAACCAATTTACTATAACTAAAGGATAACTAAAGTATGTGGCAAGGGTTATTCTTTCTTCTTTCTTGCTTTTATGCATGATGAGATGCACTGGTTAATGCTCCTTACTCCTTGGATGCAAAACCTGTACACACAAAAAATATATTAGTAAGTATGTAACAGGTGAAAGAAACATTGTTAAAGGATAGTTAGAAGAAAAGAAAATAAGGAAAGACCACACAAGAAGTATAAGAAAAAGGGGGGGATTATTTAAAAAGGTATGGAATGAATCAAACATGAATGAATTTGATGAAAAGAGAAGTAAAGAAAGTGATGGAGAGCCTTAAAGACTAAATGTATAATGAAAATGAAATAAGGTGATAAGTAATGGGATAATGTGTAAAGTAGAGAAGGTTGGCAAGAAAGAGTGCAGGAGAAGGATGCATAAGTTAAGATAGTAATCTAAAGTTATGTTATATGTACACTAAAAGTCGAAATTTCCTAGCTGTGAGGCCGATATAAAAAGGAATACTATTGCTAGTATGTAATTATTACACGCAGGAAGATTTATAGAAAGAAAAAGATATTTAGACACGTATTACACTTACATCAGCCTTCGCTGCATACCCCTTCCAATCCCACAAAACCAATTTAATATGACTGAAGGATGTATATGGTTAGGGTTATTCTTTCTTCTTCGTTCTTTTTATGCACAATGAGAATTGGCGATCAATGCTCCTTATCCTTTGCCTACGAAACCTACGCACATAAAAAAATATATTAGTAAGTATATAACAGGAGATAAAGAAAGAAAGATTGTTAACACGTTGAGTGCCACGCCGGTTTTGCCTCGCTTTCCGTTTAGGCCACACCACGCGACATGAGCGAAGGCGCGCCGCGGCGTAGCTTAACACTGTGACACAGCGACGCCTGAACGAAAGGTTTAGTGTCAGTCACCGATGCCTCACGTGGCACTCAACATGTTAAAGGATATTTAGTCGAAAAAGAAAGTAGGGCGGGCCAAACTAGAAGCATAGGAGAAAGAGTCTTTTAGAACGAATGGAACGATTGCAAGAATACTAAATTTGATAAGAACGGAACTAAAGGATCTAACGGAGAGATTTCAAAGAAAAATACAAGAAGCAAGATATAATGAAAGGTTTAAATGTATTACAACGAGAGCAATACGTCAGTACCAAAGTAAAGAGTCAGCAATTAATAGCGCAGAAATGGCTTAGGAATTTGTAATGAAACAGAGAGGAAATGAAAAGTGCGTAACAGACGTGCGATAAAGAGACAAGAAATAGTGTGATGCATAAGGCAGAGAAGGTATGAAAAGGAAGAGCGAAGCAGAAGACGAGAGTGCAAGAGTTCATATAGTATTGCAAAGATAGGTTATATGTACACTAACCAAACTTTCATTGCTATTTATTACATGTTGAAAAATTTGTGGAAAGAAAGAAATATTCACAAATGTATTTACCTATGCTAAAGAGCTTGATTGTTGTAAAAATAAAGTGAACAGTGGAACTGGCAATGTTACTACACGTATTAACTTTAATGTAGATTGTAATACCGTGTTTGCTAACACTTTATCGACATATAAATGATAGTACGAAACGATTTGCGAGCATTATTAACTTAATTTCATGAATGAAGACATAAATATCCACATTTTATGAACTTTATCGCGGCGCTATTTATAAACAGGTGCTTAAATTTACGTACCACTCGCATCCCTGTCTTACCTACACTCAAAGTGGGCTTTAATTTCGCCATCTATACAGAACTGCTCGAAACTGTATATATGTCTGCTTTATCTATACAGATGCGACTAAAACTATTCGGGCCTCTGCCATATCTACACTTATGGTAAGTAAGGGGTGTGAGTAGTTTCAAGGCGTTCCGTATAGATGGAACTACCATAGCAAGCGCGAGTGGTTTCAAGGAGTTCTGTATAGATGGCGAAACCATAGCAGGCACTGCAGATATAGCAGAGACCCGCGTAGATTCAAGTATATCCTTGCAGATATTAATTAATTTATGAATTAAAAGATATATACACGGGTATTTCAATTATAAAAAAGAAGGCTTCTTGCGAAATAAGAAAATGTAATTCTCTAGGCGAAACATATATGATTTATGTTACTAATGAATTATCTCGAAAGAGTCAGAAAACAGAAGAGTCTACATAAGAAGCAGGGCAATAAATAATACACAATATTTAGAGCTGCAGATAGATACAACGATAGAAACGAGAACTCAAAAGTAATTGCAATAAGAACTTAAGATTCTCTCCGTTCAAATAACTACAGTGGACAGTAATGCCCACTTAATGTTCGCTGCTTCGAAGCTGCCTAGCGAACACTACCCAGGGATGTGATTTATAAGGAATTGTTCATGCTTATCACTTTTCGGTACGCTCGGTTTAGGCTGTGTTGGGAGTGGATTGAGATGTACTGAGAACCAGCGTGAGATATATTTAACACGTTGAGTGCCACGTCAGGCATCGGTGTCTGACACTAAACTTTCCGCTCAGGCCGCGTCAGTCATAGGTGACTGACAATCAACTTTCCGTTCAGTGACTGAATAAAAAAGAAGAGATTGGAACTTTTTTACGGAGGTTGGAAGTATTGATGTACTGATATCATATTTTCAGAATGTGGTAGTTACGTCAAATATTTGGAATTATTGCATTGCTCTTATTAATATTCTTTTTCATTCTTTTGATCATTTTGTACAAAACATATTGTAAGAAAATGTCACCAAATCAGTCATAAGTTGACCTGATGTTTTTCATTCATGCGTGAATACGGATGTGTGAATACAGACACAGTAAGGCATAGTTGCCGCAACTTATCAAGACTTCTGTCGCGCTGTTGCCATATCTGTTACAAATGTGATCATCAGCTAACTAAATGAATCGGCTCGAGCGGAGATTTTGTCTCGACCCGCCAGAAACTTTTCTGTAGGTTCGAGTCCCGCACGTGTTCATTTTTTTACTTTCTGAATTTCTCTCAATGAAACTGTTACTAACGTACTTGCGAGATTTTTCTGATTAAAATAAGGCCAAACACGATATAGTTTGAATTATATTTGCTTGTTGATACTAATTGATGACGTACCACAAAGTCTGTATCAACAAGTAAATATAATTCAAACTATATCATGTTTGGTCTCATTTGAATCAGAAAGATCTCCCAGATACATTGGTAAAAGTTACATGTAGAAAAATTAGTAAATAAAAAAGTTTCATCGTTGAATTAGTATTAGTCACACCGATACTCCTCTACATGTATATTACACCGCGTCGTCGAGCGTCGCTACGGCCAAGCGGGATTCCCCCACGTGTAGGGGATAGTCCATTTCTCCAGCCAATCTTTTCTTGCATTTTTGTCATCATAATACAATGTATTGTTCAAACCTTTCTCATCACCATTCAAACATGTGTACGAGACTAACTAGTCAATTGTGAATAGTTGGAAAAACGTCTAATTTCGGTAAATGTATAGAAGAGGGATTTTTGAATATGTTGTAGAAATCAATATTCTGAACAATTTTTGAACAGCAAACCAGGGTGTACAACATGATAATTCATGAATGCAGTATCGTCTCCAACAATGTTATATATAATGTTTGTCCAATAACTGCTTTCTACGTAGGACGTTTAATTATTTTATAATAAGTGTATAACTTTCATGTTCCGCGTCAGTGTTTTGTTAACAAAATAATGTCTAACCTAACAATACCATGCCCCTCATCTAGTTTTTCGTTTTACTTGTAATTCCTTACTGCAACGAAACATATTGTAGCATAACCACATTTCAAGTATATAATTAAGGATTCGATGGTTTTAACGACTGAATTCGTCGATAGTTTTTAGTAACTGCATTCAGTCGATGGTCCAAAGTCCAAACGACTAAATCATTCGATGGTTTTGACGACTGAATTTTGTCGATAGTTTTAAGTAACTACATTCAGTCGACTAAATTAGTCGTTAGCCGATACTATCGATAGTCTTAAAAATCATTCGAATGAAAGTACTAGCACCGACGAGATATAGGAATAGACAAACATGCAATGTATTTTTTCGGCCACGATTTCTGGGACGCCGCGTCCCATTACCATTTCCGTGTAACTCGCAACGTTACCCACAGATTATTGAAAACGATGCGAAAATTGAATAATTTTAAAGAATTCTTTTGTTCTTTGCCGCAATGAAAGGCAACAAAGGATATGAAACATTTAATGTTAATTAAAAATCTTTTAATTAAAGAAACACATGTTAACAAGTCTTCTTATTTTAATTGTACTATCAATAAATGAAATAATTTTTAAAGTTATACTTTACATTATTTTCTGATAAATTACCAAAAAAAAATTGAGCTAAGATATGTATATTGTTTTAACACCCAAACAATAAAGTTGCCACAATGAAAAAGATAATGACGATAATTGTATACTACAATTGTTAATTGTATAATTACTAGACAAATTCTTTCATTATCTTTTTCATTGGAGCAATTTTATCGTTAATGAAAGACGCAATTTCTTATTTATATTCAACTAATAACAATAACGAAGTAAATCATTTACTAATATAAGACAATTCCTGGGATAAACGTGTCTGCAAACGATTAGTGTTCGTATTCGGTCCCGAGCGAAGTGTACTAATCGAGATTTTTCTGAAAATATATAATACCAAATTAATAATTGGAGTAAAATTTATACTCCGATTCGGAGTAGGTCCAAGGATTGGTGGCGATGTCTCGGCAAGCATTAATTGGGGATATGAACGAACACTGAGCGGTCATTATTGTACATTGTATCCTAAGTACAATACCCAGTCAATTCGCTCGAATTATTTTCCACATAATTATCGAACGTGTCTTAAACGTTTAATAATTATACGATAAATAATTGATTGCCCGGGTCTCACCACGTGGAGGTTACTGCGCATGGAGACCCACCCTAGCCACGGCCCTTCCACCCTCCAATTACGCGAAAACTAATTCTAATATAGCTTGTGAGAAAGAGAAATCTCCTATTATTGTAAATTTGTAGAACGTTCATTAATTGATCGTAGTACAAATAAGGCAACAAGAGGAGTATTTGGAAAATTCACGACCGAAAGCTAAATTGAATATCAAATGGAAACTTGAAAGAAAATCTGCAAGGAAGTCCAATTTCCTGAAATAAAACTTTCTTAATAATATATCCTATGATCATAGAAACTAGACAACGAAATATTATCACAGCAGTGTACACTGCTGTCTTAAAAACCAAGGCACAGTTTAAAAATAAATTCTCCTTTCTTAAATACTAGATGAAATTCAAATGCGCCCTGCCTGACTAAAGATCTAACTTAAAACTAAAATCACCCTACCTAATATAATATCTAAGAGTTCAATTAAATGAACAATTTCAATGATATGCTACCTAAATAGGAATGTAACAGATACTTTATCATATTATTGTAGGTATAAGTATGCATATTCTTAATTCCTCTTCAATTAGTCCATATTAATTTCGTGGTCCATGCCTTCCTAGAACAGACAACTGGCAACTGGGCAGGGGCTGGGCACGGGCAAGGGTTGGGCACGGGCAGGGGCAGGGGCAGGGTGAGAGTGTGGTCATATTATACATATTTTAAGAAATCCTCTTCTTCAGCTGAGTCCTTCCAATCGTTCTGAAACAAAGACAAAGTGGATGTAATTAGTAAAGCATTATAAAAATCTTCAACTCACAAGTGGGATCAAATGGGAGGCAAATAACGAAAGTGACTGCTACCGAGCAGTCCGCGAGCCCTCGGCCCAGAGTCTGGACAGTAGAACGACTTACAATCGACACCAGTTTCGATACCGAGCCACAGCAATCATTGAGGCACGGATATGCAAAACCGCAACCACGATTCCAGATTAGGTCCCATATGCCTTCTGCCACCCCAAGGTGTGCTTGGCGTGGTCTAACGGGGAGAAGTATCCTACTTGGCGGGTCACCTGTCCAGAACCACAGTCACAGCCTCACACACTGCTCCACGATGACACTGCAACCCAAATACCGCCACAGGTGCCAAAAGCGCCTTACCATCCGTCCCCCGGGCCGAGAACGGAAAAGGGAATGAAGCTAATAAGGGAATCAAGCAAATAAGAGAATGAAGCAAAAAAGGGAATGAGAGGGGAAAGTGCAATGCGCAGTCAATTCGCTCGAATTATTTTCCGCATAATTATCAAACGTCGGTTAAACGTTTAATAATTATACGATAAAGAATTGATTGCACGGGTCTCACCACGTGGAGGTTACTGCGCATGGAGACCCACCCTAGCCACGGCCCTTCCACCCTCCAATTACGCGAAAACTAATTCTAATATAACATGTGACAAAGAAAAATCTCCTATTATTGTCAATTTGTAGAACGTTCAGTAATTGATCGTAGTACAAGTAAGACAACAAGAGGAGTAGTTGGAAAATTCACGACCGAAAGCTAAATGGAATATCAGAAGGAAACCTGAAAGAAAATCTGCAAGAGAATTCACGTTCCTGAAATAAAACTGTCTTAACAATATATCCTATGATCTTAAAAACTAGACGACGAAATATTATTGCAGTGGTGAACACTGCGGGCTTAAAAGCTAAGACATAACTTAAAAATAAACCCTACTTTCTTAAATTTTAGATTAGATTCGAATACGCCCTGCCTGACTAAAGAGCTAACTTAAGACTAGAATCACCCTACCTAGTATAACATCTAACAGATCGAATAAAAGAACAATTTCAATAATATCCTATCTACATAGGACTGTAATAGATACTATCCCATACTCATGTAGGTATGAGTATACATATACTTAAATCCTCTTCGGTTAGTCCGTATTAATCTCTCGTGGTCCATGGTGTCCTAGAACAGACAGAAACCCGAACCAAAAAATTGCAGCACCTGCCAACAATATTTGGTTTTATAAACCCTGCCTAATTAAAAGTCTAATAATTTCAATTCGTGTAAAACCTGCCAGTATAAAGATCTAAGATTGTGTGTTGAGAATAATCCTACCTACATAAAGAGCTAAATGTATTGTTCGATTTATATTTGGGCCTGCCTAATTAATTGTCTAACACCTGTAATTAGTTAATAAGGACAGGGGTTTGGGGCAGGGATGGGGTGAGGGTGTGTTCGTATTATACATTGTTTCATGAATCCTCTTCTTTTCAATGCTTCTGAAACATGCACAAAGTCGAAATAATTAGTAAAGCATTATAAGAATGAATTCTTAAACTCACAAATTGAATCGACGAGGCTGGCTCTTTAATTTTAAAGTTTCCAATCGTGTCTTTGATAATATTTCTGGATCTGTATTCTATATATTCCACTCTTGAGCCTCTGACGTATGTACTTATAACAATCTCAAGCATTGGATTAGTGACATCCCCAAGCCTCCCCATTTTATATCGAAATGAAGCTGCTTTTAATTCGTAATAACTGAATTTTAGCGCAGTTAATAAATCAGAATTGATATGAAAAATGCTGCTATTTTTTGTTAACAATAGTTAATTGGATTTCGGCCAAAGTGATATATTCTTTTGTACGTTCTAGATCAAACTGAATGGTGGTATCACGTTCATTAAAAACTCCAAAATGAAGTAGTCACATTTCACTACAATTGATTCTATTTTGCTTCAACAAAGAAGCGACAAACGATTATTCGGAAGAAAAATATCAAACTTCAACTATCACCATGCCGAGACCCAACTACTGCCAATAACGTTTTTCGTGCAAGGATTTTTGTTTAAACATTTACGGATATCGCGAGTGAATTTCAATTTCTACAAAGCAAGCTCGAAAAGTTATAAAAATTGGCTCTACTAAAAAAAAGGTTAAGATAGAATTGCAACAATTAAGAGGAAATATTTAAGAGTTAAACTCCAATAATGAACAGTCACTAGTATTAACTCTAATTTAAATCTACTATCTAGAATTATTATAAATTTATCAAAGATTCTGCAAATTATATCTGTTTTTTACTTTGCTCTTTTTCTTTTCTTCTTCTTTCTTTTCTTTTCTTTTCTTTTTTCTTTCCTTTCTCTTTTATTTATTTTCTTTTTCATTTCTTTTCATTTCGTTCACACAGTAATTTACTAATATGTATGCAAATTTTTAGCAGTACTTCCATCAACAGACATTCCAGGTAGTATAATTATTAAGAAAAATAAAATAAAAAGAAAGGCAAATATAAAACGCTGAAAAGAAAAAGTTCCTGGTTCAGGAACAGGCTTCCAATTGGAAGCAGATGGGGACTAGTAGTCGCAACTCTACTTAAAAACGCGATCTTTAATCAACGCAACGCTAACTGGAACTCGCGATACAATCATTTCGCAACACTATTTAGTAAGACTAATAGAAAGCAAACAGTAAATTATATGTACTATCCAAAATTAAGCAAATTGAAGATCCTCTGAAAAATGAACTGAAAGTTCCAATACGCGAAAACAATTTCCGCAACACTAGAAGCTCAAATGTAAAGTGTATTATAAAATACTACAATTTAACTAGCAATAAGAATAGCAATAAGTGGCATTCAACGCAACTCCAACTCGACCCGTTCGCAAGTTTTTCGCAACTCTAAAGCAACGCGATATTTTTGGGAGGGCTGTATCGTTGGGCCGGAATGTGCATCGGCCAAGTACAAATAAAAATTCTACAAATGAAAATGCAAGCACAGTGACAAAGTAGTAACACAGAATGATTCCCCATTCTTAAAAAGAATGGGGAGCCATTAGTAGTTGCCCTCTTGAGTGACAGTTTGCCGGGCCTCTTCGGCATATAGCCTCTCCATTTCGTCGGACCCAAGGGTCAGCTGAAACTTAAACTAGGCTCGAGACTCTAATCGGAAACCAAGGAAAAACTTATAAAGGTGAAATAAAGAGTTTGAATCGCGGAGCTAAATGGAACACACGTGGCCGAATGGCGATCAAATAAAATCGTAAAATTGTGATTACGGAAAATCACATAGATTACGATTAAAATTGTAATCGTTCTTCGTTCACACGTGCAGCCTCGAGCATAATGTAACGCGTTTCGTTTCGGAGCCTAAATCGCGACCACGACCGCGAAGGATTCGAAAAATCGATAGGCAAAGCCAGAGGCGAACGCATTTTCGTTCGCGCCACAGCTTCACCGTCGACTTTTCAAATCAGATTTCCTGAAACAGGTTGAACACGCGAAATAGTGCCTACCCGATCGGAGACTGTGTCAACCTGCCCGGCCCTACCTACTTATGTCTATCAATCACACCAGAAAGTATGCTACCAATCCTACCTGGACCTATATTTAAAAAATGGCAAACAAACACACCAACACACGACACTCCACGGTTCTCAGTCAAACACTTGGGCGCAAAAGCCTACACTAGGGAGGCGTCCCGGGACACCCCCGACACCCAAGTGCTGTCACACAACTTGCACACTCTAATGTACGTACCATTTTTCTGAAATCGACTGACAGTGGCTGGGATCTCTGCGTTCACGTGGAAAAAACCACGTCGCGGTTGAGATATTTAATAGATATTTAATAAAATAATTAAATAGCACCGATACAAGAGGTACTTGATAGCAATTGATAAGTATATTCAATTCTTTTTGGCATTTGGCCTCTGTCATCTTAAATGACAAAAACTTCGTGCCCAAGTATAGTAGGAATTATTGAAGCAAATAATACTAAAAATGATGTCTCTGTTTTAAATTGATGGACATCTTATCTTGGTCATAATAGCTACATTTTAATACGGAACGACGCAAATCCACAGCCTAACCACACACACAATGCGGATATTACGTCGTGCACGATACACCAACGCACTGTCAGTCGCCAACAATAAATCATATTATGGCTTATAAACTAAAAAATATCATCGTGCTCTACCACCGTTTTCCCACCCAAGTAGCACCGGGGCACGTGAGTGGGATCCGGGCAGTGAACACGGAAAGGGTTAAACCTGAAAATCCTCGTCTAACAAGATGATAAGGACATACTGATTTTCTAACGGGCTAAAATACATATATATGTACAACAGATCTATATATGATTCTATTTTATTGAAGAGAAAATTAAATGACTCTACTTTATTAGAAAAATTGTGCAGTGTCTCTACTTTATTAGAAAAATGATGCAGTGACTCTACTTTATTAGAAAAATTATTCAAAGACTCTACGTTAATAGAGAAATTATTCAACGACTCTACTTTAATATACTTTGAATTAAATTGAAACATCCTCGGGCGTTCCCGTTATCAAAGCATTGATTCTAAAACGCAAGATTGCTTTAAAGTTGATTGCCTTGATTTCGAAAACTACCCGTTCGCGTATTGTCTTCTTGTACATTCAGGTTTATTTAACATTTTGTACGGAAACAATGAACGTATCGATATCTTTAAACGCTAAAGACTAATATGGATATCGAATAATAAAATTATTCGATAGTTCCAACAAATTGATAAGGTAAATGAGTACCTTCACTTTATATATTATTAAAGTAGAAAAAGATGAAATACTACACTTTTACTAACAGCAATAATTATGCAATTTATTCTAACTGTGCAGTCATTGCAATTGACAAGTAAACGAAGTCGAATGGTATTCGACTTCTCCACTACAAACTAATGCACGTAGAATACTGGACGTTACTTTATATTCATTCAATAATTAATAACTATTTAAATATCGTTTCATAGGTATTCAATTAAATACTCTATTATAAAAAGATATATAGTGATATATTTTGTACTAAATATGATCTGTTTTAAAATTATCAAGCTATTTAAAAACGCGTTGTACAAGAAGACCTATCCTCACATAATATAAAGCAGTAAAGAAGTTACTACTCATGAGTATATTTCCATATACCCATGGTCACTGTGCTTGCCAGAAAAATCTACGTAATTACAACCAGTCACCCGTGTCGGTTCGGACCTTTCGTCCTGCGACATGATTGAGTGACCAGAGGAACTTTAAAGCATGCCACTCACCGGTTGCAGACTCACCAGGTGTGCGGTCAAGCTCGTCGCCATCGAAGCCATGGAAGCTGCTGAAACATTCAAAAAGAGCAAACAACATTAAAATCTATGTATTTTCAGTACTTTTGGAATGTGTTAATTATCAATGATTATTGCAATACAAGATTAAAGAACGAAGGAGATACTTACTCGTCAAATTGATGGCTGAAAGCCCGAACTCGCTGAACAGGACACTGACTCTAATGGAACACTTATGATTGACAAACAAAGTGATTCTAATTTCGCGACAGTATTGCTACTGTTTTTGTGACTGCTACCGAGCAGCCCGCGTGCCCTCGGCTCAGAGTCTGGACAGTAAAACGACTTAGCATCGACACCAGTTTCGATTCCGAGCCACAGAAATCATTAAGGCACGGATATGCAAGACCACAACCACGATCCTAGATTATGACCCGTATGCCTTCTGCCACCCCAAGGTGTGCTTGGCGTGGTCTAACGCATAGGAATTTCCTACTAGGCGGGCCAAAGTGTCCAGAAAAGCAATCACAGCCCCACACACCGCCCCCCGATGACACTGCAACCCGGATATTGCAAGAACCGCGACCACGATTCCAGAATGGTGGATAACCTACCCTTATTAGAGAATAACGTAGTCTAACAGAGGGCCTCGTGACCAGGGTCCAGAACCACAATCACGCCCCCACACATCGTAACTCGCTGACACTAAGTCCCTAACCAACAGTCCTCCGAGCCGAGAACGGAAAAGGAAACGGAATAATTGTGATCGACGAACAAAGTGACTCTATTTTTCGCGAGAGTATTATTTCGGAGCAAACACTGACTCTAATTTCGCGTCTCTTTACTGTTATTTATGTTGAATTATAATTAAGAGCGGCTGCGCTCAAAAAATAATAAAAAGAACTTTGACGGAACAAGCACTGACTCTACCAACCGCATTGCGCGCGGCCAACAATATCGTTATGGTGATACAATTGAGCCCATGGCAGCTTCTGAAACATTCAAAAGAACAGACAACATTGAAATCTTTGCGTTTTGAGTACTTTTCGATAATGATAATTATCAAAGACCATTGTAAAATAAGATTAAAGAACGAAGGAGATACTTACTCTTCGACTTGATGGATGAGTGCCCGAACTCGCCGAACTGCATCGGTGCTGACTCTAATACCGGAATACTTAGTGCGAAAGAAAAAAAAATAAAATAAAAGACTACTATCGCGCACGTCAATTGTTATCGACGAACAAAGTGACTCTAATTTCGCGAGAGCAATATTTCGAAGCAAACACTGACTCTACTTTCGCGTATCTTTACTGTTATTTATATTTAGTTATAATTATTATGAGCGGTTTCGCTCTAAAAACAATAAAAAGAACTTTGACGGAGCAAGCACTGACTCTACTGACCGCATTGCGCGCGGTCATCAAAATTTTCTGAAAGAGAATCTGTACAAGTTAGTAAATAGGGTGAGGAGGTAGAAATTGAAGCAATACACATTTGATTTTATTTATCTCTTTCTTATTTCTTAATCCTGTCAAACGTCTGTTGAGGAAATACTGCTTTGCTTTAATAAAGTACTACCGTATTATTATTCTGATTTAATTACTGTTAATTGTCTATTCAAGATATACTATTATAGATTAATATAAATGATTTATCAAAAGCATACTGTGACTGTTCTTTGTCCGAGTTTTAAAGGTGATCATGATCTTAGTTAGTAAGCAATATCGCGCATTTATAAGTTCTCGTAGCTGCTTGTAGAAATCAAGACTCGAAACTATTTATCATGCTTCAAGTGCATGGCAACCAGTACGTAAGTACGCGGACAATGCTGCATCGAAAATACAATTTGACCGTACTTGTGCCAAGTCACAGAGATAATAAAAGTTTTTAATAAATACTAGTGAAGCTATAATAGAAATCGCGACCGATATCCAGCGAAACATGAAAGTATTTCAATTTTTCGTTTAGAATTAATGAAATTTACTGACTCTAGTTTCAATCGCGAGTGGCATATTGTAAGTCCTACTTAAAATGTTTAAACTGCTCAATAACTTTCAACCGAAAGAAAAGAACTTGAGCCAAAATCCAATCGCCAGATAACAAG
Organism: Nomada ferruginata; assembly: GCA_963583965.1. Taxonomy (NCBI): domain Eukaryota; kingdom Metazoa; phylum Arthropoda; class Insecta; order Hymenoptera; family Apidae; genus Nomada; species Nomada ferruginata. Next base: position 19,643,215 of record OY757213.1, read on the forward strand.
AAATATACGTAAACCGTTGGGATAATAAGTTAAATGTTACCAATCCTTCATCATACGTCATCGGACTGATTGTTATGCATCGCAGTAATTGTATCTCAATACTCCATTCCTGCAGCCTCCACATATTATTCATTGCCAGCTAATCATCCATTATTCCTGCAACAAAAAGAATGGAGCTGTGATAGACCTGTGCTAAAATCAGAATCGAATTCGAAGTCGCAAAAGCAGTGTGTAAGTGAGTGAATAAAATATAATAAAGATTCGAAGAACCGTTCAAACTAATAAGTTAGTTAACACGATGTTACAACAAACGTGTAGTTAATCGCGTATCAAAGAACCGATGTTACCGGAAGAAGAAGCGTCGATACTCAACCGGTGGACCGGTCAAGGGTCCAGGAAAAGAGGCTTGAGAAAGACTTTAATGTACTCTCGCGATAGGAAATCGATTGTTAGATAAACGCGTATTAATTAATAGAAGCTAATAGTCAAGCGTATGCGGTGGTAAACTAAAACTCGAAATGTGATTGAATTGTAGGGTGATGTACATCGCTAACCTTCCACAACATAGACGACCCTTACGCTGCGACGCTTGAACTGATAATGACATCGCGTCGCGTCGCGTCCCGAACCTCCCCACTCCATGCCGTCGCGTCGGTAGCGCTCGGTCCTATTCGCAATTTCCGAAAATCTTTCAAGGTTTCCGACCGCGGCCGTGCGGTCTACTATCCTTGGGTCACCTATTCGACTTCTACTGTTTCGGACCAACCTTTAGCTGGACCTACGACCCTTGGGCCATACCTACTGGACTTCTACTGTTTCTGGCCAACTTTTAGCTGGACTTACGACCCTTGGACCATACCTACTGGACTTCCACTGTCTCTGGCCAACTTTTAGCTGGACCTACAACCCTTGGACCATACCTACTGGACTTTTACTGTCTCTGGCCAACTTTTAGCTGGAAACAGAAAACGGAGTGAAGCAAAAACGGAATGAAGCAAAAAAGGGAACGAGAGGGGAAAGTGCAATGCGCAGTCAATTCGCTCGAATTATTTTCCACATAATTATCAAACGTCTGTTAAACGTTTAATAATTATACGATAAATAATTGATTGCCCGGGTCTCACCACGTGGAGGTAACTGCGCATGGAGACCCACCCTAGCCACGGCCCTTCCACCCTCCAATTACGCGAAAACTAATTCTAATATAGCTTGTGAGAAAGAGAAATCTCCTATTATTGTAAATTTGTAGAACGTTCATTAATTGATCGTAGTACAAATAAGGCAACAAGAGGAGTATTTGGAAAATTCACGACCGAAAGCTAAATTGAATATCAAATGGAAACCTGAAAGAAAATCTGCAAGGAAGTCCAATTTCCTGAAATAAAACTTTCTTAATAATATATCCTATGATCATAGAAACTAGACAACGAAATATTATCACAGCAGTGTATACTGCTGTCTTAAAAACCAAGGCACAGTTTAAAAATAAATTCTCCTTTCTTAAATACTAGATGAAATTCAAATGCGCCCTGCCTGACTAAAGATCTAACTTAAAACTAAAATCACCCTACCTAATATAATATCTAAGAGTTCAATTAAATGAACAATTTCAATGATATGCTACCTAAATAGGAACGTAACAGATACTTTATCATATTATTGTAGGTATAAGTATGCATATTCTTAATGCCTCTTCAATTAGTCCATATTAATTTCGTGGTCCATGCCTTCCTAGAACAGACAACTGGCAACTGGGCAGGGGCTGGGCACGGGCAGGGGTTGGGCACGGGCAGGGGCAGGGGCAGGGTGAGAGTGTGGTCATATTATACATATTTTAAGAAATCCTCTTCTTCAGCTGAGTCCTTCCAATCGTTCTGAAACAAAGACAAAGTGGATGTAATTAGTAAAGCATTATAAAAATCTTCAACTCACAAGTGGGATCAAATGGGAGGCAAATAACGAAAGTGACTGCTACCGAGCAGTCCGCGAGCCCTCGGCCCAGAGTCTGGACAGTAGAACGACTTACAATCGACACCAGTTTCGATACCGAGCCACAGCAATCATTGAGGCACGGATATGCAAAACCGCAACCACGATTCCAGATTAGGTCCCATATGCCTTCTGCCACCCCAAGGTGTGCTTGGCGTGGTCTAACGGGGAGAAGTATCCTACTTGGCGGGTCACCTGTCCAGAACCACAGTCACAGCCTCACACACTGCTCCACGATGACACTGCAACCCAAATACCGCCACAGGTGCCAAAAGCGCCTTACCATCCGTCCCCCGGGCCGAGAACGGAAAAGGGAATGAAGCTAATAAGGGAATCAAGCAAATAAGAGAATGAAGCAAAAAAGGGAATGAGAGGGGAAAGTGCAATGCGCAGTCAATTCGCTCGAATTATTTTCCGCATAATTATCAAACGTCGGTTAAACGTTTAATAATTATACGATAAATAATTGATTACCCGGGTCTCACCACGTGGAGGTTACTGCGCATGGAGACCCACCCTAGCCACGGCCCTTCCACCCTCCAATTACGCGAAAACTAATTCTAATATAACATGTGACAAAGAAAAATCTCCTATTATTGTCAATTTGTAGAACGTTCAGTAATTGATCGTAGTACAAGTAAGACAACAAGAGTAGTAGTTGGAACATTCACGACCGAAAGCTAAATGGAATATCAGAAGGAAACCTGAAAGAAAATCTGCAAGAGAATTCACGTTCCTGAAATAAAACTGTCTTAACAATATATCCTATGATCTTAAAAACTAGACAACGAAATATTATTGCAGTGGTGAACACTGTGGGCTTAAAAGCTAAGACATAACTTAAAAATAAACCCTACTTTCTTAAATTTGAGATTAGATTCGAATACGCCCTGCCTGACTAAAGAGCTAACTTAAGACTAGAATCACCCTACCTAGTATAACATCTAACAGATCGAATAAAAGAACAATTTCAATAATATCCTATCTACATAGGACTGTAATAGATACTATCCCATACTCATGTAGGTATGAGTATACATATACTTAAATCCTCTTCGGTTAGTCCGTATTAATCTCTCGTGGTCCATGGTGTCCTAGAACAGACAGAAACCCGAACCAAAAAATTGCAGCACCTGCCAACAATATTTGGTTTTATAAACCCTGCCTAATTAAATGTCTAATAATTTCAATTCGTGTAAAACCTGCCAGTATAAAGATCTAAGATTGTGTGTTGAGACAAATCCTACCTACATAAAGAGCTAAATGTATTGTTCGATTTATATTTGGGCCTGCCTAATTAATTGTCTAACACCTGTAATTAGTTAATAAGGACAGGGGTTTGGGGCAGGGATGGGGTGAGGGTGTGTTCGTATTATACATTGTTTCATGAATCCTCTTCTTTTCAATGCTTCTGAAACATGCACAAACTCGAAATAATTAGTAAAGCATTATAAGAATGAATTCTTAAACTCACAAATCGGATATCGCGAGTGAATTTCAATTTCTACAAAGCAAGCTCGAAAAGTTATAAAAATTATCTCTACTAAACAAAGGTAAAAATACAATTGCAACGATTAGGGGAAAATATTTAAGAGTTAAACTCCAATAATGAACAGTTACTAGTATTGAATCTAACTGAAATCTACTATCTAGAATTATTATAAAATCAAAGGTTCTACAAATTATTTCTTTTATTATTTCTTTTTATTCTTTTCTTTTCTTTCATTTTTATCATTTATTTCCTTTTCTTTTCCTTCATTTCGTCCACACGGTAATATACTATTATGTATGCAATTTTTTAGCAGTATTTCCATCAACAGACATTCCAGGTAGTATAATTATTAAGAAAACTAAATAAAATGAAACGCTGAAAAGAAAAAATACACCATGTAGAACAATAATTGACAATGAATTGGCTCTAATAAAAAAAAAATTTAAAAAATGCCTGAAGTAACAGGTGGCCAGAAGGGCCGCCAACAAATTTATATTATTTAAAGAATATTTATGTAACGCAACGCTAGTATACTACTTTTAAACATTAGAAAATTCAATAGCAACACAAATTTGTAAGAATCAGACGCGAGTGGTGCTTCAATATGTCAAATAGCAACTCTAATTCAAGTTAATCATTAATAGTATTAAAAATCAGCAAAATCGCGATTGGACGCAACACTAATGAAAGAATGACTCGATGCTCTATGCACCAATTGTCTCTTTAAACGCAACACTAAACGCGGAAGATTCAGCTATGGTCTTTGGCTGATGATGATGTGCCACACTCCAGGGTGGCTCATGAACAGGCTTCCAATTGGAAGCAGTTGGGGACTGGTGTTTGCAACTCTAATTAAAAACACGATCTTTAATCAACGCAACACTAATGGGAACTCGCGATGCAATCATTTCGCTACACTATTTATTAAGGCTGATAGAAAGCAAACAATAAATTATTTGTAATATCAAAAGGCAATGTAATTGAAGATCCTCTGTAAAGTTAGCTGAAGGCTCAAGACGCGAAAATAATTTCCGCAACATTAGAAACTTTCTCATATGTAAAATATATTATAAAATACTACAATTTAACTAACAATAACCACGGCAAAATTGCAAGAACCATCGCGATATCATTGCGCAACGCTAAATCAATCACGATTTTCATTTGGTCGCAACTCTAATTAAAAACTGCGAGTCACTTCGCAACTCCAAGAATACGCGAAACACGTTTTCTTTTTCGCGACACTACTTGAAAAACCGCGTGGCATTTAACGCAACTCTAATTCGACCCGTTCTCAAGTTTTTCGCAACTCTAAAACAACGCGATATTTGGGAGGGCTGCATCGTTGGGCCGGAATGTGCGTCGGCCAAGTACAAATAAAAATTCTACAAATAAAAATGCAAACACAGTGACAAAGTAGTAACAAAGAATGATTCCCCATTCTTAAAAAGAATGGGGAGCCATTATTAGTTGCCCTCTTGAGTGACAGTTTGTCGGGCCTCTTCTTTTCGTTGGACCCAAGGGCCAGCTGAAACTTAAACTAGGCTCGAGGTTCTAATCGAAAACCAAAGAAAAACTTATAAAGGTGAAATAAAGAGTTTAAATCGCGGAGCTAAATGGAACACATGTGGCCGAATCACGATGAAATAAAATCGTAAAATTGTGATTGCGGAAAATCGCAAAGATTACGATTAAAATTATAATCGTTCTTCGTTCACACGTGCAGCCTCGAGCATAATGTAACACGGTTCCTTTCGGAGCCTAAATCGCGACCACGACCGCGAAGGATTAGAAAAATCGATAGGCAAAGCCAGAGGCGAACGCATTTTCATTCGCGCCACAGCTTCACCGATGGCTTTTCAAATTAGATTTCCTGAAACAGGTTGAACACGTGAATAAGTGCCTACACGATCAGAGACTGTGTCAACCTGCCCGGCCCTACCTACTTATGTCTATCAATCACACCAGAAAGTATGCTACCTATCCTACCTGGACCTATATTTAAAAAATGGCAAACAGACACACGACACTCCACGGTTCTCAGTCAAACACTTGGGCACAAAAGCCTACACTAGGGAGGCGTCCCGGGACACCCCCGACACCCAAGTGCTGTCGCACAACTTGCACACTCTAATGTACGTACCATTTTTCTGAAATCGATTGACAGTGGCTGGGATCTTCGCGTTCACGTGGAAAATACCACGTCGCGGTTGAGATATTTAATAGATATTTAATAGAATAATTAAATAGCACCGATACAAAAGGTACTTGATAGCAATTGATAAGTATATTCGATTCTCTTTGGAATTTGGTCTCCGTCATCTTAAATGACAAAAACTTCGTGCCCCGGTATATTAGGGATTATTAATGCAGTTAATAGTAAAAATGATGTCTCTGTTTTCAATTAATGGACATCTTATCTTGGTTAGAGTAACTACGTTTTAGTACGGAACGACGCAAATCCACAGCCTACCCACACACACAATGTGGATATTACGTCGTGCACGATACACCAAACGCACTGTCAGTCGCCAACAATAAATCATTATAAACTAAATAGATATCATCGTGCTCTACCACCGTTTTCCCACCCAAGTAGCACCGGGGCACCTGAGTGGGATCCGGGCAGTGAACACAGAAAGGGATAAACCTGGAAATCCTCGTCTAAAAAAATGATGAAGACATACTGATTTTCTAACGGGCTAAATGTATACATGTATACATATATATACCCGATCAATACATGATTTTATTCTATTAAAGAGAAACTGAAATGACTACTTTATTAGAAAAATTATGCTATGACTCTACTTTATTAGAAGAATTGTGCAATGACTCTACTTTATTAGAAAAATTGTACAATGACTGTACTTTATTAGGGAAATTATTCAATGACTCTACATTAATATACCTTGAATGAAATTGAAACATCCTCCGGTGTTCCCGTCATCAAAGCATTGCTTCTAAAATGCACGGTTCATTTTAAAGTAGATTGCTTTGATTTCGAGATCTACCGGTTCGCGTATTGTCTTCTTGTACATTCAGGTTTAATTAATATCTTGTACGGAAAAAGTAAACGTATTGATATCTCTAAACGCTAAAGACTAATATGGATATCGTATAATAAAATTATGCGATAGTCCCAACAAATTGACAAGGTAAGTAAGTACCTGTACTTTATATACATATAATCAAAGTAGTAAAAAAGAGGAACGACTATACGCTTACTAACAATTTATTATAACTGTGCAGTAATTGCAATTGACAAATAAACGAAGTCGAATGGTATTCGACTTCTCCACTACAAACTAATGCACGTAGAATACTGGACGTTACTTTATATTCATTCCATAATTAATAACTATTTAAATATCGTTTCATACGTATTCAATTAAATACTCTATTATAAAAAGATATATAGTGATATATTTTATACTAAATATGATCTGTTTTAAAATTATGAAGCTATTTAAAAACGCGTTGTACAAGAAGACCTATCCTCATATAATATAAAACAGTAAAAAAGTTACTACTCATGAGTATATTTCCATATACCGATGGTCACAGTGCTTTCCAGAAAAAACTACGTACAGTAATTTCTGGATAAGGGATCGCAGGTCGAGACCGGCCGCGCTCACTTAGACGGTAGGGATAACTTTGCCTTTTTAGAAATTTGGCACCGACATCGGCGGCCGCTGAAAGGGACAGAGAGTGAAAGAAAGGTCAGATACCTACGTATCGGTGAGACAACACTAATGCAACTATAAAACTTCTTTATTGTTAATTATTTCGTTGTGCAAATTTTATTAAATTATTGCTGAGGCTGTTGTGATTAAAATAACACCAAACACGATATAATTTGGATCATATTTGCGTTAATAAATTACAAAAACGGGTTGCAATATGAAGCAAGTATGATCGTGTTGTCTCATTTTAAGCATATAAACGTTAACAATATCGCAATAAATCAACAACAATATCGATCCCTCATGTAGAGGCAAGAAACGCTTTTCGATCCTCATGTAGTGGCGGGAAACGCTTTTCGATCACTAATGAAGTGGCGAGAAACGCTTTTCGTTCCTCAGGTAGAGGCGAGAAACGTTTTTCGATCACTAATAAAGTGGCGAGAAACGCTTTTCGTTCCTCAGGTAGAGGCGAGAAACGCTTTTGAACACCTGTTTCTTTAATTGCCTGATTCTTTAAAAACATAAAAGCATACTACAATAATCATGGGTATCTTACAATACAATACAGTTTAGCACTCTGTGAAAACGTTGACCTGAAATAAACCTCCGCGGTCAACCGCGGTGATATGGGAGGAACTGAAGAAGGCAATTAATTTTAATGTTAGGAATAGGAGAAATTTAAAAAATCGCAGCTAATTAGCTCGACATTTTTACCATATAATTAACAATTAAATCGTAATTGTAATAGAATAAGAATAGTAATTCAGTTCAATTTCGGCAACCGACGCGATAGGACGTGTGTTATTACGCAGCTCCCGCGTGTGCCGTTCCTATAAGTATTAGTGAATAACAGTGCCAGTGTCATCAAAACAGTAGTGGTAATACCAACGCCAACATACGACCCGTAGTTTGGGTGCACGTACAACAGTACGTACCGCCCGGGCGGGAACCATGAGCCTATACACAGATGAAATTTCTGAATTCAGAGATTTTCCAGAAACCAGCAATGCCCAAGAGACCCATCATAAAAATGTACCCGAACCGAATTTCTCTTATGCAAAAGCAACTAGACAAGAACAACACCCCTCCAAAGAACAGGCTATCATCTTGCAATCCGTGGACGGAATCAAATTAATAGATTACGCCCGAGCGGTGGGCCACATAATCGGGGCAAAAACAATAAAATACATATCACGAATATCCAACGGAAGAGTCTGTATGTATCTTGACAATAAAACAACAGTGGCAAACCTAACATCCAAATACAAATCAATAGTAGTAAATAACGAAACTGTCGATATCCGCCCAATGATGCTGCCAGCACAACGTATCATATTGTCAAACGTTTCACCTACAATTCCAAACTCACACATCGAAAACTTACTCAAAGCCAACAATATTAGAATGTGCTCCAAACTTTCCTATTTAAAAGCAGGCTTATCGGATCCCAAATTCGCACACATCCTCAGCTTCAGACGACAAATCTACATTCACCCAGATGACGCACAAAAAGTCCCAAGCTCAATCGTTATCACAATCGACGACACCGTACACAGGATCTTCACCACTACAGACAAACAGGTTTGCTTCAACTGTAAAGAAGAGGGCCATATCGCCAAACAGTGCCCGACTACCACCAACACAACCACAACAGACCCGGAGATCGATTCAAATGTAAACCTACCCGTCGATTTAAATACCAATACAAAGACCAACACTACCGTAATGGAACAGAACACACCCAAAACAGGAATTAAAAGGTCACTATCAAACTCTTCTAATCAGTCAATCCACCTCCCAGTTAAACTAACTGACATGATTTTCAAACACCCTGAACCAACTAAAACACAAGATCAAGGAATGATGGAAAAGATCAATTCTCACAAAAAGCAAAAACGACCCGTATCCCCGGCCCCTTCTCTTGATAGAATTGAGGAAATGCTCAACCCAGCAAAGAGCTACATCGAAAACTCGACCAACAACTGTATTCTAAAGTATATGTTATGACAGGGCGTCGCTTTTGATGAAGGTTGTAAATCTTCACGATTCCCTGCCAATTCTCCTGCACTTTGGTGTCGTGCAAGAGCCCCAAAAATATGAACTGTTGTTCACGGTGAGGAGCAAGTCGTGGGTGAAGGAATAAAGATACTACCGTTTAACAATAATACTGTTGATATATTTAAAACTGGTTAATTCGGCAAGCAGAGTTCGATGGTTCTATTCTGACTACCTTCTACCCGTGACTCCCAAATGCTTCTGCCGTCATCGGCACCAACTTCCCCGAAGGAAACCTACGAACCCCATGGCAGGGGTGGAGTCTTAAAACTATTGGGGTAAGCAACAAAACTATTGGTTCAATAACAACTAGGAAATGGTAAAACGAAAACTGATTATTGGTGGAGGCGTGTCTATATCGAAGATGGTCGTGAAGCGAAAGAAAGGGAAACTTTACCAAATATGGAAACTACGTTACAAAAATGAAAGGACAATTTACGACTTCCTGGCTGGTATTGGCGACAATCTAAAAACTAAACAAACGCGAGGCCACCCTAGTCGACCCTTAAAGCCCGGAGACACTTGGGTCCGGCTGAGGCGATGACTCGAGCCTCCGTAACGAAACGCAAGACAACAGCCCTACGCTCGGACTCGATGCAATCCAGACGCGTACCCTCGAACATAAACAAGGCGATACGCGACTGAACCTTTTTGGCCTCTATGCTTACATCATCAATTCTCGCTCCTCAACAGTATACTCAACTTAAAAGTTTTTTAGAAAACGCCTTCGGAACACCGAACCCAACTAGAATTTGCAAGGCGTACACGGAAGACATAAATGCGATAATAGAAATGCTCCGAAAAATCTACCCACTACTAAAAGAACGTAGCATAAAAAATCGACTACACAGACTAATCACTAAACTTAAACATGAAACAAATATTAATGACAAAACGGACTGGAGTACAGACACGGAAAGCGACACTTCTCTTAAAAATTGCTAATCTCTACATAACTCCCACCTATTACCATGAAAAAAATAATTCAGTGGAATATAAACGGTTACTATAAACATTACGAACAACTATCAGTCATACTCAGACAATACAACCCATCGATACTTTGCTTACAAGAAACAAATTTCAAAAATCAACACCAGCCCACTCTTAAAGGGTACACCATCTTTGTAAAAAATAGAACTAACACAAACCATGCTTGCGGAGGAACAGCCATAGCGATCTCTGAAACACTAAGAGCTACAGAAATCCCATTGACCACTAACTTGGAAGCAATAGCGGTGGCCGTATCCCTTCCAGACCATATAAATATTTGCAACATATATCTTCCAAATAGTCAACCTATTAACCTACAAGAGTTAAAGGATCTCATAAACCAGATACCACCACCAATACTGATAGTTGGGGATTTTAACTCCCACAATTATATGTGGGGTTCAACAAAAACTGACGCCCGGGGAAAAATAGTGGAGAAGCTACTGGATGATCAGAATCTTGCTCTCCTCAATTCAGGGAGTTCAACTCACTTCACGGTTAGTTCTGGAACACAGAGTGCGATAGATTTGACGAAATGCAGTAGCAGGATAGCGCAACATATGGAATGGAATACCCTAGAAGATCTACATGACAGTGATCACTTCCCAATAGTAATAGACTACGACGACCACACTCCCGCGATTCAAATCCAACCAAAAAACAAATGGAATCTAAAAAAAATTGACTGGTCTAAATATAAGGAAATAATAACCGGCATTCTCCAAAACGCTTCACAAACTGACATCGACCCAACTAACATAAACCACACAATCGAAATACTCGAATTGACCATCAATACTGCAGCACAAGAAGCATCCCCGCCTAGAAAACAAATTAACAACAGCAACAACAAAAATAACTACTGTACCCCATGGTGGAACGAAGAATGCCGAGCAGCACAAAAAGAAAGCCACCACGCGTTTAACATAGCCAAAAAACACCCCACGGTAGAAAACTTAATACATTTCAAGAAACAACGTGCCAGTTTCCGAAAAATAATTAAACAGATGAAAAGAAAATCGTGGAATGCGTACACTTCTTCCATAACTAACGCAACCCCAATTGGGGAAGTATGGAGGAAAATTAAGAACATCAACGGTAAATCATCCAACCCAACAATCCAATTCCTTGACTTGGGGGATAACAAGTATGCAACAGAACCAAGGGATATAGCAGAAGAGTTCGCTAAGACCTTCCAAAAAAACTCTAATACGAACCACGGTCCACTACTATCCCTGAACACCTTAGACTCTACAACAACAACAAACACTACCATACAAACTGACCAACATACCACCACAGACCCTAACATAAATGCACGAATATCCTTAGAAGAACTCAGGTCCACCCTGCAAGCTACAAAAAACTCATCGCCAGGACCAGACAACATATATAACGCATTTTTAAAACAACTCCCCCGAAATGGAATTGAATACCTATTAAAAATTTACAACTGCATATGGACAAAACAAGTATTCCCAGACGCATGGAGAAAAGCGATCGTTATCCCGATCCCTAAACCAAACAAGGACAAATACTCACCACAAAACTACAGACCAATAACCTTAACAAATTGCCTGTGTAAAATCTTAGAGAAAATCATTAACAAACGGCTAAGATGGTACCTAGAATCCAACAATATTTTTACATCTAACCAATATGGATTTAGACAATATCGGTCAACCACATATGTTTTAATCAATATAGAAACAAGTATATGCGAAGCGTTCCTAAACAATGAATACCTTATTAAAGTATGCTTAGATATAGAAAAAGCCTATGACACGATACAAAGATCAAAAATTATTAACACTTTGGCCTTGTTAGGAATAAAAGACCACATGCTCGCTTTTATAAAAAACTTTCTACATAGCAGATACATCCAAGTCAGAACCAACGGACACCTCTCCAGCCTCACCAAAATAGACAACGGAATCCCACAAGGATCGGTAATCAGCGTCACATTGTTTTTAATAGGCATCAATGACATAACCAACTATATAATGGCACCTGTTCAAGCAAACCTGTTCGCCGACGATCTTACCCTCGCATGCAGTGGAAAAAATATAAACACGACATTCCAGCTTTTACAAGCCAGTCTGAACGAACTCTCAATATGGTCCAAAAAATCAGGACTCAGTTTTTCTCCCCTCAAGACCAAATTCATAGTCTTCACCAAGAAACGGAAATTACCTCAAAATACACCAACGCTATATATGGAAAATGTCGAAATAAAAAGAGTCAACCACATAAAGCTACTCGGAATCATATTTGACCAAAAGCTGACATGGGCCCACCACTTAAAATCACTTAAACTAGCGTGTTCTCAAAGAATAAACATCTTAAAAGCTCAGGCACACTACAGTTGGGGTGCAGACCAAGAAATCCTAGTAAAAGCATACCAAGCATTAATAAGAAGCAAACTGGATTATGGAGCAATAGTATACAACTCTGCCAAACCTAGCACAATTAAACTAATTGAACCTATCCAGAACTCGGCACTAAGACTGGCCACGGGATGTTACCGCACAAGTCCAATTGCTGGAATACAATTTGAAACTAAAGAAATGTCCCTTGTTCAAAGAAGAAAACTCCTCAGTTTAAGATATGCAACAAAATTAGCATCGACTCCAAACAACCCAGCATTCATCAATACATTTACTGACAGATCTACTAGCCTATTCAACAAAAAACCAAAACTGCCGGTACCATTCTACGTCAGATTAAAAAGATATTCAATTACAGCTGAAATTATTTCCACACCAATAATCGAACGCAACTACGGAAAAATAGCCCCATGGTTACTAAAACCACCAAAAATTAACTCCGACTTGGCCAACTACAAGAAGAATGAAAAAAGGAAATTAGAACACAAATCAGACTTCATGAAACTAAATCACACCTATAAAAACTACCACAAGATTTACACTGACGCTTCCAAAACCGATCACGGCACTGGAATCGCAATCGTCACAGAAAACACCACCAAAAAAATACGGCTCTCTAATCATACAACCATACGGACCGCCGAGTCCTACGCAATACTTGAAGCCCTACGTCATATACGAGAGAACGAACACCAACTATCGGTAATCTACACAGATTCCATGGCCTCGATAGGCGCCATAACAAACACGCATAACACAAAAAAGCACGAAGTTACACAAATTATCCAGGAAACCTACACCGAACTCACCAACGACCATAAACAAGTTGTAATAACCTGGATCCCATCACATCAAGAAATAGAAGGAAATGAAAAGGCCGACACCCTAGCCAAAGAAGCAACAACAGAGCGAACCAGTGAAAGCAACATCCCAGTCACATATCAAGATCTCCTAATGTCAATCACTAAATCTATAAAAAATGAATGGAATAGAATATGGCTTACAACCAACAGGACTAAAATACACGACTTAGTACATAATTTCTACGAAAAACTACCAAGTTGCAATATGAACAGAAAAGAAAGGATAACCATGAATAGACTTCGTATTGGCCACTCCAGAATCACCCACGAATTCATACTAAGAAAAACAGAACCACCTATCTGCATCATCTGCAACCAACAAATAACCATCCAACACCTGTTATATGACTGTAAAATATACCACAACCAGAGAGTGAAATACGGAATAAATCCAAACACGGCCTTGACCTCCCACAACCACCAGAAAAACACCATTGGCTTCCTAAAGGAAACAAAACTCTTTGAAAAAATATAAAGTAAAGACTGTAAGTCGCTAAAGACCTCGAAGTCGATGCGACGTAAAACTCTATATTAAAAAAAAAAAAAGAATAGTAATTGTGGAAAAATAGTACAGTAGTACAAAGGGAGCATGTTCTTCTAAAATGCAAATATGCTGAATAATAATTGTCAATTACAAATACAAACATTTACTTGAATACTAAGATGAAACAACTCGTTTTAATGTTAATAAAAAAGGGAGAGGCGAAGAAGAATAATAAATTAGAACATTGAACAAACTCAATAGCCAGAGTGGCATCTACTATTAATTATCGTCCACTTATTACAATATAAACCCGATTGAAACCCGTAAGTGGATTATCTCTTTCTTTCGCAACCCTAATTTACTGCATTACTTGCAAAGTCAATCGCGTATGGTGCTTCGTTATCTCTAATATAGTATTTCGGAGATATTAAAAAAGATAGGAAAAAATAATTCACTGCACCCATCATTTTTAATTCGCAACACTAATAACGAACGAGTCATGGTAGTCGCATCCAAGACTACGATTGCAGCAATCACCTTATCACCTTCAGCTTTAGTAACTGCCTTTCGTGACTCAGGAACCAATTTGGGCATTTCATTGTCGTCGCAACGCTACTTAAAAATCGCGACCATTTATCATCGCAACACTATATGAAAATCTAAGAAAAATATTCGCGATAGAAAGATATCGCAGCAGTGTAAGTGCTAATTAAGACCTGTGTAGGAAAGGAACGCGAAAATTATTGTCGCAACGCTAAAAGCAAGTACGTATCGCAAGTACAATTTAATACAAAAGCAACTCTAATTCAAGCCGCAATCTGTATTAATTCGCAACTCTAATTCAAACCACGATATATTTAATCGCCCCTGTAAAAAAAATGCCGCGACCTGGGTCTATCCGTAACTCTAGTTGCAATCGCGATGTGATTTTTTTCGCAACTCTAATGCAAACCGTATTCAATTGTACGCGAGGCTAATAAAAATCGCGATTTGCCCAATGCGATGACGGTGGGCCAGGCAATACTGCCGGCCAAACAATAAACTACAACTACGGCATACAAAAGCGAGCATGGTGACAAAATAGTAACATAGAATGACTCTCCATCCGAAGGATGCAGAGCCATTGATAGTTGCCCTCTTGAGCGACAGTTTGTCGGGCCTCTTCAGCTTTTAGGCTCTTCTTTTCTTCGGGCGCAATGCTCGCTGAAACTTAGTCTAGGCTCGAGACTCTATTCGCAAACAAACAAAACTAAATAAAAGGCTAAATCGCGTAGCTAAACGGAACACACGTGGACGAATCACGACCAAATAAAATCGTAAAATTTGCGATTACAGAAAATCGTAAAGATTGTGATTAAAATTGTAATCGATCATCGCCTACACGTGCAGCCTCGAGCATAATGTAGCACGTTCGTTTCGAGACCAAATCGCGATCGCGACCGCGAAAAATTCGAAAAATCGATAGGCAAAGCCAGAGGTGAACGCATTCTCGTTCGCGCCACAGTTTCGCCGTCGACTTTTCAAATCAGATTTCCTGAAACACGTTGAACACGCGAACGAGTGCCTACCCGATCAGAGACTGTGTCAACCTGCCCGGCCCTACCTACTTATATCTATCAGGCACGCCAGAAGGTATACTACCTATCCTACCTAGACCTATATTTAAAAAATGGCAAGTCATTCACACAAACACACCTCATTCCACGTTTCTCAATCAAACACTCGCCCCCGACACCCGAGCTTGGCATACAATCATTCACACTCTAAGGGTACGTACCAATTCCTGAAATCAGCTGACAAAAGCTAGCGACCATTGAGTAAATGTGCGTAAACGTATATGCTTGTGCATTACTTTCGTATATAATATTCATTGTTAAAATATATTGTGCATTTCCTTTCAACTAAATATACTTGGTCTGTATGATACTCTATTGTTTTCCATATTTTCATAATTCGTTATGGTATTCAACGTATATTTGCAATTGTAAAACATATTGCTATTTATGAAATCATTGTATCGGTATAAGAATAAATACGTTTATAATTTGTTAACAAATTCCCGAGCCGACGCAATTCCACGGTCTAACCACATACACACACACAACGTGGAAAATACGTCGTGCACGGTACGCTAGCAAATGTCAGCCGCCAAACATTGTTATAAATTTAAAAACCAATAGATCATCGTGCCCAGTGCCTTTCACTCACCCAAGTAGCACCTGGGCACGTGAGTGAGTTCCTGGCAATGAACACGGAAGGGGTTAAACCTGAAAATCCTGATCTAAAAAGATGATTAGTATACGTAAAATTGCAATAGGTAATAGTATATATTTTATTTTCAATCTGTTTAAAA
This sequence comes from Nomada ferruginata, assembly GCA_963583965.1. Lineage (NCBI taxonomy): Eukaryota > Metazoa > Arthropoda > Insecta > Hymenoptera > Apidae > Nomada > Nomada ferruginata. The sequence continues at coordinate 19,659,517 of OY757213.1, forward strand.
ATGACTCGACTTTGTACCTCATGAAATATCAAGAAAAACTCGAAAATTACTGATGCATAATTTATGTATTAAGGAAAATGACTGTCATTGAAACTGAATTTACTAGAATAAGTAATGGAATTAAGAAATAAATGCAGTTGAATAATTACTTGGAAAATTGACAAGCTATTAAATAAGCCTCGGGTGATTCCTTAATCGAAGTAAAATGTACAAGTTAATTACTTCGATTTGAAAACCTGCCCGTATACAAATTGCCTCCTTGTACATAAGAAGATGTAATAAATTTTATACGCAAGCGACTCGACTATAGAATATGAAAATTAATATTAAATACTATCATTGACTATACACATTCAACGCCGATTTGAATGTACGTATCGTTCTATTTATTCATATTATTATTACTGGATCACTATCGTCATGAAACACTTGCAATTACTGCAGTAACAAGGTCGGAGGGTGTCCGACTTCTGCACTGTTTAACAGTGAAAATAGTGAATTGATTTTAAATGCAATTATAAATTTAATGCACAATGTGCTCAATATTATATACATTTGTTCAATGTATTTATTAATGTCATCGTACATTTTTATCGTAATAGAGGAACCCACGTGAGCAGTGCTTGTTTGATGAAATATTTATTTGAATAAGAAATATTTCTATGGTTCTTAATTTTTTTTATATTAAAACGCGCGGAGTACAAGTAGGCATATCTAACCTCGTGTAAGAAATAATTCACAACAAAATAACATTACAACTGACGTAAATAGTAACTTTTGAAGTAAAAAATAAGGATTATAATACACATTAACTTATAGTTAGTTTAAGTAAATAGGATGTATTAAAATTATTCATTATGGGGAAAGCTGAAAATAAAAATTCTGTTAGACCTGCCTTAAACTAAAGAATAAGCATTATAATATAAATTAGCATGCACGTAATTCAAATACATTCTACCTTTAATTAAGGTAAATTAAATCTTAACTTAAAACATCCTACCTGACTAAAAAGCTAATTCAATTTGGAAATATCCTATCTAATTGAAAATCTGGGAGGACAGGGGGGGGGGGCAAGGGATATTTCATGATGAATCTTCTTTCGCTAAAATTGTGATCGCGTAACCTGAAACAGATCAAAGTTCATAAGAATTTAGTGATATTTCTTAGGTATCATATGATTTCCTTCCATTTATTTGATCCATACAACATCACTTTTGAGCCTCTGATTGCTTACATATTGCAATGTATGTTATTTAATGTACTTGAGGTAGTATTCCATTTAATCGACATCTTCTTTAACCTAATAATTCTGTAACAGACTTATTTATGAGACTGGTAATTGTGAAAAATAGTGCAGTAGTACAAAGGGAGCATTTTCTTCCAAAATGCAAATATGCTGAATAATAATTATAAATTACAAATACAAACATTTACTTGGATACTAAGATGAAAAAACTCGTTTTTAGTGTTAATAAAGGGGGAGAAGCAAAGAATAATAATAAATTAGAACATTAAACAAACAAAATAGCCAGAGGGGCATTCCACTATTAATTATCGTCCACCTGTTATAAGCCCGATTGAAAACCGTAAGTGTAGTAAGCAATCGTAGAGCAACGAAGTTAGCAATCGTGAAAATTGTGATCGATCTTCGCCTACACGCGTAGCCTCGAGCATAACGTAACACGTTCCTTTCGGAGCCACATCGCGACCGCGAAAAATCGCTGACAAAGGCTAGCGACCATTGCGTAAATGTGCGTAAACGTATATGCTTGTGCATTACTTTCGTCTAAAATATTGATTGTTCAAATATATTGTACATTTTCTTTCAACCAAGTGTACTTGGTTCATATTATTATTATTTATTATTATTATTTGCCATAATTTCATAATCCGTTATGGTATTCAATGTATATTTGCAATTGTAAAACATATAGCTATTCGTGAAATCATAGTATCGGTATTGGAATAAATTCGTTTATTATTTGTTATGTCGTTATTTATTATATGTGGAAAATACGTCGTGCACGGTACACTAGCAATTGTCAACCGCCAAACATTGTTACAAATTTAAAAACCATACGATCATCGTGCCCATTGCTTTTCGCCCACCCAAGTGGCACCTAGGCATGTGGGTGAGTTCCTGACCATGAACACGGAAGGGGTTAAACCTAAAAATCCTGATGTAAAAAGATGATTAGTACAGAAAAATTACAATAGTATCTTTTATTTTCAATCTCTTTAAAAGTGACTCGTGTTTATAAGTTATGAAATGATCATAAAAATTCGAAAATTGCTGAAAAATAATTTATTTTACAAATTTGATTACAAATATTTCACAAACTACAATCTGATTTCATTCCAATTCGCAGTCCACCCTCCGTGAAAAACACTGACTCTACCGACCGCATTGCGCGCGGTCACAAAATACCTGAAAGAAAACATGTTCATCCCATCGATTGTTTGTTATCACCACTAACGAAGCATTCGAATTCCAAATCTGGGGATTGTGGGGGGGCACAAAATACCTGAAAGAAAACATGTTCACCCCATCGATTTTTTAAAATAAATTTATTTCACTTTGACTACAAATATTTCACAAACTACATTCTGATTTCATTCCGATTCGCAGTCTACCCTGCGTGAAAAACACTGACTCTACCGAACGCATTGCGCGCGGTCACAAAATACCTGAAAGAAAACATGTTCATCCCATCGATTGTTTGTTATCACCACTATCGAAACATTCGAATTCTAAATCTGGGGATTGTACGCGGTCACAAAATTTCCTGAAAGAAAACATGTTCATCCCATCGATTGTTTGTTATCACCATTAACGAAACATTCGAATTCCAAATCCGGGGATAATGGGGGGAGGGCACAAAATACCTGAAAGAAAACATGTTCACCCCATCGATTTTTTAAAAATAATTTATTTCACTTTGACTACAAATATTTCACATACTACATTCTGATTTCATTCCGATTCGCAGTCTACCCTGCGTGAAAAACACTGACTCTACCGAACGCATTGCGCGCGGTCACAAAATACCTGAAAGAAAACATGTTCATCCCATCGATTGTTTGTTATCACCATTAACGAAACATTCGAATTCCAAATCTGGGGATAATGGAGGGGGGCACAAAATACCTGAAAGAAAACATGTTCACCCCATCGATTTTTTAAAAATAATTTATTTCACTTTGACTACAAATATTTCACAAACTACATTCTGATTTCATTCCGATTCGCAGTCTACCCTGCGTGAAAAACACTGACTCTACCGAACGCATTGCGCGCGGTCACAAAATACCTGAAAGAAAACATGTTCATCCCATCGTTGTTTGTTGTCGATTCATTTTACTTGCGGTGGGGCTTTCGCCTCGCAACTCGCAAATTTCATCTACATTCTTATTTAGAACCGATTGGCCTCGACCTACCCTGCGTAAAAAACGCTGACTCTGCCGACCGCATTGCGCGCGGTCATAAAATACCTGAAAGAAAACATGTTCATCCCATCGATTGTTTGTTATCACCACTATCGAAACATTCGAATTCTAAATCTGGGGATTGTGCGCGGTCACAAAATTTCCTGAAAGAAAACATGTTCATCCCATCGATTGTTTGTTATCACCATTAACGAAACATTCGAATTCCAAATCTGGGGATAATGGGGGGAGGGCACAAAATACCTGAAAGAAAACATGTTCACCCCATCGATTTTTTAAAAATAATTTATTTCACTTTGACTACAAATATTTCACATACTACATTCTGATTTCATTCCGATTCGCAGTCTACCCTGCGTGAAAAACACTGACTCTACCGAACGCATTGCGCGCGGTCACAAAATACCTGAAAGAAAACATGTTCATCCCATCGATTGTTTGTTATCACCACTATCGAAACATTCGAATTCTAAATCTGGGGATTGTGCGCGGTCACAAAATTTCCTGAAAGAAAACATGTTCATCCCATCGATTGTTTGTTATCACCATTAACGAAACATTCGAATTCCAAATCTGGGGATAATGGGGGGAGGGCACAAAATACCTGAAAGAAAACATGTTCACCCCATCGATTTTTTAAAAATAATTTATTTCACTTTGACTACAAATATTTCACATACTACATTCTGATTTCATTCCGATTCGCAGTCTACCCTGCGTGAAAAACACTGACTCTACCGAACGCATTGCGCGCGGTCACAAAATACCTGAAAGAAAACATGTTCATCCCATCGATTGTTTGTTATCACCACTATCGAAACATTCGAATTCTAAATCTGGGGATTGTGCGCGGTCACAAAATTTCCTGAAAGAAAACATGTTCATCCCATCGATTGTTTGTTATCACCATTAACGAAACATTCGAATTCCAAATCTGGGGATAATGGGGGGAGGGCACAAAATACCTGAAAGAAAACATGTTCACCCCATCGATTTTTTAAAAATAATTTATTTCACTTTGACTACAAATATTTCACATACTACATTCTGATTTCATTCCGATTCGCAGTCTACCCTGCGTGAAAAACACTGACTCTACCGAACGCATTGCGCGCGGTCACAAAATACCTGAAAGAAAACATGTTCATCCCATCGATTGTTTGTTATCACCATTAACGAAACATTCGAATTCCAAATCTGGGGATAATGGAGGGGGGCACAAAATACCTGAAAGAAAACATGTTCACCCCATCGATTTTTTAAAAATAATTTATTTCACTTTGACTACAAATATTTCACAAACTACATTCTGATTTCATTCCGATTCGCAGTCTACCCTGCGTGAAAAACACTGACTCTACCGAACGCATTGCGCGCGGTCACAAAATACCTGAAAGAAAACATGTTCATCCCATCGTTGTTTGTTGTCGATTCATTTTACTTGCGGTGGGGCTTTCGCCTCGCAACTCGCAAATTTCATCTACATTCTTATTTAGAACCGATTGGCCTCGACCTACCCTGCGTAAAAAACGCTGACTCTGCCGACCGCATTGCGCGCGGTCATAAAATACCTGAAAGAAAACATGTTCATCCCATCGATTGTTTGTTATCACCACTATCGAAACATTCGAATTCTAAATCTGGGGATTGTGCGCGGTCACAAAATTTCCTGAAAGAAAACATGTTCATCCCATCGATTGTTTGTTATCACCATTAACGAAACATTCGAATTCCAAATCTGGGGATAATGGGGGGAGGGCACAAAATACCTGAAAGAAAACATGTTCACCCCATCGATTTTTTAAAAATAATTTATTTCACTTTGACTACAAATATTTCACATACTACATTCTGATTTCATTCCGATTCGCAGTCTACCCTGCGTGAAAAACACTGACTCTACCGAACGCATTGCGCGCGGTCACAAAATACCTGAAAGAAAACATGTTCATCCCATCGATTGTTTGTTATCACCACTATCGAAACATTCGAATTCTAAATCTGGGGATTGTGCGCGGTCACAAAATTTCCTGAAAGAAAACATGTTCATCCCATCGATTGTTTGTTATCACCAGTAACGAAACATTCGAATTCCAAATCTGGGGATAATGGGGGGAGGGCACAAAATACCTGAAAGAAAACATGTTCACCCCATCGATTTTTTAAAAATAATTTATTTCACTTTGACTACAAATATTTCACATACTACATTCTGATTTCATTCCGATTCGCAGTCTACCCTGCGTGAAAAACACTGACTCTACCGAACGCATTGCGCGCGGTCACAAAATACCTGAAAGAAAACATGTTCATCCCATCGATTGTTTGTTATCACCACTATCGAAACATTCGAATTCTAAATCTGGGGATTGTGCGCGGTCACAAAATTTCCTGAAAGAAAACATGTTCATCCCATCGATTGTTTGTTATCACCAGTAACGAAACATTCGAATTCCAAATCTGGGGATAATGGGGGGAGGGCACAAAATACCTGAAAGAAAACATGTTCACCCCATCGATTTTTTAAAAATAATTTATTTCACTTTGACTACAAATATTTCACATACTACATTCTGATTTCATTCCGATTCGCAGTCTACCCTGCGTGAAAAACACTGACTCTACCGAACGCATTGCGCGCGGTCACAAAATACCTGAAAGAAAACATGTTCATCCCATCGATTGTTTGTTATCACCACTATCGAAACATTCGAATTCTAAATCTGGGGATTGTGCGCGGTCACAAAATTTCCTGAAAGAAAACATGTTCATCCCATCGATTGTTTGTTATCACCATTAACGAAACATTCGAATTCCAAATCTGGGGATAATGGGGGGAGGGCACAAAATACCTGAAAGAAAACATGTTCACCCCATCGATTTTTTAAAAATAATTTATTTCACTTTGACTACAAATATTTCACATACTACATTCTGATTTCATTCCGATTCGCAGTCTACCCTGCGTGAAAAACACTGACTCTACCGAACGCATTGCGCGCGGTCACAAAATACCTGAAAGAAAACATGTTCATCCCATCGATTGTTTGTTATCACCATTAACGAAACATTCGAATTCCAAATCTGGGGATAATGGAGGGGGGCACAAAATACCTGAAAGAAAACATGTTCACCCCATCGATTTTTTAAAAATAATTTATTTCACTTTGACTACAAATATTTCACAAACTACATTCTGATTTCATTCCGATTCGCAGTCTACCCTGCGTGAAAAACACTGACTCTACCGAACGCATTGCGCGCGGTCACAAAATACCTGAAAGAAAACATGTTCATCCCATCGTTGTTTGTTGTCGATTCATTTTACTTGCGGTGGGGCTTTCGCCTCGCAACTCGCAAATTTCATCTACATTCTTATTTAGAACCGATTGGCCTCGACCTACCCTGCGTAAAAAACGCTGACTCTGCCGACCGCATTGCGCGCGGTCATAAAATACCTGAAAGAAAACATGTTCATCCCATCGATTGTTTGTTATCACCACTATCGAAACATTCGAATTCTAAATCTGGGGATTGTGCGCGGTCACAAAATTTCCTGAAAGAAAACATGTTCATCCCATCGATTGTTTGTTATCACCATTAACGAAACATTCGAATTCCAAATCTGGGGATAATGGGGGGAGGGCACAAAATACCTGAAAGAAAACATGTTCACCCCATCGATTTTTTAAAAATAATTTATTTCACTTTGACTACAAATATTTCACATACTACATTCTGATTTCATTCCGATTCGCAGTCTACCCTGCGTGAAAAACACTGACTCTACCGAACGCATTGCGCGCGGTCACAAAATACCTGAAAGAAAACATGTTCATCCCATCGATTGTTTGTTATCACCACTATCGAAACATTCGAATTCTAAATCTGGGGATTGTGCGCGGTCACAAAATTTCCTGAAAGAAAACATGTTCATCCCATCGATTGTTTGTTATCACCAGTAACGAAACATTCGAATTCCAAATCTGGGGATAATGGGGGGAGGGCACAAAATACCTGAAAGAAAACATGTTCACCCCATCGATTTTTTAAAAATAATTTATTTCACTTTGACTACAAATATTTCACATACTACATTCTGATTTCATTCCGATTCGCAGTCTACCCTGCGTGAAAAACACTGACTCTACCGAACGCATTGCGCGCGGTCACAAAATACCTGAAAGAAAACATGTTCATCCCATCGATTGTTTGTTATCACCACTATCGAAACATTCGAATTCTAAATCTGGGGATTGTGCGCGGTCACAAAATTTCCTGAAAGAAAACATGTTCATCCCATCGATTGTTTGTTATCACCATTAACGAAACATTCGAATTCCAAATCTGGGGATAATGGGGGGAGGGCACAAAATACCTGAAAGAAAACATGTTCACCCCATCGATTTTTTAAAAATAATTTATTTCACTTTGACTACAAATATTTCACATACTACATTCTGATTTCATTCCGATTCGCAGTCTACCCTGCGTGAAAAACACTGACTCTACCGAACGCATTGCGCGCGGTCACAAAATACCTGAAAGAAAACATGTTCATCCCATCGATTGTTTGTTATCACCATTAACGAAACATTCGAATTCCAAATCTGGGGATAATGGAGGGGGGCACAAAATACCTGAAAGAAAACATGTTCACCCCATCGATTTTTTAAAAATAATTTATTTCACTTTGACTACAAATATTTCACAAACTACATTCTGATTTCATTCCGATTCGCAGTCTACCCTGCGTGAAAAACACTGACTCTACCGAACGCATTGCGCGCGGTCACAAAATACCTGAAAGAAAACATGTTCATCCCATCGTTGTTTGTTGTCGATTCATTTTACTTGCGGTGGGGCTTTCGCCTCGCAACTCGCAAATTTCATCTACATTCTTATTTAGAACCGATTGGCCTCGACCTACCCTGCGTAAAAAACGCTGACTCTGCCGACCGCATTGCGCGCGGTCATAAAATACCTGAAAGAAAACATGTTCATCCCATCGATTGTTTGTTATCACCACTATCGAAACATTCGAATTCTAAATCTGGGGATTGTGCGCGGTCACAAAATTTCCTGAAAGAAAACATGTTCATCCCATCGATTGTTTGTTATCACCATTAACGAAACATTCGAATTCCAAATCTGGGGATAATGGGGGGAGGGCACAAAATACCTGAAAGAAAACATGTTCACCCCATCGATTTTTTAAAAATAATTTATTTCACTTTGACTACAAATATTTCACATACTACATTCTGATTTCATTCCGATTCGCAGTCTACCCTGCGTGAAAAACACTGACTCTACCGAACGCATTGCGCGCGGTCACAAAATACCTGAAAGAAAACATGTTCATCCCATCGATTGTTTGTTATCACCACTATCGAAACATTCGAATTCTAAATCTGGGGATTGTGCGCGGTCACAAAATTTCCTGAAAGAAAACATGTTCATCCCATCGATTGTTTGTTATCACCAGTAACGAAACATTCGAATTCCAAATCTGGGGATAATGGGGGGAGGGCACAAAATACCTGAAAGAAAACATGTTCACCCCATCGATTTTTTAAAAATAATTTATTTCACTTTGACTACAAATATTTCACATACTACATTCTGATTTCATTCCGATTCGCAGTCTACCCTGCGTGAAAAACACTGACTCTACCGAACGCATTGCGCGCGGTCACAAAATACCTGAAAGAAAACATGTTCATCCCATCGATTGTTTGTTATCACCACTATCGAAACATTCGAATTCTAAATCTGGGGATTGTGCGCGGTCACAAAATTTCCTGAAAGAAAACATGTTCATCCCATCGATTGTTTGTTATCACCATTAACGAAACATTCGAATTCCAAATCTGGGGATAATGGGGGGAGGGCACAAAATACCTGAAAGAAAACATGTTCACCCCATCGATTTTTTAAAAATAATTTATTTCACTTTGACTACAAATATTTCACATACTACATTCTGATTTCATTCCGATTCGCAGTCTACCCTGCGTGAAAAACACTGACTCTACCGAACGCATTGCGCGCGGTCACAAAATACCTGAAAGAAAACATGTTCATCCCATCGATTGTTTGTTATCACCATTAACGAAACATTCGAATTCCAAATCTGGGGATAATGGAGGGGGGCACAAAATACCTGAAAGAAAACATGTTCACCCCATCGATTTTTTAAAAATAATTTATTTCACTTTGACTACAAATATTTCACAAACTACATTCTGATTTCATTCCGATTCGCAGTCTACCCTGCGTGAAAAACACTGACTCTACCGAACGCATTGCGCGCGGTCACAAAATACCTGAAAGAAAACATGTTCATCCCATCGTTGTTTGTTGTCGATTCATTTTACTTGCGGTGGGGCTTTCGCCTCGCAACTCGCAAATTTCATCTACATTCTTATTTAGAACCGATTGGCCTCGACCTACCCTGCGTAAAAAACGCTGACTCTGCCGACCGCATTGCGCGCGGTCATAAAATACCTGAAAGAAAACATGTTCATCCCATCGATTGTTTGTTATCACCACTATCGAAACATTCGAATTCTAAATCTGGGGATTGTGCGCGGTCACAAAATTTCCTGAAAGAAAACATGTTCATCCCATCGATTGTTTGTTATCACCATTAACGAAACATTCGAATTCCAAATCTGGGGATAATGGGGGGAGGGCACAAAATACCTGAAAGAAAACATGTTCACCCCATCGATTTTTTAAAAATAATTTATTTCACTTTGACTACAAATATTTCACATACTACATTCTGATTTCATTCCGATTCGCAGTCTACCCTGCGTGAAAAACACTGACTCTACCGAACGCATTGCGCGCGGTCACAAAATACCTGAAAGAAAACATGTTCATCCCATCGATTGTTTGTTATCACCACTATCGAAACATTCGAATTCTAAATCTGGGGATTGTGCGCGGTCACAAAATTTCCTGAAAGAAAACATGTTCATCCCATCGATTGTTTGTTATCACCATTAACGAAACATTCGAATTCCAAATCTGGGGATAATGGGGGGAGGGCACAAAATACCTGAAAGAAAACATGTTCACCCCATCGATTTTTTAAAAATAATTTATTTCACTTTGACTACAAATATTTCACATACTACATTCTGATTTCATTCCGATTCGCAGTCTACCCTGCGTGAAAAACACTGACTCTACCGAACGCATTGCGCGCGGTCACAAAATACCTGAAAGAAAACATGTTCATCCCATCGTTGTTTGTTGTCGATTCATTTTACTTGCGGTGGGGCTTTCGCCTCGCAACTCGCAAATTTCATCTACATTCTTATTTAGATCCGATTGGCCTCGGTCTACCCTGCGTAAAAAACGCTGACTCTACCGACCGTATTGCGCGCGGTCACAAAATTTCCTGAAGGAAAACGTGTTCATCCCATCGATTGTTTGTTATCACCACTAACGAAACATTCCAATTCCAAATCTGGGGATTGTGCGCGGGCACAAAATACCTGAAAGAAAACATGTTGATCCCATCGATTGTTTGTCATCGATTAATTGTACTTGCGGTGGGGCTTTCGCCTCGCAACTCGCAAATTTCATCTACACTCTTATTTAGATCCCATTCGCCTCGGTCTACCCTGCGTAAAAAACGCTGACTCTACCGACCGCATTGCGCGCGGTCACAAAATACCTGAAAGAAATGTAAGGTTTTCGCTCAGAACGAGCGAACGAATGACCTCGTGGCCATACATTGTAAGTGTCGAGCCGAACCACCGTCCGACGTCGTCGAATTTGTGACGTCAAACCTGACGATCGACGGGGAAGACGGTCGGTTCGATTCTTGAGAACAAAGACAGTCTTGCCCAGACGCGATCGTAAAGCAGACGTATCGCAGCACACGCACAATAAAGTATATAAATGAACGAAGAGATTAGTTTACTCTCCCTCCGCCTCCTTACAAAATTCAGAAGTGGGATCGAAGTGAAATTTATGTGAATTTATGAACAAACTTTTTTTTTCATGTTATGTGTTTTATGAACTTATGTTACGCGTTATGAATTTATGTTAACGGGACTGACTTTTCGAGCTTGAGTTACGTTGTGTATGCTACGAAGTGTGATAATCAGACATTTAGGAAACAGTTAAGACATCACAAAATTTACGGTCGGGCAAGGTTAAGGACAAAGAAAAGTGCGAAAGTTACGTGTGGAAAATTTATTGTGAAAGATTACGTGAAATCACAAAACTAGACCAACATGAGTTCGCTTACGGTTGCTGAGCTTAAGGACATGCTACGAGACAAGGATTTGTCGACGTCGGGTACGAAGCTCGAGCTACTGAACCGATTATTGGAAGCCGGTGTTCCTGAGGATGTACTTCGTTTGACCGCGGCTGCGACGCCCAGCGCCGGAGAGACAACAGGCTTAGAAGCGCGGGAAGACTCGCGCCCAAGGCCAGCCGAAGTAAGTTTTGACGAATCACGGATTTTAAGACGTGAAAGAGATCTAGCAGAACGCGAGATCCAGCTATTGAGAAGAGAGTTGGAACTGGCACGAAATACGACATCGCAACCGGATGGGCCACCCGGTCGTTCTTCCGTACGAGTACGAGAGGTAAAATGGGTCGATATTAAGGATATGATTAGGGATTTTGACGACGTTGATTGTGACATTCATGTTTGGGAAAGTCACGTGCGAAAATTGGTCGATAATTATGAACTGGATGATTACGCGGCGAAAGCACTGGTATGCCAGAAATTAAAGGGAAAGGCGTTTAAATGGTACCACTCGAGGGAGGACTGCGTGGATATGACATGTGACCAGCTACTAACAGGACTGCGGGGGATGTACGGACAACGCGTAAACGCGCTTGCTTTAAGACGCGAGTTCGAACGCCGTACCTGGAGTGCGAACGAAACGTTCGCCGATTACGTACACGACAAACTAGTGTTGGGAAATCGAGTGCCCATTGCACAGGGTGAAATTGTTGATTATGTGGTGGACGGGATTTCACGGGAAAGTTTGCGGGAAATGGCGAGGATGCAACGGTTCAAATCTGTCGAGGATTTGCTCGAGGCTTTTTCAGGAACGTCCCCGGAAGCAGAAACACGACGTCAGAGGCCGATGCAGCGCAGGGAAGAGCCGGCGGTCTCGAGAGGGGTGAAAGTGGAAAACCCAAAATACGGGGCACGAGCTCGCTGTTTCAACTGCAACGAGGTCGGACATTATGCGACAAACTGCAAGAAACCAAAGCGGGAACGGGGTACCTGTTTCAAATGTGGCGACCCGGGGCACAGGGTTCAGGATTGCCGAGCATCGACGAGCAGCGTCAATTTTGTTGACAAGGCGGCAGGTCGTGAGGACGAGTTCCATCCGACGGTGATGCTGGAGGTGGACAACAACGAGCAGCAAACACCGATGCAAGTAACCGCCCTTTTAGATTCGGGTAGTCCCATTAGTTTCGTTAAGAAAAGTTGCATACCGCGCGAGCTAATTATTAAATATAACGATTGTAATAAGTACTCGGGAATAAACAACAGTATAATGAAGGTTATCGGGTGCGTCAAGGCGAGAGTCACACTAGGACAATCTAAAATAAGTACCGAATTACGAGTGGTGTGCGATACGACCATGCGCGAGTCGTTAGTTTTAGGTCGAGATTTTATGAAGACGGCAAAACTTACGTTGATTGTGGACGAAAATATCGTAGAAATTATGAACATAGAGGCAGTTTCCGATAGAGAAAGACCGTCATCACGTTTAAATATTAACGAAAGCATTCCGCACAACATTCAGGAGAAAACCCGGCAACTTTTTGAAAAAATGTATGTAGAGCCGATTAGACCGAAACAGCCGGAAGTAGAAAACGTGATGAAGCTCACCTTATCAGAAGACAAACCATTCCATTATGCGCCACGCAGATTATCTTTTAGCGAGAAAACCAAATTAAAAAGCCTTCTGGACGAGTTATTAGAAAAAGGTGTAATTAGAGAAAGCACATCCGAGTATGCGTCACCCATAGTGTTGACGAAAAAAAAGAACGGGGAAATGCGTATGTGTATCGACTTCCAGGTTTTAAATAAGATTACAGTGCGCGACAACTTTCCTTTGCCGTTGATCGAGGATCAACTGGACTTGCTTCAGGGAAAGAAATATTTCACGTCCCTAGATTTAAAGGACGGATTTTTCCATATCCGCATGGACGAGGAATCGGTGAAATACACCTCCTTTGTTACGCCGTTAGGGCAATACGAGTGTGTGAGGATGCCTTTTGGCTTAAAGGGAGGCCCTCTGAAGTTTCAGCGGTACGTAACCCAAATATTTAGGGAATTGATTAGCTCGGGGGACGTATCAGTATACTTAGACGATTTCCTGGTGGCTACTATCTCTTTCGAGCACCATTTAAAAGTGTTAGAAAAAGTATTTAAATTATGTGTAGCAAATAAGTTAGAATTACGTTTAGATAAGTGTAAATTTTTACAAGTAGAATTAGAATATTTAGGATATCTGGTGACGAGCGAGGGCGTCAGGCCCACTGAACGGGGAGTCCAAGATGTAGAAAAGTTCCCGGTTCCACGAAATGTCCGCGAGGTGCAGAGTTTTCTGGGGCTTTGCTCTTATTTTCGTAAGTTCGTAGAAGATTTTGCAAAGATCGCTAAGCCACTTTATGACTTGACGAGACAGGGAGCACGTTTTAGATTTGACCGCGATGAAATTCAGGCGTTTGAAGCGTTAAAGAATTCATTGGTGCGGGCACCGATTTTGAGCATTTATTGTCCACGCGACGAGACCGAGCTGCATTGCGATGCGAGCGCGACAGGGTTCGGAGCGATTCTATTACAGAGGAAAGCTGACCAAAAATTTCACCCTGTTTTTTATTTCTCGAAGCGAACAACGGAGGCCGAGTCCAAATATCATAGTTTTGAGTTGGAAACACTCGCAATTATATATGCACTGCGCCGATTTCGCACATATTTATTCGGAATCAAATTTAAAATAGCAACAGACTGTCAGGCACTTAGCCTGACTTTAAATAAAAAGGATACGAATCCGAGGATCGCTCGCTGGGTCCTCGAATTACAGGATTATGACTACACACTAGAACATAGAAAGAGCACGCGTATGGGGCACGTAGACGCTTTAAGCCGCCAAATTATGGTAGTTAATGATAATTGTCTTGATCGAAATTTAGCGCTGTGTCAGGAAAACGATGAACAAATTTCTAAGATACGGAAGATGTTGGAAAACACCGAAGACAAATTTTACGAAATGATAAACGGGTTAGTATACCGGAAGGTTAAAGATAGAGTTTTGTTCTTCGTGCCGACTGCGTTAGAAAACAATATTCTACAGAAATATCACAATGAAATGGGCCATATGGGATTAGAAAAAACGGTAGAGTGTATTTCAAATGCTTACTGGTTCCCAAAGTTACGGGAAAAGGCTAAAGCTCATATTAAAAGTTGTTTGAAGTGCATTGCGTTTTCACCAAATTCGGGAAAGAAGGAAGGCATGTTGCATGAAGTGCCAAAGGATAGGAAGCCATTTGTAACCATCCACATTGATCATTTAGGGCCAATAACGCGAAAACATTCGACGAAGAAACGCCATATTTTCTTAGTAGTAGACGGGTTTACAAAATATGTTAAACTATATGCGACAAAAAGCACAGGCACCGAAGAAGTAATAAACTGTCTAAAACATTATTTCGCGGTATATAGCAGGCCGTTACGTATCGTGTCTGATAGGGGAAGCTGCTTCACGGCGCACGAATTCGAAAATTTTATGAAAGAAAACGACATACAGCACATTAAGATAGCTACGGCTTCGCCACAAGCGAACGGGCAAGCCGAAAGATTCAACAGAACTATTATACCGATGATTGCGAAATTGGCTAGTGAACGTAACGCACATTGGTATAATGTATTGGAAGACGTAGAATTTGCTTGCAACAACTCCGTAAGTAAGTCAACAGGCGAGACTCCGAGTATCTTATTATATGGTGTGCAGCAACGCGGAAAGGTAGTAGACTGTGTACAAAATTTGCTAGAGTCTGAGGGAACTGTGGCAGGGAGAAGAAATTTGGATGAAACGCGTGGGAAAGCCGCGGAACAAATCATTAAAAGCTTCCAAGCCAACAAGAAATACTATGACAGTAAACGAAAACCAGCGGAACAGTATAAAATAGGCGATAGAGTAATGATTAGGAATTTCGATAACTCGGGCGATTCGTCAAAATTAGTGCCACAGTTCAAAGGGCCATATGAGATTGCCAGAGTGTTAAGAAATGACCGTTACGTCATTAAGGACATTGATGGGTTCCAGGTCACTCAGGTTCCGTACCAGGGAACGTGGGCAGTATGGAACATGCGTCCCTGGTTACCCGTTTAAAAATTGTAGTATCTATTAGTATTGCGTAGTGCGAAAAGTTTTGTATTAAGAAATAATTTTAAGTTGGTTAACTATGTAAGTTGTTTTTATATGGAATTTTGTTAAGTATGTTTGTATATAGTATGTTTAGTTTCGTTGCCGATTGGTTTTTAGTATAGGTTAATCGGGGCGATTAAATTGTCAGAATGGCCGATTGTAAGGTTTTCGCTCAGAACGAGCGAACGAATGACCTCGTGGCCATACATTGTAAGTGTCGAGCCGAACCACCGTCCGACGTCGTCGAATTTGTGACGTCAAACCTGACGATCGACGGGGAAGACGGACGGTTCGATTCTTGAGAACAAAGACAGTCTTGCCCAGACGCGATCGTAAAGCAGACGTATCGCAGCACACGCACAATAAAGTATATAAATGAACGAAGAGATTAGTTTACTCTCCCTCCGCCTCCTTACAGAAAACATGTTCATCCCATCGTTGCTTGTTGTCGATTAATTTTACTTGCGGTGGGGCTTTCGCCTCGCAACTCGCAAGTTTCATCTACATTCTTATTTAGATCCGATTCGCCTCGGTCTACCCTGCGTAAAATGCCATTCGAATTCCAAATCTGGGGATTGTGGTGGGCTTAGTAACGAATGAGGGGTTTTTATACTAAACCTACTGACACTTCTTGTATACCTATTCCTACCGTAGCCGGTCAAAATGACCGGCCCTTAAAAAAGAGTTACTGTTTCTATAATTAAACGTAGATAATAGTAAATTTGGTACTAAATGAATTAATAAATGAACAGCACGTAGCATTTTCAAACCCACAATAAAAAAATGTCTTCCTTTTGTACTGATTGCATACGATTAGTAGTAGGCCAGGCTACATATTTTTTTCAGAAACAAACAAATTAAACCAGAAGTAAATACTGAAAAATACATTGTATGCATAGTTTAGGAAAAGTCATAAAGTTTGTTAGCGATGTGAAAACGGTTAAATATGTAAAAGTTGTACCACAGTTTGAAGAGGTCAATTTGACCGGTGTCAGTAGGTTTAGTGTTAAAAACAATTCATTGCTGTACTAAATAAGCGGTACGCTCGGGATCATTGTCTTGCTGAAAGACCAAACGTTCCTCGAGATCTAATCATGCAACGCCAAACCATCACCCAACCGCCGCCGTGTTTAGTAGTGTTCTGAATGTTCTTTGTGTGTTGCTCGGTACTAGGTCGCCACCAAACTAAACTGCGTCTCAAAACTCGTTTTCATTTGTAACACAATCACTTGCACACTATTTTATCACTCAATTTTTCAGGTCGTCCACATCGCGGAACACTTGGAACAGTTTCGGTATTAGAAAACCGTCCTTCATTAGACAAATTGAACGTGCCAATACTTTTGTTCCCAACTGTATGTGCGAATCATGTCTACCTACATGTACAGTGGCGGACATATACTTATGAACATACGAACTGAACGACTTCCATACAATGTAAACTGTAGATGTTCAGTTTGCTTTTCGAGGAGGAACTAGCGCAAAGAGACAGGGCGGAGCAGGCTCAATGGCAATACGATAGAATAATAGGAGGAAGATATAACGCACACTACACAGAAATCAGGGATAACCAGAGAGCCATCTACCTAAACGCATCCTACAGAGGCAGAGACCAAAACATGATTGCAAGATTCAGATGTGGGAATGAAGAGCGGGGAAGTAGGTACTGGAAGGACGAAAAAGAGACGGTTTGCTGACTTTGCAAAGGGGCCAGGGAGACGATGGGCCACATGCTCCAAGAGTGCAAGGAGCTGAGAAGAGAGGACGCATCGATCAGAGTGATACTAAAGGGAGGAGAAGAAGGGGCGGGGTGGATGCGAATGGTTTTGGAAATAAGAAGAAGAAAAGAAGCACAAGAAGAAGAGAAAAAAAAAGAAAAAAGCTCTCACACACAAATTATGTATCAGATTATGTAACAGATTAATCGGAATATGTAACCCCATTTTGAGGCCGAAAGGCAAAAAATAAACCTATTTACTACTACAGTTTGCTTTTCGCGAGGAACGACCGTTATGAGCAAATAAAACATCAGAAACCAAAAAATATCCAGCATTTTTTTAAAACCATCGAAGAGGTGTGAAAATCCATTCCAGTCGATAGGTGTATTCGTTTAAATAATTCAAAGCCAAGACGTTATGCTGAAGTTGTAAAAAATAATAGGAGAGCTACAAAATATTAGGTTAAGAACACTTAATATTATTTACATGTTTCAATGATAAAAATCCAGAAAATCTTATTCGAAAGTTATGTTCATAAGTATATGTCGCTGAAATTTCTGACAAAAAATGTTGTTATTTTATTATGTTGTACTTACTATTAATTTATAGAAAATATATTATATGTATCCGTAGAACATAAATTTTACTATTAATAATTCCAATGTAAATACATGATATACGTTCGTTTGATTACAAAATGTAATAAAATAGACGATTGAAAATAACTATGTTCATAAATATATGTCCGCCACTGCATAAATTATTATCGCATTTAATCCGATTCACCCAGTGATCCGATTCGCCTGGGTCTACCCTACGTGAAAAACACTGACTCTACAATCGCGTGTAGCTAAAGTGTGAACGAAAATTTCAGCAGAGCTCTGAAATTTCACTTGCTCTGAAAATACTAGAAAACTGTGGGGCAAACATTGACCCTACCGACCGCATTCCGTGCGGTCACAAAATTGTCTAGAAGAAATCATGTTCATCTTATCGACTGTTTGTTATCAGTGATATTCATGCACCATAAATAAGCAGGTGTACATGAAAAATATGTGAATATGCATTCAAAATATATAAATGTGCATTAAAAATATGTAAATATAAATGAAATATATGCAAGTGTGCATTAACAATATGCAAATATTCACAAAAAATATGCAAATATTCACAAAAAACATGCAAACGTGCGAGGAAACTATACAAGATTAACGTTACCTGTGACATACCACAAGAAAGACATACAGGGGAGACCGGGGCTGGTTGTCATTTTATGGAGTAGAACTATTTCCTGGAGTAGAATTTAGCTATCTATAAATGGTTTCTACGAATGGAGTCAGTTGCCACACGGGACAACTAGCCCACGTATGCTGTGACAACGAACCTCATTTGTAAACTCGCCACGTTTTTCATATGCAGAGGGTTATCAAATGAATTTTTAAATCCTGTCATATATAAAAATATAAACCACGTGTCCACAATTAATAATATAACATCAATATTTAGAATAATGTAAAAAATAGTCACTCGGCACAAAAATGCTAATCAATTGTGAAGAAAAATAGTTTGGCGTTCAACAACGCTTCGATTGTCAGAAGGCAACCTGACCAAGAAATGGAAATATATGCATGTGCTGATACAGATTATACAAAAGGAGAAATGAACTTTGCGATAACTAATCCATGTGACAACCAGCCCCGATCACCCCTACAGGGAAAATAACATATGCAATAATTTATTGCATATGTTTTTAAATATAAAACATAAAAACATACGTATTATGCAAAAAGTGCAAAATAACAGATCCTGTTGGTCTATCTGTTCTTTTATAAAAATATGCATTTGCATAAACATCCGGATTCCAGTTACGCACAATAAATATGCAAGTGTGCGTTAAAAATATACAAACATTCACAAAAAATATGCAAACAACATTCACAAAACATATGCAAATATTCACCAAAAAAATGCTAACATGCGAGGAAAATATACAAGATTAAGAATACATTTTGCGATTCATGTGACATTCCACAAGAAAGCCATATACAGGGAAAATAACATATGCAATCAGTTATTATATATGTTTTTAAATAGAAAACATGGAAACATACGTATTATGCAACAAGTGTAAAATAACGGATCCTATTGGTCCATCTGTTTTTTTATAAAAATATGAAATTGTATAAACACCCGAATTCTAGTTATGCACAAGAAATATGCAAGTGTGCGTTAAAAATAAGCAAATATTCACAAAAAACATACAAATATGCGAGGAAAATATACAAGATTAAGAATACATTTTGCGATTCCTGTGATATACCACAAGACAGACATACATATACAGGGAAAATAACGTATGCAATAAGTTATTGCATGTTTTTAAATATACAACATAAAAACATACGCATTATGCAAAAAGTGCAAAATAATAGATCCTATTGGTCTATCTGTTTTTTTATAAAATATGCATGCGGATTCTAGTTACGCACAATAAATATGCAAATATTCACAAAAAATATTCAAGTGTGCATTAAAAATATGCAAATGTGCAAGGAAAATGTACAAGAATAATATCGCAAGACATGTATACAGGGAATATAACACACGCAATAACCTATTGCATTGAATTGTTTTTCTACGTTGTTTTACCTGTTGTCCTTTCATATAAAACCATCATATAAAACCATCATATAAACCTCAGATCATATAAAACCATCATATAAATATAATTAAAATGTTTACATGCATACCTCTTGGTTGGAATTAACTTCCTGCGTGTTAGCGCTGGTATCAAGTATGTGCTTACTTTGATCCGTCTAATCAACTGTCTCCATTCGCCTGTGACAAAGAATAAGAAAGTGAGGATAATTGTATAGGCACGCTTACGGCGCAATTATACATCATACACGATTTATACGCGAAACGAATAATAATTTAATCAAGATATTTAACTGGCTTTTGTACAATTCCAATTATTTCTAGAAGAAAGAGAAATTCTTACCTGTCGAACTGAAAGATAGACACTTCGGTTTGGCGAAATCATTTTCTGCGCATTCTCCCAATTCAGCGTCGCTTTCCCGCGGGTTCTGATTTGAATCTCGAAGCAAGCGAACGAGACGCCATTACTCATCCCACCTGAAATTTGAGACGAATGTATTAAGAATCTCAAATATTAGAATAACATTGCTAGAAACTGCAGAATATATTGCAAGATAACGGAATTCAGAGCTTAGATACATACACGCATACGTAAAAGAAGATACGCATATGCATACTCGAGTCAAGTAGACAATGTACGCCGCGCGGTGTGACCGTTAACTGTGCAATATTTTCTTAGTTTCTTGCCAAATATTCATTAATATTAACAAAAAAAGTACAGAAAACTTGGAAGACAGGGAAATGGATCGAATGTATATCATTTCCTGGCTTCAAGAATATATTAGGCTATGTGACATACCTTAATTCGACGGGCACTCTGAACACGTCTAATCGCAACGAGATCCCTTGGGCGAAAGGCAGAGAGTTTTGAAATAGATTGCGCTGATTGGCTGGTAGCTGATTGGGCGATGGGGGTGCTGTTCTTTCCTTACGGCGGGTGTTTTTGAATATCATATCGAACTTAATATTTTTTATTGCAAGTGTTACAGTATGGATATTAGTCGAATAGTAGGATGCAAATATATTTATTAGTAATAACAAACGCATCTGTGTAATCAAATGTTTGTAATGTTTGTTGCACTATAGAATAAGTAAACTATTTCCGTCAAACTAATATTTGTTTTTCTTTAACTTTATTTAAATTACAATTCCTACCGTTTTGAGCGTTCAGATATTTTTGTAGCATCTTTTCACACAGACGAGATATAAGAGATCATTTCACTGACGAGATATAGGAATTCATATATCCCGTCTGTGACCGTAGCTCAATTTTCCTACCGAAACGTTGACCGAGAAATAGCTATCCTGATTTCCCCCAAAGCATTCACAGTCCTGCCCCACTACTTCAGTAAATAATAGTTCTTCAAGTGATCACTGTTCATGAGCAGGGGACACTCAAATCAGTGTCGGATTTCTGAGTCGGTATGGCCGTCACGTTGGGCCACGAAAGAAATATCTCGTCTGTGAGAAAGCTACTCGAGCTGCGGCAAACGCGAGATGGCGACACGCACTTCTTTCTGGTTGTGGGGCTCTAGAGCCCCAGTAGTTGTTCAGTACTGTTCACTCTCATATCCTCTCTTGTATTGTGAACATTGGATATAAACAGAAGTTTCATGTATGCTGAGTACACAATTTCAACATGATTATGCATAAAAGTATTACTTTTCTACTTTTCGTGATTGTCAATATATCGCATAAATGCGTAACTGCTGAAAATGACGAGGACACATCGACAGATTTATATGTTATCGAGGGAAAAGTTTTTCCCTGGGAAAATGCAGCGTCAAATGGATGGCAACTAATGACCCACGTCATGGCTAACGGCGGAGAACGTTATGGTTTCCTACGGTAAATTTACGTCAAACGTATTGACTTATTGAAGAATGGAAAAGTATCTTGAATAGAGGAAGCAACCGCCGTTTTATGAAAACAGAATTGGTGGAAGATCATTGCATTTGTATGTCTTGTATAGGTTAGAATTATACATTGTTTGTTTAATCGTTTTTAGGGAGGATGGAACATTTATCATTTCAAATGTACCGTCCGGATCGTATGTTATCGAAGTTGTCAATCCTAACTGCGTTTACGAACCTGTTAGAGTAGAAATTAATTCGAAAGGGAAATTCAGGGCAAGGAAAGTTAATTTGATTCAAACATCGCAAGTAATACAGGTTCCATATCCCTTAAAGATGAGACCCCTCACCCCATTCCGTTACTTCCAAGTTAGGGAGCAATGGAGAGTAACAGACTTCTTATTCAATCCAATGGTACGAAATATATTCTATAGATTGTCAAAATTTTATAGATAAATAACAATATTTGTAACATTCTTTATATTTCCATAGGTATTAATGATGATACTACCATTATTGTTAATTATGATTATACCAAAAATGATGAATGATCCTGAAACTAAAAAGGTTTGTTAATAATTCAAGCCATATGATTATATTAGATTTCTTGTGTATGATACTCGTAAGTATATGCCACTTGGTTCATGAAATGAATGCTTTATTTGTTTTTTCTAGGAAATGGAGCAATTAAATAATTTCACTAATTACAACATGCCTGAAATGTCTGAGGTAATAACATCATTCTTATCTGGTGGAGAGAAGCAAAAGTCAAAAGCATTAAAAGCTGCAAAGAGGAGGCAATGATCAACATGTCTCTAATTCGTTCATTTGCACTTTTACTCTAGTCTTTTAGTTCTTAACCAGATTTTAGAAAACTGATATCGTTGGGAAACACTTCCTTTTCCACCCAGTTTTGTTTTTTCTGTAAGTTTGTTGCATTTGGAAAGGTAACAGTGAACTTTAAGATATTATTTTAGTGCCTATTTAAATATATTACCACCTTGCTACATAACTTATTTCAAGTTTTGAAATAAAAATAATTTGTATAGATTGCTACGTGTCACGTAATAAATGTTAAGAAGGCAACAATAAAATACCCTTCGAATAATTCTTTTCTCGATATATTATTATTTAGAGCCATTTACAAAGTAGTAACGAAAATTCTGAGTATTATAAGTAATGTAACATCAATCGATCAACATGTGACTAAATATGTTTATACCTTATAGAATAAATGGAAAGTTACAAAAACGCATTTATGTCAAGCTAAATATTTCGTGTTGCCTGGATTAACAAATTTTTTTCCGATCAATATATAACAATTTGTTAATAATAAAAATCATCTTAATAGTCAAACAATGTGTCTAATAACGCTAGTTTATTTCACCTTTTATATTGCTATTTTTAATCTTTAGGAACAAGGTTGTGTAATTATCAATCTTTAACATATTTACTTTTATTTTGTCTCACGCAGCGGAACTCGTTAATGAGGTCAATAAAAATGTAACAATAGTAGCAATGATCGCAAGAGGAATCACCATATTATACAACATTTACTAAAAACATTCTTAGAAAGTTGTTTCATCCAAGAACTATTGTATCACAGATCATCATTTCGATCTATCTAGATCGAAATCTATTATTACTACCTGTTAACTATTACATGAAAATACCAGTATATTACAGAACATTTTCTCTTGCTTACAATCAACAGTTCGTTACTTAAATCCAAATGACTAGATCTTTAAATTTCTAATTTGTAGCATACGTTCTCTTGCCGCCTTAAATTGTTCAAAAATATTTTCGATATTGTCCATAAATTTATCTGCACTCATTCTTTGAAAGTAATCTAGCTGATCGCTGTCTTTAATTGAACTATGAGTTTGGTGAATGATATTCATATTTAATTTTATATAACCACTCGGCGTAACATTTAATTGTGACTTATTTAACATTTTATTATCGTGTCCTTTAGGGATACTACAGAAAGTTATATCTTCCAGTTCATAAGTACCACCAGTAAAAAATCTTCTAAGAGAGTTAATAATGCTTCCCGTTGGTCGCCAAGTTGGAACATTGTATTTGTAGAAACTAGGCAAACCAGGCAAAGGGATAGCTGCATAACCTTCTGTACGATATCTGAAATTTTAATCGTCCACATCAATTTCGTTTTATAGACTTCGTTAAACGTATCGAAATTATAATATTTATTTTAGCCACCTGAACCAGTTGTCCAGTGATGAGACTGAGAGTAGCAATCGGGGCCAAGACGGTAAAACACGAGGTGTATCGTACATATTAGTTGATTGAAACTCCAATGATATCTCTGTAGCATAGCTATAATGTGCAGAATTATTATTTAAGTTACATCTCTGAGTTCTTCCGAACAATCTCTCTGTCTGATTCGTACTCCAATTTTCTGGCAAAATAAGGTGATAGGAAATGAATAGCCCATTAAAAGGGAAATCATGGGCTGACAATATATCTAGTTTTATAAAAAATTTATATACGTTTGATGGTACTAGTTGCAAACTGTGACATATTTCAGCTTCTTTGTACATCAGTCTTTCTTTAATTTCCTGTAAAGTTATAAAGTTTATAATAATAGTATTTAGTACTTTTATACGATGTGTAAAAATGTAATTTTTCTATAAACATGCAGTTTTACAAATTGTAGAAGTACTATTTTTTAATATTATTATAATTTTTTTCATTTTCTAATTAAATAATTAATGTAGGAAAAAAACATTTAATATAAATACGATCGTGATACATAGTCCGGAGCTATGTGAAAGAGTTACTTTAGTATTTAGATAATAGTATTGCTCCACCGTGCACGTGTAAACAGTGTAGATATGTGATTGTGTGTGTGTGTGTGTGATGCGCATATACATATATGAGCCGACAGATTGTGTGAAGATGTTTAAGCAGCCATTCATTGCCGTTGAATTCAGTTGGATTTGAGATCACACTGGTTAACGTACTTCATCGTTTTTCATTCCCATATTCGACGTACTTCAAATAATTGATAAATACTTAATACATATAATTACCCGTATACTACAATGAACAAAAATTCACAATTTAATACGAAAGCAATCACATTCTCGGAACGTGTTTCAACCAAGTGCAAAATAAAACCACTAAATTTAATTTAGAGTGACACAATCAATTATAAAAGATTATCATTAATATTAGTGACGAATTTTCGTTCGATTCAAGAATCATGTTTTATCCGCAGCGAATGATGAGACAAATCTCCGAAATCTCCTATGTGGGGTACGTACACCCGTTTTATCCCATGTTTTACTAAAATCAGTCGTCTAATATAAACGACTTCTTGCAAAATAAATGTTAACTGTTCAATTAAATGTTACTTGTTGATCGGAATAAAGTTTTCCAGCATATGTCAATCATAAAAATTCAGTTTGACTTTTACTTGAAGGACATCGACAATATTATTAATTTTCGTACCACAATTTATTTCAAATAAAATAAAAATAAAGGAATGGTATGCAGTAAAAAAATCTAAAGGAAATACAATCGAATCATAATATAATATGCAAACCGGTTTTTAATGCAAAAAATATGAACAGCAGATTCATATGTATATGACATACCCGTCTCAACTCGTTTTCTTGTTGCTGCAATTCCAATGACGACTGTTTCTGGGAAGCATGCTCGATCCAATAATTAAATTGAATGCCATTGGAATTCGTGATAACATAACAATCGTCGTTCGTAAAGTCAGGATTCACCGACAAAATTTTTTGCAGTCCGTCATACGTGATGACACATAGTAAAATTTCTGTATCCTCGTCGGAGGTTGTCAAGATTTTATCCCGTTGAGATAAATCACCCATGACATACATCGTAGAACGATCCATGTAAAGATAATGATTCGTTCGAATCCTTGCCTCGTCCGGCGCATCATCGATGACCGTTTTATTATACCTTTCGGGGAATGGTTTTCGATTTTGCAAGGCCGGCAACGCAAATTCATTTCTGACCGACAATTTTGTTTTAGATGGTTTTGTTAGCAATTCGTTATTCGAATAGTAAGAGTCGTTTTGCGTATACGTGTAAAGTTGCGAGCCCTGAATATTTTTCTCCTTGATCTGCCGATAATAGAACTTTTGACACTCGGTCAGGCAGTTCGTTTCTTCGCTGTAAAAGTTCACTTCGAACGGGCTGAAGACTTTTTCCTGCCAGTTAAAAATACGTTCATCTTCTTGAAGAAAATTCGAGTCTCTGGTATCCCCATCGTTCTCTTCGAGCAGTTCTGCAAGCAAAGGCCTTTGCTGTGCGATTTTTACACTGTAACAATAAACAGGCCAAAGGTAAATACAATTTAGAAGGTGGAAACAATTTCTGCCAGATGGCCGGGATCTAATTCTATCGACAGGTTTGCCCGCGAAGTTTCGCCGGCAAAACAGTGGTGTTGTTTCACCACTGTATATTACGATCATTTCAACGGTTCAAGTTAATCGTGCACTTCGAATAATATACAGGAATGGAGAAAGACAGAAACGAACAACTCGAATTAATCATTAATTTTTACGAAATTCTTCTGTGCCTGTTATAAATTCACCCCCGTGAATAACTTTTCGCGTGTTCTGCATATGTACATATGTCTATGTATGGTACCTCAATTTAAAATTACTTATGGGTTCTTTCACTTTATAATTGGCGGCAATTTTTTTCTTTCGCACTGTATTCGACATATCCATTGTCATCGAATACGTCAATCACCCGTTGAGAAACAGTCTCACAGCGTATAGTATACTTAGGTGCTGGTTAAGAAGGCAAAACTGACAACAGCCGTAGGCAAACGCGAGCGAATGCATTGTTTATCGATTCTGCTGTTGCGTAGCAACTGGTTGCGAGTATACGTATACAAACCATCCCATGGAACTATGCTACATCTGCAGCCATGTAGCCCTTTCATAGTAGCCCTATTCCATGTAGCCCTTTCGAGCACCTCCACGCGGGGCTAAAAAAATGATCGCAAAAGAAAATAGTTCTGCGAGTTAGAATTGTACTCGATACCTATATCGACCTCGCACGGACAATATTCTAACCGTGTGCAGTTCCTAATATCCGGCTATATAGTAATCCAACGACAGGCACCGCGACAGCATTTTTCTGTGGCGGGCGATGATTCTCTGGGATTGAGCACAAAAGTGTCGAGACATAAAGCCCGTCCGTCTGTAACAGCCTAATTGTACCTACACATATACATATGTATACATATCTTCTCGAATGCGAAAGTAGCGAGTTATTTGAAGTAAAGTATAGTCGGGAGATCCCTACATCCTGTTGAGTCAGCTTTTCAAGGCGTACATACATACATAGCAGTTATACACGTAATCAAAACGGCAATACTTCATACACTTTTTGCAAGTATTCAAGTATTAATAGAATCCTGTAGTACACATTAGGTGTATTGTGTTTGAATGTAAAGAATATTAATTTTCAGTTACGCAATACGGAGTTATAGAGAAGTTTATTAGGTATCTGGTTATTTTTTTGATGCAGCAATAAATAGGAAGTAAATTGCTGATATTCATTTCGCTATTCGTATTTGAAATAATAATTTACCACCATAAGCTTAATCATATCCGCTTTGAGTAAAAAGAAAAATCGTATATGACAATTTATATTTACAGTTGAATTCTGATAGATATTATGAATTATTATTTTAAGCAAACCACAAAACTCAATTTAAAACTTATTTAAGTTTTGGGCATTATTCCGAAAAGCACCAGTGGCCGATCGACATGAAATTGGCGGGATGGCGGGGAGGTGAGGATGGCACCCAAATTTAAAATTTTGACAGCGGATATTTGTTAGTTCCGAGATATTAATGAAAGCTACGTATAGAGATGTTACTAAGCATTAAATGCTACCTATCCAGATGTCACTAACACAACCGTCTTCGCTCTGATGCGTCGATGGCGAGGGACGACACCGGCCTCAGTATCTATACGGTGTCCCAAAACTCCTAACATTGAAGCCCCTCACCAGGGTCGGAGGCTTTTAAATTCTAACCTAAACCTACCCCATCACCCTATAGATATTGAGGCCGAAATCGCTATTGTGTCATTGGATCCTCGACACTTCCGACGACACTTCCGATGTGTAGGACTGAAATACCCGAGGTAAAAATTTTAAATTTAGGTTCCATTCACCACCCCTTGAAATTTCATGTCGGTCGGCCCCTGGGACTTTTCGGAAATATAGGTGAATTTTTTTACGAATTTTGATATGTTTTTAATAAATATTAGTACTACATAATGACCCGACCAATTGGATCGAAACGGACTGCAATGTATGTACCACGAAACAATTACGTTCAAACTGCAAGTTACAATATAAAATGAACGCTTGATACATCGTTGATATCTGTTTGGCGAAAATAAACTTTAGTATATCCAAGCTATCTAACGTACATACACACCGGTTTCATGATTCACTAAAAAAAATTAAATGACTCATCCAGGTAGGATCTCGTCGCTACTATTACCACTGTTTCACGCAATTGCAATTTTTTTGTTTCCATATTGTGTTCTCTGACAAAAATATAAAAAAACTCCTAATAAGTACTCGCACTGATTAATTTCATTTCTTTATTACTTTAAATTATAATCAAATCAAATTATATCATAATCAAATTATAATCACTTAGACTGCGAATAAAATAGGACGATTATTGTACTGGTAAATCGTGCAGCTTTTTTATTACTGAACATTAAAGTAATCAGCCAATAAATAAAATATGATTAAGGAAGCTAAAGGACCATGTCGACTATCGGTAAAGGAACAATTACAACAGTCTACTGCACACTATACATCTTGCGGTACTTTCTACGTGTGCGATGCTTGGCCATTTGTGTTCACCTGTTGCGACGCAGGCGACTACCAGCCGTAGTGTTTTTTTTAAAAACGTATCCTGGTATACCTAATGATACGAGGCTTTGCACAATAACTCATTCTGTAATGGGGAATGCCGTTCACGGATAATCCGACAATAAATCATTTATTTATTGCTGATTAGAATTCTACGTTGTTCATATTATTATACAGGTATTGAGGGTCAATGATACTTTACAAAGCAAATCAAGTGTTCTGTACAATGTGTGTCTATCACGCGAATGCAATACATACATATATATTTTCGGTCGAATAACTATCGTGCGTATCGAGCAAGTTCCCCATTGTCGATCTTCCGGGTAACATAGCGATCCGATAAGATAAAACCGATATGTGTCATTTGTATGAATAATGTTGAAAGAAAACTGATTTAGCCGTAAAAACTGATCAACGTAACAGGTTCGTAGATATTTCGCGCGTAGATCTGTGTGTACGCGCTAGAAGTAAGTAGAGATGTAGCTCGCCCGTACATTGGCACGTTTGATGTTCAATTTACCAATTTAACGAATATTTAGGTACAGCAAATTCGATTTGGAAATATTTTCTTACACAATTTTTCGATAAACTGCCGGGGGTTCTTTTATTCTTTACATTATCCAATTTGAAATGTTTCATATTTGATCGCTCGAGTTTTTCTTCAGTTCGAATAACTGCACAAAATGTAGATAGCAGTATAAAGCTTGTAAAGGGTATTGTGCTACATGGATAGAATAATACGGATATAAAACCGTTTTTGTTATGTTTCATTATATATTATGTGTTACAGAGGTTTCAAACTTATAAGAATGACAAGCAATCAAGAGGGAGAATCTGCTGTGACAATACCATTGCAGTATAACAATGCAGTAAGAATTGATTTTATCTGTTTGTAATTAATGTTACAAGTTATCCATAACCTTTGTAAATACTCTATATATTCTGCTTACATCAATACAGCAATTTATATGTTCTCATCATTTTGGCATTTTCAGCATTGGAAGGCAATATTCCAAAAATATGATCTCGACGGGGATGGGAAGATCTCGTATCAAGAACTAAGAGCTATGATACGGAGCTCTGCTTACTCTAATGATATTCCAACAAGAGTTGTCCACCTAATCATGCGTAAGGCAGATTTAGATGCATCGGGATATTTAGATTATCCTGAATTTATAGCTATGGTATTTTTATTTATATTATTATTATGTTCCCCGCAATTCATGCTGATATATATGTTTATCTATTCAAAGACAAATATAGGAAGACTTAGTCGCTTAATAAACGTAAAGCAAGCATTCAGATTTGTCGGCGTTGCTTTACGTTCCTATAAGAGCCTCTATTTCGTTTTTATAATATACAAAGTCTTTTTTTAATTTATACTTTTTATTAGCCTAGTAGTGCATTTTGGACTGTCTTTAACATGACCTTTAGATATTGATTTATTGTGTATCCATTAATACAAGTATTTACTAGTATTAAGTTGAAATAGTTCGGAAGTTTGTATAGTGCTGTGTTTTTGAACAAGTTTCGACAATAATTGATTCTTCTTCAGATTCACAGAAAAGATATGCAAGGTGTTTTTGGTCACCTTGTGCAAAGGTACGTACAGTCAATGGTGCCGCAAAGACCTACCACTTTCCAAGCAGCACGGTCTAGCGATATCCCTGACGGACAGTACGAAGAAGAATATACTTGTAAACCTCCAGCGTTAGCAATGATAATTATATCCGTGCTAGAAATTATTCTATTTTTATACGATGTCATTGTACATAAATTGCCATCCGTTGAAGGGCCTGCAGCTACATTATTTATTTATAATCCACACAAAAGATTCCAAGCATGGAGGTATTTAACATACATGTTTGTACACGTGGGGTACGTATTATTATGTTTTGCTACGCTTGCAAGAAGAAACCCCTTTACAGCAGGAAGTAATTGAAATCTTTATTTTACACAGAGTATTTCACTTAGTGGTAAATCTACTTGTGCAAATAATGTTGGGTATTCCATTGGAAATGGTGCACAAGTGGTGGAGGGTGTTAATTATATACATAGCTGGTGTTATAGCTGGATCTCTTGGCACCTCTGTATCAGATCCCACTGTATACTTAGCAGGAGCATCAGGTGGTGTATATGCCTTAATTACTGCGCATGTAGCAACTATTTTAATGAACTGGTCACAAATGGAGTTTGCTGTTTTACAATTGTTAGTGTTCCTTGTCGTGACAGTGTTCGACATCGGTCAAGCGATATACAATCGTTACGTGTTAGAAGCCAATGATCAAATTGGGTATGTTGCTCATTTTGCTGGTGCCATTGCAGGCCTACTAGTAGGTATTAATGTGCTTCGTAATCTTGAAGTAAATACATGGGAAAAAGTTGTATGGTGGGCCAGTATTATTACTTATACCGCGCTTATGACGGCAGCCATTTTTTGGAATGTCTTATATACTTCCTACTATGAATAAGCTATTTATCTTATCTTTGACACATGTCGTTTTTCGGTGCTGCCTCTTCTACTATAACGGAACTTTACAATCTTGCCATTACATGAACAGATACGAGCGGAAATGTCTCGAAAAGCATCTAAACAAACGGAATGCTAATTCTAGATTGCTTTTTGAAAATTAATACTAGCTCGCATTCTGTGGCGTAGAAAGCTTTTATGTTGCATTACACAAATATCCGTTTTGAAATTAGAATGACAATTATCTTTATGATTAATAGTGTTCTACGTTAGTGAAAGACAATGCTTCTCTAAAAGTATACCGATATGAAACATTTTCTTGGCAATTAGTATCTCATACAGTAACAATTTGTTAAGCGGTACGAGAACAAAGATATGAGGATAAACTCGCGGTTACACTAATGTTAATTTTTGACTAATGTTGCTAAAGGTATACTACTCTAGGCATAACAAATATTGTTTTACGAAAGGAATTATGGACATTCGGATCTCAAATTTTGCACACAGTTTGTTCAAATCGTATATTTGTTATAACAAAAGAAAAATAGCATGTATTGGTGTATTAACTTTTATAATAGCCAATTTTAAGGGGCTAAGAAGTCCGCAAAATTTAACCCAATCAGATATAACTCGAATACCTAGGATATCTCTCATTGGAGAAAATTATAGCTGGAAAATTGTAATACAGAGAGAATTTACTTTCATAGTGCAGCTTTATGAATATCTGAGTAAAACGCACATCAGCGTAAAATTGTATTACTCGTAGCATTTAATTTTAAACAAGTAACTTTTATCATTATTATAATATATCTGTAAAGTATTAGTGGTATAAAGATACTATTGTCGGTGACAACGATAATTTTGTGAAATAAGTTACTACACTTCATTGCATCGTTTATTTATAATTCACTATATAACGTACCTGATTTGCAAACTATTATTGCGTTACAGAATTAAATTGACTGTATGTATAAGATGCGGAAAGATGGAACCTCACAGACATGCAAATTTCATAATGTAACTACAAAACTATACAAACTTTTTTACTTCTATTAGATTATAAATATAAAATAACTAAGAAAGTAAACATAACAAGTGCCTCGAAGTTTAAAACAAAATTCAAATTTTTTAAGTAAAGGAATGTGTATATTTTTTCTACAATATATAGGATGCAATGCTCCACTTACTTTGAAAATACTATACAGGAAAATATTGGGATTCGATTTTACATGCTTCGTGTGTAATAAGAAGTTATGTACACTTTTTATCAACTAAGCTTAAGCTTATAAAATATAAACTGCATAAACACAAGCATTTTCAAGTCTACAATTAAAAAGTTGCATAAAAGTGTTGATAACTGTACGTTAAAGCACAGGAAATGTTTTATAAGCTAACCGTGAATCGTGAGGTACATTATTTGAAACAGTAGCGTCATGACTACCCATAATTATTATTTTAAATGCAATAATATCGTAGTAGTTTTAATAATTGTTTAAGTTTACCATGTAGAATAATACCTATTATTATTTTTGTTTCATTATATTTAAAATCGGAAAATGCAAAGAAATAGTTAATATTTGTTTTATAATCTCCATGAAATGAAATCTTGAATTTATTTCATTTCTTTATCCCTCTTTGCGTAATTTATTTTGCCTTTATTGTATAAGTAATATTCGTATATTTAAGATTCAAACGCCTTAAATCTGCATAAAGTGGGAACATAGTTTCAAACAATGCAATATTAAGAACTATTATCCAAGACCTACATTTTTGTACTTTCGTAATGAAACGATAGATTCTGAATTTGATAATTATTGTAAGGTCACGAAGCGTCGAAATTTGCTGATATATACATATATACATGTACATACAGGGTTGTCGCATTTTAATCGATGCACATGAATATCGTCGAATCTTAAAGATATAAAAAAATATTTAAGCTGAAAGTAGAGCTATTTAAGCGGGCATCACATGGTAACCATAACTTCTGTAGAAGTAGAGGTATTTGGAAGTTTTCTTGATCACCAACATTATTTTTTTTCCTTTTTTTTTCCTATTACCAACATTTTCAAGGCGGTCACTAATGGCGTCCCATAAACGACCTTCCAATGACGGTTCTCTATTAATACAAGTTGTTTGACTCATCCTTTTTCCCACAAACTATAGTAACTCATAAACAGAAATATGCGACTTCGGTAAACGGAATAAATGATGGAGATCTTGAAATCACTAACATACTTCTATCTTTGCAGAAATCATGACCAATGCATAATGTCTATCAACAGGACACACCGTACAATGAAAAGAATGTGAATCATAGAAAAACCATTCTGTTCCTTTTCAACTAGTTCCTCCTTCTTGAAAGCATTGTTTATCTTATGTTTCAGTTCTTTAGTTATTTAATATACGACAAACGAACAAATAATTAAAATGCATTCTCTATTATTAATAATATTATGTCGTGAAGATATTTAACAAAAAATTTCCAATCTTTTAAAGTGTACTGCCAGTCTAAGAAGCATTATTGTAAAAGATACGAACAGCACACATAAAATAAATATCGAAGCTTATTATAAAGTTGCTTCAATAAAAGTGTATGTATAATATGCTATTTCTAATGAGACGATCCCAAGATACAGGGTGATTTATGTATCGAGGAAAAATGAGAACAACAAGTGCTATTACAATAAACTATGTCGAACAATAACGAAAATCTTATTAAGGAACCACAATTTTGATAATTGCATTTATACGATTTTCCACGTTTACGTGCTTCTTATGTATTTCTCGTGTATGTAAGTTTTGTAATAAATACCAAATGTTAAATCAAACA
Organism: Nomada ferruginata; assembly: GCA_963583965.1. NCBI lineage: Eukaryota > Metazoa > Arthropoda > Insecta > Hymenoptera > Apidae > Nomada > Nomada ferruginata. The sequence continues at coordinate 19,693,833 of OY757213.1, forward strand.
AATGTGGACGCATTTAATTATTAGCGTTTGAGATGCATATTTATCCATATAGTGTATCGCTCATAATTAATCCAATAATAATCTATCAATTCTATACATTAAAACAAAATAATAGCTGCGTTTTTATACTAGAAAATATATTTTTTGTTTATTTTTACTGTTTACTATTACAATATTCTATACCTTAATTTACAATAAACAATATTATAATATAGCGATAGTATTAGTTATTTTTTCGTTTATAATAATTCACAATTTCTTTGTAAAAAATACAACAAAATTATTAATATTAAAGATATCAAAATAAATCATGATTGAAATTTTTCAAGCGTAATGAATTTCGTTTATATTCATCATACCAAAGTTTACCAAATTGGCTTAACAGATTCCAATACTTTTCTAAGTAAACTGTAAAATAAAATGACTGCCTTTCCCTCTTTTTTCTCTACAATCACTGAAATATTAGAAAATTCATCAGGTGACTTGTGCATCAATTGTAAAATTATAGTACATGGTGCTTATGAATCGAATAATTATGGGCGATACTATATATTTAGCCTATAATAATTGTTAGCTTAATATAGCGGTAGAAACATTTTGTTCGAATTATTTGTGATTTTGGACGCGTGTTCTGCATATAAAGCAGAATAAAGTCAATTATGGATAAACCTAGCTTTAAATGGATACGACGTCGACGATAAAATACAGACAGTTGTTAAATTATCATTTCTCTGATACACAGCTTCTATTTTAATAAGTACCATCATCTTGAACAGGTGCGAACATTCATGACCGCATTATTACTCTATTGTTATATGCATATTCAGTCAAATGTTACGATATTTATTTTGATAAAAAAACGACATGTCATTGGACTCTATTGAAATATGATTAACTGTACAAACGAACTAATATGTATACATTATAGTTTTATTATACAGAAAGAATAATACGCATTAAGTATTAAAATCAATATGTCCTTTAAAATTCGTGAATTATTGACACGTTTGGTGTCATATGGATGTCCCGCCAATGGACCACCGGAAGTAAGAACGTTTCTCATGCCTCGATGTTAGCATTCCAAAAAAATGAAGAACACTGAAACAAATGATATGAAAAATTTGATGTAATCTCGATTTTCCTATATTGGAATATTTCGATAACATATGTTACGATCTAGTTTTTAAGTCTCAGTTGTTTTTTCAGCTACCAGGAACTTTCAATTTCGTCCGGCACTAAACATGCTAGAAAACATTCATGTACGCTCTGTATATCTACATTTGGTTATGTAAAAAAAAATCAATGCTGATCGTTTAGAGACAATAGTCAAAAGGGTTGCTCGTTATTATAACGGAGGTGATTTTTATTTCAACAAAAATAACAATTTACATTGAACTGTTTTGATAATAATATTATCGTGTATGCTACACCTGTAGTTTACTGTAGGCGTGGTATGCTCTCGCTCGCTATTAATTGTAGTTATTTTATTTGAATTAATCGCATTAATAGCGGGTTCGTAGGTAATATCGCTTCTTAGCTTTCTTTCATTTATTATTATTATTATTTCACTTCCCTCTCCATTTTCCATTTCTCCCCTTTTTTTATTCCCACTCTCAAATCTTATATCGTTAATTTTTGTCTCCTTTTGAGATTATCGCGTTCCGCACGGCCGCATCATATGCATCATTATTATGGTACAATGTTTTCAGGAGGGAGCTGACGTGTATTAACCTCGTTTCTTTCTTTTTCTTTACCTATATACAGATTTTTTTGCGTAAAAGGGATCGAGCGACGTCGACCGTCCTTCAAGTTACAAAGGAATAGGATAGAATAGTCTAAACATGATTTGCTTGTCGTATCAACGAAATATTCGTTCCTTTTATTTTCGTGTCTGTGTGTTGAGCGTGTACTTTTATTTTCTCCGGATGTCCTTACGATCCTACGTAACGTCTTAAAAGAGGGCTGCCGTTGACGAACTCCGCCTTCCGGTCTATTACGCGACACTAGATTCGCCACTAACACCCGATAGAATTGTTCGTGTGAATTTACTCTGTGAGTTTACGCGTAAACGTTAATCTCCAAAAATGTTTTTACATGCGATCGAAGTGTGACGTTGGGCTCGTATGTATGCATATGTATATACAAAAAACGACACACGAAGTAAGGATTACATTCGCAATTTTTCGATACATATGATACCCTATTCGTGTACATACATAGAATCAATATGACGCGTAAGTACATTTGAAAAGTTTCTTTGTATTACAGTCGAAGGGACCACGAGGGAACTGTTGGTTAGCACGTTGAATGCGATTATCGACGCATGTATCGATCCGTCGAACCTTTTTCGCGGAACTCTCCCGCACTGAACGTGTTAAATAGTTCGATAATGCATAACGATCGGCCAATTGAAACAGAAAAAAAAGTAGAGAACCATGAAGGGTACTCTTTGCATAGTACGTGTTGTATCTACATATAATCTGATCACGTATGATTGTATTAAAAAAATTCATATCCACCAGAATATACCGTCCTCTTTATTCGTTTCGACTTAATATCCATTCTCCATCTTCTTTTTAATTTATTGGAAGCATTTAAACACGGTATTCTTCAGGACTCCGATTTTGTACAATTTAAAAAACTGTACTTGCTTTTGCTGGTTTTTCTATTCTCTTTTCTTTACTTCGAATGCCACGTACGAATGTAAATGTTCGTAATTGTATAATTTGTTGATTGTGAATCGCCCATACGGTCAACTAAAATAAATGCCCTGTATGTCTTATGCGAGGCTGCAAAATTTGTATCGTGCTTTCCGCTCGAAAACCAAATATCTCTATAAGCTGTTTAAACATACATATTTGTTCGTAATTTCGCAAGACTATATTTCCCCCGTCAGAACAGAAGTTATTCAAATAATACTGGGAAGACGCCACTTGAATATTGCTGGCGTTGTTCCATCTGCACAGTGAAACGAAACAAATCTGTTTTCCATAAACGTTTACAATTTTGCGTCCACATAATAACAGCCATTACTCGGGATTTGATACCGGATATTACGAAACGACAATTATGACGACGGTCGAAATTTGATACTATGTTACCAGCTAACGTAATACAATTTGTCGATCAGACTAATCGTAAAAACAGAAGAAAGGACAATATCGACATAGCGGTTATATCAATGATCACGTGTTTGCTTAGCGTACAAAGGACTTCTTTTACGCTCCCTTAAAAATATGTAAAAATCGCGGTGTAGAATGCAGAAAGTCTCCTTCGAAGCCACAAGTTAAAAGTACTAAGAATCCTTAACGCGAGACCACTGGTGTTATTTGCAAACACGGTTCCATTAAACGATCCGTTTTAAACGTTCCCTCTCCCTTTTCGCTTAAAATGACGGTAACGTGCAACTCGCGAAATAAACAATGAATTCGCAATCCTGAAGCGTCCCGATACTCACTGTTACAGTTCATTATAAGCTACGGAATATTTCCACGATACTAGGTTAATATGAACGTTTATAGGAGAAAGCCCAAACTTTCCATTCGGTTTCAGTTTTGTTTTCCTGGAAAAAGTTATAACTGCTAGAAGAAGTGTACAAGAAAATTCAACACACAGAATTGTTCGAAATTCAAAATCATTATTTTATCGATTCGTGATCGTGTGAAGGAGGCTTTGCAAGACCTGTGTTGTAACATCGTTTCGAGGCATTTGTTTTTTCTTGAACATTGTCTGATACATTGAAACGATCGTGTGTCGCAAAGCTACCATACATATATATATATATGCAAACGAACTCTATTTTGCCGACGCTTTAGTTCGAACATTTCTATCGCACAGCTCTAGTGAACACGCATTCACCCGTGTGCAGTTTGTACATGTTTGTACACAACTTCGATATGGTCCTTGTGAAGAATAAAACGATGTAATTCATGAAATGAAACGAAAGTGATGTTACCGCGACCCACACTATAGAACAACGAGACGTCTTAATAACCCGCGAAAATGTATCGACGCACTCACGACGTTATGCCTAACCCGATGCGCTTTTTTGTCTTTCGTTTTATAACGAGAGCTTCGTGAGCTCAACCATACAAAAGTGCGTAATGAAATAAAGTACAAGGGAAAACACATATACATATATGTATGCATACATCATTTGTACAATACACAGTTTAATTAAGAAAAAGGATGCCTGCCTTGAGGCTACATAGCACTCACTAAATTGAGGAAAATTTGTTCAGTAAACATAGGTAAAACTATTAATATTTTTAAAGATAAAAGCAATTTTTTGGTTCAGTCACTGAAACAATTCACCAGTATCTCTCGACGAATTACGGTTTGTAAATCGAGTTCATATTGCCGTAATCTTCTCTCCAGTGTTTATGAACGGTATTCTAAGTGCCCTCCTTTCGCTTCCACGTACGCATTTTACATTTTTATCGTTTGCCAAAATACCAGCATTGCTTCACAATTCGCCCTCAAATTTTTTGAAGAAGAAACGCATTAAATTTGTATACTAAATAAAATATTTTTATTTCCCTTTCCCGAGCCCCTCGCCTTCTCGAACATCTTAAAACTTAGAACACCATTTGAAGAAATATTGAAAAGTAGTTTACGATAATGTAAACTTACATTTAATTAAAACAAAGAATCTCTTCTATTTCCTGGTATATCGACTACGTCTAATCATTTTTTTTACCTACGTTTACCATGTTTTTAATCAATTTAATGACTATTATGCGTCTTTAGAGTAGGCAACCTATTTTTGTAACATCCTCTGTATATATACATATACATACACACATGATGATATGTACGCATTGTACGTACACATCGGCTCGTAACACGTTGGTAGAAGCAACTTTATGGTGCAGCAAATATTGCGATAAAAAGGAATACTTTCTTACATCGAGGGGACTAAGGTTCGTTTCGGATGTCACATGACTAAATGAAGGAGCAGACTGCACGGTTGAACTTACGTATGCATACAAATATAAAATTAGGCTATATAAAAATTCTTTATGCGTACACGTGTGTCCACCGATGTATATATGGTAATGTATAGGTGTGAAAGTGTACATGATAATGTATACACGCGCGCAGATGTGTGAGTGAATAAAAATGTAAGTTTGTAACATTGTGTAACTGCGTAATGTATTTTCTGCTTATTTGTTTGATAGTCAGAGCGTACATTCGGGTTTTATCATTTCAATCAAATAAAATAAAATTCACATCCATTCGCTTAACGGATGATCTTATTTTTTTTCCTTTTTTCCACCGTTCAATCAATCGCCTGTATACGTTTTCTTCTTTTCCTTTTTTTATTAATAAGAGAACGTAGTTCGGGAAGTTTGTTTCCCTAGTCAGTTCATGGCGCCTAATAACTAAATGCTAGCTACATCACTTACGCTAAATCTAGATTCTTACAATATAGCATACGATTAAACTAGCCATCATATACCTACTTGTTCAACTTAGAAATTAATATTGTGTACTATGTACAACACTTAGAATTACACTTTTTTTTGTTGTTTTGTTTAAAACCCACTTCACCAAGAAGAGAACATTTAAAGTGATCTCGTTAAGACAGTGAGTGCACTCTGTCCGTCTGTGCGAGAACGTGTTCTCTATGTCTCTTACACGTCCGCCATATAATTAGTTCCATGTCAAACTCGAGCCAACTCTCTCACATACTCTTTTTGCACTGATATAACAGTTGAAACTATATGTTTTTTTTAAATCCAAAACACATCACAGACTCATTCCAAATAAAAACACGTATGTCGTTTTAGCGTTGTATCATCGTTTAACGATTATATATCATTGATTATGTACAAAAAAGCGTCTCCATTGTAAACTTGGGCTAGCCTGGACGTTCCACAGGTCGATTCTACTTGATCATGCTCTATTTTTTGAGTATAATTGAAGAGAAAAAAGAAAAATGATTCGAAAACTGGCGCACGATACACGCATTGTTTTTATAAATATAGGCAAACCGATATTCGTTTAGAATTGCTGCTATAAGACGTTTTCGAGAGTATTCGAACGCAATAAAAGTAGAAAAAAAAACGACTTTTTGTTCTCAACAAAAGTTTCACTCTGTTGTTGCTTCTGTATTGTTCTGGTTACATTAAAAAAAATTAATTACAGAGGATTAAATAATTTTACAATCAACAATCTGTACAGATTGTCCATATTTTGCTACCTGTTCTAACTACACAGGGCGTCTTAATTGTTCTCCTACTCCTAAGATTACATTCCGCAGCGTTTAATTTCAAATAAAATGGAATATCGTGTTTCTAAGGATAAGAAGTTAAATTAGCAGCAGTTGCTACCACATACCACGCAAATGTTGTTCAGTATATATTTTAGTGATTGAAGTCTTTGCTAGGAACAACCTGATGTTTAGAAGACCTTTCAACTTTAAAGTAACGTTAGCAAAAATCCCATTCGGCTCTATACATATATAAAATTATCCTGGAAATTCAAGAATGTTTACACTCACATTGTTGTCTGACAATGTGGTATCGTCATTTTCATATGGACTTCTCTGTTATTTGCAGCATATTTTACAGATTTTGTACCATAATTAATTGGCGTCAGATCAACGAGATTGCCGTGTCAAGTAGTCACGAAAGAGCACAACTATGACAACCGGCACATGGTTAGCTTCTGTACAGATTGTTTTGGATCGTTTTAAAATTAAAACTTTCTTGTGTCTTTCACATACATAAGTTAGAAACGAACAATATGTAAAAAAAGCATTCGCTTAAAAAACGAAAAAAAATGGCGGTGAAAACGGAAATAATTGTATTTAATCTAGCTGATAATTATACACAACTTTTACGTACATTATAGCGCGGAGGATAAGTAATGCGTAAAAAAATATCAATTATCAATTAAAATTACGCTGCTATATTCTCTCGTGCCCTAGACGAGCATTAAAAAACATAATAATGTTTCCGTACAACGATCACTTTACATGTACACAGACAGTACGGAAACCATCCTCGACTAAAAGAATACAATGATGGAATATGAAATTTGTAAAATAATAAATTCTATTTAAAAACATCATACTATAATCTCCATTCCGGAATTACGATAAAGTTGGTGATAAAAAAAAAGAAGAAAAAAAAGAGATGCTAGTGAAAAAAACGGACGAAACGAAACGAAACGAAACGAAATAAGCTTACCTCCTTCGATTCGATTATCATAGAAACTATTGAACACGACCAGTAAGAACGCAATGGCTGACGCCCGAAAATACATTGATAATCATGAAAACATTCGATATTCGTTATCGTCGCCTGGATAAGACTTTCGTCGAGCATAAACAAATCGCATAAATACCCTAAGAAGAACGTTGTTACAGCTTGTCGATCAGTACACGTTTCTAAATTATTAGACTATCAATCCTCGTCTGAGAGGGGTTCGTACTGCGCGGAAAGCAACGGCGCCGGTTCAACTTGCATCTGTTCTTGTTTAGACACAGAAGCGGATGCAGAGGTCGGAGGTGGAGGTGCCGGTGGTGGTCCTGTATGAACACCTAACGCACTGAATGGATAGAAGGTGGTGGTGGCCGCTGGGGCAGGTGGCTGTGTTGTTTGATTTGGTGTCTCGTCAACCATCATTTCTCCACTGGAAGGACTTTCAACGTTTCCTCCCATTTTCTCATCCTTCTCACCGCTTGTAATGTTCCCCCCGTTCCTATCGGCTGTGTTACCACCTTTATCGTCCTCTGATGTACGCATCACTTCTACGATCTTGTTCTTAACGTAATCCAAGGGTGACAGATGCGGCTTGTTGGGAGGAGTTCCGGAAGTCGATGTGGCAGTGCTTGTTTCGTACAGGCGACGCCCATAGTGATTGCTGCCTGCTTCTGGTGGCGAAACGGGCTCAACTGAATGGAACTGTTGCTTTCCTACCGAGGACGCTGCCTGCTGATGTTGGTGCTGTTGGTGTTGTTGCTGCTGCTGCTGTTGTTGCTGTTGCTGCTGCTGTTGTTGCGACTGCTGTTGCGTGACTCGGATTATCTGACGCTCATCTCCAGCCTTGACCGAATCGACCTCGCTGGCCTTCCGTCTTTTCCACTGTTCTTCCGAAATTTGATAGCTGTTTGAATGGGAAATATTTTATTACGAAATTGTCGAAAATGTTCCATGAAGACGCAAATTAGATTTATTTGGAAATTTCGATTTATATTTAACGTTCACTTATATTATTCAGCGTTATAAATTTATTACACATATAATGTATGTAAAATAAAGATATATCGCTGAAAATATTGCAGCAAACGCTATATTACTATCAATAAAAAATAGTAAGATATTATTTTGGTAGCACGTAATACCTTCTGCCGTAGCAAACAAGTTTTGCAAAAAATATCTTCAATTGTAGGAAAAGATGGAAGTTAAAGGTGAACTTACCCACTATACGATCTATATGAAGAATGCGGTGGACCATAGTCCTTAGAAACAATATGATCAACGTGTTCTCCAAGAGTGATGGGTTTATTGCCGCTCCCATTACCACTTGCGCCTCCCGCTCCGCTGTTTCCCCCATTTCCCTCGGCAGCAGGACTATGAGCCATCCCATTAGGTTCTATTGGAGCTTCCCGGTGAAAACCCTGAAAAGTTTTGCATCGTATAAAAATATCCACGTTATACAAAACAATCACACCAAGTCTAAACTAACGTTAGAAATTCTCTCTACCTGGAATAGTCGATCACCAGGTCGCGGTGGTTGTGAATTTCCCCCAGTGTTCTCGACGCTCTGATTTATTTGGTGGGTTATAATAGCATCTATCAAACTTGCGGCAGTTAACGTAGACGCTGACTCGTTTTGTTGCTGATTGGAGGACTGACTTTGTCTAGAGGATGATTGCTGCTGTTGTTGCTGTTGTTGCTGCGGTTGCTGAAGCCTAGAGGATTGAGTAAATCCACTAGTCATTAACCTGCTGTCCCTATCCAACTGCTGCTGTTGCTGATCTCTATACAGCTGTGCCATATGTCTTCTCTCAGCTTCCATTCTCTGTTGCTGTTGAATATGCTGCTGAAGTTGCTGCTGCTGTTGTTGCTGTTGCTGCTGCAAATGCGCCAAATCCCTTTCCCTTTGCTGTTGCGCGGCTAAACGATGTTCTTGGTGCTCCTTTTCCCGCTGCGCAGCAGCCACTACCATCTGTTGATGAATCTCCTTCTCTCTCTGTTGATGGACGGTAAGACGATGATCCGTGTGTTGCATATCCTTTTCTCGTTGCTGCATCGACAACCTATGTTCTACATGCTGCACATCTTTCTCCCTCTGCTGGGCCAATCTGTGCTCCTGCTGTTGAATCTCTTTTTCCCTCTGCAATCTATACTCCTCCTTCTCACGCAGGTGAACCAAATCTCGTTCTCTTTCTCTATCTCTCTGATGGTGATGAGCCACAGCCATTCTATGATCCTGATGCATAGCTAGACGATGCTTATCCCCATAACGATCAGCCAACAATCTGTCGGCCATGGTCTTCCCAAGACCTTCGTGACTGCTGCTTCCAGACGCAGGATGGCTATGTGGATGGGGAACCGGAAGACTTGGTTGCTGAACAGCTACATCCACCAAACTGGAGAACGCTTCTAGACCCGGTGGTGGTGGTGGATAATGAATCTGTTTCTGAGGATTGTGCCTCTGTATCACACCCTGTCGAGGCTGCGTATGAGTTTGAGGTGGTGGCGTACTGGTATAATAGAGCGTCGACGGGGCATCATTTTTGCTGACACCTTCCGACGTGCCACTGCCTCGACTACGGGCGTGCATCTGTTGGCTGGTTATATAGTCGTTCATTATGATCTGCCTCGACGACAGTTGTTGCTCCATGGTGTAACTAGGGGGTGGTCTTCCTGGATAGGAGTTATACTGATTACTATGAGTCACGACTACCGCAGACGTTCCAGCTTGAGATTGACCTTGTCCGGGAATGTTACTCGTAGTCACAGGCGAGTGTCTGATAGTTCTATGATAATCGTACATTGGCGCACGTTTGTCTACGGCGAAAGGATGCACAGGGGTCCCTTGAGTTATGGAGCCTGTCTCCTTAGGCCCTTGGCCACCGGCAGCGTTCACGGCACTAGGACCACTGCTGACATTGGGTGACCCAGCTGTATTTCCCGGATTTCCTGGAGGTGTCATTTGTCTAAGAAGGCCCTCGTAGCGTGCACTGGACACTGGAGTACCGTGTGTAATGGAACCACTCTTGTGACTCATGGTTCCTAATGTTCCTAATTTGGGTGACAATTTAGGATGTGGTGGTGGTACAGCGACTTTGTTCATTTTGGGTGTAAGGGGCGCTTGCGGCCTTGGTGAGGACGCGTACACCAGGGGACTCTTCGCGCTGCGTGCTTGATCCGGGTGAGCGTGTGGATGATAGTAGGCACCCGGAGGAGGTTCTGGTCGGTAAAGGGTAACAGTTGGCGGTTTGTGAAGCGTCTGCAAGGAATGATTGTATTCTTGTTGTTGCCTTGGTTTCTTGATACTCAGGTCGAGGGTGCCCTCTGTGCTTTCTCGTAACGCTTGCTGCACTTGCATCACGACTAATCCTTCCTTTGGAAGAATATCCGATGTTGCTGACTGACTACTCGATGGCGCAGGTGGACAAGGAGTAATTGTCGCTTGCATTTGACCTATTAGAGAGATTTTTATGCGTATAATTAATTTCTTTGGCAAAATTGAATAGTTATTAACAGAAATATAGAAAAGAAACTCCTGAAATCGGAGCTTTGACATCTAGTTTAGGACAAAAGAGTTTCTCTGATATATGTCTCCAATCATGAATCCCGTGCACTTCATATGCCGAAATAATTCAAATCACTAAAAGCACTCTTGCACTCAATTCACCGTTTGTTACTGGACTTACCAATTTGCTGAGGACTAGGAGCAGAACGGTGCCCATGGTGAGGGCCAGACACCACTGACAAGGTAGCCAAATTCGAATCTCTCGGCATACTAGGATTCGACATAGTTGGCGATGGTTTGTATTCTCTTACAAACGTAATATCGTTTCTATGATCTGTTTTCAGTATACTGGATATTGTTGGCGTTCCAGAGTTTACTGACACTGAAGAACCGCTAGTACCAGCGGGACTATTAGGATTGCGTTTCAATTGCATTTCGATAACACCAAGCATAAGATCCTTGACAGTGAGGGGGTTGGAGTTGTTTGTGGTGGATGGAGGCGAATGCGAGGGTGGTGGGGCTTGCTGATGCGGTTGCTGATGTTGTTGTGGCAACGGACCGGAGTTGTTGGCAGTTGTCAGCGTGACAACCACGCTGTTGTTCTCCAAATCGTTACCGCCCTGACCTTCGTCCGCCGTCTCCTGAAACAATCAGCGAACCTCTATCAGACGGCCCTATCAAGATACAAACTTCTTGCGTAATTAACTATGAAAATAAGGGAAAACAAGGAGAACTAAATGCAAAATGGCGCGCAGATAATTTTTGCGCTGAACTATTTAGTAAAATAGTCGGTGAACGGCAAAATATATTTAATAACAGCGAAAAAGTATTATTGTCAGTTGGGAATGTAAGTGCTATTGTATCGAGGTTTGAAAGAGAAAGATTATATTATTACAGTTTTATACAGAACTGAAAACAAATTTGTTCATTCCAATCTAACAATCATGCATGAACTCTTTTGTGCGACCATCAACATATTTTCCAAGTTTAAACGAAAAGATATAACTTCTCGATAGTATTGTAAAAAGTAGGATGAGCAATGAATTCGCTCAGCAACGGAAAAGTATTAATCAACGCAATAAATTGTGTCTCTTACGCAGAAATAAATATAAATTTTCATGAAATATCTGTCCTCGCAATAACCATTAAAACTACATAATTCAATCTAGTATCTCCTTCTTGGCTGATAACAGGACAAAAACTTGGTCTTACCGTGGCAGAACTATCGTAATCTTCTCTAGTGCCAGCTGAAGCAGCATTGCTACCTCCGCTGGTGGAAGACTGTTGCGACGAACCTATGCTCACCGGTGGTACCAAAGATACCACAGCGATATCTGCTAATTTTTCGTCAAGCTTTTGATCCGTTGACCGTGAAAAGGACATTGGCAGATTCGTGGATGCCGTAGCACCTGGTGTTCCTGGTGTTCCTGGTGTTCCAGTGGACATGTTGTTCGCTGGGCTACCTGCACTGGCTGTATCGCTTGAATCATGAACCTGGAATGTAAAATAATATAAAATAAAATAAGTATAAGGAATATATCCAATTCAATTTAAAAAAATGTCTGCGAAACCAGTTCATACAGACATTCAGGAATATCTATATTACGTTTCTTGTGTACTTCAGATAAAGAGAAATACATAGATGATTCAGAAAAAAATAAAACACAAAATATTGTCATGCATGTGTGCAAGACCTTAGAAGTTAATATACTCTATTATTAAAGTTCGCTCGAACCTTCAATTTTATCTGAAAACATGAAAAATCTTGATAATCTTTGGCAGCCCCAATTTTGTGGCCAAGAGCTGTATATGTGATACAACACGTGGAATATTATAAACATTATTACTATGTATTTAGCAACTTACGGCTAGCTCGTCACAGCTACTCGTACTACTGCCACTTTCTTCCTCGTCCGTTAAACAAGGTCTCCTTTCCTCGCCTAAGGACTGATAGTATTCGGCGACCACCTGATCCAGGCTCAGCTTCTTCCGATAGGCAAAGTAATAATTCTTGCACTGATGATTCGTTTTTCCAGGTATCTGCTCGGCAACTTTCACCCAGTTGGTACCGTGCTCTCGAAGGGCTCTCCTTAGTTGTTCCAGTTCCTCGTCCGTCCATTGCCGGGCCAGGGAATCTGCTGAATCCTCGGGCACCTCGGTACCACCGGTCAGATGTGGCGCCAATCGACGAGATATTCGATTGAAACACGCCGAGCAGCATTTTGTCGCATTACTTGGTATCTCTGTATATAGCAGAACGAATATGTAAAAGGGGACAGGAACTGGTTTCATAGATTTTAAACACAAAGAAATTTAAGGGAATCGAAAATTCTACAAACGGATTGACTTTTGACAAAATTGTAAAACTGTTACGCGGAGATCATTTTTTCAAGCATTAGATGAGTGGTCAAGATAGTAAAAGAAATATTGCAAATCAGACACCTTCAATTTATATACTTGCGTAATAATTTCGCGAATTATCGCTGTGGAAATTAGTGAAAACATAAAATGTTAAAGAAATTTATCTTCAAGTATCTATTGCGATCAAGTTGTGATAGCCTTCTTCAATATTGTAGGTGCAGCATGTACTATTATTATTATTAATCGAGCTTTTAAATGGAACATCCATGGACCTTTCATTATATAACACTTGAATGTTATTTTTATCCACAGGATACACTGGCAAAGTTTGAATGAAAATCCCCGGGCCATCCTGTACGATACTTACGAAACTCTTGAATGATTGGATCACGAACTTCAGCAGGTAAATCGAGCCACTTGGCTGGCAACGCTCGTAGCCTCTTCACCCTCGTTTTCGAGCTGGCGTTGCTCAAATTGGGGCATCCAGGCAGTGGACACGCGGTGTACCGTCCTCGGACGGCCTTGCACCTGCAGGTGTTGCACACACGAGCACCAGGTGCGACCTGGTCCTCTCGAAGTCCATACTGGGACGCTTGACTTCGTGGCAGTGCTCTGCTTTGCGTGTTTCCTTCGACGATGTTCTGGCAAACCGTGCAAGCGTGAGGGCCAATCTGTCTACCACCTTCTAGAATAGTAAAGAAATATTTTCGTTCCAATAAAATATAATAGCAATTAAGTTACTGTTTGACAAAATGATTAGAATTGTCGTGCGATTTATGGCCATACAATTTTACAATTAGTATAATTAGCTCTTATCGGACGTACGGCACTGCCCACGTGACATTCCACTTTTACCGTATCGGTCGTTTGTCACCTGTTACGTGACATTCTTTGAGAGTCGTCTAAAATGACGGCCTAGCAGCATCTCAGGTCAGAAAATCTAACGTCCGATAAGGAGTAAATGTGATATGGTACGTCATCGTGATTCTAGGAAGTTAAATAGTATGGAATAATGATACTAGCCCAATGTTTGTTCCCCTTATGCCAAAATCGTGAATGTGTAAACTTTTAATTCTTCGGTGTGGAAAGTTGAATGTGGTCTTCCAATCACTTCCAATTACATTGGATTGTTAATTTATATAATTCACCGATCCAGACATTCATGATATTGGCACAAATATTTTTTGTTCTATTTTTCGGTAGAAATAAATAAATAAATGAACCTATTTGAATACGTAAACTCTTCAACATCGGCAGCTTAAAGAACAACATCCAGTGAAAATTAAGTTTGCTTAATCAGTCGGATCGGTCGAAACGATTCTATCAAACCGATCGCAGTGAACAAATAATCGTGTGCCTTCTCTACCTCTGTCAGAATTTTCAATCCTTCCCTCCACAATCTCGTCCACCCAGATTACAAATATTCAAACACAAAAACTATACCTAACGGTAAAAGAATGCCTAAAAAAAATTGCGCCATCCATGCGGATCATTCAAAACGATCCTATTCACGGCAGATCCGGGAATTCCAACATTTTCTTCGTCATAAGGTTGTGCAAATAGCGATGAACGATCGCGATACAGCCCGACGGAGAGAAGAGCAGAGGGGAGGAGGAACTCTAGCGAAAACAGGGAAGGCTCCAGCGGCAGGCGAGGGTGGAAAAAGCGATGAAGCAGCAGCAGCAGATTCAGGTTGGTGAAACAAGGACAGAAAGGTGCGGGCCGCGTGGAAAGGAGCGAGAAACAGAATAATTACCGAGACTTTGCTGGTTAACTAATTAAGGGCGGCCAATTAAAAAGTTCTCTCTCGCCCGCGGCCACGCAAACATTGGCGTTGAGGCGGGAGACATGGTAAAATCGCTTTGATGGTTTTACCGGAGGAACGGTGCGCGGCAGGTGAAAAATTTAACTTTATTCTTTCTGACCATTATTGCTGCAAGCCGTGATGCCATTTGCGTGAGTGCCTTTGTTACTGGAAAGCGAAGGGATGTGACCCAGTGGGTGCTCGCGTAGTCGAGATATTTCGTTTTTGTATTTGTGCCACTGTCCGCAACTTTGTACCCGTTTAGGGCGGGGATCGTCCTGGAGTCGAGGGTTAATTGGCCGATTGTGTGAACCTCTTGCGAATTTCGTCGAGCGAAGGAATTTAAGTAGTCCTTCGCTTGAGTATCTAGAATTTCTGGCGCACGGTGAACTGCCCACTGACGGCTAAATTGTTAATTAGCCTTTAATTAGGAATTTAAAAAAAGTTCCATTAGGAATATTTAGCGGGATGGTTGTTTTGTGGGTTTTTTCCTGCCCTACTTTGGAATTACTTTTTCCGTGATAAGCTGTATTTGTTTTAATTTGGTTGTTGTTGTTTTGAGCAGGTTTATTGATGTGAGTTATAAATTGGGTTAAAAGATTTAAAAATTACAGCAATTTCACAGCCTTGTGAAATTATTCAGTTTTGTATGTTGCGTAGTGATAACACACGTATGATTGCAACGAATGACAATGATACATGATTATACAATGACAATTGTACTTGTTTAAATTGTGAATTTTTGTCTATCTTGTTTCTGTTTCCTAGGTGCTTTAAATGAAGTGTCTGTTTTAACTGGAAACGATGAAAGAACCAGTTGAAGCTGCCAAACATTTGTTCGTATAATTTTTTGTTAGTTCCAAACCATTTCAAAATATGATATTATTTTTAGTTAAGACGATCACATTGTATATCCAGAATGTTTCTCTTCAATTTTGTGTATACGCTTTTATTAATACAAAAATGTAATCTTAACGTGAGTAACAGGAAACTATTGCAAAGGGGATCGTGATTAATTAATTTGTAGATAGCCCCAGTTGCAATAATTATTCATCCCTAGTCAGTTTAATGTATTGTTAGTTTTGTATGAGCAGCATGAAACGTATGTATGTCAAGTAAATAAATTAGCAGAATGGTTGGTATTACTGACAATTCGGTCCAAATTGATAAAATGTTTGGCAACAAATATGACAATTTCTCGCCTATATATTTCTATCCATTAACATTTTCTGCCACGATCGTCGCATCAAAGCTTTGCCTTCTTCTTCCCCCGGTTTAAACTCATCCAAAATTAATGTTAGCGTGCGAAAAGTGCTTGAAATAACAAGGATCTAAGAACCAAAACGAGTCGATCATTTCAACATTTCGACAAATGATAATAATGATGGTTCAAACTCTCAAACCATTTTAATATAACAAATATTCTTCAGCATATATACCATCGAAGAAACCAAATAAACAAAAATAAACATTGCGCAATTCAGATGCCGAAGCGCCAGTACAAATAGTTCTCCCGTCTCTATAAACAAACCTGAACAAAATAATAAAAAAAAAACTCTTTGAAAAAATAACAGAACGCGAATTAATCGAAGCCATAAGCATCGGTACAGATTCGAAATAATTAAAAAGAAGAAGAACAAATCAACAAATGGCTAGCGTTAATGATCGATTCGTCAGAACTAGCTTTTAACAGCGATATCGCAGACAATTATCCGATCATTTCATATCCAGGTTGCATAATATTAACCGTTGGAATCATCTGTGCAACAGATAAATTATGAGAGGCAATTTCTCTGGCGTCAGGGAATACCTGCCAATCAGTGTCGCGAATATTCTGCTATGGCGTTTATATGATTGCTCGTTAGACAATTCTTCCTCTCGCGCCGCCTGCTATCGCCCCCTTCCGTTTCTCTTTGCTATATCCGGCCGATAATCTACCATCGGCAGTTCTGCGTCAACAATAATTTTCTCCGTGTTCCGGAAGACCCGAGTACAGCGCGTGACAGGTCTCTAGAGATTAGTGTACGCATCGTAGGTCAATATAGCAAGTGTACGAATCACTTTGAACAATTGCAAAATGGCTGATAATTGGTCGGATATTGATGCACCGTTTCGCTGATTTTAAAACTGATAGACGGGGTACAGCTGGAATGTTTCGAATCGTCTTTGTCAGTGTCAGAAACATGGAACTTTGTTAATATATACAAACTAATTCGAAATTAATAATTATCGGGGGGATTAACAGTGGTTTGAGAATTTCAGACGGTAGCTTTTTTCGTAGCTTTCGTTCGAAAGCTCGCGAAGAATTCTGGCGATTGTATATTGCAAAGGGTGATCATCAGATTCGTTAAATTGTAACGTTTTATCTTGGGATTCAATTCAACCAAATCTAAGATTCATTTAACACTAGAGCTGCCGAGCAAGTCAAAATGTCTTGTTTCAGATTTCTTGCTTTAGAATTATTAATATACAGGTATCGTTGTAGCAATTTATGACGAGTTTTAATAAGACAGAATGACAATTGTATATCTCTATTTAATGTCCATTCAACGACTTTTCGTGTTCATAATCTGTCTAACGTATGTTATCTGAATAGTACCCAAATCTATCCGTAGTTCTAGTGTTAAATAAAAACAGTCAATTATGGCAATATTTTTGAACACTTCCACAGTTCATGACTCTTTAGGCAATTACTATTGTATCTAAAAGAAGAATTGAGCATGAAATTAAGTTGAACAATTTTACAGATTACAAAGCATAATAATAAAACAGCTATCCAAAACACGTTCACTCGGCTAATCAAAAGATGTTCAGACAACACCCCTGTGCTCCTTCAAGAAAAACACAACTTCATCCTGCATCCAAAAAGGTTCTCCAAGAATGAAACAAATCAGAAGATTAGAAGCAAAAGCGATTGACAATCATCTAACAATCTAACCTAACGCGAAGTGACAGAAAATCGAGAACTATCGTGATGGTAGGAAATTTACAGGTGTTACAAGATTACAGGTGGACACCGCCTATGGGATAAAGGTGGGAGAGGAGGGCGGAGACATACCACGGGGCTTCAGGCAGCCGACATTTCGCGCTAAGCTATTTCGTTCCGGTGTGTCGAAGCATTGAAAGCCGCGAAACAAAGGCCACAAAAGTCGGTAGAATGTCGCCGAGCCTGTTCAAACGATAAAGCAAAGTGGACGTGGATAAAAAGGAGCAGAAAGAGAAATAGAAGGAGGAGCAGAAAGAATGGAGAAGAAAGGAGAAGCTCCCGTTGGTAAGGGAGGGACATTAGCCACGTGCTAATTAAGCTGACTCGAAACGGACCGACGACAAGGAGTACACATTGAATATTTTACAAAAGACTTGAATATATCACGAGAGAGCTCGTTCTGTTCACCCTTCCCACACCGTTCAACCCGTTCTCTCCCGTTTCATTTTTAGTTCCCGCTTTCAATTCCGCCTACCCATGTACCTCCAGTTCTTATTATTTCATTACTGTTGGTATAAACAAAGAATTTTTAGTCGAAAGTCAGTGCAGACGCTTCTGAACTTTGAATGTTTACGCGGCAACGGTATAATAACGGAGAATTTCTTTGGCGCAATGCGAATTCTTTCTTATTTTGTTAACAGAAAAACATTGTTCATGAATCGAAAAACAAAACAAAAGTGTTGGAAGATAATATAGTTTTGGTAGGTGTTAGTGGGACGCCATATTTGAAATGATTTAGTGAAGAAGAAAACATTGTAAAATATCAAACCATTAGTAGCAAATTTGAAAAAAACAGAGGAGAAAATAGAAGTATGCATTATAATTATCAAATACAAGAGCTTAATATTCGTTCTCCATTTTCTGAAGATCTGTCAATCTTTGAACTTGCTCGGAAATATCACGGTTTTTAATATTATTTTACTTTTCGTCTCAAGTTTATTTCAGGTGGTGGACTATTCAGCTACATAAATCATTAAATCCGTCATTGCCATATTTAATTACAGAAATCCAAATTCAATCAGTATGTAAATTTATCAATAGAATCTTCCAATAACCATCGCCCAAACATCTATTTGCCCTTTTATTATATACTAACTCTCATCAAACATGTATGTTTATTGATCATTTGTATTTCACACAAATTATTACGAAACGCACTTGACAAAGCATAATAAACAATGCATTTAATTTCTCCTCTCTCGTAATGGCAAGTGTGTGGGGGGTGAGCTAATGATTTAAGCTAACGAGTGAGCAGTATTACACGTATCCCCTACGTGCATCGTGAAATCCGTGTTAATAAAATATTCTCTTTCAATCCGATTCTACATACACGTTTATACGTGTAGGTGGGTATTATTCATTCCAGCAAACATTAAAGTGCAGCCGTTTATTCATTATGACTAGGAATTAAGAACAGAAAGAAAGCTCGATTAATGTGAATCAAACGAACAGAATTGAGAAAAGTGTATATTTTTGAATGCACCATTGGATAATTTGTGAAAATTTCTAATTGAGTGTAAAACGTGATCAGACAATTATAATAATTAGAAATCATCTGGCAGACATAAGTTTTTACTTCAGACATAAACTTAACTGTAAAATAATTTGCGATTGAGAGAAGATATTCGATTTTCTTTTTACCTGGAGAGTGACAATTTGCTGTACTAGGATTGCATTGTAAATTTAATAAACAAAAGTTTAATAAACCAAAATATTATCCCCCTGCCTTACAATAATGAGTGCCGGTCGAATTACAGATTTCATATAAAAAAAATAAATACAAAATAAGCAAAAAATGATCTAATATAGTCAATTCAACCATTATGAATTATCCAAATTGCGCAGTCTCCTAATAAAAAAATTAAATAGCCAACTTTCATACAAAATCTACCAGCAAGAGGCCGAAATTTCAAATGTACTATTTTATCTCAAGTTCGGCTACATTCAACCGAAACTTAATCGAGGTACATTTACAAATTGCGTACAAGAATTAACCACAATTACCGCACGCAGACAATACACCAAATTATAACCAGAAGAAAAAAAACAGAAGAAAGACAGAAACAAAGAAGTAAAAAGATAGAAATTAAAACGAATAAACCGAAGCAGATGGATAGATAGGGGGTTGAGTTCTCTTCTCCTTTCTGTGCCGACGTTTCGCTCGAGGCATTGAAACGAAGCGGTTTTTCTATTTACGTATTTATGAGATTACATAACGGTCGGTCCTGGTAAAAATGATTAAAAGCAAATATTTGCGACAGTTTTTCGTGATCCGGCGAACGGGAGGACAAAAAATCGCCAAACCCGTGATAATACAACGGTTACAGCTACGTCAAATTGGAAATAACGAGGAAGTTCATATATCTTTAATCCAATATACGAACGACAATCTAAAATGCATTTTTCATTAAACGAATGTTGCGTAGCCGGTAGATATGAAACGCGACGGGACAATGGAGAGTTATTACGTTGAATGCTGTGCCAGTTAAAAAAAAAAAACAGAATAAAATCTTCGAATTGGAGAACATACGCAGAATGGATTCGATGTGCAAACATGTGTATGTACAGAATGATTCGATTACCGTGTTTGGCCACGTGTGCTCGGCGTAGTACTGCTGCTTTAATGATATGCAAGCGATGCATTTGCAAAATTTATGGCAAACAAAAATTCGTTACCATCGATAGGGAAGGGAGCGTTATTTTGAAGAATTTGTTTGTTTTTTCCTTATTGGATTACGCTGCTTCTGTGGTTAATTTTTGCAATTCTTCTGGGTATATTTTTCGTAATTAACAGCAAGAAAATTGTAAAATTGTTTACTACGTTTTGGAAACTACCGATGGACATTCTTTTCGTGTTAAATTATGTTCCCCATGTAATTCGCACTTTATTTACTGCGTAAGTGTAATAAAGAACCGTTATAATTAAATTCAATTTATAGTAATTGAACAATCGGAGTGTATCGTGACAAATTCTACAATTAATTATCGGTCTAAAATATAGAACATGTTACATAATTGCGATGAAATTTTCTAGAACAATCTATTATATTCTAGAATCTCTATTACTGCTATTATTATGACGTTCCAAATGGAAAGCTGCGTTTCCAAAATTTTGGAAATGCACTTTTATCTGATCGGCACATCGATTTTTTAATTAATATGCCAATCGTTAACCAAGTTATTAAAAGGGTAACAGAGTGATACCTGATTACCTAGGAGTACCCAATCGAAATCAAATCAATCGAGTTAGATAACTGTAAAACCTTATCGCAATACGTTACAAGCTTTTTCATAACAACGAACCGTATGTACCCTCTGATCATGGCGGCAAATGGGGAAAGGGGTTGAGTAAATACGGGATGATCGTTGTGATGGTGGTTTGAAAAACGGATTGAACTCGGTCTGACTGTGATCTAGCCGTGTAAACAATGTCTATTAATCGAAGAGCAAAGCTAGAGGGGGACATTCAACGATGAAATGACTACTCGTTTTGTTGGAACAGCACGAAATTTATCTTTATAATCAATCGCAATTGTGTTGTACAAAGGGTGTCTCTGAAATGTAGTACCAATCATAATCGAGATCATTCTATGTGTAAAAATAGGAGCACAATAACAAGTTTTCCGTTTTCCAACAGTAGCGGCCACAGTATTGAAGAAGACTATTACAAGTCGATCGTAATAATTCGTTGAAAATTAATTTCTGTTTTTACATTTTATGTACATCTTTAAGATGAAATTATTTACGAATTATTACGAAAATCTTTAGGAAATTTTTTTATTCTATTCTGTGGATGTATCCACGTCGGTTATTGATTTTGTCCTTGAATATTATTTTTTCAATTAGTATTGCAATCCATAGCACTGCAGTTCTATAGAATAAAAGTGGCTATACTATTGTTCTAACACTTCACATGATGACTTCTTTATTTTTCATTAATTAATACATCAAACGCCAAAGCATCGAAATAATTATAGTTTTCAATCACATCATTCCTTTAAGTACCCCACAAAGGCACTTGTGTCAAATTAATTTACAAACACAAGTCTCCCCCTCAAAAAGCAAAAGAAAAGAAAGACAAGAAAAATTCTATGTACGAGAATAATGTATTCTATAATTTTCACTTATTTTGCGCCGCGATTTACAGACCACAGTGTATATGAAACACATGTTCGTACCCTCATAAGCAACTAGAGCATCCGGGAAAGGTTATATTAAACGTACGCGATGTGTACCCATACGTGGCTAATCCACTATTTGCGCAACGAAAATGCGGCAATGGCTCGCGTCGAATTCAACCACCCTCCTTCCACCCCGTCGTCTAATGTACACAGGAACACGACGGCTGTGTGTTGCTCTCTGTAGCTAAAGGCATTAATTGGGATTAAGTAAATCAAGACGCTAATTAGCTCGCGCCCAAGAACGCGCGCGCACGTACTCCCGCGGCTACAGTGGCTTTCGGTCGGACGATGAGCTACCACCACCGTTTCACCCTTTACCAAAATGTTACCACCCATCTAGATACCACTACAGCTACCACTCTGTAACCAGTTTAACAAGCTGCCGACACAGAATCAACGTTTCACCAGCCATTTAATTTTCCTAACCATTTGCCGTTACCGCCGTTGCCACGATTACAAATTACCTGGGCTCACTCGAATGTATGTATGCGCGTGTATATGCGCACGTGTGTGCCATGTTTTATATTTGTACGGTATCATTAGCGACACTTTTCCCTGTCGCGATTCTATTATCGATTCAAGCTTGAAAAGGTAGGCAGAGCATTGATTAACGTTTCGTGAATGATTAAACTCAAAATGCCAGCGATTGGCACGAACGATTTCATTCGGCTCGGATTTAAATTAACCCTTTGCTGTTACGTGAAATTTTGATTGGATTGGTTCGCGTGGTGGGGGTTTATTTGCGATGATTTGTATTTATGTATGATATTATTGAAAGGATTTTTGCGTTTTTTGTTTTTTTAATCTAGGCGAAGGAATCAGTCGTCCATTACTTTCATTGTAGAGTTAATTTCCTTTTTTACTGTTCTTTTCAATGCTGTTTGAAGGGAAACGTAATCTCTGCTGTTTCGTCGAGAAAAGTTTCTCTTTCTTGAATATTCTAATTCAATTCTCGTGCATGCATTAATTACGATATTAATTAATTGGGGAGTATTGCTGGATAGTGTTGTTTTTAGGTGCAAATTGTAAACAGTTTTTGTCGTAAAATTCCGTTTAACCAAATTCAAATGAATATTTTTATTATCGTTCTGCACACCTCCTATTCTTCTTACTGCCATAAAAATTTTCCTTCTACATCAGTGTAGCTGTCTAAACAATCGAACGATTGCAGTCAAACCCGTGAAAATCAACGCAGTTGTTCACGGTAAATTATTGACGCAGAAACAACAAACTTAACCACTCTCTCCCCAAGACAATTATCCAATTGCGTACCAAAAAAGTACTATTTAAACTGCATGCGAAGCCTGTCCGCGACACACACTACGGCGTAAATTCAATTGCATTTGCCAATTACATACTGCCCCATTAAAATTAGAATCGCGGCTGTGGAGGAAACGTAGCCGGCACATTGGTCGACGAAACGCTAAGAAAGAATAAGTGAATTTCTGAACAAGCGAGTATTTATTCCATTACAACTCAAAGAGCGCCATCTCTCTCTCTCTCTCTCTCTCTCTCTCTTCAGTATAGAGCGGGAGCGAAAGAAAGTCAACGCGGAAGAGAAAGATAGATGAATAGGGACGGGGAGCACCAGCAGAAGCGATGAAGAGAAACCGCAGAAAGCCCGTACGGATCCTGGTAATATCGCGAAAACTGTTTGCTCAGCTTGTCTCGACCGAGCTCGGAGCATTAAACCGCGAGAGCGTTCTTTCTCGTCTCCCCGGGATCCAGGGAGAGCGATACCGACCTCTCCAATGTGTACACTTCTGCTCTCGATTATACGTTGCGAACTCGAAGGGCTATTTCCTTCCTTTCCACTGTGCTGAATTTCGATTCCGCCAATTCAGGCGACGATCAACTTCGCGTATAGTTCGCGGAAGAAACGATATCACGAGAGATCATTTCATTTTATTGGATCCACGAATGTCAGCCTCCGCTGATCCCATGGCAGGCAGGTGCACCACGCGCACTCGAAGATCACAGGGACAGGTATTCGTTCTAACAAGTTTTTCTTTAATTAATATTAAAGATATATCTGTAATATTAGTTTTGGTGGAAGAAAGAAGAATTAAATTGAATCAATGTTTTCGCACAATTGGCTGCACGAATATTTTGTTTCTTTTATTGTGCATATATAGCTAATTGTGCAAACTATGAAGAGGCACAGCTTTCTGTGAAATATATCAGCCGTTTCAATCATTTTTCTGTAATTCTTATGAAATTCTAGTGAAAAGATTGCTCAAACGTCTTGGTAAATGTGGAGCAATAATTCATGAACGGGGTAATCATACAAAAGGAAATTTTGATTGCTTTCTTTGTCGCATGAATAAATTTTCGACGCGTCAGCAATTATGAGAATGATCTAATCGTGAATTATATGTACATTTTTCGCATAGAGATACTTACGTTTAGATTACGTTTGGATTGTATCAAAAAATATCTACTCATAATGTTACCGAATATTTCAGTAAGATGCTCGCTCTTATAATGTAAATATTTTCTTAAAACGCTCTTTTTAACGTTTACGTGAAAGAAATTGAGTCAATCTTTAACGAAACCGGGAGCACAGAAACGATCGAATGTTGTATTCCGTTTCCCTGGCTATGCAAGATCGAATCATTTTGCTTCGAGAATGACCAGATTGTGGTGCGTTCAAAAATTCCATGCCCGTGTTAATCATTAAAAATGACTCTCAACACTGACATAAAAAAAGTGGAAGATAAATAAAGCTGTAGCTACAACTCGATTCGGCCGAACTCCAGCAATATTATCAACAACGGCTACAATGATGCTAATAGCTATGCAAACGACGATTATGGTAGTGGTTGTTGCTTTCGAGCGCGATACAGGGGGATAAAGGGAGCGGTATAGAGGAGGAAACGAACGGATAGGGGGATCGCGTCTGTTAACTCCGGTTTGAAGCTGCTGGCCTCCAGGGAAATGTGCGTAATCGCCATGTCCCACTCTGAATTGGTGGCGGCGACGTATTCTTGCTTGGAACCGCGCCACCGTGTTCCGATGACCCACGATTAACTTCAACCACTGCGCACCACCCTTACCTTTCTTTATTTATCGTGACTCTTTGTGTTCACAATTGGAGCTTTGTTTTAATCTTTGAGAGTAAGTACGATTGGTAATTACGTGATTGCTTAATAGCAACAGAATAATTCCTTTTAAGCTGTGAGCAATGAAATTGTCTAATTATTTCCATGGATCCGTGAATTTTGAATCATTCTGGGATAGATGAATTGAGGCCTTAATTGGCATGTGAATTAGGTCCCTTTTCTCGGTACTGTGGTAATTCAATTTTCGCGTAATCCTTTATACAGTCGGTTCATCCGCGATGTGAAATTGACTCTTATTTTTTATTAAAGTCAAAGAAAATATGTGCTATTTAAATTGGGAAATAAACGAGTTTTTTTTAATACTCGCTATTTTTTATAATAAACTCATTTTTCATCATTTTGGACCTGCGCCACTCGTCAATTGAGGGGTTCAATTGTTGAAACCTCAACTGCGGTAGGGGCACGATTATATGTATATAAATTGTAAAGTCGCTATCTTGAATTGAATATACATATATGCTATCTATTATGCTATCATATTTTTATATAATATTAATAATATTGTTATTATCATTCCTGCGCAGGATGGGTCTGCACAAGTGATACAAGGGAGGAGGAGATTATAAAATGTGGAAAAACAGTTTTTCGTACCCTGCTTTTCCTTTGAAATAAATCGGGTTTAATAATACTAATGTGTAACATATTTTACAAGTGTTTGATGGTCACATTTATTAATCGATGAATAGTTGGAAATGTCGTATATTAAGTCATATTAAGTTTCCTACCTGTTAAATTTTCGAATTCAATTATTTCGGAGAAGAAATGCAATACGAGGAAATTTGATTCTACTTTTTTTTTTTCTTTACATGCGAATGTCCTTCTAATTCCGTCCCACCCTGTACGCATGTATAATCGAATTTTCTAATAATAAA
Source organism: Nomada ferruginata (assembly GCA_963583965.1). Taxonomy (NCBI): domain Eukaryota; kingdom Metazoa; phylum Arthropoda; class Insecta; order Hymenoptera; family Apidae; genus Nomada; species Nomada ferruginata. The sequence goes on from OY757213.1 coordinate 19,719,872, forward strand.
ATTAAGGAGTTACTGTTTTGAGTCTGACTTGCCCAAGCCACTTCATCACTGCTTTGAGTAATACCTTTTATTTAAATTATATAAATATATTATTATATTATATAATTTAAATAAAAAGTATTATAAATACATTTATAATACAGCGGAACGTAATTGAACGTGGTCTCGATGTTCCAGGGTCTCGAATTCATTAATTCCTCGATAATTCGAAGCTCTAACGATCTTAATAATCATTGAGCAGCATGTCAATCTTAAACGAACAAAAAAAAATAAAAATCAACGAATCTCGTTCCGATATGAAAAGAAACTATGTTATAATATATTCTAACTGGAAGCACGTGCACAATGACGTACGCAGACCAGCTCTTCCCTTTTCGAACAGAGGAAGAAGCGCGGGTTGTCCAACTGAGAATTTCCCAGCTGCATGGAGGAGCGAAACGACGGAATGGAGATGCAGAGATGGAAGAAGCGAGATAGAAAGATTGATAGAAGGCTGGTCGAGGGTCGAAAAAGCGAAGAGAGCGAGCAAACGAGCGATCTGTACGTATACGGGCCAGGAATAAAGTGGAATTCAGCGCAACCTGAATTATAAACGATATTATGCAAACACCACGGAGAAAGAGTACTCGTGCTGCGAGTTAATTTGATGAAAAACATCAGTGAGTGGCCGGATAGAGGAAACGGGAGGGCGAAACAGAGAAAGAGAGAAAGGGGAACAGGCAAAAGACGCATCCAGGAAAGACCATTCTCGAGGAGTACACTCTTCATCGAGCTTTTCGGCCCTGAAGGCACTTTAAATGCTGACAAACGTTGGCAAAACTCGCGTCACCGGTCCTTCTTTTCTTCTGCCGTCACCTGTACGCGTTTTCGTTTCCCTCTGTTATACGTAGCGATCAGGACAAAAGTTTGGCTACACCTGCTGCATTTGTAGTCCGCAGTTTAAATACCAGTTATAGGGGGTTTAATATTTCGTCGCAACTTCAGTCCTTGTACAGCCTTTGCACAGTTTTACTGTTACAAAAATAGACAGTTTCAACAATGTTTCGGTATTCTTTGTGAAGTCGAAATTTAGTAGAGAGGGTTCGGTGTTCATATTCATTTTGTTTCATTTCGTGTAGAGGAAAGGAATCTACTCCCATCTACTTCTTTTTTCATTTAAAAATTGTAGAAATACGTATGTTTTTCTTTCTGTTTATTTTTGTATAACTTTATCCGTTTGACACATTGATCTGCCTTATGGTAGAACTTCGCGAGCAATTTTCTATCAAATAGTTGAAAAGATTTAATAATCAAGTATTCTAGTAATAGTAATATATAAATTGAATACACCATTTTTTTCTTTATATTTTTTTTCAAGAAATTTTTGCCCCTGATATAAACGGTATTTTCTACATTAGCACATTCGGTGTGTCTACCAACGTCTTGCAAAATAAGCATCAGAAAATTTGATTGAATTTGTTTTACCTTTTTCAGATCCTGAGAAAACTAAGTCGAAATGGATAAAAACTTAAATGGATTTCAGTTTCGACTAATCGAAGGTACCGGGCAAGGGAGGTTTTAGGTACGAAAATTCGACTTACAAGAGACATTGTGCATGGGTTAATATTTTGGAAATACAGTGACGAATTTACCTTCGGTCTCGAAATTGCCAGCACCGCCAGTTGCCCTTCACGAACTAGGATCGAGGAGTATTATCGGCCATGGGAATAACGGGCGAAGGAACAATAACATACAATTAAACAGTTTGCCACTTAATCAAGACGTTGAACTCAGAATTGCGTTTATCCCGCCATAAACTCTTAACGCGTCCAGTTTGCATTTGAGGGGCAGAGATATAACAGAAGACTATTAGTTTCCGTACAAGGAACGGGGACAGGGTACCTGGAGTTCCAGAGGCACCGATGACAAAACTTTGACTTGTAGAGGCAAACTTGAACTTGCCGATGTCGAGCTTCTCTGAACTCGAATTACGGAGGCAAATAATTCGAGTTACAGAAGATTTCAACTGTGAGTTGCCGGTTTTTGCAGCAGAGCGGAAAGGATTGAACAAACTTCTTGTGCTACAAATTATGTAAAAATTTTCCCGTGCAACGCTCATACATTAACGGAGACAGTGAAAAACCCACGCAAATAATCCTATAAAAATAATCCCATCGATCGTACCCCGCACAAGGTGAACAAGAATAAGGAAACCACGTTTCCATGATATCGCGCGATATCGAATCGCGATTTGTTCCTTTATTCCGTTCCCTATGTCCACCACCACACTCCTACCCATGTAACGTACAGTTACTCGCACAATTGAGCGTAGACTTACGTTGCTTATGAAACCTGACGGCAAAATAAATCGAAATCCACGTATTCGAGAATAAAAATAATATATATATTACTTGTACAGTGTAGCAAATAACTCGTAACCCGTTTTACATTTTTGTTAATTATAAACAAATAACTCATTTTACGTAAAAACTCCTTTACGAGTTATTTGCTACACTGTGCACGTAAACAAAAATATATATATTTATTACTGTTACTTTCGAATATGTCCGTTTCTATTTATTTTGCCGCCAATTTTCACGACGAACGTAAGCGTACGCTCGATTTTACGGGTACCTGTACATATCCCTTTCGATGCAACTCCCACCTTGTTTGATAGCGGATAAACCAGGCAGAACAAACAAACAAACAAAAAACAGAGAGCAGAACACGATGCGTTCGTGGATGCAGAGGCACGATTGGAACGACGAAAGAAGAAGCACGAGCGACCCAGCGAGATACGTAACCATGATAGGTGGAGGACACGCGAGAGGGAAAGACGAAGAAAGAGGCTGTCTACAACCCTCGAAACGGTAAACACACCGGGCGCACGTGCAGCCCTCTAGTAATTGAGCTAGTACCGCCAATCTGCACTCGTCGGGGGCGGTTCTCCGTCGGTCAGGGGTTGGGGTGCGCTGCACAGGGACTGGCTGATAGCAGCCGTCTGGAGGAGGAAAACTGTAGGGCGGCAGAAGCTGGTAGGAAAATCAGACGAATGCACAAACCGACCTGTGATAACGGTGGTGGTGGTGGTGCGAGGATACCGCGGCCGCCTCCCGGCGTTCAAATCACGAGCAATCGCCACGGGTCGCGGGTTGCACCTTCGACACGACTCGCCTTTACTTCCGATAGTCTGACAGTCTTTCGTGGATGAGTCGCGTGGCATTCGGTGCCGTGCCGTTCATTTCCTCGGGATACGTTTAAGACAGAAGGGGGAAGGATGAGGAACGGATCGAGGAATCGAAGAGGAACGTGTTTATTGGTCGAAGATTCGCGAACTCGCCTCTTCGATGCGATATAATTTCCCTTGGTTTTTTTCTGCGCATCTATCTCGGAGAGGAAGAATGGGATTGATCGGAGAACTCGAGGGATAAGGTTTAATGTTCGCCGAACGAGACAAGTGACGATACCTTTTTCCCTCCCTTGCATCGAGCCACGTTGCGTGAACTGTTATTGTTCCACTGATTCGTTCGTCATGGAAGTTTGCTGCCGAAGATCAACGACGATGCGTGGATACCCGCGGAAGAATTAATAGAACCGGAAGTTGATAGTGTGGGGAAGAAAGTCGAGCTGGGACGATGTATAGCTTGTACAGAGCTTGGTTTGGCGACAGCGTTGCTACGGACAATTATTCGCAACTCCAAGAGACCTTATCGCCACCCGACACGGTGGTCAGGGTTGGAAATGAAGGGGAGCATCAGTTTGTCGCACATAAGGGCGTGCTGGCTGCCCATAGCGGCTACTTGAAAGCCTTGCTGATGAGCGCGGCTACGTCGCCTAATCAGGTTGTTAACTCGAACATTGCCTCGTGTACGAATTTCCCGGCCACGGCTATCGCGGTTACCACTACCAATCTTTCGGGACAATCGGCAAGGCAGCCGGTCACGTCTGTCTCGGTCTCGTCAATTGGTAAATATTTCCTTGAACAATTCGTAGACGGATTGGAAGTGATGGTGGTCATTTTTCTCTTTATTTTATATAGTTTCGTTCGTTCATTTCCGCTAAGTGGATTCCGCAAAGTGGATCGAGACAAGATTTCTTGAAGGTGTTTTCAATTACTGTTTTAGCAAGGCTTATAATTTGGTTACAGTATTTCTTCCCCCGGTTCTGATTTTCAATTACCCGAAATTCGATATTATTCGAAACGCGACAATTTGTTAAAGTGAAAGCAAAATGGAACGACGGCGAACAGAAATTGGAAGAAGTAACATGGAAATGAAGTTGGCACTTTCTTTTGCAATTTTAGTTAATTCGGTGAAAAGATGGGACAAATAATGGAACTTTGCCGAACAAATTTCGTGATGAATAAAATGAGGAAGGATCAAAGAGAACAGATGAAACGTAATGGATTTTCGAAACAGTTGCGCACACGTCGATACCTATTCCATTTGTTTAACAACAAATTCACCGCTATCTTCTAAATTACTTCCACTGTATCGAGCCCTGTTAGATGATAAAAATTCCGACAATGAAAGATCCGTCCACCTCGGAACCAGACACCTGAAATCCCATCTTGCAAATAGAAGAGAAACGCTCCCTACCGATTCATTGCTATGAATCATTTCGAACGATGTAGCCCGACTTCGATTAACGAACAGATACACGTGGTACTCTAACAATAAGTACAATATAATGCGCAGCACTGTTATTCTACAAACGAGATCCGTCGAAAGTACATTTCTCAAAACAGAACTATCACGTTCGCGATTCCACGACGAATATTTTCCGATTTCTATAACCACTTTTCCTCCCACACCTCCCAGAACTTTCTACCCGTCGACGACTAACGTGCCGCAAACGGTCAATAAACGGCAAATAAACGCTAACTTTCAGGTGGGGAAGCATTCGCGCCCCTGTTGAACTACATGTACACGGGTCGCCTGGAGGTGACACTGGAAAATGTGTACAGCGTGTTGCTGGCCACGCATTTGTTGCACATGCCAGGTGCGCTGGAGCAATGCAGGGCCGCGTTGCTCAGGTTAAGGGCGCCGCCGCCGCTACCAACACCGATCCCGGTGGTTCCAGCAGTGCCGACGTCGACGTTGACGTCCACCTCGATGTCCACGTCGACGCCAGGCACCGGGAGCATACTTCGGCCGATACCTAACAGACTGATGATAGATCCGAGCATGTGCTGGCCGCCAGCCACGTCAATTTATCCACCGACCGTCCCAGGGCACGGCTCCATTGGTATACCACATTTACCCCAGCTGCAACCGTCGGTGTTGTTGCAATCGACGGGACCTCGCACCGTTTCCGTTGCTCCGACGTCGAACGTTCAGGAGACGCGGGGCTCGACGTCGTATAGGTTTGTGCGAACGTATGTAAAGCGCGCGCATGTCCCACCGTGCTTAGCAAAAATCGGGAAAGGTATGGCTTGGAGTTGGGAAAGAGATTGAAGAGCAATAGCGGCGGAAAGCGTAATGATTTCGATGTTTGTGAGAGGATTGTGAACAATTCGAGGTCGTGTTTGGGGAATAAATAGGGGAGACTGATAATGAAAATTCGGACTGATCAGTTTGACATCGGGGTGCACAGACTGGGATAATGTTGCGACGCAATCATATTTCTCTATGGCTTTGAAAGAATCGTTTGAAATTACTTTATAGTTGAAGGATGTCCTTGTGTTAAAGACTAACAGATAACGTATCGGTGAATCATATGAAAAAGGTGCAGTCAGAGAGTTATTGATGTGAGTAGGTTGCAATACACTTTCATTCGCCCGAAAACGTAAGTTACGTAAGAATCATCAACATTAAATTACTCTTGCATCGGTGTCCCGAAAATTGTCTCAGATGTTTTTCGATCAAAACAGTTCAAGTAAACTAGAATCTTCTTAACTAACCCCACTATCTCTATTAGTTCGATCTATACCAACACACCCAACCAAATCATCCCAATAATATTCATCCCAATTAAACAATCAATCGCAAATTCCGAACCGAATTTGCGTGTTCAAATCAACAAACAGCATCAGTGTAAGTCCAACTTTCATGAACATGAGTTTCGTAGTTCAAGAACCTCTTTATTGTTAAAACGCAATAGACGACGGTTCTAACATTGTCATTTTTTTCCAAGTAATTTGTAAAAGCCTTACTTATCTCGGTGTGAATGCTAATGGACTTGCACTGATTGGCTTCTGGACCTTTCATATACAATCTCCAATATTGTTCACAACAGTGAGGTGTCGTCGCCGAAGCCCACGATCTACCAAATCGAAAGGAACCGCAGCCTGAGGTTGGAGTCAGGACCAAAGACTTCCGAGAACGTGCCATCCTCGTCGCTACCGTTCGCCGCCGCAGCAACCGCAGCCGCGTTCACCGCATTCACCACAACTAATGCGGCCACTTCAACGAGAACCCCATCCCCCTGTCAATCAGTCTCGCCGACACCGTCGTCGACGTCTCAATCGTCGACGTCGCCCTGCCGGGACAAGAAAGCGACGGAACCGAAACGCCAAAGCAAGAACGAACGGAAGTACGAGCACGTCAACACCGTCGGCGATCAAACGCAACCTCGATCACCGCCGCGGACACCTGTAGAAGAGTCGACGGCGTCCCGATACCGCGACAGAAGCGTCGAAACGACGTCGATCGCGGAGAACGATCGTGGAAGATCGTCGAGGCGAAGAGGGCACGGATCGAATAACGGAAACGAGAGTTCGTCGAGTGTCTTGTCTGTGGTTTACGACGTCGCCTGCTGCGACGGGCCAGTGAAGTTTCATCGCGTGTTGAACGAGAATTATTCGTCGACGGATACCTGTGGGCCTAGCGCGTTGCCGCAAACGCGCGTACAGAGGCCGTGCTTCGAACCGGAAACCGCGTCGAGCGAGAACGATGAGAACGGAGGTCCAAGGGACGCCAGAGCTCCGTTTCAAGCAATCGAAGCTGGAATCGACGCGACTAATAGCAGCGAAAGTTACACCTGCGGGTACTGCAGGCACACGTTCAAGTCGCAGTATTGTTACAGGAAGCACACGAAGAGACATTTGTTACCGACCAGGGTGAACGATTCGACCGGGCATAATAGGCAGAGACAAGAGGCAGGTCGGAATAGGAGAGAGGTTCGACTGTTGGACCTGAACGTGCAGTACTATCCGTGCAAGATATGCGGATGCAAATTTCCCAGTTATTATTTCGTGCACAAGCACAGGAAGCTGTGCCACGGGAACGTCGAGGAGAGGACCCAGTCGGACGAGGCTAATAGCATTGCCACCGAGGATCAAGAGTCGACCACATCGACGACAAATAACGAGAGACAAGGAGGATGAAGATCTTGTGCTTCATAGAGGTAAATTCGAGACAGTGTCGTATTAAGCGAAGAATACTGTAACCGAAATAAACGAATAAATAAATGGTATTGCATGAAGTAATCAAAGTTGTGAGATAATTATTCGATGAGACGTGGTAAGATTGGTAATTCATCCATTCGCGAAAAATGCTATTTTGATTCTGTTACTTTGAGAAAGTATACCTGGCGAAGTAGCAGTGAGATTTCTTTAATGCTGAGGAAAGTAACAAGTATTGCAAGCTTTGCATTTCGATCGAATTATTAAACTGCATTAGCTGTTGAAATATGTATCGAATTTCGTTAATTATTCGTCCATTCATTATAATCGTATAATTGTAACGTTAGAAATTGGCTGTCATATGAGACTTGTGTAAAATATGGAAATGATCAGACACATTTTCATCGGCTTAGGTAGCTTTACCTTTTAAATACGCCGATGTGTATCTATGATTCAAGTGAAAATTACCTTTCTCGTTGAGTGCTTTTTAAATATGAATATGGTAACGTTGTTTCTTCGTGACTATTAACAACTTTAAAATAAACGGGGATCAATATTAGAGACTATAAGAGATCTTGTTTTTTTGTACTACTAAAGTAGACATTATTCTTTTTCTTTCGTCAAGTGCAGTGCAGGGCGAGCGAGAGAAAGTTTAAAATTTATATTTTTTCCAGTATTGTCAGGAATTGAGGATTGGAAGAATATGAGTAAATAATGGAGAAACATGCGCACCGACGCAAGTGAAACATTTACACCGATGGCATATCAGAAGTGTGCACACCATTCTACGTTTCGGAGGATAATTATTGGAGTGGAAAGAATTAGCAGCACTGAAGCTAAAATAATAGTATACTCAATGAATTATTCCCTGTTCAAGATACTATGATATATATATTGTAAAATTGAAGTGATTATATCATTAAAATCAAAGAGGCATGTTTTTCCACTTGTTACCAATAAAACGCTGCATGTTTTTAATAATTAAGAATGGTTAAGGCCTAATTGGTCAACTACAGATATAATAGCTGCACAATAAGTTGTTCAAGAAAAATAATTTCCTTCAAATAATATATGTGAGTGAGAATTCTAATTTGTTCAACAGTACAAAACGGTACAAAACGTACGAGAGTTTTGCAAAATCTTAATTAACGTGATTTTCCAGAAATGCAAACTTTAATATTACTACGTCTTGACTGTAATCGAGTTCCAATATTCGACAAATATTCATCTTCAAAAAATCCCAACAACAAATATTAAAACAGATCTAAAACATATCTCGCAGTCAATATTACACAAGAATCGAATAACTTCGATGTATCGTCAAGCAATGCCCAATCTACTCGTAAAAATCGCAATCCTATCGAAGCTTCAAGCAATTCTAATATATTTTCTTGGTCGAGATTTAACTTAAAAAAGAAGAAGGAAAAAGAAGAAAAATAGTCGCGCCATGTGTTCAATACGTATTTCCAACCTTTAGTTTCCAAAGAAGCTCGATATCCGATCGCGGGACAAGAATACAAATTCTCTGACCATTAAAAAATAAATAAAACGTGACATCAATCGTTATGAAGTATTATGAACAAAATCAACATTCGTAAGTGGTTTGTAGAAAAGAAGTGGAAATTTTTCCTTTGTTTAACGAAACTTACCGATGGTGTCCATTGATTGGGCTTCCTCGTCGCTTGTTTCCATGGGGGTGGCGTGATTATCTTTTTTCTTTTCCTTCATCCTGCTGGCGGTCGTCAGGCTGCCACCGCCGCCGTTGTTTGTCTCCCTGCAACCCGGTTTCTTTTTGTTAGAATCTTTGAAATCTGACTGTATCGCCGTGCCGTTCGTCGTATTCACGTTCGACGACGATGACATCGACAACGCACTCTTCCCGTCCATTCTATAACAATGACCAAACAGGGAAACAGTCCTGTTAGTGTCCATCGTCAGTAGATCGACAATCTTTTTAATTCTTTGAGTTGCGATTCTTGAAAATTGCAATACATCAATTCGCAATTTACAATATAGCACGCAGATTTTTTCCTGTATCATTCAATTACAACGATAATTATTTTATCATTGAACTCTGTGAACTTTACCCTTCTTCTTGTTTGCCTGACGGTACTTTGGTAGTACCACTTGAATTACAATCCTATCATACATTTAGAACTCGGATAAATCTAGTTCTGAAACGATTTTTTTTTTAGTGATACGATGATTAGAGATTTCAAGGCAATATCTATTTTTGTTTAAATTGCATATTGTAAATGTTTGTTCTCAATACGGTATAGTGCTCTTTGAAACTAGCAGCTATTTTTCAGCGATCTCATCTAGTGACATTACCTTGCAAAAAACAAATGTAATATTCCATTTCAAAACAATTTACTCTTTTATGTATCGAATTTCTCAAAATAAATATTTTGTACCATTTCATTTGCACAAAAAAAAAGGAAAGAGAATTTATACCACAGAGTGTTTTTCTTCGCGCTAAATAACTTTTTCCAGAACACTTCCTTTTTAATAGTCCCTAATACAGGGCATTCATAGACTAACGAACTTCCACCCCTAGAAAATTTACATAAATTAATTTCACTAATAATCAAATAATGCAACGCGTTCCTTTCGTGTAAACATTTTTCCTTACGGCATAATTAAAATGATGGAACGATTTGCCCAAACGACAAGGATAGCGCTGCAAGAATATTAATAAAATCGCCAACTGTATATCATTTCTGAACGAACGAGGGGAGTCAACATAGCAGTCTTCACGCAGTTCAGAATCAGATTTTCAGCGATCGACTCAATTTCGATGATGAATGCCTACGTAAACATAATCCACTAACCACTAACCATTGATTAGCATTACAATCTGCTAATAACTACCCTGCCTTCCCTCTCGAACCTCCATTTTACCACCACCTTCTATTTGCCCCGATCTACTCCCACTCGCCCCCAACCCTTCAATCTACTACCCTACGGTTCCACGTTTTATTTTTTGTTTCCTTCGAGTAGCCGCGTCGAATGTCGAAATTATTAGTATTATTGTTATCGTATCGTCCATTGGCATTATTTATATAACATTTTATCGGCAAAAATTTAATTTAGGAAATGTCTGATGCATGGAAAAGTGGATATTAAAACTGGAAGGAATAAAAATGATCGAGCTGTTTCTGCATACAGTTACAATTACGTTAAGTGAATAATAGGACTCGTTCGAAAATCAAATTGATCAACTCCACATTTTATTATTATCCGAAATTTTCTATCGAAAGATTATAATTGAGGCTTAACTTTTCTGAAACAAGATGAACATATCTTGATAATTCTACCTATTGTCAGGAAATGTGCCAAATTTTTTAATAGTATTGAATAATAGATAATCTTCTTCAGAAGCCACTGTCTATGACTCCACCTCGAAATAATTTCATTATTCGTAATAAGTACGACAAATAGTTTGTATTCCGAACTATTACTTTGTATGTTTCAACATGAAGTTAAAAAAAAAAACGCGGTATCTAAATTTATCAATTTTCTCTGCTTTTGTTAAATGCAGACTGGCGCATGTCACTCGTTTTTAATTTAAACCAATCGATCTCGTTACTTCTTCTGTAGCTATGTAGTACTGCAGCATACGTGTAAAGTTTTATTACAAAGTCAGGAGCAACGAGTGAGTGTTGAAATTGTGATTACAGTATTACCTGTTATAATGCCTATCTGAGAAACTAATCGACTAATCAGCATGTCATTTTCCTAGAATTTTTTGTACAATCAATATATCGTCGTTGTCACAAACGTTTACAACCATCACATTAAATTTGTCGACAAATGCCAAATTGATTATAAATTCAATTTTTTCCTGCTTTCTATGCTTCTACTTTGTTGTTTACTAATGTTTGCGTGATAAATAAAATACAATAATATAATAAAATACAAAACCATAGTAAATAGCATTTTTAACTTTTTCTTTTGCAATTTAGAAAGAAACCCGCTTGTCTATCATTTTTGGGTTACTAACATTTCTCAGACATAAAATCCCGAAGATTTTCCACAAAGATGAATTATTGATTTAAGAAACACGCTTACTACGGGTTATGAGCAACTGGAAAATTAAATACTAATCATACCCTTTAAAGATTGCAAAAAGCGATTAAAACAGTGCATAAAAAAGGCTTGCTTGTTCGATTAATATCTGTATCATAAGATGACGCTCATTCGATCAATCTGTGAGTGCTTGTATTTATATCCACTGCAATCTCTAAGGCGACTGAACTATTAAATATAGCGCAGATTATAATCTATAAGAGCACTTGTAATAGCATGACAGTGTGCATTCAGAAGTTTATTTACAATTATATATTGCTGTTTGCTTCGTTGTATGTATATATTTCGAATAAAATCTTTTCGTTAAGAAATTCAAAAATAATATATGTAAACTCGAGTGAAACAGAATTTGTATATTAGAATTTATTTTTGTTTGCTTTTAAGGCAAACGTCTATCGATATGTGTGTAAAAATTGTCCAGATACGCCTAAGTATTGGTGTTTCTGGCCTGAAAATGTTTCGAATGGACATTTCAAAATATTTTATAATAAAGAAAATTCTTATTTCAACAGAACTGAATGTTATTCAATCCTACAGTTGAGGCATAAAAATATAATGAACTTTGAAGTAACCTTTGATAACAATTACATATACAACATAACGTTGACTGGTGTATTATTATTAGCCTAATTATCAATTTGTCTATTTATAGTGATAAATGGACCGTTTATTTTGAAAGTGGTGTAAGTCCATTTTTTTTAAAAAAATGACATATTACATAATTTGTGATAAATTTAGTGTAAAGTTTTCATTTATAACTAGGAAAAAAAACAGAAAAAATGGACTTACACCACCTTCAAAATAAACGGTCCAAATATAGAACACTATCATAATGTAAAAATGTAAGAAATCGATAGAAACTATGATTATTCATAGCAAAATTTGGTAAAAATGTAATCCTGGAAAGTGACAGAAATTTGATCGAAGACAGAAGATCTCTTTCATAAAAAGCTAGATAAATATCATTCGATCTAGATGGTTAATCATTAATTTATGATTATACTTAAATTTTGTATTCCTTCTTAATATGATCAAATTGAATTTAAATAAATTTGGAAAATTAAACGCTTTTCTTTATACCTCACCTAAGTAAACCGATTACAGTATTACTCAGAAGTTGAAACTATATTCGTAGCTAAAACGTAGAACTCGGTGATACTATCGCATTGATAGGTTTAAAACTATATTCATTAATGTGAATTATTTTTAAAATACATTTCTAAATCAGCTTAACATAGCTATTACAATATTTAATTATAATCTCATAAATGTAAAGTGTATAATTCTTGTTTCTCTTCAAACTTTGCTCCCTACCATGTTCATTCTTACAATTGAACTATACTGCTAAGTTCGACATATAAATCGATCAAAGAAATCACTAACGAGCACTCTGCGGTGAAATGAAAGAAATCTATATAAAATGACCAAGGATATTTTCGATGAAATAAATATAAAAGAAAACAAGTAATATCCACTACTGTAACAGAGGCAACCAACTAAAGTACTCAGGTTGCAATAACCCCATAAATGTGTGAAGAGTTCCCTAAAACTTCACAATATTAACATAGACTGCTTACAAAAACAAAATTGTGATAAAAATTGGCTAAGATCTGTGTAATTTCTAATAAAACGTGTTAGTTTTTACACTGCACGTATCCATGAAAATCATCTAATTATATTTCGAACAATCCTCACCCGCCTAATTAAAAATAATCATGGAATAAGAGGTAGTTTTTACGTACATTACTTTGACGTCTTTTCCTGATATCGTTTCGGAACTTAATTGCGGCTCTTCTTTCATCTCCAGTTTAATAAGATGTGGATCCTTCGGTTCGATTTTAATTTCTTTATTTTCCTTGTTGGTGTCTCTGTTATCCTTCGTGTTCGTTGCTGCCAACGACATCGTAACAGACGATGTCGTTGTAGATGTCGTTGATGCTATTACGGAGTCTGTTGTTAAACATATACTCGACGTTGATGAACATGAAGGAGTTGTCGAGCTGGTCACTATAGTTGCTGCAGCGGTGGTCGATATACTCGACGTAGTTGTAGTTGTCGTCGTTGTCGTCGTTGATGTTGTCACCGAATTATTCTGCGGATTCTCTTGCGTTTTCTGCTGTTGTTCACGTTGCAACCTTGTCGTAACACCCGTAGTTAAAATGTCTAGAGTTCCAATACTCGAACTGGTATTATTTACCTGAAAAAAGGGGAAAAGATTTGTTAATCTCCAATGGCTGCCTCTAACGTAACAGTTTAGTTCGTTGATAATAGCATATAACTTGTTAAATTGTTCAAATCAGCTTGATTTTATTAAATTTATCTCGCAAACTGGGAGGTGGGGCCTTTGTTTATTTAAGGACACTTGTACACAACTATATTTTGACATTACGTGGTTGTCTAGAATTTTAACGCAATTATACTCGATCTTAAAATTATAAGGCAAAGCATGTGACCGATAAGTAAACGGATATCGTAAAAGACCATCTGTTTCGCTTGAAATATTTTGCTTAAAGAAAGATGTATGTATATTGAATTCCTTAATAAGTATGTGGACGAAAGAGCAAGAAAGCAAGTTACCAAAAATGTATAGTACAAATAAAAATATAAATGAATTCTCTGCTTCAGATTGTTTAAAAATTGAAAATATCCGCGCTATCGCGTTCAGAAATGGCGCAATAATGAAAGCATAGCAAAGAGGGGGGGAAATTTTAAGTTCTTGCTGGACTTCCGATATTACGAGTGTCATTAAAACTTAATTAGCAAAAACGTAACTCTAATTAGACTTACTTTATTATTAGGATTGTTCCGAGAGCTACGTGTTCGTTGCCGCGACTTTCGCAAGAGTTGCTTATAATTTTCTGCTTTTTTAGTGAGGTAGTAATGATGCACACAATCTGGAACGGACTTATGTTCTAAAGATTGAGCTATCGTTCCAAAATTCTTAGGATGCTGTAAATATTTTTCCTTAAACAATTCATGCTCTACAGAACTCCATACGTTGATTAATTTTCGTTCACTATGAAGAGCCTCCAATTCTTCCGGCTGAAGGAGACCATTTCGATTTTGGAACGCGATTCGTCTTTGTTTTGTATCCAATAACAAAGGAGGTATAACTGCGTAAGATCGCATCTTTTTATCTTCCATCTGTAAAAAAATAGTTCAAAGGCCATTATCATGATGTGCTGAATTTTACAAACGAGATTTATAAAGTTTGAAAAACGTTTCTAAGTAAGAAGAAAACACTTCGATGTTTTACATTTTGAAGCTCCAGTAACTTTAGTTGTAACATGTGTTGTAATACTAAAAAAAATTATAATTATCTAAAATCTAAATATTTAATGATAACAATGATAATAATAATATCCAGGTGCCGTTGTCTAAAGCTTTCGTTCAAAGTGTAATTTTATTATATTATTGACAGAGGGACAATGAATGTCTATTACACAAGAACAGCATGCATTATTCTTGTTGTGGGACATTATTTTAAGTGAAATGCGAACTGTCAATAAATAATCAACCATCAAATTATAGCAATTACAAAAATGTTAATTGTAAATTAAATGTGACAGCAATTTGAATTAGAATTATGTCAATTAAATATGTTTAATACAATATTATACTTGTTCAATGCAATTACAGCTGGCCATCGTCAAGGCAGTTAAAACGATTGGTTTGTTAATAGATCTAAACAGTAAATAAATCAATCTAATGATATTAGAAATAACCAAGCTGCTTTAATGTCTGACTAGAATTACCATAGATCTTTTTTATAATTAAATATCTATCCAGCGAACTAGCTGATTAACTTTATAATAATATCAATCTTTTTCGTTTCTCTTTTCAGCTTTGCAATTACCCCGATGAACTTCCCCCTTATCTTCTTCTTTAATCCAATATATCATTAGTGTCGCAACATTGTAAAACGCCGGTGTTATCGACAACAAAATAATAATATACCTCTTGTTCTTGAAGGCCGTCCATAATTTCCTCTAAATCAGCTTCACTCTTAATACGAGCACCGACCCTATTAAAACGCTCTTTGTCTTCCCTTTGTTTTCGCAACTCTGGAAATACTTTCTCGAAGAATTCGCGATTCTTCGCTTCTTTCGACTTCCTTTTCTGCGTTGCTTCCAATCTCTCTACTTTACGATGCCACTCCTGTACCAAAATAGCGTAGGTTTGTGACTGTTGTCGATGAAGAGATGCGCGTTCAGCATGTTCCCGCCGGAGCCTCGCTATAAGCCTTGCTCTCATACACGTTTGATGTTTTGTACGATTTTCTTGGTACACACTTGTATCAGACGGCTGATTGTACAAAGGTAACTCCACTTTTGGACCCAGCCTCTCGAGTAATCTGTGAGCCTCTTCTGCCTTCCTCTGTAAATAAAATTTAATATCAGTGAAACAATCGACGAGGCTCTTATTCAATATTGTGTAGTATAAATTGATTGCAGGTTTTATTTTGATTGTTACAGCAGTGGTTGAGGATCCCTTTTTTAGTTTTTAAACGTTTTGCAAAGAAGCATTTTATTTTGCACAATGCAGAGACAACGATTTATGAAATGATCATTCTCAGTTAACTAGCTGATTTAATGCAGTGTGCAATACACATTACAAACATTGCGAAATAAATTAAACGGAATTTTTGTATTACGATATTACCCTATTTTCAGCATAAATTTTTTGTGCCAGAGACTGATGCTTTGGTTGTTGAGACTGTTCCTCAACCTGTCTCTTGAGACCGCTTGCTTCCAGAGGTTTGTTCGCCGTCTCTTCTAATTCCTTTAGCTTTTTCCGAAGCTTATTTATTTGAGACTCCCTTTTTGCAATCTCCCTGTCGACCTTGGCAATTTGCTGCAGAAGATCGTCCTTGGTGCTTCTGAACTGTGCATCTTCTTGTGTGTTTGGCTCCGGAAGCGTAGGCGAGATAGCTTCTGTTTGCGGTGTATACGCCCCTGTTGTCGGCTGCCCCTAACAGTCATTATTCATATAACAACGAACCAAATATATTTACATTAACTTCTACGCCAGTTCCATTATAGTTTAGAAAAATTGACATAAAAAAAAGAAATATAATATTGAGTTTAAACTTCTCAGTGACTACAACACGGTCATTTTACATCGTTTTTTTTGTTAGAGTTTAGGAATTGATTGGTTTAAGAACTACTCTGTTTACATTATTAAGGTAATTTATATAAATATAATTCGAAGTGTGTCTTTAGAATCCTCTTAAATAGAAATTTTACAATAAAATAAAATCTTTAACGTATATATTTCTCCCTTAGAGTAAAAAATTTGGGTAATTAGCAATTTTGTATGTGTCTATCTTAGAAGATAATAGGCCCGACCAATTTATCCTACATTCATCGTCGTATTGCAACCGATCGTGTGTATACACTTAAATGGAACTATATGGACGAAATGTGTCAGATAACTATACAAGATCTTTGTAAATTATTCGAAAAATCATGTTATATAATAAATAATATCCGCAAATCTATTCTACTTATGCAACTACAATTACTATCGTTCGAAACCTATCATTGTACCAACGAATCTGGAAACTGCGCACCTCAGATATATTCCTGGTAAAAAATTGTATTCATTCTATTAATAAATCTTCTCTCCAATTCTGTAGGGCCATTTTAACTTAATCATAACTCGTGATCTATAAGCATTTATATCTATCCAACGCACCCTGCTATACCACTCAGACGCATATCCTTCATCTATTTTCCCTTTAATATCATAGCATGGATCCGCGCTAAACGTTCTGATCTTTCATACAGATCTAAGAACGTTCTGTACACTCGTACAAGTGTGTAGCTATTTTACCCACCCTAGTATCTATCCTAAGAGGTTGCTGCAACTGCATCACGTGCTCCTGCTTAATACACGGGTCAGCAGGTGACAAACTCTGACAGCGGGATTGCGATTGGGATTGCAATTGAAACTGTGTAGGTTGGCTGAGGCGTATCTTCTTGAAGGGCGGCGCCTCCTGCAGATTGGCCATTTCAACAGCCGTACGACTGCAATACTGATCAGGCTGGACGGGCATCAGGCCTATTCGTGAATTTCTTACACTTGACACGTGCTGATAGTCTGGCGCTGTTGGCGAATGTGTCGTTGTCACCGAGGCAGGTGGCAAAAGAGATATCCTCGGTCTATCCCCTCTTCCACCAACCATGCCACTACCTATACCGCTATTCGCCACATAATCGGCAGTAACAACTCCAACACCGACTCCCATCTGCGACAGAGGACTGCTGCTCACGCTGATGGCGATCCTCTCGTTCACCTGAAAACATCACTATCGTTAGAATATGGTCCATTCTTCGACCACCTCTTTCGGTGCCCCCCTTTCTATTTTCTATATCTTTATCTCTTTTCCGTTTTTGTTCTTTGCCTCATTTTTTCAAACCCCCCTGCACCACCTTATGCATTTTTCATCGCACACCGTTTTATTCAATTTATCTTGCCTAACCTTCTCGGCGCGAACCTATTTCAAGAAAATCGATGACCCGGTTCAAGAGGGCAGACGGTAGACCATCGATATACCTACGACATCGTCATACGTTCCTTGCACTCGTATTATGACTAAACTCCGCTTTTAGTTGCTTTCCACATATCTCTCTCGTTCTCCAACTTTCTTGCTGGCCCCCCTTAGATCCTAGCGCGTCTTACGATCGTGATCTTGCACCCAAACAGATAACACGTATGACTCCCCGTTAAGTCTATTTATCTAATTCCTTAATTCCCTGTCTCACTATATGTATATACCGCGTTGTTCAGAATATGATCGATAAGGACGACAGTGATTGACTATACACGTAATTAAATTGTAAACAGAAGGCATGCGTTTCTTTCACAAATCCACCAAAGAATCTCATTTTTCTACTTAGAGAATAATTTGTCGAAACATGATTATACTTAAATGGGCATGAAACGTACAATGTAAGCGGCGCGATAATTACTTGAAAATTGTATCATATGATACCACCTATTGAACATTGGTTTTATATAAAGAAATTCAGACTTGTATGATTTATTTAGGCCCACGCCAACTGTGGTGTGTGGCAAAACGTTGGTAATCCTACGAAGAAAGGTATCCACCAAGGGTGGTCACTACACACTGCCACCACAAGCATTCTGGTTAGGAAATATACAGAGTATTCCGTTTAACTGAGGGACTGAAACTATGAAGAGTGTACAATTTCCTTGTAGGTGGAATAATGTAGAGGCATTTCAAGGTTGAGTTGGTTGATTTTGATTTTTTTAAAGGCTGTAGTTCCGAAAAGCACCAGTGGCCGGTCGACATGAAATTTGAAGGGGTAGTAGAGAGTAGAGGATGGCGCCGACACTACCCGAACGAAGACGGTTGTGTTAGTAACAATTGGATAGGCAGCGTTCAATGCATTAGTAACCTTTGCATACGCAGCTTTCAATGTGTAGTACTGAAAGTCTTTCATTAATATCTCGGAAACCAATAAATATCCGCGGTCAAAATTTTCTCTCCATAGTCCCTTCAAATTTCATGTCGATCGGCCACTGGTGCTTTTCGGAACAATACCCTCCTCGAATGGCACCCCATATTCTTTCGTTCATAATATGTACTATGACATTTGTTAAGACGAATTCAACGACCTACTATATAAGGCCATTTATTGCAGTACAAAGTCATAATAAATAAATTTTTGGGTTCTTAACGCGAATTATCAGTTGACTGGGCCTGGCAGCGCGCTAGCAAGTGGCTGTTAACCCTTGCGTGAGCAACCAAAATGGTCAATAAGCTTCAAGCTTAGTTACTGAAAATATTTTGCATACATTTGTTTCACAAAACGTGAATTGACGTAAAAGCGTCCAAAAAATCGAGATCCGGAGTGGTTTTGCGATATCTTGTCAAGAACGTACAAAAATTATTAAAGGAAATATAGAAATGGGTGCCCGGATACCCGGTTGCCTACGCAAGGGTTAAAAGTGCAGTAATTGATCTACAGATTTTAATTTATATTTGCTGAACGAGACGTTTGCGATAGCACCGAGCACTCTTGTTGAACGTCTTCCTAAGCTTTCCAACGCTGTGGCATAGACCCCATTGAGATTACGCCTAAATAGATAACTATAGTCCGGCCGAAATTCATCAATTGGAAGTGAAATTTCAATCAATGAAGGACATCACATAAAAGAACCCACAACCGAAGAAGATTAAAACAGATTCTGAACATACCAAGTCCTTTTTGCAATTTCATGTAATTCTGATTTCTCTCTCAACACGAGTGTACGCATTTTTTATTTCGAGAATTAAATTGCACTCACTGATGTTATCGAAACTTATATTTATATGAATCGAATCATTTATATTTTAATTATTATTAGGATGTAAGTAGCATATATTATAGAATAGATCAGTCGCACTTCCAACTAAATATAGCGGACCAAAAACAAAATTCTTACTTAATTATTTTTTATGATTCAAAGGCCGTTTTGAACGAAGTACGACATTGGGTACGGCCTTCTTATCTTTGGAAACATTCTTATTACGCAAGAAATAATTGAAGACCAAGATCAATTTGTAACCACGAAAATAACAGAAAACTCTGTGCAAGGCATTACCCTAATAACGGATTTATTGCAATACAAATTAAAATCGTATTATTTTTTATTTTTGTTCTCAGTTTTCAGTGCATATTTGCCAGTTCACTACGTCATACACAAATTTCATTAAAATCAATAACCAATAGATAATCTTGACCTCGATACCTCCACATATTTATTTCGAATAAATCAATTTCTATATGACGGTAACGCTAATTTAAAAAATGCTCAATTTCCGTGGAACAAAGAAGACGGGGGAAAGTAGGTGAACTAATAATGGGCAAATGTCACGGGCAGTGCGAACGACAATATGTAAGCGCGTTCGAAAATATTCAATCGGTGACAATCATTATTATACAACATACATCCTGCATTGTTTGTAAACACAGGTCGGTCATATATGCATATTATATAACCTGTATATGCTTGAATCTGTAACAACTCCATCGAACCTACGAACGACCTGCCAGAAATTCGTGCACACAACTAATGCAGCGAAAGGCTAACCGGGCAAGTAGATTTGTCATAGGATTAACACGAACCGCGAAGTGATTCGACGAAAAGAATACCTACATTTGTGGTGGCGCTGCGGTATGCATCTCTCGCGGCATAAGCAGTTCCCGAGAGCGATGGTGGTGGTGTTTGACTAACTGTGGGTGGGTTGACAGGTGCGGCCGCGGGTGCTGGAACTGGCACAGGAGTCGGTGCCGACGAGGCCGAGGTAACCATTGTCGGTGCAACCGGCACCGACACCGAGGTCGGCGTCGGCGTCGGCGGATACGGATGGATGTACCGCAGACCACCAGCCATGGGCACAGTAACGTAACCTCCTGGTGCACCACCCACTGTACCGCTGTTCCCGCCACTGTTACTCCCTGCACCGGCACTGTTACTGCTACCGCCACTGTTCCCACTTCCTGCTGCTGGTACGCTTCCTACGGCACCGGCACCAGCTCCAGCCCCTACGACTCCGGTTCCGCTGTTCCCGCCACCGGCGTTGTTAACGCTACCGCCACCGCTGCCACCACCGATTGGAGGAGGACCTCCGCCACTTCCACTTCCGGCTGCCCCAGCCGCCGCCGCAGAAGATACAACTGCGCTACCCTGGACGTACGTCACTCCAGCTCCTATCGTTCTTGGAGACACGGGACTGCTGCTCTTGATGTTTACGTAACTCTGCGCCGGCCTGCAAATATTCGAAACGTGTGTTACACAGGCAGCCTAGGATACCAACGGGGAAATTAGCATCTTTCGTACAAGTTACGTGATTCATCACGCCCCCGAACGAATAGACGGTCGCGGCCGGGTGAGAGGTGTGATAAGATTATTTGCAACGTATATGTATCTAGTACTTATTGTAGAGTTTTAAGATTGTTTGATGGTTCAGACACTGATTGCGATTGCGAAGATTGTTTGGGAAACGACCGGCGAGAACAATATACGGGAAGTGTGGGTGCATTGTGTATGCAATGCACCATCTAAAGTATAATAATGTAAATAGTGTATGTAAGGTGGTATTACTAATGCTCGCGTCACGATATGACGTGATAACAAACGTGTGTATATTATGTACACATTATATAATATCATATGTATAAGTTTCACAGTCACATCAACATTGATCATGTTTTCAGCAACATTTGCAAATGAAGTTACCTAGAGGACTAATTAGTTGAAAAAAATACGAGTGGAAGTTATAGTATTCTACCTCCTAATAACTGAAATAAGTGTCATTCGCTCGGGAAATTTGATATCGGCTAGGAAAAATGGCGTCAAAGTCAGCCATAAACTGTGATTCAGCGTGTGACTACGACCAATATGTAGAAAACCTATGTGCATACTTTGTATTTACCACATTTTTGACCCTTCATTGCACTTGCACTGATCTGAATGTATAATTAAAAAAATTAAATTTTATAATTATTACGCAAATCCAAGGTATGTTGTGCGTTGAAATTTTAAAAGATGAAACATATTCTATTATTTGTAAGTTTTCCTAAATTAGATAAGAAAATTAAAAATACATTATTTTTCGAACATTTGCATTTCGAACTTCGCGTGGGATAGACAAAAAATAATGTTTAGCATCCACCATTGGAATCGAGACCCAAGTTTTGTTTTCTATTCCAGTTATTTTATTTACATGCATCTAGAAAAAATCTTACAAATTACGAAAGAATGGGACTTATGTCCATTTTCGAGGCCGCGCATGGGGAACTTTGACGCCATTTTTCCAACCGATATCAAATTTTCTGAGCGAATGACACTCATTTCAGTTATCAGGAAGCAGAATACAATAACTTCCAACGGTTATTTTTGTTAAACTAATTGGTTATCTGGGTGCCTTCCGTTGTTAGAGAAATGTAATCGGAATAAGGATTTATTACTTGATACATATGTAAGTTATTTTTGAAAACGGCAAAAATCGTTGAACGGAATAATGCAGTGTATTGCAGCAAATAATGATATAAATATATTTAATAAATAAATTCTAAAGTAAACCATCGGTTTTGTTATTGTATCTCTAATACGGTTACACATAGAATTTATGCGTTGCATCTCTAATGGGAAAATCGCATTAGATACTTCACATCCCTACAATGGTAACGGTTCTCTCAGATTATATTGCGTGTGATGTATCATGCATTGCTGTTGTTATACAGCACAGGTAGGATATCCTTGTTTGATATATGGAACGTGGATAAGCAAGCAGAAATGTAAACTGCAATAATGTAACTACATGAGAACGTATCTTCCTTACAAAGTCTGAAGTTGCTAGTAAATTATGCTACTAATATCGAATGATCTAGCAATTTTTTAAATTCAGTCTTTACATAATCATATTTATGTCAATCAACAATCAAATCGGTTTACGCGTCAATAATTCTACTCATTACGTAGTAAACCTAACCAAACATTACAATGGAATATCAACATCCATTTTCTGTAGTTAGCATCATGCATGCTACATGCATTGAAGATTAATGCAACGGAACGAACATATGTTTAAAAAGGACATTTCCAAGGATATTTACATTTTATACGTATGAAAGCAATAAAAGAAAGGAGGTTTATGTACCAAATTAGATTAGTTTGAAAAGATAGACCGCGGGGAATAAATGCATATAAAAGATGACTGATCACGGCCAACTAACCAATCGCGTCACGCGGTAAAAATATGCTTCACGTGAAATCAACCATTGACTATACACATATGTGTGGCAGAATACTAGATACACGGCCTTTCGGCGGTAGTTTGTCACATGTGGGGAAAAAAAAGGGGGGAAAAAACGCCACGCATGCGCCGTAAGGTATAACGATATGCGGTGTCGCAGTATTCCACAGATCATGGTTCCGCGTGCCGGTGCATCAGTACCTATTCTCTGTAGAATGACTGCGCATGCGTTGAACATCACAAAGGGTGAATGTGCCTGTCTGCTTTCGTAAGGCGACGTTGCTGTCGCAACGTTGCCAGATCGTCGAATCCATTCGAGGATCGCCAAACGTCTCTGGCATTATTTGCCGACGGATTTTAGCGAAGGATTAATCGGCGCCGCCTGATACTACGTTTATAACCAATCATCTGCGGAAATAGCAACAACTCTTTCAATTATTACTTCGGCACTGTATGACTTTGAATCTTACTTCTATTTCAAACAACATGAAACTCGCGCAGTTGGTTTATTGCTCAACTGCAGCATCACATCAAGTGAAATAACGTGTAACATTCTCCATACGACAATTTCGACTTTTTCCTCATTCTTTTGTATAACAAGGAAAATCTATGAAGCCTTATACAACCTAATGTTGAAATAAATGTGTTATACGACGCTGCAATATACTACACAATCGAAGAAAAAGAATGCTTGTTCAAAGGTTTTCCAATAATCGTATATTCGTGCACTGGCATTAAAAATACGGCTGTAGTACCGAAAGTCCCCGGTCGAGGATCGGCAGAAAATTGGGAGGGGCGGGTGGTCTTCAAATATTAAATTTTAACTTCGGGTTCTTATTAGTTTCCGAGATATTAATGAAATAGTTCCAGCACTAAACATTAAAAGCTGCGTATACAGACGTTACTACATTGAATGCTACCTACCAAGATGTTACTAACACACCACCCTTTTCGTTGTGGTAGTTGTCGAGTGTCGAGGATCCGATGACACAATAGCGATTTCGCCCTCAATATCTATAGGGTGATGGGGTAGGTTTGGATTAGAATGTAAAAGCGGCCTTCTCACGGTGCCGCCAACGTTTACGAGTTTTGAGACACCGTATAGATACTAGACAGATGTATTAGTAACACCTGGATGGGCCCATTCAATGTTTAGTAACGTCTGTATACGCAGCTTTCAATGAATATTACTGAAAGTTTATTATTAATATGACGGAAACTAGTAAAAACCCGAAGCTAAAATTTGAGATATGGCGTCCACAAAATCTCCCCTACCTTCCCTCCAATTTTGTGTCATCACAAATATCTATAAAACTAATAAATACCCGTGCTTAAAATTTTGTATTTGCACCTCCCCCCCGTCCCAATTCTAAAATTTTATGCCGAATGGACAATGCTGCTTTTTGGAACAATACCACAGTTAATGAATATGAATTCAGATTTTATAAGCAACAATAAATGAATGTAAACATTAGAATATTCTATTAAAGAAAAGTGAATGGTGAAAAAAAGAAGGGTGCACCGAAATAGTACATATTCCGAATATTATACAAATTATACTCGCTGTAAGAAAATCCACTAACATCTGTATAACTTGTTTTTTTTTCGTATGAATTTATAATGGCAATTGAACGGCCGCTTTATGAATTTCCTGTTACTATGAGTTCTCGATGATGTAACGGTCACTGACCCCCTCCTCCCACTTCTAAAATCGTCTCCCTACCATATATCACCTACTCTTTTTCCCTTTTATGAATGATGCGCATGCGATAGAACGTTATGTACGTACGTAGGTCACGAAGAGAATGATAACATGACGTCCACACGTAAGTGTACATATGAAGCTGTACACGTTTAATAATACTGAATTTAATACATATTTATGTGTTGGGTAAGAAACAAACATTTGGTCCTGAAAACATACAATACGCTTAACAAGTAATTCTCTAAGTGCACAAAAGTTGTTACGTTGTGAATTGTTCAATCCACAAAATAATCAACGTAAAATATTAAAAATTGAATTTATACAAGACTAGCAGCTTGGAGCATATTACGCTAAATAAGGTAACTGAATGGCAATAGCAAAAGGAACTATTCGAAAGTAAATATGGCAGATAATTGACGTTATCCTAAATAGAAGAATACAAAGGACCAGTGCGTCATATAACGCTATATAAATTATGTTAGAGTGAAGCGGGAATAGTATCCCAATTTGTCAATGATGTATTATATTCTTACATTACAAAAAAGTTAGGTTTTATACTAAAATATTTTGTAAATTGGAGAAATTTAACGATAATATTAACTATTTATGCATTTCATCACACTTATAAGACTGTCATAAATACTTGACTTAAGTGATTAATATAATGTGATACAAAAAATTAATTCTGTAACAAAGTCTAAAATATTTAAATTCAATGGTAAAAATAATAGAAAAGTAGGAATTGCATGAAAAATTATTTTGCTTATTTTATCAATCCTGATTTTTTTATTTAGCCTTTTGGAAATTTGAAGTGAGTGTTTGCAATTCTGTTACCTTCCTATAAAATACATGAAATATGTTGTATAAAATAATTTGAATGCTCATCCGAGATAATTCGAATAAAATATAAATCAATTAATTTTCCTCTCCTCTAAAGGAGAGCTGCAGGAAATAGAAATCAACGTAGCCTTGAGTCCCCACCACCAATCCTACTTTTCTTTAAGAACTCCGTTAACGTCTCTAATTCTTTCCTTACTTATTTGCTTTGAAAGATGAGTTTCAATTGCTTTAAAGCAAAATGAGGCTTACCTGTTAACCATTATACGCGAAAATGTTTCAAATAAAACTACTATATTCAAAACTACGCAGTGTTATCCTCGACACTTTCGTACGTGAAAGTAATGAGATGAATGAAGTTAAATTATTTTAGAAACGGTAAGTTTTAGGACAAATGAACCTTAGTACTTTTTTATTCAGAATTTAACATTCTATCGAAATCGTGTATCAAAAATAAGTCATTCCATTAAAAAAAACAAACGAAAGTGTCCTTCATATCTCATTTACGTGTCCACTTGGCAAAAAAATACTATGACTATATTAATTGCTTTAAATCTTATAAATTTTATTAGAAACATTTTCGCGTATTGTTTTAAAATTTAAATAACTAAGATATTTCAGGTGGACACAGTTCGTGAGACACACTGTTCAGGTCTACCGTAGTAAACGGCTTGATCAACAAAATGGCTAAAACTTTTGTAAAATAATGTTCCTCATCATCTGTGAATTTGGCGTACGCGTTCATTCATTAACATAAATGGAAATATCTATCCAAGGTCGTGGAATGTTATCAAAAAAACAATGTTTAATTTTATCCACTGCGTGTATACCACAACAGTGTAATGATTAAGGCTATTATTGATAAAACTTGAGTTATTAATTTCCTTGTTTGATTACTATATGCAAATGTTTAAGCACAAAATTCGTATGTCACAAGAAATATAAATTATTATACATTTCCTTGCGGGTCCTCTAATGTAAGGTATTATTATAGTATAATTTGTTTAGCTTATTTAAAGGTAAAAAAAAGTTGTGCATTTCCGTTATCATCGCCATCTTTTATTCCCCGTCGCGCGACCCACTGTTAGCTTTCTCTTTCCCTGTTCAACAAGTCCCTACATTTGTTCCCATTTTTCACCATTTCGTACGTAAAATCACAAACGCAATTGCAAAAACAATTTAGAAACATTTCTAACCTACAAATTTTGTCTCATATACTTATTCAACTACATATTGTGTTCTCTATTTATGTAAAATTTTATAGAGAAAATCAGTTGTACGAAGTATATAAATCCAACATTAATATTCGAAATAAATTATGCTCATGTTCATATTTACTTTAATCCTATCCCCACCCTTTCTAACAAGTTTTCTCTATCTAGCCGACCGATTCGTAACTCGTCCTGTATGTACATGTATACAACATTATGTTCATTCTCGCTGCTTGGTTCATTTGTGCGCTCCTCTCAACGTACCTAACCTAACTGGCTTTCCCGCGTTTTACACCATATTTATTTGATATTTCACTGGGGCGAGTATGTTTATTACACATCCGATTTCAGAAACGCGTATAAAAGTAAGTTCAAATTATTTAGTGTGACGATAATAAAAAAGACGTGTTCCATTTTCAATAAAGGTGAACAATGAAGAATTTTACGCCAGTGTGAGATCATAAGTCAATAAATGAATAAAACGCATACAATACAAATTTTTTACATAAACCTCATGAAATATTCAACAAAGAAATAGTACTTGTGTAAATGCAACAGATACCACTCTTACGGATGTGAGATACTGCTTGGAAATCGAGCATCATGAATATAAAAATATAATGCACAGACATTGTACATGCAGGGAACAACAAACGACGCAACAGAAATAACTGCTTGGACTTACTTCATCATGCAAACGGACAATCCTGAGTTTCAAAGAAATCTTTCTTTTCCGCGTACATTTTCCATTCACACATCTGGCACATCGCGTTTCCAAAATTCACAGTTTCACCTCAATAATTCCATTAAAATGCACTGCACAATCTTTCATACATGTACTTGGACGTATTGTAAATCCTAAATGTAAATTTCGCGAGGTTAAAAATCAACGTTGCACGTTGACGTTTGAGGTTAGAATCGACAGGTAGCAGTAGTGGTAAAATTGGAAGGACGCATGCGCAGTACATCGAATATACATTTCGCATCTAACTTCAATCTCCTGTTCACCGGGTAGTTCAAGTTCGATATTTAAACTTAGAATAGATGTATAACACATATATTGAGAATAAGTACGACTCAAGATATCTAAATTTGCAAACAATATTATTGGACTAACGATGAATTCATAAATAAAATATATAAAATAGGAATTTGCATTAGCAAGTTTAAAATTGCCGACGTGTTGTTTATTAATTATTAAAATATCTACATTCTAATCGCTATTGAAGTATAATAATAATAACTAAAAATGCATTAATCCTATATAACGACGTATGTAAGATGAAATCTGAAGCTTCAAAATTCTATGGCATATAACTTTTATGTAGGTAATATACAAAAATTCGTCGCGAATAACGGAACGTACAACTCGAATAATATGTGGTACGAGTTCCATGTAAACATTTCCTACCACTTTGTGATTTCGTGATTGAATTTTGCGCAAACAACCTGAGACGTTTTCTTTTAATATTTGAACTAATTGTGAAGGCACTTCACATTTATTTTAATATTATACTTCGTATAATTGTAAACCACAGATAAAAGAATCAAGACCCTTATAGTTTGAATCTCTTTTGAAACTTTTCGGATAATCTCTTCATTCAACTGCTTTGTACGAAATATAATTGATAAATATTTTATATACAAATTTGTTCCCATCGAACACTTTTTAAAAAAATAATATCAGAATCATAATTTTTCTTGTCAATTTTAAACACGTCTCTGTAACAAGTTTGCTGGCATTTAAAAAGAAATGAACTAAAAACATTATCTTTCATAAATCTCAGGCAACAATAATTGTTTCCGTCAAAGATCATTAGTTATTGCCGTTAATGGTAACTACGTCTAAAATCGAATCGCCTACGCAGGAATAAATTTCTTTCCATAAAATGATACCCTAACTGTAATTTCACTATTATGAATTTAAACAACGTTCTATTGCATGTAATCAATAATTAAACTTTCAAGTATTCCCAACAAGAGTATGAACATTCATTTTAGTAATAATCAATATTGTAGCATCATGTTTTTGTTCCACACGCTATCAACATGGAGGGCTCTTATCTGCCTCTGCATCCTCGATCAATTATATGTACATCAAGCGATTCGATAGTATGCCATTCCAGTTGTTTGAAAAGAAATAATATTACTTTTGTGGAAACGGAGCAACAAATATATTTGTTTGATTGCATTGTAAATACAACTGATTAGCTTTTCATTCCAGATTAATTCCACAATTTCTTCCTATCAAGTTATACTTGAATTTCTTATCACCAATCCATACTTTCTTGAAGTTCCTATTGTGAAACATACTTGACCCCTCCACTATGTGAGTTTCGAATCATATTATCATGAATACCCCATTTTTTTATATCATTTCCATGATTTGCTATTATTTCCCATATATCCCCCCTACTATTAAATATAAACCAAGCCAAATTCACGAACCACCTTTTTTAGTTACTCCCTACATCAATGATAATTACGAGATGTAATATTTCAAACAAATACATAGCGTACACAACTTTAGATACACGGATTATTATGTAAAATATTAAATCACCCGATACGCAAGATTTCTTTAACATGGGTAACATTGCAATGATAAGAGCTACTATCTACTGCTCTTATTAATCAAATCAATATTCTTAATCGTATTCAAGATTCTATTCTACAGTATTCGGATTACAATAGCGTTATTCTCACGAACAATTGTTTGATTTTCTATAGACATTATCGAATTATCATTACAGATGTATTATACTTATTAAGCCTTGTAACATATCATTGCCCATGGAATTGGAGAAATGAGAAACCTAGTATCAACTATACAAATACAATATCGTTTTACTACAAAAAGTAAAAGAAAAACGGGTTCTCTCCTCCCACCCATTACCCTGATACTATACAAGAAACGTTTCAATGACTCAATATCTTTTCGCATCAATTAATAAATTCTCCAACTGTCTCTGAAAATGTGCTCTATTCATTGTAGGCAATAAATGCGTTTCCTCAAAATTAACTCGTTTTTCACGCGGGTCTGGGTGAACGCGAGCAACTTTAATTATATCGTGTACACCGGTTGCCCACGTATACACACTTGCTCTTTTTCTCTCTCACACGCACACAAACATTGGTGTGCAACGTGACCGCGATAGCGTTCAACACAGATGCACGCTATGTATCCATATACATATACGCAGGTGAATACAACTTACCTGTGCAGCTGTACCGGAGTAGATCTCGCGGGTAAATGCTGGTTATGCGAGACCGGTGGTTGTGTCTGACCCCTGCCAGGGGTCGACGTTACGCCAACCAGTGAGTGGCCATGGGACCCATGAGGATGACCGTGGGGGTGGGCGTGTGGGTGTGGAGGATGAGAGTGGGGGTGAGGATGATGATGGTGATGCAAATCTGCCCCCACTGGGCCCACAGGGCCCACCGGACCCCCCACCCCCAGACCGCTCACTACCTGGACTTGCTTGCCCACTGTCTCCATCACCCCTAGCGCATTGTGTACTGAAACAAAACCCAGAAACATTCGTTAAAAACCGTCCGTTTAATTTTTCAAGCGAAGAAAATGAAGGAGAAATTATTGTCATTATTATTATTATAATTACTCTTTTATTGTTCATCCAGGTAATAAAAATGCCTCTGAATATTTTTTCGTGTAGTTATTTGTTTAATTCCTGGCACTAGAAGTGTATACATTTTTCATTTGGAAGTTAAATTTTGTGTTTGTTGTTCGAAAAAATAGTTTAACCAGTGAAATTGTTTCTTTGTTTTTTGTTTACATATTTCGTATTAATTGGTTGGATTTTGAAAAAGGAAATTTAATCGAACTTAGTATGGCAATACGTAAGGAGATTTTGAATATAATGGATTTTTGAATTAGAAAACTAATGTCTTCATTGGAAGAAAATAAATGATCGATCATCAGTTTTCAAACAATTTTTCACTCACCGTACATTTTTTCTGACAAGTTTTTTTTTTTAAGCTCTGTATTTAATTTGCCCAGCACTGTTAGTAATTTTTTTAGAATTCAATACTTTCTCATAAAGATAACGTAATTCCTGGCACATTTTCCTTTCGCTTTCAACTTTTGGCATGTGTATATTATCATAATTATATATGTATACTGTGGTAATAATGTTATTGCGATAACGTTAATTGCTAGCGTAACGTTTTCTTATAATTGTTCATTATTTTGATGATGGGACTCTAGCAATTGGCTGCAGGTATATTTATATAAATAAATTTAATCTTGTTATGCTACATTAAATATTTGTATTATCATTGAATTAACATTTAATCACCCTATATTAAAAACTTTTATATGAATCCGTAAGGTGCGCGACTTAAGAATTATAAAAGCACTTATCTATCATAGTCTTTAGCTAAAAGTTGAATAATCACTGACTAACTATAAAGAAGTTAGAATATTTTTGGATCAGAAGTGCATTAGCTATCCCACATAGATACATATATTATGAAAATGTACGCCTGCAGGGCGAAATGAAAGTTGCAGAATGTTTGAATTAACAGAAATCAATATAGCGACCGTGAAACAAGATTTGATGCAAAGTTCAGGTAAATGAATAGTGTCTACAAAGTTTATTCTACTTGTCCCGCAAATATTACAAGTAACCTGAACTCAATCACAGAGAAAGGTTTATTAACCCTTTTCTACAAAGAGTGTGATACTGTGCTGGCAATTGTCATAAGCATATATGCCGCCGAGTGTAAAAAAAGGACAAAGTCAAAAATAAAAAAGAAATGAATATACCACGTACTTTGTGTTCCATTAGAATAATGGGAAATCACTTTACAAAATAATGGAAAATTGAATTTAAGTTAAAGCATTTAAGTTAATGGTTGCGTCGTCCATCGGAATGTAGTTCATGTTTACCTTTAAAGTTCTAAATATCTTGAAATGAATATAATATGACCTATGGCACTTTCATAATCGCCAGCGAATATGATTGACTATTTGATTCGTATCGAACTGATTATTTTGTTCAAGATAGGGAACCACATGTTTTTGTAATAAATAACCGGCTTCAATTAATGTTAGAAGGCTGTAGAATTATATTTTTACATTGAAATATACCACAGTGAAATGAATAACTTATTGTTAGACTAGTGTTATATGTATATATTACACTATGAATTTTAATATATTTCGAGTATTGTACTGTTAAATATTATAGGGATGTATTAGAACACGTGTTCATGGCTTCTGTATTACATATCTAGAATCCAAACTTTAATTACAAAATTGTGTCGTATCAAGGACTAATTAATTTATATTCGAAAATTAATTTTTGTAAAGAATACCAGGCAGTAAGAAAGAGTAAGCAAAGTACTTAAATCAAAATCTATATTTTACTAAAAAGCAGAATACAATAAAAATGGAACATTTCCATCTGATTAGAAAATAAGATGTCGTCACACAAGCTAAAATTAAACTAATTTTTTCAAAAAAAGGAGGCTTTTTTAGCGTATAATTGTTTCAATAAATGTTTAATAAATGATCGTTACGGTAACGAAGAAGTAACATTTTTCAATATATTTGACCTGTTCGTAAAAAATAAATAAAAATTTTGAAACTATGAAGGTATTACGTATAAAGTTATTTGTCGAGAAAAATAACAGGCAACTAAATATTAGAAACTGTTATCAGCATTAAGGTTCAATTTCTTGCACCATTTGGGTCATATTCGATCTAGTGATATCTGCTTGGTTCTAAAGATCGAACGTACCGATAGCTCTATCGATAGAAGTACTACAAAAATTTAGACGGTCTTACGTCTAAGGGAGCTCTTTCAGCAATTTTGATAGAAAACACTCTACATGTATGAAATGTAACAAACCAATTTGCAAGCAACATTTAATATAACTGATTTAGTGTTTCATTTGCAAGCATTTTCTTTCAATGTGATTATTATTACAGTGTCAGATCTTTTACTTTAACCCAAACTGATTATATTACTTATTATTATTGTTTATTGTTACCTCTCTTGCCTTTTCAGACTTCGAGGTGTGATTATTTAATAAAAGCTTCGTTGACTCCTTTCTTTACTGCTTTCAGCTACATTTTCTCATTTATGCCATAATATTGTCTACGATAACATGGTGCATTCACGTATATCATGATTTTCTTTGTAACTAATAACAACATTAAGGTTCGTGAAAAAATCAATTGTTTCTACCGTATATGCCGAATACTTTTCTAATGGTTTATAATGAAAAAACCCGATACTCCACGATATCAGTTTGTCCAAACAATTCTCATCAAAATAAGAGATTCGTCCGGGTCAAGAAAATTTATTACTCAACTTATGACAAAATTATCTTTGCGAAACGTAACAATCATAAACGCAAGGCTACTTTTACACTAACACGATCTTTGTTATAAATGTTGGACATTAATGTATGTCGATCAGCCTGGACAAGTTTGGAAACAGAATTAAGCCTGTCATATAGATCGTAAAACGTGTAACGATTTGCAGCTGCTTTGAAATTGGAAATCGAAAACTATCGAATGGTGTTCAAAAATATCCAATAGTAAATCTTATTGAAGCAAATGCATTGTGGAATAAAAACGACACGAAAATATCAAGTTATAATTTATAAATTTAATAGAATACGGATTGTTGCTATAAGCAAGTTTTATATTTAAACGTATAATTGCTCATATGCAAAAATATCTGCCCTAACTAACAAGGAAGGTTAGGCAACCCGAAGATTCAGAAATGTATGAAACTTTGCATACAAGTAGAATATGCCATCCGTAATAAAACCCTGTTTTCCGTTCGTGCCATAATTCGGTGTTAAGGGGTGAAATCAGCCCTTGAAGAAAATTCAGAATGATCCTCTCCGTGAAATATCTCAACAACGATAAGAGATAATTAAAAAAATTCTAAACAAAACTTGTATCACTTTATTGAATTGTGTTTACCAGACAGCGTAAACAAATTTTTCGAATAGTCCATGATTCTTTTCATTTTCTTTTTCCGTGGGTTTTTAGAGAAAAAAAACGCAGTTTTGTAGACGCAATAAAGCGATGCAAGTTTTGTTTATACTTTTTTTAAATATTTCCCAGCGTTCTTGAGATATTTCACGAAAAAGAACTTTCTGAACTTTTTTCAAGGGCTGATTTCACCCCCTAAAACCGAATTATGGCACGAACGGAAAATAGGGTTGTATTACGGATGAAATACTGTACTTGTATGCAAGGTTTCATACGATTCTGAATCTTCGGGTTGCCTAACCTCCCTTGTAAGCTACATGTGCATATAACACAATTTTATTTTGATGAAGTACTGATTGTATTTTTCCGCATTGTTAAGAATTTATTGTAGAACAATAAAATTGCTTATGATTTTTGTCTTGAGATTATAAAAAATTACGGTAGAAATAAATTTGTTTTCTAAAACACATAAGCATTAAAGGAAACAATAATTTCCTTTTTTTTGTGTGTAGACCTTATATCTTAATAAAGATAAGAAAATTATTTCTTCATTCAGTACTTCACATTTCTCTATTTTTAGAGTGGTTCAGTTCAGTTTATGATAACATTTTTACATATTCCATATTTTGTAATTCATTAATACAAAAAAGAAATATGAGTGGTGTTGAACAACATACAATCTGTTAAAACGTTTGAAATTTATACAGACGACGATCCTAGGTATTATCAAGCTATTAATATTAAGCGTTTGCAACAGACGTAAATATTATGCTACTCGTATCGTTGCTATACAAGTTATCTGCAGATAGTATTATACAAACGTATGACAATCGAAAACAATGGTAAATGAAATTTCAAATTTCCATACTCTACGTAGGAAATAGGAAGGTAAAACAGTGTAAACATTTCTTGGAGCTATTGTTCAATAATAAATTAGTAAAAAAGCTTTTAGACACAAATCTGTACTATGACGTCTAAGTAATTACCTAAAGTAATCGAAATACAAATTATATTTAAGAAAAAAAATTCTTTTAATTCGGTTCATTGACTTTTCAGTATTATTAGTATTACTCGACCAATTTTTTAACATTACACACCTCATTATTTCTGCATTCCTTCATTCAATTCAAAAATTGAATGGGAGGGGGGAAGTGTTTACAGAATTAGAATACACGGTTCAACGTCAGACATTGAGTCATGTTTGTAAACAGCTCGGTGGAATTATATAGTTCAACTAATTCCATCTTTCGATAGAGTTATTTCGGCATAAAACTCCCTACAGCTCGAAAGCAAGATAAAATGGGGCATATATTTGTATGAACTTTTTTCATTCTTTTCATATGCAGAATCCACCGCCAAACCGGTTCCCTGAAGCTACGCGACACCCTGTATTTACTATATCGCTATGTTTAAATTCACCAGTACTTCATACGATCAATTACAAATTTAAGCAAAATGTTGACAGATAACTGAAACAATTAAGGTCGTAGAGGAAACAATTCTCAAATACGAAGTAAATAAACCAAATGAAAGTGATCACTGAATTCTCTTAGTCAACCCGTCAAGTTTTTCAAATTAGTAGTAAAAGCCCCAAATCGTGGCAAAAATTCCAAAACTGATTCTACAACAGTAGTTATAATATTTTTTGATTTGTTATATAAAATAAAGTGTACACATGGAAAAATAAAATAATAGGATAAACAATATAACAAAAAAAAAAGATTTCTTCTCATATTTTTTTCGATAGATTAGATTATTTTTAATTGTTACTTTAACTTAGCTGTTTTGTCATTTAAAACTGAAGGACATCATTCGGATATAGTTTTACCATTTAGTGACCCGAATTGCACTATGTTTTAACGACCTGCCAAGAGATGTGTTTGTTAAAAGGCAATTACTATTGCTGTGATTTAAACACTAATATTAGAGAGCTTATTAACATTTTAGCCCAGTAGCAAAAAGTCGAAAAACTTTTTCTGGATTCTAATGTTCGTATTTACGTCTCCTTATAAACAAACAAAAAAATTTGGTGGGACTTGAAGGACCTTAATTATAAACCAATAAGTTAATAATTAGCATTCAAATTTATATTTTGCTTTTACTTTTTTAATTTAAAGCAAAGTACTTATCGCGTTGAATAATTTCTATGCGATAAAACTGAAAAATCAAGGGTCACACTCAAAAACAGCAAAAAATGAAGAACAATTTTTTTCTTAAATAACCCATATCGCAGACGTTTTTAATGTCTGTTTTTCATTTAAAGTTATATTACGGTCTACAATCGATGTATTTTAAAATTTCCGCATAAATTTTTCAAAATAACGTTTCCATTAAAAATGAATTTTTGCCACGTTTTGGGGATTTTACACCGTTGTGCGTCGTATGGAGTACTTTTTGACGTTTGGTCGTACAAACTAGATTAGACGGTCTCCTTATTTCTCAATTCAATTCAAAGGAATCGCCGTCCATACGAGGTATGGAGGTCGTTCCTGAAAATAATATTAAAATACCAGCCCAAATTAATATTATACGACTGATTTCAAAGTACGGATGTAAGTATATGTATACACTTTTGAAACTTGAGGTAACATCGCTAATTCACAGTGACGATGCGTCATGTTAAAGACGGTTAACAGTGCAAATAATCCATAATATCGCGAAACAAGCGCAATTCCCAAGTTCGTTTGTGAAATACACGTATTAAAATCGGCACTTACACGCCATCGTCGTATGTACGTCATGCTTTTAAAAGAAGGAAAAAGTGCGCAAGGACGCCAACGGCAGACATCACAGAAGTTAAAACCCTTTGCACTCGAGCGGCGCCGATATTGCGCCCGGCTACAGTAATGTCTCGACTAGTGTTCCTCGCTCGGGAACGAATGTGAACACTAATCGTGCGTAGACACGATTCTCGAGCGAGTTCGGGTCGCCTTTGATGTTGTGGCAGCCGAGGCTCGAGGCAGCGTTCGAGATAAGAGGCAAGTTTAAGTACCCGTGTACGTGAGACAATACTAACGCGATCAAAATTTAAGAATAAAACTTCTGCATTTTTGGTCTGTTTTAAATGAAATTTTACCAACATGTTCGTTACAATCTCCTGATTAAAATGACACCAAACACGATATGGTTTGGACAATTTTTACTTATCATGGCATTCATAATTTTATTCCTCTTTATTATGATATGATAAATAAAAATTGTCCAAATCATATCGTGTTTGGTGTCATTTTAATCAGGAGATTGTAACGAACATGTTGGTAAAATTTCATTTAAAACAGACCAAAAATACAGAAGTTTTATTCTTAAATTTTGATCGCGTTAGTATTGTCTCACGTACACGGGTATTTAAACTTGCCTCTTATCTGGAACGCTGCCTCGAGCCTCGGCTGCCACAACATCAAAGGGGACCCGAAATCACTCAGGGGGACCACCCCCAGTAGTGGGGATAGAAATGAACACTAATCGTAGCCAATTTTGAACACTAGTCGAGACATTACTGAAATTGTAAAATCGTTGGCCGAAATCGTCTCGAGTTGCTGGTTCGCCCAAGCGAAAAAGGCCTCGAGTGCAAAGGGTTAATTGCACTGCATGCTCGGAAATATTGTTTCGCGCTACTAGAAAAGCGCATATATGGGCAGGCCCACTACTACAAATATGTATAATACAGGTAAACATCCTATAACACGGTAGATAGATTCCTAGAAAATGCCGTGTTACGTGGAACACCTCTGTGGACGCCACGAAAATTAAAGGACACATTTTAATGTATGCCTTTATATATAAAACCGCGTTGTAAAAACCGTATTGTACGAGGGTTCCTGCAAATTTCTGATCGTGTTAGAGCGAAACCGTGTAATAGGGGGGTTACCTGTATGTCCCTCGATTTACACCGTCGCGACGCGTCGCTCGGAAATAACAGAATCTTGCTTGATTATGCGTAGAAAAAGTTATGAGATCATTCATGAATTTCATTAAATGTATTACAATAGTTTATTTTGTTTCACATTGGGGTAAATGTTTCATAAATAATCCACGCGAATGATAATAATAATTCGCATTCCATAGTTAAAATTCATCGAAAAATATAAGTGTCCTAATACTTTTGGGTGTCACTTATATGGGACAATGTTCAAGAAATATGTAACATCTGTTTAAAACTAGATACGAGTGAAGAGTATAATTTATTCACTATATAAATGATAATCTAGGGGCACGTTTTTAAAGGCGGGTATACTTGATTTCACGTGCACTAGAAGTAGCGCGAAGTTACTGTATATTCGTATTACGCATGCTGTATCGTTTAGTAATGACCGAAAATCAAATTTTCTGTGCTTTTTTGGTAATTAATACTTGCAATGTAACGCAAATTGTTACCATTATTAGATGTTATTCTTCATGAATCACCGCTTTTATTAATTCCAAGTAATCATAAGATAAATATTCTGTAGAAAGAAATTGAATGTATTATACAAAAATCACATCGGAGCAAGGTAAACTCGAACTAGGAGCAAAACTAAACCAGTTAAATATATTAAGGCTGGGTAACCTGAATTATCGATCAAAGGAAACCTTGCTATTAAAACGGAAGCAACTGGTTCGATTTTGCACATGCATATATCATCCAGTCGCCAAATGATGCTCGTACAGTCGATTGCAAAACTACTTACAAGCTTACAAATCAAATGTTTAATAAGTTACTTTTCCAGTTTGCATCTTTCATTGGAATATAAAGTTATAATAAAGAGTCCTTTTTTTTTATTCCTCAGGGTTATTTATATATTTATCTTTCTATCTAAATTGTCAGAACTGTGCATTGGGCCAATGAGGAAATAAAAAAATCGTCAACACTTACGCACATTGCAATGAGGGAAATCGTAAGATACAGAAAAAGTAGTGAACATCATACTTGGGTGCATCATTCAAGTTAGAAAAGAATTCACTTATATTGTTTCTGATTTCACGAGTTTAAGTGTATTGTACATGTATTTCCATGAAATGCACGAAATATCGTACATCTATTTATAACTAATTTTGTAATACTGTATTGATACAACGTCTAAACGTTGAATATTGATTACACAGATGTATTTTGAACATAGTCGTTTCAGTTGTAGATAGGCAAATACCTTTTGTTTCTATTGTATGTGTAACATTTTTGGATATGTTACAACTACCTCGATAGCTAAAGATATAAGCCTAAGAAAATGAAAAGATAACTTCGCTTTAGATTTCTATGGTACAGAAGGAATTGTTCGTATTAAGGGCGTGAAATAAAAAGGTACAAAAAATAGAGTTACTTTATAAATTCCAAATATGTATACCTTTATTTCATTGACAATTTTTGAAAGATTTATATTAAGTATCATTCAGCTTTTGTAATTTCAGAATTATTACAATGATTTTCATTCCCATGGTTTGTTAAATATTTACCTAATCATTTATCTACGAATCCTTACTGCGTTAATTCTTAACCCTTTCGCTTCAAAAGGCGTATACGGTGGGACAATAAAAACTGCGATTTACAATAACTCAGTTATTATTAACGTTATACATTTGTATTTGTTTCTATTCTTGATTTATAGAGATATCACTTTGTGGAACTGGGATGGAAAAATCTATTATTACCAGTTTATCGCATACAATATTTATTTGCTTTTATCTTTATAGCAAAATATTAATTACCAAACTTTATATAACAATTGTATCCTATTTTTATCTAAAAGATAAACTATTATAGTTTGTCAGGAAAATCTAGGACACCCTCTATACACACATATTGAACGCAACATTGAATCACGGTGCACAATAATTAAAACGATTTACAATGTACACCTGTACAGGTCATACAATAAGTTCAAGGGAGGGGTGGGGGCCGGGGTGGTGGTGTTCAGTGTAATTGTTTACATTTTGCCATTTTAATGGAAATATAATTACGTATTCCTCGAAATTTTATGTCTCACCCCGGACATTTGGTACTTTAATTTAAAACCTGTACCTACTGTCTATTATCAAACAACATGGATCATGGATTTCATATAATTGATACGGTTAAAGTTTAATGCTTCTATATAGATTATTTTTATCGAATAGCAAACGTACTCGTGCATAACATTTTTTGAACTTAAACCGATGATGATATAACCATTAATTGTGCCTCGATCTATACAAATTATTATATATTCTTTAAATATGTTTGATTAAATCTCGCCGAACCACGCCTGGATCCCCTTAGATCCAGAACCGAAGATACGGCTTTAGTAATGACAACAAATATAGAAGCACATGTAACATGTAACAATTCTGTATATAAAGAACATTTCCTTGCACTCTGAATTCACAAGTAGAAAACAAAAGAGTGATAATGTTATTTATTGCAATGTTTTACTTATTCAATTATTTAGTTAGCACAATGTTCCTTAGACAAAATGGACCATAAGATAAATGCGGGGGTTAATCGGCTTATAAAAAGATATGTGGCACAGGTGCATGGTGGAGGAGGTCAGGAAAAATGATTGCGGAACATTAACATTACTGATGATATGTTTATAAATAGTACACGTTGTGTTCGTATTTGTCTATCAAATTATAATAAAATAAATTGTCCGAGTTAAATAAACAATATAAAAAAATAATGTTGAATCTAGCGACGATACGGTCCAACCATTTCTTTAAGACCAATTAATTATTAGTTCTACCCTTTCTTGAAGTTAAATAATAAAACATACAAAAGTTCGCTGCTTGTAAAGGTTTCGAACTAACTTTGAATGTCTGTCGTCGATTTTGTCAATAGGAAGCCACTTTTCTCTCTGATGTAGTTTGGAGAACATTAAATGCATCAATTGCCTAATGATAGTTTTCTTTCTT
Organism: Nomada ferruginata; assembly: GCA_963583965.1. Classification (NCBI taxonomy): domain Eukaryota; kingdom Metazoa; phylum Arthropoda; class Insecta; order Hymenoptera; family Apidae; genus Nomada; species Nomada ferruginata. The sequence goes on from OY757213.1 coordinate 19,760,645, forward strand.
TTACTTCTTATTCAACAACTTCTCACAACAATTTCGTATTCTCTGTCCTTCTTCTGCAGGTTCACTGTGTAATTGATAATGTTATAGATTTAGTGTAATTACAAATTGTGACTTATATGCTGAAGTTTAAAAGATGAACAGAACTGATATCAGAGACGCAAGAAACCAAGAGATGGCTATTTCGTTACCTGGAGGATGACACTTTTTACATTAATAAATGAACACTGAATCGTGATGCAATCGACGAGCAGGTGATTTATCGTGCATAATCAAGTCCAGAAAGTCAAATAAAAATTTGTCATATATTTACATATGCTTACGTTTGTACTACGATATCAGAAGCATCCCATATATTTCGGTAGGTACCTCTGTGAAAGATACAGTAAAACGATATTTCAGAGAATCGCAGTGAAGCTACAGTATGTTAAGAAATGTTCACTCACACTTATCATCGTAACTTATAGAGAAATGTATCAATTGCTCTCAAACTTTCGAGATGTAAGGTCCTTGTAATAACAAATCTTATTGCTAAATTTCGTTTTGGAGTAATATTTCAAAATGACGTAACATAAGAAAATTGTAATTTTAACATATTTCAACTGTTAATAAATGATAGGTTCACTTTAAAAAACATATAATATTTATACATCGTCATGAAATAATTCCTAACAAAGTAAAAATTAAAATTAACATCTAATAGGTTTTCCACCACTTTAAATTAGTAAATTGATTCGCTTTGGCATAGATTTGATAAGATCTGTGAGTTGCCGACTAGTAACGCGATCCCAAGCGTTCATAATTGCCGTTTTGAGCCCGTTTACATTATTGAATTGGCGACAATCATCGTAAACATCGCGTACTAGTTGTCCCCACAAATTCTCAATAGGGTTAAGGTCAGAAGACCTTGATGGCCATCTTAACGTGTCTATATTTTTAGTATTTAACCATTGTCTAGTGCTTGAGGAAGCGTGTACAGCTGCATTATCATGCATAAATTTTAATTTTGCAGACGGAAAACGGCGAATATAGGGCAAAAGGTGTCAAGCAGCAAAGTTCACAATGAATGCATTATAACGAAAGAATATTGTGATGTATTAAATTTTGGTGCATTAACAAATCATTTAATCGCCATTTTCACAAGTGAACCTATCATTTATTAACAGTTAAAAAATGGTTACATTCAGTAAAAGATTTCTAGTTTCTTTTTGAACCGTTATTTCCATATAATATTTAACAGAACAGTTTGTTAACATAAGAGCTAAAGATTCTGAAAATTTGAAAGTGATTCATGCACTTGTTTCTAAATTACCACCATAAGTATGACTGAACCTATCATTTCTTAACACACTGTATATTTTCACCGCCCTACTATATTCACTTCTGTAAATATAGCTCTCCGAGAAAGCTGCAGTTTCGTTTCTGCATTTTGTTTCACAGAAGGGATCATTTTCTTCTTTCGTTTTCTTTTCAAAGAAAGATTTTCGTTTCTTTTATACTATGAATTTATCGTGAGAAACTTTAGCCGGTTTGAATGGCCTCTTACGGTTCTACATTTGAACCGTAACGAAAAGTAACATATTTTCAAACAGAACACTTCAAAATTGAACACTTGGGCAATTTGAGTAATTATTGCAAACTTTGATGTAGTATTTATATTTTAGAAATCTTCTAGAAATAATGCTTGCGCTACAGCGGACCTGGAACAAGTGCAAGTGTGAGTAAAACACAGTTCTCTTAACACTAGAACGACCGACAGGTTTTGGTACCATTTAGAAAGTATTATACGTTAGACAGATTATGAGCTCTTAAAGTGGTTGAATGGATATTAAATAGAGATATGTAATTGGCACTATGTGTTATTGAAGGTCATCATAAATCGCTGCAACAATACCTATATGTTAATAATTTTATAGCAAGAAATCTGAACCAGTCATTTTGGTCACCAGCCATCGGCAAGTGTCTGGTCTACGTAGTCTTAGCAATCAGCCAGAACACAATAACCTGCCATAAAGACCCTTAAAATGCATCGTCGCTAATATACAGTACTCTCCCGAATAACGCGGCTTCGATTACACGCGGACTTTCTTTTTAGACATTTATTTCGAATTAATTCAGTCAGCATCGCCTTACAATTTTCTTTATCGCTGTAGAATAAGAGAGGTAAGGAAGAACAAATGCAAATTTGTCCACGTGAACTAATTCCTCAGAAATTGCCCATGCATACAAAAAGTAAGTACAGGTAGTAGCACCGAATTCAAGCGCATAACGAATTGTTTTAAAACTTAAAAAGCAATCGAACAACCAGTGGATTGAAAAATATAAATGTTTATATTGTACGTGTACTTCAGTTTTTGTTAAGAGAGGATGGTTGGCTCCAGAACTACGCGATCAGTTGATATCCCCAACCCCCGCGTTGTTCGAGGGAGCACTGTCTGTATGCACTTGTTTAAGTATCATTAATTTGCTAGTCCATTTCAGTAATTATACTACGTCGTGTCACTTTGACAACAGAAGTGTAAAATTATTTGCATACACTTTTTTTTCCCTACAAGCACGAAATATTTGTATATCTAATATAAGATACCTTTTCTCTTTCTTTCCTTATACAGTAGAGCGTCAATTATCCGAGCCAGTGTTGCATCGTCGCTATTCCCACCACTGTATATAATGATGGACTATGTATTGTACATATGTACATATATTTTTCGTAATATACTTTACATTTCAAATTACAGCAGTAGTACCTACTCTTGTCTTTAGGAAGAATGTAATTTTCGGTTTAATTCCTATAGTTATAAACCGGGTAAGTAGATACGTATACATATACATATATGCACAATTGCATGTTGTAATAAATATAGAACGAAACAATTCCACACTTCAATCTAAATACATATATACATACATATGTATATGTATATACAGTCAGAAACTTGAACACTTGTTAGCTACTGTCAGCTTTTATTTGGCTCTTTGCATTCCACACGTGAAATTATTCTTCCTTTATTCAACCATTTATCTTCACCATTTCCATTCTAAGATGTTTGTTATGTAGGAAGCCACTATAATATGAAGTACACATAAGGAATTTTTGTAAGCATATTGCTCTTACGTAACAGAATGATATGCACAAGGGAATATGTATTCTACACTCGAAAAATAGAAAACAAAAATATCTCGAAACAGTATTAGAACAAAATTATATATGAGAAATTTTGTGGGACAATATAATATCGGAGACACGATTGAGTATGCAGGATGTTTAAGAAGAAAAAGTATGGAACCGAACTATACTAGTTTAGAACAGATCTGTACCATTAAAGAATAAAGATCTACGTCTGTCAATGTTGATTTTCGAAGAAAACTTTTAGATACACCCTTTTCGTACTGTTGGCGCCTATACATATGTATGTATGTATATGTATACGTTCGTAGTGTCTGTCCATAGTGATAGTTAATACTTATCCAGAAAACTGTGAGACAATTTAACCCTAACCGTACACAAGAATAATCTTCTCTCACTTTATTAATGTACTTTATTAATGTGTGTATGTAATGTATATAACACATATATAAAAATAATATAATACCTATGTATATACAGAGTGGCCCACATCATTTGCACACCTCTAATAACTTGTAATATATACGTTGTAGGGAAAAAATTATGTATACAAAAGATGCATTGCTTCCAGGGGCACATTATGCAGTGCATGTATGTTCTTCTTTTATAGTTTGAGGCGTTCCGAAGATGTCCTAGTTAACTTTGAAAATTCCATTTTCAATGGAATGCTATATTTTGTACGTTAAAATATGTAAACAGATTAAATTGTGAATATAAAGGTATTGACCTTTATTAGCCCTAAACCGCTTCTTTTGGTTAATAAAATTTTGGGATATCAAATCGGAATTTTTAAACAAACAATACATTTTATTTTAGATTCCTTTGTTGCGAATAAGTGAGACTAGGAGTGATTTTGACCCGATATTTCTTAGTTCCAAACACGTGGAACTTAAATTTTCAATTTTTAATGTCTTAGCTATTCTATTTAACAAATTTGTGACTTTCAGGTCACACTGGACTGAATTACATTTGTAAATTTAATATACATTTTCCTTACCACTACCCTGGGGATTTTCAGAAACAACATTTTCATCTCAAACTTTACAGTTGCATTCGACAATAGACGATTAATCATGGTAAATTTAGAGATTCCATCCAAAGGTTAATACTACTTTTATTCTGGACAAAGTGTTTCTTTATTGCGCCGATTCATATTGAAAGGGTTGAAAATATTATTAAATCTTTGAGTATTGTTGGAGCATATACACGCTCATGATAGGAAATTCATTTTAGCCTGTTAGCGCTTCTATTATAGTTTACATAGTTCGCCGACTACACAGAATATTTCTTCTTTGCGATGTTCCACATTAAAGGGGTTGAAAGTGAATGCGCGTGAAGAGTACCTGTGCACACCTGAACGGGTTGCAATAGATTGTTTTCACGAGTATGTATTTTCCTTAGCCATCGGTCGACGTAATTTTTTCTTTCACGCAATTTCATGTCACGATGTATAATATATATTTACTAATTGATTATTTAGTAGGACTCATTATTTCTGTGGCCCACTCGAAAATTAAATCAAATTAATTCTACTTATTTCGACTAATTGTATATAAAATAGAATGTCTGTCTGTGTGCGAAATATTAACTCTTAAAACCTTTGACCGGTTTGAACCCTATTTATCATAGTTACAATCCACGAACCTCTGGAAAATATAAGCTATCATAAAACCTGGATACCCCACCTTCTCAGCTTTTATGTCAACCCAAAAATTCGCAAATCATTCATATATTACTCTCAATTAGTTTCAATATGTTTGATTTTCACACTTCGATAAAGTGCTGATGTTCTAGATACGAGAAAGATCGTCAATGTTGAGTAGTTTGAGTTGGCGTTTAGGAAGTACCATATTGATGCTTACAGTGGCAGCTCGAAGCTAAAATTAGTGGAGGTGCTGCTCCAGAAAATTTTTAGCCTTTGTTTTAAAATTGTGTAAAACAAAGTGCTCTCTCTCCCTCGCAGCTTCCAATATGCACATGCGCACAACAGTTAAACACGCCGCTGGAACTGTGAAGAGTACAATTCCATACAAAGATTTTTGTATCTTTATCATAAACTGCGGGATGGCTACTGACATTAAGCTTAAGGATTATATATTGTACAATTATAAAGAAAGAATTAAAGAAAAAAGGACTCATTATATTAAATGTTATCGATAATATCAAGTGCCTATACACGAGCCGCCACTGGATGCTTATCTATTTCACGTAGAGGCAGAGACACGAAAATATGTATGTACTTGCAAGGTAACCGAAAATAAATGAAGATCTTCCGACGTGTTCATAAAAAAGTTCACAAGGTCTTGATCGTAACAGAAACTTAAATACACTGAAACTTTTCCGTGTTTACTAAAATCTTGAAAAATGTCGATGGCAATTTGTGTGTATGTTAAATATTTATTTTCTAAAATTCGTCGTGTAAGAGAAGAACAAAGAAGGTAGTCGGCAGCTACGTATTTCGTGTAATACACTTTCTTCTTCTTTTAAATTACGAATATTTCATAAATTACAAATAGGATTTTCTAATAGCAATTTTTGCGTTGAACTTTTTTATATATTTGAAATGAAATTGTACGTCATGTTAGTGTGTGGGGATCTCCTTTTATACACACGATACTGGATGCATGATCAATTATTAACGTGTTATTAAAGCGTATGGACAATGAACAAGGTAAGAAAAAATTACTTAAAAATCAGATGTTCAATGTGTAATTTTTGCACGAAATGTTGCACTAGAATTTATAAGATGCCTTTAATAGAAGAAACTATCTATGTAGGATAGTCCAGAGTTAAATGATGCAATGTTTTCAATAATATCTGTAAATGCAGATAATTTATCAAAATATCGAAATGAAGTGCAACACGTGCAATACTAACCCTTTGCATACGACAAGCGACTCTCACTCGCCACTTGGTTTACCACAAAAGTTCGAATGGCGACTGACAATGACAGGAGACAATAACTATTGTGCGCACAAATATTTGTCCCTCTTTACGTTTTAAATATTTTGTTCATGCGCAATTCGTATTACAACGTGGTTCTTTAATATTATTATTAGAAATTTAATCTACCTCGAGTTACCGCATTCCTATACCAAAAAAAGTCCATTGAGTGCAAAGTGTTACTAATTAATTTCGAATTAGGAGAGATTAATCAATGATTCGACGTATCTATAATCGAGGAAGTGAGTCCAGACATTTGGCCCGTACTGTATATTTTAATGCTTATTATGTATTACTGTTTGCTTGCGTGTTCTGGTCGCGGTCATAGCTTCGCGGAGCATTATAAAGTACTTATTCCTAACTTAAAATACATACTGCATAATAAGATCATCAACGTGGGTCATCGCGAATCTACGCAGCATGAACAAGAAGTCATAGAAAATCACCGCGGTATAGTACAACGCGTCCGAATAATATTAGAAAATATCGAGCAACGTGTTATCTTTTTTGTATTTCTATGTTATACATATCTTTATGTGGCTACTGTTTTTTAAAGATTTTAGAGATGCTTCAAACGCATTTTAATTCGACATTATATTCTATTTGCAACAAATATTCTCTTCGTCTTTTAATTCCATAAAATAAATACATTTATTTTTTGTTTAATATTCACTATGAATATGTTTGATCAATATAAAGTTATTTCAACTATTTTTGTTATAATAATTTAGGTGTCTATGAAATTGTTTGAGATTTTATATTTATCTAAGTTGACTTCTATTCATTTTATATTTTATAAATAATTTATAATATCTCATTCGAGATAGAAAAATATTATAGTGCTTATGTTACTAATATATTCTTAAGAGTAGCTTTGCACTTTCACCTATCGATTTCGCGATTGTTCCACGACCGAGCTATGACTGGTTCATCGTTCCTAAACATAAAACGATGGATTTAAAAAAAAATGCGCATTCGCGGTCTCGAGACATCGTTCCTGACGCCTCTAAACCGATTTAAAACGAGTTTATCTGCTGCGAATAAGAAGTTTCAGGCTACAGACCGAATTAATATCTTCCCAAGTGATAATTCGAACCATAGAGAAAACATGTGAGCCCATAATTTTAAAGGCATTATCGCATATCTTACGATATAAAATTCTTATCACTTTTAATATTATGGAAAAAGTAAAATATTAAATTAACATTATTTAGTGAATATTAACACTTATTAATATCTTGGGGATAAAATGTTTAACTTACTACTCATCTGTTTAGTCATTGTCGAATAATCATTAACAATTATTAAAGTATTATATCTTCGATTCAATTGTTAAATATAATACTTAATCGTTTCACTAAATCAACTAACTCTTTTGAATACTTAACGATTTCAGTGTCACATGACAATGCAGTGTTTATGCAACTAAGGCAACAACGGAAACGTGTTCACACTTGAAAGAAGAACAACTAAAAGTGTGCACGGTATAAAACATAGGATATTATAATTTTAAAGATTACTTTTTTTTTTATCGTCACTATCTTAACAAGTATCCTGATAATTAATTGCACAGTAACAATGCACATGATTACAATTTCCTTTTTTTTGTTTTTACTTAAAGTTTTTATATATCGTATTGCGTGAATCTGGTGACCTAACTCCGACCCGATATACTACAGTTGAGACATTACTTTCAACTTTGGGCTTCAAGGCGAGCCACCCGAAACAAAACAATTAATTACTTCCTCTCCCATTACAGGTACAAAGAAAGATTTAAAGCGACATTTGTATTATCCAGTAAATCTGAATAAGGTACGCAGAAACTTTATTTTTCCAAAAATCACTTTTACTCATTTTCACTGTTAAAAATAAATCACCGACCTTCTCTAACATCGAATATCGCCATATGTGTACATTTAATAGTATAATACTTATTTTATTTCATCTGTAATATGATAATTTGAATTTATGGAGCCAGCGGCATTTATCAAAAACTAGAACTTTCCTTTAGTGGAACTGACATGCTTTAAGATTCTAATTGAAATACCGCAGGTAAACGGTGCCGTAAGAAATAAATAAACGATGCATTGCGATCAAATGTTGTACACATATGCTTTAATCATTCTTAAATTGAAACTTTCTGTTAATGAGGGCGCAGTATCTCTCATCTTCGAAATCTCGTATGTCTTTAAGGCCGGCCGTACACCAAGGAGGCATGAAACACGCAACACGCAACATGCGACATGCGGTAAATGTCTCATGTTGCTACACCGCGTACACCAGTGCAGCAAATGTTGAAACAGTTCCTACAATGTCATCGTCCGAGGAAGACGTAGTGGTCGCTTGGCAATATTTGCGACGTAGGGAACGAGGAAATAGAATGCGTAGATATTGGATTAATCCTCTATTCTGTGATAATTTAAGGCATAGCCCAGCTATAGTAACCCAGGAGCAGCTCGCACTCAATCATGAAAAATTTAAAGAATTTTATAGAATGAGCCAGGAGAGTTTTAAAGTGTTGGTGGAAATTATAGGACCGAGAATAGAAAAACTGAATATTGTATTATCAGCGTGTATTTGCAATAAATACAAGTATTATCTTTATAGACTAATTATACCCAAAAAGTAGTCTTATATAAACCATCATGGCCCGAGCCAAACCAGAGCCCTACGTAAAATCTCCTACAAACTGAAAATGTCTTCTCTACCGCGCGGTAAATACCGCGGCAAGACAGGCACAAAATCCCGCACGCAGTAGTGTCGCGCAACATGTGCAGCATGCATGTCTGGTGTACGAGGGTAGAAGAAGTAGCTATACATTTTAAATGGTTCTGTGCGGTATTAGTATGAGCGCGGTATTTACCGCATGTCGCATGTTGCGTGTTGCGTGTTTCATGCCTCCTTGGTGTACGGCCGGCCTAACGCTACTCAGAAACATGTTCTTAACTCTAATTATACAAAATATTTCTTATAATGCGCGTAAAAAAATACAACAATCAATCACGACTAATAAAAAAAATATCACTTGAAAGAAATGTCGCATTCACACATCATAATTATATTAGATATCGATTTAGCAAATTTTTTAACACTTTTATCAGAAAATGGAAGCAAAAAACAGTTACTTCATTTTTTTGCATCCCAAGTCATAAATAAAATGTCTCGAAGAATAAGTAACACTTGAAAACCCTACAAAAGGCCGATATTTCGATCTTCACTACACCCACAAAAAAAAATATTTAAAAGTGAATTAAATTAACATATGAAAAAGAAACGGATTAAAAGCAGCTTTTTTTTAACGTCGCGCAAGTGCGAGTCAACTGGTAACGGAAAAACAACTTACCGGTAATGACGTCAGCTGTGGAAGGTAAGCCGGATCTCGAATTTCCCCCACGAGTAGTCGATCCGTGCGAGAATAATTCACCGCTTCAGTCTCGAGTGAAAATCACGTACATGTTCCGCGTGTAACGCGTACGCGTACGCGCGCACATATGTGAGTATACCAACCGATCTATTTATAAATTCTATATCGACTTTAAAAACTTTTGCGGAACACGCTACTCCACATTATACTGTACGTCGCGCGAACTTTAGCTCCCCCTTTTCTTCACAGGCCACTATTCCCTTCACAGATCTTTCTTTTTTTTTATCATTTCCCTCTTTCTTCCACTACTACTCACTGTCTGCTTTTCATTTTACCGTTGTGTGTGTGTGTCTTATCTTCTTTGTCGTTTATTCTTCTCCAGGTTTCTTGTTCTCTCTCTCCCTTTCGCTCGTTTCCTCGCCAGTTTCTCTATCTCTCTCTTCCTTGTTGCTTACGTAGACGTAGTAATACACTTTCATGCGTTCCACACAACTCGGTATATCATACACTCAAAACACAACTTAAACGACTTTTCAAATTTCTTTCTTGCGCTGTTGCTCCTGCGACGATTTCTGCGGATAACAGTTGGAAGAAATATGAAATTAGTATTTGGTGTTTGCCGAGTTTGACCGAGCCGAATATGGACGATGTGACACGCGCGCAACAGTGCACACAATTACAAATTGTTTTTGCGCTCGGGCATTTCGTTATTCTGTTACAAACGCGAGAAAGGGAACTTCGATCAGCAGGGTCACGGTGAATTTATTACTTTTTGTATTTTTTTCTTTTTTTTGTGAAATTGAATTTCTGAATTCAATTTTGTCAAATAATGATGCAATTTTCTTAACAACATCGCAAACGTTTATGTGTGCATGTGTGACAAGGTTGAAAATTCTAGAACATATGTATTTTGTACGAGATACAATCGAGTAACCCTTACAATCACTGTTCAGAATATTAAAAACGAGCTGAAAATTCGGCTGCACGAATACTACGTACTCGTACATGACACACGCGTGATTTAAGCACTGATCGTATAGATGATGCATGTATATTTTGGAATGTGTGTATACCTTCGTTACCGTAGGGAAACGCGACGACGCGGCTTCTATACGACGATTCTCTATTCTCGTTTGCATTATCCTTCGATCGACATTTTAATCGCGTCTCACCGTTATGCGACTATTTATTTAACGAACGTTTCCCGACCCGGTAAAGGAAGATCATTTAAGACGAGCGGAGAGAAGAGTAGTATAAAATAAATGGTGTGAGTTGCGTCGGTTCGAGGAAAAAGAAAAAGAGAGGAAACGAGTTGAAAAGGAACGGAAAAGGGAATACAAGGGAGGGATGAGAAAAAAAGTTGATCGTCAAAGATGCCGCGTTGCCGTCGCTGCGAACACCGCAATTTTGTCTTCTTTTAACCGACTGACCCTATCACCGATTAGGCGGAGCGCGTTGCACACCACTTGTTCTCACAACTTCCGGTTCAGCTGTTCGCACAAAGGTCTGCATATCTTTCAGTGCCCCGCTCTCCACGAGAGTCTTGGTGGCTTCTATCTTTCCGTCTCCCTCTTTCACCTTGTCTAGCAGCACTCACAATCAGTGCGGGTACACCTCATAGAAACGCAACAGCTCGACAAACTCATCACTGCCACGTGGCTCACACTCGACGTACACCCTATATACCACTCGCGATCTCTTGTTGCCGTTAAAACCATTGTCATTTCCGTTCTCCTTGCCGATCAAGTGACGTGTGTATTGCTGCCGGTGTGGATGCTGTTACCGCTACTGCTGCCACCGCACTCGTTATCACTCCCGTAATGATGCAAAGTTATCGACAAACTCGCTTTCATCGCGATCCTATTGTGTATTGTCGCTGTCGATGAACCGTTATTTCGCAGTTCTACACGAAGCGAGTCACCCTCGCTCGTAGTAGGCTAGCACAGTGCGTGTACGGTGCACGCACTGTGCACGCTTCCCGCGCACGTGAGCCAGCGCCGCCAAGAGAAAGAAGTTGGATGACTTTCAAGATGGCAGATCGAGAAACACACTCGCGTGCACACAGTTTTCAAAGCGTATACGAATCGCGCGAACACTTACGCGCACATCTGCAAGCAGCAACGCGACTCTTGCCCGAAAGATAACCGAAATCGACCGAAGTTCTCTTCCCTCCGTTTCAGAGTTTATATCAACCAGTCGTTTCTTCGATCGCCTACCAATTCCTGCGCTACTTCTCCTTTTTTCGTATATCTCCTACGTTTCGTTTCCATCCGTTCTTTGGTAGGAACTTTCGTGCCGTAAATATTGTTTGTTGCGTTTCCTTTTCTTCTTAACGGTCAACAACGATTTTCATACTGTTACGTGTGTTCATCCGAGTATTTGGGCATTTCATCCTTAGGCGCATTCTTGTTCGTGTACTTCTGTGTGGTGACAATGGCAGCAACGGCAATAGCACGGCAGTGTTTCTGTAAAAAAAAATGTTATCTGTTGATAATCTGTTTCCGTGCTATCTTAACATTATCATTAGGTTTTATCGTTTGAAACTAATGGTTCATTTTTTCAGTTAAAAATGGTTAACAGAATCTTTAAAAAGGATATTTACAAAATTTAGTTATAAGAACGGTTTAGTTAAACTTGATTGTCTTAAAAACACTATTCTCGATTCAGAAGAATTCATGTATTTGTATTGTACGTGTAATAAATGCCATATAATGTGGTAACTTGTAGTCTATAACAATAAGGATATAAGAAAATTCTCAAGTGCCAGATCCAATGCTACCCTACACTACCCAGTTATAGGGAACTAAACTAGCATATGTAATAGAAATTAAATTTGAATGACCGCCTAAATAAATTATTAACGAACAGTTTTTGTTACTGCCGTCAGTAGGGTATACATACCACTTTCTACATCTAGATATATTTTTTGTTGGAAACTAAATAATATTTGAGCGCTGTGTGTTGTCATAGATGAAATTTGTATATATGTATGTACTTGAAACTCCCACCCATAATTTAAAATTTTAAATTAGACTAGGAAAGGATTGTGAGCCTGTATGGTTTTTTAATTATTAGGCAATTATAATGTATAAATTCTGCACTAACTATCGGTTAAATATAAATTTGCCGCTTGCGTTTTAACTAAAGAATATTAATAAATTTATATGCATTTTCATTAAATAGTGAATTTGAGAAAAAAAACCAAATTCAATGTATGACAAAATTGATCGCGTTTGACATTTAAATGTATAAGCGAATCGGTCTTGACAGTAGAAGGAACATAGGTAGATACGACTAACTAATACTATTAGTAAGAAAATTTCAGAGCTTTATATTACACACATCAGCATCGAAAATTGTTTCATCAATGATCAATATCTTGAATACGTTTGACTGTTCTATAGATCTCTAAAGTAAGAATAGAGGTCTTTTACCTTGCAAAGTAAAGGTATAGCTATGCTTCGTGATGTATTAGTAGTGCATTTATAAGTCTTGACTTATGAAAGATTACGAAACGCCAACGTACAGCCAAAAAGGATAAATGAACATAAATAAGTTACATAGAAAACGCTCTCATAATTATAATCATTAGTCTATTGTATAACAAATGGAATAAAATAGTAACATGCAAAAATTGTACTTATAATAATTGATACTACTAAATTGTCATATATTTTACTATGAAATGAATTTTATTAAATTAACTCGTTAACAATAAATGAAGTATAAATCCTGAATATATTGGCCGAATCTTATAGATAATTCTTTTTTTCGTTTCATTAAATAACATCAGGATTATTTTCATCTAAATAAGGATAGCTCATTTTATTATTCGTTTTTCTCAACTTTATTTACACTAACGAAATTTTCATATTTGTTGTGAAATATTAGCCTTTTAAAATAACTTTTCAAATGCGCCTAATACAATAATAAAGATGCAAATTGCAATAGTATGGGTATAATACAAATATAAAATTTAGAAATCTTCAGAAAAACATAAGGAAAAGAAAAGTCATAAGACCTACAATAGTATAATAGTACAAATTACTATCACTTAATAACGTTATACAGGGTTTTCCGTCTAACGCGACGCACGATCTTTCGCCCACTTGCAGCCATCTGACAAAGAAAAGTTTAGAACAAAAGTTGTACAGAGTGTACAATAAATATCAGTAAATAAAATTTCGAAATCAGTTTATTTTCAAGGCGAAATCAAGGCCTCCTTGGGTAAAACAAATAGGAACACATATTTATTTTTCAATATATTGTAGAGGACATCCAGACGATTTCAAAACACATATTACATGATATTTTTACGAACATATTACTCGATTTACACTAATGGAAATGTGAAATATTTAGCTTTTCGTCGCATTTGATTTTAAAACATTATTTGGCACCGAAGAGATTACTGAATGTTTTATGGGGATATTTACAGTCCGTTGTATTTCAATCAGCAATTAATAATATTGAAGAATTGCAAGGAAGAATCATCTGAGCATGCAGAGCTGTGGATCCAGCAAGTCTAATTACAGCAACACATTCAAATTTCTGTAAACGAGCAGAATATTGCATCGCGGAAGGCGGAATGCATTTCGAACATGCAATTAAATAAAGTGCATTATGCTTGGGTTCTAGTCACGTGTTTACATTCAGTAATCTGTTCGGTGTCAAATAATGTTTACTCTGACTTAAAGTCAAATACGACAAAAAGCTAAATAATTCACATTTCCACTACTGTAAATCGAGTAATATGTTAGTAAAAATAGCATGTAATATGTGTTTTGAAATCGTCTGGATGTCCTCTACAATATGGTAAAAAAATAAATATGTGTTCCTATTTGTTTTAGCCAAGGCGACCTTGATTTCGCCATGAAAATAAACTGTTTTCCAAATTTTGTTTACTGATATTTATTGTACACTCTGTACCCTGTAACTTTTGTTCTAAACTTTTTTATTGTCAGATGGCTGCAAGTGGGCGAAAAATCGTGCGTCGCGTTAGACGCAACACCCTGTATATCTGAGGTGAATGTTAAAAAATTGAATATTTAATGAATTAATATAGTAGCCACGCCGCGTTCTGCGGACTCATTTAAAAATGGAAGGAATTTTAATTTTTAATTAAAAACGATAACATCTTTGCGACAAATGAATTAATTACTATAAGTTATACTACATTCTAATCATTTAAAAAACTGACACTTTTTCAAAGAAATTGGAAAGCGTAAAAGTTTTGCCTGTTTCATTAATTGTAATGTAATCCTAATTGCATTTAACGCAGACTTCTTATTAAGAGGATACACCACTCATATGCGCCTAAAAGTAGGTCGTTGTTTGGGAATTTTTTTAGAGGTAATGACTAAGTGAAAAGTTTCGGTTTTTTCAGATGTTGTTTATGTATCTTCCAGTTTATTCTCAAATTTTTATAAGTAACAATATTACAAAATGATGGACATATTCGATAGGTCTGAAATCTCTTCTGTAGAAACATCGGTTGCTGGCCATCATTGCCGCCACGGAATGAAACGTCCAAACTAAAAAATTCTTGTCCATTTATAAATGTATTACACTCACAATGTAGCATAGAATTTAGAAAAAAATTTAATTACTAAAGAAATGGCGTCTCTTTGAAGACAGGAAACCTTTGTTTACTAAAAAAAAATTAACTTTAAACAGTTTTAATAAATTAAATAATTGATACATGGAAGAAACCCTAAGCTACACCGTTGAATGCCTTACAGAGAATATCCCCTTTTGAACCTAATGGAATATGCAGTTGCAGAGCTTTTGTGGCGGCCACGTTAAAAAATGGTTTCGAGAAAGATATAAAAGGAGATGTAAATCAAAATGTTTAGGACAATCGTCGATTCATTCTCACTCTCAATCATACTTTCTCTGACTCTGAATGTTATTAGAAAACATCAAATTACATTCTTGTAAGCAACAAAAAATTGGCCTAATCTAATTATAAATACATATGGCGTGTTTAGAAATTTGTTTAGTAAACATAATTTGTACTTATTTTTTGTACCATATTTACTAATTACTATCATTTCAAGATTTTTTGCATTGAAAATTACTAAAGTACAATGAAATCAACGTTTAGGAAGTACAGGACGAAGTGGTATTATTTCTCCAAGTGACCTTTGTATCCATTTTTGGAGGGAAAATGGAAACTAATAATTGATACTAATATTTAACAACAAATTCAACATCCTGTGCATACGCAAATAATATAAACCCGACAAATATGTTTTTTGCACATTTTAGTACGAGCACGTTAATCCTACAACACTCTACTCCAAAGTTGTCTTTACATTGCAGACATTTAAATGTTAAATTCAAACCTATGTAGATAATAGAACGCACGTGTCCCTCGATTTCGCTCGCCCCGCGGAATGTGAGAAGTTTTATCATAACCAAGGTTTGACGTATCGTGGGTGTGTACACGTTGGAAGTGCAAAACTGATTACCGTCGCGAGCGCAAAAACAAGAAACCAATACCCAATATTTAATCGATATTTTTTGGTTGCAATTTATATACTTATTTCGAGACAAATACTATAATACATTGTCTATCGTAATAATTTCCTTGGAAAGGGATATAAAACCTTGAAGAAATATTATTTACAGCTGATTTCAAAATTGAGTGTACAGTAGTAAGAAATGTATATATTTTAACGTACAAACAGTGACATTGCCACAATGATAAAGAAGATTAAAGAAATTGTATAGTAACTGTACAATTATAATAACTATCTTTTTGATTATGCCAAGTTTATTGTTTGTATGCTAAAAAATATGCATTTGTTGTTATTTTACGCTCAATTTTATAAGTCGCTGTATGTAAAAAAAATGTGGAAACATGAGTTTTATTTTGTATGGGGTCAGGAACTAATTCTATATAATCTTTGGCTGATATTTAAATACTTAACAAAAAGGTAGCACTGCTAATATAACTGCCGGTACTTCACGAAAAGTGGTGGTACTTCTTTGCCTTGGAAACATTTCCTACTTTAATTCTGTACAAACGTGGTAGTAGAGTTGACCCCCGATTTTTTACTGTTGTAAATTTTGGAGCTGGCAGCGTATTTATTTCGAACTGGTCCATTCAGCTTGCTTTTATTCTCTATCGTGTATAGTGAGGGGACGATGATTTTGACATTATTTTAAATGAATATTGTAAGAGTGTCCGTGTAGTAAAACGTGACTTAGTAATAAACTAAACGGCTAACAGAGAGATTTTATTATAACAATGCAGCAATAACACGTATTGCATGCGAAACAAAGCTTCAAATCAACAAGAGATTACTATAGGTAAGTTTTCGAGAGTCAAAAATTATACGTGGATTTCCGATTACGCGAGGTGTCTAGCCCTCGCGTTGTTCAACAGTCAACAGTACACATCGTCACATAAAACATGAATAATTCGCACAACCAATGCGCAAGTACAATGTTAAAATCACTTTATATCTCTAAAGCTTAGTACACAAATATTCGTTATCAACATATGTATAAAGACTGCCTCCATTCAAATATAATTTTAGGCCGATAACTACAATCGACGACAGTATAAAATGAGGATTAAAATTGGGATCAAAATGATATTGTTTTAGGCACACAATTATTCTCGTTGATCGTGCAATTAATAGTAACCAGTATAGCAGTGTGTAAAGCGTACAAGAATTCATTCCATTCCCGCTGAATACATTCCATCCGAATTATTATTATCTTGCTAAACCTAGAACGGTCGATAGCTCCGCAGTCGTTGTGACTCAAAGTCGAGCCGAGTCGAACCGAGAAGAGTCGAATCACACCGAACTGGACTGTATAGTTTTGCAACGCGTCAACGCGTAAAAAGGGCGAGTGCGAAACGATAGATCATACCAATGAAAGAATTGTGCGCTTCGTCTGGCAACTCTTTTACGCATTCCGATCCTTTCCGCTTAATCATGTCACGAAATGTCGTGGAAGATTTCTTTTATTCCTATTTAAATTGTCACTTTTATATAATAGTTTACGAAATGAAGAAAAGAAAATCAGTACAGATAAATAATCCGTATAACCTATATAATATCGCGAACTTTATTACCCCATAAACTATACACATAATATGTACGTAGTTAGTTCGCGTGGTGCGTTTTTAGGGAAAATTGTCATCGTATAATATTCCCTAATTTATGCATTCCTCTCATTCAAAAGCAGACAAACCTTTACGAAACCTGCTCCCGCTAATATTTGTTGATAATACATGGTGTCTCTACTAACTAATATTTTTTTTTTCGGAAGTATCGACGGGAAAATATTTTACACGAGAACTGCATTTACACTAAAAACAACTGAAGCATTAGAAGAAGAGAAGAATTTAATTATGAAGTATTGCAAATGTTTTTATCATGTACATTGTATATGTATTATAATGAGGTCGAATGCCAGTAACATGCATGGAATGATTATTAATTTTCACGATTAATTTATCTATTTTCTTTATGTACGGAAATAACGGGTAATGCAACTTAAAGAACTACAGATTAAAGTAATGTACAAAATCCGTGCATTCTTTCTCATGCCTGCGCTTTTACATTGAATTTACATGTGTAATTGCGTTTACTCAAGAACACTTAAAACCCATAAAAAACATACTACATACACACTCCCAATTTCGTAGTTCGAAATCTATAGATATATAAATATACATGTATTAACATGTATGTGTGTATAACACTGTTTGTGCCAAAAAAAGAATCTTATAAAATGAAATCTCCACATTGAACGAAATATGCACGCTTTCACTTTAAATATCATCAGGATGTACATTTCTTAACATTATTGAAAGAAAAAGAGGATCAAAATAATTTTCCCATCTGTACTGATTTACCTAATGAACTGAAATAAATTACGCGATATTTACACGTACAAGTAACTAATAAACAAATTTGCTCAATAACCAAGGAAACAATAAATAATTGAAGATATCGAAGAGAACAATTTTGAAAATATTTTATCAAATGCGAATGAAACCTAAACTAATAATTTTTCGACGTCTATTCAGTATATGCTTTACTATTTATTTTTTATATTGTACTTTATTTGTGTTATTATACCACGTGACGCAATAATTATAAAATTACTTTTTAAATATTTACGATAACTTAACAAGTTTCAAATCATGAAACAGAAAAAGAAAATAATATATATTTTGTCCCAAAGTAATGCCTAAAGAAGTCATCCTACATACGAATGAACCAATCTTAGATATTGTTCCGTACAAAGAAAATAATATGTACAGCATTTATAAAAACTTACTAGAAAGAAGATTCCTTTCTTGTATACATAAAGAAAGCAAGCATACCATTATTCCTTCTCATTTTTAGAATCCAAAATATCTTGTTAATAATAATTACAGAAAAATCCCACAAGTTTTGTAACGTCAAAAATTTCACAAGGAGGATATAAATACAAAAATGCAAAACCAGATGTAAGAAGTCAAAATGGAAATGTGCAGTGTACGATGCAAGACGCACAAAAATCGTACCTATCTATTTAAGACAATATCGTCTTGCATTTGAATCAAATAAAAGAAACGACACTAAATTTACAAACTAATATAAAATATGAGCGACACATTGTATGAATGTGAGGATCCAGAATAAAAAAAAGATACGTGAACAGTATCCAACAACAAATCATGTGCAATTGAAGTTGAAAGCGTAGAATCGCATATGGCACCGATAAGAAATTGGGGAAATTGTATTTCACGCATATAGAAAATCACCATAAATAGAATGAAAGTACATACAAAGAAACTTACATAAAAATCAAATTTATAACGAGAAAAAATTGCAAGGCTACGAAATTGAAGAATCATATTATATTTTGCACGAACAGAAAACTGCAAGCTGTCGAAATCGAAGGATCGAGCTTTGTATGACTAGAAAATTCGCTTGGAATAAGAATCAAAGAATTACATTTGGCTCGAGTAAAAAATTGCCACTAATCGAAATGGAGGTATCACATTTGGCATCAGTGAACAATCGGAAATGAACGAAGTCGGTAAATAGCGTTTCACATAACGCGAAATGATACAAAGTTTAAGAAATCGTAATTTCTGTGAATAGAATATTGCAAGATATTTGAATTTAGAAACTGAGCTTTGTCCAAACAGCAATTTGGAAAAAGTTGTAGTCAAGGAATTAAATTTGATGTAAGTAATAGATCGCAAAACATCCACACTGAATAATCACCCCTTAAACGAGTAAGATATCTCAATAATTTGTCAAATCAAATTTTGCACGTTTAGACAATTAGAAGGTACGAAAATATACACGTTTTGAAAATTTTTGATCTATTCATACTGCTCACTAGCTAAAATTCTCGAAACAGTATCGTATTCCTAAAGGCCACTGTGAAAGTAAAGGCACTTCGATCTACATTTCTAATAAATTTCCCAAAAATTATCCTATCGCTTATTACTCGTATAATAAACAAGAAAAAATAACAATTAAAAGCAAGTATTAAAAAGCAGGATATATTTCTTTTAATTTACCTTACAATTCTTTACTATTTTTTATGTTCATGCTAAGAAATTATTTAATTTGCCCAAAAGAGAATTACACTACATGTATATTACAATAATGAGGTTCGAAAACGAAGATTAATTTAGAAAGAAAATAGAGCATCGAGGCAACTTGCAATGTGATCCTCATGTTGTAGTGGAATGAAAACATTTATTCCGCGGAATGTACTTTGCACAATAAAAAATCGAGCATGTATTGAAATATTTAATACCTGAGCATCGAAACGCTATTCCTGATCAAAGTTACTTTGCAGATAACTGATAAGGTTCTCGATACTTGTAGGGATCACTTACATAACAGTGGGCGTGCACACAAAATTAAATACTCAACGTCTTCCGATACGATTTTTTTTTCTCGAGGTGATGCGAAAATGAGCGTAAAAATGCCTCGAGTTCAGCTCGCATAGAACCAACTACCTCAATGGAATCTGTGTACATACATATGTCCACAGTTTGAGAGAAACCGGCATACCACAGAGTGGGTGTCTTCAACTTGAATCGATTTAAAAATAGAGCTAAGCCTAAATGTCACTAACATTGAATGAAGAGAACGGTAGGAGTGTGGTAAGACGAAAAATCGTTAGAAGAAATCCTATTCTATTTCCTTTTTTTTGCAGTAAGCCAATGCCCGCTCGGTGGAATACGCATTCGTCGTAGAAACCTGCTTACTGGTATATACTGCTCAATAAAAAAGAACGCGACTTTAACGAAGCTTCGCACAATTATCGAAAGAAGAACAATTTCCGAGCTCTTATCTATTGAATAGAACACAGTGAATCACTGATTTCATTCGCCAACTATAAAACGTAATATGGTCGTTAGATAGGTGTTGAAGATATTGTAAGAAAAACAACGTAGGTGCAATGTAAAAGAAGGAGAGACACGTCACCAACGCATCGGTTCAACAGTTGCGTTCGAGTTCGTTTTGTTCCCGAGGCGGTAAACGTATCACAGGCACGGTTCAAGAGAATCGCGAGAAACTATAATGCGTTTTCAGTATAATTCACTCATTCACAATGTAACAACGTTTCTTTCTCTTTTTTTTTGTTGCTTTTGAACATGTAACAATTATATAACATACGTACGATTTTGTTCGTTAATTAATCACACGCTGCGTTGTTATCTCTCCAAGTTCACACGAAAAGTGGTCGGAATAAGATATCGCCTATTATTAGATTTGCTATTTCAGGATCTTGAATGCTCTCCAGCACGCTCTGACACTGCGCTCCGGACACCATTATAAAACGCGATTATTCGCGAATGTATAAACGTAGAACTATGCTTGCCGGTACAGGCAGGGAACTTTAGAACTCCTACGATATCATCAAAACACAAGTAAAGTCCGTTTAGACAACATCTTTAAAATCGTCGTTGTGAAAATGAACACGCCACACAGAGTCTAAATACGCAGGCAGCTAGACACAGCGATGTAGCACAGGAAAATAGCAGAAGTAACACTCGGTCGGTAACTTCGAGTAGACACCATGAAGCACCACGTAAACACGTTACATACTCTTGATAATCTCAGTGCACAGTTCAAATATAACGAAGTGGTGTCAATATGCGTAAACGACGAACAGACACCACGGGAACTGCTAGAAACAGAAGAAATCGTGCATAGTGGCCGATGTAGGCTGAAGAAACATGAAACAAGCAAACTGCCACGGCACGGATAAACGAATCGATGGGCCGACCGACGAATGAACGAACGAACGACCGATTAGAACGCACTTCAAATGTTGCAGATCAACGTTGCGAATATACATGGTTTCACTATTGTACACTTCGTAACACCACTGTATAACTGTTTAAACTTTGCTACAAGTGCAGACAGCAGACTTTTTTCCCTTTTTTTCTCATTGCCCTTCTCCCTGTTTATACTATCCGAAGAATAAACAGAATAAATGAAGAGAGGGGGTGAAAGAGGAGGATTGAGAGGGTTGGGAGGGGGGGGGGTGATGGTTAGAATGCACTTTACAATGCAATTTAACAGTTCACGATTGAGCATATATAAAAGAATGAAAATCCATTAAATTTTCGTATATTGTTCAAAATACAGGATGGAGGAAGGGGAGGATCGCGAATGTATATGTGTGATTGTGTGGTTGTGTGATTGTGTGCAACGTACGTGTGTGCATTGCGTGTACGTACGTGTGAGCGCGTATGTGAACGAAAGAAAGAAAGAAAAATAGAAAAGGAACCCAAGTAACATCTTTCAACAATTTTGTTTCTTGTACACCAACATTGCTTTCATTGATCACTGGTCATCTGAGAGTTTTACACACCTCAGACAAGTTTAGCACGAACGGGAACGTATCGGTTAGTTTCACCACACATTTCTTTTCTCTTACCCGAACTAGCCCGTGGTGTAATCCTGAGCGGCGGCCACGACGATTAAAAAACACGCGTCTTACATTCGCGCCCCAACGAGAAGGGTAGTCGAAATTGTACGGTCAGTCCAACGTTTTCAGGGCCGCCAGGTTAACGTCACGAAATCCACCGACACAACCATAGATCCAAACGGTGGACGGACGGACGTAAGGACGGACGGCTGGCTGGCAGCAGGCAAGGCGGAATCGCTGAGAGGTTCGGGGGAAGGGGAATTGAATGCGGCGGGGCGAGGGTACAGTTTCTGGATACGGGGCAGGTGGGGTCATAAGGGACCGGGGACGCGTGAGTTGGAGTGGGGCGGAAACGGCGGAGAACGAGTGAGCAACCGAACCGACCGACGACGAAGCATCGCGGGGGACGGAGCTCTACGCTAGCTCAGGACCGTTTTCTCTTGGTGCTTATGACGCCACCGGTATTCGTATTCCGATCTCTTTCCCTTTTTCTCAGTATTTTCACTTATGCTATAGCGCTATCTGTCGAATTGTGGATCGTTTATAAAATATATACGAGTAGTTTCTGACGTTACGAATAAATGGAAAATACGAGACATTTATTTTGCATGAAAAACGACACGCCGAAAAGAGAAGTATGTATCATGTATACATCCCGAAAGAGCTTCGCGACTTAAAGGTGATAGCTTAAAAACTAAATATGTTATAGACATTGAGAACAATTCTAGAATCTCTTTCGCGTGGTACAGATATGTTATGTATGCGTGTGTGCATCCTTTGCATGCATTTTGCATTAATTGGTAAAGAAAACTATGCTAAAATGTTTTGAATATTTGAAATATGTGTACCATTGTCAACACCATCAATGTGCATAGTTTGGAAAGGACTTTTCAATGGCAACAAATATATTTTAAACTTCATTATCCACGTGATTCTACGAAGGACTCTTCTTGCTTTAACGTTTCATTCAAACTTGCGCTTTCATTTTGCTTTTTGGGGAAGAATAGATAAATAATAATGTCGACTTATTTAAAATATTTATTAAGAATTTGAAACATTAAAGAGCTTATGAAAAGTGTCTAACAATAAGCAAGTTAAACCGCATAGTTCTAAAGTTTAGAATTCTTCCTCTCATTATAATCAATCAGTTATGTTTCATGGAAACGTATATACGCATTTAAAGATAAATTTTAATAAATCAAAATGATTTAATGCAGTGCAATGTACAAGATAAATATCAGTACACAAATGTGAATTTTGCTATTTTATAATTTAAATATAAAAATGAACATTGGACGATACTAAAACAATCATATATAGTTATTTACTTATAAACAGCGTTAACGCACATACAATTAGAATTTTGCACATTCTATATTTCTCATTCATTATTTGAGTACATGAAACAGTGCAAAGTTTTTCGTATTTCTTTACCTCAATCATTTGCGTTTAAATAGAATCACATTGGACATTACACGTCTCGTGAAATTCCTCTACATGCTGCATTTAATTTTCAATGGCTACAAAATTACCCTTTGCGAATATATGCGCAACGTAGGCTGAACCAGTATGTACAGCACTGCAGCGGGCACAAGCAAACTCGCTGCCTTTGCGGCCGGGTAGTAGGGAAGAGAAGGGTTGAGAAGGGAAGAGCAGAGAAATGAAGCGAAGGGGCAGAGGGGTTATGAATAGTACTGGTAGGGATGTCGGCCGTTGGAGGAGGAGGGTATATGGTTGATCCTGGCCGCGCACACCCAAAGGTTAGAAAATGATAGAACGAGCGGTCGAATGAGCGAAAAGGAACGGAACAGTGCAAGAAGGCCCGGCAACGATGCATTACTGGCATACGCATGGCAACGTCGCAAAAGGCTTCATGGACGTCAAGCAATCCACCAACACACGAGTGTACGGAGAACGGCAGACCAGAGAAGGAAAGAATCCCGTTTTCCAGAGTTGAAGGAGATAGAAAGAAAGGGAGGGAGCCAAACACACGATAGAATGAGAGATCTACCGAGTTTAAACAGGCTACGAAGTCTGAACTACGATCTCATGAGATTTCAGAAAAACGCTTGATATATTCTAAACACATATGTGTATTTACATATATACATAAGCAGAGAAGTGATGCAGTTTGGTCACCTAAAAGCGCATCACGTACGTTGTTCCGTAAATTCAAATATACGACTGCCCGCACGTTGCGGCATTATGTGCTCTCAAGGACTAAAAGATGAAATTTTATTGTTAGATGTCAGTACACCGAATTTGAACCACGAAGTAATTATAGTAATTTACTTACCACATACATACTGAAAAAGAGACATGCTATTTTTATATGCATCTAGTTCATAGATATTTATTAAAGGGGAAAAGGCTTTCCCAGATTTTACAGACGAAATAAAATACTTCAACAATTATGGACGCTTGAATTGAACCTTTAAATCAAAAGTCACTCCAAAACTTGCTGACTTTACATTTCTTCAGTAAAAAAGAAGCAGGTACATAAATAAGATTTCTAGCAACAATGAGAATATTTGACTAATGACGAAGCAACATTCCTTTATTCCGCAATCGCAAAATCGAATAGCCCGTTGCAAATTTGAAATTAGCTCAGAGACGGAACAGAATATGGTGTCCGCAAAACTATACCTAGGCAGCAAAGCCGCCAGGGGCGTAAACTACACACAAATTGATCCCTGTATCATTTCTTGATTATCGATATATTGTCACATTAATAAACTTGAATGTGAACTCATAAATTTTTCTCTTACATCTTTAATAGAAGAACACCATACTGCAGTATTTAAATATCGCCAATCGATATATTACTTTTCTTCTACCAAGAAATAATAACAGAAGTGGAACTGTAAAACAATAACACTGATTACTCGATGGCGAAAGGGTGTGGCAGCGCCATTGAGTCGTTACACGCAGGAATAGAGCTAGTGGGATAATATGTGCGATGTGTACAGTTGTGTGCGCGCACGCGTACATACATGAGTGTAAGTGAATAAGCGAGAAAGAAAGAAAGAAAGAAAGAAAGAAGGAAGGAAAGGAGGTACATCAGACGAAGAAAGAAACAGTCCAAGCGCAAAAGAAACAGATAGAAAAAGGAGCAAGACGGACATACAAAAAGAGAAACAAAAATGAAGAGAGAAAGAGGGAGAAGGCAGTAGAAGTGGCGGAAACTCGGAGCAGCGGAGCGCGGATGGGGACAAGGATGAACCATCTTAAAGGGGATAGCATGAATCATAAGTAATCAATATTATACCTGCGACCGATATAGAAAAATTTTGGGCTACATTTATTTCGTTATATTTATAAAAACTGTTATTTCCGAATTTCACCTTTATTCGTACAGCACTTTTTCGTATAACGATTATGTATTATTAATAAAAAAAAATCAGCACCTTACTTTGTATTATAAGTTTCAGATCTTTGTAAGTAGTATAATTAGTTATGTGTTTTAAATTGGTTCAATAGCATAATACAGAGATATGTCTTAGATTTCTCTGTAAGAATGAAATTTGTATATAATGATGTTGCAGAAAGTAGATCAAAGTTGTTCAACAAATAACAACAATAATGTAGATCGAAAGTTGTTTGAAAACCACAACGTTATAGAAATTGTTATACCATATCAAAGTGAAATAATAAAAGCAATAAAATTGCATTAAATAGTATAAACGGTAAGAAACATAAAGTTTCCAAGCAGCCCAGAAAATGTGTACTATCGCTTTAATAATCCGACAGCATCGGAATTTACCTGTTCATGTTATTTTGGAATCATATTCCCTTCGATAGCCGTGAGAATGAATACTCACAACCAGTGTATAGAAATTTGTAAAATGAAGGTAGTACTAACGTGAAAATACACAAAAACACAAATAAATTTTTACTTTATATGATCAATATTTTAATGTCCGCAGCAGTTAGTTTGTAAGTATAGAACCTGCACTAGTTTGTTATAAAGATGCATCTGTACATGTGTACATAATATGTATATGTATCATATGCAATTCCTTAACTTTATTGGATACTGACTGATAACTAATATACATAAAACACGATTTAATTTTGCAAAATTGCAAGCGGAATTTTGTTATATAAGAAAGACACTGCCAATACCGTTATGCAGTCTTTCATTACGTTTTAACTATAACTTATAGTTTATTACGTTAACATGTGTCACCAAAGGTACTGCAATATAACCTTTAACGATCTAGAAATTTATCATTCTATACTTTTGTTTCTGCAACATTTCTATGTAATTGTCAATGAATCTTCGTATCATAATAGCAACTTGTATATTCTATTGTTTCTTCAAATATTTGTTCTTTAAATAATATATTTTTTCTGATAGAAGTATACTGTCCCGTTTTAACGTATTAAAGTCAAACTACAACCTACAATATAACGTAAATAACTTATACACACGACTTTAAATGCTATCACGTTGAATGTAATTCTTTACATTTTCATATTTTTAACCGTAGGCAATTCTAGAATGGTATACATAGGTTCAGTTTACATTAGGCTACTATTATTAAGTATGATCTTAATAATAATATCTATGAAGATACGATGAGTAAATTATTTATAAAAACGGAGAAAAACGTGATTATATCGAAATACATGATATTGAATAACATGTTTTATATAATAATCTATTCAATGTACAGATGAATGTATATGCATTATCCTGTCCTTTCCTTTCAATAGCACTATTTTTTTTTAAATATGTTTCTACTTATTGAAACGACATTATCATATTATTATTTTCTTATAAATACGTTGCTAATCCAATTTATCTTCTTTAGTATTTCTTTTTCAACTCTTTATCATTAATTACTCAATATCCACACTTGTTATCTTATTTTGTAGATAATTAAACTATCTTCTATTGTATAATTTATAATTTTATAATGTCTTTTTCCTCCAAACCAGTTGGCTTGCGTGTAGTTCACAGTATCTTTGTACACGATTCGAAAGCAATTCTAACAATTTTAATATAAAATACTAATAATTTCGGTTTATATTATTGAGGTGAACTTGTCTGGTTTGTAAAAGAATATGGAAATCCCTATCCAAAAACTTCAAAATTATACACGTATTCAGAATATTAAAAGGTCCTAATGAACAAAAGATTAGATTTAATATGAAAGTTAGAAATTGTAACAAACGCAAATAGTACCTAATCTTTGTTGGCAGAAATTTATCTTTCCTAGCGCTTGTTTATTAAAAAGTATACGTAATCATTAATAATCTATTCTAATACATTAAATACACTTTAAACTACATTTGAAATATGTTTATACAATAGAAATAAGTCTACAACGATACATAAAAAATCATAATAACACAATTAACAATTATATTTTCCATACATATATGTACATTTATACTTCGTACTTTGTATTCTACAAATTTGGTACACAATTCGTGTTATACGATTAACACGTTCAACCAGACATGTTTATTTCTTTGTCAAATCTTAATGGTTGACTCGAATGTAATAAACCATACATATCGGCCAATACATTAATGGCGGCTACATTTTTTGCTTCTGTGACTGTTTGTCCGAAACCTAATAATACAGATTATTATTTAATCGGTATAAAATATTCACTCGTTGGAGAAGCATAATCTGTTACCTGATCCTAAATATTGTTTATTTGCATAAATTCCAATATAGTAGGCTGATAAAATAGTTTCTCTTCCTGCTTCACCAATAAGTCTTGCTTCGATAGGCGTTTTTCTTTCGTTAGAGATTACTTCGTTTAACATTTCGAATGGCTGGCTTGGGCACCATATCTCTGTCAGGTCTTTGTCAGCTAGTCCTGCTAATAAGAAATCTCGAACAAAGGCCGCTGCATGATCAATATTAACGCTTTCGGTGAGAGCCCCAACAAGCGATAAAAATGTTTGTGCCATTGTTTCTTCAGCTACAGGATGTTCCTAAATAAGATATTTCGTTTCAAAATTTTGCGTAATTGCATGCGCTTAGGTATAATATATCTGCACAAAAGCATTTGATTGTATTAAAATAATTCAAGTATATACAAACAGCAGTTAAAATAATGTCCTTTGTTCCAATGTGCAGGGATGCCTTGGCCAAGATTTCTTGTGTCATAAGATAATCGTGAAATGCTCTAAAACATAAGTATATTTTCGGACAGAATTAGATAAAATTGTAAAAAATATTGATGGCATCATTCAGTGTTTCAACAATTAATAAATCATTCCTTCTATACAAAGAAATGATGCGTCAAGGTTTTTATTTAATTTTCCATATGGGATCTCCAATTCGTTAAACATTGTTCAATTACAATCGATATTATATATTGCTGTATTTTCTCAAGCTAATGTCACTGCATACTATTTAATATAGTACTGATATATATATTAGTATTATTGATAATATTGATCGTTGAAGTTGAAATAATGCTTGTCTTTCAAACTTGGCAAATAACAATGTTATTTAAACATTAAACTTCAAGTCTACATAATATCTTTAGAATAAATCGTTTACAATGTCCTGATACATACGTGATACCAATTTCAGGAACACGTGGTAGATTTTCACTTAAATACTTCTTTACAACCTTCGAAGTAACTTCCCTTCCTATTTTAATAAATTCTTCATTATGTTGTACATCAAGCACAGGCTCCGTTATTCCCATGTCCTGCTGTTGTTTTATTTCTTCACTGATATATGATTTATGTATAAATGCTAGATTCAATTTCTCAGTATTAAACTTCTCTGAAAGCCTAGAATTAAATGCATGTATTTCTGAGTTTCTGTTCCATTCGATAAAATTACTACGTTTCGGTTCAGGTTGTGGTGGTAAACGTTTCTTCCTACGGGTTATTTCTTTATACGTTGGAGATACCCATCGTTTAATGTTCCTGGCACCTACGTACACAAGTAAACACATGGTGGATATGTCTAGCATTAAACAAAATAAATGCGGAGGTGAAATTTAAATGTTTACCTTCATAATTGACAGCCTTTACGCTTGTAAGGGTCTTGAAGCACAATTGTAATCTATTCATGTTCTTGCTGGATCAAAAATGTTATTGAAAGTTTTGTACAAAATATTTTGTTCCTTCTTTAGGAAGAGTACTTTTTTCACCTCATGAAAATAGTAATCTAATTCATCCTAATCTTTTTAGTTATTTTTATATTTCTTTCGCAATATATGTACCAAAAACGATAGCAATTAATACGCTAAAACAATCTTTTACATATATTCCAGTTCACGTTTATGGCAAATCAAATACAGAACTGTGGAGTTACAATAATTGCCAACTTAATCGATCGAAATGATTGCAATTGTTACGCTATCGCGTTAGCAGGCCTTAATATCTAGTAATATCGAATCAATGGTCGACAATATAATTGTAGTGTTGCGTCGCGATTGGTGGGATATGGGAACTTTGTGTAGGTTCGGTTGCCCGTGGAGCGCTGAACCGCTCTGCTTGTGGAGAAGCGCGGAATATTCAAAGAACACCAGCTTTTATAAAGACTTTTGTAAAGATTTACTGTTTTATTACAAGAACTAGTATTGATTTGTACAAGTTGATCTGAGTGCGACTCTAATAGATCTCGTCTGCGCGACTTTAGTTTATATTCTGATATGCGAGGCTTCTTCTTTCCATTACAGCTCCGGTTCCTCTTCCTGAGTTCCTTGGTCCTCCTTCGAGATCGTCTTCATCCAATGGGGTTGGTTCTTGTTGAGTTTCTATTCGTCCTTGGGCGCGTGGAGGTGGCAATGCTACGCTTCTCGGTAAGGGCGTCAGGGTACGCGCGTATTTGGGGAAAACGCGGGAAAGCTGAGGAAAAACGCACGAGGGTCGGAGAAAGCGCGCTGAAGAGTCGAGTGGCTCTTGAGAGGTCCCCTTGTTCAGCGGTAGAACATGTGGCGGCCAGAACAGGATATCGTGGGGCTTGACAACCTCCGGAGGTCGTACGTGATTCAATAGACTTTAGCCAATTCTTTATGCTCCGTAATAAATAACCTTTCGTATCTTCCAAGTGAAGTGTTCTAAGGTCCAAATGCTCCGAGGTTCCCTTTTGTTCGACAACCTATTGCTGGTACTTGAATAATGTACAGCTTTATTTATCGCGCGTATGCTCATCCGGCTTCGTATCTCGCTCCTAAGTTATTATCGCTATCGATAATTATATTTATATAGTCGATCATCGGTTCGATGTCACTAGACATTAACCCAGGTAACGCGATAGCGTAACAGTAGCTATCGATAGCGATCATAACTTAGGAGCGAAATTTGAAAGCGGATGAGCATGCGCGACAAATAAAGCTGTAATTGTTTAAGTACCAGTCGGAGGTTGTCGAGCAAAAGGAAAGTCAGAGCATTTGGATCTTAGAACACTTCACTTGGAAGATCCTAAAGGTTATTTATTACGGAGCATAAAGACTTGGCTAAAACCTATAGAATCACGTACGACCTCCGGAGGTTGTCAGACTCCATGATATCCTGTTCTGGCCGCTGAACAAAGGGACCTGTGGGGACACTTCCCACATACGCCACTAGGGGACGAGCACGATGATCCGGCTCCCGAAAGTGGTTGTTATAAGTCACCACGCATATATATAGCCTCCGGCAAATTCCCTACTATCCTAGTGTCTAAGGCAGGGCCTGCTAGGACGCCTTACTGATGAGTCCACAAGCAGGCCTAGGACGAAACGCAATCTTCCTCCTTCCTCTCTTTTCCCGTCGCTTCCTCCTTCCCCACAGACCCCTCAAGAGTCACTCGACTCTTCAGCGCGCTTTCCTGTTTTCCCGCGTTTTCCCTTAATACGCGCGCGCCGCGTTGCCCATACCGGAAAGCGAAGCGTTGCCACCTCCACGCGTCCAAAGACGAATTGAAACTAGTGATGGGCACCATCGACTAATTTAAACTATCGACTAATTACTAATTAGTAACGATATACTATCGAATAATTAGTCGATAGTTTTTCGCTTATTGGTTATGTCTGGAGTCTGAACTGTGTCATGAAATATTGGTGTATTTACTTTTCGTAAATTTATTACAGTTCATAATTAGAATTTCAGAAATATAAAAGGTCAACAAGTTTCTTTTTTAACCAATTGATAATATTTCAATTTGTCATAAACTATTTTATTTCGGCACTTAAAAATTAACAGTTCAAAATATTTTGTGAGAATCAATTAGATTATATACATATAAGGTTTTACTCAGTTCTTGAAATTTAAAATCAGATAGACAGTTATTTAACATGACGGCATTAATTAATGTTTTTACATCAAAATTTAAGTCGTTTTTTCTTTTTCCTAGGGTAGATATAAATATTGCTGTATTAGGAATGTAAGGAATTTGTCGATTTATTTTCATAATTTTCTTCATTAATTACTTAATAATGTTGTAATTTCGGATTTTATAGCTGATTGTGCGTTTATTTCATGTTGCAAAGTATTAAAATTAATAATAAACATATTATTAGTTATTTTTATAATAAACAATAAAATATAAGACAAATAAATATAAAATATATAAAACATCGAAACGAACTAAAGAATGACCTTTATTTTTGTCAGAAATACTACACCATCCGTTGTTCATGTACTCATTCAATTCTTCGATGTTACATTTTCAAGTGACCGAGCCGAATTCTGAAATTGTATAGTATATACCATATACGTTATAAGTTATAATCGACTCATCTTCTTTCTTATTGATACTTAAAACTTCTTATTTCTTATTAATGTAAAAGCGAGGATGAAAGTATTTGTGCACTGTAAATAACTAAATGCCTTTTTTAAAATTAAACGGAAGGATTTGCTTTATTCTGAAAAGTTTAAAGGATTAGTTTAAAAGATATTTGGGAAAATTACATAATATCTTTAATAAAAATTAAAGTACTGCATTTTATAAATATCAGTAAATAGTATACATGTTGAAAATGTTACTAAAATCGCTTAATATTGCTCTGAGTTTCAAATGATTAAAAGGTTTGCATTAGTTTGCGTTATGCATAATTGAATTTACACATGTGTAATGAGTATCCTTGGAATCAGTTAATATAGTTTATTAATATATATAATACAATGTGTCACGCTTCCATTCGATCTGCGACTCAAACTATGACTCTCTCGTCGCTCGACGCTGCGGTCGCTGCAGCCGTCCGTCGTCACTCTTTTGTTACTCTCATACGCGCACACACACACACATACATTCTTACAATTCGGCCGTCCTGACTGTAGACCGTCCGCGGGCTACTGATCATCCTTACGTTCCGCATTTTCCGTTGCTGGCATTATCCATGGTCGCATATTTTTGGCTTCCCAAACACCTTGATATTGCCTTTCGGGATACAATGTAACTCGCCTTCTCTTTTTCCAACTGTAGGAGAATAGGCTATACACTTCATACAGTTTCTTATATGCGTTTCTATTTTTTGCCTGAGATTCGGAAACCAATAACTTTGTAATATCGTGCCAGCAGTCTTTGCTACACCTAAGTGACCTAACTGATCGTGATATCTGAAGATTATATTCGCCTCCATATTTTCAGGCGCATAAAAAAGCAATTCCGAACCCTTTTTTCTATATACTAGACCGTTTCGCATTTCAAAATTAGCATCCTCACTTTTGGCTAACCTATCAGCTATTTCCTTAATCTTTTTATCTTGCGTCTGACAGACGGATAGATTATATTCAAAAGGGTTGTCTTCTACTATTAATATGCTCATTGCGCGGCTGAGCGCATCGACATGTTTCATTCGTTCGCTGGACCTGTGCTCTAGACTATATTCGTAATTTAATAATTCCATTGCCCATCTGGCTATTCGCGGGTGTATATCTTTTTTTTGTAGCGTAAGTTTTACTGAGTTGCAATCTGTAATGATTTTGAAAGGAATTCCTAATAAATAAATTCGGAAGCGTCTGAGCGCGTAAATAATTGCCAATGTTTCGAGCTCAAAACTATGATACTTGCTTTCTGTATTGGTCGTCCGTTTTGAGAAATAAAATATCGGATGATACTTCAAATCAGATTTCTGTTGCATTAGTACCGCACCGAATCCTAATGCACTAGCATCCGTGTGTAACTCTGTTTTATCCTTAGGGTCGTAAATTGCTAATATGGGTGCAGCTACTAATTTTGATTTTAATGTCTCGAACGCGATCAATTGCTCTTCTGAAAATTTGAACACTGTATCCTTCTTCAACAAATCATATAAGGGTTTTGCTATGATCGAAAATCCCTCAACAAACTTCCAGAAATATGAGCTGAGTCCTAGAAAGCTCTGAACATTTCGTATGGTTTCCGGTATGGGGAATTTCAAAACTGCGCTTATTCCACCATCCGTGGGACGTATACCTTTCTCTGTTACTAAGTAGCCAAGATATTCAATTTCGGTAAATAAGAATTTACATTTATCTATACGCAACTGAAGTTTGTTTTGCACTAATAAAATAAAAACGCGCTTAAGGACCTTGAAGTGATATTCTAGAGATTTCGTTGCAATCAAAAAGTCATCGATATACCCGACTACATCGCCTGACCGAATTAATTCCTGCAGTACTTCGTTAATATGTCGCTGAAACTTCGTAGGAGCCGATTTCAAGCCAAACGGCATTTTTATAAATTCCAATTGCCCGAACGGGGTAACAAAGGATGTGTATTTAATTGACTCTTTTGCCAGTGGTATATGGAAAAATCCATCTCTCAAATCTAATAAACTGAAGTATTTCTTCCCGTTAAGTACATTTAACTGATCTTCAATTACTGGTATTGGGAAATTATCCCTTGCTATATGCTTGTTTAAATACCTATAGTCGACGCACATCCTGTATTCTCCGTTTTTTTTCTTTACTAATACTATTGGCGACACGTATTCCGATTCGCTAGCGCGAACAATACCCTTTTCTAACCATCTATCGAGAATTGACCGTAATTGACCTTGTTCCATATAGGACAATCTACGCGGCGCATAGTTAAAGGGTTTTAGATCCTTAGTTACTATTTTCATTTCCGTTTGAACTTTAGGTATATCTGGACGCTTAGGTGATAAATATTCGCTATCAAACATATTTCTAAGATATAATTGTTTTTCCTGCGGTATTTCTGGATTAACCCGTAATATCTCTGTTATTTTGCTTTCTGTTTCGTGTGTATCAATATTCAGAATTTCGGCGACTGCATCATTTTCGGTATCAGTATCAGAATAAATTAATCTCAATCCATATTTTTCCAAAATATCTCTTCCGATAACCGCAGAAGCTGCGATAGTCGTGTTCGGTACTACATACATTAATGCATTATTTCTAATTTTTCCATCAAGGCGCATGTTAACCGTTACTATTCCTAACTTAGTTAAATTACTCTTATTAAGGCCGCAATAGGATTTTCCCGAAGGAGTTCGCATTAATGAACGCGGAATGAATTTTTCTTTTATAAACGATATCGGGCTACCTGTATCTAGCCGTGCTAAAAATTCAAATTCTATTTTTTCTTTCGCATTTACGATTTCGACAATGATACTTTTTTGAAATTTATCCGTTCTTTCTGTTAAATCTACGCAATTTACCTGTTCTGTTTCCCTCTTTTCCTTACAATCACTAGATATGTGCCCCATTTTACCGCATTTGAAGCACGAGCCTCTCTCCCTCTTCGCTGTTGTACAATCTTTAGCCATGTGACCATACTTGCTACAATTATAGCACCTCGTTGACCTCTGCCACTCGATGCCGGCTTCCTTAGTCGTTGAATTCCTAGTTTGAAATCTCTGCATTCTGCTCTCCTTCGCCTCTGGTCTGCTCTCTTTCGTCTCTGGTCTGCTGCCCGACGCGTCGCGTCGCGACGGTGCGTCACGGGTTGTTCGGTTTCTTCCGCCATCCAGTGTCACGTTCTCGAACGCCCTCAAAAGGTCCGGCAAGGAATCAAAGTTCTGAATGAATCCCATCTATCAGGCATTCTATCAATTCCTCCTCATCTATTGTAACATGATTGCCACAAACAATTTTGTCGTGGTAATAAAAGCTGAACGCTTCGTTATATCCCCAGGTTCTATCCTCAAATTTTCTTCTTAACATTAATTTGCTCTCTCTACGATCAAACATCTTCTTCATTGCTTGCAGCAAGTCCGTTGCACTATATTCAATATATTCGGGACGTGACTGAAACCATTTGAGAGCTTGCCCCTTCAACTTCGACCCGATTAATATTCTCGATGCATTATCGTCCAAATCATATGTCGAACAAAGCAATTTTACTTGTTTTTCGCAGTTCCTAAAGGAATCCTCGCTTCCACTAAACTCACTGAGCAAATCACTAACCGCTTTCACACTGGTTTCCGGCCGTATTTCATGTGTACTGTTCACAGATCTCGGAGATTCGCGCAACATTTCGTTTTCTCGTTCTAACAGTCTTTTTTCTCTTTCCAAAAGTTCCCGTTCTCTTAACAACAAATCGTAGTCACTCAGTACATTGCTCGGTACATCGCGACTGTGCATACCTTCTTGAGGCGTACGGTCCCGCACTTCACCTTCTGCCTCCGCACCAGAAGCATTCATTTCGCTCATCCACAATCCATTGGGGTCCGCCTCTTGCAATCGGCTGATTAATTCACTTTTCGTACCATAAGTCGACAATTTCAGTTTTGTCAGGACTTCCTTAAGCTGAATCACTTTAAAATCATTCGGATTCATTCTGTTAACTGAAGTTTCGTCCATTATCCCACTTCTGAAGTTTGTAATGAGTATCCTTGGAATCAGTTAATATAGTTTATTAATATATATAATACAATGTGTCACGCTTCCATTCGATCTGCGACTCAAACTATGACTCTCTCGTCGCTCGACGCTGCGGTCGCTGCAGCCGTCCGTCGTCACTTTTTTGTTACTCTCATACGCGCACACACACACACATACATTCTTACACATGCTTAATGAATTAATTATTCAATACCGCTATCGAAGGCACATATTTAATAGTGAATTTTCAACCTCATGATAAAATCTATTCAAAACTCCCGCAACTTAAATTCTGTTTATCGGCAGATTCTCCAATATCATGCATATACCGTGTATACATATACACAATTCAGTAAATGTATCGATGGTCCAAAGTCCAGGCAGGTTTTACACGATTTGATATTATTAGACTTTTAATTAGGCAGGGTTAATGAAACCAAAAATTTATGCCAAATGTCTGTTCTAGGAAGGCATGGCCCACAAAATTAATATGGACTAATTGAAGAGGAATTAAGTATATGCATACTTATACCTACGCGAATATGATAAAGTATCTATTACATTCCTATGTGGGTAGGATATTATTGATATTGTTCTTTTAATTGAACTGTTAGATGTTATATTAGGTAGGGTGATTCTAGTTTTAAGTTGGATCTTTAACACTGTGATACCCCGACGCCTGAACGAAAAGTTTAGTGTCAGTCACAGATGACTGACGCAGCCTGAACGGAAAGTTTAGTGTCAGTCACCGATGCCTGACGTGGCACTCAACATGTTAAATATATCTCACGCTGGTTCTCAGTACGTCTCAATTCACTCCCAACACAGCCTAAGCCGAGCGTGCCGAAAAGTGATAAGCATGAACAATTCATTATAAATTACATTTCTGGATAGTGTTTGCTATGCAGCCTCGAAGCAGCGAACATTAAATGGGCATTACTGTCCACTGTATTTATTTGAGCGTAGAGATTCTTAAGTTCTTATTGCAATTACTTTTGAGTTCTCGTTTCTATCTTTGTCTCTATCTGCAGCTGTAAATATTCTGTATTATTTATTGCCCTGCTCCTTATGTAGACCCTTCTGTTTTCTGACCCTTTCGAGATAATTCATTAGTAACATAAATCATATATGTTTCACCTAGAGAATTACATTTTCTTATTTCTCAAGAAGCCTTCTTTTTTATAATTGAAATACCCGTGTATATATCTTTTAATTCATAAATTAATTAATATCTGCAAAGATATATGTACTTGAATCTACGCGGGTCTCTGCCATATCTACAGTGCCTGCTATGGTTTCGCCATCTATACAGAACTCCTTGAAACCACTCGCGCTTGCTATGGTAGTTCCATCTATACGGAACGCCTTGAAACTACTCACACCCCTTACTTACCATAAGTGTAGATATGGCAGAGGCCCGAGTAACTTTATTCACATCTGTATAGATGGCGATACTAATGACTCTAGATAAAGCAGACATATATACAGTTTCGAGCAGTTCTGTATAGATGGCGAAATTAAAGCCCACTTTGAGTGTAGGTAAGACAGGGATGCGAGTGGTACGTAAATTCAAGCACTTGTTTATAAGTAGCGGTGCGATAATGTTCATAAAATTTGGTTATTTATGTCTTCATTCATCCAATTAAGTTAATAATTCTCGAAAACCGTCTCGTACACTCTTTTACATATCAAGAAAGTGTCAGCAAACACAGTGTTTCAATCTACATAAAAATTAATATGTACGGTAACATTGCAAGTTCCATTGTTCATTATATTCTACAACAATCAAGCACTCTTTAGCACGGGTAAATGTATTTGTGAATATTTTTTCATTTAAATAAATTTTCCAGGACTTAATAAATACATACTAATAGTGGTATTATTCTTTATTTCGGTCTCACAGGAATGAAAGTTTGGTTAGTGTACATATAACCTATCTTTACAATACTATCTTAACTCTTGCACTCTCATCTTCCGTTCCGCTCTTCCTTTTCATACCTTCTCTGCCTTACGTATTACACTATTTCTTATCTCTTTATCGCACATCTATTATAAATATTTTCCGTTCCTTCCTGTTTAATTACAAATTCCTAAGTTATTTTGATGTCTTATTGTATCTGTTTCCGTACATTTTGTTAGCAGGTGCTCTTACGTTCCAAATTTTTGTATGCACAGGTCACATCTTTTATCCTTTTTCTTCTCCCAATATTTATTTCATCCTTTAATGCTTTTGGATCTCGCACCTGCGTTGCTAATTGTCAATTGCGCCCTCGTCCGTTTTTACTTAAGTACCATAGTAGCGTTGATGTTCTAATATATTTAAACGTATCATTGTATCTTGCTTTCCCTATTTTTCTGCCTTGTTCCTGCTGTTGCATTTGATTGACTCTACTTTTGAGGATCTCCGTCAATTCCTTTACGTCCGCTTTTGTCAAAGTCACTTGACGCATTCCATTCCTTTTCAAATAATCCTCTCCTTTTTATGCTTCTGGATTGCCCCTCCTTTCTTTCTTCTTCCTCTAAATATCTCTTAATAATCTTTCTCCTGTTACATACTTATTAATGTATTTTTTCTGTGTACAGGTTTCACAGGCAAAGAGTAAGGAACATTGCCTGGCACTTCTCATCGTGCATAAATGCAAGAAAGAAGGTAGAAGAACTTGTGCAACATACTTTAGTTATCCTTTAGTTATAGTAAATTGGTTTACAAAAATAGTTTGTATCTATTAGCCCGTAAGTTTATTTTAGGACAATTGTGTAATTAACTGTTATGTTATGTATTATATGCTTTATTTTATATTCAGTTTATTCGGTAGATCTTATATGAACTTTAATATTACTTATATAACTATTACAAGTTCTACTGAATGTGCTAAATGTAAAATGAAAGATATAATAAATAATTGACATATTCACAAGTTACACAATTACTGTAATTTAAATTTTATATGAAGTACGTAAATTTTAGTGTATGATTTATCTGTAAGATATATTGTAAATTAACTTTAAAGAATAGTTTATAAGTATTAGATTATTTATGTTTATAATGTTAGTTATATTACATAAATGTTGGTTTAGAATTGATACAAGATTTAGTTGTACGATGTAATGTAAATAGATATAAAAGAATAGTTAATAAGTATCTGTTTGTAAATTTAATTACATCATTTTTGTAACTTCATTGATTAATTTAAATAAATTTGCAATGAAAAGAATTCCAGTGCTCTTTTTACTTTCATACCTTACCAATCCTTGAAAGAACCTAATTCCGATTCCTTATACAAGAAGTACCGTGGACGAACTTTAAATGCAAAGTCCTAAAGCGAGAAACTTGTCAAAATGGCCCTATACGTTATTAAAATAAGCGCTGAGAAATTCCTGGAACGTGACGTCATTTCCAAGAACTGATGCTATGAAAGACCTCCTCGCATATCATATTCTCCTGATACAAATCCACGATTTTCAGCGAAATATTTTTACCAAAAACCCAGAAATTTGACGCTCGGAAATTCCTGGAACGTGACGTCATTTCCAAGAATTGCTTCGATGAAAGACCTCCTTGCACATCATATTCTCCTAATACAAATCCACGATTTTCAGAAGAAATTTAAGTGCTGAAAGTCGAGGATTTGTATCAGGAGAATATGATGTGCAAGGAGGTATCCGACCCAGGCAGTTCTTAGAAATGACGTCACGTTCCAGGAATTTCCGAGCGCTGAAATTTCTGGGTTTTTGGTAAAAATATTTCGCTGAAAATCATGCATTTGTATCAGGAGAATATGATTTGCGAGGAGGTCTTTCATCGCAGCAATTCTTGGAAATGACGTCACGTTCCAGGAATTTCCGAGCTCAAAATTTTTGAGATTCTGGCAAAAATAACTCGCTGAAAATCGTGGATTTGTATCAGGAGAATATGATATGCGAGGAGGTATCCGACATCAGCAGTTCTTGGAAATGACGTCATATTCCAAGAATTTCCGAGCGCTTAATTTTCTAGACTTCTGCCATCAAATGTTGCAAGAAATGAAGACCGAAAATGATGTCGTTTCCACAATTTCCTTCTTTTATATTTAATAACGTATAGGGCCATTTTTACAAGTTTCTCGCTTCAGGACTTTGCATTTAAAGTTCGTCTACGGTACTTCTTGTGTAAGGAATTGGAATTAGGTTCTTTCAAGGATTGTTAAGGTGTGAAAATAAAAAGAAGAGTGGAATTCTTTTAATTTAACATTTATTTAAACTAAAGAATGAAGATACAAGTCACAAAAAGGTTCAAATTACAAGCTAATATTTATGGACCACTCTTTTATATCTATTTACAATACATCGTACAACTAAAGCATGTATTAATTCTAAACTAACATTTATGTAATATGAAAAATACATTAAACTTAAATAATCCAATAGTTATAAACTATTCTTTAAAGTCAATTTACAATATATAGCTTACAGATAAAGCTTATACTAAAAATTATATACTTCATATGCAGAAGCTTATAAAATTTAAATTACAGCATTTGTGTAAACTTGAGCATACATACATTATTTATTATATCTTTTATTTTACATTTAGCACATTCAGTAGAACTTGTTTTAGTAATATATAAGTAATATCAAAGTTTATATAAGATCTACCGAATGATCTGAATATAAAATAAAGTATATAATAGATATTATACAGAACAGTTAACTACACAATTGTTCTAAATTAAGCTTATGCGCTAACAGTTGCAAACTATTTTTATAAATCAATTTACTATAATTAATGGATAAGTAAAGTATGTGGCAAAAGTTCTTCTATTTTCTTTCTTGCTCCTATGCATGATGGGATGTGTCAGTCAATGCTCGCTACTCTTTGCCTCCACAACCTGCACACACAAAACATATATTAGTAAGTATGTAAAAGGGGACCGAAGAAAGAAAGGAGGGCCAAACCAGAAGCATTAAAGAAGGATAGGATTATTTGAGAATGGGTCTCTTAAGAGAGAATTTAATTAGATCGGAAGTAAAGGAATTGTCGCAGACCCTTAAAAGAATAGACTATGAAATACAACATCAGGAACGAAACATAAAAATAAAATAAGCGAGATATAATGGACGGTGTAAATATATTGGAACAGAAACGCTAATAGAATACCAAAGCAAGAATGGAATAGGCCATAATCATCAGTTAATAGCACAAGTAAGATGCAAAAGCATTAAAGGATTAAATAAATATTAGGAGGAGAAAAAGAAAAAAGGATCTGATCTGTGCACACAAAAATTTTGAACGTTAGAACACCTCTTAACAAAATGTATGGAAAAAGATACTTTGGTGTATAAACATGACATAGGATTTTGCAATTAAACAAGAAGGAATGGAAAATATTTATAATAGATACGCGAATAAGAGGTAAGAAATAATGTAATACGTAAGGCAGAGAAGGTATGAAAACGAACAGCGAAACGGAAGATGAGAGTGCAAGAGTTAAGATAGTATTGTAAAGATAGGTTATATGTACACTAACCAAACTTTCATTCCTGTGAGACCGAAATAAAGAATAATACTAGTATTAGTATGTATTTATTACGTGCTGAAAGATGATTTTTACCTTTGCTAAAGAGCTTGATTGTTCCTGAATAAAATGAATAATGGAACTTACGATGTTACCATACATATTAACTTTAATGTAGATTCTGACACCGTATTTGCTAACACTTTATTGATATGTAACTAAGATTGCAAAACAATTTTCGAGCATTATTAACTTAATTTCATGAATGAAGACATAAATAGCCAAGTTTTATGAACTTTATCGCGCCGCTACTTATAAACAGGTGTTTGAATTTACGTACCACTCGCATCCCTGTCTTACCTACACTCAAAGTGGGTTTTAATTTCGTCATCTATACAGAACTGCTCGAAACTGTATATATGTCTGCTTTATCTCGAGTCATTAGTATCGCCATCTATACAGATGTGACTAAAACTATTCGGGCCTCTGCCATATCTACACTTATGGTAAGTAAGGGGTGCGAGTAGTTTCAAGGCGTTCCGTATAGATGGAACTACCATAGCAAGCGCGAGTGGTTTCAAGGAGTTCTGTATAGATGGCGAAACCATAGCAGGCACTGTAGATATGGCAGAGACCCGCGTAGATTCAAGTATATCTTTGCAGATGTGACGTCTGCCGGCATCGCCTTCGACGTATTGATTTAGATCGTCGTCGGTAAAGAGAACGCCCTCCATACGTTCCTCTTCTAATTCTATTTCTAAGCGCCTGAAGTTGGTACGCAGGATTCGCCACCAGGTCGCCATCGTCGTCGTCGTCTTCGCGCAAGTCATCGGCCGTCATCTTGGCCACTTCATATATATATAAGTTCCGATCCTGAATCCTTGCGTCTGGGGCAGGAGTCGACTGCAGCCCTACTGATGAGTCTAGGCGGTCGATTCCGAGACGAAACGCACATCCAAACTCCAATATCCTTTTTCCTTCCTCGACATGCCTCCTCTCCCCGGAGAAATTAAGGTCCTCAGCAAGTTGTTGCAGCGGCGGGCTGGGTGACGTGGCAAGATCCCTACGTTGCGTCCCACCTTAGGGCCGGGACGTAACACAGATATTAATTAATTTATGAATTAAATGATATATACACGGGTATTTCAATTATAAAAAAGAAGGCTTCTTGAGAAATAAGAAAATGTAATTTTCTAGGCGAAACATATATGATTTATGTTACTAATGAATTATCTCGAAAGAGTCAGAAAACAGAAGAGTCTATATAAGAAGCAGGGCAATAAATAATACACAATATTTAGAGCTGCAGATAGATACAACGATAGAAACCAGAACTCAAAAGTAATTGCAATAAGAACTTAAGATTCTCTCCGCTCAAATAACTACAGTGGACAGTAATGCCCACCTAGCGAATACTATCCAGGGATGTGATTTATAAGGAATTGTTCATGCTTATCACTTTGGCCCATATTATGTCGATATACAGCTCGCTGCATTACCCGTGTCTACCCCCTTAAGGATTCGATGGTTTTAACGACTGAATTCGTCGATAGTTTTTAGTAACTACATTCAGTCGATGGTCCAAAGTCCAAACGACTAAATCATTCGATGGTTTTAACGACTGAATTTTGTCGATAGTTTTAAGTAACTACATTCAGTCGACTAAATTAGTCGTTAGCCGATACTATCAATAGTCATAAAAATCATTCGAATGAAAGTAGTAGTTGGGTACTATCGAATAATCGATAGTTTTTAGTCGATGGTGCCCATCACTAATTGAAACCTGACGAGACCCAAGCCCATTGGACGAGAACAATTTAGAAGGAAGTTCAAGGAACTTAGGAAGAGGAACCAGAATCGCAATGGAACGAAGAAGCCTCGCAGAGCAGATCAACATAAGCCTTCAACAGAACAACTTGGCAGATCACTTGTACAGGTCAACACTATTTTTTGAAATATTAGTATCTTTTAACTCGAGCAGTGAATAAACAGTAAATCTTTATAAAAGTCTAAGTGGTCTTTGAATATTCCGCGCTTCTCCACAAGCT
The DNA here is from genome assembly GCA_963583965.1 of Nomada ferruginata. Taxonomy (NCBI): domain Eukaryota; kingdom Metazoa; phylum Arthropoda; class Insecta; order Hymenoptera; family Apidae; genus Nomada; species Nomada ferruginata. The sequence goes on from OY757213.1 coordinate 19,804,277, forward strand.
GAGCGGTTAAGCGCTCCACGGGCAACCGAACCTACACAAAGTCCCCATATCCCACCAATAGATACGCAACAGTTAGATACTGTTACGCTATTGCGTTAGCAGGTCTTAATATCTAGTAACATCGAATCAACGGTCGCCAATATAATTGTAGCTTTTGATAGCGATAATAACTTAGGAGCAAAATTCGAAGCCGGATGAGCATACGCGATAAATGAAGTTGTATATTGTTTAAGTACCAATCGTAGGTTGTCAAACAAAGGGAAAGTCAGAACATTCAGATCTTAGAACATTTCACTTGGAAGAGTCCAAAGGCTATTTTATTAGGGTGCATAAAGAATTAACTAACAGTAAGTCTATAGAATAACGTATGACCTCCGGAAGTAGTCGGACCCCATGATATCCTGTGCTGTCCTGTTCGACCGCTGAACAAAAGAGACTCCCCAAGGGGCCCTCGGCTCTTTGACCCGCTTTCTCTGACTTTAGCGCGTTTTCTCGGGTTTTCCGCATTTCCCCTCAGCGCGGGCGTACCCTGACGTCTTTTCCGAAAAGGGTAGCGTTACTACCTCCACGCGCCCAAGGACGAATAGAAACCAAACACGACGCAACCCCATTGAACGAGGACAATTTTGAAGGAGGACTAAGGAACTCAGGATGAGGAACCAGAGCCGAAATGGAAAGGAGAAGAACCTTCAAACAATAGAACTACTTTGGGACATTAACTTGAACGAATCTCTGGGACAGATCAATATAATCTCATCCGATCAATACTATTTCAAGACATATCAGTATCTTTTAACTCGAGCAGCGAATAAGCAGTAAATCTTTATAAAAGTATGAATAGTTTTTGAATATTCTGCACTTTCCACAAGCACCGCGGTTCAGCGCCCCAACTGAAGCTACACAAAGTCCCCATATCCCACCAATAGATACGCAACAATAGCAACGAGAGTCGCAACATAAATAAATAAATATCATTAATAACTACACGACAGGAAATATACAACGCACGCTAAGACTGAATTATATCTACTTACAATTAAACGCACACCTACATCTTAAATTTTTTACATTTCCCTATACCATTTCCGGCTCCATCGGCTACCTCAGCCTCCCTAAATTCTAATTCGCCTAAACTAAACTTCGCTTTCACGCGGTCTATATAAACATTTTCTTCGCGGTCGTTTACTCTTACAAGAAAATTCGTCCTACCGCGTCGCACTACCGCAAACGTACCGTTTTATTGCGGCTGCAACGGTTTCCTCACCTCGTCGGTTCGTATAAACTCGTGTGTCGCCGTCGTCGGGTCCATAAAAATAAATATTGACATCCGCCCGTGATTGCCTTTCCCAACCGGCTGCAAGGTTCGCATATCCCGCCTGAATCGATCCACGAATTACGACAATTCTTGCCGCTCATCGCCCTCAATCATATCGCCGGGAAGTCGTAATGGCTCCTCGAAAGCAATCTCCGTTGCCGAAACCTTCGCATCTTCCTTGACAACGGTGTGGATGCCCAGCAGCATCGCAGGCAACACCTCCGACCAACTGCCAATCGTATGGCAGCTAATGGCTGGCTTCAGCTGTCTGTGGAACCTCTCGACGGCTCCATTAGCCTGCGGGTGACACGCCGTCGCCCGGTGGTGCTCCATCCCAAGGACCCGTGCCAACGACTCGAAAAGGCACGATTCAAATTGCCGCCCTTGGTCCGTCGTTATCCTGAGGGGAACGCCGTACCTCGCAATCCAGCCCTCATGCAACGTGCGTCGACGACAGTCAGGCAATACGTGTACCCTCTTGACACGGGCAATCGTACTACAAGATCCACATGGATGTGCTCAAAACGCGCAGTGGGAGTTGTAAACTCCCCGCACGGCGCCGAGACATGCCGCGAGACTTTTGCTCGTTGGCACTCCTTGCCCATCGCCGGCAATCCGCCTTGATGGATGGCCGCTCGTACCGTCCCGTCAACAGTTTCGCCGAGGTCCTCGCTCCAGGATGCGCCAACCCATGCAATCGCTCAAAATTGACGCACCTGAAACACTGCGTCACGAAAGGGCGTATCCGCCCTGTCGCAGCACACCTTGGTATGCGGCTCCACCATCTTCACCTTCTTCAACTGAAGGCCGCCTGGACTCACCAACATCGCCTTCAGCCCTTCGTCCACCTGCTTGGCCGGGGCCAAAGCGCGATAGTCCAACGGTGAAATTACCTTCTCCACTCGTGACAGCGCATCCGCCGCCACGTCGTCCTTTCCGGACACGTGTGACTATCCGTGGTATATTTACTTTTTAAGCCACCAAGCTTAAGTGTCTAAATTGCATTGGTGTGCACTTGTCCGGCTTCTGGTTCAATGCGCACACCAGGTCCAATGCGTGACCCGCGTAAATCGTGAATTGTAGACCTTCAACGGCATGGCGGAAATACCTCACCGCATAATAAGCCGCCCACAGCTCACGATCATAAGCACTATATTTCCCCCGTGTCGTATTGACCGTCCACGAAAAAAAGCCAGCGGCTGGCAGCCACCCTGGAACTGCTGCTGTACAACTGCTCCCATCGCGGAGTCGGACGCGTTGACCATAATACTGAACCGGATCCGCCCGCTGGGTGCGCCACCTACGCTGCTCCTGCCAGACCTTCCTTGTGATCCAGCGTTGCCTGGAATGGGTGTCAGTGTAAGGCTATTATCGCTGTTTACAGTATAAGGCGCCATGGAGTCGCCGTTGCGACGGAGGGGTGTTAGGGTTTCGGCATGGGAAGGGGCAGCGGTTTATGAGAGGGCAGTCCCGTCGAAGCTACAGCGGAATAAACAGCATTTTACTCTATACGGCCAACAATTATTAAACGACCCTTCCCTCCTAAACTTGGTACGCTAAAATACAGCTGCCTTTTCCTCCGTCCAGATCACCGGCTCCTTCCGCTTACCACTCGCCAGCATTCAACGAGTGGGGCCTGTACTGATGCAGCTCCAGGAATGAATCTCCGATAGAAAGTTACCATACCGAGGAACCTGCTCAGGTGAGCCAAAATTTTTGCTGCGGTCAGCAAAAATTCGCGATGGCATCCACCTTGTCCTGCAAAGGTCTGATGTAATCACTGTCCACGGAATACCCCAGGAAAGTCACGCTGGGTACGCCAAACGCAGACTTGGCCAGGTTCACCACTACGCCACAATCATCGGGGCGCTGGAAAACCTATTCAAGGTGCTACACATGTTCCTCCTTGCACCTCGATGACACCAAGACGACGTCGATGTAGCATGTACAGCAACACAGGCCCCGCAAGACCTCGTCCATAAAAGGTTGGAAGGCTGGGCTGTGTTCCTCAGTCCAAACGTCATAACTGGGATCTCGAAGAACCCAAACGGCGTCGTAGTCGCAGTCTTGGGTATGTCCTCAGCGACAGAGATTTGGGTATATCCCTTCATGAGATCGATCTTCGAGAAGACCGTGCCGCCACTCAGCTCCTGAGAGAAGTCCTCTATGTGCGGAAGCGGGGCCTGTCCGGCACCGTTCTCGCATTCAGAGGCCTGCAATCTCCGCACTGTCTCCTCTCGTTCTCTTTCTTAGCAACCAAATGAGGTGCTGCTGACCAGCTACTCTTGGATGGTCGGGCGATTCCATGCTGGAGCATGTACTGAAATTTCCGCTTCGCTACCACCAACCTATCCGTCGTCAGTCGCCTGGGCTTACAAGATGCGGGTGGATGAGGTGTCGTGATAATGTGGTGGACGGTCGTATGCTTTGGCTGCTTCATCTGCGCGGGAGGCCTTGTAACCTCAGCAAACCCGCCCAGGAGGGCGCGCACTTCGCTTTCTACAACCGGGTTCGCACTCCGAACCCTCTCCACCGCGCCACTTGAAAGTTATCTGAGATATCTCGTCTGCGGTAAAAGTGAATACAGAGGAGCTACCCGCAAGCTGCAGTTTTAGATAATTTATTATACTAAGGAGAATAAGAAAAATGTAGCTAATGATTTTCAAGCTGAATTAACTTGACTTTATAAACAAAAAAGCAAATAAACTAATTATTTAAGCTGGACGAAAAAGCAGTGTCTCATAACGGCGGCGACTTGATAAAGTATTTATTAAATTACAGACTCCGGCGATATATGTATAATAGACGAACGAGGATATTACTGAAGAACTGATCGCTGAAAACCAAATAAAACACTTTGATTGGCACACAATATGTTTTCCAATAGAACGAAAATAATAATTATTGTATCGTAATTCATTTTTGATGCTTTTAAGTATTTACCCAGTTAGATGTTCGTCGACATAAACAAAATTTTGTGGTATTCGACAATTTTCTCAATGTACATACAGTACGTGTACAGTTTGGCATTAGCTACTTGAGATTCCACTTTATAAGGATACACTACAGCTATTGTGTGTGATGTAATTGCCGTAAATAAAAAAAAATCAAGCATAATTGTATATTATGTCTCCATCGTAGGAATACAAACATTCCAATCAGATCAAAAAGAATAATGACACAAAAATGCTACAAAATTAATGGATGCACATTTTATATGTTGTATATTGTCCATTACGCACGACCCTAGAGTTGTAGGTGCACCTAAAAGTTCTTCAAAGAACCCTATCCTATTAGTATGATCCAAGGATCGTAGGTTAAGCTGAAAATTGGTCATACTTATTGTGCTTTGAAAATAAAAACTAGTTCATCATTTTTATAAAAGTATGAAATTATAAATTATATACTACAAAGAAATCGATTAATAATTAAATCTCTTCAATTTGATAGTATGTGAAGTAAATGACGTAAATGAAGAATTGGATAGGAAATTTGTAATGTTAATACTTTACAACAATTTAATTACAAGGAATTGAGAGGTAGAAAATCTAGAAAAGAGACAAGTTATAACTATTGTTATTATATCAACTATTATTATGTAATTATTATTAAGGAGAGCGACATTGGGCAATGTATCCCAAATTTTAAAATGTATCACATGCGACGTAATTATTAAGAAGTTACATGTCAAGCATACTTTTTTTTGCTTTCTTATCACAAGTAGAAGTAATTTAGAGCATAAAAAATACACACATTTTTTACCGCACATCATTATTTTATTCGGCCGTGGAGGGTTAATTTGTTACTTAAACTTATACACAATAAAACATAAAAGAAAAAGTATTAAAAAAAAAACAATTACTTACCGAGAGCGAAAAAAGTTTCTAAAAAACTAAATTAGAAACGTAAACAGATTTGTTGCGTAAACAGTTTAAAGCAACCTTCTTTATTGCAGTTAGTGTCAGCAACCGTAACGGGAGATTGTTAAAGTAGGTTTCTATTATCTTTACGAAATACCTGGACATTAAACTATCCGTTAAATTACACTGAATCTTGTCAAATACAACAATTCGTCATGAAAACATGGTATAGAGAAACCGATGACATAAAAAAGGAAGAGAAAACGCAACTGTTACCGTGAATTATTACATAAAACCGAACACATCGTAAGAAAACCAAGAATTTGTGTTGTGTTCGTTCAAGAAATATTACGACACAACCTGAAAGGGGAGTAATAATTCATTTGGCTTTGGTATTTTGTTATTGCGGTGGGTATAATGTGTTAATATTTCGTACTAGTATTTGATCAGTAACTATAAAGAGTATTTACGTTTGCCAACCCCTAAATGACTTCGCACCGATCGTTACTTCGGGGACAACGATCACTTTTATCGTCGCGTGTAACGAAATATTGTTCGCTCCAAGTATAATATTCGTAGAACGCTTGCACGTAGCATCGGATTTACTGTATGCATATTATACGATAAACGAGTACAATGTAATTTTTCTTTAATTGTTTACAGGGAATAAGAGCATTATGTAATACGTCGGAGGTGTGTTGACATCGCTTATTTTCTTCTCCCTATTTCGTTGAACCTTTTTTCCCCGTAGCAGATTTATTAATAGATATCTAAAACTGACGTTGAATTGCTAAATACTCGTGCATATTGTACACTTATTATTCTCGAATATATCGAACATCATTGTCGTATAATTCTTATTAAAGACGTCCGTGACATGTTAATAATGTCTCATAATAAAAATGATAATAATAATAATAATTATAGTAATAATAATAATAATAATAATAGTAGTAGTTGTAGTAATAGTAGAAATTATAATAATAATAATAATTAACCGGGATTGGAGTCCCAAAATCATCTCACTCATTCTTCTTAAGAAACAAACACCTGAAAAGGCTATATTTTTATTGGTTAAAAAAAAAACTCATACTCGCTCGCGTGTGTTTTTAAAGGAACATCGAACACGTTTGTTGCAAACATTATACTGATACACGTTGAGAAGAAATATTCCTTGCAATAAATTACATATCGTCTAACGTAGAAAATCATTTACTTTTCCACCCATTCAATATTTCTTTCACTCTTTCACACATATACACACACACGCGCGCGCGCGCACTCTCCTCTTCTCTTGCCGCCGCTTAACACAAGACTACGTGCTAATCACGAAATTGTATTTTTTTTGTTTCTGTTTTTTAATTACGTTCTTTCGATGTATCTTCTAGCTCACACATTTCTCGCATCGTCCTTCAATCGTCGCTCGATGACTAGAAACATCGTTTCGCGGGTCATTTGGTAAAAAAATTATGCGAAAATGGAAAATAGTCGTAGAAAAAATAAACACGGCCCGAGGACAGCATCGAACCTTCTACATATGTATGTATATGCTAGCGTATACTTGTAATATGCGAACGAAATACGTCTGAGTCTCAGTTTCATTATCAAGGAACGATGCTGTCCTGTTCCTTTCCTTTCTTCTTGAATACAGTGGCTAATAACATACTTCATGTTCTTGGCGATTGGGCGGAGTGAACTGGTCAATGGAAAGTTAGTGGCAAATCTACACGTCTGGAAATCTTTCAAACGGGATTCACTTGGACGCGTTGGACTCACGCGTCCGCGCCAGATGCACACGTCTGACGATCCACTGCTTCCAGCAGCAGTCTAAACGCAAACGCAGTGCAAGTCAATGAACAAAAATGTCCGTTCAGTTTCAAACACCATCGAGACAACGTATTGGAGCGTAAGGTAAATACGTTCGATTGCAAGTATAAACATATATTGAATATAATCGAACTTATCTATGTTACGACGCAATAATTTATTATGACGGTCCATTGCTAGCTAAACAATGGAAGTAACCTCCATTCAGGTGCACGTGTCTGACGCTTACTGCAGGTAGAATAACGCACACGTCTGGACGAGTTCGTCGAACGCGTACAGGAAATCCCGTCTTTATTCAAACACTCATATGGATCGCTGAAAATAAATTGTATCCTCGCTGCTAAAAAACACACGCACGCACAAACTTTCGCTCTATCATCTCGCTCTTTATCCTCTTTCGACATTCATTCTACCCTGGGCAGCAATTAATTGGTTTGTTCAGCGCTCTGCGCCTGCTTTTCAATTTTCCTCGCGAGCTCCGGACTCATGTGGGGATGCGGGAACGGCAACACCGGTTTCCTGAGAATCGTTGGCTTCACCTTTACCTGCGGCTTGAACGACGATACATGGCTACCGCCCGTCAGATGCATGTCCGCGAATTTCGCCACTATCTTGGGGGTCGAGCGGGGCGGTAACGGCGATCTTAACGGCATCGTGTCTGAAATTTGATTCGAGCTGGCCGAACGGACAATTTCCTCGGGCTCTTGTTCGACCTCCAATTCACCATCAACGTGTTTCAGCTTGGACGCGTCAGGATTCGCCTTTGTGTTTTTCTTCAGGGTGCACTGATTCTGTTTGGCGAATCGTTCGGCGGCGGTGCTCATGTCGGGAGACTCTGGTCCCCCAGTGGGCGACGTGGCTGCCTCAGTCCGAGACGGTTGTGTCGGTGTTTCCTCATCGGAACTGCTCAGACTACTAGACGATGCGGACTTTTTGCTCGCATCCTGCGCCGACAATGGTAGATCCATGACGAGATCCGGCGTATGCTTTTGCCGCATTTCGCGGAACTCTTGGGAACTGCGCAAACCCTTTTGATTCGACGGCGCGGATGGGTTTAATTGCGTCTGCGAAGTCGCGCGTCTCTGCCATAATTCTCGATTAGCTGAAAATGTCGGCTGGTCTTGTAAGTCTCCTTCTTGCGAGCCGCTGTGACCGGTTTGAAGCGAGTTTGTCGTTTGTCCAACGGTGTCGGCCATACTTTGAGATTTCCAGTGTTGTTTTCTACCTGTTCCACGTTTAGCACCACCGTCCAAGCTTATCAAGGACATTCGTTGTTCCGCTTCCTCGCCGGTTTCTTCGTTACGTTGCTGCTGTTGCACGGATAACTCGTTGAAGTCTGAGATGTTTTCATTTTCAGCATTGTTACCGATGATGGCCGACGTGGCGTCCGCATGATGGTCCGTCGAGAAGGAGTGTTTGTCTTTTTCAGGTGTCGACACCTTAGCCACTCGGGATGCACAATCCTGAAAAACAGTTTAACAGCATGAGATGATTGTAAAGTGACGTACAGATGCTTAGGTGAAGCTTTTTATGGTGAAATGTTTTGTTACGTAGTGAATGGGAAACTAGTGACGTTCTCCAAGTCACCAACCCTGTGCCTGTTGCAATGAAATGCAAATTATTTTCTGTGTTGTTATCGCGTATGTAGTGCCCTGGAATTTTGTCACAGATTGTTATTTTTATTTGTCTACTACGGCAGGTAGTAGGACTTCGAAGTACTATTTACAGACGGCAGTTTAATGTTGATGGTTTTAATCAATTCTGTCTTGATAATACGTAAAGTGGTGTACGATAAGAAACTAGTCATTTATTAACAAACCATGTTTGGAAATAGTAAAATAATTAAGTAATTATATGTCGCATAGTAGCTATCAATAGACACAGAGAATTGTTCATTCACAAATATAAGTGACATGTTATATAAAGGATAGAGAAATGAAGTTTACTGTAGGACAGTATAGACAGTTAGTTTGTTTAAAATAATCTGCACGGCTCTAAACGTGTACAAGAGTAGAAAGATATATATGTAATATAGGCAATGAAACGTATATTTGCATGCTGTAATATGGAAACAAGAACGGGAATAAACACAGGTGCAGAAGAATGATGTTCGTACCAAGGTAGAATTAAAAACTGCTCGTAAAACTGTCAATGAGAAGGATGAATGCAAGCAGGCAAAACATTTAAACGTGACAACAGCCTTTCACTGATACCTATCTCTCTACAGATGCCAACGACGAAGTTAATATTAACTGGTCTGGGGAGGGTGAGATGCATTTTTACTCACCTAAGCCAAAAGAACAACTCCGCTGGATAAGTAGACTCTGCGAGTAGCATTCCTGTTTTGGTTTCATCTATAGACTGAAATTGTTTTACAGAATGCTAGGATTCACAAACCAATTGAACTGTTAAACGGAGGCACTCCTTCAACGAAACGAAAAACACAAACGACAGAACCACACGACACTGGCAGCAGTTTTATCGAACAGTTTTTAGTCCGTTTCGCCCACTACCTATGTACGTGAAACTTTTCTTGTCAACTAAAGGCTGACTAAACGTATATCTGGAAAAACCATCCCAACTATTAACATCGAAAGTCTTAATCAGTATAAAAAGGACAACAAAAAAAAAGAAAAAAAGTGGCGCATGGCACAAAAGGACACAGGCGACACAAGACAAAGAGACCAAGGCACATGCAGCAACAAACACGTATATTTCTATTTTATTTACAAAATAACATCGTACAAATGATTACAACTAAATGAGATATTACTATCTCGAAGTAAATTAACTTAACATAGCCATAGATTCACGTCTCCCGCTTCACGATCTTACTATTTGGTGAGAATAAAATCTTTGAATCACAGATTCTAGCCCAACAGGATCAATCGTAAAAACAACCCCGGAAAATCGAACTGCACGTTGTCGAACATAAAGGAAAGGAAACTATATAACAATACTCGTTGACCGTGTTATAAAATTTGCATTATCCAAACAAACCTGTTCACTTATTAATACCTTGCATCGATTTCAATAAACGAAAGGCTCTTGATAGATTATGGTCCCATGAAATATAAAGCGATTCTGTTCTCCATTAAACGTGGTGGTACACAAGCAAAATGTCTGCGTTTCAAAACGGGAATGTGCATTCCAAACTTTCACTGCTATTGCACTTGTGGGGGGTAACAACATTTCAGCACAATAGCCATGCATTTGTGCTTGGAAGGTTAAATCTTCCGAGTGCGTCGCAGAGAATGTACAACAAGCAGACGAATGTATGAAGAGAAATAAAAAAAAAAGAAAACAAAAAATCGTACAAGGTGTTCATACTAAACGGTAGTTTCCAGTACCTCTCGACTGATGATCGGTTGTGCTGACGAGATGCAAGGGATATTTGTCACGACCGTTGGGATAACGCCGCTGTTACTGCTATTGTCTGTCCCAATTAAATTCGTGGTTGACTGCACATCGGATGTTGTGCTAGAGGACCAAGTAACAGGATTCCCAGATGGCCCCATCAGCGGTGAATTATTACTAGAAGGAGCACTATCGGCAGAGCTAGAAGTCCTTCTTCGCATTGACTCCTCGCTAGACGACTTCAGGAGTTCCTTCTCGCGTTCTTCGTCCCTGGGCAGACGGATAGAGAAGTGTTATTATGAAATAGAATTATATGGAAAATTATTATTAGCCGTGTCACAGGCAGGCAATCCCTTGGATGTGTAGAACTTATAGATCTGCAGAGAAGTTATGCTATTAAGTTGGCCAATAAATTCGTGCAGATTGTGACGCGTAAACAAAAATCAATTCTTTTTATACAGAAAAATATTTGTATTCAATAATGTGTCGTTGATTTTGATTCATAATCTTCTCTTATCGTTCGGGCAGTTTTATGATCTGTAGTTTAAAAAACTTCCAATCTTTTCCCAGACAAAAGTGATTTAAGTGCTTGTTGATTAGCCTCCTTGGAATCGAAGCTCTTTCTGTTGAGAGAATTTTGCAGAGAATGAAACTGATGGTAATCTCAGATCTTTTCTCATGTTTGAACAGATGTGTGTGGTTTGGCATTATTATAATGAAAGACAATTCCATTACGATTCAACAATTCTGGACGTTTTTCTTTGATGGATCTCCACAATATGTTCAGCTGATCATAATGCACATTGGAATTGATTGTTGTATTGTATAGGAATAATTCGTGGGACGACATCTATCGCCAAAACCTGAACGAACTTTTTGCCCAACCTAATTCTTCTTCTTGTTTCAAAGAAATGGAACAGTAGATGTCTAGGTTTCATAAGTCTAAAGCAGTAAGTAAAGTGTTAGAACATCCCCTCTGCAATGTTCACTTATACATGCGAACTTTGACTTGTTCCTTTGACCGGCACTTGTCGTTAGTAGTAGAATGCGTTTGATAGAATGTTAGTATTACAGTTAATGATTTCTTTAATAGTCGTTACTGAGTTGGTTAACATTGTTAGCTGCGGAGGATCTTTCTTAGGCCATTCTAGTTACGGGGTTACATACATCTAGAGTTTGAGAAATGCATCTACCTTTGTAATTTCTCTTCTTTTTGATAAAAGCAATCTTGGTTATTAAGAAGTGTGTACTTGATACATAACGCTGCTTAAATTTTATTTTTCTAAGACGAGATTTTGGAGCTAGAATTTATTAGATAGGAGTAAGAGAATTCGTTGTCATAATCGATTTTTAAAATGTTAGGTTTTCACGGAACGAAGATGTTGAATTGAGATTCTTTGTAAAAAGGCGTTTTCTCCTTCTTTTTACGTCGAAAAAAAGCTAAAGCAAGTATGGAAAATATCCCGTAGGCTAAATAAATACGATACAGAATTTAGAAAGGTTTTAAATATGCGTACAAAATTCTAGACACGTGGTATTCTTGTTATAGTAGTACTAATATAACTTCACTTTAAGAAGCCTGAATGCGAAAATTTGTGACTACATTATAGAAAGTTTATGCTTTTAGACATCAATTTATTTTTCCAGTTTTCCCAGATGTACGTGACCCCTAAATAAATGACCCTTAACTAAAGGAGCAGGACGAAGAAATAATAAGGATTCGTTCGGCTAGACTAAATAAACTAGAGAAGCATTTCTAACAGAGGAAGCCCAAATAAGTATTCTCTTCTACTTTGAAAAAGCAAACATTTCATAAACGACTGAGATTTCATTGCCTCTAAACTGTGTTAAATTCAGCCAGTAGGTTCAACAGTATGCATTCGCGGAGGAAATAATTCAGCACTGCGTGTGATTTTGTCGCACTTACTTTATCTTGATCATAATATATTTATCGGGAATAAGCCCCTCTCTACCGGCCAGGGCACCACGCCACCAGTCATTACTGACTTGTGTGTACAGAGTCAAGGTATCTCCCTTTTTGAAGCTTAACTCTCTTTCGGACCTTGCATTGAAATCGAATTGCGCTGTGGCTTCGAGGTTTTCCGATTCTGGGAATACACAAAACGTACGTAGATCGCGCTCTGTTGGAATCCGAACAACTAATCAACTGTTCCTTTGTCTTCACTTACCATCCTCGGATGGATACACCTCGGAGTCCATGTCTTCTTGTACCTGTTCCGTTGGCGAGTCACCCACGTCTCTGCATTTGAAAATCAATGTTTAACCAATTAATCTTTTTTATCGGATAGCTGGTATAATTAACGAACGATTGATGAAACACAGGAATCCCGCGTATAACACGACGCTCATGTAACAGGATTAAAGGCGAATTTAAAATTTACACTTTGGATGTGCATGGTAGATGGTCCAGTCTTAGTGAAAGGTAGAGATTGGCCGAATGATTGTTGTTCTGCATTTAAAAAAACTGAAATCTGCATTTCATCCAATGTGAACAGTGAAGAAAGTGGATTGAGATTTAAAACAAAAAAAGGTGAATGCAGAACCCGAGATGCTGCAGAAGAAATCTCGGAAGATGAGGATATTACTTCATAAAAAAGAAGAAGACTAATATGTGTGCTCGATAAATTGTAAATAAAAATTTTAATAAACTAAAATTTAGCAGCATTGTTTGCATTAAACCGGTCTTTCGAATAATATCTGACAACCGTGTTATACAAGGGATGCCTGTAAACTGTTCCAAGAGGCTTTGAGAAACTTATGAGTATACTTACACATCATCCGGTTCTCTACTGATGTATTTTTCGTATTGTGTACCACCGATGTCTTCTGGAAATATTTCTTCGCAAAACGTGATGATATTTTTGATAAGCTCGTTCACCTGGTTCTGGTATTGTACTTGGTCTTTGTCCTCTGGAACAGGTACCAGGGTAGGTCCGAAACATATGGCCAAATTGTATGGGTCCATCATGTTCTCGTCCGAAAATTCTGAGAGGCTGTTAATATAAAGGAAACGGGTGGATTTATTTATGAGAATTAAATTTTTTATTACGTTTAAATATTAATTATATATTATTCTACAATTTACTAACAATCGGAAGAAGTTCCGATTGTAGAAGTGGAAATGATTGTATTAGAATTATAAATGGTATAATGGGAATATTACATGATTGTTATTCACCTATTAGAAATTATACATTCTTTTGATTCAATTCATTTACACATTATTGAACAATTATAAAACTTGTGTTCTGTTTATTTTCTACAGTTATTATTTTAAAAGAAATATTTTCTTTCTTGCGTCTTTTTTTTTTTTTTAAATGACACTTAACTGAAATAATTTCAATCAACCCTTGTGTGCACAATCGGAAACCCACTTCTATTTTTCTTTCAATGATCTTTCTATGTTATGTACTTACTGATTAAGAAAAGCGAACAGGTATCGCATTACTATGACGACTGGTCTTGGAAGACTCGAAATCAGTTCCTTCATCTTGTTAACGAACTCCAGCTTCGACTCAAGCTGTGCCAGTTCCATCAGGTGTTCAAAATAAATGATAGGGAACAATGGCTCCCTTAGCTCTCTCAAATATAATTTCAATACACCAGCAACGCTGTTAATGTCCGATGCGTCTGTGACGTCGGCCAATGGGTCCTCACCCCTTTCGAACCACTCCCGGAAATTATTAATTTCCACTTGAGATCCTGATACCCTGAAAATACCTTGATGATGAAGACCGTACAGATTAATTACTCTGATACAGCTCTTCATAATCAATGGTATCTCTTGATTCGTGCTTTCTAAATATTCCTCCAATGAGCCACCGAATAATTTTGGCTGTCCATTCATCTGCAATCTTCCAATTCGTTTTCTTCGTGCCTGTTTCTGTTTCGTTGTCGATATCGATGGATTTGGACTAGCTGTCGATCCATCCAACAAACTTTGTCGAATATGTTCTTGTTTCGCGTCTAACCTAGCTATTCTTGAGGTTCCGAGCAGGTATTCCCTGAATTTCTGTAAAAATAACGATAGGATGTTTTCAACGTCTACGATGAGGAACGCATTTCTTTGGAACTGAACGTGTAGCGATGAAGTATTACGAAAGGAGTTGAAACTATTTTTTAGAAGAATTCATTCACCACAAAGAGGAACACTTCGTGGTATTAAATAATCTCATTGCAAGAAGAACTGCGCTACGTTGTTTTTCTTTATGCTGGGCTGTGCCAAGGATAAGTAAAAGATTAATTAATGAAACGCACCGTGAGGTAGAATTCTTCAGTTTCCTGTCTGTCGGCCCTAAGCTTGATTTGCACCGTTTCCGGTGGTCTAGAAGTGGGCACAGCGTTTTCTCCGAAGTACCTAGAACAGTCGTAGTCTTTTGCGGTTAACATCTCCAACAAACTAGCTTCTGCGGTTTCCAAAGTTTTCCAGACTTCTTCAGACTCGGTCCTCAGAGACGTTAGTCTCTGTTGTAGTTGGGTCAGTCGTTGCTCCATCTCGGCGTGCAACATCTTTTGCAGTTCCGGTTCAGGTGTCTTCATGAAAAACAATTAAATATTCATACATATATATACGTTCAAATAAAAGTATAAAAGTAGATATAAACAAATAACAGTAAAAGCTATTTTGCAAAATATTAAGAATTATATGGTTTATATAGTAGGTACTTGTATTCCCTTTAAAAATTTCGGAGGTTTTACTATTTTGATTTTTTATTTAAGCGCAGGCATGTATTTTTAAATATTATTTTTACAAAGTGGTGGTTTATGACGACCCTACGCACAGCAACTTTATTGGCACAGTCTTCTTCTCATGATGAGATATTTTTTACCTGAGTTTTTTCATTTTCTTTTCAGTCATATTGCGCAGTTAATAGACTACAGTATAACATGAACACAATTTCTATACGCGCTAATAAAATCAAGAAGGTTCAATGACTCGCTTCATTATGGTCGTCTGGGACCGATCTTGTACTATTTATAAAGTATGCCTACATTGATTTTTTTTGCAATTCAATATTTCTTTTACTAGATGTTTTTTGTTTGTTCAATGAAAAATTCACTACAGTAAACAAAATTGTACTCTGTCAACGCATAAATATGTTGGCGTAATGCGGACAAAACTGTATTCTGTTTTAACATTGTTATTCAATCGACGTTGGCGCATGGATCAAACAATCCCGCCGATGTTTCTAAATATTATTGAAGTAACAGCAAACTTTTTGTTTTACATACCTCGTCACCTCGTTGTCCTTGGAATTCGAACTTTTTAGGGATCATGAACGCAGAATGATGAGATTCCAAAAACCTCTGTTTGTCCGCCCTCGAGTCTAAAGCACCGACGCAAGTGGCTAATTGTTCAGCACCGGATTGCAGAGATCGCTGTCTGCCTTCCTCCGCGCTACAATGCATCAGCAACGCCCTGGCAATGCAATTGTGAAAGCCAAAGTCCATGCACTGAAAAGGAAAAATGAAATTCTACAATAAATATTTAACTTTCAAATGATTTTGAGTAGAAGTTTTCATAGGTGTTACTGCAAATAGTCTGTGTTATTTTATCAAATGATTGAGGCGCAATAAAAAACCATACGTCGGGAAGAAATGAAATTGTAAAATACATATTTAATATTCAAATAATTGAGAGCGAAAGTTTTGATAATTATTACTCCAAATAGTCTGTGTTATTTTATCAAACGATTGACGCGGAAGATTCACATTCAGAGAAGAGAGAATTCAGATGAACGTACTATTCAAAACTCAAATAAGTAAATTTTATTTTATAGGGGTGCTTGAAACGTTTGGTAAGTAATTGCTACGCACAATCTTTTCTAGTTTCAAAATAAGAAGTGAAATGAAGCAGATATATGTATGTACATGATACAATCATATTGTAAAAGTGTCATTTTGAACGCATACGCTCTTAACGGCTGGAGAACAATTTTTATGAAATTGGCCGAGTGTGTGAACAATCATTCTCATGAATAGTGTGGCAAAGTAACACCGAGTAAACCCGATTAGCACGTTCAGTTGAATAAACCAATTCAATGACCCACCATAGAGTCATGTGGACGGTATCAAGAAGCTTGTTTAGTGTTCTTTTAAGTCCCGTTTAATCTGTTGTAATTAGTTCGTACAATCGCGTGCCAAATACGCATTACGTAATACTCTACATCAAATAGCTTGGTATGATCACGACAAACAGAGTGAAATATATTTAAATATATATTAAAATGACTAGTAATATCGCCTCTCATCTTGGATAGCTAAACAAATGTATTTTGTTTAGAAATAATCGATATTGATTTTCAAAGATATAATTAATCCTTTATTACTTAATAATATCTACAATTTTTAGGCATAACACGAAAACAAGAAAACCATAATGTAAAAGGATTATTATAATTATAAGGAATAATTTATTATGAATGGAGATCAAATCTATATAAATATTGTAATTCTGTTTCGATACGCGTCAATTGGACTTGAACATCTTAGCTTCAATTGTGTGTTGCAATTATTTCAACAATGCACGACCTATTTCTGTACATTTTTGTTTAACAACTGTTTCAAACTTGCAAATATTTTTTACAGTATCGTACAAATAACGTATCGATCTATCAAGCTTATACAATACTTATTCCCTTCCTTTCACTTTGTGACCGTTCACACTAGCGATCATCCATGATTCTTCAGAGCAGTGTGTTAGTGAAGTATTTAGTAGACATTAAAACATGATATAGAAAGGAATGAAATAGAGCAGAGCAACTATGGTGGCGTGCAGTAATACCTAGAAGGGTTAAAAAGAAAAAGTCCTGGGACTTATGTGAAGCGATATTATATTTACGTTAAAATCCTACGATCGATTTAGCAAAACTTATTTTAACAAAAATTTGACTGTTTATATAAAGAGTAAACGTACAATGACTTTAAGAAAACATTTTAGTTGCTGGTCGAAATTACTGCACATTGGGAATACATTTTTTATTACAATTTTCAAATTTAATCACATTTCTATTTACGAATTGTAAAGCACATTCTGAGTTTAGCTAGGGAATTGTCGTGCTCTGACTGGATATGATACGATGATAGCAGGTCGTTGAATTCGTTTCAACGAACACTGTCATATTATGAATAAAAAAATGTAGGATTCCATTTGGAAAAAATTAAGTTGACCTTCAAATCTTCCTCACTATTCCACCTGTATAAAAACTATTTAGCCCACAAAATATCCCCCATCGTAGGAAACTACTTTTCCAACAATATTTTTTTCATTACTTCAATCGCTCGAGAGGTATTCCACTGTTCTTACTTAAATGTAAAAACACCCTGTACAACGTTCGATACTACGTTCTACTAGAATTCCAAGTTACACTTGAATCAGCTGTATTTGAGAACGATAAATTGTAAATGATTTATTATTTTAATAACTTACGTCAATTAAATCCGAAAGGTCGTCCACGAAGTATTTGTGTATCGTCGTATTCGATGCCTCGAGACATAAAATATACTCGTTCCTCGCCTTCAGTGCCTTCAGTTTTGCCTCTTGGTACTTCACCTTCCTCTGAACAGGAGAAAGAACACGCGCCAGTTCAATGAAAATGTTATCAATAACAGGTCATCATTTTTATAAAACGAAATATCCATTAATTCTTTGTTTCTTTACAAATACGAATCTAAAAGAAGCTGTAGTACATTTTTCAACTCAGACCCCGTTGAGTTCTTTTTGAGGATTGTTTTTTGTAGAATCGCAGAAGAATACGTAAAAACTGTTGAAATGGCCTTATATTAACAGAATGTTCCTAATTATTATCAGTGTTAGGCAAACTTTAGCGCAATTAACGATTAACAATGACACTAAAAATATTTTATTGTCAATCAGAATTAATGAGTAATTGTAATTTAGACGATTAAAGTATTTAACCGTCAATTGTATTTACGATTAACTATTAAAATTTTCTAAAACATCGAAAAATCGTTTTGTTTCATTATCAATTCTGCCAGTATACATTTCTCCGCATACTTTTCGATAATTTTGTTCAACTCTAAACACTAGAAGCGAATAGAAAACATTTGGTAAAAACAATTGTAACTCGTGTACTTTGCAAGAAGCATCAAATAAAATTTTAATTACAGGTATATCAATTACAAACTAACAATTAACGGTTAACGATTAATACTTATAATCGCCAATCAACAACTAACTTCATCCATCGATTACATCGATCAGGATTAAATAATACGACGATTAAATTTTTTAATCATTTAAATTAAATATTTCAATCGATTGATGCCTAACACTGCCTACTGTATCTCACAAAAAGCACAGGAAAACTTCAGTACATATGTACTTCTGATCTAAAACTCTATCAGTTTTATCATCAGTATATCAATTTTCCTTTTTCCTATTCCAATTGCGTTGTGCAATAAGGATATTAATAAAAATAACAATACATCAATTTTCGTTTTGGATTACGCGATTGAACGACTACGGAAGCGTGTGTATATATATGTTCAGAGTGTTCAATTGATTCGCTTCGCTCCACTGCTAATGCACGGTGGGAAAAAGCTTCCCCCTTGCAAACACGTAATGGTGGAAGGAAGAGATATACATAGATCTATTATTTTCGTTCACAAATGTTCAGGGGAACCTCCGCCGTCATGCAATTCGAAGCAACGTGGAACGAATGAATGGACCACTCTGCACAAATTATAGACGCGCCATAACGCTTCCAGCACCGTGTTAATCTTCAACCTAACAATGCTTGAACTATATATAGAGTGCTTCAGGTGAGCGTTCCCACTTAAATAGATAGGGACGTTGTGAAATTTTGTCGCGAGATGAATGAAACGAAAGTTTTATTCATCAAAGGGAAGACACAGTTCTCGACCTCGGTTCACGTATCCCCCCATACAAACAGAGAACTTCGTGGCGAAAAATCGATAACCGCCGCGCGTCTTGAAGTGCTCGGTAGACATCGTCAGGGTCAAAGGTGGCTCGAGAGGTGTCAAGAGAAACGCAAACGAGCCACCAGTAAGCGAGGAACGTGACCTGGCCTTGATTTCTCGTCACAACCCACCTTGTTCACTTCCTTTTCCATTAGCTTGTATTTCTTGCTACGCGCGAGCTTCTCAGGCGGGGCGTTTGCCACCTCGAGTTTGCTACGTTGTTGTTCCGCGACACGAAGCTTCGTTTCCGCTTGCCGTGAGCCCGTTTGGTATGCCTGGTACGTTTTCATCGTGGTATGGAGCTCGTCTAGCACTCGAAGAATCTCCTCGTGCGTCTCATAGCCTATTTCACGGCACTGAAACCGATGGAACGCGGTGGTTATATTAGAGGTAGGAATATGTGGAGATCCTGAGGGTCTCGTGGTTTCGCGGTGCTCGTACTTGTTAGAGAATTTCGTATTTACTCTGTGTATTCTATAGTATGAACATTTTGTGTTAAAAAGCATGATGTATTCTGTAGCTGAAATTTGTATACATTGTTAATAAACGAATCGTGTAAATTTGTAAATGAACTACAGAGATTCGATTCGATCTCAGATATTCACAGGAAACGAATGTAAAATAGAAGCTCTAGTTCATTTAAAAATACGGATTCGATATCAGTTCTAACAGTTTGTTTATATTTCTCGCGTATTAGTTCTAAGATAATTCATTTTTTTCCACGAATAGAGCGAATAAACGCCGCAAAAATCGGTTTTTAATTTTTTTCACTGCGGCGCACCTAATTAAAAAATCTGAACAAAATTGAGTGTTGTAGTATCAAGAACGTGTACCTAGAAAAAAAGTATAATCGTAGTTAGCCGACTCCTTCAATACAAAATCGGTATTTTTTTTGTGACCTAAAATGGGAGATACTGAGTAAAAACTCCAATTTTGTTTTTTCGCTGTAACTACCCCCCCAGTCGATTGACAGGGTTGAAACTTGGTACAAATTGGTTTTTCTTGATAAGCTATCGAATGACATCTCACAAGTCGAATTTGGTTTAGGGGCACATTTTACCCCCTTATCCAACTACATATAGCCTTTCGTCACCATGGTTCAGTTTGGGCCAGTGGATATACAGTGAAGCATAGTGGATATCCGTACGAGGAACAATAATTTCAACATCGTTACACCTCACTGACATCGTTGTATCGTCGAAGAAGGAAAGAAAAAATGTTCCAAAAGTAAAGTGCAAGGTTGGTCTTATTCTTGTCGCTTTTGAAGAAGAACTGTTGGGAGAAATTAGTTGATACTCACACGCTTGTATATCCGTTGAACGTCTTCCATCACCTGATTGAGACGCCCGACAAGGTGTGTGCTGTACACTTCTGAGAGAGCTGCGTGATCTCTGCTCAGGGATTTGGTCTCGTTGACAAGTTGTTGCCAGCAAGCGTAGCTTGAGAATAGGGGCCACTGTTCTCGCCTGGGAATTAATTGTGATTAATCAATGTGCTGTGCTTTCAAGAATTAATATTCTATTTCGAGCAACACGTGTTTAAATGCTAATGAATTTATGATTTCTCGATTGGTCAAGGTTATAAGCATGACAGCTTCGTTTCTGATGAAACATTTTAGAAAATGATAATACTCCACCAATTTGAAAAGAAAGGGGCTAACATTAGGAAAACGTGAAGTGTAAAATGATGTCAAACGTACAATTTGTAAAATCTGCTGAATTTATTATTATATCAAAATAATCTTCGTAAAAAGCTCCCACATCCAAAGGGAAGTACATGTGTCGGCTCGATTGCGGAAGATTTGAAGTCGAAGGGTTAAGTAAGAGAAAAAGTAGAGAAGGGAATAGAACATGTACTTTTGCTTTTGCTCCTTGTGCCTGAGCTGTATGCTTCTGGCCAACTTGTCCAGGGACTTGCTGTAATCGAGCTCCAGCTCGGCTCTTCTTCGAAAAAAATCCTGCAGTTCCGCCACGATGGCGACTTGGGCCTCCATCCGAACGTCGAGGCATCTCAGCTGTTCGTTCAGCTGCAGCCGTATGTCTGAAAAAGAGGAACACGCAAGAGATAAAGACTTTCAGTAGGCACTTTCGTTTCTTGTTAATCGATCGATCGACACAAGCCAGTCGTCGTCTTTGTCGTCGTCGGTTCACCGCAACCACGTTTCGTATTACAACCGCATTTGCTGGCGAAGGACCAACCAAAAGGTCTGGATTCGATCGTGCCTTGCTTTTTATTTCTCCCACACCTGCCATCCACTTTGGAGGCATTCATATTTTTGGAAGGCTTGCTTGGTAAAAATAACTATTGCTTTAAGGGGGGCCTAGAACCCTCGGGCGATCAATACTTTGTTAATATTTTTGGCGGTGTTTTTCATATTGTCGATGTGATTGAACGTGCGGGGACAAATAGGGGCAAATCGATAGTATTCGTAACGTTAACACGTTGAATGCCGGACTTTTACATGACTGGCCCATGGCGCCGGAATGAGTTTTTGCTTATGCGATGCATATTACTGTATATTACAATATACATGCTCGGAATTGCAAATAAAACTGTTTTCATGTGTTCTACGATGAATTAGTTTCTTTATACGACCCCCACGGCTCCACTGGCAAATTGAGTGCCGGTCGCCGGTGACCCCCACGGCATTCAACGTGTTAATTATATTAACGTGGATAAAAATGAAAATGCAAGAAAGAAACTATTATCCAGTTGCTTCGCGAACCGCGTTGCATTCATTTGGCAACCTTCTTGTGTTTCGAAGATAGGTCTATTATGCTGGGAAATAAATGAAATGAAAAACACCACATTATAAACTTGAGATTTGTGAATCACTGGATTTTCTTTATTTGGTGGTTTAATGTCACATTAATTGCTTTAAGTTGCTTAGATACATACCAGTCAAATAATATAGAAAGTCTTTGATCTTCTACAGATTATTAACGTTTAAAATTTTGTTTTATATTTTTACATCTGGTATCTGTTTTCCAGATAAAGATTTTAACGATTTTTGTTTAAAATTATTTCATTCAGTTTCATCATTTATTTATATTTCATGATGACGCGAATAAAAGATTTTTAGGCGTTACAAAATCGTATTTGAGGCTAGTGGAATGTTAAATATTGTAGGACTCTGTGGAGCTTTATATTTTGAATAATTTCAATGATATGTATAATAATAATTGTATAATAATAATTAGAATCAACAATGAAAAATCTGATAAAAAGTTAAATTTCATTGTACACAATTCATTCGAAAGTAGATTGTAGCTAAGCACCAACCCTTGTACGAAATCAAAAAGTGTTCAGTTAAATTTTACATATGTGTAGATAATATAAGGATTAATTGATTAATAAGAAATGAATTTATATTTATTGTATATATATTTGCCTTCTCTCAGAATTTTTTATTTTTAATTATCCGTTTGTAATAATAAGCACTCCCTACTTCCTATCGATACAAAAAGGGGTTCCTTTCTATTCATAAATCGTGTGAAGTCGAATGGACTTAAATAATGGACGAGAGCGTCAAAGATGAAAATTCATTTCCTCTCTGCTCGTGTGCAGGGGGAAAACTAAAAGCCATTATACGTGGAGGCGTGTCATATACAAAGCAGGAATACCCGCTTTTAAATAATAGACATTTTCATTGTAATTATTACCATGATATATTTAGTTATTCCTGCATGTTTGTTTAACCAAATACGGGGAATAAATATAAACCGGTAAGTGAAACAAAGAATTATACTATTATTATAACAGAGATGACTAATTCATATATCCCATAACTCAGCTTCTTGCGTAGCAACAAAGAAAGTTCTTCTCACAGAGCTGCTCATGGCACACACAAGTTTCAAAATATTTGAAAAAGTGCAAGGCTTTCTAAGATCTATATTTGGTTTAGGTGTGTTTTTCATAGCAGAAAACGCAAACCTGTTTTGTTCTGTGCCAGTGGCCTAACTAATGTTCGAGTAATTTACGAAACTCGAACATCGAAACTGTGGGCTTTCTCCGGATAGTTTTCACCGAATCATGGATGAATGAAGGACGTTGTAATGAACGATTCATCGAGGGGAGAGAATGAATCACTTGTACTTGCATTTTTTTTCTCATGGATTGTACGATTCTCGGCGTAGTTTTCTGGAGAAAAAGCGACGGGAAGTCCCAAGGGGAATGGAATTAAATGAAAAAAAGGAGCGAAGACACATGGCTGTAAAGATATGAAAAACGGGCTTGCTTTTTTTAAAAGATACACAGAGCAGCCTGTGACATTCGTAGAACACATTACGTTCAAAAGTTATGTTCAAAAGAATAAAACTAGAAAGACAATATAAACGGTTTGTAAAGAATGTGAATTTAGACATTTTTTAGATGCTACGTTGGTGAAATAATTTGGTTAATTATTTGCAATGAATTTCGAGAATTGGAATTTAAGAATCGGAAGACATATATTAATTTAATTATTATAAATTTCATGGTGTGTATTTTTAGTAAATCTAATACGATTATGTAATTGAATTAAAAGAAGCTACCCATTATTTACAGAAAATGGTCAAACATGGAATACACCGAAAAATAAAATTCATTAAAAAGTTTCAGCTTAACATATTCAAAGATCAGAGTACCTTTTATTCAATTTTCTTCTTTTCCCCCTCATTTCAATTTTTCGAATATTCTACAAACAAGAACCTTCGGGCCAATATAACCCAATCACCCATATTCGCAGGAAACGAGCATAAAATAAAAAACATAATTGTATACTTGAAAATGTTTGTTTAATACCCATTGTTTTTCTCACGCAATAGTTCTAAAGTAATTCATTTTCCAAATGAATTGAAACAGGTAGTTAGTTCTTGTTTGTTCTTGTATAAGGGCTGAAATTATTGTAAGTGCTTCTCTGAAAAACTAATAACTCTGACATGTATGTACTCTTTTGCTAACAAGCTATAAACTGAAACTTGAAATACTTGGCGATTCCAAACTTTTTGGCCAGTAATGCACGTACGAAAGAAACTTAATTGAGAGCATTTGTAAATGCATTCAGTATGTCGGATGAAACCTAATAGATTCTTGTGGACGGAACTTTTAAACCAGGGAACCCTACTATGTGCGTCAGGCATATGGTGTCCAGTATATTTTTCAGGAAAACAAGTCTCAAGAAAGAAAAAAAAACTATACAAAGTAATTCTCGCTTAATCTTGGGTCTTCTCGTATGAACTTGTTTGACTTTTTCTCCCCGATTCAAGCGTAGGTGGTATCGATTTTCCGTATACTTCCGTGGTGTGATTCATTCCCCAAGTGGCCAGGAGATTTTCAACCCTGCCGGCCAAGGGTTGAAACGCATGAATCGACCTGCCTACGCCCCTAGCAAGGTAAACAAATGCACTTTGTTGCACGACATCCTTCTCTATCCCTCTATCCACCCCTAGCGGGTGACTCAACCGTAGCGCCACAAAATTTGTGACTGTATCGAAGGAAAATTAATTACGATCAACCTCTGCAATACTAATTTCGAATCATCGTGTTCGATGTAAAATTAGCATTTAAAATTCTAACGCGTTAATCCGCCGTAAACTCAAATGCAATCCTTGGAAGTTACACGCCCGATTATGAGTATTCTTTAATCCCTACAATCAGTTAATCAGGCCAGCCCTCGATTAGCCGCTTCTTTGTACAAAAAATGTGATTCGTTGAGACCGTGAGTCGGCCAATTTTATAATCGAATAACGTATTGCTGTTCTGTAAAGCTTCCTTAAAAATGATTCTTCGTTGTGTGTATCTAATGTTACCGTAACATCCTGTAGCAATCTTGAAAATATACCGCTCGACCCGATAATTCCCTTCTTTTACAAGCAGCCGATTAAACGGAATTAATCTTTATTGACAGGAAGGCCGAAGGGATGAATAATAAGCCGAGGTCTGAAAAGAAATGATTAAAGGGAAATTTTTCTCAGCCATTAAAAGGTGTAGCGGAAAATTATAAAGAGTTCCATCCAACTGACACGAGAATCATAAAATGCATTTAAAAGTATTAATTGTTAAGTTCAAGACTCCGGATAATCATAATCCGGTTAATCGAGGTTCTATTGTAAACAAATGTTCGATTATACAAAATAACTCTTAAAAAATATCATGGGTGAAATTTCACCCCAAAGGAAACTTTGTAATATTGTTTATAATCTTGACAACCGGTAGCAACGATTTCTTCTCGACATTAACACACTGTTGCCCGGTCGTTTTATTTGCGGCGTCATTGAAAAAAAAAAATCGATGATGCCAAAATGGCAAATGAAATGCCGAAGGTACAGAAAAATAATGAATATCGACATTAAACACAGCAGAAAATATCGGCTACACTATAATAACAACTGCCATAACTCTATATTTTAATATTTGCATAAATTGTGCAAACGCAAGTATACTCGTCGATAATTGGTTGCGATAATTTTATTCCAAAATAAAGAAGCGTATTTGGCATTTGCTCTTCTAATTGAATTTTGACGATCGTCTTTAGGAGTTAACATTTCACGCGACGTGAATTCTTTTCAATTGACAATGAGATGAAGGTGTGTTTGAAAGATTTTCTAATAGCCCTTCAATTCAAATCGAGTGTACACGAAGGATTGTTAAACCAGCCTGGTATTTTGACCAGCAACAGGCGTCGAGTGAAACTGTTCATCTTTAGATGGCACACAATTAACATGTGCGACGCACATGTGTAAAGATTCATCTTATTGTAGGTCACCGATGACCTACGCAGCGTTACCATCATTTACCACTTGCCTTATATACGTGATTTTGATCAGTGTTTACCCCACAACTCATTGTCAGTGCAGCACCCTACTTTTATTGCTTTGCCTTTAAAAAAAAATTTAAAAAATACAGAAAATACAACTTTATCTGTAGGTGAAATTCCTCGGATGATATCTCTTCAGAACGTTTGCTTTGAGCAAATTCGAATACAAATGTAATGCAAAATTGTAGGTAATATTATAATTGAATATGATTAATTGAGCCATTTTTCAAATTTGCGAACGTAACTAAACATAATGGTTCACTATATGCCATTAATTGTATACAGCGTGTTTCTGGAATCGTGATACGACAGGAAAGATGGTATTTCACGGTGCAAAAGTAAGTCAAAATTATAGAATGAAACTTTTTCATATAAGTCTCTGTCCTCTAAAAAAATCGACTTTACCGAATTATATGAAATTTCTTTTTCATCTATTCTCAAATTCGAATCTAAAATTCTTGGAAGAAGGCCGGGCACACTAACTAATCTCAGCGTGCAGCGTCAAGCTGTCTGAATCTCTGACAGAAAAGTACATATTTGGCAATGGAAAACAATATTCGTGCAGTTTTCTTTTAAATTTGAAATCAGATTTCAACCTTTTCACCGCCACTGTATTTACATATTCGTAAAACGTTTGAGTAAAAAAAACTTCTTTGTTACAGAAAATTATATCAGCCCATCATAATATAAGTAATGTCATTCTTGATTCAAGTTAATTAAACATCAAATATCTTACTTATTCGCATATTCCCTAATCACAAATGCAGTGTATTCATATTATGCTACAAACAACTTAAACAACCGATCACTTAACCATAGCATTGGCATAAAAATTGTGCATTATACATAAATTTTTCGGTGATGCAATAAATGTTGCTAGTTCTGTAACTACAGTACTTGTTAATTATTATAAACAAATTTAACATATATTGTATCTTCGGTATGCATATTGAGGTTCGCCTGAAAAAGCGACATTACTTATTGGACGTCTGAATTTAATCCATTTAAGTGTAAGTAATTAAATGTTTGCACCCATTGCCTTCAAATAACGAGCGACACTCGTGGTGAAGATTCCGTTTGAGAATTAAAGACCATGCACTACACACGATGAACATGTAATCAGCACGAGCGCGACTCGTGGAAAATAACTGTGTGGCATTAAACTGCATTGGGAAAAATTAATTCAATTAAATTACGGATACAGTATGAACGATTAAAACTGTGCAGTCGTTTACAGTAGATTATTTGTGAATCTGCCAGAACGTTTTCCGGTGTCAAATAAATAACTCGTGCGTATTCAAAAACATATTAAAATAAACGCGGTAATTATCAGGCGTGTTTATCAGTTTCAATGAATCTTGAAGACGCGCAATAAAAATCCTGTTTCAAATGGACGATCAAGGGTACGTGTGAAATAATTATTTAAAAATGGTTCGTAAACGGCCGAGCCATTTACCTTTCGTCAAAGCCTCCCATTCTTGTCTTCCAGCGAGCTTGAACATTTTTTCTCCCGTTATCCTTTTCCCAACTTTGTCCACCACTCTGACCCCTATTATCTCCCTCCACTCCCGTTGGTGATTACTGCCTCCTGATGCGCACAGATCTCACTGTTTCGGTCTCCCTGTTCTCGCGTGTAAAAATCGCACTGTTCACTTGCACACAAAACTCAAATTGGTACTTTACTGCGTCGGACGTGGTCGCGTGTTTTCACGAATCATCGACGGGAACATTTTGTTATAACCATCCTGTTTCTGGAACACACTGGTCGCGTCTGAATCGTTCGCCAGGATCATTTGGCATTCCTCGAACTCGATTGGTGAACTCGTATCTAAATTTCATTTGATATTAAATCGGGAGCTTTTTGCAATACGTTATGTGTGACGAGTTTTGCGGAGTGAGAGGACGAGCGTGGCATAGAGAAAGAAAGCAAACTCGAGGGATTATGGGTGTGTATCTAATCGCGGCTAAGACGGTTTTGTTGCGAGCAAATTATCTCTTCGGGTGTCTATAAGTTGCGGTGAAATCAGATAAATGCGTGTCGTGAACGGATCGATGTGAACATAATTGTTACGTAATGCTATGATAAGATGTGAGAAAAGGAATATTGTCGCGCAATGTATGTAAGTAAGTAAATACATAGGTGCTTGTACGAATGAACGCGGGAGAAAACAGTGTTTAACCCTTTCACGGTGGTTTGCCCTAATTGTTTGCTATGTATTTATAGAAACGTTCTGTACAATAACGTATCACTATTTTAGTTATTTACACTATTATAAAATTGTAACTATGTAAAAATATATGTAGGAATATGTACAAGTTGCATTTTAGATAATTGAGGTGTTTATACATCATTATGTTACACACTGTACGCATGGCTCTTCGATATAAATAAAAACTGTACTGTTTGTGTGCATTGAAGACATTTTTTTTCTTTTTGAGGGTTCCGGAGTGAAAGGGCTAATACTCGCGCGCGGATATTGATCCGGGTAACGAAAATAATTTCATTCGAGATAGATTGATTAATTGTCGATTTAGAAAACAAAATTAAATCCCTGCCCGACGAGGAATAGTACTATTATGTATATAAACAATGCACTATTTCTTTGTCACTATCGCGGATTATTATCGAAGGATTACGATAAGAGCAATTGTCCTCTAGTCTTTTTCTAGAATGTTGGAAACTTCAGTCGAACGGTAACAATTGACTTTTGCTAATATTAGTCTAAATAGTTGTAGTTAAGAATTTCATGGGAGAATTGTACGTAAATGTGCATTTCGCATATTTCATTAATTTGATAAGAATCTGAGTGAACAAGTAACATGGAAATTAGAATCTACTGTAACATAAACATGTATATCGCTTAGGTGTTATGTATATTCTAATTACACATTAACTTTAAGATCACGGCTTTAAACTAATATTTTGACCAACCGAGCTCAAAATTATCACATACTTTCCTGTATATTGTAATAAACAATATAATATGAATTAATTCAAGTAAGATAAATATGCCTTGCCAATTTCCAGGATTCAGTTTGCTCGTGCTTTCTAATATTAGATAATATAACATCACTCATATTTTCAGAACTGTACATCGCTATATTTTACGTGGCCCACTTTATATAAATACATAGGGTTTAAAAACTCGAATATATTTGTTGTAAAATGACTAGGTAAAATGCACGGGAATCAGATTTCTTTTTATAGCAGAACATCAATGACTGTGTATTATGTTGGAAGCCATATCCTATTTTAAAATAAAAATCTCTACCATAACTGAATTGATAAAAATAAAAACGGCGATATAATAGAATTTTAATTTTTCTAATTGTAGTTAGAATTTATTTTGCTGACTATCTTGCAATTTATTGCATATATTAGGTTGTGTAATAAATTCCCGCGTTTTTTGTACTTTATTTTTTTGCCGCAATTTTGTGTTTTGTTAGGTAAAGTGTATATGTGCATTCGCAAGTCTTTTTTTTGCTCTACAAACCTACCTGCTCCAATTTTTCGAATTTATTAATTTAAACAATTTTCAGGTTTGAAATGGAAGTTCCAGGCGGTGAAAAGAATAATTTTCGACATCTGCTGTATTTCGTGGTCAAAAAGCTACGGAAGCAGCTCGGGACATTTGTGATGTGTATGGAGTAGATGCTATAGCTCCGAGGACCGCTCAAGATTGGTTTTACAAGTTCAAAAATGGCGATTTCGATCTTCGCGACGCACCTCGTTAAATTGAATTGCATTAAAATTAATAAATTCGAAAAATTGAAGCAGATAGGTTTGTAGAGCAAGAAAAAGACTTGCGAATGCACATATATACTTTACCTAACAAAACACAAAATTGTGGGAAAAAATAAAATACAAAAAACGCGGGAATTTATTACACAACCTAATAGAAACGACAACCTATATTTAGAAACATTTTTTACCATTAAAACAACGGAAAAGAGATTTTAAGATCAATCTATACTCTGCGTCAGCTAAAAAATTGATGATGTTTGTGGTTTTATTTGTGATCGAAATATGATAAAAATATTATAATCCTATAAATTAAATCTGTTTTCGAATCTGTAATTGCTTCAAATACCTTAATATGTAAAGATAAACTGAGGTGTATTCTTAACTATACAATCCATAAACGAATAGAAAAGGAAAGAAAAAGAAAATGGCTTCAGTGTGGATTTGATGTGAAAAATAATTATATTACTTATCCTAAATTTGAATTCCATTAACCTGCATCTCGTAATTTCAACATCAACCAATGGTGTATTTCGAATAAAGTTAAAATATATTTACAGTGCCATCCACAAATTTCGGGGAAAATAGCAAATTTACTAACACAATAAACAATTTCGGAAAAAGTAGAAACGTCGTAACGTAGATAGTTCTTTTTTTATCAACGATATAAATACTCTTATTTTACGATACTCGTAGTGCACTGAATCCTATGAAAAAAGACTTTCACCAGTATGTAAATATTATTCCTCACGTAACTATAAAAGTTGAAAAGTTTCATTATAAATTCGGTCATTTCATCTGTAACAACCTTATATTTCCATTCTTATTAATGAAAAGATCTACAAATAAATAAATGGAAAACTGTATTTATCCCAAATTTCAGCAACGAACTTCCACTTTGGTTACTTATCTTCGATAGCTACGAAACGATTTCCAAACGCGAACCGTTTCTTTTTTTAGGAAACAAACTATGTATCGTGTTATGGTAGGGTCAGCTGTATGCACGAACGAATTATAAATGTTTCGAAGTACAGTTTCATGATCATCAAAGCGTACAAAGGTCTGCATCGCATCGCGTGCGAGAAAATTGAAAGCGCTGTGGCATAAAAATTCTAGCTCCTGTGCGCTCCCGTTATAGCCTGAGAAAGGACTCCGTTAATAGAATGCAACCATGAGTCCCTGTTGTCTTTCTCTGACACTCTGTCGAACGGCTAAGTCGACGTGTTGCAAGTTTATGCTTTGCAAATATTATCGGGCCTGATTGCCTACAAGAGATATCGATTCGTGTTATGCGTGAAGTTCTCAAAGACTGCGATCAACTTTCCGTTTTCATAGCGCGGTGGCCACGCAAAGGATTATTTTTACATTAGCACCGCGGATGGCCTTAATAGGTCGTTTGTAAGATTACAGTGTCGAAATGGAATATACCACGAAGGGGTTGTTATTGTATTAAGTGTGCCGATTAAGTAATCCACTGTTACTCGAGCACTTTTATGGTTTATTAATTTGTGCAGATATTAGCCGAGTGAAAAATCTATCTGTTGCTTTCTGTCTTCCATAATAATGACTTGAATCTTGTAAACCAATTACATTATACAGGAATTTACCTTCGTTCGGTATAATAACGGCAGATTTAATACTAATTGGATAATAAGTAAACGAACAGGTGATGCATAGATGCATAGACAATAAACAAAGGTACTAAGAACAGCTCTTCTTATTGCTTAAAGGCGACAGATACTGTTGCGCTAACGTAATCGTTGTTGTTATTTTCTAAAATATTTTTCTTATGCTCCATTTTGAAATGTTTGAAATTTCACACTGATTTTTATTTGCGGTAAAATCGTCAGGCTCCTTTTATTATTATACCGATATTTCTAACACATTTGTCGGACAAGACGTGTTGCATTGACATAAATAAACGGTAACACGACGTTTTATAGCCAGTGGATGTAATTCCAAACGTCTTAAGAAAATTTCTTACGCACATCAATAGGTAATCCATCCAATTTATTACCGATTTTCTTGTTTAATAGCAATACGCTTTAGTGTAATTCATTGATTATAGTAATAGATCTTTTTTTTTAATTCTTGCATCTTTATTTCTCGGTTTTGCTGCTAGATTTCTGTTTGCAAGAAAGTGATCTATGGTAGTAGCACAGTAAATCAATGCTAGACACCTAGACAGTCCTAGCCTCCGGGCGGTAAAATTG
The DNA here is from genome assembly GCA_963583965.1 of Nomada ferruginata. Lineage (NCBI taxonomy): Eukaryota > Metazoa > Arthropoda > Insecta > Hymenoptera > Apidae > Nomada > Nomada ferruginata. Next base: position 19,836,351 of record OY757213.1, read on the forward strand.
TTAAAAGATACTCTATTTCAATTTACCTAGAGTGTTCTAAATCAGCCTTTTTCAACGTGTGGACTGCGACCCAATGCGTTGCACCGCGTTAAATTTCGCGTAGGTCGGAGCTAATTGAACGCAAGTAATAACAACAAAGCCATTATTATTCTACTAAACCATTTCGTTCATAAATTATGTAAAAGATTTTTTCAACAATTTTTCATTAATTAAATTTAAATAACAGAGACGAAAATTCAAGTATTTTTTATAAGTCGAAGTTCGCGTGGACCGCTCTCATTGTCAGTATAATATACTAAATGTTACTTTTCACACGTAAAAGTTTTGGGTCAAATATGCATAATTTTACTCACTTACATAATATGCCGTGACTCTTCAGTCTACGTGCGTTTTACGAGTTTTATGTTATAAACATTTTAGTCGCAGTACCATTGCAAACAAATATATTCGGTCACGTGGCAAAAAAGTTGAGGAACGCGGTTTTAAATTACATGATACATCGGAGCACGGCGCGTTTTATCTGGAAAATGCATATTTCAGAAGTATCGGCGTCATAAGAAGAGGGCCTGTTTTATAGTGATGTTTTTATAGCCAATAAAGATCAGTATTTCTATTGAGCTTAAAATACAAAAATACAATAAAAATAGAAACAAGTCTGCAAAAATAATAACAATTACTGCTGCGAATCGTTTATTCTCGAATGTGATGATAGTAAATTATGAAAGTAAATAATACAAAAAAAATGGATTGATACACCTAATAAAATAAGTGTATTTTGACAATATTACTAAAAGCACTTTATTGTATAGAAAAATTGTTTGTCTATAAAACAGAAACGTTTGGTATAAGGAAGAAATGTATCTATACTTTGTTTAAAGATCGTTGAAGGCAGAGAATATAATTAACTGTTTCAAGTGGATTGTCAAGGAAAGAAATTTTGTCGGATAAATTCCCGGTGTTCAGTTGAAGCAACACGCAGAAATTGTGATAAATGATAAAGTATTCCTTTCTGCTAATATGTACCCTAAGCAATAAAGAAGCAAATCAGAATTATGAAGCAAAATCTGTATCCTGTTCAATGCAATACATACGCGATAAACATTTCAAGCATCTCTGTTCTGTAATGTAATTAATAAGTTTCATGGTAAAAATTACTCATTTTGCGTATTCACAACGCAAGTTTGTTTACGTAACTACATAAACACTAGTAGCACTTTAAACCGTTTAAAAAGAAAGCTTTTTCGGTCGTTTGGTAAGTGTGTTCCTTAGAATATGTGAATTCTGATAAGGAAATAAGGCCACCGCTTGTTAAATACACACAATAAGAGGCTAAATTCTGTCCAAACATTTTCTTTCTTCAGGTACCCGTGTATGTACTGCCGCATACGATTCCATCAAAGCAGTAAAACAAGAAGAAATGCGGATTTGTTGATTTACGTAAAAGAAAAATACGATTAGATACGTGGACGAAACCAGTTGAAGCGTAAAATAGTTCCCATTATCAATGTTCTGTATCTTCATTGAGGAAACAGCCATAAACCGGCCTAGTTTCTAAAATCACCGTGTACGCGTCTGCACCGAATAAATCCAATGAATGATTGGCGAACCAATCAAATCAATTTAGGTACATCAATTTAAATAATCAATGGATTTCGCTAAAATGAGCATATAAATGAATAGTATAAATATTGGATTGGATTCACTGCAAACGCCATACAAATAAAGTTCAAATGATTCAATTGCTACGAGATCAATCAATTCATGGAAGAACAAAATTGAATACGATATAAAAAGAATCATTTCATCAAAATTCAAGTTTGATTTATCTAGTCTTGGAAACATTTTTTATTCAACAGAAGAAATAAAATATACATTTCAATCTAATGAAATAGTAAACAGGTGGCTGAATCCAAATATACTCTAACAATAAATCGTTACGATATAATAATAATAATATAATACGAACGAGGTTTAATAGCTATTCTTCGTAGAAATACATCCAAACAATGTGCCATTAGTTTAAAGAATCTCCCCAGCTAACTAAATAAACAAATTCAACAAATTTATATTCTATTCGACAAATCGCGAATAAGATCTTAATACAATTCCAATACAATTTTCGACACAAATTTTCGTCAGCAATCAACATTTACCATATTCTTCGTTCCATAAAGAAACATTTTGGGGTACTGCATCCACCTCCAATATTGAAATATTAGAAAGATTCCAGTCTAAAATACTTCGAATTATTACAAATGCATCATGGTTCATCACTAATGATGCGCTACGAAAAGAACTTGAAATTCCTTCGGTTAAACACGAAGTTTCCAAATTTGCAAGGAACTACACCAAAACGTTACTTCAGCATCCTAACAGGCTTGCCAAGCGACTACTCGAAGAGGCAACAGATCCACGAAGGCTCAAACGATTTAAACCATCAGATATCGGGAACCGATTTCACTGACCCGCAAAACAATAAATTATATCATAACACAGAAGGTATGATCCGATGGGCTCATCACCTACTTATGTTCACATGTACTCACAATTAAGGAATTTGTTTATTGTTATTAATAACAGATTGCAAAAAAACGAGGAAAATATAAAAAAAAAAAAAAAATAAAGAAACATAATCGTTTAGCGTAATGTAATGCTCTATTAAAGTCAGTGTCATGATACTAATAAAATTGAAATAAAAATTCAAACTGAAACAGTATTCAACATATTTCAGTTTAACCCTCTGTGAGGCATAGTGAAACAATTTATAGGTACCTCACCCAACGTTCCACCGTTTTATATTTTTATATCGTAATTTTGCCTGAAAAATTCTGGGCCTCAGAGTTAAACTGAAACATTTTCTCCACTCATTTAACTAATAAAGCGAACAAATGAAACGAAAGCTAAACTCAGCGCCAATCTATAAAGGTAATAAATCCTTTCTTCCATAAAAGGCTCTGCATCAAAGATCTTTATCTTGCAGCAACACTCTACCCGTTGTCTCGCGTCGGAATTTACCACGATCATGTTTTTGCTTTAATTTATACCAAGCAACCATAATTACTGTTCTCGCTGACGCGACGACAATCAGTTTTCCACGATACTTGACTGATGAGGATTCCTCGTGGAATCGTTGCTTTGGAACACACTAATTGTTTAATGGAATACACTATACGTCATCGTGTCCCGAGGTGCAGCAGATCCTCGATTAATCGGAATCGAACTGACACATAATATATGTACAGCAGTGGAAGTATTGTATTTATTGCCTCGCTTTTAAATTTACGTATTACGCGCAGAATTTTCCATTTCAGGAACTGACTCGTATTTAACTAATTTGAGCCAAGATAGCGTGCCACACATGCTTGCAGCAAATATCTTTTAATTAATTTTAGAGTGAAGTCGAACTATGTTCAGATTTACAGAGAACAGTTCTGTACAACATTATAAAATTTAACATCATTCAAGTATTGTATTCTGGACTAATAAATTAGAATGACTTCTAGTATTTATTTACGAGTAAAAGGAATGCAATAAAATATTATTGCATTACAATACAATATTAATACTTCCATTAATATTAACATTCAATTGGTAATTTTACTATGATAATCCATTGATGCAATTCGTTTTCAATATTTTTCTCCCCAGGTCTGAATGCTTGCACGAAAAATTGAGACAAGAATAGTGCTTTTTTACTTCATATTAACCTTTGCACTACCAAGGTATTTTGGAAGACACGAACTACCAACGATGGAGCACTTTGTCTCCCACCTCAAAGAAACAATTCTACAAACAATACTGTTGCCGTATTGTTCACAAACAATTTCTGTTTCAGTGTTTTTGATATAAATTGTTCTTCCCCGATGATGTATCGAATGTGGGTTATTGTTTTTTTTAAACAGTATATCTTTTCTTTTTTTTAAGCTACTTCATTGGTACACAAATAAGTACATAATACGTTCCATTACCACCGCAATAAAATATATGCCCAAACTCAATATGTACAGCAATAATTCATTTTTTCGAAATTTTAATCGGCCCTGTTAGTAAAAAAAAATATATATACAACATATGATATGGTGGTCATAAATGATCTTCAACTTGATAGTGCGAGAGATAATGTACCCTCTGAACTACCGTATAGGGGACGGCGAGAATAAATCATTCTAGAACTATTGTGTTCCACAAAACTTAATCAACTACACAGATGTACATTTCTCTTTCTTCTTCAGTAAACCCATAATATTAATAATTGAATGTCGATATCGAATTGAATCACGATACGTTCGAAAATTTCGTATGTATTATACAATGGTTAAATTTATTCAGCCTGTTTGTCTTCTGATTTAGCCCGTTAATTCAAATTCTACCGTATATCGATCGCTTCGCGCTGTTTCACTAGAAATAACGATTAAGCGGTGCAGTTTTAATAATCCATCGCGAGACAGGACCGGAAAAGGAAGTCGTATGTCTGACAATAGGAGATAGAATGAAATAGTTCGGTCGTGGGTTCGTTCGTTCGTCAACGAAGCAAACGCCCACGGTCGATTGAGAGCGTCAGACTGTTAGGCACAATTGCCCTTAAATTGAGATGTACTTCTGACCATGCCGTTTCGTTCGACACGCTTCGAATCGGCTCGGATCGGGCCCCATGGATCTACGATATCCACTCATCGATCTGGGTCATCCTAAACTCGTTTAAAGTCCTGTTTCGAACGTGAAAGTATTATACATGCAACGAACACGAGATTCACGATTTTTCTTGGGACGGTCGACGGTGATGAAACGATACGCGAAATATATAGGTTACGGTTGGACCGAATCTGAGGTGCTCTATCGTTGGCGTAGGCGGTTCTAAATTTGTTTCAAATCCCGTTTTTAATGGAAGTGTGTATACGTGTATCGATTAGAGGGGGATCCTCTTGTTTTGATGTCCGTGGCGAGAGTGGAATATAAAATGCTAACAAGTGTTATGAAGAAGATCGGTTTACGATGCTCCGGATGAGTTTTCTTTAGCCACCTCCAATCGCGTTTCTATCGTGAAGATATTAGAGTATAAGCTTGACCACTCTGTTTAATACGATATAAAGAATAGTAAAATATTTATTTATAACGGTATAAATGTGTTGTATTTATAGTTTTTTAGCAAGTCATTACGATATGATAAACTTCACGTTAGAACTACTGGCGGATTTTGGTATTCATATTTATGTATACGTTAGCGTTAGACGGATCATGAAAATGAAAGTGATAAAATATGTAATAATTTTAAATGAATCTAAGAACCATCATTTGAACGGGCTTCGTGGTTCTAATGTTAAATTAGTATTAGTTGTATTTTTGTGTATCTACCATTTATAACGGTGCATGAGAGCAATGTTCGTCGGTAGAGTTAGTTGCCATAATGAATTATGACGAGTATATGAATCTAGAGATTTAAAAATATTAAAAGGATGCTAAATAAGTCTGGTCGACGAATATTTAACGCATCATTTATACGTAAAACAATTGATTTCCGATATTCTATATTAAAACATCGTTTTCAGGAAAGGAAAACACAATGGAAAGTGTAAAAACTTATTTCTCGAAGCGATTACGATAAGATGGTACGCAAAGTGTTGATTGAATCTAAACTACGTAAGTGTTATGGACAGTGGCCTGTTATCAGTATGAGTCATTGTGAAAGTGGCTGAAAACCTGGTTTTCTGCAAAAAGAAACAAACTTTTAGATACCATGTCCCTAGAATATGTAAAGAACCTATAATGTTATGTTCCCTAAGTGATTAAAGATTATCGAGTCAAATTTTACGTAGAATATCGATTGCCCGTGCTGTAATCTTGATTGATTGTTCGAATCGTGTACCAAGAATTCGTTCAACAATTGCTATAGTAAAGTAAAGCACAGAATGGTGCTGTTTTTAAAGCGAACTAGCAGCGCATTATTTTCTGTGCCAATTGTTTCACGCGAGTTCTCTGATCAAGTTATACGTTTTTCTCTTTAAGGTACACCGAATTGTATGCCAGCGTTTCCCAACAAGTATGTACTTACGCAAGGGCGTAAATAATATTTTGGTAAATCTAGGGAACAGCACAGACCTCACCGATTTCGATGATTCTTGAATATGTTGTAGAACTCAGTATTCTGAAACTTCCAGGAACATTAATCTTACTAAATAATGTGCACAGAGTAATTACATGAATCAATCGAACGCCCAAGCTATAAGAAATTAACCATTGCCTAACTGGAGAGCAAATAGATTACGAAATCTCCTCAATGCAGTAATAAAATATTTTCATGTTTAACGAATCAATGGGGCCCATGTGTTAGAACCTTATGTTATTATACAGGATGTCTGAGGTTTTTCTGTACAAGCGTTGCCAGCGTATCCTGTGCACGAAAATACGAAAGAAATGTTATCGATGAAAGGCGACCAGTAAGGCTTTATTACACAGTTATAACGTAAATTGAAAATTCGCTTAATTTTTAGAAACTTAAAGTTCAACTCTGACACCGATGTAGCACGCTGTTCATGACACGGCGAATTTCTTGACGATTTCAATCCCTGCAACTGCATCTTTAATTCGTTGTACCAGGGTGTCAGGTATAGCTAATGCAGTTGCATAAACTTTTTCTTGTCCCGCGCAAATAAAAATCTAAAGGCGTAAGGTCAAGTGATCTTCGTGGCCAAGTAGCTGTTCCCCCTCGCCCAAACCACCTTTGAGAGTAATGTTCATTTAACCAATTTTTTACTGGTTGAGTAGGGAAATTAGGCGTTTTTCAATTTACGTTATAATTTTGTGACAAATACTTATTGGTCGACTTTCGTAAAACATTTTTCAAATTTTTGACCAGAAAAACTTCAGACAGGCATTCATTTTTGTTAGTTTTCGAACCTGAACCTGTTACTTGAATTAGTTCTGCGTCTCGTGTAACACGAATTCGCATAGCACGGCATCTTTAAAAGCCTCACGATCGTGCTATATAGGGGATTAGCTGTATTAAGAAGTCTCGGATACACCTGTGGACCACTGTCGGTACACCGGTTGAAAATCGCTGTTTTATCCTTCTATCGCGAGAATACGATGTTGCCCGTTCGAAACGCAAATGTATCTCCCGATGACTCAGAAGTCTTTTATGCAACAGCCGTGGAAAGTTCAGAACAGCTGGTAGATCAAAACTCAATTCTCCCACCGCGGGTTGTTTACCGTTCCATTCCAGGCAACCGAACGCTCGACTTATGTACATATTCCTTTCGAGAACGCAACGCAAGCCTCGAAACGGAGCGCTCGAAAACTAAAGGCATGTCCAAATTGACAATTTCCCACAGAACACGTGTCTGCAGTAAATGAAGGCGAAGTGTTTGCGGGTTAAAATACGCGTCTACAGTTAGTTCAGGGGCAAGGATTGGTCTGCGTTTCGTTTCGCATTGGAATGGAGAACAAGAGAACAGTGCCTACAAAATTTTCCCGGCCTCGAGGGATACATATCCGCAGACAATGCCTGTTAGTATAGACGAGACTTAAAAAGCCAATATGAACACTCTCGATCCGTTCACCGTGTCCGACTGGTATTATTGGAAAACACGGTTTCCTTGTAAATGTTACGGTTTCCGTATCTAACGCGAAGGTGAAGCATCATTCAGATCCAGTGAAACATCACAATACATAATACGTATCGATGAACCACTTGTACACACCAAGTAATCACACGGTCTAACTGAAAACGTAAAACTGCCTTGTTTTGATTATCAAATGTATACGCGCGTCTAACACTGGAGACTTCAAGGGAGTTCACATGCGAGTTCTACGGCAGTATTCCATCGCGGTACAATGCCACACAATAACGTATTCCTTCCTCCCGTCCACGGATCACGAAAGTTCGTCAGAGATCGTACGAGAAGTATAATGCACGTGCCTCGACCATTGGGCCGATGCTGGGCCTCGGTCAGGTCAATGTCGAGTCTTTTCCAACGAGAAAATGGGGCAAACACAAACGGCGCACACACTAGACGTCGGTGAAATTCACGAAGGGAAATTGCAAACGGGACGAAACACGATCGAGTTCGTTCCCGACCGACAAGTTGGCGTTACGAAGCCAATTGAAACCGTTGCACGTTATTACAGAATCACTGAGTGTATACATTACTGTCGAAAACCGTGCGATTTCGCGAGTTCAACGAAGGAAAGGAAATTGGCGACGCGATCACGATTCTTGGCGTATCGAGACGATAGACTTAAAGGCGAATATCGATAGCAGGTAACGGCAGCGTGCGGTTTCGGTGACCACGGGTGTATTGCACATTGGTCGACCAGTCGGCAGGGACTTGGCCGCGTGAACTGACCAGTAAGGACAGGCAGTCGTTGCTTTGACTGTCGTTAAATTAACCACAATTACCAGCATGGCCTACACGCACGCGCCTTCCTCCCGTACGCCTACTATGTATATTACCGTCGTTTATATGTCGTGCATGTACACACATCCGTCTTAACTTTGCTCGCTCGTGTGCGTTTACACTTGCGCGAACGCCATTAAGCCAACGATACACGGTGATCTAGAACTGCTATTGAATAATGCGACGGTTCAGGGCTAATTTATGCAAACAAAACTTGTATGCCTGTCGTTGTTGATTTTGCCGTGGTTGCCTAAAATGTCTGAACTTTTTTTTTATCGCGGCAATCTGTTATGCTGCTACTTTCTCCGTGAGAAATGAAAGAAGTATGTATTCATATAAATGGTAATTCGGTAGGTAGACTATATCAGATAATACGATAAATTCGTTGATAATATACATTTGTAAAAATGTGAACTGTGGAGGAAAAAGAGAATTCTGTTTTAGATTAATAACAGGATGAACTATTTTAAATAATTCAAACGGTTATAATAGGACTTAAATACAAATTAAAATTGGCACAAGACTAACCGCTAGTTAAACAATGCTCGATTTGTAAATAATATTCCTGGAACATCATAATGACCGGAAATTAGCATTGCTCGAGATCTGCAACGCCTCTTAGCTTATAAAATAATAATAAGTAATCTATCCGTGTCATTAGCACGCTCCACTAAAGATAACATAATTATGCTTAATTTACCCATACGTCTATAAATACATTTCTAGTAAATTCGTCTGTATCTGTAAAATATTCTTAACACGTTCGGCGCCATGTCACCCATATCTGGGTGACGGTTATGCTGCCGTGGGGGACCGTCACCCAAATATTGGTGACGCTCTTCTTGTTCAAGTTAAATAAGATTGTCAGTGCGATTTTTTAAAACCTATCCGAATCACTTTGGGCGCCGAACGTGTTAAAGCACAATCAAAACATGATTCATTAAAGCATGTTAAATCGTGACGTTAATTGGTAATATTATCTGACATTAATTTTAAGCATATTCTATACATTTCCGTGTATGTTTATCAGGGATCAATGAACCGCTTCTAATTTCAGAATCATATTTGTACTCGGGCGTTACATTGCTAGTCGAATCACACTTTATGCGCCGTGTAACAGTGAACATTGGTCAGTTGTTTGATAACCAGACCGAGGATAGAGTCGCGGTTAGTCTAAAGTTATCAAAGAATCCAGGTCATCGAAAAATGCATTTTGAACATAAAACAAGAACAAAAATTTGATTTCCCAAGAAAGAAAACTAATACGGGTCCTTTTATTATTTTCTAAATTCTAAATTGATCCAATATCTAATATCCGATACATTTCAACACTGATGTCACTGATGAGTAGGTAATTACTCATGTATAAACTATGAAATAACTAAATGATTGTGTAGAACCAAGTCCCTTTGTTAGCCGGTGAAGCCGAAATAAAGTTACATGCAGTGTGCCCCATTTTAGACGGTCCCCTCGAATATCTCCAAAATTATTCATGATGCAGAAAACATTTCAAACAAAAATTAAATGGTTTCAAGGAGGATATAATTTTATGTCAGTAGTTTCTTATATGTGGAGGCGTAGAGCATATGGGAAGGGAACTTTTTTTTTCTTTTAATGGTACCATTTATTTCTTATTCGTTTATCGAGTCAACTCATAATTTCATGCAAAAAATTATTAAATTATTTATACCCAAAAACTATTCATTTAGTAGAATTTTCACTTTTTATATTACAAAATGGATCTTCTGACAATCTATGCTCAAAATACCGTAGGTATACTGGAAACTCCTAATATTACAACTATCAACTCTGCAATATCAATGGTTTTTCGATATAAACTGTTAATTTTTTGCGTGAAATGCTGGGCTGCATCGATTATTGTATTGAAATATATAAATCAATGGAAATAAAAAATATTGGAGATACTCGAAGGGACCATCCGAAGTCGGACACCCTGTGTATATTTTAAAACGGTCCTTGTATTAATGCTTCTCTGCCAACTACGTATATATTTCAAGGGAATCAATTTTGCCCGCAGCACAAGTTTAATTTCGTAGATAGAGATGACGTTGAACAATGACAAGGACGGCAACGAAGTACGTATACATATACATATGTACGTACATACGTGATTCAGTTCGGGCAGATTTGAGGGGTGGGGTGCACCGCGACAATTAACAAGTTAGTTGCCAATTACATACCACGTTATCGTTCGCAATACCGTCACACGAACAAACACGTCATGCGTCAAGCGGTGACAGCTTTATTGAACTAAATTTTTCTTTGCAGCGGACCACGCTACCGGATGAAAAGTAAAAGACAAAAAGGAAACGGATAATTTCATTTATTCTGCCGTTGCTTCGAGAATCGCGTTTCTTTCATTTTTTCTAAAATTCTTCTTCTTTTAAAGATAGGTCGATTATTTTTTCGAGATAAATGAAATGGAAACAAAAAAAAAACACTCCAATATAAATTTCTTGATACGAGGGCAGTTTGATAAGTCAGTGACTTTTTGAATAAAAGATATTTTTTTCGGCAAATAAGCGTTTTATTTTTCAACATAGTCTCCTTTTAGCTCGATACATTTAGTCCATCGTTTTTCAATTTTTTTTATTCCTTCCAAATAATAGGTTTTCTCAAGGTCCTCAAAATAGGCGTTTGTTTCAGTGATGACCTCTTCATTCGACCCGAATCTCTTACCACCCAGCCATTTTTTCAGGTTTGGAAACAGGAAATAGTCGCAGGGGGCTAAATCTGGAGAATATGCTGGATGGGGTAGCAGTTCGTAGCCCAATTTATGAATTTTAGCCATGGTGACTACACACGTGTGCACCCGTGCATTGTCTTGATGGAACAGCACTTTTTTCTTCGCCAAATGCGGTCGTTTCTGCTTCAAATCAACATCGAATCTGTCCAAAAGCTCTGAATAATATTCGCCGGTGATCGTTTTACCCTTTTCAAGGTAATCGATGTGAATGACACCTCGTGCATCCCAAAAAACTGTGGCCATGACCTTGTTGGCCGACAGACCCACCTTGGCCTTCTTTGGTGCACGTTCACCCGGAGAAACCCACTGTCTTGATTGTTCTTTGGTCTCTGGTGTGTTGTGATGGATCCATGTTTCGTCTACGGTAACGAAACGGCGCAAACATTCGTTCGGATTGCGGTTGAACATCGCTAAACACTCCTTTGAAGTGGTCACACGGTTGCGCTTATGATCGAGTGTGAGCAATCGCGGAACCCATCGCGCGGATAGCTTTTTCATGTCCAAATATTCATGTAAAATGTGATGTACCCGCTCAGTTGAGATGCCTATAGCCTCAGCCACTTCACGCACTTTCATTCTCCGATCGTCCAATATCATTCCATGGATTTTATTGACGTTTTCTGGCGTGACAACCTCTTTTGGGCGACCTGAACGTTCGGCGTCACTTGTGCTGGTACGACCACAACGGAACTCAGTAAACCACTTCTTAACCATTGAAATTGATGGTGCAGAGTCCCCATAGTATTTATCAAGTCTTTCCTTGGTTTCGGTGATGGTTTTTTTACGCAAAAAATAATGCTTAATCAGCACACGAAATTCACTTTTTTCCATTTTCGTTAAAATTCACGAGGTTATCTGCTTTCAATGGCTGTGAAACACAAACTAAATGGCGCAGCTTGCTAAAAATTTTACAGCAGTCTATTTATAGATGACAGTTGACGGGAGCAGTCTTGCATTTAAAGTTACTGCGCGGCAAATTCAAAAAGTCACTGATTTATCAAACGGCCCTCGTACATATGGACTAAGGAATCGCTAGGTTTTCTTCAATTAGTTGTTTAGTATCGTATCAACCGCGATCAGTCACCACATAGTATGGGGTATTTGAAACAATAATTAGGTATATCAAACTAATTGTGTTAAGTAGCTTAGATTCTTGTAAAATGATTTAGAAACGGTTTGATCTTCTAAAGATTATGTAACGAGTTTAACCCTTTCACTAAGCCGGGGTTAGCAGAAAGTATAATATATTCATGTTATACGGGACATTGAGGCGCATCTCTACACTTTGCGCCTTTTACACAGTTTTTAAGGCAATTTTACAAGAAATTAATTGAAAGGTAACTAGTACCTAACATTAAAATGATACCAACTATTATTGAATTATTATATGGTACAACTGTTATATCATTTAATCAATTGTTTAACTAGACTGCCCTGTATACTATTTGAAAGGATTATGACTTAATTATACAAACTATAAATTGTTTAAAATATTTGGCAACGAAGATGTTTAAATAAAAATTGAACAAAACTTTCAAATCTTATCATATTCTATACATATTCTATTATAGACATCCTCTATTGTCTAAATAACACAATACTTAATTTTTATTATTAAAACGTTACAAAGATATAATGAAGTTTCGCATTTTTCCCATGGAATCATATATCTCGACCCTAACGTTAATTCATGTAAAGTTCATGTATAAAAATCTTATTTCCAATTCCATATACATACTCCAAAGTTTTTCCATCAAAAGTGCATATACACTAGTGCATGTACACTAATACTGAGAATACCGGAAGAATTCTAGTTCAAGGGCACTGTGAATGTGCAGTAAAAAATTTTCAACGAGTTCATTCCGGGAAACATGAGCACGAAGTTATGCAAATAAAATAAAATTTTCCCGAACCACCCAATTAAAGGCAATTGAAAAATTGTTTAACATGTAGTATCAGTTGGAAACTTCACAAGGTTTACAAATTTTTTACTTCTACGTATAAACCGTATCATATTAATATTCGCGCGTAATTATGTTGCAAATCAATCATGTTTTACATAAACAATGCCGCCTTTCCACGTGGTCATTTTGCTGCAAATAGCATTTTATGCTAAACGCGGTCTCACTCGAAATGTTTCGAACAGTTCACCACTGATCATTAGCAACTATTGAACCTTCATATTATATACTTAGATAAGTTCAATTTTACGATTTATATTATATGTAGAATATATTAACCACCCATTTTAAAAACAACGAAAGTTGGGATAGAATTTTCTATAACATGTTTTCACCTGGTAAAAAGACTATATTTAATAGTATATAAGATATATTACTGTGCCCAAAATTGAAGATAAACGTTTGTAGTGCATTGAACTTGAACCAAATATGAAAATTAGATCACTTCCAGGAAGGCTTTGTATTGTAGTAATATCGTTAATCAGATTATAATATTGGACGTCAATAAAACTAGGCAAAAAGAGTAATAATTGTAATATGTCGAACATAATTTTGCAACAGAATTATAGAGTAAAATCCAACTGATGATCCCTAACGCTGATCTACACCATTTTTATAAACAGTTTACAGTTTCACTGGTTATCTGATAGAAATATTCAAATCGGACAATGTACATCATGTGAAAGTTCCCTTCTACTGTTTCCACCTTTTGACATACCAATTTCCTTCGCGTATACCTACGGAGGAATTGATAATTTATTAAGATTTATCTGAAAAGCAATATTTTCCAAAATACTAGCTTTGTTGAAAAATTAAAGTAATAGAGAAACTGAACGAGATACAAATAATTGCGCCTTCATTTAGCCGTGCACACTATTCTTTCTGATTCCCACGCACGTGGGAATTATATATTATTGCATCTGAAAATATGTATTGCATCGCCTTCAGATTTACGTAGGTATTACACACGATTTTCACAGCAATATGATGTACAATGAGTAATAGGTCACTCAGTATCGTGTTACAGTTCTCCATGAATTTCAACATTCTTTTCAAGTATGTACTGCATCGTCGACCGATAAATTCAAGCGACTTGTGGTATTTAATCAAGAACAAAAGGATTGCAATGAAATACTATTACAATTCTGAAACAATAATACGAATAACTTCTATATTATTTAAATTCATATCCGATTTGCTTACTTTGCTGATACGCCGATACAATTTTGTTACGTCGACAAATAATAGGCAATAAAATCTCAGTACAAGAATCCCACAACAATATTTTCATAGCATTAACAGCTAAGGCACAGGTGATGTTTCAAATACAAGTCATGTAATGAATATTTCCGGTACTGTATTCATTACTTAACCCCCCTACGAATAGCCTTCATCGAAAATTGTATTACACCACATGTGGATGTAGAAAGGAAGAAGAAAAAAAAAATGACAGGAAAAGAAAGTGCAATTGAGGGCACATTGGAGAAAAGATGGAGGGTGAAGAATCTTTACGTACGAGTCGCCGCGTACAAATTGATATGCAGCGCAACGTTTCTCTATCAACTTCCTTCCTGCGCGAATTGAAGGGAAGCGTCAAATGGCTATTGCGTCGGTTCATTTAGCTTTTCGTTATCTCAATTCTGATGTACACCGACTGCTGCACGCATCTGTATGTTTATATGTGTACACGTGCGTCTGTATGTTTGTGCAGCGTGTGCATGACCAGTTAGAGCCCTATGCTGTAATAACAGGCTAAAAGAATAGTGCGATGACCTCCCAATGGTCGAATAATTGAAATATTTCATGGTGTCGTCAGAATTGAAATACTATTGATAATGATTTATTTTAATTAACGATGACTATGCTTGTATTCTTATTTAGCTCGTCGAGGAGCTAATGCTTTTACCGAATTGTATGTACATATTTCGAATCGACACCAAAATTTTCAACGTTAAGATTTTAATGATTAAAGAGTTTTATACCTGAATGGTAGACATGAAGAGAACTTTTAAATTATTTCTCCCGTGAATCGGTAGTTTTCGCAGTTTGACAAAGCAGCAGCTTGTTATAAATTTATTTTGGTAAAACTAGGGACCAGCCCAGACCTCACCGATTTCGATGATTTTTGAATATGTTGTAGAACTCAGTATTCTGAACAACTTTTTCCTATGCATATAATGGTCGCTCGCCCTTAGTTTTCGAGATATTTGCAAAAAACTATAGCTACTACTACATTGAATTTTGTCTATACGTGCACGCTCGGGGCAACGTGTGTGACCGCCGCTTTTCCGGCAGCCGGCGAGGGATCAGTATACCGGGTGGACTTATCAAAATTGTACCTCTAGAACTGGATATATCATATCAGATTTGGTATTAGCGGGGGAGGGGCTCTGCCCCTCTCCCCTGCACCCCCTCCCCGTACATTTCTAACCAGACCTAACCCGAATCTAATTCTGATTTAGTCAAATATGAATTTCTCATCGAAAAAGCAAAATCTAACCCAAACTCATATCTAATTAAATAAAAATTAGATTCGGGTTAGGTTTGGGTTAGAAATTTACGGGGAGGGGGTGCAGGGGGAGGGGCTCTGCCCCTCCCCCGCCAATACCAAATCTGATATGATATATCCAGTTCTTGAGGTACAATTTTGATGAGTCCACCCGGTATACTGATCCCTCGTCGGCTGCCGGAAAAGCGGCGCGCCGCGGCGGTCCCACACGTTGCCCCGAGCGTGCACGTATAGACAAAATTCCATGTAGTAGTAGCTATACTTTTTTGCAAATATCTCGAAAACTAAGGCCGAGCGACCATTATATGCATAGGAAAAAATTGTTCAGAATACTGTGATCTACAGCATATTCAAAAATCATCGAAATCGGTGAGGTCTGGGCTGTTCCCTAGTTTTACCTTTATTTTCATTTTTTAATAGTGTTTAGTGTTTATTTTTTGCGTTTGTTTTATTTGTAGCGTTCAGCGTTTGCGAGTTTGAATACGTAAATAATACTTTACTAATACTCTTTGAAATATCGAAAATATCGTCATAACTTCAAGCATACAGTTTTAGTTGCGCTTTTCAGTGGATAAAATTTATGCCACGATCAAACAGGAAATCAAATGTTAGCTCTAATGAACAAGAATTAATTGAAATTTGGCCAATTAGAATAAAAGATCTTTAATAACACAGATATCGATTTTTAAATATAGCAGTGCCAGAACTTGTCAGATAAAAGAAGAAAGGTAGAAAGTGATAATGTTTCGGAAGGAAAATTTGTTCTTACAATTTTAAATTAACATTTTCTAATATACCGTACTTGTGAGGTGATTTTTATAGCATGTATGTGTGTGTGAGGTTGGTGGGAGAGAGTGGCGCTGCGAAAGGCGCGCGAGTAGTGTAGAACAGCATGTTACTGAGAGAAGTTGTAAAGAGTGTGTAACTGGTAAACATAAAGAGGGTCTAAATATATATGAATAGTATAAAACAATCTTGTTATTCTTCCTACCCCCAGTACTCGCCATTTCCAAATTCGTAATTCACCATTAAAAGAACACACATGCATACATCCATAGCAAACAATAACTCAAAACTAAAATTTCCATTCTAAAAACATTTCTTATGCTCTCAAAAAGTAAAAATCAAAGGGAAACCTCAGAATAGCTTATTCTAAGGCGTTCAAACGTACATAATCTTTTCATCGTGAAAGAGTTTATTTTATGACTAACGAGGAAGCCATACAGAACCCTCGATTTACTCTGCCGTGCTGCACGAGGACCTTTTACAACCGCCTCGACCGGAAACTAGTTGCTAGAGTTCATACGCCATATGGCAGGGACGAATTCGTTCACCGTAGGGATACGCAACTCGTATGTAATTTCGTTTAGGTACAACCGTATCGTTCACGGAAGCGTCATTCTCTTAAAACGGCCATTAAACGATCAAAATTGATCACTTATATTTTCACTAGCGTGAACATTATTAAACGTGTGAAAAGAAATATCAAAGAGATAACAACAAATTATTATAATGTATTTAAAAAAGAAACTGTTGCAAAGAACAAACTTGATTCCTTCGTTTTAATATCTAGAAACAGCTCAATTGTTACAGAAATTTTCATTGCACAAAATGACGGGTGTAATTAAATTCAAAATCGATATATAGTTATATGCATTAATACTACTGATACTACTGAGTAGAATTCCCATTTACATATGTTATGCGTTATTAATTCGAAATACATACATATATGGAATATTTAGGGACTTCTAAAAAAAGTTGAAAAAAAATTCATTGAAATCGGGCTGATATCGAAATATGTATCGCTTAAAAGAAAGATAAGCCGTATTATCTTTCAGACCTATACGATCGTGTCTTAATACAATTTTGTAGTGTTAAAACGGGCGATTCTAGATTGAAATTATCATCGTAGATATTGACCGGTGCAGTAAAACCATTATGCAAGGGAGGTGCTTTCAGATAACAGCATCGTGGTCCTCTTTAACATTATCTGCGGCTTCATTAAAATTTCAAATTTTAACGAGAATATCTTTCTAACTGGGATAAATAATCCCATCTACAAGATGTATAAGATCTTGTGTTACTATTGGTGAAATACACGAACATTTAATATAATTTATTTCATGCTTTTCATATATTCCTTTGTGAAATTTTAACAACCGAACGATTTAATTGTTACTTAACGCATGTAGGGTGCCTTTTAATTATAATTTGGAACGAGAAATTAATTTAAACGTGTACAATAAACTATGTTCGATTGAGGTATATTTTTCTTCGAGATTTTCAAGGTATCAATATTTGATAATTATTTTTGTCCGCGAATTCAATTTACTGTTTTTATTCGACGAATCTTATTACAGGTTATCTTCGTTTGCTACGCTTGAATGTATGCATACTGCTTCAGAGTGTTCACTCTTGATTAACAAATCGATACGATACGCATTATAAGTACTTTTATGAAATTTTTTAGGCGATGCAAAATCGGGCCGACGCATATTTAAGAAATTCTCACATTTTTGGAAGCATACACGGGATAATCAAACTCATTTACAATTTGGATTTGTGAACTTAATCTTACGAGAACAATTTATGCTTTGAAAAATTATTATATAGAGTTATAAGAAACCATAAATTTATTAAGAATCAGAGTAATGAATGTAATGAATACAAATGAACATTATTTGCAACTGCACCACTGATATTTATTTACTGCACTAGCTCTTAGATATTATGTATTCTGATAATAATCGTTAAAATTGTATTTTTTCAAAAACTAAACGAATGTACCTATCTATAATATATAATAATAGCTACTAATAAAAGAGTTGCCATACAAATACATACTTTCTACACCCACAGTAGCCAATCGGTATTGTTTAACGAGACAATCGATCCATTCAAAAGCTAAATTGACTAATAACTCCATCAAGCAAAAAATAGAATGTGAGAAGCTTAATAAACTCAAACACTATTTTTTTTTAAATATATCATTCGAAATATATACACAAACAAATACTGCAAAACGTACTATTATACGCGTATAACTATCACATTTAAAAAAAAAATAAAAAATTATGTATTTTGAAATTATTCATTATTTAACAGTAATATAAAATGTTTTTATTTTGTGATGACAAATAAAATTGTCCAAGCAATTTATCTTGAAAAGTTTACCTATGAAAAGTTATACGTCGATCAATAAAATTGAAAATATTTCAGGAACTGGCGTTAATCCACTCGGTTTTTGAACAATTCAAGCAAATATCGAAATGAACGAAACAATCGTCGGTCAATGCAAATTATACGACCCGTTTCACGTGCACCGTGTACCTAATAATACCACGATTTCTCCCCCTCACCTCGTACAAACAGTAAATCCATGGTGCAGGTATTTTCCAATTAACATGTAAGAGAACAGATAAACGGTGAAGAATACGGAATCACGTAGTCAATCTAGAGTTATTCTATCGATGCAAAAAATTACACCGGTACCCAGTCGAGAATCAAGAATGCGATTTGGAGAACATTCACCCCTAGCCAAGAAGCGAGAACAAAAGAGTAAGTAAGACAATTGACGGGAGCATAAGGACGATGAGAACACGTCGCTCTTGATGTTCCGTTAATCAGTTGGAAAAGACAGAAGAGACAAAGCCCGAAAGGCAAGGACGTTTCGTAATTAGCCGCGGCGAAATGTGATTACCGCAGTCAAACGACGCCCTACGTATAATTTTAGAATTTGTTTGCCGTCGAAAGAGGACGGCTGATATCAGTAATTAACTCCAATGCCAATTTCAATTGCGACGGAAAAGTGATCTTTGAATTAGGAAACTTCCGGAAGCATTTTTCAGTCAATCGGTACTTGGAAATGCTATTTTATATTCGTCCTTGTTATGTGAACTGTTTAATGATTATAGTTCGTGCAAAAATGGGCATGTAAATTAACCACATCCCCCCCCCCCCCCCAAGTAATAGAATACTAAAAGTCATGTATGGATTAATAAGTGTTTATGGAGCCAGTAATCACTTCTTTGGGAATAACTACTGATTAAGGCTACTGTACCGTTCAAAAGGAATAAATTTTAAATACCTATTATACCACCATTTTATAAAAGATTCCGTAAATAATTGTCACTACGTATCACCTTCTTACTTACATCTTCGCACAGTGTTACGATTAAGAATATTATCTACATAAAGGTCGCTCAATCTATCAGGAAAGAAAACTAATTATTATCCATAATACATATTTTTCAATCACCTAACCACGAAATATACTTATTTAACACTCAACTACCTAGAGTGTTCAAGAATGCCACGTATATAACTAGCTTGACTTGAAAAACTAAAATCAACCTCGAATCCTGTGTAGAATAATATATCAAAAAACGTAATTTTTACATTGTCATTAACTTTTCATTCCAGTTTCAATAATTTGGAGCATTAAATTAATACGAAAGCAGAAGAAGATTCTGTGCATTTGTATTTCGTATCAAGTTATATAAATTCCATTGTATCATAAACATTTTATTTGACGATGCAGTACCAGCGACCTCCAAGATCATTCTTTGCTGCTCAACATTGCACCGCTTTTCTCGCGTTCCAAGTAACACGACAAGAGAAATTCTATACATTTAAACGAATGTTCGCACCACTCTACACCGGTGGCATTAAATGTCCTGGCCTATCTAGAATTTCCAATATTGTATAACGCGCACATTGTGCGAATATACATACTACAATAATACGATGGCTGGAACGCATGAATGCAATTGCACGGTATAATGCGCGCAAAAATTTTGCCAACAAAATGTATGATGATCGAAAGACGGGAAAAGCAACATATGGAGTCGATATAAGTGACGTGAAGCGCTTATGCAATGCATGTATTATAACCGGATGAACCACGATCGGGTCATAAAGAATTTAATTAACGATTATGTATACATATTCTATATCATAGGAGATTTAAGAAAAGGATGTGCATTCATTTCAAATTATTATTGGGAGAATGGTATTGGGGGATCCTATTGTTACGTCTAATGATTGGCACTTTCATCTCTCGAATTGCGCCCGATGCAAGGAAAAGGAAAAAATTTGCATCTAATGAACCATACCTGGGAAAACGTCCTTAGTGTCGGAATTATAAGGATGAATCCATCCATTCTTCTGCTGAATAATGCACTGGAACATGTTGCTGGCCTATGCGTAGGTTCGAATCGCGTTGATCGGCTGTAACGAGCGAACGAGCGAGAGAAAAAGGAAGAAGAGAAATGGGGTGACGGAGGAGGAGAGAACACACAGCGGTGAAAAAAGAAAGACGAGGAAACAGGGTGAAAAAGACACGAGATCCGTTATAGTTGGCAAGCTCTTTCAATGGGCCACCATCTCCCTCTGGTCCTCCTTGAAATATCCCTAGAGTGCACCAATTACCGCAGGAATTGAGTTCCTCGGTGATTATCAATTAATTTGATGAAACACGTTGGGAATCGAGTGCGATACTCTGTAACTGTTACTTTGTTCGGTTTAATCAGGCACGTAAAAACGAAACTTGTACGATTACTTATACAGCGGTGAAATTCTCAAACTTCTTTTCAGAAAGTGTCACCCACGGTGCTCCGTTGTACCGCTATCGGAACTTTTGTCTAGCTCTTTTTTGTTAATCGAAAAATCGATCCGACTCACGATTCAAAGGATCAGCATCGATTTCAGTTCCAGTAATACTGCATCAGTTGAGGAAAGTGCACTCTTGTTGCATCACAAGCGAAAATTTCTCCGCTTTATTTGTTTGTTGCGTTCCGGCGAACGGCACCGTGAACTTGGCCGATCTCCATTGCAGAGTGGCAATCCCGAGGATTCGACTCCATCTTCCACCTTACGGATTTATCTTTAATTTCTTATTCGCCCATCATCGTCGGTCGATTTATCTCAAATGGTTCTCATTACTCGACCTCTCCCCACCACTTTCCTCAAAAACGTAGATGTGTCCACGCACACACGATATCCGTTTACGCTTCTTCAACGTGTATACACTGTGTTTCTGTCCGCCTCTTTCTAGCTCGTTCGTTCTCTCTGTCTATTATCAACGGATCACCTTCTATCCTTTCATTTGTTGTTGCCTTCCCTTCAAGTGCGGTTCACACTGCTTTAACCCCAGTTCCCTTAAAGATCGCCGCTTGCATCCTCGTATGTGTAGAACAAAACGAAACACTGCGCGTTCAAAGCGATCCTCACCACCGTCCGACACACCACACGCGCTGCACGCAACGCCACTCAATCGACCAACCGACCGCCCATCTGCACCGGCCTTGAAACGCGTGCACTTCTCTCTTCCCGGACTAACTGAAGCCAATCACCACACCATCTATCTGTTCGCTCGTACGGAAAACAACGAACCGACTCTCGTTACTCTCTGATATTCACGCGAGTGGAACCCCACCGAAGGGGATGGCTGAGAAGACTGACCCAGCACGCACAGGTTAGGGAAACAAAGGCGCGGCGCGGCTCGGTTCGGTTCGGGAAAGTTAAGAATGACAAGAAAAAGGAAACGAAGGCAAAGCGTAGTCGCCTTCTCTCGTTGCTCCTGCGCCCAGAGGGTGGCTGGTCGGCTGGCTGGGATCGAACTAGATGGCTCGTCGCCAGGCAACCGGATTTTCTTTCTCGCTCTACCGTTCTCTCTCTAGAACACCGCCTCCCCTCCCTTCAACCCTCTATCTATCCTTGTCTACCTTACACTCCCCCTCGATTTACTCCCTGCGTCGCGCGGTTCCGTACCCGTGTTCTCCTCGTATTCGCTCTAACCTCCACGCTCGTCCCATCTTCCTTCCTTGTCTCTCTCTCTTTCTCTCGTTACCAACAGAGAACTGCATCAGCACACCGCACCACCGTAACGCTATGCACACGCACACCAGCTTCTCTTGCCCTCTCCTTCTCTCCTTTCCGCTTACTTTACCGGCTTGCTACCCCCTGCAACCTCCGGAACGCACAGAGGATTCCCTCTCGCATATACCTTGGACGATGGCTCTAGGCCGACCACGCACCGATCTGCCACTGCCCCGCCACTAAAATACGATACTCGATGGAAATCGAATTTCCTGGATTTTTTCTTCGCAACGCGAGATTTGAGATTTTTGAAAGGCGATTACGACGGAACGGAAACTGCACGCCATCAGATCCGATTATCCTCCATCAACCCTTTGTCTGTTCTTGCTCGTTATCCGGAATCCGAATTATAACTTTTTTACAGCATGTAAATGTTTGTAATTTAACTTAATTCATATATGTAAGTACATATAAGAGGGTTATATTTATTTTGAGGCATAAAAGAGCCTTCTGTTAGGCAGAACTGATAAATTTTTTCGGCGATACACGTTATACATATGTATTTTGATTGAGTTGTTGCGCGACACTCGACAGTACACTGAGCTTACATGCTCTTAATTGTTGACACAGTGGATTATCGTGTTTTCGCGCGCGATAAAGTGTTCACTGTGTAACGCACAGTGTATGAACACGCCTGTTCGGTGTGAAGTCGATCCAAGTTTTATATCTCGTATTCGACTATCTGTCTTATTGGCAGTCGCGAAAAGGTGAACGTCAGGTAGGTATGCTCAAGTGTAACAATGAATCTTCAATGTATCATGATTGTGAATATTGAAGGCACCTAAATATCCATCGAAAGATTAAGCAGGAAGAGGTTATTATAAAGGGCAACGCGGAAGAGACCACTTATCGTACAAGATTGACCGCGCGCAAAGTGAAGTACATACAACAGTTGCAGTTATTTTATTTCTTGGCGCGTCTTGCTTTCCCCGTTGGAGAGCACTGGCACACCTTCAAAACGGCAATTCTCATAGTAGTAAACGCGACAATTCTATGCCATCTTCCCAAATTGACTCCCGCGGTCGGTGCGGAACCAGTAGAGAACAAGTAATAAACACCAAAAAATTAACTGGAAAAATGGAGAAAACGGGAACCAAAGGTGTTGAGTCGAATCTCTGGCTACCTTCTCTATACGCTAAAGGCGTTTCACTTGCAAACGAAGGAGGGGACGAGTCGGTAGAAAACCGATTACCAGAGAAATTCCACGCTCCCGATGCACTGTTTCGAAATCAACTGAATCGCGTAATACCGTTGTAGCGGGCAGAAAGTATATCGTACAACAATGCAGGTGAGAGGGAGACGGTGAGAGGGAGAGAGAGATCGAGAATTTAAATAAAAAAGAGATAGGTATCCATTGGCCAAGAAGGAGAGGGTTTAATGAGAGATTTAAGCGAGAAAGAGACGTTACAGAAAGAGATGAAACAGTAGCAATACACCAAGGCGAAACGGTGCAAGAGATGACCGCGGCATTGCTAGGGGAATCAATGAGTGCTACTCGCGCCACCGCTTTTGTTTCTATCCTCGTCCCTCTTCGCTCACTTATACATACTCTACACCGGCCTCCCATTGCGGTGTTCTATATAGACTTGTCCAACCCTCGAAGCGTGGCCGTGACTGTGACTCTGATCAAACGGAGTGCACGTGTCCACCGTGTGTACGTTTACTCCCTGCCCGTCCTATCATTCTGTCTCCACGTCGTCTCTACACGTGGAAATGTTTCACATTTTTCGCTCAGCACTTGGCACTCGTTATTTAATGCGACGCACACGCAGGATGTACCATACGCGGCTTCGTTTCGTCTAATCGTACTTTCAGTTTAGTTAACAAATTTAGTCTCTGTGGCGGCCGCTTTAGCACCACCACCGTTTCACAAACGACTGGGTCTCGTAATTAACCTACCGACACATTTCTCAAGCGATTTCGAGTCTATAAGGCCACTATGTTTTTTGATAAATTCTTATAATTATTCCATACCAATGAAAAATTGAAAAGTATACAATTCTTATTTACTAAAATTCTTATTTAAAGAAAAGTATACAAATATAATTTAGCAGAAAAAAACATGCAAAGTTTCTATACGGTGTACAAGGTTCAGCTGAACTGATAACAAGGAATCGCACTTGAAATGGAGGTGGATCGTTTTGGTCTGCCGAATATACCTATCCAATACGAATGTACCTATAGTATAAGTCTTGGCAGTTGATGAACAAATCGCTTTTTATCGGCCACTACGGAGGTACTCAAGAATCATCTTACTATCGTCTTAGTTTTAACATCAGGTCGCTCTCACTGGTAGTTATGGTAACCTGTACTACAAGTGCATGTATATAATTTAGTTTCTATCTAAAACCCTTTCCAATTTCAAGGCATTGAAGAAATGTATAATTTAGTACTCTCAGTGTCATCTGTTACTTGGTCCCAGAATCATGATTCATAATTGGATTTTATATTTAGCATATTCATACATATAAATCGATCGTACATACCATGTATGTAGCAGTATCTGAAACAAACTCCTGTCCTTAATTTTTAGCTATCTTGTACATCCTCTATTTGGAATGTATTATATCTTTATTAAAATCGTAAAAGAATACCAAAACGAAATTGCACTTCGAACTACATAGTTTTACATGTCCCGTCCCCATGAAGATTATTTAATTTCATTAATTTTCATAAACTACTTCTATTGTTTTTTTTTGTTAATTGCACCTGATTGATTACAGAATAAGTTTTATCGCAATGTTAAGGTTTCAAACGCTGCACGTAATAAATTACACTCATTCTTAAGGCAACAACGCACTAAATCCGAGACATAATAATCCATCACTTACGAAAAATACACTGTGAACTTATCATATTCGCAATTGCCTGACCCAGCCAAGTAGTTCAATAGAATACCGTGCCATTTCATTGACGCCGCTAACCTTATGGTGAATAAGTCTCAACCAAAGCCTTCAATACGAATTTCAGAGTACATACAACCACGAACGAGGTAATACGAACAATTTCAAAGCTACTTGAAATTTTAAGTATTCGAAACTTGTCACGCACAATTAAATGCAATTAATTAACAATTTAAGTAATATAGCTTGTATAATTGTCACACTGCAATAATAATTATCGTCATTATAAGACATTCCCTAAACGATGATTTTAACACGGAACATCCCAGAATCCGCTATATAGCTATATAGTAGACGTAGTTCATTCAGCATGTACAATTCTAAAATTGAATCTCTATACATGTGATCATTACGTAGTACCGCTATTTTAAAGCCACAGATCGTTCGGGATTTCGACCTTCGTACAGATAAGTGGGCAAACTCAATATTGCAGCAGATTTGCTTAATGTGCACCCGCCTACAAATTTTGTTGCATTGCCGTATTTGTATCAAAGTATACCAATTGCTCAAGACGTACATACAGCTTTCAACGCTTTATGGCTTTCTTTCGCACCCACGAGAATAACACAGCCTAAGCACTTGGAGTTCTACTCCACAAACAATTGCATTATTGCAATATCCGAAACGATCTAACTTTCCATTTTGCGTGCAATTTTTTTCAACAAATTATCTACGAAACCAAAATGTCGTATCAATTCAAATTGTGACATGTGGTATCCAAAGTTGAATGTGAAGTTGAACACGAAATTGCACACGTGTTATTATATTATATTATATTATATCAATATTAAATTATTATTACGTATGATAATTGTATTATATTTTATATTAGATTATATACATATCTTTACCGCCTTTTCGAATCAACATCACGTAGATGCGTAACTATAAAATTCGCAAATACTAGAAAATGTGTTCTAGTTGTACTGGAACCTATTAATACATATAGTATGTACATTGAGACACGTTCTTGGCTCGATACTTCTACACATGTAATCGTGGATGATAAATACATATCTATCGCCATATCGTCCTTGCGTATTAAGAAGTTCCGTGCAATTTCGTGTGAAGGAAAAAAAGAAGAAGAAAATGTGTGGCCCAATATTTTTGTACGCCACTATTATATTCATGTATACATATGTAGATACGTTTTCTTGTACCTGTCACTGTAAATGTCAATAGTCACCACCTCAGCATTTTATTCACTTCGCTACCTCGTTAGCGAACTCTACTGCTGTTCCTCAACAACTCATGACATTTTCCCCTGCAAGCTACGATCTACTGGTGCGGCACATTCTTCGTCATAATTATTTTTCGGAATGTGCACGCACCCATGGGGTGCCTCACATTCTATCGACGCTAACGAACGAATTATACGTTCCTATTTTCGAGCGATTTATCTCAATCAACTGTTCGTCCCGATTATTACCGTCCTGAAGCTGGATCAAAATGTGCGCACACCGCCAGCTAATTAATCTAACAATGATATAGAAGAAAGGGAGGTACATACATACATATACGTTATTTCTTCGTTCTCTATGCGACGGAAACTTCGCCGCTAATGAGCTGAAGTAAAATGAATGACCTGGTACACATGTGCACTAAAAAGAAAAAAGGACATTAAACTGTCCCGTGTGACTGTGTGCGTAGTATACACAGTACGCTGTATTCCACGCAGCGCAGCGGTTAGGAAACTGAACGAAAGTTCGTTTGGTATTTATAGATCGGGAAAATCGAATCAAAAATATCCCTCATGTAACTAGAAGCAACCGTTATATACAATTAAAAGAATTCTCATCACATTTAATGGTGTTAATATCAATTTTCGTAAGAAATATGAATCTTTGTTAAATATTTGCGCGAACAACGTAAACAAAATAATTTCTCTATGAAAGAAGATATACTTTTCGCTAGGTAGGAAATATCGTTTCCTTCTTGCTCCTTGTATTTTATTCAGGTTTCTTCCGCGAATTTATCTTAAAAATAACGGTAAAAATCGCAATTTCAATTTCGAAAGAAGGTCTTTCGTTAAGGTTTTTCGCAGAAGCTACACTTGCCGCGGAATAATTTCATTGCTCCAATTAGAACATTCATTAAATACTTATTACTGCATTAAAAAAATACATTCAACTTAAACATTTTTTAACTTTAATTTATTATTGGGTCGATATGAAAGGTTGCATAATTGAAATAAAATAAAACAACTAAGCTCAAATTGCATATAATATAACATATTATACTAATGCCAACGATATTTCGGTAAAGAAATTGCTAAGCAAAGTAGGAAAGTAGGTTTGTCAGCAGTGACTACTTCTGTTATTCCTGTTATAAGTACACAATACCGATATCCTATGTCCTATGCAATGCAATTTCCAGTAAACCTTATTTCATACATACGTATGGCTTGCATAAACCCTATAGACAGTAACATCAGGCAGACAGGATCAACAGTCAATCCTGCCAAACAACGCAACAGTTGATGCGATAAGCTCAACACAGCGGTGGATCGCTAAAAATCGATACTAAACCGACAATGTTGCAACTAACAACACAAAGATCAGAATGCATACATATAGGAAAACGGCCGTCCAGGCGCAGCTACACGCGGCTGTGTGGAAAGAGCCGCGGTGAACAACGGGATAGGCGCATGCGCCTTACACTAGCCGAAAGAATATGTATCCATACATGAAGGCTCATGTATGCATCGCATCTGAAAATGCCTGCATGCTACGTGTGCGTGCGTCTGTGTATTATGTATTCAAAGGAAAGAGAGAGTAGGAGCAAAACGGATGGGTATGGGGTACAACTCGTGTTAAAATAAAGTAAAAACAACCTTGGAGGTTTGTAAACGGAAACAGGGATGGGCATCCGATGTAGGTTTTTCTCAGAACTTCCGATCGAAATGCTCGTATGAATTTACAATAGCTTTTGTGATACATATACCGAAAGCGATTAATATATTTTTTAATTTATGAAAAAGGAGTAGAGTGGTTGCATATATATGTACATGCACGATTGTATATAAATATATATACTTGCTTTGTAAAAATGTGTTCATGATATTTTACTTATAATTAAAATTAATTTGAGGTTAACGTATTTTCGTTTGTTCTTGCTAGAATAACGTTGTATAAAGCGCGTTATTAAATTGTTAAATTGCATGAACAAAGGATACATGTTCATGGGATAACGGATAATGAACACGTTCAACGGCGTCGAATATGAGAGAGTTTTTGCAAGAATATATAGAATACCGTGAAACCTAACCCTGTTGCTTCCCACGACTTTAATATGCAGACGAGGCAATTTCAAGCGCGACGCGCCAACATTTCACTGTGGAACGTGCAAGCACCTCATCTGTTTCCATTGAATGGCGATAGGTGTTACGCGACCGTTCACTTTAAATTATTTCAAACATTCATGATTAGAAATGATATACATAGATAGAATTTGTATTTTTATAACACAAATTATTCAACAATGCAATGCCACATGAAAGAAATACTACATAAATTTGTTGTGTTTAAAAGTAAATTCAATACTGGTTTGTATTGCAATTTATAACAAAAATGTTCGAAACGCGTAGCCAAACACCTATGCAAGCGTAACTCAGTGTAGTACGAGTAAGTAGAAATGTCTAGCGCAACCTTCGAATGTACCAGCATTCCAGAGAGGGTGTAATAGCCTCCACACTCAATTATCCGCTAGATACAATGTTCAGCCTGATAATGGCTATTCGCAATGCCGCGGCAACACGCATTTAGATTCTCTACTCCTGAAAGTTGAGGAGCTATTACACATGTATCAGGGAGCGTTGCTACCGCTTATCATAGCTTCAATGTAATTTACATCAAATAATGGAAAAAAATTCTTTACGTTATATGAAAAACCAAAAGTAAAATCACCATCTTTGTGACACAGATATACGTACCCGATTTCATAATACAAATATAGGATGCAATTCGAATTGTAAGCATTTTTAATACCTTTGTAACGTAAGACGTTATGATGCATGAAAGTAAGTTATGTTTGACACGAATAAGATCATTTTTTAAAACTGAACATCACAGATGCAAAATGAAGCACATGCAACGTGCACAAATAAACGGTACATAAAAACACTGACACGTAGCGTCATTTTTTCGAAGGCTTTAGCGCCGTTGACATGTAACGAGATTTTCTAACATCTGCTGACCATATATGTATGCATGTATATGTATACATAGTCGTTAAGTTTTTTTAACATAACCTTAACCGACGGGCGTGCGGGAAAATGCGTTTTCACGCGTAAAAAACAAAATGCAAGAATGAAAAAACGAACACCAAATCTCACTGTTTTATCGACAGATGAACAAAGTAAATTATGTATACCTTTTCACTCATTGTCAGTCGAGCAGATGCACGCATCCCAATAGGCATTGGAACGTGTTCGTTGAATCGAAACGAATAGCCCTTCGCGTTGTAGCTATCCGTGAATAAATTTGAATCTTTTAAGTCGAACGTATAACTTGATGGAATTTCGAATGCACGTATACATATTCGAAAAATGCGAGTGCCTGAGATAAAAGTATATTAGAACGTTTTTTCAGCTTTGATGAATGGACGTGCTGAACAGTGCTAATAATTGGCAACTTTAAATTCTTTGTATCGCGGGAGCCGAATTGCGTGCGATCGACAGAGGATATGCTAGTTATAAAAAAGTTGACTTTCTCTGCGTGTAGAAAGAGAAGAAAGATGAAACGGCGTGTGAGTGTTGAACGCGACATAAGAGATGCACATATGCATACACACGCGTGCGAAGGGAGAGAAAGAGAGAGAGAGATGACAAGTGCTAGCTGCAACTTACTGTTGAAGACGAGCAGCTTCCGCGTGGAGCCAAGCCTCTTGATGGGCGACTTCACGCCGTCGATTTCTTCTTCGTCCATATTACACTCGCAGCAATGTCTCGGTTTCTTGTGAAAATCCTCTCAATTTGTTGTTTCGTGTTCACGCACGCACCACCAGTCAACAGTTTCTATGAAACGTGAGCACAAAGTACTTGTCACAGTTTAAAGCATTCTCGTATACGAGGAGGTCACCGCTTGGCTGCGGTGGAACCGGTTTACCGGGCAGCGTTATTTTTCTACGATCTGCACTAGATGCGCTATCAGCGGCTACACATGCCAGTCGTACGGCCCCGGCCTATCTAGCAAGAGCAAGAACAAATGTAAAAAAAAAGCAAAACCGAGAAGAAATGGCAATGCGAACGAGCGTGTGCGAGCGGCGGACCGTTTATACGACGACGGGACGAATTGCAATGCCACGAGTGAACATAGCTACAACGCGGGTTACTGTAGTAACGCCGATTGGTTTCTGGCTATCCCGAGACACACTGAAGATATTCTTGGACTCTCGTATATTAATTCAAGTTCGGGGGACCGGCGTCGCTACCGCCGTCACCGTCGCCGTCGCCGTCACCATCGTGCATCGCCTGTTGGCCACCACGCGCGTCACTTTTGTTGCTTAGCAACTGTTATTACATGACTATGTCACCCAGGCTGCCATCTGTCCACGATACGCTACACTAGCTCGAAATTCTAGCGCAGACCAGGTATAAGAGGGATCTGACCACAGGCGAGTATGCATATTATATGTATGTATAGAAGTATTGTATAGATTGTATGTATAGTATTGTATAGAATAGAGCTATCCCCATAAGGACTGTATTACGTTTCACCACAGACGAGATAAATAAATAGAGAAATCATCTGATGGACTTTCGTGGCCCATCGTGACTGTCATACCGGCTTACAAATTCGATGCTGATTTTAGCGCCATCTACTCAAAACGGCGGTCACTTGATAAAGTATTTGTTAACGAAAGCACTGACGAGATATAGGAATAGACAGGACCACCGACGAGATATACATTTAACGCGGAACCCGTGCTCGCGCGAACATGTGTAAATGGCAACGTCGCAATGAGTCGTTACTGGTATAAGGTCTTGTAGGGGGCGCAAGGTTTGGCAAGATTGGTGACAGGTATGAGATACGTTTTGGGTTGTAAGAAAGGGCGGGCGAACGGTTCGATGAATCGGCTCGAGCCGAGATTTTCCATCCGAAGGATGCAGAGCCATTGATAGTTGCCCTCTTGAGCGACAGTTTGTCGGGCCTCTTCGGCTTTTAGCCTCTTCTTTTCTTCGGGCGCAATGCTCGCTGAAACTTAGTCTAGGCTCGAGACTCTATTCGCAAACAACCAAAACTAAATAAAAGGCTAAATCGCGTAGCTAAACGGAACACACGTGGACGAATCACGACCACATAAAATCGTAAAATTTGCGATTACAGAAAATCGTAAAGATTGCGATTAAAATTGTAATCGATCATCGCCTACACGTGCAGCCTCGAGCATAATGTAACACGTTCGTTTCGAGACCAAATCGCGATCGCGACCGCGAAAAATTCGAAAAATCGATAGGCAAAGCCAGAGGCGAACGCATTCTCGTTCGCGCCACAGTTTCGCCGTCGACTTTTCAAATCAGATTTCCTGAAACAGGTTGAACACGCGAAATAGTGCCTACCCGATCAGAGACTGTGTCAACCTGCCCGGCCCTACCTACTTATATCTATCAGGCACGCCAGAAGGTATACTACCTATCCTACCTAGACCTATATTTAAAAAATGGCAAATCATTCACACAAACACACCTCATTCCACGTTTTTCAATCAAACACTCGGGCGCAAGAGCCTACACTAGAGAGACGTCCCGGGACGCCCCCGACACCCGAGCTTGGCATACAATCATTCACACTCTAAGGGTACGTACCAATTCCTGAAATCGGCTGACAAAGGCTAGCGACCATTGCGTAAATGTGCGTAAACGTATATGCTTGTGCATTACTTTCGTATATAATATTCATTGTTAAAATATATTGTACATTTCCTTTCAACTAAATATACTTGGTCTGTATGATACTCTATTGTTTGCCATATTTTCATAATTCGTTATGGTATTCAACGTATATTTGCAATTGTAAAACATATTGCTATTTATGAAATCATTGTAACAGTATTGGAATAAATACGTTTATTATTTGTTAACAAATTCCCGAGCCGACGCAATTCCACGGTCTAACCACATACACACACACAATGTGGAAAATACGTCGTGCAGGGTACGCTAGCAAATGTCAGCCGCCAAACATTGTTATAAATTTAAAAACCATATGATCATCGTGCCCAGTGCCTTTCACTCACTCAAGTAGCACCTGGGCACGTGAGTGTGTTCCTGGCAATGAACACGGAATAAACCTGAAAATCCTGATCTAAAAAGATGATTAGTATACATAAAATTGCAATAGGTAATAGTACATATTTTATTTTCAATCTGTTTAAAAATGACTCGACTTTGTAACTTATGAAATATCAAGAAAAACTCGAAAATTACTGATAAATAATTTATGTATTAAGGAAAATGACTGTCATTGAAACTGAATTTACTAGAATAAGTAATGCAATTGAGAAATAAATGCAGCTGAATAATTACTTGGAAAATTGACAAGCTATTAAATAAGCCTCGGGTGATTCCTTAATCGAAGTAAAATGTACAAGTTAATTACTTCGATTTGAAAACCTGCCCGTATACAAATTGCCTCCTTGTACATAAGAAGATGTAATAAATTTTATACGCAAGCGACTCGACTATAGAATATGAAAATTAATATTAAATACTATCATTGACTATACACATTCAACGCCGATTTGAATGTACGTATCGTTCTATTTATTCATATTATTATTACTGGATCACTATCGTCATGAAACACTTGCAATTACTGCAGTAACAAGGTCGGAGGGTGTCCGACTTCTGCACTGTTTAACAGTGAAAATAGTGAATTGATTTTAAATGCAATTATAAATTTAATGCACACTGTGCTCAATATTGGAGGAATCCACGTGAGCAGTACTTGTTTGATGAAATATTTATTTGAATAAGAAATATTTCTATGGTTCTTAATTTTTTTTATATTAAAACGCGCGGAGTACAAGTAGGCATATCTAACCTCGTGTAAGAAATAATACACAAGAAAATAACATTACAACTGACGGGTATAAAAGCTATACCCGCGGTCACTATGCTCGCAAAACTACTAAAAAATACAAATACATTTATTTGATCCATACAACATCACTCTTGAGCCCCTGATTACTTACATATTGCAATGTATGTTATTTAATGTACTTGAGGTAGTATTCCATTTAATAGACATCTTCTTTAACCTAATAATTCTGTAACAGACTTATTTATGAGACTGGTAATTGTGAAAAATAGTACAGTAGTACAAAGGGAGCATTTTCTTCCAAAATGCAAATATACTGAATAATAATTATAAATTACAAATACAAATATTTACTTGGTTACTATGATGAAAAAACTCGTTTTTAGTGTTAATAAAAGGGGAGAGGCAAAGTATAATAATAAATTAGAACGTTAAACAAAATCAATAGCCAGAGGGGCATTCCACTATTAATTATCTTCCACCTGTTATAAGCCCGATTGAAAACCGTAAGTGTAGTAAGCAATCGTAGAGCAACGAAGTTAGCAATCGTAAAAATTGTGATCGATCTTCGCCTACACGCGCAGCCTCGAGCATAACGTAACACGTTCCTTTCGGAGCCACATCGCGACCGCGAAAAATCGCTGACAAAGGCTAGCGACCATTGCGTAAATGTGCGTAAACGTATATGCTTGTGCATTACTTTCGTATAAAATATTGATTGTTCAAATATATTGTACATTTTGTTTCAACCAAGTATACTTGGTTCATATTATTATTATTATTATTATTTGCCATAATTTCATAATCCGTTATGGTATTCAATGTATATTTGCAATTGTAAAACATATAGCTATTCGTGAAATCATAGTATCGGTATTGGAATAAATTCGTTTATAATTTGTTATGTCGTTATTTGTTATATGTGGAAAATACGTCGTGCACGGTACAATAACAATTGTCAACCGCCAAACATTGTTACAAATTTAAAAACCATACGATCATCGTGCCCATTGCCTTTCGCCCACCCAAGTGGCACCTAGGCACGTGGGTGAGTTCCTGACCATGAACACGGAAGGGGTTAAACCTAAAAATCCTGATGTAAAAAGATGATTAGTACACGTAAAATTGCAATAGTATCTATTATTTTCAATCTCTTTAAAAGTGACTCGAGTTTATAATTTATGAAATGACCATAAAAATTCGAAAATTGCTGAAAAATAATTTATTTTACAAATTTGATTACAAATATTTCACAAACTACATTCTGATTTCATGCCGATTCGCAGTCTACCCTGCGTGAAAAACACTGATTCTACCGACCGCATTGGGCGCGGTCACAAAATACCTGAAAGAAAACATGTTCACCCCATCGATTTTTGAAAAATAATTTATTTCACAAATTTGACTACAAATATTTCAAAAACTACATTCTGATTTCATGCCGATTCGCAGTCTACCCTGCGTGAAAAACACTGATTCTACCGACCGCATTGGGCGCGGTCACAAAATACCTGAAAGAAAACATGTTCATCCCATCGTTGTTTGTTGTCGATTAATTTTACTTGCGGTGGGGCTTTCGCCTCGCAACTCCCAAATTTCATCTACACTCTTATTTAGATCCGATTCGCCTCGGTCTACCCTGCGTAAAAAGCGCTGACTCTATCGACCGCATTGCGCGCGGTCACAAAATTTCCTGAAGGAAAACGTGTTCATCCCATTGATTGTTTGTTATCACCACTAACGAAACATTCGAATTCCAAATCTGGGGATTGTGAGGGGGCAAAAAATACCTGAAAGAAAACATGTTCACCCCATCGATTTTTGAAAAATAATTTATTTCACAAATTTGACTACAAATATTTCACAAACTACATTCTGATTTCATGCCGATTCGCAGTCTACCCTGCGTGAAAAACACTGATTCTACCGACCGCATTGGGCGCGGTCACAAAATACCTGAAAGAAAACATGTTCATCCCATCGATTGTTTGTTATCACCACTAACGAAACATTCGAATTCCAAATCTGGGGATTGTGAGGGGGCAAAAAATACCTGAAAGAAAACATGTTCACCCCATCGATTCTTGAAAAATAATTTATTTCACAAATTTGACTACAAATATTTCACAAACTACATTCTGATTTCATGCCGATTCGCAGTCTACCCTGCGTGAAAAACACTGATTCTACCGACCGCATTGGGCGCGGTCACAAAATACCTGAAAGAAAACATGTTCATCCCATCGTTGTTTGTTGTCGATTAATTTTACTTGCGGTGGGGCTTTCGCCTCGCAACTCGCAAATTTCATCTACATTCTTATTTAGATCCGATTGGCCTCGGTCTACCCTGCGTAGAAAACGCCGACTCTATCGACCGCATTGCGCGCGGTCACACAATTTCCTGTAGGAAAACGTGTTCATCCCATCGATTGTTTGTTATCACCACTAACGAAACATTCGAATTCCAAATCTGGGGATTGTGAGGGGGCAAAAAATACCTGAAAGAAAACATGTTCACCCCATCGATTTTTGAAAAATAATTTATTTCAAAATTTGACTACAAATATTTCACAAACTACATTCTGATTTCATGCCGATTCGCAGTCTACCCTGCGTGAAAAACACTGATTCTACCGACCGCATTGGGCGCGGTCACAAAATACCTGAAAGAAAACATGTTCATCCCATCGATTGTTTGTTATCACCACTAACGAAACATTCGAATTCCAAATCTGGGGATTGTGAGGGGGCAAAAAATACCTGAAAGAAAACATGTTCACCCCATCGATTCTTGAAAAATAATTTATTTCACAAATTTGACTACAAATATTTCACAAACTACATTCTGATTTCATGCCGATTCGCAGTCTACCCTGCGTGAAAAACACTGATTCTACCGACCGCATTGGGCGCGGTCACAAAATACCTGAAAGAAAACATGTTCATCCCATCGTTGTTTGTTGTCGATTAATTTTACTTGCGGTGGGGCTTTCGCCTCGCAACTCGCAAATTTCATCTACATTCTTATTTAGATCCGATTGGCCTCGGTCTACCCTGCGTAGAAAACGCTGACTCTATCGACCGCATTGCGCGCGGTCACACAATTTCCTGTAGGAAAACGTGTTCATCCCATCGATTGTTTGTTATCACCACTAACGAAACATTCTAATTCCAAATCTGGGGATTGTGAGGGGGCAAAAAATACCTGAAAGAAAACATGTTCACCCCATCGATTTTTGAAAAATAATTTAATTCAAAATTTGACTACAAATATTTCACAAACTACATTCTGATTTCATGCCGATTCGCAGTCTACCCTGCGTGAAAAACACTGATTTTACCGACCGCATTGGGCGCGGTCACAAAATACCTGAAAGAAAACATGTTCATCCCATCGATTGTTTGTTGTCGAT
Organism: Nomada ferruginata; assembly: GCA_963583965.1. NCBI lineage: Eukaryota > Metazoa > Arthropoda > Insecta > Hymenoptera > Apidae > Nomada > Nomada ferruginata. Next base: position 19,873,218 of record OY757213.1, read on the forward strand.
TAATTTTACTTGCGGTGGGGCTTTCGCCTCGCAACTCGCAAATTTCATCTACATTCTTATTTAGATCCGATTGGCCTCGGTCTACCCTGCGTAGAAAACGCCGACTCTATCGACCGCATTGCGCGCGGTCACACAATTTCCTGTAGGAAAACGTGTTCATCCCATCGATTGTTTGTTATCACCACTAACGAAACATTCGAATTCCAAATCTGGGGATTGTGAGGGGGCAAAAAATACCTGAAAGAAAACATGTTCACCCCATCGATTTTTGAAAAATAATTTATTTCAAAATTTGACTACAAATATTTCACAAACTACATTCTGATTTCATGCCGATTCGCAGTCTACCCTGCGTGAAAAACACTGATTCTACCGACCGCATTGGGCGCGGTCACAAAATACCTGAAAGAAAACATGTTCATCCCATCGATTGTTTGTTATCACCACTAACGAAACATTCGAATTCCAAATCTGGGGATTGTGAGGGGGCAAAAAATACCTGAAAGAAAACATGTTCATCCCATCGTTGTTTGTTGTCGATTAATTTTACTTGCGGTGGGGCTTTCGCCTCGCAACTCGCAAATTTCATCTACATTCTTATTTAGATCCGATTGGCCTCGGTCTACCCTGCGTAGAAAACGCTGACTCTATCGACCGCATTGCGCGCGGTCACACAATTTCCTGTAGGAAAACGTGTTCATCCCATCGATTGTTTGTTATCACCACTAACGAAACATTCTAATTCCAAATCTGGGGATTGTGAGGGGGCAAAAAATACCTGAAAAAAAACATGTTCACCCCATCGATTTTTGAAAAATAATTTATTTCAAAATTTGACTACAAATATTTCACAAACTACATTCTGATTTCATGCCGATTCGCAGTCTACCCTGCGTGAAAAACACTGATTCTACCGACCGCATTGGGCGCGGTCACAAAATACCTGAAAGAAAACATGTTCATCCCATCGATTGTTTGTTATCACCACTAACGAAACATTCGAATTCCAAATCTGGGGATTGTGAGGGGGCACAAAATGCCTGAAAGAAAACATGTTCACCCCATCGATTTTTGAAAATAATTTATTTCACAAATTTGACTACAAGTATTTCACAAACTACATTCTGATTTCATGCCGATTCGCAGTCTACCCTGCGTGAAAAACACTGATTCTACCGACCGCATTGGGCGCGGTCACAAAATACCTGAAAGAAAACATGTTTATCCCATCGTTGTTTGTTGTCGATTAATTTTACTTGCGGTGGGGCTTTCGCCTCGCAACTCGCAAATTTTATCTACACTCTTATTTAGATCCGATTCGCCTCGGTCTACCCTGCGTAAAAAACGCTGACTCTACCGACCGCATTGCGCGCGGTCACAAAATACCTGAAAGAAAACATGTTCATCCCATCGTTGTTTGTTGTCGATTAATTTTACTTGCGGTGGGGCTGTCGCCTCGCAACTCGCAAATTTCATCTACATTCTTATTTAGATCCGATTGGCCTCGGTCTACCCTGCGTAAAAAACGCTGACACTATCGACCGCATTGCGCGCGGTCACAACATTTCCTGAAGGAAAACGTGTTCATCCCATCGATTGTTTGTTATCACCACTAACGAAACATTCGAATTCCAAATCTGAGGATTGTGCGCGGGCACAAAATACCTGAAAGAAAACATGTTGATCCCATCGATTGTTTGTCATCGATTAATTGTACTTGCGGTGGGGCTTTCGCCTCGCAACTCGCAAATTTTATCTACATTCTTATTTAGATCCGATTGGCCTCGGTCTACCCTGCGTAAAAAACGCTGACACTATCGACCGCATTGCGCGCGGTCACAACATTTCCTGAAGGAAAACGTGTTCATCCCATCGATTGTTTGTTATCATCATTAACGAAACATTCGAATTCCAAATCTGGGGATTGTGGTGGGCTTAGTAACGAATGAGGGGTTTTGACACTAAACCTACAGACACTTCTTGTATACCTATTCCTACCGTGGCCGGTCAAAATGACCGGCCCTTAAAAATGAGTTACTGTTTCTATAATTAAACGTCGATAATAGTAAATTTGGTACTAAATGAATTAATAAATGAACAGCACGCACCATTTTCAATCCCACAATAAAAAATTGTCTTTCTTTTATACTGATTGCATACGATTAGAAGTAGGCCAGGCTACATATTTTTTTCAGAAACAAACAAATTAAACCAGAAGTAAATACTGAAAAATACATTGTATGTGTTACGAGCCGAGGGCTAAGGGGCACGGCTGCGGAGCCGAGGATCGGTTGTTTATGGTTTTTATGTTAGTTAAACGGTCGAGCCGTTTGATGGGAAATGTGTGGATGTGCCAATACCTATTTCATCACTGGGTGCCACTGGAAGGTCAAGGTTTTGTGGATGTGCCAGAGCTTATTTCATCTCTGGGTGCCACTGGAGGGTTAGAATGTGTGGATGTGCCAATGCTTATTTCATCAATGGGTGCCACTGGAAATGTTGTTGTGGATGTGCCAGAGCCTATTTCATCTCTGGGTGCCACTGGAAGGGTTTATTTGTGGATGTGCCAGTGCCTATTTCATCACTGGGTGCCACTGGATTGTTAGTAATTATTGCCTCGTAACTATCGATATATCTCGAGCGGTTGAGATATATCTATTCGGTGGATTCTATATACTACTTATTTATTTATTATCCTTTAATCCTTGCCTTTCGGCTTCGGATGACTCCCGATTTCTTACATTTTGGTAACATTTTCATACATCTATCTTAACCTACTTTCTTAAATATCTTAAATTCTACCCCTCCCCTTCTTATTGCCCTCCATCTTTGGTTTCGTTCGTCTCTTCCGCCTCCTTCCTCCTTTCTCTCTCCCTTTCAATCTTCTTCATTCCTTCTATCCCCTCACCTGTTTCGCTTAGCAGTTCCTCCAGTCTCATTTTTCCTCTCGTTGCTTCGCACTTTCCTATAATGTGTGCCATCGTTTCCTCTTCCTCTTTGCATATCCTGCATAGTCTGTCTTCCTCCTCTCTCCAATGTTGTTTCCCTTTGTTCTCATTTCCGCATCTAAACCTCGCTATCAGGCATCTTTCTCTTTTTTTCCTTTTTCCGCTTAGGTATCCCGGCTTTTCCTTTGTGGCTATTCTCTTATATATATCGTTATATCTCGAATCCTCGATCTTCTTCCTCCTTTTTTTTCCTTCTGCTTCTTCTATTTTTCCCCTAATTCTTTTCATTATCCCCTCCATCTTGTCTCCTTCTTCTTCCCTTGCTTTTTCCATTGTCTCTCTGTCCATTCCTAGACCCCTTCTCACTTTCTCCCTGCTTTCTTCCCATTTATTTGTTCTTTTCTCCTTCTCCCTCTTCTCTATTTCTCTTATGCATTCTGTTAATAACCTTTTACTCGATCTCCTTGATTTTTCTTCATACCTTATGGCTCTTCCCAGTGCCTTAATCCTTATTTCCTCCGCCTTTGTCTCCTCTCTAACTATGTAATTTGGAGTACCCACGTCCAACCCTAGAATCCACTTTACGTATTTCCTTTTTACTGTGTCTATCCTGTTCTCCTCCTTCCAACCCCAGATCTCTGCTCCATACAACGCCACACTTTCCACCAGTGCCTCAAACATTTTAATTCTTCTTTCGAATGAGTCTTTGAATAGCTTTTGGCCTATACTCCATGTCCGTTTCATTGCTATCATCGCCCTTCTCACTCTGTCCTTTATGTGTCCTTCCGCTTTTCCATTTTTCTGTAGTATATATCCCAAGTATCTTATCTCCTTTACCTCCTCCAATCTTTCCTCCCCCCATTTCCACTCCCTCTTCCATTTTCTCCTACCTCCTCCCCTTTCAAACACCATTATTTTTGTTTTTTCTGAATTTATCGCCAAATTCTTCCTTTCTATGTATTTCTTAAACCTCTTTAGCATCTCCTTCATTTCGCCCTCCGACATTGCCACCAACAATATATCGTCCGCGTAAGTTACCGTCCACACTTTCTCTCTGCCTATCACTACCCCTCCTTCTTGTGTTTTTCTCATCTCCTCTTCCAGGTCCGATAGGAACACATTGAACAGTGTTGGACTTAGTGGGCATCCTTGCCTCACCCCCCCTGTTGTCCAGAATTCCTCCGTCACTCTATTTCCTATCCTTACTCTATTCCTCGTCTCTCTATATACCTCTGCTATCCTGCTTCTAAGGTTTGTTTCCACTTTTATTTCCTTCAGTCTCTCATCTAGCCTCCTCCTGTCTATTCTATCAAACGCCGCCTTTAGGTCTACGAAGCATGCGAAGACCTTTCCCCTTCTTTTCCCTAACTCTTGATTTACTATATAATTTATTATATATATCGCGTCTGTTGTCCCTCTTCCGGCTCTGAACCCAAATTGTCCTTCCGCTAATTTTCCCTCCACTTCCTTTTTCAGTCTTTCGTTTAGAATCCCGGCATATATTTTGTACGCTGTGCTCAATAATGTTACTCCTCTGTAATTTTTTGTTTCTCCTTTTTCTCCTTTCTTATGAATGGGGCATATTACCCCTTCTCTCCACTCTGAGGGTATCCCCTCTCCCCTCCATATTTTATTTATTAGTTTGTAAAATTCTTCGCCTATTTCCTTTGGCATCAATCTCCATGCCTCATTTTCTATCTCGTCCATTCCCGGCGCTTTCTCTTTCTTTAATTTCCTTAATTGTTCTATCAGCTCTTCTCTTGCTATCTCCCCTATTTCTCCTCTGTCCCCGTCTTCCTCTCCTTCTCTTTCCTGAATTCCATTTTCCGGATTTCTTTCCTTTCCATCTAGTAGGCTCATGAAATGTTTCTTCCATTCCTCCATCTCAATACTCTCATCTATCCCCTCTCTATTCTTTTTACCCCCATACTTACCTATGTACTTCCACGCTTCTCCTTCCGTTCTTATCCCTTTTATTCTTTCTTCTTCCACCATTTCATGCTTTTCCCTCTCCTTTTCACACCACCTTTTGTATTCTCTTCTTTTTTTGACATACTCCTCTTTACTTATTTTGTTTCCTCTTAATTGTCTTAATTCTTTCCTTATGTCCTTTTTCTTCTGCTTCCATTCCTTGTTGTGCCATTCTTGATCTCCTAATCTCCCTCTCTTTACCTCTCTTGTGAATGTCTTTTTTGCACTTTTAATTTGCTGTCTTATTTCCTTCCACATGTTTTCCGTTTCCTCTCCCCTTGCTTTCCAGTTCTTGCATGCATTGTGATAATGTTTTATTCCTTCCTCTGTCCAGTCACTTTTTCTTATCTTCCTATATTCTTCCCTTCCTCCATCTTTCCTCCTCCTTGTCATTATGTCCTCTATTTTCACCTCCACCGGTGTGTGATCCGATTCTGTCCTTTCCGCTTCCCTTACCTCCACTATTTCCCTTACCGATCTCTCATTCGCTATTACATAGTCTATCACAGATGTTCCGTTTTCCCCTATATATGTCCATCCTCCTTCCTTTCCGTAACTCCCATTTAAGATGATCCACCCTCTATCTGTTATTCCATCTATCAGCCGCCTTCCTTCTTTATTTGTCTTTTTGTCCATTGATCTTCTTTCCCTTCTCTCCTCCTTCATTAGCTCCTTGAAAAGCCCTCCTTCTTCCCCTGTTCTCGCGTTAAAATCCCCTCCTATTATTAACAGTTCTTCTTCCCTTTCTTCTATTTCTTTATTTAAGGTTCTCATTGTTTCTTCCATTCCTTGACTGTATACCGTTAGTATTCTCCAGTCTTTTCCATTTATCTTTACCTTTATTTCTGCTATCTGTTTACTCAGTTCCTTGAACTCTTTTACTTCTAAGGCCTTACTGACTGCTAATACCATGCCCCCTCTCGCTCTTCCCCTCTTGCTTTCCCTTGTTGCTGGTATACACCACCATTTGTGCTTTGTTGCCAATCTATTTTTTATTTTCATCCATCTTTCTTCTTCCATCCATGTCTCCACCAATCCTATTATATCAAAATCTTCTATATATTTCCATACCTCCCCACATTTGCTTCCTAGTCCCGCTACATTCCAGAAACATATTTTAACTCCCCTCTCCTCTTGCTCCCTTATCTCCTCTTCCGGTCACTCCATCCTTCGTTCTCTTCTCTCCTCTAGCCTATCCTCTCTTTCATTCCATCTAAACCATTCTTTATCTATGCATATCTTCATGTAGCTTACCGATGCCATTTTTCCGTCCTCCCTCTTTTCTTTTGCTACTTTTCGTAGTTTCCGTTGTATGTTCCTTTCTTCCCACGTGAGATCATCTTCTATATATATACCTGGGCTTAGCCCTTTTTTCTTTCTCATTACTTCTTTCTTCTCTTCCCACTTATCCAGCTTCACTACCACTATATCCTTTCCTTTGCCGTCCTTTATCCTTCTTGCTTCTACCACCGCCACTTCTACATTAATCTTTTCTTTTATAAACTCTTGCACTTCCTTTCCAATGTCCCTCTGCTTCCATTCCGCTCCTTTTACTATTATGTTTAATTTCCTTTCTGCTCTCTCTTTTTTCTCTTCTTTGCCTTCTAGTATTTTTATTCTTTTTTCTAGTTTTTGCCTTTCCATTTCCCATTCTTCTTTCTCTTTTTCTCTCTCCTCTACCCAAGCTCTTCTCTCCTCTCTCATTTCCGATCTCAAAATGTCCAACTGTTCTATATATTTTGACAGCATTCTCTCCAGTACCTTCTCTATATCTCCCTCCTTTTCTTGTTTTGTTGTTTCCTTCTTCTCCCTCTCTCCTCCCAATGTTTCCGATCTCCTCCGTTCCGTTCCACGTTCCGCCACCTTCATATATTTCTCCATGGCACCGCCCTCCTCTCTCTCCTTTTGTCTGGTTCTGGTTCCGCTTGTCTTCGTTGCCATCTTGTTTCTTAACCTCTTTCTCTTAACCTTTACCTTTTTCTGTCCAGCTTTCTACTTCTCCTCACCTTTTCTCTCACACTTCACTTTACCGGACGTTTCCACCCTTTCCTTTACCTTTTCTCACTCTTCCTTCTCTTCCTGCTTGTGTCTCTCACCAAAAACTTTTACTTTTCTTTCTCCCACTTGGCCCACGTCTTGTCGCAATCACGCTTGAACCGGAAGTCATATACTACTTATGATTGGTATAGGAAACAGAAAGAAATAAATATATCTATGATCAAATAATAAAATATCTATATTCTATATATCAAGTAAATTACAATATGTAATTATCGTGGACTCAAAGAACCCACGTTTACAGTCTTTAACGTTATAAATATAAAATGCTTGAAAGGGAATGCGACCCGATCTTGCTGTCTTTCGACGAATGCGAACTTTGAAATAAATATCGATGATCGAAAGGGAATTTAACCCGATCTCACTAACTTTCGACAAATGCGAACTTTATAAATAACGGTTGATGATCGAAAGGGAATTTAACCCGATCTCACTGAGCTAGAGTATTCAAACAGCCTAAGTCGCAACGTATCACGAAGCCAGTTAATTGGATACTGAGCCCTTAATAAATAGAAGTTGATCGAAAGGGAATAAATAAATAAAAAAAATAAATAAAATATTTATTCCGTTAATCTACGGGCTAAAAAACCCTTTAGTATACAATTTGAAAAACACACAGAGTAGTAGAATCGTAAAAGATACAGTAATACAAGATAGCAGAGTAATAAGACAAGATAATACAAAAATAAAAATGATGCGGTTACAGTAGTTACAAGTTAGTTACAGTAGATAGATACGACGATAGAGTACAAGATTGCGAAGTAAAACAGTGCAAGAAAAGTGTAGAAGAGATACAGAAGAAAAATGGATGAACTGTGAAAGACCAACAAATGGAGCAGAAATAAAATGAAATGAAGGATGTAATGTGTAAAATGAGCGAATATGGCATGAACGGAAAAAGAGAAAAGCTAGGTCGAATTACTATTTACAGCAGATTGAACGGAGTGCTTAAAAGCTGTGTAGGGGGTCCCGAAGAAGTGAAGTGAGTTACAGAAACTGTTCGCGTTGGTGCACAATCGATTTAAACAATTATGTTTGCCGTAAAGAGTTCGGTGAGAATTAATGTAGAATAAAGTATGTGTCCTTAGGTGAGTGGAGGGGACGTGGAATTTAAGGTCAGAAAGAATATCTGGGCAGGAGATCAAGTGATTAATAACTTTGAAAATAAACAGTAGATCGGCAGTGAGGCGCCGCTGCTGAAGGGTAGATAGCCTGAAGCGAGAGAGATAGGGTTTATAATTGTGGTTGAAGGGGGACATAGGTATTTCGGTAAAACGAGAAACAAGCCTCAGGAATTTGTGTTGGATGCGTTCGAGAGAGTCTATTTGGTTCCTGAAGTAGGGAGACCATATGATTGAGCCATATTCTAGACGAGGTCGAACCAGGGAAGTGTACAATCTGACTAGTGTGGAGGCATTAGAGAAGTGCTTAGAGGTGCGGAAAATAAAGCCTAAGGTGTTAAGGCCGGAGCTGACAATACTGTTCAGATGAGTCGAGAAGGACAGATCTCTCGTCAAGATGAGGCCTAGGTCGCGGATGAGGTGGACTTCAGTTAAAGAGGAGCCGTCTATAGTGTAAGGGTGAATAAGCGGTCTTAATTTGCGAGAGAAGCGAATGACATTGCATTTGGACGCGTTGAGACAGAGGTGGTTTACCCGACACCATGTCACTAGTCTATCAATATCAGATTGTAGGAGGAAAGAGTCCACCAAACTGTTTACAGGGCGGAAAAGCTTTAGGTCATCTGCGTAGAGTAGGAATCTGCTATGGTGGAAGACTTGCGAGATATCATTAATGAATAGAATAAAGAGTATGGGACCCAGATGGGAACCTTGAGGGACTCCGGAAGTAGCCTGGAATTTTTTGGAGAAGGATTGATTGAATTTGACTATCTGAAATCTACCAGTGATATAGCTCGCGAGCCATGCTAGCAGTGTACCGTGAAAGCCAAGAGCGTGAAGTTTGGCTAGTAGGATTGGGTGGCTCACCGAATCAAACGCCTTGCGTAGGTCAGTGTACACTGCATCGACTTGCTGACCATTTTCCACGCGGAGAGAAAGATAGTTATGAAAGGATAGGAGGTTTGTGGTGGTAGAGCGACCAGGTAAGAAGCCATGCTGTTCATTAATGATTACGTTTTTGCATAGAGAAGATAGACTGTTAGTTACAAGGTTGTCAAGAATCTTAGGCATTAGGAATGGAACCCACTGGCATCAGTATGGCTATCTGGCACCGACATGGTACACAGGTAGTAAGGTCCATACTGAGCCACGAGAGTAGATTTCATGCCCTTTTTATATCCGAAAAGCGGACCAAAAATATGGTGGGGGTACAGAATCTTCTAAGGGAGTCCAAAAGATCGCCCTGAAGCGTTGCGTCATCGCGCCATCGCGGAAGGGGCAGACTCGACTGCATGCACTCTCGATTTCCATATAAGGGCATAATAGACGAAACGAAGGAAATAGTACTTCCTACGTAACATATGCATAGTTTAGGAAAAGTCATAAAGTTTGTTAGCGATGTGAAAACGGTTAAATATGTAAAAGTTGTAGCACAGTTTGAAGAGGTCAATTTGACCGGTGTCAGTAGGTTTAGTGTTAAAAACAATTCATTGCTGTACTAAATAAGCGGTACGCTCGGGATCATTGCCTTGCTGAAAGACCAATCGTTCATCGAGATCTAATCATGCAACGCCAAACCATCACCCCACCGCCGCCGTGTTTAGTAGTGTTCTGAATGTTCTTTGTGTGTTGCTCGGTACTAGGTCGCCACCAAACTAAACTCCATCTCAAAACTCGTTTTCATTTGTAACACAATCACTTGCACACTATTTTATCACTCAATTTTTCAGGTCGTCCACATCGCGGAACACTTGGAACAGTTTCCGTATTAGAAAACCGTCCTTCATTAGACAAATTGAACGTGCCAATACTTTTGTTCCCAACTGTATGTGCGAACCATGTCTATCTACATGTACAGTGGCGGACATATATGTTAAGAATTTGTTGATATTAAAGGTGAGGTGTAAGATAGGTAGTTCTTTCCCGATCAGTTCTGGGGTAAAGACTGAGTGGTCAATCACAGTTCATTTACCAAAAGGCAGAACCTTCCCCACTCCGTGGCCAGATCCTCCAGGAAGAGAGTCCCTATTCCTTGGTAATACGGCTACAAGCCGATTGCCACATGTATTCTTTACTCGACACTAATAAACAATCCCTCGACACCAGATAGTTGGAAGACCCAATGCGGTTGCCAGCCATCGTCGGTCAACGGGATGTTCAGTCTCATTCATTCACTTTCAAAAAACCCCTAATAAACAGTCAATCCTTGGACATTCGATAGTTGAATAGCGTCGGGCCACCAGCCATCGTCTGCCGTCCAGATTGCCCATTTGCAAAACACTCTCCAAACGTACCCAGGCAAAGTCCCTATCATAAATCGGTCCCTTTCCTTTCATTCAAAATGCGCTGTCGCTAACATATACTTATGAACATACGAACTGAACGACTTCCATACAATGTAAACTGTAGATGTTCAGTTTGCTTTTCGCGAGGAACGACCGTTTTTAGCAAAAGAAAAGTTGAATATTATGAAATGGCTAGCTCAATCCCCAGATCTTAACCCAATAGAAATCCTATGGATCGATGTTGATCGCGAAATAAAACGTCGGAAACCAAAAAATATCCAGCATTTTTTTAAAACCATCGAAGAGGTGTGAAAATCCATTCCAGTCGATAGGTGTATTCGTTTAATTAATTCAAAGCCAAGACGTTATGCTGAAGTTGTAAAAAATAATGGGAGAGCTACAAAATATTAGGTTAAGAACACTTAATATTATTTACATGTTTCAATGATAAAAATCCAGAAAATCTTATTCGAAAGTTATGTTCATGAGTATATGTCGCTGAAATTTCTGACAAAAAATGTTGTACTCACTATTAATTTCTAGAAAATATATTATATGTATCCGTAGAACATAAATTGTACTATTAAGAATTCCAATGTAAATACATGATATGCGTTCGTTTGATTACAAAATGTAATAGACGATTGAAAATAACTATGTTCATAAGTATATGTCCGCCACTGTATAAATTATTATCGCATTTAATCCGATTCACCCAGTGATCCGATTCGCCTGGGTCTACCCTACGTGAAAAACACTGACTCTACAATCGCGTGTAGCTAAAGTGTGTACGAAAATTTCAGAAGAGCACTTGCTCTGAAAATACTAGAAAACTGCGGGGCAAACATTGACCCTACCGACCGCATTCCGTGCGGTCACAAAATTGTCTAGAAGAAATCATGTTCATCCTATCGACTGTTTGTTATCAGTGATATTCATGCACCATAAATAAGCAGGGGTACACGAAAAATATGTAAGTATGCATTGAAAATATGTGAATATGCATTCAAAATATATAAATGTGCATTGAAAATATGTAAATATGCATTCAAAATATGTAAATATGAATGAAATATATGTAAGTGTGCATTAAAAATATGCAAATATTCACAAAAAATATGGAAATATTCACAAAAAACATGCAAACGTGTGAGGAAAATATACAAGATTAACGTTACCTGTGACATACCACAAGAAAGATGTACAGGGGAGACCGGGGCTGGTTGTCATTTTATGGAGTAGAACTATTTCCTGGAGTACAATTTAGCTATCTATAAATGGTTTCTACGAATGGAGTCAGTTGCCACACGGGACAACTAGCCCACGTATGCTGTGACAACGAACCTCATTTGTAAGCTCGCCACGTTTTTTATATGTACAGGGTTATCAAATGAATTTTTTAATCCTGTCATATATAAAAATATAAACCACGTGTCCACTATTAATAATATAACATCAAAATTTAGAATAATGTAAAAAATAGTCACTCGGCACAAAAATGCTAATCAATTGTGAAGAAAAATAGTTTGGCGTTCAACAACGCTTCGATTGTCAGAAGGCAACCTGACCAAGAAATGGAAATATATGCATGTGCTGATACAGATTATACAAAAGGAGAAATGAACTTTGCGATAACTAACCCATGTGACAACCAGCCCCGGTCTCCCCTACAGGGAAAATAACATATGCAATAATTTATTGCATATGTTTTTAAATATAAAACATAAAAACACACGTATTATGCAAAAAGTGCAAAATAACAGATCCTGTTGGTCTATCTGTTCTTTCATAAAAATATGCATTTGCACAAACATCCGGATTCCAGTTACGCACAATAAATATGCAAGTGTGCGTTAAAAATATACAAACATTCACAAAACATATGTAAATATTCACCAAAAAAATGCAAACATGCGAGGAAATATACAAGATTAAGAATACATTTTGCGATTCATGTGACATACCACAAGAAAGCCATATACAGGGAAAATAACATATGCAATCAGTTATTACATATGTTTTTAAATATAAAACATAGAAACATACGTATTATGCAAAAAGTGTAAAATAACAGATCCTATTGGTACATAAGAAGATTTGAAAACCTGCCCGTATACAAATTGCCTCCTTGTACATAAGAAGATGTAATAAATTTTATACGCAAGCGACTCGACTATAGAATATGAAAATTAATATTAAATACTATCATTGACTATACACATTCAACGCCGATTTGAATGTACGTATCGTTCTATTTATTCATATTATTATTACTGGATCACTATCGTCATGAAACACTTGCAATTACTGCAGTAACAAGGTCGGAGGGTGTCCGACTTCTGCACTGTTTAACAGTGAAAATAGTGAATTGATTTTAAATGCAATTATAAATTTAATGCACACTGTGCTCAATATTGGAGGAATCCACGTGAGCAGTACTTGTTTGATGAAATATTTATTTGAATAAGAAATATTTCTATGGTTCTTAATTTTTTTTATATTAAAACGCGCGGAGTACAAGTAGGCATATCTAACCTCGTGTAAGAAATAATACACAAGAAAATAACATTACAACTGACGGGTATAAAAGCTATACCCGCGGTCACTATGCTCGCAAAACTACTAAAAAATACAACCAGTCACCCGTGCCGATTCGGACCAATCGTCCTACGGCATGATTGGGGACCAGAGGAACCAAAACGCATGCGACTCACCACCCCGTCGATTGCAAAAGTAGAGGAAACATATACACGTCGGAGACATCAGGAACATCGCCGGGGCAGCCCAATTGAACTCCACCGTCAGGAGGTGTGCAAATTGTAACTATACAAGAACGCAAAGAACATTAAAATCTGCTGCTAAATCCACATAATTTAAGTCTTCGTAGAAAACAGAGAATTGTTTAAAAGATGCTTACATTTCTCACTTTATCAGTGTCGCCTAAAACATCCCCTTCAGTGATGCACTGACTCTACTTCCGATGGCGGATATTAAAAAATAAATAAAAATAAAAGACCATGCTACGCGACCGCAAATTATATCGGCGAAAAAATCGGATGCTAATTTCGCGATTTAAATAATTGAAAAGGAGCACCGGTGCTCTGATAATAGTATTAATAATTAGTACGCGAAAGACACTGAGTCTACAATCGCGTGTAGCTAAAGTGTGAACGAAAATTTAAGCAGAGCCACTTGCTCTGAAAATACTAGAAAACTGCGGGGTAAACATTGAAATTGAAAATCTGATTATTTCTGAAAATTCTGTTAAACCTTTTGAAGTAAAAAATAAAGATTATAATACACATTAACTTATAGTTAGTTTAAGTAAATAGGAGGTATTAAAATTATTCATTATGGGGAAAGCTGAAAATAAAAATTCTGTTAGACCTGACTTTTTTTTTTTTAATATAGAGTTTTACGTCGCATCGACTTCGAGGTCTTTAGCGACTTACAGTCTTTACTTTATATTTTTTCAAAGAGTTTTGTTTCCTTTAGGAAGCTAATGGTGTTTTTCTGGTGGTTGTGGGAGGTCAAGGCCGTGTTTGGATTTATTCCGTATTTCACTCTCTGGTTGTGGTATATTTTACAGTCATATAACAGGTGTTGGATGGTTATTTGTTGGTTGCAGATGATGCAGATAGGTGGTTCTGTTTTTCTTACTATGAATTCGTGGGTGATTCTGGAGTGGCCAATACGAAGTCTATTCATGGTTATCCTTTCTTTTCTGTTCATATTGCAACTTGGTAGTTTTTCGTAGAAATTATGTACTAAGTCGTGTATTTTAGTCCTGTTGGTTGTAAGCCATATTCTATTCCATTCATTTTTTATAGATTTAGTGATAGACATTAGGAGATCTTGATATGTGACTGGGATGTTGCTTTCACTGGTTCGCTCTGTTGTTGCTTCTTTGGCTAGGGTGTCGGCCTTTTCATTTCCTTCTATTTCTTGATGTGATGGGATCCAGGTTATTACAACTTGTTTATGGTCGTTGGTGAGTTCGGTGTAGGTTTCCTGGATAATTTGTGTAACTTCGTGCTTTTTTGTGTTATGCGTGTTTGTTATGGCGCCTATCGAGGCCATCGAATCTGTGTAGATTACCGATAGTTGGTGTTCGTTCTCTCGTATATGACGTAGGGCTTCAAGTATTGCGTAGGACTCGGCGGTCCATATGGTTGTATGATTAGAGAGCCGTATTTTTTTAGTGGTGTTTTCTGTGACGATTGCGATTCCTGTGCCGTGATCGGTTTTGGAAGCGTCAGTGTAAATCTTGAGGTAGTTTTTATAGGTGTGATTTAGTTTCATGAAGTCTGATTTGTGTTCTAATTTGCTTTTTTCATTCTTCTTGTAGTTGGCCAAGTCGGAATTAATTTTTGGTGGTTTTAGTAACCATGGGGCTATTTTTCCGTAGTTGCGTTCGATTATTGGTGTGGAAATAATTTCAGCTGTAATTGAATATCTTTTTAATCTGACGTAGAATGGTACCGGCAGTTTTGGTTTTTTGTTGAATAGGCTAGTAGATCTGTCAGTAAATGTATTGATGAATGCTGGGTTGTTTGGAGTCGATGCTAATTTTGTTGCATATCTTAAACTGAGGAGTTTTCTTCTTTGAACAAGGGACATTTCTTTAGTTTCAAATTGTATTCCAGCAATTGGACTTGTGCGGTAACATCCCGTGGCCAGTCTTAGTGCCGAGTTCTGGATAGGTTCAATTAGTTTAATTGTGCTAGGTTTGGCAGAGTTGTATACTATTGCTCCATAATCCAGTTTGCTTCTTATTAATGCTTGGTATGCTTTTACTAGGATTTCTTGGTCTGCACCCCAACTGTAGTGTGCCAGAGCTTTTAAGATGTTTATTCTTTGAGAACACGCTAGTTTAAGTGATTTTTAGTGGTGGGCCCATGTCAGCTTTTGGTCAAATATGATTCCGAGTAGCTTTATGTGGTTGACTCTTTTTATTTCGACATTTTCCATATATAGCGTTGGTGTATTTTGAGGTAATTTCCGTTTCTTGGTGAAGACTATGAATTTGGTCTTGAGGGGAGAAAAACTGAGTCCTGATTTTTTGGACCATATTGAGAGTTCCTTCAGACTGGCTTGTAAAAGCTGGAATGTCGTGTTTATATTTTTTCCACTGCATGTGAGGGTAAGATCGTCGGCGAACAGGTTTGCTTGAACAGGTGCCATTATATAGTTGGTAATGTCATTGATGCCTATTAAAAACAGTGTGACGCTGATTACCGATCCTTGTGGGATTCCGTTGTCTATTTTGGTGAGGCTGGAGAGGTGTCCGTTGGTTCTGACTTGGATGTATCTGCTATGTAGAAAGTTTTTTATAAAAGCGAGCATGTGGTCTTTTATTCCTAACAAGGCCAAAGTGTTAATAATTTTTGATCTTTGTATCGTGTCATAGGCTTTTTCTATATCTAAGCATACTTTAATGAGGTATTCATTGTTTAGGAACGCTTCGCATATACTTGTTTCTATATTGATTAAAACATCTGTGGTTGACCGATATTGTCTAAATCCATATTGGTTAGATGTAAAAATATTGTTGGATTCTAGGTACCATCTTAGCCGTTTGTTAATGATTTTCTCTAAGATTTTACACAGGCAATTTGTTAAGGTTATTGGTCTGTAGTTTTGTGGTGAGTGTTTGTCCTTGTTTGGTTTAGGGATCGGGATAACGATCGCTTTTCTCCATGCGTCTGGGAATACTTGTTTTGTCCATATGCAGTTGTAAATTTTTAATAGGTATTCAATTCCATTTCGGGGGAGGTGTTTTAAAAATGCGTTATATATGTTGTCTGGTCCTGGCGATGAGTTTTTTGTAGCTTGTAGGGTGGACCTGAGTTCTTCTAAGGATATTCGTGCATTTATGTTAGGGTCTGTGGTGGTATGTTGGTCAGTTTGTATGGTAGTGTTTGTTGTTGTTGTAGAGTCTAAGGTGTTCAGGGATAGTAGTGGACCGTGGTTCGTATTAGAGTTTTTTTGGAAGGTCTTAGCGAACTCTTCTGCTATATCCCTTGGTTCTGTTGCATACTTGTTATCCCCCAAGTCAAGGAATTGGATTGTTGGGTTGGATGATTTACCGTTGATGTTCTTAATTTTCCTCCATACTTCCCCAATTGGGGTTGCGTTAGTTATGGCAGAAGTGTACGCATTCCACGATTTTCTTTTCATCTGTTTAATTATTTTTCGGAAACTGGCACGTTGTTTCTTGAAATGTATTAAGTTTTCTACCGTGGGGTGTTTTTTGGCTATGTTAAACGCGTGGTGGCTTTCTTTTTGTGCTGCTCGGCATTCTTCGTTCCACCATGGGGTAGAGTAGTTATTTTTGTTGTTGCTGTTGTTTATTTGTTTTCTAGGCGGGGATGCTTCTTGTGCTGCAGTATTGATGGTCAATTCGAGTATTTCGATTGTGTGGTTTATGTTCGTTGGGTCGATGTCAGTTTGTGAAGCGTTTTGGAGAATGCCGGTTATTATTTCCTTATATTTAGACCAGTCAATTTTTTTTAGACTCCATTTGTTTTTTTGTTGGATTTGAATCGCGGGAGTGTGGTCGTCGTAGTCTATTACTATTGGGAAGTGATCACTGTCATGTAGATCTTCTACGGTATTCCATTCCATATGTTGCGCTATCCTGCTACTGCATATCGTCAAATCTATCGCACTCTGTGTTCCAGAACTAACCGTGAAGTGAGTTGAACTCCCTGAATTGAGGAGAGCAAGATTCTGATCATCCAGTAGCTTCTCCACTATTTTTCCCCGGGCGTCAGTTTTTGTTGAACCCCACATATAATTGTGGGAGTTAAAATCCCCAACTATCAGTATTGGTGGTGGTATCTGGTTTATGAGATCCTTTAACTCTTGTAGGTTAATAGGTTGACTATTTGGAAGATATATGTTGCAAATATTTATATGGTCTGGAAGGGATACGGCCACCGCTATTGCTTCCAAGTTAGTGGTCAATGGGATTTCTGTAGCTCTTAGTGTTTCAGAGATCGCTATGGCTGTTCCTCCGCAAGCATGGTTTGTGTTAGTTCTATTTCTTACAAAGATGGTGTACCCTTTAAGAGTGGGCTGGTGTTGATTTTTGAAATTTGTTTCTTGTAAGCAAAGTATCGATGGGTTGTATTGTCTGAGTATGACTGATAGTTGTTCGTAATGTTTATAGTAACCGTTTATATTCCACTGAATTATTTTTTTCATGGTAATAGGTGGGAGTTATGTAGAGATTAGCAATTTTTAAGAGAAGTGTCGCTTTCCGTGTCTGTACTCCGTCCGTTTTGTCATTAATATTTGTTTCATGTTTAAGTTTAGTGATTAGTCTGTGTAGTCGATTTTTTATGCTACGTTCTTTTAGTAGTGGGTAGATTTTTCGGAGCATTTCTATTATCGCATTTATGTCTTCCGTGTACGACTTGCAAATTCTAGTTGGGTTCGGTGTTCCGAAGGCGTTTTCTAAAAAACTTTTAAGTTGAGTATACTTTAGAATACAGTTGTTGGTCGAGTTTTCGATATAGCTCTTTGCTGGGTTGAGCATTTCCTCAATTCTATCAAGAGAAGGGGCCGGGGATACGGGTCGTTTTTGCTTTTTGTGAGAATTGATCTTTTCCATCATTTCTTGATCTTGTGTTTTAGTCGGTTCAGGGTGTTTGAAAATCATGTCAGTTAGTTTAACTGGGAGGTGGATTGACTGATTAGAAGAGTTTGATAGTGACCTTTTAATTCCTGTTTTGGTTGTGTTCTGTTCCATTACGGTAGTGTTGGTCTTTGTATTGGTATTTAAATCGACGGGTAGGTTTACATTTGAATCGATCTCCGGGTCTGTTGTGGTTGTGTTGGTGGTAGTCGGGCACTGTTTGGCGATATGGCCCTCTTCTTTACAGTTGAAGCAAACCTGTTTGTCTGTAGTGGTGAAGATCCTGTGTACGGTGTCGTCGATTGTGACAACGATTGAGCTTGGGACTTTTTGTGCGTCATCTGGGTGAATGTAGATTTGTCGTCTGAAGCTGAGGATGTGTGCGAATTCGGGATCCGATAAGCCTGCTTTTAAATAGGAAAGTCTGGAGCACATTCTAATATTGTTGGCTTTGAGTAAGTTTTCGATGTGTGAGTTTGGAATTGTAGGTGAAACGTTTGACAATATGATACGTTGTGAAAAGGAGCACCGGTGCTCTGATAATAGTATTAATAATTAGTACGCGAAAGACACTGAGTCTACAATCGCGTGTAGCTAAAGTGTGAACGAAAATTTAAGCAGAGCCACTTGCTCTGAAAATACTAGAAAACTGCGGGGTAAACATTGAAATTGAAAATCTGATTATTTCTGAAAATTCTGTTAAACCTTTTGAAGTAAAAAATAAAGATTATAATACACATTAACTTATAGTTAGTTTAAGTAAATAGGAGGTATTAAAATTATTCAGAATGGGGAAAGCTGAAAATAAAAATTCTGTTAGACCTGACTTAAACTAAAGAATAAGCATTATAATATAAATTAGCATGCACGTAATTCAAATACATTCTACCCTTAATTAAGGTAAATTAAATCTTAACTTAAAACATCCTACCTGACTAAAAAGCTAATTCAATTTGGAAATATCCTATCTAATTGAAAATCTGAAAGGACATGGGGTGGGGGGGGGGCAAGGGATATTTCATGATGAATCTTCTTTCGCTAAAATCGTGATCGCGTAAGCTGAAACAGATCAAAGTTCATAAGAATTTAGTGATATTTCTTAGGTATCATATGATTTCCTTCGATTTATTTGATCCATACAACATCACTTTTGAGCCCCTGATTACTTACATATTGCAATGTATGTTATTTAATGTACTTGAGGTAGTATTCCATTTAATAGACATCTTCTTTAACCTAATAATTCTATAACAGACTTATTTATGAGACTGGTAATTGTGAAAAATAGTACAGTAGTACAAAGGGAGCATTTTCTTCTAAAATGCAAATATACTGAATAATAATTATAAATTACAAATACAAACATTTACTTGGATACTATGATGAAAAAACTCGTTTTTAGTGTTAATAAAAGGGGAGAGGCAATGTATAATAATAAATTAGAACGTTAAACAAAATCAATAGCCAGAGGGGCATTCCACTATTAATTATCTTCCACCTGTTATAAGCCCGATTGAAAACCGTAAGTGTAGTAAGCAATCGATTTCATCTACATTCTTATTTGGATCCGATTGGCCTCGGTCTTCCCTGCGTAAAAAGCGCTGACTCTATCGACCGCATTGCGCGCGGTCACAAAATTTCCTGAAGGAAAACATGTTCATCCCATCGATTGTTTGTTATCACCACTAACGAAACATTCGAATTCCAAATCTGGGGATTGTGAGGGGGCACAAAATACCTGAAAGAAAACATGTTCACCCCATCGATTTTTGAAAAATAATTTATTTCACAAATTTGACTACAAGTATTTCACAAACTACATTCTGATTTCATGCCGATTCGCAGTCTACCCTGCGTGAAAAACACTGTTTCTACCGACCGCATTGGGCGCGGTCACAAAATACCTGAAAGAAAACATGTTCATCCCATCGTTGTTTGTTGTCGATTAATTTTACTTGCGGTGGGGCTTTCGCTTCGCAACTCGCAAATTTCATCTACATTCTTATTTAGATCCGATTGGCCTCGGTCTACCCTGCGTAAAAAACGCTGACTCTATGGACCGCATTGCGCGCGGTCACAAAATTTCCTGAAGGAAAACGTGTTCATCCCATCGATTGTTTGTTATCACCACTAACGAAACATTCGAATTCCAAATCTGGGGATTGTGAGGGGGCAAAAAATACCTGAAAGAAAACATGTTCACCCCATCGATTTTTGAAAAATAATTTATTTCACAAATTTGACTACAAATATTTCACAAACTACATTCTGATTTCATGCCGATTCGCAGTCTACCCTGCGTGAAAAACACTGATTCTACCGACCGCATTGGGCGCGGTCACAAAATACCTGAAAGAAAACATGTTCATCCCATCGTTGTTTGTTGTCGATTAATTTTACTTGCGGTGGGGCTTTCGCCTCGCAACTCGCAAATTTCATCTACATTCTTATTTAGATCCGATTGGCCTCGGTCTACCCTGCGTAAAAAACGCTGACACTATCGACCGCATTGCGCGCGGTCAGAAAATTTCCTGAAGGAAAACGTGTTCATCCCATCGATTGTTTGTTATCACCACTAACGAAACATTCGAATTCCAAATCTGAGGATTGTGCGCGGGCACAAAATACCTGAAAGAAAACATGTTGATCCCATCGATTGTTTGTCATCGATTAATTGTACTTGCGGTGGGGCTTTCGCCTCGCAACTCGCAAATTTTATCTACACTCTTATTTAGATCCGATTCGCCTCGGTCTACCCTGCGTAAAAAACGCTGACTCTACCGACCGCATTGCGCGCGGTCACAAAATACCTGAAAGAAAACATGTTCATCCCATCGTTGTTTGTTGTCGATTAATTTCACTTGCGGTGGGGCTTTCGCCTCGCAACTCGCAAATTTCATCTACATTCTTATTTAGATCCGATTGGCCTCGGTCTACCCTGCGTAAAAAACGCTGACTCTATCGACCACATTGCGCGCGGTCACAAAATTTCCTGAAGGAAAACGTGTTCATCCCATCGATTGTTTGTTATCACCACTAACGGAACAGTCGAATTCTAAATCTGGGGATTGTGCGCGGTCACAAAATTTCCTGAGAGAAAACATGTTCATCCCATCGATTGTTTGTTATCATCATTAACGAAACATTCGAATTCCAAATCTGGGGATTGTGGTGGGCTTAGTAACGAATGAGGGGTTTTGACACTAAACCTACAGACACTTCTTGTATACCTATTCCTACCGTGGCCGGTCAAAATGACCGGCCCTTAAAAATGAGTTACTGTTTCTATAATTAAACGTCGATAATAGTAAATTTGGTACTAAATGAATTAATAAATGAACAGCACGCACCATTTTCAATCCCACAATAAAAAATTGTCTTTCTTTTATACTGATTGCATACGATTAGAAGTAGGCCAGGCTACATATTTTTTTCAGAAACAAACAAATTAAACCAGAAGTAAATACTGAAAAATACATTGTATGTGTTACGAGCCGAGGGCTAAGGGGCACGGCTGCGGAGCCGAGGATCGGTTGTTTATGGTTTTTATGTTAGTTAAACGGTCGAGCCGTTTGATGGGAAATGTGTGGATGTGCCAATACCTATTTCATCACTGGGTGCCACTGGAAGGTCAAGGTTTTGTGGATGTGCCAGAGCTTATTTCATCTCTGGGTGCCACTGGAGGGTTAGAATGTGTGGATGTGCCAATGCTTATTTCATCAATGGGTGCCACTGGAAATGTTGTTGTGGATGTGCCAGAGCCTATTTCATCTCTGGGTGCCACTGGAAGGGTTTATTTGTGGATGTGCCAGTGCCTATTTCATCACTGGGTGCCACTGGATTGTTAGTAATTATTGCCTCGTAACTATCGATATATCTCGAGCGGTTGAGATATATCTATTCGGTGGATTCTATATACTACTTATGATTGGTATAGGAAACAGAAAGAAATAAATATATCTATGATCAAATAATAAAATATCTATATTCTATATATCAAGTAAATTACAATATGTAATTATCGTGGACTCAAAGAACCCACGTTTACAGTCTTTAACGTTATAAATATAAAATGCTTGAAAGGGAATGCGACCCGATCTTGCTGTCTTTCGACGAATGCGAACTTTGAAATAAATATCGATGATCGAAAGGGAATTTAACCCGATCTCACTAACTTTCGACAAATGCGAACTTTATAAATAACGGTTGATGATCGAAAGGGAATTTAACCCGATCTCACTGAGCTAGAGTATTCAAACAGCCTAAGTCGCAACGTATCACGAAGCCAGTTAATTGGATACTGAGCCCTTAATAAATAGAAGTTGATCGAAAGGGAATGGAACCCACTGGCATCAGTATGGCTATCTGGCACCGACATGGTACACAGGTAGTAAGGTCCATACTGAGCCACGAGAGTAGATTTCATGCCCTTTTTATATCCGAAAAGCGGACCAAAAATATGGTGGGGGTACAGAATCTTCTAAGGGAGTCCAAAAGATCGCCCTGAAGCGTTGCGTCATCGCGCCATCGCGGAAGGGGCAGACTCGACTGCATGCACTCTCGATTTCCATATAAGGGCATAATAGACGAAACGAAGGAAATAGTACTTCCTACGTAACATATGCATAGTTTAGGAAAAGTCATAAAGTTTGTTAGCGATGTGAAAACGGTTAAATATGTAAAAGTTGTAGCACAGTTTGAAGAGGTCAATTTGACCGGTGTCAGTAGGTTTAGTGTTAAAAACAATTCATTGCTGTACTAAATAAGCGGTACGCTCGGGATCATTGCCTTGCTGAAAGACCAATCGTTCATCGAGATCTAATCATGCAACGCCAAACCATCACCCCACCGCCGCCGTGTTTAGTAGTGTTCTGAATGTTCTTTGTGTGTTGCTCGGTACTAGGTCGCCACCAAACTAAACTCCATCTCAAAACTCGTTTTCATTTGTAACACAATCACTTGCACACTATTTTATCACTCAATTTTTCAGGTCGTCCACATCGCGGAACACTTGGAACAGTTTCCGTATTAGAAAACCGTCCTTCATTAGACAAATTGAACGTGCCAATACTTTTGTTCCCAACTGTATGTGCGAACCATGTCTATCTACATGTACAGTGGCGGACATATATGTTAAGAATTTGTTGATATTAAAGGTGAGGTGTAAGATAGGTAGTTCTTTCCCGATCAGTTCTGGGGTAAAGACTGAGTGGTCAATCACAGTTCATTTACCAAAAGGCAGAACCTTCCCCACTCCGTGGCCAGATCCTCCAGGAAGAGAGTCCCTATTCCTTGGTAATACGGCTACAAGCCGATTGCCACATGTATTCTTTACTCGACACTAATAAACAATCCCTCGAGACCAGATAGTTGGAAGACCCAATGCGGTTGCCAGCCATTGTCGGTCAACGGGATGTTCAGTCTCATTCATTCACTTTCAAAAAACCCCTAATAAACAGTCAATCCTTGGACATTCGATAGTTGAATAGCGTCGGGCCACCAGCCATCGTCTGCCGTCCAGATTGCCCATTTGCAAAACACTCTCAAACGTACCCAGGCAAAGTCCCCATCATAAATCGGTCCCTTTCCTTTCATTCAAAATGCGCTGTCGCTAACATATACTTATGAACATACGAACTGAACGACTTCCATACAATGTAAACTGTAGATGTTCAGTTTGCTTTTCGCGAGGAACGACCGTTTTTAGCAAAAGAAAAGTTGAATATTATGAAATGGCTAGCTCAATCCCCAGATCTTAACCCAATAGAAATCCTATGGATCGATGTTGATCGCGAAATAAAACGTCGGAAACCAAAAAATATCCAGCATTTTTTTAAAACCATCGAAGAGGTGTGAAAATCCATTCCAGTCGATAGGTGTATTCGTTTAATTAATTCAAAGCCAAGACGTTATGCTGAAGTTGTAAAAAATAATGGGAGAGCTACAAAATATTAGGTTAAGAACACTTAATATTATTTACATGTTTCAATGATAAAAATCCAGAAAATCTTATTCGAAAGTTATGTTCATGAGTATATGTCGCTGAAATTTCTGACAAAAAATGTTGTACTCACTATTAATTTCTAGAAAATATATTATATGTATCCGTAGAACATAAATTGTACTATTAAGAATTCCAATGTAAATACATGATATGCGTTCGTTTGATTACAAAATGTAATAGACGATTGAAAATAACTATGTTCATAAGTATATGTCCGCCACTGTATAAATTATTATCGCATTTAATCCGATTCACCCAGTGATCCGATTCGCCTGGGTCTACCCTACGTGAAAAACACTGACTCTACAATCGCGTGTAGCTAAAGTGTGTACGAAAATTTCAGAAGAGCACTTGCTCTGAAAATACTAGAAAACTGCGGGGCAAACATTGACCCTACCGACCGCATTCCGTGCGGTCACAAAATTGTCTAGAAGAAATCATGTTCATCCTATCGACTGTTTGTTATCAGTGATATTCATGCACCATAAATAAGCAGGGGTACACGAAAAATATGTAAGTATGCATTGAAAATATGTAAATATGCATTCAAAATATGTAAATATGAATGAAATATATGTAAGTGTGCATTAAAAATATGGAAATATTCACAAAAAACATGCAAACGTGCGAGGAAAATATACAAGATTAACGTTACCTGTGACATACCACAAGAAAGATGTACAGGGGAGACCGGGGCTGGTTGTCATTTTATGGAGTAGAACTATTTCCTGGAGTACAATTTAGCTATCTATAAATGGTTTCTACGAATGGAGTCAGTTGCCACACGGGACAACTAGCCCACGTATGCTGTGACAACGAACCTCACTTGTAAGCTCGCCACGTTTTTTATATGTACAGGGTTATCAAATGAATTTTTTAATCCTGTCATATATAAAAATATAAACCAGGTGTCCACTATTAATAATATAACATCAAAATTTAGAATAATGTAAAAAATAGTCACTCGGCACAAAAATGCTAATCAATTGTGAAGAAAAATAGTTTGGCGTTCAACAACGCTTCGATTGTCAGAAGGCAACCTGACCAAGAAATGGAAATATATGCATGTGCTGATACAGATTATACAAAAGGAGAAATGAACTTTGCGATAACTAACCCATGTGACAACCAGCCCCGGTCTCCCCTACAGGGAAAATAACATATGCAATAATTTATTGCATATGTTTTTAAATATAAAACATAAAAACACACGTATTATGCAAAAAGTGCAAAATAACAGATCCTGTTGGTCTATCTGTTCTTTCATAAAAATATGCATTTGCACAAACATCCGGATTCCAGTTACGCACAATAAATATGCAAGTGTGCGTTAAAAATATACAAACATTCACAAAAAATATGCAAACAACATTCACAAAACATATGTAAATATTCACCAAAAAAATGCAAACATGCGAGGAAATATACAAGATTAAGAATACATTTTGCGATTCATGTGACATACCACAAGAAAGCCATATACAGGGAAAATAACATATGCAATCAGTTATTACATATGTTTTTAAATATAAAACATAGAAACATACGTATTATGCAAAAAGTGTAAAATAACAGATCCTATTGGTACATAAGAAGATTTGAAAACCTGCCCGTATACAAATTGCCTCCTTGTACATAAGAAGATGTAATAAATTTTATACGCAAGCGACTCGACTATAGAATATGAAAATTAATATTAAATACTATCATTGACTATACACATTCAACGCCGATTTGAATGTACTTATCGTTCTATTTATTCATATTATTATTACTGGATCACTATCGTCATAAAACACTTGCAATTACTGCAGTAACAAGGTCGGAGGGTGTCCGACTTCTGCACTGTTTAACAGTGAAAATAGTGAACTGATTTTAAATGCAATTATAAATTTAATGCACACTGTGCTCAATATTGGAGGAATCCACGTGAGCAGTACTTGTTTGATGAAATATTTATTTGAATAAGAAATATTTCTATGGTTCTTAATTTTTTTTATATTAAAACGCGCGGAGTACAAGTAGGCATATCTAACCTCGTGTAAGAAATAATACACAAGAAAATAACATTACAACTGACGGGTATAAAAGCTATACCCGCGGTCACTATGCTCGCAAAACTACTAAAAAATACAACCAGTCACCCGTGCCGATTCGGACCAATCGTCCTACGGCATGATTGGGGACCAGAGGAACCAAAACGCATGCGACTCACCACCCCGTCGATTGCAAAAGTAGAGGAAGCATATACACGTGGGAGACATCAGGAACATCGCCGGGGCAGCCCAATTGAACTCCACCGTCAGGAAGTGTGCAAATTGTAACTAAACAAGAACGCAAAGAACATTAAAATCTGCTGCTAAATCCACATAATTTAAGTCTTCGTAGAAAACAGAGAATTGTTTAAAAGATGCTTACATTTCTCACTTTATCAGTGTCGCCTAAAACATCCCCTTCAGTGATGCACTGACTCTACTTCCGATGGCGGATATTAAAAAATAAATAAAAATAAAAGACCATGCTACGCGACCGCAAATTATATCGGCGAAAAAATCGGATGCTAATTTCGGGATTTAAATAATTGAAAAGGAGCACCGGTGCTCTGATAATAGTATTAATAATTAGTACGCGAAAGACACTGAGTCTACAATCGCGTGTAGCTAAAGTGTGTACGAAAATTTCAGAAGAGCACTTGCTCTGAAAATACTAGAAAACTGCGGGGCAAACATTGACCCTACCGACCGCATTCCGTGCGGTCACAAAATTGTCTAGAAGAAATCATGTTCATCCTATCGACTGTTTGTTATCAGTGATATTCATGCACCATAAATAAGCAGGGGTACACGAAAAATATGTAAGTATGCATTGAAAATATGTGAATATGCATTCAAAATATATAAATGTGCATTCAAAATATGTAAATATGCATTAAAAATATGTAAATATGAATGAAATATATGTAAGTGTGCATTAAAAATATGCAAATATTCACAAAAAATATGGAAATATTCACAAAAAACGTGCAAACGTGCGAGGAAAATATACAAGATTAACGTTACCTGTGACATACCACAAGAAAGATGTACAGGGGAGACCGGGGCTGGTTGTCATTTTATGGAGTAGAACTATTTCCTGGAGTACAATTTAGCTATCTATAAATGGTTTCTACGAATGGAGTCAGTTGCCACACGGGACAACTAGCCCACGTATGCTGTGAAAAACACTGCCTCTACAATCGCGTGTAGCTAAAGTGTGTACGAAAATTTCAGAAGAGCACTTGCTCTGAAAATACTAGAAAACTGCGGGGCAAACATTGACCCTACCGACCGCATTCCGTGCGGTCACAAAATTGTCTAGAAGAAATCATGTTCATCCTATCGACTGTTTGTTATCAGTGATATTCATGCACCATAAATAAGCAGGGGTACACGAAAAATATGTAAGTATGCATTGAAAATATGTGAATATGCATTAAAAATATATAAATGTGCATTGAAAATATGTAAATATGCATTAAAAATATGTAAATATGAATGAAATATATGTAAGTGTGCATTAAAAATATGGAAATATTCACAAAAAACATGCAAACGTGCAAGGAAAATATACAAGATTAACGTTACCTGTGACATACCACAAGAAAGATGTACAGGGGAGACCGGGGCTGGTTGTCATTTTATGGAGTAGAACTATTTCCTGGAGTACAATTTAGCTATCTATAAATGGTTTCTACGAATGGAGTCAGTTGCCACACGGGACAACTAGCCCACGTATGCTGTGACAACGAACCTCATTTGTAAGCTTGCCACGTTTTTTATATGTACAGGGTTATCAAATGAATTTTTTAATCCTGTCATATATAAAAATATAAACCCCGTGTCCACTATTAATAATATAACATCAAAATTTAGAATAATATAAAAAATAGTCACAAGGCACAAAAATGCTAATGAATTGTGAAGAAAAATAGTTTGGCGTTCAACAACGCTTCGATTGTCAGAAGGCAACCTGACCAAGAAATGGAAATATATGCATGTGCTGATACAGATTATACAAGAGGAGAAATGAACTTTGCGATAACTAACCCATGTGACAACCAGCCCCGGTCTCCCCTACAGGGAAAATAACATATGCAATAATTTATTGCATATGTTTTTAAATATAAAACATAAAAACACACGTATTATGCAAAAAGTGCAAAATAACAGATCCTGTTGGTCTATATGTTCTTTCATAAAAATATGCATTTGCACAAACATCCGGATTCCAGTTACGCACAATAAATATGCAAGTGTGCGTTAAAAATATACAAACATTCACAAAAAATATGCAAACAACATTCACAAAACATATGTAAATATTCACCAAAAAAATGCAAACATGCGAGGAAATATACAAGATTAAGAATACATTTGGCGATTCATGTGACATACCACAAGAAAGCCATATACAGGGAAAATAACATATGCAATCAGTTATTACATATGTTTTTAAATATAAAACATAGAAACATACGTATTATGCAAAAAGTGTAAAATAACAGATCCTGTTGGTCTATCTGTTCTTTCATAAAAATATGCATTTGCACAAACATCCGGATTCCAGTTACGCACAATAAATATGCAAGTGTGCGTTAAAAATATACAAACATTCACAAAAAATATGCAAACAACATTCACAAAACATATGTAAATATTCACCAAAAAAATGCAAACATGCGAGGAAATATACAAGATTAAGAATACATTTTGCGATTCATGTGACATACCACAAGAAAGCCATATACAGGGAAAATAACGTATGCATATGTTATTGCATGTTTTTAAATATAAAACATAAAAACATACGCATTATGCAAAAAGTGCAAAATACCAGATACTATTGGTCTGAAGAAAGAGAAATTCTTACCTGTCAACCCGATCGTTAGACACTTCGGCTTGGCGCAATCATTTTCCTGCGCATTCTCCCAAGTCAGCGTCGCTTTCCCGCGGGTTCTGATTTGAATCTCGAAGCAAGCGAACGAGACGCCATTACACTCAATCCATCTGA
Organism: Nomada ferruginata; assembly: GCA_963583965.1. Taxonomy (NCBI): domain Eukaryota; kingdom Metazoa; phylum Arthropoda; class Insecta; order Hymenoptera; family Apidae; genus Nomada; species Nomada ferruginata. The sequence continues at coordinate 19,902,296 of OY757213.1, forward strand.
AATTTGAGATGAATGTATTAAGAATGTCCAATATTAGAATAACATTGCTAGAAACTGCAGAATGTATTGCAAGATAATGGACTTCAGAGCTGAGATACGTATACGCTTACGTAAAAGAAGATACGTATATGCATACTCGAGTCAAGTAGACAATGTACGCCACGCGGTGTGACCGTTCACTGCGCAATATTTTCTTAGTTTCTTGCCAAATATTCATTAATATTAACAAAGAAAGTACAGAAAACTTGGAAGACAGGGAAATGGAACGAATGTATATCATTTCCTGGCTTCAAGAATATATTAGGCTATGTGATATACCTTAATTCGACGGGCAGTCTGAACACGTCTAATCGCTACGAGATCCCTTGGTCGAAAGAGAGAGGGTTTTGAAATAGATTGCGCTGATTGGCTGGTAGCTGATTGGGCGATGGGGGTGATGTTCTTTCCTTACGGCGGGTGTTTTTGAATATCATATCGAACTGAATATTTTTTATTGCAAGTGTTACAGTATGGATATTAGTCGAATAGTAGGATGCAAGTATATTTATTAGTAATAACAAACGCATCTGTGTAATCAAATGTTTGTAATGTTTGTTGCACTATAGAATAAGTAAACTATTTCCGTCAAACTAATATTTGTTTTTCTTTAACTTTATTTAAATTACAATTCCTACCGTTGTGAGCGTTCAGATAGTTTTCTAGCATCTTTTCACACAGACGAGATATATGAGATCATTTCACTGACGAGATATAGGAATAGACAAGTCATCTAATGTATTTTTTCGGCCACGATTTCTGGGACCCGGGGACCCATTACCATTTCCGTGAAAATTAAATAATTTTAAAGAATTCTTTTGTTCTTTGCCGTAATGAAAGGCCACAGACTATCGTCTGAATTAAAAACGAGTGCCCAAAAATTGAAATATGTACCGAGGAAAATGCAATTCGCATGCACATATATGTATACACACACACAGCCGTCTCCGCTTCATTGATAGCACTGTAGCGAGCCGAAGGTTTTCGCCGCAGTATTTACGCGGTGGTACATGTTGAGTACGTTTGAGCGCATTGCCGAGAGAATCACCCTGTACATATAACTACGGCTGACAGGTCAGCTGATTGTACATGTTTCGTACACGACATTAGGAATGCTGTTGCATTCTATCCATACACATATTTAACAACAACGATACTTTTCACGAAATTTTGGACAAATCTCTAAGCAGGCATACACTTGCGTTGGTATTTCTTTATCTATCGAAATCAATTATCCGCTTGTTCTCGAGATCATGCATGCACCTTGGATTCCTACGGAAGATGCGGTTAGTTGCCGATGATTGTCGCAGCCTGTTACATTGCTTACACATTGGCAAATCGATAAGATCATTGAAAAATGCAATGCTGTTTATCGCGTTCAATACTTTTGGAAATAAACGCCTCGGAAATTAATTATCGTAAGGAAATGATTCAACTTTAACTGAAATCTGTCAAGAAATTTCCATGCGCCAGTTCACTGTTGCCAATTTGGAAATACGGATTCTTTTCAAATGTTCTCCGTTCTGATGAACGGTGAAGGTTTTCGAACATGGAGATTAACGAAGTAGTGAAAGATATATTTGGGCCAGATTTATTCTTAGAATTTAGCGGCAAGTCTAGTACAGAAAATTCTAGCACTTTAAGGTACTTTTTTCAATCTGCTCATGCTTCGTGCCAATGGTAAACACCTTAATTTATATACATATTTATATTTCAGAGTCATTGACTGCGTAGACTTGGTAAACAAATATATGGAAAGCAACCTTTCGAAAAATGCTCCCGAAAAAGTTGCAGAGGACAATAGACTTGGTCGTCTCGGGCCGAATGTTGTTAAATTTGATGTCACATCGCGTCTAGGGCTTTTCTCAATTTCGCCTGCTAGACTTAGCATCAATGCTAGAAGTGATTTTAGCACGATGAAAGGAAATACAGCAGTGTTCAAGGGCAAGTGGATGTATGAAGTACAGCTTGCCTCGAAAGGCCTTATGCAAATTGGTTGGTGCACCGCTAAATGCAAATTCAATTATGAATCTGGAGTAGGTACGTCGGTATCATGTTGTTTTTATTATTAAGGTATCGTAAATATGTCTAGCTTTTCTGGTTCTTTAAAGAAAATATCAAGTTTTAACTGTACATTAGTGCTCCTGAAAGGATATCATTTAAAATCTTTGTTTATCAGGCGATACTATTAATTCGTATGCTTACGATGGAAATCGTGTTAGAAAGTGGAACATAACTACACACAAATATGGAGAGTCGTGGCTTGCTGGAGACATTATTGGATGCGGTATAGATATGGATAACGGAACCATTGATTTCTATAGAAACGGCGCACACTTAGGGCAAGCATTTGACAATATAACAATGGGTCCTGGGTTTGCATATTTTCCTGCAGTAAGTCTTGCATTGGCCGAAGGTTTAACGGCAAATTTTGGCGCGACACCAATACGTTATCCCATAGAAGCGTACGAACCATTACAACTATCTCCGAATCAAGAAATAGCACGAGCTATACCTTTATTCAAATGGTTCTCGAAAATAGTAGAACAGATAGACAAAATGACAGAAATGGATAAGCAGGTTGTGCTGCCTGGTGAGAAAATGAGCACGCAAGCCTTTCTAATGTGTCTCTCGGGCTCTGTTTCAAAATACATTGGGCCCTTAATTCATATACCGTATGTTACGGAACATGTTGTTGTTCCATTTATGGAAGAACTGTCCAATTCAGATATAGATTCTTCTTCAATATTAGTAATATGTTTAGATTTATTTTGGACATTTCTTGAAGAGTACGAAATTAAGACGTGTTTAGAGAATATTATCCTATTTTTACTATCCACATTTAGACATGTGTCATATTTATTGGAATACTCTAATCAGTGTAAAAGATTAGTGTTTTTAACGAAAATATGTCAACACGTATCGACTCGTCAGTATTTATTACAACATTTACTTTTCGATCAAGTAAGACTACCAAATTTCTTGAATGTCAAACCACCGGATAAAAGGGGATTAGCTGATATTGTTAATAACGTATGGTGGGAAACAACTCCAGTAGATTTAACAGTGGAGGCTAACAAAATAAGTTACTTGGATGCGTGTGAGAAAATTAAAGATGCTATATCCGGTACGATCAAAATTAGATACATTCGCGCGATACAACATTTCATGTTTCTCCCATCAATGAATTACATTTTTCAGAACTTGAAATGTTACAAGTACAATTGGTAGTAACACTTCTTGATAATTCAGACGGAAACGAGAGAAGACCGACTTCAAGAACTATATTCTTAAGGAAATTTAAGCATTTTGTACCAATAGCAAATAGTGTAAGTAAAAGGCTACTAAATTTCTAGTATAAATATGCTAAATATACTTAGCAGTATGGCTTTCGGGAGTATTTCTACAGATAATAATCATAACTTCAGAATTCAGCACCGATCACATTGTGTTGTATTTATCGACTGTTGGCCGCATTCAAAATTTTATGGGATATCGAAATAGGAACATCTCCTATTTATGTGCCTTGCAGGTAAATTACTCTAATAGTCCGTTTCATTAGCGGTGCAATTGAAAATTACAAATAATACATGAAATATGTATTTTACGTTGACTAATCTCTAATTAATTTATCTTATACACCATTTTTTTACAAACTCAAACGAGCAGGATGTTTTACGATGGTTCCATTGATTACTCCAGAACTGAGAGACTCGGTGGCGTTATGTCTCACTTACATAAAACGTATAGGGGTGAGCTGGTAGAGATATTAGGAACTGAGCACGACGCTATCGCTAGAATGGACCAAGCTCAAGAATCATCGAATACGTTTACTGGAATGACACTTGTTCGAATGATAAACATAAATGCATTAGGGCAAGGAACTTCTATGATCTTAGACACAACACCGTTACCTCTGAACACTGTAGATGCAACAGCATCTTTACTCGATCTGCTTGACAGTATTATTCTATTTTATCACATAGTGGCTAAAAGGCCGTTGGCAAAAGTAGCTGTCCTTAGGAACAGTATGTCAGAATATATATCTGCTGTTCAAGACATGAAGGCACGTATAGAACAGGTTGAGAAGAAAAATGATGTTGAATTGGACTCGATTAAAAACGAATTGCTCAGAGCGATAAATGTGTTTAATACAAAATTAAGCGAGCAAGCGAGACACATGGCGTGGATACGTGCAGCTGTTTATTCAGATGAAAAACAGTTACAATTGGCGTGGCTACTTAAAGTGGTAATATTGACGTTGAAAAATGCTAGCTCAGAAGGAAATATGTTCAGTTTTGTGCCAGATTTCTATTTGGAAGCATTAGCAGATTTGTGTATCGGTTTACGAAATCATATGCATCCAACGGCGCATATCGAAAATATTCCAGATTATCAGGATATGTTTTTAAGCATTGCCGAATTCTTTTGCGAGCATTTCATGGATCCCCGTATAGTGAACATAAACTCTAAGAGTACGTTGCTTTTAACATTGGCTGGATTCGTGTTCAATCCAATTACTCTGCAAGCTTTGGAAAATGTTCCAGAAAAGAGTAGAATAAAGCTAGTCGCAAATTTAATCAAATCATACGAAAACCGAACGTGGGCCGAGTCGAATTGGATTCTACTGAAATTTTGGCAAGGTAACGGTTTTGCCTTTCGGTATGAAAGGAGCCCACATCTTTCAAAAAGGGTCGGACCAAAACCATTTCAAGAAGAATCAATTTCTCAACCCAGAAGTACGTAATTTTTGTTTTCAGTAAATGCGTCAAAAATTGGACGATCAGTAAGCTTACTGATCCCCATTCTTTAGAGCCATGCCCGTCTGTTGTATATCAAGGCCACGTAAGGGATGTGTTGTTAGAAAATCCGCAAAACACGACGACGTTCTTGAATTCTTTGCTAAATTTGTTGAACTGGACATTTTCCGAGTTCATTGGAATGATGCAAGAAATTCATAATATTTCATCGAGACCCGAAAGGGTTTACATTGAATCTAGGCAGCTCAAAATTTGTGCCACGTGTTTCGATTTAACGATTTCGTTATTGAGAGTATTGGAGATGATCATCACGGTAGTTCCAAACATCTTCAACAGCCCGCCGCAGTCATTCAGCGATAATTTATTATTTAGATTATGTCAAGTACATACTTCTATACTATTAACGCTTTTATATTTATTTAACAATTAATATATAACTTTTATCCATTATTTTTATAGTTACTTTGCCAAGTATTGAACAGAATGAGCTCGCAGACCAGCTGCTTTCAATACCTTGTATTACTGGATATCCCCGATTTGGAATCGATAGATCATTTTCCAATTCTGGCAGCTGTTACTGGCATCTTGTTGGCATTACTTAAGGAAGATATAATCAATTTTAAATGTGAGTCATTCATTTTGGATCGTAACGTTAATAGAAGTAGGTAAGAAGGAAATTAATGCAAGAAATAAATGAACTTTATTAGCAAAATCCATGCCAGAAGTACCAAAGATCACTCAAACTTTGGTAATGGAACCGAGTTTCCAAATGAGCACGCTGTACTTCATTGTAGGAGAAACGAAAGTTAAAGATAATCAAGAGAAGAAAGTAAAACAGTTTTCCTTTTTAAACTGTAAGTATAAATCCAGAAGTTGTAAATTAGTTACAACACATATTTATGTCGTACAATATTTATTGCAGATCCGCACGATGTAACGGAGGACGAAATAACAGAAGTGAAAGATATGATTCAATACTTGGACGAGTGTCGTGCTATGGTACCAAACTCTAAAGCTTCGAGCGATAACAATGATACTTGTACAATATGCTATGCGCAACCTATAGCAGTAATTTTTAAACCTTGTAATCACCAAACCTGTCGTATTTGTATTGATCGACATCTGTTGAACACTAGATCGTGCTTCTTTTGTAAAGCAATAATCGAAAAAGTGGTAGACCTCTCAGGGAACGTATTACACGATTTCAGCAACAACGATTCATCGTCCAAATAGTCCATTGGATTCGTTTTGGCTGAAAATTGTAAACAATCGCGAACTATGGTTTACTGTGAGAGAAATTCTAAAAAATAAATTTCTTGTATAGACTACGGTAGATATCGAAGAAGTGTAAAGAAATTGTATGAAATTTTATGCAAAATTTTATTTATTGAAAATTATTATCTCAAGGTATACATACAAATGCAGTACAAAAATAAAATATGATAAACTTTTGTTGTATAAAATTCCCTGCCAAAACACAACAAATATAATATGAGATTTGCTCGTGCATCAGTCTTTTGGATTCTTCATCACAATTAAAATAAAATATTAACGTACATTGAAATATCTAAAACGTAAGATTTTTTTAATCTCGTTTTATATTGAGCAAGTCTCTTTGTTTTAATTGAGTAAAAATATTTATTTTATGTTAATATTAATTATTTAGAGGAAACTCTCTTATTCAAAAGGTTTCGTTCCGTTTTTTCCTCCAACGTTTCTATCGAATGAAACAACTAAGTGCACAAGTTTTCTCTTAGTTGCCTAAAACCAGTTACCAGAGGAGGTGACTTTCGTGCCACACTTAAGTCTTCTATAACTTCAACAAGTACAACACCAGATATAAACGCGCCAAGTGCACTAATCAAAACCGCGAAAAAAATTAACAACCGATCCTTGTTTAAGTGTAGCTCCGAATCTTTTAAAAGAGTACTTTGAAAGAGGCAAATACCTGGGATAATAAAGATAAAAGCTGCCGATAGGGCACCTAGTAAATTAATTACCGGAGAAATATCTGGCACTAACACCGCGATTATTAGAGTCAATACGTACCAGAGCAATGAAATAAAGACTCTGATCTTAACAGACACATCGATGCTCATTCCTAAAACGCTTAGAATAGCATCGCGCCCGCAATACAAAAGAATCGGATACATAGTAAAATTTTTAATTGCTATGAATATTATGGCTAAAGTAAGAATTATACTTTTATCTGTATACCCTTGAAGTATATCACTAGGTACCTTTCCTGCACCGAATGTTGCATATCCAGAAATACCCACCACTGTGTAAGCAGAAAAACAAATAGTCATGCTGACTATAGCGCAAAATGTAAATGTTCCAAGATTTCGTTGTTTCATGCAGGCATACATCGGTATTGCAGTCATATGGCTCTGTAAATGTAATTTCCTTGAAAGCATTATAATCATTTATAGGCAAAGAATTACTAATTCTCAACGCATAATGTGTAACATTTGAATTTTACTGAAAATATAATACCTGATATGCGAAACAGATTATTGGAATTATTTGAAGCGCTTCAAATTCGTTGTCAGGCCATATTTTCATAGGATTAACAGGAGCATTGGCTTTTGTCAAATTTTCATAAACGATTAAGCATATTACATACAGAACAGTTATGCAACCAATCGAGCTAGCATAACTTAAAACATCTAGTCTTTTAAAAAAACATAAGGGTAATATAAATATGCTACACGCTACGGCAGTGACAAATGATCTGGATAAATACCTAAAACGTTAAATAAATAAATTTAATAAATGGAGAAAATATTTATCAAAATACAGTTTACGGACAATTACCATGTGTGGCAATAATCGAGTCCATAATATGTTGCTAGAACTCTGTCAAATTGATCACCGACAATAATTATAAATGTTAAACAACATCCAAAACTATATATAATAACACAAAAAGCACAGAAGAATAGCGATTTCTGTCCATAAAAGTTTGCGAACATATCCTGCATAGATGATGTATTTGTAACATCGCTACATTTTGCTAAAATTACCAGTGCTGCTGTGATAAAGACTAGTAATAATAGCTGTGTACTAATAGAAGTGACCAATCCACCAGCTTTGTCGAAGGCTTGTGGAAAATTTAAAAGGCCGGCTCCTAAAGTTGCATTGACAATTAAAAAAATTGTGCTTAGGACGTTGGTTCCTGTAAGGAATATGGAACTTTATAGCAAACTATACATTATACTTTAACACCCTCTTTCAAAAGATTGTATATAATTATACTATAGTACATATCAGCGATTCTTAAACGTTATGAGTTCGACACTCCCTTTCATACAACATGTATTTCGCCAGATCCCTAACCAGTAACTTTATATTTTGACTTATTGTGACTAGGGGCAGGGATTTGATTAAAATTATTGCGCTTACATGAACAGGAAATGCTAACCGTTGCCTGTAACAAAAGATTACTTGGGACTGCACTCTATTCTTATTATATTTTTCATAATGGACTTAAATAAATAACAAATCAAAGTTTAGTTTGAAAGATCACCTGCAGGCCCTGTATATTATTAATCCTTTACATTTGAAAGACATTTTCTGGTATAAGGAAGTGATAACTACAGATGGCCCAAAGTTAAAGTAATATTATCAAAAACTCAGATGTAGAAAGACATCTGGCGATAGAAATGTTATTGTGGCTTTTCAGTCTCCATTCAAATTTTTGTGTTAAACCATGTGGCAAATGGGGGTCACTACCACAGGGTGTCCACAATTTAAAAATTGCTGGTATACATGATAATGTTATGTCACAATGTGTAACTCAGCATCAACTGTAGTTAATATGTGAAAAGTAAAGGATTGGTAAAGATGACAAATGATCGATAGGTTTAATTTAACGTCTTGTTATAATATCACGTACGAAGAGGAATGAAGTGGAGCTGTTAAACAATATTAACATAGTGTACCTGATCGAGCAGTTTGATCATTTCGAATTGCTGTAGGATTTGGTGCAGTGCACAATACGATGTCATTTGTAATAAGTTGCTCTGTGTCTCCCATTAAATAATTCATGTTTGGTGATTACACATTCAATGCTTACTTCTGACTAACAATCGGACCAGTCCTTATCACCAATGATGCATTTCTTCGAATAAAAATAATACATTTATCGGTACCGTCTACGATTTAAACAGTGAGATCAAAGGTCGTAGGGGGAAAAATCATACCGTATTTATTGTTCCAATAGGCCTACTAAATACATTGTCATGTTTCTAAACGTATTACATATTTCGGATATAGTGTTGTATTTAGTATGTTTCAAAAAGAACTCGTAATAGCAAAACGAATCCGCATGAGGTCGCTTTGCAAATTTTGTTACGGAGGACAAAAACATTTTAGATAACAAAAATTGGACTATAATTTTTTTTCTTTAATTCAAAACCGGGAATTGAATGACCGTCAGAACTAAAATAAAATATTGGGATCCTATCATTTTAATAAATATTAAATTTTTTGCCAAGGATATGATAGAAATAATTTGAAAAGAAAATGAATGTTAAAATATTCTAACTCATGTAGTGTATTTCGTTCAGACTATTTTCAAAAGTAGCAAGGAAAGTTATAAAAATTACGCCAGAATTGTAAGGAAACAAAAAATAATTTGCAGAACAAAAAGAGAGGAATTGTTTCAGCACATGGCTTATATTTGCGCAAATTCTTTTTACTGTACAATATTTGCATTAGACATATACATAATATACATTATTAAAGATCAGCAGATTGATATTTAATTTGCATATGTATATAAACATAAATAAATAATCATTGAATCTGTGTATATGAATATGCATATGCAAAATTTATAAATCTTTGTACAATTTAATTATATATCTATAGATATAATAAATAATCTGTAAAAAATATTAAGAATTATCTAGGATTCAGGAACACTTGTATATATTCGTACTCCATGCATATCTTTGATCTCTTCTTTAAGAGCCTATAGATAAAATTACAAGAATTAAAATATGCCGTACAATAATTCACTCTTTCTTTTTTTTGTTGATTCTTACCTCGTTAATCAATCTGTGTTGCTTGATAGTGTTGAGCCCATTAAATTCAGGAGCAATGACATTTATTTCAAACATTGCCCCGCATCCGCCTACAATAATACAAAAAAATTGTATATATTTGTCAAAAGGTTCCATGAAAAACACAGAAAAAATAGACTATGTATAAAATGTGTTATTAAATATGATAAATCTTTCTAAACATATTATTTAATCGCAATGAATTTCATTGAATCAATAATGAAATACCTGATACATCGTTTACTTCGATAAGTCTAGCTTTAGGAAATTTGTTTCTTAAAATTGATGTCATTTTTTGTTCAGCTTGTTTGCCAGCCAACACTCTGTTGGGTCCATTCCATACTCTTGATAGTAGCTGTAAAACTTTTATTTTATTCATCTTTCGCATTCTTGAAGGGTTTGAGTATTTGTTTCTGTATTAACATTTCATAGAGGAAATATGGAAATAGGACATTGCAAATTTCTTCGAACGTGAGGAATGAATATTTCATGTGTTGCCTTCAGCATATTAATTAGGAAATCATATGTCGCGAAATATCCAGGTTATTTAGTAACCGGAATGCACGTAGGTAAACGTGTACTTGTGTGAAGAATCGTGTTTTGTACCTACCGAAATATTACGAAAATTTGACACAAGCACACGACCGAACATAGTTAATACGATAGACTGTGCTGGTTTATGCTTCGCTTGTTTCTAGATTTGAAATTTGTCCTGTGACCAATTTTTACTGGAAACAGTTAATCAAAAAGACCGTCGACTGAAAGCACATGAGGGCAAGAATATTTTGCTCGAGAACAGCTGATTTCTAATAAGTCCTATAGTAACGCCATCTACACGATATTAGAATTTTATGAAAAAGAAAAGGGAACAAAACTTGCTGTATGAAAAACATCATATATATATAGATATATGTAATTGAATGTAGATATCATTTAAAACCCGCGGGCCAGAGTTTTGTGGAATACATTGGTTTTCATAGTAAATTGTAAAAATTTTTCACCTATCTCTGTAGGTTAAATAACAAAAAATAGGCACACTACTGTATCGTGCTGTAAAGAACAAATACCTACATATATGTAGTGAGTTTACAACATGTTCATCTATTGTTGTAACAGGAATTGAACTTTTCCGTCAACTAATAATATAAAAGAATGAATATAACGTAATGTTAATATTTCTAAACCACGATTAAACTGATTTGTAACTTTTTGAAAATGTAGAATTGTATATTAACATTTATGTGAAATATGTGTCTTTCATTATAACAAAGCTTTCACGCGCCCATCTATAATTGTAGAAAAGTGAGGTTAATTTATTTATAACCGACTTACTTAGTTTATATTCTATTTTTACTAAATGTTATGTGACTCTGCTCCGTCATTTATCCACACAAATATTGTTGGTATATAACGAAATCAAAAAAGAAAAATAATAGCCCTACTTTGTCAGTAACAAATAGAATACATTTACTGTAAGACGTGATAGAGTGATACGCGTTTGAGCAATAACGTGCACGTAACGAAACATGCAGCGATGCTGATGCATTTGATGCAACGTTTCTTAAGATTTCGTAATTCTTGACCGATTAAAATGCTTTGCACTACATGTAGATAACATTGTCCTGCGGATCCGATCTAAATGAATGAGCCTCTGGCTGCAGTTAAATGTGCAGGTAAACACTAACATTGCAAGTGGAAATCGGGAACACGAGCGTTTGCGCGCGCACGATAAACTTGGCAGATGACGTAGATTAACAACACAGGCTCAAGTGTAACCTTGATCCGTACATTGCAGCCTCTCTCTCTTTCTCTCTCTTTACCCGGCGATCCTCGTATACGTACATATACATTGCTATTTCGTCCAAGCCCAAGCGTTTCAGGGAGCAAGAGTGTAGAACACACAACAGAAGCCGACAGGCACACGACCTGCTCACCCCGAAATTCATGCCAATCGTGAATCCGATAACCCCGCTTGCAAAAGACTTACGAAGCAAAATCATTCCACCTTAAATTGCTTGTTCACGGTTTTTCCGAGAGGGGCAAGGGGTCGTGGAACAAGGAAGTGGGCAAAGGTATTATCGATTCGTTAGAGCTCACGAGTTAACGGTTTGTTTACACGAACGTGGAGGAAAGTGCGCATGCGCGGCTGAACCAAAACAATAATAAGAGAGTGGAAGGTTCGTGGCTAGCGGATGAGCGGTCGGTCGCTCGCTTTGGGCGTATGAACGTTCCGTACTTTTTAATTCCTATGCGAGTTAGAAGTCAGTCGAGCGACAAACGTTCAACGTTTATCACTGTGAAAGTGTATATACGCCGATTGTTCAAAGTACTTGAACCGTCAGGGGATTTCTATATTATATAGTCCCATACATGCTGTGGTGCCGGAGCAAACTTTCGTCCAAGCGTGTATTGTTGTGCAACGTGTGCACGAAAGGTATTACCATCAAAAGAGAGAGTGAGAGTTATAGAGAGCAACAGGGAAAGTGCGAGACAACGTTGCCGTCGAAGTAACCGTGATCAAGTGAAGAAAAGTGACAAAGCCGAGAATCTCGTGCACGTCAACGAATTACACGTGCTTGTGTATGTATAAACGTGTGCCGCGCGTGTGTGTATGAATACGTGTCCCCATGAGAATGTGTTCATTCAATTCTTCGAAGTAAAGTACGAGCAAAGTTTGATGATTCGTATGAAATTCGAGGAAAGGGAAGACTAGTGGGGAGGGGGAAAAGGATAGAGATGGTGCGTATTTACCCAATGAATCACGCGTTTCATACGATTACGAGACGCGGTTGATAGTTTAGGCCATCTATGTATGTTTACACGACGTTTTTAAATATGTTCGTAAACATAAACGTGCCACTCCGAGCCGGGGAAACTGAACGTGCAGGTTGATCGCATTTAGTTTACCTGTCCGATTGTGTATTAACTGAAGAACATCAGTGTTTAGCTGTTTCTCTCTCAAAACAAGATACATAGAAGGGAAATAATATATAAACCGACACGAAGGAACATTGCGAGGTACGTGTGCAGTTTGAAGAACGTTTCACGCTCCCGACATACATATATATTTATGTGTGAGTATTTCTCCTTTACTGTACTTAAGGAAGGAAAAAAAAGAGAGGGAGAGAAAGGGAAAGAAAGAGAGAGGACAATAACACGTTGGCCGAGAACGCGGCTTTATTGTGCCCATTGCTGCTCGCCCATATCGCAAGACGTGGAGGTGTAAATACGACGTTCGTGCCATTGTCCTTTTGTTTTCATAACCGGCGAACGGGGGAAAGTATATGTCCGTACGCCATGCCGAGCGCCGAGGAAACAACATACTTGATTGAAGTGGTGCCCGACACGACGCAGGACTTCCTCTCCCGCGATGTGGACCTCCTCGTGTCCCAGATCAAGGAAAATCTACGGTTATCCAGTTTAAAGGCCAAGTCGAGTGTCAGTCAAAAAAATCGTCCGTCGCCCTATCAAATACCATCGAGATCGTGGGCAGATCCGAATAGCTGCGAGATGTGCGGCACGAAGAGCACTGGTACCCACAATCATCGTCATCATCTAACAATAACTCATCATCACCATCACCATCATAAAAGATCTACGACAAGGGACGATGACCCGTACGAGCTTTTACAAGAGTTGCTCAGAGAAGGTGGCTTGATAAAGGAGGCTGTGAAGAGACTACAAGCGAATCTCGATGGATTGGATAATTCAGAGGAGGAGGAGGAACAGACCGCGAAATTGTATCGAAGGAAACCATACTTCTATGATTCCGAAGACGAACAGTTACCACCTGTTTATGAGCCGTTAGAACTGTGAAATTGAATTATCGTGTGGCCGACTTTGCTTCGGCGTGGGGATTTAAAGATGTACGTATTCTCTGTGCACGACCAATGGGGTGCACAAGGTTTCGGAGTTCCTTGTTTTAACGGTCATTTCTCGTTCCTCGATTTAGCTGTCGTTGATATATGTATCCGTGTTTACGTACGTTGGGAAAGTGTTGTCAAAACGAGAAGGTTCGCTTGACGGGAGAAAAAACGGAAAGAAGCATGTGTAGTTCGCGTCGAAAGATAGTATGTACAACGGGGTAAACATTATTAGCTAAGAACTCGCCTTATATGGCCGTGTTTGTAAATATGGTATGTTGTTATTCGGAGCAGTTTCACGCGCATGGCTTCGTGCGACTTCGGCTAAGTTCGACAGTGTATCGACGACCCACGAGGCTTACGTGGAAAACATGGCCGCCGCGTTTCAAAGCTCCCATACTTGATTTACATGACAACAACGTTTATCGCTTTTTTTTAAACTGAAAGAGCTCGCCGCTCTTCGTATAAATAAGAAAGCAAGAAGAGTTCCTGAATACCGCTCGGGTAACGTCCAGGGTAACAGAACATGAAATTTCGAGAAGAAAAGTTTTTGTAACTATAATACATTGTTCTTTCTTGCAGGCAAATTTTCAGTTATTTTCTTTTTTTCTGTTTGCTTTGATCGTTTTCTAAAACGTTTGCATAGCAGTGCAATGTCATGTAAAAACGTGCGTTCAATACGAAGTAAATATTTAAACGAAACTAATGGGAACATTCAAAACATGCGATCTAACGCGAATTGGAAATATCATTCAATGTCATTAATTCCACGCTTATTTAAATTCATCTGTTACCTCTGTTATATTATATATATGTATATTATATATGTATACACGACTATAGCTTTTTCAATAGCATGAAATGAGGGGAAGAGCACGCGTATGAACGAAAAGTATCCTATAGGATATATTAGCCGAATAATTTTGCTCGATTTGTTCGGGCTGTTATGGTCCAGTTACTATTAGCAGAGTTAATTAATGTAAGTAAATCGTTTGAGGAACAGTCAACGAATTAATACAATGTAGAAACGCCTTTTGCTCGCGGAAGTATCGCAAGTCGAAGGACAGTGATCTCAATTAATTTTGTTTGTATTTTGCCGTGCGCTACGTGCAAGCTGGTTATAAATTAGGACAACAAATGTGTGACGTTCGTTGGTCGACGTCTATGTAAATACGTGCTTTCAAATTAAGTTCCATAATCGCACGCACGTGGCTTGCCATCATTTTGTGCGTTCGAAAGTATTTTTAGCAGAATTACAATTAATTGAAGAGATACAGGGAAGCGGCTTGTCGTAAAAGCAAATACGCATACCGCGTGGTCCTGTTACACGATCGTTGCATAGTCAGAGGAACCAATACACCGCGACCGTATATAGAAATTATTAGATGATAGAAAATATATTTTTTCAGGGTTTGGAACAGTATGTCATTTGGGGGAAGGAAAACAAGAAATTCGATCTTCGTTTACGACCTATCTATATCAAATGTCAAATGTTCTTTTTTAGTTTAAAAATAAAATGTGTTACTGGTAATGGTAATAATTGATGAAAGACAAAACTGTGAGAAATTCCAATCATGGGCAACACACAACCGTGGGTATCATAATTGGTGGTTTAGTTTGTGATCGTTATATTGGTTCCTCAGACTACACTGAAGGCTTACATTCGCTCCGCATATATTTAGTATATATATATATATAAATATAGTTATTTATCACTATCAATTTGTTAGCGACGTAACAAATGTTGTACGCGCGTGTAAATTTATTGTATATATAGATATATGGTATATCTGTGTGCGTGTCACACGTGTCTGATTTAACGGTTCAGTGTGATTCATTTTTCGTTATTGGAACTGATGAGATGGATTCAGCGTTATAATCGATTTTGTAGAATGGCACTCTGCGTGATGCCAATCATCAGACGTGATGTAAGTCACGCATTGTGTTGTGCCTACGTGTTGTACAAATGTTGACTGTAAATGTTGGGTGATATCGCAGTTCTGGTGAACATGTGATTGTTGCGAACGAATGAATGAAGAGTTGTTACATTTTTCTTGAGCGGGAATTATGTGCATGTGCGCATTATCGATTGTGCCTGCGCAAGTATGACTGTGAGTAGACAATGAGAAATTTGTCTTTATATTTACCGTTGCAGTGTAAATTAAGGAAGCTATATACCTCGTTGTGATGGTCGGATATTACAGCCGACGAAACTTAATAAAGAATGAAGAAGTAAAAAATGTCACCTCAGTCTCTCATTACATATTTTTCTAACTGTAACTAATCGAAATATTAAAAACGACCATATAAATTATAATATCGGCCTACCTATCGCTTGATTTGACTAATAATATTGAACTCGTATACATGCAACTATGGATTTTTCAATTTATGCCAAATATTAATAACTTCGTGGATTTTCTTCGACCTTCTGGTGCAATAAAAGCATATCAGTGAAATTATATGTGCTATGAAAAGCTATCCATTGACCTTGGCATATGGGGGATATATATTTCATGTACGGGGACATTACAAGCACGCTGTCATGGTATGTAATAGGGCGTAAAACGATAATCGTTGAGTTAAAAAGAGAAAAACTGAACCCCATCCTGGAACCTTATCTAAGATATTTCTCTGACTAGTCGTCTCAACGAATTTTTCATCTGCTGATATTATACTTAATGTAGATCCTGATTGTTTTTGATTTCTAAGCACTTTTCCACTTCTGATAATATACAGGGTGTCTCTTAACTCCTGTCCTTCCCGGAAATGGGGGGTAGCTGGGGTGATTCTGAACAACTTTTTCCTTGACCAACATGTGGTTTGCAGCTTCATTTTTAAGTTATTAACGAAAAACACTGGCCAATGAGAGCGCCCGCCGGGCGGCCGATGGCGCGCGCTCAGGCACGAACCTATCAGCTGTCGCGATGGGGGGGCATCGAGGGTACCGACGGAAGCGTGCGGAAAATGTTACATCGTCATAATTAAGAATAATGTGGAATAATTTGTTATTCATGAATAACAAATAAACTAATAAGTCGTTTAAGAACAGTGTCCGATACGTTCATTCATTATCCGAAAGGAATAAACTGTTTTATTACTTATGAAAAAAATATCTTTTTAACAGCACGTTTTCAGGTGGATAAATTATGTTTTCAGAAAAACGATTTGCACAACTAATGTTAGAAAAATTAATTAAACATTAAAACAACTAATGTTAGAATTCGTCCACGAATTAACTTGCTTAACGTGTGCGAATCCTGACCGAGGCAACGTTCAACAGCTGATGTTACGGCTGGATTAGTATCCTTGCATGATCACTTCACTTCACGATAACTTCACTTCACGGTCACTTGCACTTGCTACTGTGAAATTTGGGTATAGTTAAAAACAATTTATTCTTCCTACGTTTAAACATTTAGTAATATTCTGCGGTTGCACGATTCACGTTTCTCGTTCGGTTAGCAGAACGACTCTGCCAGCTGAAACGTTCGCACACGCTTCCACACGCACACGCACACACACTGTCTCCAAATTTAGTGGAAATCGGCGGCAGATACCGATCACACAGGGCAGTATCGGCCCCTGCGTAGTGTGCGTCGCAGTGTGAGCGTCGGCACTACAATGTTATCCACATTAAAGAACATGTGCGTGTGCGTGTGGAAGCGAATGCGACGTTTCAGCTGGCAGAGTCGTTCTATTAGCCGAACGGACAACATGAATCGTAAAAACGCAGACTATTACGAAATGTTTAAACGTAAGAAAAATAAATCGGTTTCAAATATTCCCACATTTCACAGTGGCAAGTGATAGTGACCGTGAAGTGAAGTGATCTTGAAGTGAATTCACCGTGAGTGTAGTGAGTTCTCCGACCCGGTCGGTGACATCAGCTGTTGAGCGTTGCCTAGGTCAGGATTCGCACAATGTTTACCAGATTAATTCGTAGAGGAATGGGTAAGTTTAACCCGCTTTTTCTAACATTAGTTCTGCAAATCGTTTTTCTTGAACCATAATTTATCCACCTAAAAACGTGCTGTTAAATAAAATATTTTTTTCATAAGTAATAAAACAGTTTATTCCTTTCGGATAATGAATAAACGTATCGAACACGGTTATTAAACGACTTATTAGTTTCATAAGTATAAACGAATTATTCCACATTATTCTTAATTAAGACGATGTAACATTTTCCGCACGCTTCCGTCGGTACCCTCGATGCCCCCCCATCGCGACAGGTGATAGGTTCGTGCCTGAGCGCGCGCCATCGGCCGCCCGGCGGGCGCTCTCATTGGCCAGTGTTTTTCGTTAATAACTTAAAAATGAAGCTGCAAACCACATGTTGGTCAAGGAAAAAGTTGTTCAGAATCACCCCAGCTACCCCCCATTTCCGGGAAGGACAGGAGTTAAGAGACACCCTGTATATTACAGTATTCGTTCATCAGCAGAAGAACTTATTATACCAGATTACGTCCCCTTCGTACCCATTCGATTTCTTTCTGAACCATTATTTCGTACAGCGGGTAGTTTACGAGTAATTAGCATTTATAGATTAAAATGAGACGAACTGTATAATAATGACATTAATACCAGGTATTATCTCAAAAATGTGCTATACGTTGTATGAATCAGCTTATTATATACCGGTGATTGTTACTTATTCTATCGGCTCTGTGTATAGATAATATTACGCAACCATAGTACTGTCATCGTGACATCGGAGCATAGAATTAGAAGCTTGAAAAAAAAAGAAACGACTCGCTCTTTGATTCCTGATATTATTACATTCATTGGCGTTATAAAAATGTGCGTGAAATCTTCAGTTTTATCCATACGATAGTGAGAGAAGTAATGTAATAGCTGTCTCTTGATGCGTGTATGGCAGTTTGTAACGTAGGCCTCGCCTCGTAGAAATAGACGATAGCGGAAATTAGTATATGTAAACAACGTATACGATTATAAATAGTTATATGTAGTTAAAATTATTCCGCCTGTCGTAAGTGTTTGCATATAAATATACGTGCCCGTGTTATCAGCTACGACGTTCATTTTCACCTACAAGATTGAAAATAAATGGCAAGTAACGAATAACAGAATATCGTACTGTGCTGATTCATTGGTTGTTTTTCAAGCAATTAGAGGCAAGAAATGTGCGCAAACAGTTAATAAACAAAGCAGGTGTTACGAAGATGATCGACCTTGTGTAGACAGAAAAACGTGGTTAATGAAAGCAATCAGTCATGTGGTTCAGCTATCTACAGTGCCATATATTTGTATTGTAGTAGAATCATTTATTAGGAAATCGGAGTAAACAGGTTCCCTTACGGTAAACAGAAAAGTAAATGAAGAAAAAGGAATGCATATATATTTGTATATACGAACCGTCAGGAATAGATAATAAGAAATACGTATTGAAAATATTGAAAGAATTCTAAGTAAAGTTTAAACACGGAAAGGTAATTTTTCAGTGTTTCTTATTTTGAATGCTGATTAACCAAATTTATTATCACTGAATTGCTTAATTTTGCATATAATGCATAAACTTATTCTTTGTAAATAAAAGCTGAAAATTTATAATGCTGCGAATATTCTCGAAAATACATATATATATGTATATTTTCCTGTTAAAGTAGTACATACATACATACATATATATTCCTGCTAAGTACAGTAAGAAATTAAATAACTAAGCATACATTCATTTAAGTCCGGCAACGTTTATTCGTTTCAATCGTTGATTATATAATATATAAATATATTATATATAAATCATGTACGATAACGAATCATTAGATTGCCAGATGAAACTTAAAAAATCCTCAAATTATTTGTTCACTGTCATTCGATGGTATGGCAAATTTTTTGTTAATTGATAACAAAGTACTAAATTTATATATTTCATGACAATGAAAAACCGCTTGAAATGCATTCACTGTAAATGTTTCTTCTAAACATGGGAAATTGAAAATGTTATCAGTCTGTTCGAATTGGTCACGTGTCACGTAAGGTTGTCGTATCGCCACAGATAAAGTATACAATAGGTGGATTGTAAGACGTGTACTCTGATAAAAAGTGGTCGTCTACATACATTTCAAAGAAATTTTTGTATTTGAATATCGTCAGTAAGTCACCAAATTGCGTCACGAAAAACATTATTAAATTAGTGTCGTAAGAAATTCTTCTCAACTGTATACCAACAAATCGACAAGTGGCAGAAAGCAGTATGGCTGAAACTACACATTTGTATGTATAGACAATCTTTTGGCTGTTACCATGTCGTCTTTTTTAAAATGGAAGCAATTGTTGCTAAATATAAATGTATGGTAATGAAAACGACAACAAACTCTTTACCCTCTTTTCCTTCGATGTTTATTCCATCTTGAATTTATTGTCATACAAAATAGTAACATTTGTGTGACGAGGTACTTGTTTATGGTTTCCATAATTATATTATAATGACAGCCTATTCATTTTGCATATATATTTGTATATGTAATGGAAAGTTATTATAAAGCAGGCGCAATCATTTTTCAACAATTTTTGAGGTTATACAAAGGATCTGTTATTATTGTCGCTGCGTAAGACAAATAACTAATTGATATTTATCAACAGTTTTTATTTTAATTTATTTAATTTAATCACGGCAACTATAAATAGTTTGTTACATTACGTGAAAATATTTTTTAAGTATTCGAATTTATCAGATAGGAGCTTCTTGTTGATGTTCGTATGTGATGACACATAAACATTGTTTAAACATTTCGAAAGCTTAATACATTATGTAGATACTTATTAGGTTGATCGTTATCACGAATTAAATTTCATTGTACTTCTCAATGATGTAAAAAAGATTTTATTAAACATTAGCAAAATGTGAAATAAAATGATCAAATGTTATCTGATAAAAAGTATAATTTGGATATTCATCTATAGACAGACAAACATATGAACTCCTTATTTGATAAGTGAATGAAGTCCTTTTTCTTAGTATGCAGGTATTGCGAAAGATGAACTTTCGAGTAATACTTTATACAATCACTTTACATACAATGGAAAATTAACTCTTTTTCTTATTAATATAAAAAATAAATATGATTATGGATTTATGCCTCTCGTCAATTGAGGGGCCCATATGTATCTACATATGGAGGGTTCAGAAGCCAGTCAGTGCAAGTCCATTAGCATTCACACCGAGATAAATAAGGTTTTTACAAATTACTTGGCAAAAAATGACAATGTTAGTACCGTCACCTATTGCTAACGTGTGAAAATAGTGACTTAATTGATTTATCAACTGCAAGTTTTAACAATAAAGAGGTTTTTGAAGTACATATTAAGCTTATGTTCAGGGAAAGTTGGATTTACATTGATTGGCTTCTGAGCCCTCCATATGTATATACTGATGCCTGTTTTTGGACTAAAATTATATGTAATTATTATAATTATACAAAAACGTTGTAAATACATTGAATAAATTTGGTAATAAATTATTCTAATCGAGCTCATGAATTGTTTGACTTCTTTAATATTATATTTTTGTCCATTAATAGAGTGTTTATCTTGATTATGATACTTTGTAGTTATGTAGTGTTATTGTTTAGTATTGCTTTTGATAGTTGAGATGCATAGAATGTTTTGTATTCATTTCCTGGAAAATTGCCAAAATCTGAGAGGCCAATAAAATTTTACTTACCTTCCTTATATCTTATATAATTATATTACCTTATGATAGCAATAACAATAATCTTGGAAGTAATAAGTTAATAATAATTTTAAGCACCAATATAGTTTATTACAAAGTTACGCGACTGTATTATTACATATCATTTTACGACATTTTTTAGAAATTATAATATAGTCGGGAATATTATTTAAATATTTTTGTAATCTTTCATATACGTATACAAAAATATATTAACGTAAATAATGGAACATTTCGTTTATTTTTGTTTTGTTTTTCCCCCTTTTATTTATTTTTCAGTTCCTTATCATTCAATAAATATAAACGATTTTGTTTTAGGAATGGAGTAGAATCCTGTTTCCAAAGGGGTAATCACACCTTGAAGGTGCCTATGTCCCTTTTTCAAAACAATCGCGAAAGATTAGTTGCCCGTATTAAAGCAAATACAAAAGTTCTAACAACAGGCACTTTTATTGTTCTTGAAGGAGGAGTTGAAGTCCCCTTCAATGACACAGACATAGCCTGGCCGTTCAGACAGGTAAATTAATTGTTTGGTAGTACACTAGTCAAACACTAATTTTCTTTACATAATTTCATTTTCATTAGGAGTCATTTTTCCAATGGTGTTTTGGTGTTGAGGAGCCAGGATGTTACGGTGCCCTTGATTTAGCAACAGGAGCCTCCATTCTATTTGTACCAAGATTACCAGCAGAATATGCAATTTGGGAGGGAAAATTGCATTCTTTGGAGGATTTTAAAAAGCACTACGCAACAGACGAAACTCGTTATACAGATGAGATAGCTAAAGTTTTAAAGTCAAAGCAAGCAACTCTCCTTCTTACATTGGTAAATTTGCATCTGGAAGAAATAATTGTTTGGTTTTTTACACTTTACTTTACCACCAAAAAATAGTTAGCGCGGAGTAATTTAATTTTCTTCGACTTTTAGAATGGTCAAAACAGTGATAGTGGTTTGCAAACAAAAGAGGCACGATTTGATGGAATTAAACAGTGAGTATTGGTTTCCAATATTCTTTTATTTTATAACGAGATTTTAATTATTCTTATCTTGTTTTAAAGGTTCGAAGTGGACAATAAAGTGTTACATCCAGAAATATGTGAATGGTAAGTACAATAAGAATGCTATTATTAAAATGTATGTAAAGGCACTATTATAATATTTATTAGGAAACTTTATATCGTTTTCATAATCATTTCATGAGACTTGTGTTGGCAACTCTTGGCAACTCAGATATCAATTTTATTTAACAATAAATTACGCACATACGAGTTTAAAATATAACAAAATACATAGTATAGCATTTGTAATTATTTGCAACGAATGAAGAAGTATAGAATTGTACATTTTACACTGATCGTAAATTTAGTAAAGAACTATGCTAATTGTAAGAATAATGTAAAATATCAGGGTGTTTCGCTTAAAACAGACAACCTAAACATCTCGCTAATTTTTAATGATACATAAAAATCTGAATGGAAAATATTGTTTTCTTCGAGGATGCAAATATTATTGTAATCTACAAATTTCTCTTAACACATATTTTTCGAGATTTCTAGATCATCAGTACTGTTCATGAATTCTTCGTACTCAATGTGAAGGTCATGTTGTAATCCTAACAGCCATCTATGTGCAGATTAGCAGCAGATTGGCAACAGAACTGATAGAATCTATCTACATAGATATCCGTAGCCATCTGCTACATTTTTTTCTATCATTAAAAATAAGCGAGATATATCTCGCTTATATCAGCGATATATCAGACCATGTAAATATATTTACATGGTCTGTTTAAGTGAATCACCCTGTCTAACTCAATAATTATATTTCGCGAATTAATGAACGCTATGATAGCTTATAGATAATATATTCATTATAGCATTATAGAATATATTATTTTCATAAATAAAAAGTTTCTTTTGTGAAACGTAATTGATAAATATTTGTACAACATTTAGAGAGCATAAATGTAACATCGGGCATCGATAGTGCAATCGTAGAATTGTCGATTTGTTATATCGATATTAATTATTGTCTTTACGAATGTCACGAGTCTTTTATATAAAACTTTTTAACGATAACCTAATATTTCCCGAATTGCTAAATTAGAAGTATCATTGGAAGCAGTATCAAGATTCACATGTTTCCTGCTATATGCGAGTCGATAGAAATAAAAAGATTTCATAATATCTCACAAAAGATATCAGTTGCTGTTTGATATTTTCATATGGTAATTAAAGAAGGTACATTAAAAAAAATATAGAGGATCTGTTTTTAGATCAAAAAAGTCATTAAATGCTTCTATGCTCCGTGCAGATGGTACCTCCTGGTCATACATGCGCAAAATTTTTAATGCGTATTCACACGCAACCATCTGTTATCATTTCTAATCTAATTAAACGATGGTACGAATCCAATTCTGGAAAATATTATGGACAGCAGAACTTAATGCAGACTAGCATATTTGTAGAACAGGGATTAGAGATACAAGAAGTGCCTTTAATTGTTAGAAAAGTCAAAAACATTGAAGCAATATGCAATAGCAAAGATCTTAAGAGTATTTCTGTTCTTGACAAATGTAATAAGTTTCCCAAAGGATCCAAGAAGAGTGAACCACTTATGTTCCAAGATAAAAATAATACTAAAACCAATGGCAATCCTAAAGTGAAGAATAAACCGTTAGGTCGAAGAATAGACATTGAAACCGATGAAGGAACTGCAATACTATTTTGTTCGGACCTTGATTGCTTTAAAAATTTGAATATACAAGAGACATTGCAGGAATTACAATTGTTTAATACATCTGACGGTGAATATTCAGTATTGGAGAACAAGATCTCCCATGAAATTAATTGTAGGGTAGCATTAGAGGGTTTGAAAAAGGTTATCGATTTGGAAAACAATTGGTCTAAACAGAAGTTTAATAAAACGCAAAGAAATAGATCAGTAGAGGTCGATAACACAGCTAAAGACATTATAATGAAACAACTGATTAAATTGCTTATTAACAGTAATGATTCTGAGATGGTACTTCAAGGGCTTATTGCTTTAAAAAAAGATAAGGTGAGTCCGTGTAGAAATATATATAGAGATCTGATGTCTGATGAAGCTTTAAGTCGAGCAACAGACGGAGAGTTTTCACCTGCACAATTGATAAATTTGATAAAGATTTTATCGGCTTACAAGGATTCCAAATACCGTAAATCAATAGATACCCTGTGGGCTGGTATTTTGCTTAGAGAGCAGGAGATTAATGCTCATACATTAGTAGGATTATTCAAGACGTTAAAATATTTTAAACAGAGTAAAAATATGGTGAAACTTATACTTGAAAGAAAGCTTCCTGACTGTTGGTTAAAGCTAACAGGCACACAAATTGCAGAAATACTGGACTGTTTTCACGATAATGTTTCTGCGATGAAATGTTTAACCAGTGTTAGTAAATGGGCAAGTATAAGCATGGATACGTCCAGAGAAAATGATTTAATACGTCTCATACATAGTTTACACGCAAAAGATTACATTGATGATCGCATTGAAAGTACTCTGCAAAAGTACTTGACATCTAAAGCATCGCAAATCGACAATTCCAAACTGATAGCCACCGTAATGAATTATTGTAAAAGTTTGCAGATCAGAAACGTGCCCATCTTAACAGAATGCGCAGATTATTTCATGAAACATGGAGCGAATATATCGACCTCTTTATTGCCATCCATTCTTATGCCATTTGGATTTTTATACGTACATCCATCCAACAGCACAGAGTTTTGGAATATTTTCAATGACGTGCTGTCAACAAAATTTCATGATCTGAAATTAGACGATGCTCTGGATATTCTTCTTTCTTGCACTTATCTGGAGAAATATCCTACGAAATTTTTTGATAAAATATTTATCTCACAATTATTGCACAAAATTCATTTGAGAAATCATTCTGTTTTCTTCAATCGTATAAAAAATAAATTGAGACTATTGGATGCTACCATGTGCTTAGAGAGCAAAGATTATCAATCCCTGTATTTTCCGTTGGGACGTATAGAGAAGCCATTGTTTGTAGATGCACGAATTAGAAGAGCAGTTAATATGATATATCAACCTTTGGCATTGTTGGTGGGAGGGGAACAAAAATTAAGTAAAAATGTGATTCTTAATCGATTACCGGTTATAAATTTCTATGTACTTGATATTCTGATACATCCGGATATGATATCAACGTCGGTATTTCATTTGAATTTAGATCAAGAGAGAAATGTGAACACTGCAGTTTTTATTTATTTGCCAGAGTATTATTGTAGAAATACACGCCACTTAATAGGCCCTCAAATTATGAGAAAGAGGCACTTTAGGAAGTTAGGCTTTAAAATTGTGACATTAGATTACATAACGATACAGGAGCTTTGGAACCAGTCTGATAAATTATCATTGTACTTGTTAGAGAGCTTACAATCTGCAGAGAATGCCTTGTAATGTATAAGCAAGGAGCAAGAGGAAGTAAGAAATTCTTCATTTTTTGGTAGAAATTGTAAAAGGAATTCAATTAAATATACTGTGTATTGTATAAAATAAAAGTTTCTGCCGATAGAAGTTGATTAATTTCTTATAAAATCATGTTAACAACTTAAATTAAAAAGATTATTTTATGCAATTGGTTTAGATAGAATTGCAAATTTATTATAATACGTATATGTATATATTTTCTTTGTAGTCGGGTGATAAAATCTCCACAAGAAATTAAGGTGTTGGAATATGTCATTAAAATAAGCTCAGATGCTCATAAATCTGTTATGCATATGGTAAAACCAGGAGTTGCAGAATTTCAAGCTGAAGCAGCCTTTATGCATTATGTATATTCCACGGGGGGCTGTAGACACATATCTTACACCTGCATTTGCGGATCTGGACATAACGCATCTATATTGCATTATGGACACGCTGGTAGTCCTAACAATAAAGTTGTAAACGATGGTGACATGTGGTAAGTCAAATCATTCTGCTTTACAAAACTAAATGTGGAAGATTTGAGAGATCTAACGAAAGAATAACAGAGTACATTATAATTAATTATAAAACTTATTGTGATTAATTACCATTAAAATTGATCATTCCAATTTCTTTTGCAAGCCTTTTCGATATGGGTGGAAACTACTGTGGATACGCAGCTGATATTACGTGTACTTTCCCCGCCAATGGAAAATTTACAGAGGACCAAAAGTTGATATACAATGCAGTTCTTGCTGCTCGTGATGCAGTGATGAATGCCATGAAACCAAACGTCGCGTGGACCGATATGCATCTTTTAGCAAACAAGACCATGCTGGCTTCGTTAAAAAATGGTGGTCTGTTAGTAGGAGACATTGACGATATGATAAAAGCAGGATTAAACGAAGTGTTCCAACCTCATGGGCTTGGTCACCTTATGGGATTGGATGTTCATGATGTTGGTGGATATCTTCCAGGGCATCCTGAACGTTCTTTGGCTCCAGGTCTAAGGAAATTGAGAACTGGTCGTATTTTACAAGCTGGTATGGTTTTAACTATTGAACCAGGTTGCTACTTTATTGACTGTGTAAGTAGTAAAACTGGAATTGTTGATGAATTCAAATGTATTATTGTTGGTGGATGTGTAATAATCAAATAAAAATTTGTACATATTGTCGCGAACATTAAGTAACATTAATTATTCTTGAAGCAAGTATAACAGTTACCCAAAGGAATTAATTAAATGATTACTGTTTAATAGTTATTAGACGCAGCGTTAGAAAATCCAAACCAATCGAAATTTATCGTTGCTGAAAAATTGAAAAGATTCCGCGGTTGGGGCGGTGTTAGGATCGAAGACGATGTCCTTGTAACGGAAACTGGAGTAAGAAATTTGACCGATGTACCGCGCACGTAAGTTCCATAATGTACAATGTAATCTACATGTTGTAGGAGGAAGTTGTGCGGTTTCGTGGGGGACATATTATGCTATCATTTATGTGTCCTATTGATGACTTTGGAAGAGTCTACAATTTGGAATTTTCAATATGGAACTCATTATTTTATTGCATATTATTATTGCTGACATCGAAGCGAGTCCGAGACACTCCTCGCATATAATTTTTTGCATAAATGATTCTCGAGATATGAACGCACAAAGTTGACGTGTCGCCGGCACTATTAGCGTTACCGTGATGGACACCGCGCGGAAGTTTGTCTTAGTATTTTCTCATAAGCACCTTCAGCTAGTAAATATTCGAATTCTCGACCGTTTACAGCGATCCATAAGTTAATTCGCTTTCGAAAAGAGTTCTCTACTTCCATCAATATAACGCCAATGCCGGCGGCACGTCAGTTTTAATCGTTGATATCCTGAGTATCAATTAAGCAAAAAAATAGATGTGAGTAGCATTTCGGAATCTTTGCGATGCCAGCAATAATCATACGCAATAAAAAAACATGGGTTCCAATTACAAAATTTAAAATTGATCTTTGCAGGCTCAAGGCCATCACAAGGTCAAATAAATGATAGCATAATGTGTCCCCCACTAAACCATACAACTTCTGCCTAAAACATTTTCGCATGTCATTCGTATTTTTCGAGATAATTGCCCCGGAAGATTAAAATGAGACACTCTGTATATTGTATATCCTGTATATATACATGTATCTGGCGCTCGGAAAAAAGAGTGTAAGTCAGAATTGTTAGTTTTGCAGAGTAATGTTCACTTGTAATGTTCAAAGCGCTACATAAGATCAGGTGTTAGATTCTGAACGCTCAGATAAAAGAGCAGGAAAGAAGTGAAATTGACTTGTACACTTAGAACCATAAGCAAAGGACAGTAGTGCAGGATATATAGCGTACTTATAGGATAAGTTCTGTTTCGATAAAAATTGGACATACACTCTGTTGACTGCCCGGGCAGAAATACGAGGCTTATACGTAAATTTTCATTTCAATAATTTAATTACAGTGTAGAGGAAATAGAAATGTGGATGGCCGCTAGAAAAGATTGAAGGTGACCACGGATGGAGGAACTCAATGAAGGCAGAGAGGCACGATACTGCTCATAATAGATGCGAGTGTTTAACTAAGTGTTTCGTGCAAAGGCCCACTATTTACATATTCTGTTTTTCGTGATATAAGAACAGTTGTGATACGACATATAACGTCAGGAAATATTTTTACACATGCTCCTTATACCGCATATAATGTATGATCCAATGTCGAAAATGTTTGGAATCATTATTACTTTATAGATTGTATATACGTATATAAAGAGAAGCAAATGAAAAGAAAAGTACATATTCTTTAGTGCAACCAGTACGCTCACATTTTCAATAAATATTCTCGATTATATTTCTATATTACATTAAACATACATGCACATTGTATAATTATCGGTCAAATGAAGAAATACGTGTGCAAGCGTCTAACAAAAACGGTGTAATATAAATGTGCTTACAATATAATATCTCGACAAGAAAGAAAAATTTTAGCGAGTAATCTTTATCGTTGAAATTTGAATTCGCGGTGCCTTTTCTCATGATGTATGGGAAGCAGAGGGGAGTAGAGTCATGTGTAACCTTGGATACGATATCTTACGTTTATTGAAAGGGAACTTGAGCGCCGTTCTTATCGGGTATGGTGTTACAGTCGTTGTTGCGGCGCGACCGAGTGTGGTTCTCATCGTCAAGGATTCGTATACGTCAAGGAACGACGAGGACGGGTAATAGGATACGATTTAGTGGTAGTGGTAACTTATGGAGTGATGATCAATTATCGTTTACTGAATGGGTTTTCACAAGACATACATTAGTGGTGCGGAAAATAAGGTGCAACTATTTATATGTATAATATATCAACCGTGAATTTAATGGAAACCAATTTTCGTACGTCACAACTTTAAATTGTCGAATAATTTGAAGATAATATTATTTATTACATTATCTCTAAATGGAACATTTTCACGCGTGAAATATTTAAAAAATTGTATGGTATAAGAAAACTGTGTATGTATACATATACTTTGCTGTGATAGTTCAATTCGTGCACAATTTTATATTGAACTTATATCCCTTGTTTATAATTAACTTTATATTTGATATATTAACGAATTTAAAATAACAAATTTCTAATTGCCAATAATAATTTAATCTCTATAAATAAGACACGAAATATTAATTGGAATGATTGGAAAGATTATTTGATGATTCTTTTGTTTGTTTTATGAGAAACAGAATTCTACGAAAGCAGTGACACTAAAATTAAGGAAAAGTACATACAAAATTCGGGTGTAAGAGGGGTGTTAAATTTCTAGGTAATTGTGTGACTGTTCTTCCACTTTTTCCTTTTAGTATTATTCATTTTATACGATTGTCGATGTCAATGGTGAATGTGTATTGGATGTTCGTTGATATGGCGTGTCCCCTCGAAGAAATACACGGAATAATACTGGATCTGATCAGTTGTAACTAATGATCAATTTATTGATGAAATGCCAATAATCAATAACCGAAAATAGAAATTCCACATACAGTTGAGATAAATGATCATTTACAAAGCATTATGTACTTGAAATATTTACTACAAATTCAGGTGAAATTTTATGGGGATATTATAGTATAAATTTAAACATATACATTAATGCTATTATTTATATTGAATAAATCTTGTTAAATTAAATTAGAAATTTTTTAGAAATATTGATTTTGTATCAATTCAAGGTAAATGTTTTAACGTTTAATTGTTCGTCATTGTATTACCGTTTTGCGTGGACAATCTGAAATGAATACAATACACAACAATTTTTAATATAAATCTTATTATAGACAAAGTCAGCTATTTTGCAGGAATAAATATTCGTTCATTAGACTTTTAAAAACTTCTCGTTCTCGTTTATCTGTTGAATATTTCATGAATGTTTTAAGCACTATATAGGATAATTAAAAATGTGGGAAAAATGTAGATATTCCTTAAAAGCTTTTGGAATTTGTTTATGACGTCAAAGTTCGATCAACTGAATCTTAAATAAGTTCTGATAATAAAAAGAGAAGAAAATCACGAAATATAGAAATAATTATAGAGGTAGACGAAAATAGAATAAAATACATTTGTAAGGTTGTTTATTTAGTTATTCTGAGGAAAGTTTGCTTCATTTTGAACGCGTTTTACAAATCAGTAGACAGAGGGTATAGGATTGAAATGAAAAATTAGAATATTATTAATTCATTAATGTCTTGTACGGTAGCTGAAACAAGCGTAACGAGAGGAATAGGGAATATTTTTATCGCAAGTAAACGCAAGAAAATAATATTAATCTAAAACTTAGCGGAGTATGTACGTCATTCTCTGGGAAAAAGTGATAGTGCCATCGGCCATTTATCACTTCCTCTTGCTTTCGCAAATTATTATTTTACGCTCACATTGACTAAACTAATCTCAGTATATATTTGTACATCCAGTGAAACGATATCTATGAACCTATTGAGCTATAAGTTGCTTAGACGATTTCATAGAAATTTTGCAAGACCACATTTCCATACCTCTTATAATTTTTATGAGTTTTACGGCACATTACATTTGCATCGGTGTTAAGCGTTCGTAGGAATTTTAGATTGTTTTTAATTTTAGTCGTGAATCCTTTTAAGGCTGAATTTTTTTAATTTAATTATTCAATTTTGTATTTTTAATACACATAGTACGATATTTAGTTTTAATATTATACTATATTAAGGAATGACCATAGTGATAATAAATTAAATGTGATGATTTTTGGAACAAAGATAAAGTGTAATGAATAACTGTGAAAATTCTTATTGATTAATCTTTGAATATTTAGTAGACACGAGATAAACATGAATATATATTAAAAATTAATATGATTTAAATGAAAATGGTAAAAAACGTGTTGGAACATTTTCGAGGCCCAAAATGTTAATTATTTTCTCAGTTGCAAAATTTAATCAACATTCCACAATTTGCAAGAAATTAAAAAAAATTTGTACGATTAGAACGTGATTGGTGTGGTAATATTTCGTGCGGTTTACTTGAATATGTTTTCTTCAATTAATATAGGGCAGGTTGCTTTGAATGCGAGAGAATATTTACAATTTGTCAACCCCAACTGATGAGTTATTATATTTTATGGGTTCTGATTTTGTCTAAAATATTTTGTACTTTGTTCGTGAGTCAGTTTTGATGTTATGTCCTGTTTAGTATACTTAACGACTTACTTTCAAAAGTGTTTTATAATTGACATTAACCACATCTTCAATCATCTTCATGCATTCATAGTAAGTTATGTTTGTTAGACATATTCACAGTTTGTGACGCAAAATTACGTTGCCTTGAGTCCTTTTTTCTATTATAAATCGAATATAATAGTATTCTCATCTAGGTGCACAACACAATTGCGTACGTAGCTACGCAAAGCAAAATATGGGAAACCAGAAAATGTATTATTCACTGAATAATGATTTACTATAATTTAGGTATACAGTGGAAATTTCAAAGTGCTTCATATTAATTGGTTGTTAAGGTCACAGGCGATTAAGTAGAATGTAATGAATGTGGCAAGTCAGCAAAACTTACAATTAGAAAAGAACTTGAGTTTAATTTTCTTTTCGAAATAACTGTTCAATTGTAAGATATGTATAGTTATTACACGAAGTTATTACAATTTCGTCGTTTTTCCGCGACAATTATTATTATCTCTTCTTGCAACATTATGTTCATTCATATTAGTTTTCAATATTCTTTCAAATGTCTCAGACAACAATAGTTTCTTATTAAGTTATTTACGTACCGGGGAGGTAATATCGGGTTTGCAGCTATAAAGACAAGTTACAAAGACACGATTTAAAGTTCATTATTCTTCGCGAATTTATTTCATATTTCTGAAAATTTGATTTTTACTTTACGTTAGTTTTTATGTATTAACGTGAATAGATAACAATGATAATCATAACGAATGAAATGAAATCATAACGAGAACATTCAGAGACATTGACACCTGGGTTAATTGACCACATTTGCTTCAGGGCGATCATATTTTTGTAATCACCTGTATTTATATCGTTTTAAGTTCATAGAGTACTCACTGGTTGAAAATAGGGTTGTCTACGTTCTACCACATTTAACTAATAAAACTATTCGATTCTGCTGTATAATTTGACGATATTATTATAACTTACTGAAAGATGGATTTTTGTATGAACGTAGAAAAACGCGGTAATACAATGAATTTATTCTAAACAGAAAGACTATGAAATCAGTAGAAGGAATTTATCTTATCACACTCAAAAACTAACATCACCTTCCCACGAACGTAGTCATATAGAATACGGAAGTAATTCGAATCAATCAGGTCCCTATTAAAAATTTTGCGGACAAACCCGGTTTACTTTTTTCATAGAAAATAAATAGAGATCAATCTTATCGTGCATTTAAAGATATCTACGAACTATAAAGTGATTAGCAAGAACGATGAAAATCGTTAGCGCAGTTTTTTGGACAATGGGTGGTTCCATGTTGCATTATTATTATTAATATAAACTGCTTACCGAAAGTTTGGAACCACCTTTTTACTTGGACAAATATTGAGTGGCTTGTTAACGATTCATTAATTCGAGATTAATATTGCTTAAATTTTCATCTTAATTATTAATTCAAATTATTAATTGGCCTTCAAATTTCTGTATAGCTTGAAATGCCTGGTGGTACCAACTTTGCCTTAGCGGGTCGCTATTTATGGGTACACTTTATGTATTCGAATCTAAAGGCAATACAAAGAAATGTAACAGAATACCAGACGCAATTTAATACGTATGTGTATATGTATATAAGATATATCAAAGATGTAGCTGCAATAGAAAACTAGAAAAATGAATAATTTAAGTGTTTGCAGCAATAAAGAGGAGGCAGCTCCACTTTGAGTAAACCGAAGGAGAACAAATTATTTAAGAATGAAGTCTTTTAGCAAACACTCCATAAATTCATAGTTAACTAATATTAGTTCTGATCAACCTTTTCATTGAATGTGAAACTTGCACCTCAAAATGAAAAGAAATGTAGTACTCACTACAGCAGTGTTTCCCAACGTTGTTTGCGCCAAACCCCACCTAAGCTTTTCTAAAATTCTTATGCCCCCTATGTAACATATACATAATTTTTAATATTCAAGAATTGAATTGTTCACTGAAGAAACATAAAGGATAGGTTTTAGGAAACACAGTAAGTAAATTTTCAAGAAATATAATGGAGAACAGAAATTCAAGTACGAAATGATTTTAATGAAAGATTTTTCTATATTATTTTAATTATTAGTAATTATTTATTGCCTCCCTGTGGGGCGTAGGCCCCACGTTGGGAAACACTGTACTACAGCGTACCTAAATTTATTATAATTAACGCGATTAATGAAAACACGAAATATAATTTTAGAAATAGTAATATCGTAACGATACAATGAAATCACACCTCACAAGGTGAAGTAATTGTCAAATTCAACTTCTGTATCGTTTGAATCATCTCGTTTAAAAGTTATCTGGTTTTAGTCTATTATAAAACCACATGTCGTTTTTCCTAATAGTGTACTTTTCTGCAAAATCTAATATATCTTTAAATTTTGTAGTCTTTAGCGATAATTAAGGTCCTATAAGCAGCTTCATTTGTTCCTAAATACATCTATAGCTTCTTAACCATCGCTCCGAGTTTGCTCTTTCTTGTGCCAAGTAAAAGGTCACATTTTCATTGTCCAAGATATAGAGTAGGGTAGACCGAGGCGAATCGGATCACAGGGCGAATCGGATCGAAATAAGTATTTAGTTGAAATTTGTTATGTTACTATGGAAAAAATCGTTTAGGTCGTACATACACTCCTCACGCCCTCTCTATGCACCTCTTTCAATTGTTTTTTTATTGTTTTACAATACCGTTTAGTGTTGACTCGCATTTCAAGTTTGCCTTACGCGGACGAACGTAATAATTTTGGCGCAGATCTAAAATACATAGCTTATAATTTCTTATTTAAAAATAAAAGGTAAGCTTTAACATCCAAATGTGTTTGATATTATTACTTTGTATAGTGTCCAGAAATAATATTTGATATAATTTTCACTACTATATCATAATTTGTTTACGTATTTTATTCACTTTAAAATTATTATTATATAGGGTGAGTCGGATCACCCTTTTTTTTGTTTATTTAATTAGTTGTATGACTTTAAATGCGTTAATAACTTATACATGTAGGTAAAGATGGTTCGCACATACATAAAAGAGAGTGGCATTGCATTTATTGTAACGAGAAATTCATCCACCGGCGGAGGATTGGATACAGTGCACTATCTGTGAAATATGGTGGCACGAAAAGTGTGCTAATATAAGTGGTGTTCAAGGACAATATACTTGCCACCCATGTACTACGTAGGGTCTTTGACATTCTTATTATCAAGTTATACATTATAAAGTTATAACCAAAGATTATTTTACGACAATTTGTTTGTTTTCTTAGAGATATTCGGAATATCCGATTCGCCCCGAGTCTGGGGGCGAATCGGATATTTTCCACTTTTTCATTTTTGGTCCATAAAAGAGGAATTTTTTAATTTGTTTATATTTTTTATTATGAATGTTCATGTTAAATGGGTACTTGTTACGAATTTATAATAAAATTTTGGGTTTTTAAATTGTAACTATTTTTTTTTTACCATCAAATAAAAAGTGATCCGATTCGCCCCGGTCTACCCTATAGTATAACAAAAAATATATAAAGAGTGGAACAACCTTCTTATTGCTGAGTACCCCTTAATTAGACTTTTATGATAGCCTTCGAGCAAAGCGAGCAGATGTTTAATGCTGGAATGCGGGACGCGTTCAAACAGAAATGAAAAAAACCCTTGACGCTTCCTTGGGACACCATTATTTTCGTTTATCTACAGATAATAAAACTATAGTTTTACGTCATTAAAATGTCTTGTGTCGATCCGTTTATGCGTTTGTTAATATAAACAAGACAGGAAGACATACTTCTAATAAATGAATAAAAACGAAAGAAAATTAGAGTCACCCTTCTTTTTATAACAAAAAGTTAACTATATAGAAAATAGCAATTCTCAATGGAAAAAATATCTATGTACAGAAGCATCGAAAGTAACTACTTAAATATAACCATCGATATAAAGAATAATATTAAATAAATAATTATATGCGTTGCACATATTTGGTATGCAGAGCGAATGCTTTTAAATGAATCTTCGTTATTTGGATATTCTTAAAAAATATTTCAACTCTATGCCACTGCGAAAATGTTACAAAATGTTACATATCCGATCCAGGATACTTTCTGCGGCAGTTCTCAATGCGGGACAAACCACTTAAATCGTGGACGTTTGGTCATCTTACCCTCAAGGGTTAAACGATCAGATATACCTTTGTGAAGCGTCGCGAACACATGCTTTGCAAAATTTCTCGTATCATTGGCATCGTTACTCCAAGATCCCGAGTGCATGTATTTCTATCAACAACTTCGTCTCTCTAAACCACGTTGCTTATTCTACGTAATGGAAGTAGAGGCAGACGCACCGCCCTCCACCATCACCGTCACCTTGACCACGAGCACAGGTAAAACGTAACATACGTGCCCGCCGAGGAAAAAGTGTTCGCAACGACGCGAAATAAGGCGAAACAAGAAAAATCGAACTGCTAATAGACAAAGTAAATTACGGGTGAAACGGGTTTCGCTGTCTTGGTCTTGGTTTCGCGGTTCTACGTACTCCTTTTTTCTTTCTCACGGTTGCAGGTGGAGCTCTTCTATTCAATGCCTCCATAAAAGTCGATCGTGTTAAGTTCGACTGACATAATCGAATTCCTCGGGGAGGAATTGTTGAAACAACTTTCTCAGAATTAAAAACTGTAGGTAGAAATTGTTCGGGCGGATGGAATTCGAGTGAAACGACATTTCACTCAACAAAACATTTGCTCGGTGAATACGTAATTAGGGATAGCATATAATTCAAAGAAATATAGAAATGTATAAAACTATTGAAATAATTGTTCGTTTTTCTTATTCGCCATATGAATATTTATCTGTAATATCGTATTTGGCTACATGCATTACTGTTCATAGAGTGCGGCACGTCGTAGATGCACAGTGACAACAATAATAATACGTAAATGTAACAAGTTAAATAGTATAATAGTATTGGGTCATGCCATAAGTAATGTGGATTTTTCTATACATATGATAATATGTATATTGGGCGAGTCTTAGAACACTTGCCAAAAACTATGCAAATGAAAATGAAAATATGTACGTATAACATATACTTTCGTAATATATTATTGTGAGAATATTATTCAGTGGTATTGCTTTTGTTAAGAATTGCAAGTTTATTCTGATTGTATAGATGTTTCTGTTACAACGATTACTATTAGAATGAACATTTAATGGCGACTACTTTTAAATTTGCAATCTTGTTACCAGGTAAATTAATAAACAATAACAAAATGCGCTGCTCACTGAAGACCGTTCATTCTCTTTGCCTTTTATGATTTCATTCACACGGGTACATTCAATCATAGATTCACATATGTATTCACACACAAGTACTCTTTTCTCACACCCTACATTATTTGAATTAAATAGAAGCCAATTAAGTTTTTGGAAAGGTGGACATTTCAAAGTAAAAGTAATTTGTTAGAATTGTGCTTTCAATGGGATTCGCTGGCTCGGATTTAATATTATAATTGTACATATGTAATAGAGAAAGGGTTAAAATGTTATTAAACTGGAGTACTGTTGACGTGTACGAAAGGAAATTCATTCTGACATCTCGGCACATATGTATACATATAACAAATAAGTTAAATAGTATAATAGTATTAAGTCATCCCATAAGCGAGACAGTTATTTTTCGGTATCGTATGTTAGGTGAAAATAAACAATTATCTGTCAAAAGAATAAACAATTAAGAATCAGTCGAATTCAACTTTTGGTCCGCTTTTTCAACAATTTCTTTTGGGTTTTGTGCAACAGCAACCTGTAGAACGTCTTCATTTAAACCCCTTCAGCAATTTCTAGCTTCAAAATTACTTAATTCATTTTGGACACAGTCTTACTGGAGCAATGTGTTCACACACTTCGAATATACTTTTCACCACTGCAGCTGCATTATGTCCTTGACTAAAATCATACCTACAACATAGCATGCCGAACATGTTCTTTCGTCGCGTTCATTTTATGCGATTTGTAATTCGATCTACGCTCGTGAACTTTTGATACACCATTGTCTGAAGGTTCCTATTTACAGTATAGTATACAAATCAAATAGATAAGCGATAAGTGTGACGAGTTCCATTGTTCTAAGCTCACAATCAGCTCTAAATAAACAGCATTACTTATAGGACGAACCAATAATACTCACAGCAAGCAATCTATGCATATCAATCGCTTATCGAATAAACGTGGTATAAATCGATAATTATTGATTCACGAATTTTCTAATAATACATTCGAAATACACCAGTCATTGACGTATCATTTTTATATTACAAGTCGCGTGACAAAGGCTGATAAGAAAATTACGAAACACTGTTTCCATTATTGTCGTACTAACACTGCACATTCTACACCTCTTTGCAGTTATGAAAAGTAGAATAATGAAAAGTCAACGTTATAAAAATGCTTATATTAGAGAGAAGAAAAATTGCCACGAAGGAAAAACCATTATGTTAATTGCTCGTTTAATCTATATTTATTCAAAAACTGATTAGTCGGTCGGCTTGTTCGTGATTACCGGTCCAATAATGTTAGAAGACGACCTTCGGCATCTAATCAGAGAACAGAGATTGAATGTCAGATTACGCGTTCCAAATTAAATACCATATGGCGAAAAAGAGATAGTGTAGTTTGTTTCAAGGGGTCTATTTCTGGCAAACGAAATTGAATAGATTTTTCTTTTTGCTAAATACATAACCGAAAGGTGGATTTGCATATGAATAAACATTTTTTTGCGCTGCTGTGCGTCATGTGTTTACAAAATTTCATTGGATGCAGTAAATGAAATTACATACTTTGATACCTTAGTAGAATATTATTATCTGGTATACGCACATTCTGAATCACTTCTAAAGTGTTATTATCTGTAGCAAAAAATGTTTCACATAAAACTTGAACAGTTTCAAGGAGGGCACATTCGGATATTATTAATTTTATTGTAGGTGGACGTGTACAGTACGTGTACAGTACCTGCGGGTGTTAATGTTGTCCTCTTGTAATAGAATTACAAAATTATGTTTTGCAATATTTTATTTGTATTCTCTTGATAAAAGTATTAAACTTATGCACGTCGAAAAATGATTAATTTAAAAGATATTTTGATTTGAACACTGCTAAGAAACCAGCACTCTTTTACTGAAATCTTCCATATAAAGAGAAAATAAAAGAAAAATAATTGTCACGAGAAAAGATTAAATACAATGATGGAAATTATTCACTTTTATTTTGGAATACAGTGAAAAATCTTAATTACAATAGAGTGTCGAATAAATTGAAAAGGCTGATTCGTGTCCTAGAATTCCTAGAGTTGCTAGAATTTTTGCTCAACAAGTTTCATTCCTTGCATCACAAAAACGCGACTTCTTCGGTGATACGCGTGATGAACAGTCGAACGGCTCGACAACCTATTAATAGCATACTCTATTTGAGTTTCTTCTTTTTTTCAACTTTTCCCATTCTTATTTCGGTATATTAATTTCAAATAATCAGTCAACATTGCTTAAAGAGTTTTTTACGCTGACGCGACAAACGAAATCAATTTTCGAGACAGAAACTCGTGACACGGCGAATATAATGTATCTTATTGGTTGTTCAAGTTCAAGTCAGCAAAAATCTAATGTGCGTTGTCGGGGATGATGTATCGAATTATGTCATAGGATAAAGTTCGCTGAAGTCGACAAGATTTCTTTAAAATCAGTCTGGATGTCAGATGGAAAAGTGTGCTCCGCTATTTATCATTGCATAGTCTACGAAATAATGATTTGATGATACTAATACTGCAAACCAGAATTATTTCTTAAACAGTTCTTTCTTTTTTCTTCTCTTTTATTAACACCGCATTGAATTTACCATTTGCTTCCGCGAAATATTTGCTCAGTTTTTGTGACATTTTGTTGCAGTTAGCGCGTTAGATTGGGTCGTATCAGGTTTTCCTCGAACAGTTAATTTTATTAAATGATTAATTAGTCTAGGTTTTATTGTACATGGCTATTCCCTTGAAATATCCTACTTGTATTATTAATTCGATACCCCTTCAGTTTTTCGCGAAGGCTATACAGAAATTTGATGATTCATTAATACCCTTGGGTTGAAAAGTGAAGGACATTTTCAAGATAGAACATATCGAAACAAAATTTATTCATTTGGTATTCAATCTTTGTGCAATTAAGGAAGTAGGTCCTAAATTTTTTTTGCAGTCATAATTTCCTTTACACTACAAAATTGTGAGAGGCACATCTACGAATAATTTGGATAGGTATTGCAGGCATGCATACAAATTTTCCAAAATCCAGTTTGCCTAAATGAATTTTGTAACTCGTGTGTTCAAAACCCTCGTCTTATTTAATTCCAAAAGTACCATTTGTTACAGGAATTCAACAAATGACATAGCAACATATTTGCATATAAAGCATTACAGCTAAGTTAGGGGAAATCAGTTTATTAATAATAATTTAACAATTATTTTTATCATAATTGCATAAATTCATAACTGTTAAAGCTACGAATCGTGTAAATAATAATATGCGAAAGTGCTTTCAAATTTTTGGATTCCAGTGTATTACATATAATATCGTATATTTTGTATACAGTATACTTGAACGTCATTCTGTTTATGTACAGTAGGTACAGTGAAGCCAGAGGTGTAGTAGGATTCAGATTATACATTTTCACTTCCGCGATTCGAATCCCCTCACTGACATAACAGGTAGTCAATTGTAATTATTGTCTTGCTAATCTTTTTCTTAATGAATGTACTGACAATAAGGCTCACAAAAGATGTAAACTGGTATATAAAGATGAGATTTTAATTCACCGCTATTAATCTTCTTTATACACCACACCACGAATGAATTATGTACAAAAAGAAGGTCAGAACATTTCAAAGGACATTTGATCTATTCAATCTATTCGATCTATTCATATTATTATAAATCGATTCTAGTAACACAAATTTATGATTTTATGCGCGGAAATTTGTCGACAAGACAAATTCTTGAAGTTTTCCAATCGAAAGTGGCTAGTTTGATGATATTTTTCTTTATCCAACCGGCGAAACATTTCAATCTACGATACAATCAATTAGTTCATTCGTTTTTAAAGAATATTAACAAACATCTTAACAATACCAATATAGCCAAGAATCACGTACATCCAATTTTAAACGTCCACAATATCGGTCCTATTTCAAATATTCGTTCTAAAATGGTACACAGACTGTTCAGAATCTGCGCAGTTTAAAAACCCCCAATAAAAGAAAAATGCGAGACAAAGAAAAGAATTGGCCTTTCTTCAAAACAGAAAAGAAGAACGCAATCGATTATAACCCCGTCAACGTCGCGTACAATTTACTCCGATCGGTCCGTTAACTTTGTTCCAACAGAATCGCATAAAAATAGAAATCCAGCGTACCGATGACGGAAACGGAGGGAGGAAGAAGCAGTGAAATTGGCCCGTAGAATTATTTTCAGAAAAGCCTTTGAATAATTTTAACTGTTATCGATATATTTATCCTAGACGCTATTCTGAAAGTTTCCTTTACTCCATTTCGATTTCCCTCCTTCCATGCTGAACCGAGAAACAACGCGATGGAATATTAGTAAAGCAAAAACAAGAAAACAAAAATGGGGTAATGAGAAAAGAAACAAGGATGGAGTACAGAAACGTGACAATTATGGAAGCACAGTGTAAAAGGGAAGAAGAGAGAGATACGGAGAGAGAGAGAGAGAGATAGAGAGAGAAGCACGTAGTGGGAACGCGATACATAATTCGAAGCGAACTCGCGACTAGTCATTGATCGGCCGCGAGACGCCAAGCGCCGCGACGCCCTCTCCTTTTCTTAACCCCAGTGCGTCCCCACCTGTGCTTATTCACAATCGTGTCAGACATTTAAGCGTCACGTCGGAAACACACCTCCCTCTTTCTCTTACTGTCTCCTCTCTATCCTCCTTTGTTTCTCTCTCTATCCTTCGTGCTTTTCATTCGTCGTTCATCGACTCGTCGTCATCGTCATCGTCATCGTCGGCCAAGTCCTCCTCCCGGCTGCACAGAACGAGAATCCGTCGACGTTGCTCGGTGTGTCGTTTCGTTGCTCCGTGACGCGGACGGAGAAACTTTTGGCGCACACGGCATACGTCGAACGGGAACGTCTTTCGCGCAAACGATTCGTGATTTGTTTCATTTTTCGTTCCCTCTGTTTCTCCTTTACAGCGAACAATCGCGCTGTCGTACACGTGAGTGGTAGCGTGCGGTGAGCTTCAGACAACTTCGATCGGACGACTGTCCATTCGCGTCGCGTCGTTTCGAAAATTTGAACAGGATAGAGGGTGCGAAGGAAGGAAGGAATAGTGGTGCGTCGTTTCCTGCGCAAAAATGTGCCGCGGACACCTGGGGCCAGTGATAAAAACCGCCGGACTCGACGGGATCCTTCGTTCACGACGTTCAAAGGTGCCGAGCGATGAGCTCGAACGAGGATACGTTATGTCCTAATGCCGCGAGGATACGTCGCGACGCGTCGACGTTACTGTGATTATGCCGTGTGTCTTTGCTGTGCTCATTGAATCGCTTTGTCTGAATGGGGAGGCGGTGAACGACCGTTTCTAGGTCGGTTCGAGATCCACCGGAGCTTAATTGATGCGCTTCGCGGGGAAATTAGGACATCGAACGCGGAACGGAACGGACTCGTCGTTGGGCTGTCCTCCGCGGCTGTGACGTCGCGAGGAAACGTCGTTTTTCACCGTCACGAATTTCGTCGCCAGTGTCGATCGTTCTCTACGTCAAAACTGAAAACGACAGGGGCCAGGAACTGGGTCATTCGGGTGGCAAGCACTGGCACGAGCCCGGCGTCACGCAGAATTTCAAGCAGAGAAAGCACTGCCATTGAGAAAGACAGGGACGAAACGGTTCCGACGTGTGAACGTGGGGGACAATCGACATGTTCTGTTTCCAAACGCCGTTCACACGCGCATCACGCGTGCTCGTATCCTCTCTGTCTTCCAGCAAGACGAAGACGACCGCCTCCATGAGTATGATCATGCCAGCGAACAAATCGTCCCCAAACACGAACAAGTGCGACAGACGAGACTCCGAGGCCACCAGCGAGGGTTCAGCCTCGTCTATCAGATACATAGACCAGGAGCCATCGATATCGGACACCAGCAGCACGGACAGCACGTTTCCGGACATCAGAGCGGACTATCTAGACCCGGAGTCTTTGTCCCCGGGACCGGATTCATTGACAGCGCCAGTTTCAGTGGTGAACGGTGTAAACGAGTCGGACGATGACAAGAAATTGCTCGAGGACAACGACCAGACTGGCCACGTGTCGTCCTCCTCATCCCCGAGGAAGCGAACGTACAACAACAAACGATGCAGAAATTTGCTCCTCCGTCTGCGTTCGAACGATTCGTCGAGCTCGGTTGGCAACAAAGACGCCTGTCAGCGTGCCTCGTCTCCGCTCGGCGACTCGATCGAAACCGTGTCACCTGGCTCGGCCAGGGAACGCGTAGATCACGAGAACGAGTATAAAACGGAGGACATGGCTACGTTGCTGACGAAATCGTCGCCCTCGGTGTTGATCGACTTCGCGGAGCCCGAGGGTGACTGTTTAAGAAACTCCAGGGTGACTGCCGTATCGGAGAATGATATCTCCTCGTTGCAGACCGCGTTCAGCGAGTCGGAGAAAGAGAATTTATCAAATCAGGAGACGGAGACAGAAACGGAGGAGGGTTGCTCGTTACCGTTGAGTCCGGCTGGCCCATCCACCGCTGGTTTGTCAACGTCGACGGTTCCTTATTACAATTTTCTCTGCG
The DNA here is from genome assembly GCA_963583965.1 of Nomada ferruginata. Classification (NCBI taxonomy): domain Eukaryota; kingdom Metazoa; phylum Arthropoda; class Insecta; order Hymenoptera; family Apidae; genus Nomada; species Nomada ferruginata. The sequence goes on from OY757213.1 coordinate 19,945,792, forward strand.
TCCATGGCGGATCTATGCGACAGGAAATGACCAGCACGAGCTCCCCTCAATTGTCATCCGATACCAATCATAGATCGAGCGTTGAAACGACACCAGTGGACGCTTGTAGCTCTTTCAATGCTGAAAAGAGCACCAGGATTGATACGTTGAAGCCGGAGAGTCTGGAGAATTCGTTTTGTCTGCCTGCTGCGAGATCCTGTCCTAATTTGGAGAGACAGAGTGCTGGATCGTCGCCGACCAGTGGGATCTCTGGGGCCGGCACTACCCCCGGGCCTGTCGGGCCTAGATTTAAACCGATCGAAGACGGGGATATTCAGGTGTGCTTTTTGAATCACACGAAGAGCCTCGTCAGGAAGATTTTGTCTAGTAAATACTTGAGGAGATGGGAGACGCATCATCTTTATTTGAACGACACCTGTATCTCGTCTAAAACGGTAAGTTTTATATCACGGTGGAGTGGTTGATTGGCTGAACTTTTGTGGAAGTGTTCGATTGTACGTACGTTTAGATTAATTGCGGCCCTTGGACGTTGAATTGGGAGCATTGAATGAGTTTTCACGTTTCTCCTGTTTCGAGCAAAATATAAGGCCGGGTGATTTAAAAGGTTCTATGGAAATTGAAATGCAGTGTCTTTGGACAATTTTTCTGCGAGGAGAAGATGTGTTTGGATGTTTTATAGAAGTGACAATTGTATGTTTAGTTTAACAATGAAACGTGGAAAATTCAAAGAAACGAGGATGGTTAGCGGAATGAGGATAATGATACCGGGAAACAAATAGTGGACTGCTTATTGGTACATTTGTCGTTAGTAATAATTTGGGCAGCTAAGGACAATTTGCCATACACGTAATTGTGTTGTAGTTAGGCGAATGAAATTTTTGCGCGTGGCTCTTATTCGAGGGCCAAAGGTTACTAGATATAGCAAGTCACAAGTATGGTCACACGAAGCTTACTTATTTATCCTTTGAAAAATATAATTGCATTTTCTCTATCTGGGACAGGTGTAAAAAGTCTTCGATAAATGGATCCTAATCGTAGCGAAATAAATAATTGTGTAATGTATTAATCCCGGCACTCTTGAATCTTGAGATCGCGTGATAGTTGAGATAACAAAAATTTCGTCTGTTTCCTTTTTCCTATGGGCACAGTTTCTTCTCCATTTAATAACAGTACACAGATTGTGTACTGTTATGTGTACAATTTTTTAACGAATTTCTTTACACAATGGAAATAAAAATAGTTAAATATTTGTGAACTTGTCGGCCCCAATAAACTTAAGAGACCACTCTTAGGTACTTAAGAGTTAAATTGACAGGGTACCAAGATAAAACCATTATTCTTGAGATTTAAAAATATTTGAACTTTGTCAATCACTGTACGTCAGGCGTCGTAGGTATGTTTGGTATATTATATTATATATTTTTGTGGTTAGTGATGGGGCCGACACTTATTTCGACAACTAATCGATAACTAATGCGTGCGTAATTAGTACGTAATCGCAAAGTATACTTACAAGTCATTGGAAACATATTAAAAATAATTGGAACATTTAAATGAGTAGACTATTACAATAGTCATTCGCAACAGAATCTAACGGAACTATTATTATTCCCGTGAAACTATCACACTTATTAATTACTAATCATCGCTAATATAAATTGAAAACGGGATTATTTAATAATTCACAATCTTTAGGTGCAAAGACTTAGGAACACAGCTTTATTTCAATATATTCACGTGTATAGAGTTATCCAAATTGAGTGTCGCAACATGCGATTGAAATAAAATACAAATTGTTTGAAGCATTTCGTGTTTTCTTATTTTAGCATAAAGTCCACTTTATGAGATCAATTAATATTCTTAAATTACGTTTTGTGCCAATAATCTAACGACGATTAACAAGCAAAGCAAAGTCGGGTTCGTGAAAAAGCCTTGATGATCACTTGAACGTATTATCTTCCATAATAATTAATGTCAAAATGAACTTCATATTACAATGAAGAAACAAGAAATACATGAAACACCTGAAATATTTGGATATTTGGAGAACCCTATATAATACATGAAAGGAATTGTATGTCACTATACATTTTTACACATTTTAACATCAGCTAAAATTAGCAAATATATTTATCTCGTAATTTCGATATCTATTTAATTCCAATTCACGGCTGATCAGGATTTAAACAGGATTTAATAGATAACAGCGAAGAAAATATTTTACTTTAATATAACTTTTTATGGAGATAGAGGCAACCAGATCAAATGCAGGTACAGCAACTCGTTAATATCTATCTATAATAAAATAATGATTCGATTTAATTGGAATGTATGGAGGCGACAGTTGTTGGTTCGAATAAGTTTCCAATTGTTTGGAGACAGTATATCACAACTATTAGTGAGTGTAAAGATAGTTTGAGCTTGTTTATTCTTTTACCGTGCAACGAAGATTAATTTAAATCAATATCCTGATAAAGAATAGACACACTGGAAGCAGTGCAGTTTGTTGCGCTGTGCTGTCTTTTTCTCTTCGTTTCAGTTGTCGGCTCAGTTTACGTATATATTTACATACATATGTATGTATTATAAGTATACACTGCCGCTGAAAATTCTCGCTCGTGCTAGTGGGAAAAATATTCTTAAGGTTTTATTCTTGTTGTAAATTCAACGCTCCGTTATTTCTTTTGTCACAAATATACATATATTCACGTTTTCCCTGTGGGATAAGTATTTGATAAAAGGCCCCCAATAAATAGATGCAAACGTAGCAGAAGAAACAAACTATACACATATAATGAATTAACTAAAGACAAAGATGAAGCCTTTAATCCCAATATTTAAAAATACGTGAACGAACCGCGGTGTCACAGTATGTCACGCGGAAGTATGTATATCCTTTTCTAAAATTAGGAAACGAAATATTATTAGAGATTAGAGATTTTATCGATTCACCTTGTATTAAAGTATACTTCCTTCGGATTTTCGTGCCCACTGAATAATTTATCTGCGGAAGTTTATTTATCGACAGCGAATGGATCATAAATTGGTAACGTGGGGGTATTTAATTAATTTCGTTATATAACTGATTACGTCTCTCAGTTTCTCCTTCTTACCATTTCTGCAACTATAAATTCTGCGCAACTGAGATCTGAGAGTTACATAATGTAATGAATTCACATTATTTCTTGTAATTTTATCAGACTTAATTATGTATAGCTATTTCAATAATTGTGCTTTTGTGTAATTAAAGAAATGGATACAATGGAACTGCAAGTACTAATGATAGGGTGCGAACATGAATTTATTAAGTAATAATGAGATATTTTGTACAATAACAATATCTATAGTTTAAAGTACATTTGTATTTTATTGTTAGTATTCTGAAAAGACTATTCAGATACTTATTATCCAAACGCTAAATTCTTTCACGTACCTTTTTTTTTTTTTACTTTGAATTATTATTTATAAATCGTACAGAACTGTATGGAGTTTACTATTACGAATAAATCACAGAATCAATCATATCACATGTAGTTTCTAAATAGAGGAAGTGAATGAAATTAATTTAAAACTTCAATATATTTCATTCACTAGCGTATAAATTTTAATACACACGTTGTAGTACTATTTCTCATTTTTTCGTGGATTTGGGCCACGTTTCATCGCACTCTTATTGATCTACGTGCTCTAGATATTATCTTCTGATGAACTGTAACATTTTAGAGAGGTGAGTGTAAGCAAGTTGGTAGAAAATTGGTCGAGCCCCTATAGTTTAAAGCCGCCCTAATATACAATGGCGTATATAGTTATTATATTAATCTGAAAGATTTGTTGTTTGCGGTTGGAGGTAATGCAAGTCTATTCAGTCTTTAAAAACGTACGCAGGTAATATTTGGGAGTGATAATACATCCACGTCGAAACAGAAGGTACAACTGAACTGTAGGCTGTAACTAATGCTGTAAGCATGGAAAAACATTGCAACATTAAGCTTAAGAACGTTATAAAAGTATGCGTTCTCCAAAATATGCAAATGTGGCCAAACTTAAATACAATAACCCTCACATGTATTCACACAAGCCGAAAATATATTTACGCTTTGCAGAGGTGCAAGAGATCTTCAATAAATGCGACATAACAAAAGAAGTAACTAATGTGCTAAATTAACAGAGTACAAATATGAAGAAATAATAATATGAAAAATATGTATAAGTAAGAAAGCATTATTTTTAATATTCAAAAATATATAAACGAACCTGCCAGTCACTGTAATAAGTATCACTAAAATAAATATATAATTTACAAATGCGAATTCATTGAAATACATATCACTGGTGAAAAAAAGTATTGTAATTACCAATTTAACAATGAAACGTATATACATTTAGCATCTGTTATAGCTTTCACAATTCGATTACTGGACCTCAAATTAGAAGTGCATTGTACTAGATTGTCTGATAAATCAGACCAGCTATATGCACCTGTAATTAATGCAACTATTCTAGGGGATCTTATAAGTTGCATAATCGATTACATATACGTCGACAGAAGACATTCGAGGCAACTTTGTTTTAGTCAAGGAATGGATGGTATCTATTCAGTTGTCTGATAACTGTTTATGAATTCATAAATCTAATTTTCATCGAATAAAGTTTAGACTAATTAATCGGTTACGTTCAAACCAGAGATTAATCAATAACTCGAACTTCTTAAGAATAATTTTTGTTCAATTAATTGTCAGAATATCGTTTACTCAATTTTATTGTTTACCTGTCTGTGAAACGCAAAAATTATTTGCAGGCTGGCTTTCTCAGCAACACCGACCTCCGTTAAAAATATTTCGGAGAGTCCCACCAGTTTTGGTACCAGGATTAAATACATGGAGTAAAATACATCGGAGACTCTCGTTTCTCTTCACGCGACATTCCATAGCTTGTAGATAAAAGGTTTTCCGTTCCTAGCAAAACGCGAAAGAATTGGAAAAAGCCCCGAAAGAGGATCACAAGAGCCACCAGAATGCTCTACACTAAATATCCAACCGGCAAATGTTATTGGGGGAAAATTCATTGTGAAATGAAAATCGTAAATAAATATAATATTATTTATATTTATATTCAATTCAGAATACACCAACGATTTCACCACTTCTGTACTGTAGTATTTTCGAATGTTCTCGTTCAAATCCAACCGGACTCCATAAATATAATAATATTTACTTCAATTGATTTTAATACACTGTAGATCGCATACTTGCAGGTTTACAATTATTTTCGAATTTTCATTTTATTTTAAATACATTTTTAGGCAGACTTAAATAATATTTCTACACAATATTAAATCAATTTTTAGAGTTTTGAATCAATTTCAGACAGTTTTAAACAACATAATACATTAATGGTAATTAAATGCATATTTATTTAAAACGCAAATGCATATATCCTTGATCTCAGTTTCAAGTGTTCAATTATTTTCGAATTGCCTCACCGCAACACAAAACGGTAACCCTTTTTTCGCCACTCGAACAAATCCCCCTGTCGAATCCGTGCGAGTAGTCGGGTCGATTTAGTGAATTTTAACGCACATGTCGATGCCTCGTTGTAAATGCCCGCTATTACACCGGGTGATCGGAAAGAATGGCAAAAAAAAAGACATGAATCGAGTGGCCTTTTTCACGATGCAAGCGTAATCTGAAGCGGTCGCGAGACGCGTTCAGGGTCGGCTTTGACGTAAATGAAACACACGTATGTACACCCGCACGCACGTGCTCCTCCTCTTTTGTCTGTTTTTTCGCGCGCATATGGCTGCGTATTCGTGTGTGTATACATATACAGAGGACAGCACGCGAGCACCTTTTGCAATTTCACGCCAACAAGCTAGTGTTTTTTTTTTGCTGACAAATTAGAATGTCAAAAGCTGGCTACCTTGAAATATTTACTTTTTATCGCCCACATTGTTATAGAAATGGTACATACATAGCGATAGCTTTATCTGTTAGCTTCTCCAATAAGTTTGCGCCGTTCGTTACGAACCTGGCAACACACTATTTTTGCCAAATGTATTTCACGACGATCAATCGATTGGACGCCACCGATTGATCGACTCAACGTTCCGAAAAATACTTTTTGCTTCTTTAATTAGCCGAGCTCCGAAACGATCCTCGTCGGAGCCAGAGGTTCTTTCAAAACGCGGAGGAGCCTCGTTTATTCAAAGCTCATTATTTATGGAGCGCGGAAATCATTCCGGGCTTTTCTCATAGACAGTAAAAGTATTTATAGATGGCTTTGGAATCACAATTGAACTTGTCAAGTCATAATTGCATTCAGAGATTCTCGTTTCCGTTAACTCGATGCTCCATTGTTTGTAAATTGAACTTTCTGTGTTACCGAAACGTGAGACGATTCGTAGCAGCTTGGTAAGAGGAATACAAAACCTGTAAACTGGTGTACCACAAACATTCAATAAGTTAATGTTGTTAGGATAAAAGCATTGCGGAATGAAAACGACACGTACTCTTTGGGTAGCGTAATATTAAAGGAGTTGTAAAAATTGATAGTACGAAGAGGTCGAAATTAATTTCTTTTCGTTAATTAACCCTTTCGCTGAGAAGTGTTGCGTACACTTAGGCGGTTGATAAATAAAAAAGGGGAAGAAGGAGATAAAAATTGATTTCACGTAAATCATTTGATTTAAATACCTACAATCGAACATAATATGCGAAGAAGTAAATAACTCGACATTTATTTCTAAAAGATTTCAAAGGGTTATTTCAACACGATTGTAAAACGTTATTTTGAAACATACGAATTATAATACGATTTGAAATGAAGATGATATAAATCGTGATACACGTTCGCGTACTTTTGAACACCTGTTGTATCCAGGGTGTCCGATTAATAAATTAATATTCACTGGTTCTCTTAAAAAGTGTAATTAGGAAGATAACATTGTGCGAAAACTGAGTACTTAAGGGAATACATGTTTTCAAGAATGAAAAATGCTTATGTCGTGAAGATAATTGAACGATGAATTAATTATTTGATATCATAATTTTCGTATTCAATTAATTTATTATTTGGTATTATATTTGTTACCATAACATTTTCAAACAAATTAGACTATACTATGATCACAATCTAGTTAATCGAAGTTCACCTGTAATCTTTATCGTTGTCTTGTAATACATCCTTGTTCAATTTGTTTGTACATTAAAAAGTGGACGCTTAAGTTGTTCATGATGCTTGGAAAAATCGGGCAGGATATGACGTAGTTTTATTCATCGATTTGAAAGTGTTGTCAGTTTATGCCTCATTGTTAGTATTATTTGAAAATTAATATTCAGTAATAAAACCGGCGATGCAGTTTAAGTGGCCATGCTGAAAAAAAAGACATTCTAGGAAATATAATTGCAATAGGATCTTGATTAACCGATCTAATCGACTGATAAAATTGATGTCTCAAGGGAACGATTAAAAGCAACTGCTTCACAATGATTGAAAAGATTGGCTCGAAACAGTACCAGCTTTTTTTTGCAAGCAACTTTGAGGCGTGTAGATACGTCATTCGATGATAGTAAATTCGATGCCACAGATAATGGAAACCGCGGATAATCACGATCCGGCTAATTGCAATTCTACTGTACTTGAATTCGTAGAAATCGCGAGAACGCACAAAAGTAAGAAGTCGTCATCTTTATGTACGAATAATAATAGTATAAAATGTTGCGCGGCGTATCAATTATTCGCCGCAAAAAATAATCTTCACAGCGACAGAAAATATAAGTCACAAATAGTTGGTAATAATAATGGAGTTATGGGGCCAAGTGGTTGAACCGCAATGAAATAATAATTGAAATTAATGGACCAACTTCGGAAGATTATTCACTAAAAGCGTTGAAAGGTTTTTCTCGAATTTATCGGGTTATTTCTCGAAAACTTATAGAGGGTGTCATAATAATAGTGAACGTCATTTTTCTGTTTAACCTATGTGGTACAGAGGGGCGAATTATTTGGAACGCATCAAATTTTTTTGGGGCAACAACACATTTCTTTTTTAATGGAATGGGATCTTAGTTAGTCTGTTATCTAGATAGATTTTATCAAACCGAATAACATCTATTTGAAGCATAAAATTGCAAAAATATAACAATGTAACTGTTAAGTTCCTAAAATATTCATAGGTGAAAAAAAAGAATGTATTGAAATAAATAATTTGTTTCAGCCAACGGGATTTTTTCGTCAACCAATACCTTACAGCAACATGTCTGACATAAGAAAGTACGCTGTTGCTAGATGGGATCCTACTTACAAGAACTGCCTCAGCATAGTTCTGCCCGACAGTTCACTTCTTCTCCAAGCAAATAATGCTTACACGAGGGACCAATGGTATCATTCGATACTATGGAAGGTAAAATCACAACGATATTCATATTATTTTTCCTCCTTGAATTTCTTCTTCGTCACGTTTCTATTAAAGCTGGAATTTGCATAGCCTGTCAACAAATTTTCCAATTGTATTTGATATCTGTGAAGGAAATTGTAATTTATAGTAGAGTAGAACCATAATTATTCGTTAATCGTTTATTTTTCTTGCTATTAAAACTGCATAATAAATGAGCAAATATGTATATGAAGCGAATAGGACTATTTTTTTGTTTACACTCTGCAAATTTTCGAAAAAGATATAGAGATTGAGGGGTTAAATTTTCCTCAAAACGCACATTCTATACGATGTCAAGAATGTATCAATAAAAGTGAAAAATTGAATGGTATAATAATATTTATTAAGTATTAAAAAGTATTAAGGTACAATGTTTATAAAACCAATATTTCGTGAGCTGATAATGATAAAAACAATATTCCATTGTTGATAATAATAAAGAATGTGAGATATCTCACGAAATATTGTTACTTTAACAATTGTACCTTAATAATCTTTTACGTAGAATGTTCCGTGGAGTTGAGACGAGTAAGAAAAAATATGCAATTCTATTAAAAAAAGAAGCGCATTTGCATTTCTTGGCATGCATCGTTGCCTTCATTAAAGAAACGGAGTCGTATAGAAATAGGCATTATCATAACGTTCAATTTTTCCCTCAATAGTTTTCTCCCATTCTCTCTCTTTTTTTCTTACCAAATTCGAGATACAACCAGCTCCAATCGTGTGACGCACCCTGTATAGTTCCAAATAAAGAAAATACTCTTGCTATTAAAATATATGTAGATAATAATTAAAAAACAAAACCAAATATTTTATTCAATTTGCCTCATCAAGTCAAATAACTTTCGTATAAAAAATTGGTTCACATTTTCATAAACTAACGAGATAATATATACAGTGGATTCCAGTTAATTTGGACATCGGTTAACCCTCGCGTGGGCAACCAAAATGGTCAATAAGTTCGAAGCTTGGTTACTTAAAATATTTTGCATAAAAGTTTTTCATGAAGCGTGAATTGACATAAAAGTGTCCAAAGAATGGAGGTCCGTAATGGCTTTGCTATATGCTGTCAAGAACGTACAAAAATTATTAAAGGAAATATAGAAATGGGTGCCCGGTTGCCTACGCAAGGGTTAAACGAGACCGCCGCTTATTTGGGACAGATACTGAAGATACTGTGAACATTGTGCCCCAATTAACCGGAATTCACTGCATGTATAATCGTACATACACACACATCAACATATACATACGTACATGCATGCACATCACTAGATGCGTTCGTGAGCAGAATAAAATCATACCCCCAGGGTGTAACATCCCCTAAATTTACCAATTTCCAGAGAATTATTTTCAAATACCAACACTTGGTATCCTTAAACACTCGAGAGGAGGTGATCATCAAGGAATTAAAATCAGTGGTGGATTTCGCCCTCTGGACGTCGCTTCAAGACGAAAGGGTAAGCGCAGCCCCGTTGGAAGCCGTTGCTAAGCTGCTCGAGGACTCAGTGCTCGAAGATTCATTCCAAAAAAATGCTGACAAATCGGTCGAGGAAGTATCTCGATATCAGGACGATCGCAAACATTGGGCGGAAGCTGTTCTCTCCGTGGTGACCCCACTTTTAGATAAAGTAGCACTTCCGTCCTGTTTGGCGAGAGTCCTGGTGAAACTGGCACAGCAGCATCCACAATCTTCCTTAGTCACAGCCGTAAGTCCGGCGATTACGAGGTGCTTAAAGCACACCGTGGATTTTGGCAAATCTCCGGATATGAGAAAACTTCTGCAAGTGTTTATAGCTGCTTTATATGCAACGGACGGGGAACAAGCGATCAGGGATTACGTTGCTTCCGTTCATGGCCCAGGAAGCGATTGTCCCCATCCAAGGGTGCTTCCTAACTTAGTGTCCGTCTGCGTTGCTGCGATTTTCCATCGGTGAGTTCTGGTCCTCTGTTTATGCATTTTATTCTTTTTCTTCTAATTGAACACGGAATAGGGTAATCTTTTAGGAATAAAAATGATTTGAAGTGAATCATTTAAAATGGAAAACAACGTTGCATACTTTACGAAATTGGAAAGCAATAATGAAATTGAAATAAGAAAGATATGTTTATGCTGTATTGAGATGGAATAAATAATTTTCAAATAGCGTATAATTTTATTATTAAAAGAATCGCAGGAACGAAAATTCTAATTCACAAACTTATATTTTATTTATTTATTTATTTCAACGAGTAGAGCTCTTTGGATACAATAAAAGAGATAAATCGGGATGACGAATATAGAGTAAGTAGAGAAAGTGGTTACTGTATGTGAACTAAAAGGAAAACGAAAATAATCCTGGTTGATTAAAAACTTGTTCATCATCCATTTTCTTTTTTTAAACTTACCGAGTCAGTATTATCATTTTATTTGCAAACTTAACTGTCGGTGTATTTAATTATCAATACATCTGAAGAATAAATTGCTGCAAAATTCGTTTTTCTAACATGTATTTGATTTGATAATCAAAGTGATAATCAACTATTTGAGCTTTAACGCAAGCAAAACTTGTGGGTAATCAATTACTCTAAAAAAAAAAACTACATCCCTGTGAAACGAGATTTAAGAAACAAATATTAAAATATTCGATATTTTACGCATAGCAATTATTAATATTTTCTTACCTTTAGATTTTCTACATACTACGATGTTATGTATGATTTTGTACAAATACGTATTATACGCATAAGTTTAATAAAAGGGAGAAGATTAATTATATTTGGCGAGTGCATAATTACAAACTGCGTGACTTACTTTATACTTTATCCACGCTTCATTAAAGCGTATTAAAAACAAGAGGGTACAGGAATAAGTAGTGCATTGTTTTAAAGTATGGAAACTGAACCCTTTAACAAAAAATATGATTTTAGTTAACAGCTTGGCGTGAATGTTTTTTTAATAATGTTTCAATTCAATTTTTGTTGGTACTTGTATATATATAAATAAATAGAGTCAATTCCTTTATCAAGATAAACGAATTTGATCTTCCCTTTTAAATGTACAATAATTTGACTAGTTATAATATACAATTCTCACATTGAATTAGATTATATTTTTGTAATATTCTATTACAATAAAAACATAATTTCACCGTAACCAAAGAAAGTGAAAACAATTGTGCTCTTGTTGAACTGAAAAACGGATAATGTGTCTGTTAATCGCAACGTAAGGTGCACAACGTTAAACTTTTTTTTAATTCCACTTTGACGTTCTTCCCATGTATTTATGTCATGTTGCAACTAAGTTGACGTGTTTATTTTCCTCTTTAATGTTCCGCAGATGTATTAAAAAAGTGAAAATGGCTTCCTGCGCGTATTATGACATAACAAATATACGTCTGCTCGTAAAAACTGCTTCTAAATGAAATAGAATAGGCTGAAAAACATTCTCGTGTGTTAAGAGTGTGACGCGAATAAAAATGAAAAAAACCGAAGTTGATTTGTTCGTTTTTCATTAATTTGCAGATTCGAGGTGGCCAATCGTTCTTTACCAGAGAAGGATAAATCACCGACTTTACCTCCTTTAGATTGCTATTTGTTGGTGCTAAATATCGCGTAAGTGGCTTGCATTGTCGGTATTATCTTTCATCTGCTCGTTCTATCTATTCTTTTATGTAAAAGTCATTGAAGAATGTTGTTATTTGCTGCTTCCCCTCTCAGTGTTTTGGGGCGCATAATTATAGTAATATAATATTAATTTTGATTATTCATTTACATTTGTTACCATTTTTATTATACCATAACAGTTCAATGAACACGAGATAACATACTCACGTAATTAGTGCAATAAACCTACATTCCGATTCGACATAAAAATTACATTTTACAGACTTGTTGTTCTATTCAGACAGGTGTGTAATTATATTGTACTGTAATAAAATTTATTATAATATATTATATCCAACAGAATACGTATGTTATAATATTTATATTAAACTCCATTAAAATGCATGTACTTCTTTTACGTTATATCAAATGTTATTTATCACTTGCGCAATATCAATTCATGCATAAAGTATTTGTGTATACTTATAGTTATTTACCCAGCGTTCAATATTCTCTGGAACTGTAAGGTTAAAAATACCATGCTACGTTTGAAAAAATTCAAGCGGGATCTCATATCTAGATAAATAATAAAAATAGTGACCGTGTTTTATGTCCTCCTTGGTGCCATATAACTTTCCTTTATACTGTCAATTTTGCGTATAACAAACGATGGTCGAATTGGCTGAATCATCCTTCCAATAAAACACCACAGAGAAATAACAAAGCTTATTGCATTATATGTAGTCAAGGTTGGGTTTGATTTTTTCTTTCGTTCTTTTTTTTTTAGATCAGAATATGCCGATTGGAGGCCAGGATTTGGTGCTTTATTGCAACCAGTGCCATTCCCAGAAGAAGCTTTCGCCCTGAAAGAGGTTCAACAATCGATATTACTCTGCGTGATAAACCGCTTAGCGAAAGACACCAGATGCGCTGTTCATCGTGTTCTACTTCCGGTCAGAGAACCTCGACCCGGGTGGATCCATATTGCTGCACCGTCCAGTCCTGATTGTCCCGATCAGGGAGAACTGTTCGGTGAAATGGTACGTTACTCGTTTTCCTTTTACAAGTAACCGCGACCCACACTTTGCTATTTCATACAGTGTGAACCATTAATCAACATACATTATCGCTCAAAAGTTTGGGTACACACGTTAATGAGGAAAATATTCTTTCGGTTTTACTATTGTTGCAATGTTAACACATTATGTTTATTCTTTTAATAATCTCAAACTACAATTCCGCAAAGTTTTCAAACCTCTTTTCGTTAACACCATGTATAAAACCTTCAATTACTTGGTATAACATATTTTGACCTATCAATTATGTTATTTTCACTTTGATTATTATACGTGATTGAGTACATAACGTACCTGAATGTAAGAAATAATCATTATTCATAAAAAACGGGAAGCTTAATATCCGTATTATGTACTACTTATTGATGATTCAATGTACATATTCCAAAAATTATCCAATGATTTAAAATTTAAACAGCATGCCCACAAACTTGAAGAATTTATCTTCGTGCTTCCTCACATCTACAGGGTGTCCCGTAACTATCGTAATATCGGGAAATGGGAGGAGCTGAGGTGATTCTGAACAACTTTTTCCTTGACCAAAATGTTGTTTGAAGCTTCGTTTTTGAGTTATTAACCAAAAACACTGCCCAATGAGATTGCCCGTAGAGCGCACGTCCAGGCCCGTATCTCTCTACTGCGCTCGGTCGTGTACGGGGGCCTCGACGGTATCCGAGGAAAGCGTACGACAAATGTTACATCGTCTTAAATTAAGGATAATGTGGAATTATTCGTTATTGATGAATAACGACCACGACCGTGCGCGATTGATTAAAGGAATAACTAGCTTATTTCTTATTAATGAAAAACGATGTAACATTTCCGTACGCTTTCCTCGATACCCTCCATGCCCCCGTACACGACCGAGCGCAGTAGAGAGGTGCGGGCCTGGGCGCCCTCATTGGCCAGTGTTTTTGGTTAATAACTCAAACACGAAGCTTCAAACAACATTTTGGTTCAGGAAAAAGTTGTTCAAAATCACCCCAGCTACCCCTCGTTTCCCGATGTTACGGTAGTTACGAAACACCCTGTATACAAAATTTACTAAATACCTGTCTTATGGCGTATAGTTGTAAGGAATTCATTTTATATTCCCCTCATCATTTACTTTTTCAAGAACACTTTATAATTGTCATATACAGTCGGGGACAAAAATAAGTGGACAGGTAGAGAGAATAGATATCAATGAAATTTAATCGACTTTACATTATTGATATAAACTTAACTTTTATTTGTTTTATATCCTTATAATACATAGATTATTTAGTGACAAATTCAAACTAATATTCTCATTTTTATGTACCCAATCCACATTTAACGAAATAATCAGCCATTTCTCGAGAGACAAAAATAAGTGGACACCTACCAACAACGCTATAGTGGGGCAACAAATCTAAACAAATTTTACAAATTGGTTATGCTTGCACGCAATAATCTCAAAGACGTCTATCGATAGCAATTTAGGCTTTTTGAGGATAACATCGCCTCTGAAATAATCTAAAAATGCCGAGAGGAACAGAAATTTGTAATCAAATTCGCAACTTAATTGTTTCGGACTGTCATAAGAAGTTAAGTTACCGCGAGATAGCCCACAAGTATAGCGTTTCGAAAAGTGCAATAGAACAAAATTTTAAAAAGTATTTATTATACAATACTGTGGAAAACTTAAGAGGGCGTGGGCGCAAACGATGTACGACTGTGCAAGAAGACCGTCGAATTGTCCGCAAATGTCGTAAAGATCCAACTATTCCATCAAGAAGCATTGCAGAAACGTTAGATGTAAACGTTTCAACAAAAACAATTAGAAGAAGATTGCATGAAGCTGGTTTAAAATGCTGCAAGCCATTTATTAGTAAAACTAATGTGAAGAAACGTTTGGCATTTGCGAAAAATATGTAAATATGCCATTGTCATTTTGGAGAAACATAATGTGGACTGATGAAAGCAAATTTTAGTTGCGGCAATTGAAAAAGAGGTACCAAGTATGGAGAAAAAGGATGAAGCATTTAAAAAATCGTTTATTACGCCAACAATTAAATTTAGCGGCGGATCTTTAATGGTGTGGGGGTGTTTTTCTTTGAATGGGATTGGTGCACTGGTACAAATTGACGGCATAATGACTGCGGATGATTACATCGATGTTATAAATGAAAATTTAGAGATGGCAGTAGCAAAGATGGGTCTCGACAACGGATTTGTATTCCAACAAGACAATGATCCCAAACACACAGCCCGAAGAAGTCAGAAATTTTTTAAGGATTCGAATATTCAATTGCTTAAATGGCCTCCACAGAGTCCTGACTTGAATCCGATTGAAAACCTGTGGAGTTTGTTGGATACAAAAGTACCATTGGATAAGAGAACCAATAAAACCGAACTTTTCAGAAAC
This sequence comes from Nomada ferruginata, assembly GCA_963583965.1. Classification (NCBI taxonomy): domain Eukaryota; kingdom Metazoa; phylum Arthropoda; class Insecta; order Hymenoptera; family Apidae; genus Nomada; species Nomada ferruginata. The sequence continues at coordinate 19,961,276 of OY757213.1, forward strand.
CTACAGAGAGAATTTGAAAATATCGAAAAGATTACGTCGAAATTTAATAACCAGTATTCCTAGACGGTTAGAAGCCGTAATCCAAGCAAAAGGCGGCAACACAAAGTACTAACTTTACTATGTATTCTATTTATCATGTAATTTATTGTGTGTCCACTTATTTTTGTCTCTCGAGAAATGGCTGATTATTTCGTTAAATGTGAATTGCGTACATAAAAATGTGAATATTAGATTGAATTTGTCATTAAATAATCTATGTATTATAAGGATATAAGACAAATAAAAGTTAAGTTTATATCAATAATGTTAAGTCGATTAAATTTCATTGATATCTATTCTCTCTACCTGTCCACTTATTTTTGTCCCCGACTGTATGTATAATATCGTTATGTTACAATACGCAGCTCGTGACAATTCCTAATTATTCATTATTATCAAACGGTTATCGTAATCGATATGGATTAAAATGTTATAATTGTGATATCTATCAGTGGCCATAATATCTGGATAATACGATTAATCTACGATTATTTTTTTTAACCAGTTAACAACCTTGCTGGCGTGTTGCTGTCGAAGGAAAAGGTTTATCAGCTGGTTGATGAAACAGGTGCGGGACGATTGTATACTTTTGGCAGTGAGAGGCTGCGAGGCTGCACAAGAAGCTCTTTGTTTCATGCTAGAATGGCATTTGCTGCCGAGTAAAGAAGCTAAATTGCAAATAGTCAGTGCGTTAGAGTCCACCACTGCGGGAAAGGAACGCTACGCTGCTCTTTGCCAAAGGCAACGGAATTTACAGCAACTGGTGAGTATATTATGGTTCCGGGTGTATAAAAAGTGATGATCACGGATTTCATGTGTGATTCTACACATTTGGTTCGAAAGACATTTCTTTAATTGATATTATATTATATTATATTAATCCTTTCGACATTTATGTCGTAACAAAATTCGTTTCTGCTATTTAAAGTAAAATTTAGGTAATAGAAAAAGGAAAAACAGTTTTTAATTTTTAGTGTTTTTGTTGTGATATAATAAAATTTTAAGTTCTGCAAATAATATTAATTGAATTTTTGTCCTATAGAAATATAAATTAAAAAAAAAGCTAAAAAAATTGGTCCATTATATCAATATTATAGCAAGTGCATTTATTCCTCTTTTGTCGAGTATACTTGTCATCCTTTATAAGTAATTAAGTACACGAGTGCATATTTTCAAAATAAAATAAAACACTTGAAGGGTTGTCAGTTTATATTTGCATAATTTTAAACGATGAATTTGCGACATATAATTTTCTTTCCATATAAAAATAATTTTAACATTAATTTTTTTTATTTAGTATAAACAATTTTACGCAGCTTTTTCCCCCAAATGTCCACCGATCGAAAGGTATAGACTAGGGATGGGTTCGACACTAATTTTCAAATTCTCGAAACTCGAATCCGAAAATATGTAAGGTTTCGAAACTCAAATCCTGAAGTGCTGATTTTATTTTGTAAGGGGAATATTTTGTTTTAAGAACTGAATCAACATTTTTGAAGTCGACAATAAATCTTTCAGGATCGATCGCCAATCCATTTCTATTCTAAAAAATAAAACCCGAATTCTCGAATTCTCGGTGCACGCTACGAACAATTCTTCATTCGTTAATTGTACACTTTTTCTTTTACGAGTTTCGAAAGTTTCGAATCACGAAAAAAGTGCAAAGTTTCGGATTCTCGGAACTCAAAACTTTCTCAAGTTCCGAGGGGTTTCGACGTTTCGACGTTTCGAGAAATCCATCCCTAATATAGATCCATCACCCTCAAATGCCACATCCATTATTTTTTATACACCCTGTACACAAGTGTATTACGCATACTTTACTACACGTAAGACCTAACTTTACCCGTATTTTTCCGATTTTTGTTTGTACGGAGAAATTTGGTCTGTTTTTTTTAATTAATGTAATGGTTAATCGTATTTTTAACTCTTTCTATATGCCAAATGTGTAATTTATCCAGGCTTTACGTGGCCAGCCAATTCAAATGAAATATTAATATTATAATATATATAAGATTCCATTAAAATATTAGTTTTATAATCACGTAATTTGCTTGTATTTATTGTAAATAGTATATTGCAAGAATGTATGTTAACATGTTAATGAAATAAGTTGTAATGGCAATCTAAGTTAAGAGCCCAGTGTGCGTCCTTTCTCTCCTGTATCTTTATCGAAATTTCTTTTCTTTCGAAACTCTTAGAAAGTGTTTACAAAAGGCAATTTTGTCTTTTTATTTATTTCTCCGTACTTTTTTCCCTGTCGGCTACAAAATTGGGTCATACATTTTTTTCTCTCGCTTATCCATCCTCATTTCCATCCTAAACTTAATCTTAAGTAACCTTAGACTTGAAACAGAAAGTTCGCTCGATTTTATAGCCTTAACATTTTGTATCTTCTATTGCCACCTAATGCTATGTACTCTTATACATCATCTAATGTAACTAAAGATTTATGAATTTGATCTTCAACTTTTATCCATGATATTTTCCATTCCTACATTTCTCTTCCTCTCGCTGTTTTCTCTTTTCTCTACCCCAACTGTCTTACACATTCTACCCCTCTGTCGTTCCCGTGCCCTTTTATTTAACCGCACTGAATCACCTTTGCAATACGCGTTATTAAAGGGCCAAGGGGTTCATATGTTCAAAACAGCTGCGGAAAGGTGGTCCAAGAAAATTAACATTACCTGCCCGTGCAACGGACGCGGATGTTGCTCTGCTTCTTGGTGGAAGGGCACTCGGCAGTTTGGAATATCTCAGCTTGGCCTTCACATCAGTAACTTCAGCGTGTGCCGAGCAGCTCATTAAATTACCGTCTTTGAGGCACCTGAATCTATGGGCGACACAATTCGGTGACGCTGGTTTGCAAATGATCAGTGAACACCTACAGAAGTTGCAGGTTCTGAATCTTTGTGAAACACCTGTCTCTGATAAGGGAATCTCCACCTTGGCCTGTAAGTATGGTATATTAGGAACATCGAGGAATAAGATTGGGATTATTTATCTCATTAGGGACTCAGTTAACAACTAATAGGGGCTCAGGAATGACCAAAATTTTATAAATTTAACTGTCTGTAAATATTATTTAATTCTTAGAGATCCGTAGGAACAGTTATAGGAATCATTTATTTTTGATTCATTTCACGAAATTTATTTACCATATGCGACCCCTCTATAACACGGTTAATTCGTCCCGCATTATATTGAAACCGCGTTGTGAGACATACAGTCATACTAAAGCGGAGACGTCGTTCCATAATATGCATACACAAAAAGTGCATTGATTTTCATTACCACTGTCGTCTAAAAGCACTACTATTGGCCTAACTTTTGTTTCCTCGTAACCTTCAGTCTGTGCATTGGGGTCAAATGGACCCCAGTCATTGTAATATGCAACGAAATCATTTCACACGATGCTTCTGATTAAATGTTTTATATGTATAATATAACTTAAATTATCTTGTAGCTTTTGAATAAAGCTTCTTCTGAATTAATAAAAATAAAATAAAGATAACTATTTTTTTCAAGAAAACTTTACAAAATAAATGGAAATGTATAAATATAATATATATAAATATATAAATTCTATTTTTCATGAAAGTCCTAATCACTTTTTATATCTTCATCTCTGTCTTCGAATCTAGCTTAATTGCAACCGAAAGAGTGTGATGCAACAATTCGTGCTATACAAGGGTTGTTCCTGTTCAATAAGTCAAGCTATACAAACCGTGTTACGTGATGATTGTCGCTACTTTCGCACCGTGTTATAGTAGAGTTCCCCGTACACCAAATAATCTATATTCCGTATTCTATATTCAAGTGTTCATTAACCCATTCTGTCTTACAGCACTGACGAGCTTGAGGAAGCTAAACTTGAACAGCACCAAACTGTCCGTTCAAACGTTTGAATCGCTGAAGAAATGTCTGCCAGCGTTACAAGAGTTCGACGTGAGATACACGGAGGCGTGGTAACCCGAACTTTCAACAAACATTAATTACCACGATAATTCTGGCACCAAAGACAAAAGACAAATGTTCGAGCTAGACGAGAACTGGGATGAACAGTAAGAGAGGGTCGAGAATTATCTCACCGTTGAAGATCATTTGACGAGTGAACAAAGTAATGTTTCCAAGCATCGCGTGAAAATGTTCCATCGTGTTGCTCGATCGACGGATCGAAAAGAAAGTTACTTTTAGGCATAAACGAATAATAGAATATATACATATACATAAAAACAACTGGGACGGAATGTGTTTAAATGGAACGGACGGCTAAGATCTCTAGATAGGATAAAGGATGTACTATTACGAGTCCCAGGCGAGATTTTCTTTGTTTCTCCAATGAGAAAGATATTTATAATTGTTGTTAAGATTGGCTGAAGAAGCACGTGACCAGGACCACAATAAAAGCCAGAGAGAGAGAAAAAAAGGTGTTGAATGGAAAAGCACGATGGACATGCTTCCAAGAAGTGTCGCAAAGTGCCCAAGAACTGTTGTTTCGTTTAAGAAAAAAGAAAGAAGAGAAAACAGTAAAAAAATAATGAAGAAACGAACGGGGTTAAAGGACATGACGTTTGGGAACACGCGTTGAACTTATAATAGCTGAGAAGTGGAAATTCGTAGCGGCTCTATAAATAGTTGGTTCGTGTGAGAACGAGCAAGAGGACATGGCGCAGGGGCTTGCTCCTTATCGGAATATCAAATGGTCGGAAGCAAGTCTCCAAGTGCCTTGCCTTTTTTCACGGATCCTTCTAGTTTAATCGTTTAGTTCAACGTTTCCGAAGGTGTATGTCGTTTATCTGATACACACGCTATCGTTCTCAAAAGTTTGGGTGTAAAAGTAACGCATTGTCCGGAGGGCACAGTGACGGGCATAAAAAAGAGAAAACTTTGTATTTGATACTTGTATTACATGAAAGTCAGTTACTTCCATAATAAATAATTGATATCATGTCGACAAGACACATATATTCTGAGGTATCCACTTCACTCCGCACAATAGAGATATTCCATATTTTCTCTCTGCAAAGTTCTGACGTCTTTTCGTACTGTTTGCCTTGTAAACTTACTTATGTTCGCCACTGTATTATAAGTTTGTGTCTGGTGTCATTTGTTAGCGATGTGCATGATCCTTCTTAATTAGTGTCGATTCGTAATAGCAAAGTATGATTGATTGATACACTCGGCCGTAGTTCCGAAACGCACCAGTGATCGGTCAACATTTTGGAGGGGTGGTGGAGAGTGGAGGGTGAAGACCAAATATAAAATTGCAACTGCGGGTACAATTTATGTATTATTTATGTATTATTGCATTCATTAGTTTCCGAGATATTAATGAAAAACTTTCGGTACATTGAAAGCTGCGTATACAGGCGTTATTAATACATTAAGTGCTGCCTAACCAGATAAACAGTCTGCTCCTTCATCGTATGCTGTTTTTTTAAACGAAATATCAAAGCAATGCAAACAATTACGATATCGTTTTAAACTCCCAAGAAAAATACGGGAATGAAATAAAGGAAACGTTACTGGAAGTAACATTCCCATGAACACCCAAACTTTTGAACGATTACACAATAGTACTTAATAATTGAAACATATGATATAGGGAATTTAATTTATTATACATTGTACAAATTGTAATTGATGACAAAATGACATCGATCCAATTAAGGCTACGTTTACGGTGGATGCGAATTCGTACGAACGGCGTTCTGATGAATACGTCTGAACTGTTTCAATGCATTAGTTCAAACAGTTCAGACGTATTCATCAGAACGCCGTTCGTACGAATTCGCATCCACCGTAAACGTAGCCTAATTCGTTAAAACCAATTACGTACGATCTTTCTTCTCCTTTTTTTTTACTGAGATATTAGACTTAATCTTCTGTTTTCTGTAAATATTATTTAATGAATACGTTCGTCTCGAAAGACTAAAAGTTTCTCGAATGTGATCTACATAGTTAAGTATAAACGTAGTTTTATAAAGGGAACAGAGATGTGCATTTAATTGAGATTTGTTTTGATTATGCGAATATCAAAAAGAATACCGAATAGAGTTAAGAAAAAATAGATTCTAAGCCTGTATTTTTATTTAAATTCGTCTCTCCTCCGCCACCAAATAGAATTATGTTTAAAATTTTGCTGATTGCAATTGATTCTTTTAATAAGCAAACGATATAACTTATCGTTAAAACGCTTAACACAGAATACTATTTAGAACTTAACAAAGCTGCAAGGCAAAAGATTCTACCTATGCATATATTATCGATAAAGGAAACACTATTTCCATTGAAGGTATATATGTATATGTATACAGGGTGAAGAAAAATTTCGTTACACACTTTGAGGGGGGTATAATGAAATCGTTGAAACGAGCAAAAACAAAAACATTTAGTCAACTTGTGTGCTAAAAACGAGTACTCTGACAGATAGGAATAATTAATGCTATTTTTGACAGTACTGTAGAGACAGTACTGTTACAGTACATGTTCTATAATTGATAATAAAAATATAGAAAGCCATTGAATATTGATTATACATTATACATATATTACATCTCGACAAAGCAAGAGTAAAGTACTTTATGTAAACACCTTTAATGAACTGCGAGAAAGAGTGGAAAATAATCTGCTACGATAATTTTTTTAAAAAAATTTAATGCAGAAACTTTAACATGTTATAAAAAAAATAGTAATTTTCAGATTTTTATAAACGACACTGGACAAATTTGTAAAATAAGCATTTATTCGGATTGGTCGAACTGCCAAAAATAATTTGTCGTGCCATCGAAAAAAAATGTCAGCAATAGTAATTTGTGCCATGAGAAATTCATACTATCGAGAGAGAAAGGATAATGCCTATAGTTAAATTATTCTACTTTCGAAAATTATTTCTAGTCGTCCAGACATAACGAGGCACCTTTGCCTATAAATTATGTCTGCTTTGTGCAGCACGAAATTAAAACTAATCGAAAAGAATTAATGGAAACTCAATAAAAACGTTATCAGGTAACTTTATTAGAAAACTTCTAATAAAACGTAACGTTACTTTATCGTCCCATTTAATTTAGGACATTTACAATTTATTCTATTATACGTAATACCTTAGCAACTCAGCACATAAGTCGACGTAAATCTTTTCGCTTAATAAGGGCCATTTACCCTCAAGGTTTGTAAGTCTCGCTTCTAACACCTTCCTTGCAGAGTGTGCATTGTAAAAGTTACACGAACTTTCCAAAATTTATTCACACTAAATAGAGTAACATGAAGCAACAACAAAATTCTGCGAAGTGTTTAATTCATTAGAAAGGAAACCGGCATGAGTAGTTTATTTTTTTTCAATTGAGATATATCTGCTTTCTTATAATATTACAAATGATATTAACAGTACGAAAAATTCAATCAGTATAAATGGTAAATTTGTTTACAACTGAATGTTTTTTTCGCGTAGAAAAGCGGAAAAGCAATGATCCTGACGGAGAAAATACGAATTAATAATTGAGTCGTTCACAGGCCAAAGTTACTAATTCTAAACCTTGAATTTTTTTCAAACATTTACTACCAAAGCACTTGATTGGCGCGCAACTTTTTATATTTAAAATCAATTTTCTTGATTGTTACGGTCAACGTCATTAAGTAACAAAACTTTGCACGGCAGCTGAATAATTAATAATTTACCTCAGAAAGCACTGTGATTAATTCCATACGTTAAATTACATTAGGTAATACTAGGCGTAACATACAAGGTACATCGGTAATAATACACCCATACGCAATATATGTTTGAATATATAATTTATTTTCTTTACTTCTTGCTTTGTGAAGTTAATCTGTCTGGCAAATGAACGGTTCAATTGTTGCTCACTGTACAATACGATGATAAAATGGCAGAATTGAATAAACAAAATGATAAATTATGTAATATATTGCCACACGAATGTAAAAGAATATGGATCTCCATTTAATGAAATTTGTACAATCTTCGTTTGTCACACTATCAGAAATGTTCAACAAAGAAAATATCATGCAAGCTACTTAGAATAAACACACCGTATACTAAAAACAGAAATGTCTATCCAGTGAAATTTGATAATTCGTCAATTTCGCGGGATACTGAATCACTGAAATAATATACAGACTTCCTATTGAAAGACAGCGTGTTCATTAGTTTGTTAACCAAAGCCGCAAGAATAATCGGGAATTATGAAAACGATCGAAAAAAAAGAAAGAAAGTGAATGCAATTGTGTGAAATAATATTGGATTTATTTTATCTATACTTACAATTAGTTTATAATAAGCTAGGGAAATAAATGCGGGCGAAACTCTTGCGAACGAGAGTGCTTCCCGAAGAAGATGTTCTTTCTAAAGGATTCCTGCTCTTCTCTCTTTTAATTTCTTTGAATAACGCTCAACTGCCTTAGCGATCAAGTTCTGAGCGACCACTGCCACAACGTGTGCAAACCGGAACAAGGTTTAACTATCCGTTGCACTCGTTAGAATCGAGGTTTTCGGTTTAAACTTGAACTCTTCGGGTGTTTCGAGAATACTCTCATCTGCAACAAAAAAAAAGATTGAATTGAAAATTGGGCGAACGATAGATAAAACAGACATTAAGAATTCGTTTGTTTCGTTCACTTTTTCTCATTTTTTTTCGTGCTGTCTGTTCGATGAATTTCAATTTTTAGCTGACAATTCGTTGTTACGAGTATTGAATATTGGTCTTGCGTTTTGAAAGTATTATACAATTCAAGAAGTGAGAAGTGCCTCCTTTAGCAGAGCTCTATGTCATTTTTTTGTTGCACTTGGGAAAAGGTGGTCGAATTTTGCAAAATATTGATGTCCACGATCTCTTGAAGAACGGGAAAAGTTATCTGAACGTGAACCAGAAATAATGTCTTCTTTCCTGTACAATAAACTGTAGAGAAATAGATATTTTTATGTGATAAGTTTGCTAGATATTTACTGTGATATTGATTTCTTTAATGGAGTTCAAATAATTCCGAATTTTGTCACACGGAACAACAATACACTTCTTTCATTCAGGAGTCCTCACTTCTCGATCAACGTAAAAGGTACTCGTATTGCAAAAATTTAGAAGTTATATACAATCGCCAAGAGATTTAATGAACGAAATGTAATATAATTATTAAAAGTTATATAGATATATAATATTTAACAGTATAATGATGAATGATAAAAATCAATTTAAGGAACAAATATAATCGTGGGAAATTTAGAACCAAATTACTCAATCTTTTGATATCATTACACATTTCCTTACAACTAAACAAGTTGTAAAACAAACGTCTCTCTATTAATTAATGTTTCTATTACTTTTCCCGTTCTTCAGGTTATTCATCACTCCGAGTTATGGACTCCGAAAGTTTGACCAACTGTTCTCGAAACACTGTGTTCGCGAATCGTGCACGACGAACTTTACTCTAAGACTCGAAGGAACTTATATTACTAACTTCGTCGATTGACTGTCTTCTCGCTTGTATCAATCTACAAATACATATTCTCTTCTTCTTCCTCCACCATTTCTCCTTCTGCACTCAGAAAATTCATACACTTTAAACGATCAATCAGAAATACATACATATATATAATCAGTATGAATCGCATTTTCTTCACGAAAACTTGGAAAAAATAACGAAATTGAGTTTTCACTGATGTTAAATTGATAATTCCATTTCTCTTGAGATTCCTATATAAAGAGTGTCCCAATAATTGCGTTGCGAACCGGAAAAGGGAATTTTGGAATGAAAAAAAGTAAGTCGATATTGTGGAATAAAATTTCTTTTTGTTCTTCGCAATATCAAATATTGTTTTTGTGAGACACGACTTTTAGCATACATCGAAAATGCATTTATTAGTTAATTATTTATTTTAGTTTCTATTCGAGTTTGCCGTTGCAATTGTAACGTAGTCAACTCCACTTTTATTATCATTGCTAGTGTTTAGATCAGAGGTTTCATAAATAAGGGCGGCACAATTACTTTTAGGCCTCCTTTAATTATTTTAAAGCCCTCAGCCCCATACTGAAAATTTCTATTCTGCAATACCTTATTTAACAATGCCATTTTTAATTCGTCAACAAAATATTTTGTTTTCATGAGAAATTACACTCTTTCCTTTTTTACCATAATTACCGGGACACACTATATGTATATTATAATAATGTACTTCGATTCTAGTGATAAGTATTTATTTGTAACAATTTCGAGAACCTTGTGAATACTATGTTACGATAGCTGTTACATTTATTCGGCCTCTTTTAATTGTTAATCCCTTTAAAAATACTTTACATCTGTGTTATTCAAATTTCTTGTATATTTCCTCGAAAAGCAATTGTAGCTTTCTATCTACACGTTCCTTGATATGTATATATATACTACAAACATTAACATATAAAATTACGTTGTACTTTAATTGCGATCTAGATGATGACCGAAATTTTACGTTTCTCGGCAGACTAAATTAGCCTATTAAATATACAGAAATTCGTCAGAGTGAATGGTAACTTGAAATGAGACAATTTTTGATTTCGAACCCTTACGTTGTTTTTTTTAAATGTTATTACAAATGCAGAGATTTGTACTAGATAGATAAACACAAGAAAGTTATAATGAAATTTGGTTCGTCAATTCGTAGAAGTTCGAAATTGATGCTCTTTATTTACTGCGAAGGGCCTAAATATTATATAGCATTTATCCATTATTTATTTCGATATTTATTATATTTTTGGTACGCCGTAATATGTACCAGTTAATTGTCCAAACATCTAATTTTTATTTAAGATGCGGATAGAAATATATTAAAACTTTCTCCGTCTTGTCACGATCTTCTTTCCCAGCGCTATGATGAATTACGTAAAAATTTTGTTTCTTCATAAGGTTCAATGCGGTGAATATATTTTTATGGAAATGCATTCGTCCATCCTATACAGTAGACATCTCCTTATACGGTCGTGTGTATAGTTGTTCTTTTCTAATGTCAAGAAAAGCTTCGTTATTACTTAATATAATAAGTAGGCATCCTCTAGAGAAAGAAGTAGGAAAATCAGGATGTATCATTGAAACGATAAGAATTTCTCATGTACTTCGATCATCTTTGTCAATCTGTTATACAGGGTGGTCTACCTAACTTTATCGCCTGGAATATCTCGTTTGTTTTTGATAATATTAAAAAGTGTTTAAAATAAAAGTTTTATTTATCTGATCTTTGGCGACCTTGAAAGCAGATCATTGCATTCACCCTTAAAATGACTACGGTTTCCAAGTGAATACAATATATCTACTATTATTATAGTATTAAATATATCTACCATTATTATTAATTAACTATTACATTTAAGAAAACAAAATTGCCCTTCATTTGTCCTTCGTGCATCCACCCATCAAAAAGATGGCCACACTTAATTATGTCCCCCTCGAGGCCATTCAACTATTGTTTGAAACATTTTTTAATATTACCAAAAGCAAACGAGATATTCCAGGTGATGAAGGTAGGAAGACCACCCCGTAGAAGAAGAAACGAGAAAATCTAGATGTGCGCTTTTTGAAATAAATAATGGTTTACAATTTCATGAGCAATTTTCAGCTATAGCTTTAAACATTAAAACTATTGTTATAGTTAATAAAAGTGATTTAAAGTTAAGTGATTTAAGATGTTAAATTCATTAAATTCTGAAATCTAAGTTAATATCCAATAACTGTGATAGATATGCCATTCTAATGGACAGTGTATTTTCTTCTGCCATTTCTTTTTTGTTGCTAGATTGCGAAAGCAACTGTGACGCAGCCGAAGTTTTTCACGCAAAAGGAATGGTATTCTTTTAACTTACAATTGGATTATTATCTTGTGCAGTAAATATATACACAGCGTCTTAATAACGTATCTGATAATAATTTAGACGACTACAATGGTTTGTAGGTAAGAAAAAGAAAGTGCGTACATATATAATCAACAATATTATTGAACTATTTATTCCTCTCTAACTGAAAATCGTGTTTAGTAATTGAGAAATTAATTTCTTTTCATACATCGGCTGAATATTTTTCACTTTGCCTATATATTATAGTTACAACTATTGTTCAGTATTCTAATATTTTTTTTCATGTTATTGACGTATGTTATATTTATGTATAACAACGTGACATCAGATAATGAAAGTGTTAATCAGTTTTATAATTTATTAATTAATTTTGCATTTATATTGGTTTCTCGTAGACACAGATTAGATGTTAAAAACATAGGAAAAACAATCGTAAACCTGCCGTTTGGGCAGCACCAAATTTATTCCACCAAAACAAGTATTCCATACCTTAAACTATCATTTCGATCAGATAAATAAAAATTATTCTTATATCTACCATAAATGTCGCACCTAGAATGTTTCAAATTATGAAGTCTTCCGAAAATTCGTTTTAGGAAATTAGTATCCCTTTTTTAAAAACAATACTCTCCATATTCCGCTTTTTCTGCGAAATTCATATCCGTGTAAATTACAAATTAATTTAATCAGCCTTTACACTTTACACACAAGTACGCTGAGTTGTCCAATAAGATCGTGCGATTTATTATCAGCGTGTGACTTATCGTCTTTTATTTTTTGTCAAATATACTTAATTTTAAATGTTATTCTCATTTAAATCGGATTGATCCAATTTTCTGCAGTCTAATTTTCTATTAATTAGTAGAATTTTCATTCACCCTCAGTCGAAACGAAAATTATGGAAACAACACGACCTCAAGGAAAGAAAGATATGATGGATTTATTGCTATACATCTCGCCAATTCATCACCAGAGATATTTAAAAATCAAAAGATTAATAAAAAGTAATTAATCACAATTATAATTTAATAAATGCAAATGAATATGTTTGTACGTAACTTTTGTTCTTTTAATAAAGTTCATTATTCTTCATCGTTATAAGCCACCTTTAATATATACCATTAATTTGGAAAATAGCCTAATAATTATAAGTTTGATGTTTCAAAAAGCGCATTCATTTATAAGCTACGCGTAATAATTCACAATTATAGGAAACACTTACATTTCAAGTATTTTGTGAAATATTTCGATACATAGTGAAAGAAATATTTTTTACGACAGTCAAATGCAAATATCTCGAAACAAAAAATATGTACATCTGATTTAGACCACTTTCACAATCACCTGCACATTTGCATCCAATATGCAATTATCATTACTGGTACAAATTCCTCAACGAAATAAAAGCTGTACGAGCTTATTGGACAATCTAATAATACTTCACCACTAATTAATTGATATAATTGAACATCTTCAAAAAGCGCACCTACAGATTCTACCCCGCGTTAATTAGAATATAAGTGTTCGTTGCCCACGTTTCACAAACTACCGTCGCCATAATATTAAAAAATATCATTTTTAAGGTGCTTTTATAAAAACGTCGATCCTTTTTTAGCACGAGAAGTGAGGCTCCCTGAAAGGTATTCGTCGTGCTGTGTCTTTTAATTACGCACACTTGCTTAAATGTTACAAAACTCCGAACTTCATAACAGCAACAACAAGGAAGGGAAAAAAGATGAGTAAACTTCAACGATTGGACGAAAAGCCTGATCATATCGAATACAAACCGTAGGTACATATTGAATCGTACATACATATGTTATATGTATACAAAGAAGCAAAGAGTATCTTCTAATTTTGACCGCGGGAAACGAACCAAATTATACGACACCGTGTTTCCCATGAAACTTAATGGGACAAACTTGGAGAATTTAATGTGAATCGTAATAGATAGACCGTTGAGCGGAATTAGATCTGGCTTGGTGGCTTATCTCGACGGCTATTTCTCTCTTCAGATTCGCTGGTAATTCGTTCCATACCGACTGCGGGACGGTTTCTGAAAAGAAAAACCATTGGCATTGATTAAAAATTTTCTGAAGATAATTAGTTATTACATATTTTCATTCTGAGATAACATTCTTCATTAGTACCACAAGAGATGAAGTATTACTTTCCCTCACATAATAACGGATCAAGTATTAGCTACAAAAATTTATTCCATTGCACTTTTATATAAAATAAATATTCTCCCACTAGCATTTATCTTCAACTAGAAATTAGTTATATTTAATATATTTTTACGCAATGTAGGTACATATCACATTTTTATTTTCCACTTTGATCGTTCTGTGAAATTCAATTTGTAACGCAAAATAATTACACGACGCTTTTCAAACCAGTGAAATAAAAGTGGCATCCAGATGCAACAAAAAAACACTGTTCCCACAGACGTTAACAGGCAAATAATAATTCTGTTCAGTAGAATTACAATCGAAAGAGTTATAACTACAAATTGGCACGCTTGAAAAATATTAATTGCAAAGGAAGTCTGCCCCTTACCTTTGCACGTATACAACAGATTCGACCAAGTGATCTTCTCCTGAGAGAAGCAGTAGACACCTAATTTTCCGCCCTTCAGGGTTGAATCGTAGACATTGCCAGAGTCTGCCATTAGTTGATTTCCTTGATAAAGCCGGAATCTAATCAAACCAATTCTCGGTCTGTGCAACAGTTGCCACCTGTATGGAGTCCTTTCTTTCCATCCAATTTTCTTCGGATCGTGCCAAAGAATTTTCACTTGATCGGGGGTGTCCTCGTTGTGCCACAGGCTGTTCCTTAGGACCTCTCCGGGACCGGTGTTCGAATCGACCAGCTTTAAGAATATTCCGGGATCCCCTACTGCCCTGAAAGGAGTAGGCATCCAATACGGCTGTTGTCCCTTCTTCCATGTTACAATGTAGAATCTGCGATTGTCCTGGTAAGAAAAGACGAAACCAGCGAAATCGTCGTCACCATCGTCGTCAATGAAGAACGTCCCCTCGAAGTCTACACCGCTGAAAACGTCTGGCCCTGTTGCAGAAAGTTGTTGAAATGAATAGATATTCATAAGAATGATCTTGATGTGACATGAATACGATGCGAATGAATATGAGGTCAGGAAGGGGTTGATGAGGGAAAAAAGTAAATATCGAATGAGAAGAAAATGGAGAGAGAAAGCTGCAGATTGAAGGATCGAAGTGGAAGAAGTTAAATTTAGTCCAAGGGAAGGATCGGGGAAAATGGAAAATTGAGAAAATTAAGGATTTGGGTAGAATATTTGAAGGAGGTAACACTCGTGTGCGAAGTATTGCAACGTATAATAAATGCATACTATGTATGCATCTTTTTAAATAGTATATTATGCCTTTTTTCCCGCCAAAATGAATTACGTAAGTATAATTTTTCTGACTAAATGTTTTGCACAACTATAAAAGATACCTTTAATAGAGAATAATTCATTTCTATGTAAAAAGTCTATGAAAATCTTTTAGCACGAAATTTGTTGTTTTTGTCAATTCTAATGAACGAATAATTATATTGGCATAGTGCATATGTCTATTTTGGATATAATTCATGTCATTAACAAAAGGATATCAAGTTTGAATTGACATTCTAATTATAACAGTACATATGGTATATAGTATATAAATATAGTATAATATATGTATACAATTTCCCGATATGATAATAATATTAATAATCAATAACAGGAAACTGCAAAAACTATTGGTAACATATTAATATGTGAATTAATGGTGTAATTGCACCAATATTATGTTCTATGTCTAAATACTTTGGCATTAATTTACATACACTTTAAATAGACATATTATATAATATTAAGTCCATTAGCGTTCAAACCGAGATAAATAAGGTTTTTAGAAATTTCTTGAAAAGAAGTGACAACGTTAGCACCTTCATCTATTGTTTACGTATGAAAAAAGTGACTTAATTGATTTATCAACGGAAAATTTGAACAATAAAGAGGTTTTTGAACTACGAAATTCATGTTCAGGTAGGGTTGAACTTACACAGATTGGCTTCTGAGCCCTCCATATGTACCTAGTTTTGCATTGCACGTCACTTTGACAGATATTTAAAAAAAGACATTTCATCATTACTATTTTCAAATTCTTTAAAACCTAAGAAATTAATTAACACGATTAATTTCTAGCCACAAAGAATTTCTGATATCCCACGTTGATTTTTTTTGTTAGTGTAAGCTTATACAGAACATTCCCTGTGAATAGGCTACTTTCTATTTATTTTCTTTAGTAATTGCGATCTAGTGTTTGTTATTATAATACATTCCCGAATTTAAGCTGTATACATATGAATAAATGCATTACCAATCGCGATCCCTGGATCACTGTTCACAAGCTGTTGAATTTCAGCGCCCTGGTTGTGTATCTTCCAAATAGGATCCTGTTGAGCTGTTCCAACAGGATCCAATGCAATTGTAGTGTACTTTCTGAAATCTGTCGTCCAGATCAAACTGTTGTTAGGACAATTGTCATGTATGTTCTTTATAGTATCGTTGTCATAGTCATTCCAACAGGCGTCCCCAATGCGACCATCTGAAAGTACAAAATTTCCTCAAAACTCGATGTCTTCAATTAATTTCCTCTTCTTCTGTTCAATGCAAATCGATATTTTGGCAACACGATTCGAGCCTGAACACTGTTAAAAAGAAATTGCAACAATTCCTGCATTGGACGATACTTTCACAAAATACAATAACATTGTCGGCTAAAATAACAAAGAATAATAAGGAAGTTGTTAAAGTAAATCACAGGAAATGTTGGAAATTTTAAATACAACAGGTGGACGAGACTTGTTCTTTCAATTGATGATAGTGCCACAAAAATTCCTTGCGATAAAGACGTACAAATGATGGTCAGAAGATAAAAATTTGTCTATCTTGTACTAAAAAAAATCTTTCTAAACGTCTTTATAGAAAAAGCGTGATGCAGCATTAGAGAAAACGATAATTACTACTACTAAATTGATTTGCATGAAATTGTGAACTGTTATTTCATATCGTTTTATTTATTTCTTTACGCATAATTTCTGGTTTTCCGTTTTAAATTATTTTTATATAAATGAGACGTTTTATATTATATTATTCTTATTATACATTACATCTTATATTATATTACACTATAATTAGCTTTTATACTATACTCTTCTATATAGCAAAGAGCAGTATTTTATTCCAGACTCAAACAATGAACGTATCATAAGTTAGATTTAATTTGCGACTACATTTACCATCGATTTTCTATTTTCTTATTTTTTCCTTTTTTCGTAATATAATATATAATATAATATTCGTAATAAAGTTTTACAAATATTACACAACAAAGATTATGTATAAAAGATCGTTTACTTACGATGAGTGTGACGTTGATCCGGATTATATACGTAAGGACAATTGTCTGCGTGATTCGGTATACCATCGTTATCCATATCATAATCACATTCGTTCCCTATGCCATCGTGATCAATGTCATTTTGCCCCGGATTAGCCACATCGGGACAGTTGTCCCTGTCGTCTTGAACACCATCCCTGTCCCTATCATTGTCGTTATCACACATATCTCCTACACCGTCGGCATCTTGGTCCAATTGATCAGGATTGTCAACGTAAGGACAATTGTCGCAGGCATCGCCAATTCCATCCATATCTGAGTCACTTTGATCACGGTTCTTCGTTTTTGGGCAATTGTCCTTATGATTCGGAATACCTAGAAAGTTATAATTGCAATTATTATTTGAATTGTATTGCAAATAACAGTAACTTTTCACTCATTGTTTCATATTATTAATTTAATTTCACGGGAAAAGTTTGGGAAATGGATTTTTAATTGTAGGATTGGAAATACTGCGTGAATGTTGAGTACTTGAGAAGGTCGTATGCATGGAGGGTACAGCGGCCCAAGGGTTCTAGTGGTCGGGACCGACCATCACCGAGGAATGACTGGGGGGTGTGTCCTGAATGAGTGAGCGCAAATGAGGAATAGAATGAGAGAGAAACTAACAATAAGAGTGAAAGAATATAAAGAATGAATGATGCGTGCAAGAGTCAGAGTTAAGGGAGGATCGAAGTGAAGAGTATCGTGAGCTAAGAGTATTGTTGAGAGTGTTGAAAGTATCGTGTGTGAGTCGTGTGTCGACGTATTATTATAATAAAGTTAGTGTTTTATTTAGAGTAAACTGAAGTCTTATTACACCACCTGTCCTCTATTCCAAACTACGTGAGGTTTACAAAAAATAACTTCTACATAATGAAACTTAAAATTCAGAATCAATGTGAATGATATTATATTTATAGCTTCGGAACGTTTGGCGATGCCAAATATTTGATCGGATTTTTTTTCTGAGATATAAAGAAGCACTCCAGCGTTCATTCAAAAGAATCTTACCATCGTTGTCGATGTCGTGGTCACAGGCGTCGCCGATGCCATCGTCGTCAGTATCCTCCTGTTTTGGATTCTTCACCATTGGACAATTGTCGCATACGTCGCCCACCGAGTCAGGACCATCACGATCGCTGTCCTCCTGCCCGGGATTGGAAATTAAAGGACAATTGTCCGATGGGTTCAGAACGCCATCATTATCAGCATCTGGGTCACACGCGTCTCCCAAGCCGTCTCTATCGGCATCCTCTTGGCCACTGTTGGGTATCAATGGACAATTGTCCATGCGACAGCGTCGATCGTGACAACGGAGATTTCTGTCAGGGATTCCGTCGGTATCCTTGTCCAGGTCACAGATCATACCGTCCCCTGCCCAGCCAACCCCGCACTGAAAATTGCATTCCCCTTACATTTCTTGGGTCATTCTCGACTACGTTCCTTAAATATAGTTGTATTAGAAACAAAGAAGCAGCATACTCCTTGTCTTTGGTCTGATTCGCCACGCGTTTTCGTATTAGGACCAAGTTAAAGTGTGCAGTACACAAGGGGATAGTTTAAAAGGAAATATACGGTGTCAAAAAACTTCTCGACTCACTTTGCAGGCGTATGTGTTCCTATCCATACACACGCAATCGGCGTTTACGTCGCAGATAGTTACAAAGTCTGGACAGACGCTGTGTTTTGGATGACAGCCGATTGTTTGATTGCCTACGTAGCCCGCTATGCAAGCACCGCATCTGTACGAACCCTGAAACGAAAGGAGCAACAAATTCACTTCAATTAACAGGCTCTCACTTGGACCAAAGGTCACTAATCGAAGAATGGTTGAAACTGAAAACGGCTCAAAGGCACTAATAGTGAAATGCGAGTTAAGGAATCGCAGGAAATGCAAAGTGGTTTAGTTTTGTTACGCCAGTTTTTCAAATAAATTGAATTGTTTATTAATTACCTCCATATTGATGCATTCCATGTGCGGATCACATCCGCCATTGTTGATCTCGCATTCGTTTATGTCTAGGCAAATTTGCTTGCGACTCCCTCCCAATTCTAAACCAACCCCTTCTAGTGTGGTCCCATTGTACCCCGATGGACAAGACTCGCATCTATATCCCGGACGAAGATTAACACAACGCACACCAGGATGACAAGGTTGGGCCGTATCGCATTCGTTTATGTCAACGCAGGTAGACCCGTTGCCCATGAACCCGTTTGGACAAGCTCCACATCTAATGGTAACGCAATTAAGAAAGAATATTCACAACTTGACGTGTAAAATATATCGGGTCATATCGTAAGTGTTTAATTTATGAATTATTAAACTATTCAAATATTCGTAAATAAATTATTACACGTACACGCGAGAATGATACGGATTTTCTGTTTTAATAAAATACTGTAATAAAATTCTAATTTATCTGATTCATCTCTGAAAAGGCTTATTTCATTTGTTTGTGTGCACGATTTTTACTCACGCTTTTAAAATACATTATATTATTAGCATAAGGTGTAGTAAAAAATATATTAGTAAATTAATGAGTAATAAGCTTATCACTTTCATGAATTCCTGAATTAAAATAAATGTAACAATTGATGAACTAAGAAAGTTTTTCATCTCGTTACCTGTAGTGTGGTGGATAGAAAGTTGGCTCGCATTGAACTTCCGAATAGCAAGGTTGGGTTTCACAACCATTCCTACGTCTTTCGCAATGTTTCCCATCGCCTATGTAACCGGTGGGACATTTCCCACAGCTACAAAAATTTGTCTGCTATTTATATGTAAATCATAAATTACTTTTGTAAAGTAAAAAGTGCACACACAAAATAGTAGCTACAAAACTATACTGCATAAAGAATCAATGACATTCAAGCTGCAACAAGAAAAAGAGGACCATTTTGATTTGTTATTAAATCGAGTTAAACAAAAGCGAAGAAAAACGGATAAAAATTTGCCGAAGTTGAAAAGCTTATAAAATCATTCGATACGGCTAAAGATGAAATAAAATGTACAAAATGACGTGCAATGTAGCTTAGCGATTTCTCAACCGATTATTATGAAATTTTTCAAAAACATTCCTTAACATATTTTCCTTTGCATGAACCTAAACCTAACCAAACCAAACCTAAATCTCAATCTTAAAATTGATATAAATTGTCTAGATGCTACACAATAACATACAATTATTTGTCAATAAAGAAATATTATGTTCTATTCAAAACAAATTCGAAAAGAAACGTTTGTTTACTTGACCCTCCCCCCTTAACATGAAATATGTAAATTACTTTTAATCGTAATCAATAATTACTATACCATATCCTAGACATATTTTAAACTCTTCATTATCATTGTGAATTGGAGAAAAACGTCTACCGCAGACCATATTTTCTTCTATTTGTGCACAATATATCGCAGATTTTCACGGAAGAACTTACTTGTTCACGTAACTATAATTTGAAATATTTTATGCATTTAATACTATATACAGAGTAACAATAGTATTTCTACATTTTATTATAATATAAATGATCAAAGATGGCAATTACTTTCTGCACATGATTATTTGTTACTAATACTCGTGTCATTTCTTTAATAATGTAGAAAACGTATTATAGCCTTCATTATTTCCATATTTTTATATAGTTAACGAACACTTTTGTCTTCCCTGTATGTATATAACCCTGATAGTGAAAGTGCACTAGGACTTCGATCATACGGCTTAAGCCAGAGACAGATTAGCTAAATAAATTAATATCTGAGGAGAAATGATTAAATGCAAGTTTTTCTTAAACGTTGAAAAGCTCGACTAGAAACAATACTACCGTCTTCTTCTAAATAATTTCAAATGTAAAGACACGACTGTAAATATATGATTAGTAAATTCGACACCCCGTATAATCACAATCCAGTTAATCAAGATTCCACTGCATTAAATTACGATCATTCACAACTCTATTCAACCCTTTGCCGCAGAGATAGAGTCTTAGAGTTTCCATTATTTCTACATACAGACACCTTTTAACAATAAGATTTCACCAACTTAAATCAAATACAAGTGATTAGTTGATGGACAATGAACCTATCAACTCTATTTCCATGACCCAACTGTACCTCGGCAACAAAGACTTAATATACCCTCGAAGTCCTATTTTTCTTCGGAAAGCAGCCAAATAAATCTTACGCATTTATTGTTAGTGTTCAAAACAGAGAAGAAAAACTTGTTCCTTATTCGTTGGATTCAAATGAAATTGTGCTGATCACCGATGTAAAGAGATATACCTGTATCCGTCCGCACGATCGTAGCAATGGACACCGTGAAAGCAAGGGTTGTGAGCGCAAGTAATTTTCATACAACGATATCCATCGCCGGTGTGATCCGGCGGGCAACCTCCGCACTGTGGTCCTTGTGGTGTGTTGTGACAATCAGCCCCCGGAAAACAGGGGGTCTTGTAATCGCAAGTTGGAGGAGGAGCTGCCGTCGTGGTCGTCGATGGAACTGTGGAATGACCACGGTCAGGAACTTGTCGGGATATAACTGATCCGAGAAAGAAAGCTCGGCCAGTTTGTAAACGATCAGATTTCCATCACAGCGTCGACAGTTTTCTTCGCGAAGTCAGATTGGGGAAAATTCGGAATCTGCTTTAAAACACTAGTACTGCCGGCAATTAACGGCTACAATATACTTACAAGTAGGCAAAAGCAAGAACGAAAATAAGGGAAGGAAATCGTTTCGTGTTATGAATATACACTGTTGCCCGCAATTATTGTTCTCTATGTATGATATGTAGATTTTCTTGTATTAGCACGCTAAATATTTATTTATTTATTTATTAGTTAAAGGTTTCTGAGGATAAAGGAGTTGTGTAACATTAGGGGGGAGGGGGGAACTGAATTGTTTTAATAATATACTAAAAGTGGTACCAGGTGCGCTTTCATTCAAATACCTCGTTTCGCATTGTTTTAGAAAAGTATAGAGAGGATGAAAGTGTTATGTATTTTTGATGCACTCGTAAACACCTTCATTAACCAGAATACTCTGTTGGAAATACTTTTAATATATTAAGGAATAGTGAAAATAGTATTAGCAATACATGTCGCTATTCAATAAGAAATAGAAGTAAAAGGAATTAATTATATCGTATATATGGTTACGTGTAATACAAGGAATATATCTACAATCGACTGATTTTATAATATTTTATTAAAATAACGTACAACGCTTCAGCTGTGATTGGGAAAATATTTTTGAACAATAGTGTATATTTTAAGTATTATCAATTATTTAATTGACTTAATTTATACTCTTGTTCGCTTAATAATAACGACAATACTAGAACAAAAACAATTAATATTGGACGCCACAAAACTTCCTGATTCCTTTTCATTAAACATTTAATTCAAAATTCCGAAACGGTGAAGCACAGCGAGAAACGTTTAAGAATCAATTGCACCCCCATAGTATAAAATTTAATCGGAAATCCATATATACTACGTTCGTTTGAATGTTTTAGCTTTTTTACATTAAGTTATCCTATACTTCAATTTCAAATTGTTAATTATTAGTAATTATTATAGCTTAAGAACTTTAACGCTTTGCAATTCGCCATTAACTTTCCAAAAAGGATTAGCCCCAAAATAATGACATTGTTCCTGATTTAATATTATTAAGTTTAATTTCACCATCATACTAGTCGGTTCTGTGCCACGTGAATACGAGTCAAAACATTATATAGCTTTGCAAAGAAATACATATTTATTGCAACGTAAGACCATATTATACATTAATATAGATGCCCTCTCGTCACCTATGATCAATAATTATTCTTACGTATGTAAATGAAAAAAATCGTTATCAAAACTAAAAATATCGCGCAAGACAAGTAGTCGGGAGAAATGAGACAAACGATACAAAAGAAGAAATCGAAATAATGGATAATTGAGTACGTTCCAGGCGATTAAATAATTGTTTCAATACAGCAGAACTTCACTCACCGGGGAATACGCGACATGCTGCGCAATTTTCAATTAATTGTCGAAGATGTTGCGTTTCCACTCTCTGGAAAAAAGCAAACAATCACGCTGTTACGAATGATCCAATAAATATTCTTGTATAATAGGGAACGGCCTTATTACTCACGTTTAATTCTATTTCTCTCCAGACCTTCCTGGTTGCTTCGATCAGCTCGTTCAGTGTTTTCACTATCTGGTTATCGGTAAGACACGCTGCGACAATAGATTTTCTAATTCATTGATGCACACGTCTTGTAAAAATTACGTCAATATTAAATACATTAAATCGTTTGATAAATCTTAAATACTTTCATTGATATTGCCAGTGAACATATTGTTTAAAAGGGTTTTAGAATGACTATGTTGAACTTATAAAATTAAGATATAATAATAATAATAATAACAATAGTTTATCATTATTGTGTCTGTATTGTAATGACACAGTTTTTCATAATGATTAAATTGCTATAAATGTAGGTAACGTATGCAATATTTGCAACATGTGCAACATATATTCCATTTATAATTTACTATATTAATATACTATATTATAAAAGTATTGTTATTAATATTATTGTAATAATCTTTTCTGTCGGTTAAGTAATTTTGCTGATAAACATATTATTTGATAGTGATAATTATCGACTGAAGACATCCTGTCGACATAGTGCAATGTTGTTTTATCAGAATCATTGCAAGAAATGAAGACACATACATTTAAGTAATATCTTTCATACTCATGAGGGGTCTAAATGTTCCATGATTTTATACAAGTTAACTTCCTGCTCTGATAATCAACTGTAATGAGAAATCTCGTAAAAACGATGCTTTAGTATTCATTAGCCTATTAGAAAACAAACACGTTACCACCTCGCGACATCAAGTTACAACTTTAACAACAAAATATATTTCTATATAAAAAATGATTACATACATTAAATTTGCCCAACGTCGCTTTAAATGCAACATTTTGTTCACCCTAATAGTTAAATAATTTCAATCCTATAATAGATGAAGCGCGTAAGTGACAATTACTTAGGTGTTTTATTTAAACAAATCCTTTACTCCCAGAACAGAAACATAACAGAAGTTTATGTAATCCACTACAAAACAGAATAAATCAAAAGTTAGCTTTTAATTCTAAAGAAAGTCGTTCACGTCATACTATATGTTTGCCAACACACAATAAAAATATTTCAGATTCCTCAGTTGATTTGTATCAACTACTAATTTCTTTTATACGCATCCCTAATTATATATGTTTTATTTATTTCTAATGTGCTATTATTTCAATTATATATACATACATATATGCATATTACGTTCTTTAATTCTATAATACATATAATGTACAATTTTTATAATTTAATCCTTTTACCTCTATCGTCCAATGACTGAATTCCAATGTCCCCTCTTCTTGGGACCCTCTTGTAATTAACCCTCGATGGAACTAACTGTTCCGAGTCACTTGTGGTATTCAATTCCCCAAATGTTTCATGAGACAATCGTGTACTTGATATATCTGTTTCTCGAGCCTCCTCGTGCTTAATGTGTAAAGAATGACTATGTTTAACACGATCATCTTCTTTAACATGATCCTCGTATCGACCCTCCAACCGACCCTGTTGGCCAGAATGGCGATCATGATTCGATCCATGATTGTTCTTAAAGTCATTGTATTCATCGTAATCCTTAAACAGATCGATATCTTCCAATATATCTGGCAATTGTGTACTGGAATGATGATTACGTTCCCTTAATCGTTGATGATTCTGTCTGCTTCTTAATCTTAAGTGCGGTGGATCATGATTGTAATCACGCTCGTCGTCATCATCGTCTCGATCGTTAGCAGGATTTACGGTTGATTCACGGGACTCTCTGTGTCGGTAGGGATTCGATAACATCGTATCCAAGTCAGACAAATCGTTAGGGCAGTTTTCTTGTTTCAGCGTATCGACCATGGGCGTTGTTGGATACACTTTCACTCGGCTTCTTCTTTCCCTAAACTGAACACACGGCGGTAAAAAAGTCAAGGTTTAAATTAGGGTATTGAAAAATCGTTTCTAGACAGTAAAATCTAAATGTCCATTTCAGGGTGGTTCAACGAATATCGCAAAGAAGTCACGGAAGTAGCGACGAGATCATATTAATCGTTTTGTAATTTTCCTGACATAAAATGATTCGTTGCTAAAACGACGACTGCAAATTCTGGAAAAAATCAGTGACGAATAATACCACTATCCAGAAGTTTCATTTTATCAAATGCAATGCTTAAAGTAAAAAAAAGAACAGTCCAGGCTCCAGTTATCCCGTTTCGATGAATATTAAACAACAGAAAAGATACAAACAAATACTAGTAAAAAGTATCGTTCGCTCCTCCTTTCTGTCATAAATTCATAAATTACACGATCGCGATTCATTATCGGGTTTTTTTCCCTTTCTATTCGTGTTTCAACGACAACAGCAAGAAAGTAGGCCGTGAATATTCAATAATGATGAATGTCACGCGAATCTGAATCAATTCGCTGCACTTGAATGCGTTACAGGAGTTAACAGCTGCATGTAATAAAGCTGAGCAGCCTTGATCTGGCCAACCATATTTGGAAAGGCGTCATCCTACGATCGCTAACGTCATCGGTGTTCCGTTAACAACCGTGGAATTCTCAATGATAGAAGAGGAAGGATAATATTTTGCTTGATCACTATGATAAGGCGAAATAGCGAAGATGAAACGTTGACAACGGAGGAAAGGGGATCAAGATCTATGAAAATATACTTTGATTAAATTAAAATATGTTCTATATTAATTGTATATTAATTGTCTGCAAGAAAGAATGAAACCAATACTACAATTCACACTAACACCACCTAAATCAGTTAAGAAATAATTTCTAAATTGTTTAGAGTGTGTTATATTATATTATAACACACTCTAATACTGTGTATTTTATAATGTATAAATAGTTATAACTGATCAATTATTAATATACACAAGCTGAAGGGGGAGAATGATGTAGAAAAGTTTTAACATTCGCATTTATGGTTAAATGTTTGATGCACCATATGCTTTAATAATATTTCACTTTAATCTAATATATTTAGTGACGTATTAATTCGAAAATGTACGTCATTTAAAACGTGAACTTTAATCTAATCAATTATTGAATTTAATATTTACTATTAAAAGTTAATCGTCTTATCGTAGAGAAGGATTTCTTTATAAAATACTTACCGCCTCGAACGGAGTATTGTCTTCGGTATCTGCTAATTCACGGAATGTTTTCTTCAGAGAAATCACACCTTGATGGATGCAATCGATATAAATGTCCAAACGAGCGTCAGGTTGACTCTGATGCACGAGGACAATTATATTCTTCGACGGGTAATTGACATTCACATTTATATGCTCCTCAGTACGGTGGCCATCTTTATCGATACTCTCGAGAATCACTAAAATATATTACTTATGATAAGTGGTGTTTTCCAAAATTAATAGAGTCAGTACCGAGGCTAATGATAATAGGGGATCAGATGTTAAACTAGTAACACGTGTGTTTTTTTAATAATATAAAAATAATGCATTTTTTCTAAACAACGCACAAACTTTTCGAAACTTTTACTTTGGTTTGATTTGATTTACTAATGGTGACATTGAAATTTGTACGTTTTAAAATAATTTGTTTCAACATAGTATATTTCATAGATAATTCGAAAAACTGTCACAAATTCCTATCATTTTTATTATCATTATTATATGTATATTTCGTTAATACATATGTAGCTTTCGTGTTATGACTGATATTTTCTAATGTAATTTGGCTCGTGTAGTTAATCGCACTGGCTTCTGAAATAGATTATTTATTAACCAACTGCCGTACAGAATTTTGTAATTTAGTGGTGCTTAACGTAAAAAGTTGATAACGTATTCTATACTGTTTAATGCCGATAACTAGCGACGCGACGTTCTGAGATGCAAATAATATTTTTTCAAGGAGTAATATATTTATGTATATTTTTTTGTATTTCATACGACGTCAATCGAAAACAAGATATAACATTATTAAAAGATGAATGGAATATAGCCATGTTCTCTATTGAAAACACGAAAATATAGATGAAACGAGAATAGAAATCACAAACTGATTGCCCGGTCCAATTTCATTATTCTACTATCAAAAAATGTTAACAAACGTGCTTATTTTCATTATGCACTGGGGTTCAATTAGTTCAATTAGTAAGAGAAGAGAAATGTGTTTTTCAAAAATCCTATAAATATTTTGAAAAGTCAATGCAACAACTGTCACAATTGTATAGCATTTTATATTATGCAATTGGTCGCAATAAATCCAAATTTATGATATTATGAAAGTAATATAGAAATAAATTTATAAGAACATTATACCTCGTCGTTCCCTTTTTAGAAATGATGTAATATGGTAAAGAAATATTATTACTTCCATGTTTACGTTCAGTTATTAAAAGTTACCAACGAATACAATGTTCTAAACGAATAATAATCTGACTAAAAGTTATTACAGCCATAATTCAGGGCATCTCAATACATAAAATGCATCATCATTCAAAAACACACACACATTCCAAGCATTAAAACATCCTCATGAATATTAAACAAGAACACCGTATAATACCGCTCTTAATTTCTTATTTCTGCCGGCAGAAATACCACGAAACTACATATATAATATTTATAAAAATGGCAAAAGAAAAATATACTTGTGAAGGTCGAATAAATTCTGCTTGAAATATTTCTCACCTCGTTTGCTTCGTTGATCAAGCATGAGTACCATTTTCGTACTAAGTGTTCCATATTTTATGGCTAAAAGTGTCTCCACCATAGCTTCCGAAGATTTCTTCTTCGGTTTGGTGTTTGAAATAGCAATCGTAAAATCGTTGTTGTCGCATATTTCTCGAAGGTTTGTAGTCAGATCTGCAAATATATCAAAAAAATGTGCAATACATAAATATTTAAAAAAAAATCATTTTCAGTTATGTTTCAGAAGAAAGAAGAGTTAGACTAAATTGTTTCATGAACTAACTTTATCTTATATGATGTATCTTGTATCTAATCCCTTTGGGACAGTCATATTTCTTTGCAAAAGCACGGTAACACATTTTATCGAGCCTTTTAATAATTACATACACCTTTCGACACATAAATATGACTCTAAATGTCTGATAATAAGTTACAATCCAATTTTATTTATTCTATATTGATATCACTATAAAAGAACTAATTTCTTCTCTAACATTAACACGAATGACACTTTAATCTGCAGCACAAAATGCAATACGTTAGGCAGAATTTCTTTAAATTCTTTACTAAGTATTTTATATATTATAGGGAAATTATCGCATCATATAATAGTACCCTTTACTTATTATTTATCTCCAGTCAGTCACGATTAATGAACGAGTAATAATTCACATAGCATGAATCGAACGTAATATTTGTATAACTTTCTTCAAAAAGAAGGAAAGCGATAGAAAAGGTATTTTTAAAAATATTTTTCAGATAACAAACTTGATAAACCGTAAAGTATTCTTCCAAACTTGATGAACTGCTCGAATTAAGAAATTCACGAGTTCTATACCCATAATTGGCTAGCATGAAAATAGTAATTTCAAGTGAAACGACCACAGAAACAATTTATCGTTCCAACCATGCCGTTACCGGGTTTCTTGTCAACCTGCATGGGGACTGGTTTGCAATACCGTTTACAACACCTTATGGGAACACCTCACGAGTATACACATATACTGCTTTGTTATATCGTACCTCTTTCTTTTAACACCATACGTGTACAATTAAATAAAGAAGAAATAAAGAAGTTAAAATTCGAACAAAGACCATTGATTCACAGATTTATTCATATTGATATCTATGTTATCACGTACCTATGCGAACGACAAAATGTTTACCAACAACAAGAAACGATTATTTTAGACTATTTTAATTTTATATTATTAAGGCTGGTCTATTGCACGTATATTATTACATTCATACAATGTTTAAAATAATTTTAGATTGCGTACCAGAAGGCTTATAAAAGTTCACGTAAATTTAACGTTAGGGAAAGGGATTTATTTAGCTACGATGCACTTTTAAAATTCTACAATCCAAGGGGTTCCCGAAATTTTCAAGCTTTCAGGCTTGAGCAATCGAAAGACCCATTATCTAAATTTAGGGACTGTCAATTATACGCATCTTTTCCCGTTCCCGGTTGCAACACCACAATTTCCATTATTTTTTTTTCTTTTTACGTACGCACCTTAATTTAGAAAGTTTGAACTAGAAATGAGCGCCAAATGTTAAACGAAAAGTCAGAAACGTACAATTTTTGAGTTGTCTAATAATATCAGAACCTAGACGCAGAATAACTAAATAAAAACAAATTTCAATTGAAACGAAGAAGAAAGCAAAAGCGTATTCAATTTATCACTAAATAAAAGAAAAGTATTCAAGCCAGTATATTGGAAGAACTTAAAAATTATTACCATATTTATGAATGTTCACTTCTTCACATTATTCTTTATTGCAGCTTCTTCGCTGTTTGCATAATTATCGAATAATCTTGGAAGACACTTTAATATAAATAAATATAATAAATTGAATAATTCGAATAATCGTTTTACTTACCTCTATCCGGAGTAACACTAGAATCGACAGCACTCACGATAAAGAGTAGCGCGATGATAGACGTCGCAGTTACGCGCATTTTAAATCACTTCTATCTTTCTTGTTTCCTTTTTTTTTTGTTTTCAATTTAAGAATAATTTAAACCATTAGCTACTTTTCGATTTGTTTACGGTTTTCTATTACTGCCAATTGTTACTGAACAGCGCATATCTGTCTCGAACGGATAAATAGATCGCAAGACGTTGGCGTTTATCGACTGAAGCGAGGAAAAGCCTACGGACGACTTTATAAGTCACCCACGAGACTTTCCGAGTTACAGAGTCGTTGTCCGTGGCACATAGAACGAAAGGAATTGATACACCAACTAATAATAACATTAGCGGAGTGACTTTCTTCATTTCTTCGTTGTTGCGTTCAATAATTAATAATGAGTCGGATAAATTTGTTGTATCAATGTATAATTTTGGTATCGTTTCCCGTCAATGCATTAAACTTTTTAATAATTTGTGAATTAATATAATTAATTACGACACTTGAAGCGGCATCGGCAATGTTTAGTTTATTATGTTTATGTTAACCACTCAGTTAACATTATAGAATATGAGAAACATTTTGTAAAAAATATATTCACAATATTAAATGTATGACAACCGGAGCGGATCTTCTTTTAAATACTTTTTTGAGTAAAGCATAATTCGATTTTCTATTTTCAAATTATTTAAACGATTTAGTTAATACTATTATGTGAATGGAATTGTAACACCGATTATATTGTGTATATAATGAATATTAAGAGAATTGTAACGAGAGCAATTTCATTTAAATACTTTTCTTAAATAATGAGTAATTAAGTTTGGTTTTTACAAAGTCGTTAGTAACATATATCGTTTAATTAATTATACATCGTAGACTTGAAATTTAAATGTGCCGAACAAATAAGGTTCTCCTATGTCATTTATACGCCTACCAGATTTACTGCATGCATATATGTACAGAGCGCGTCGATTCTATTCTCTTTAAATTACTTAAAAATAGAGTAACATCTAAATTAATTTTATCTTTAAGACTACGTTTATATTCATACAACTATATAGATATTAAAATATATCTTAGTACAAAATAATTAAGTTGAGGACGAGTAACTTGAATATACATGTACAGAATTTATTAAATTGCAGACTTTCACTGTAAATTAGTGCACATCTGGGAAATAAAAATTGTACAAAACCAAAGTACCATCGACAAATTTTTGTAAAATATTAATAATTGATTGTCTTTGTAGTTGTACTGCAAACAAATTCCATGCATTGTCTTTAAACAATTTAAGGGGGTAGACACGGGTAATGCAGCGAGCTGTATATCGACACAATATGGCCCGAAAACATGAATTAGAAGCATGCAACGTTTGTCCTTATATGAGCAGCTTTTGAGCTCGGTGAGGGCTCATTCGAAAGAGGAAGATTCAACGCGGAGCGTTGCACAAATGTTTCAACAAGATTGTGTTGATATCTAATAATATGAGTGTTCAAAGTGTAAGCAAAAATCGACAAAATACACCCGCAGAATACAAGCATTTTTCGGTCACTAAAAGAGTTTTGCGACACAAACGGGGCGTGCAGCGCTCCGCGTTGAATCTTCCTCTTTCGAATGAGCCCTTACCGAGCTCAAAAGCTTCTCATATAAGGACAAACGTTGCATGCTTCTAATTGCATTCCCACAGACGAGTTTCGCCGCCCGCTTGTAGTATTGCCGTTAAAACAGAGCACGTGACGTCACAAATTTAGTTCAGGTAGTGGTGACGAGGTGGCGCTTACTCAGGAGGGCTGGCAACGTGAAATCATAGCAAAACTGAAGCGTTGGCTTGTGACATGTGCTACAGGAAAAGCGTGATGCAGTCAATGAATGCATTTTCGTACGATTATAGGGTAGGTCATGCATTTTAGGCGTACGTTGACTGGGAACTGTATACATTTACTAAACGCTTTTACTGTAACACATGCTTGACTTGAAATCGCTGTCGAATTTATGTTATAATTATATGGCTATATTATTTAAAATATAAAAGAAGAGATTGGAACTTTTTTACTAATACTGGAAGTATTGATGTACTGATATCATATTTTCAGAACGTGGTAGTTACAGCAATTATTTGAAATTATTGCTCTTATTATTCTTTTTCATTCTTTTGACTATTTTGTATAAAACATATTATAAGGAAATGTCTCTAAATCAGTCAACAGTTGACTCCCTGATTTTTGTATAAGCTTTACGCTCCTATGTATGTAGTATCGAACGCCGATTCAGACGTGCATACGTGATACGTGAATACAGACACAGTAAGGCATAGTTGTCGCAACTTATCAAGACTTCTGTCGCGCTGTTGCCACATGTGTTACGAATGTGATCATCAGCTAACTAAATGAATCGGCTCGAGCGGAGATTTTGTCTCGAGCCGCCGCAAACTTTTCTGTAGGTTCGCGTCCCGCACGTGTTCATTTTTTTACTTTCTGAATTTCTCTTAATAAAACTTTTACTAACGTACTTGGGAGATGTTTCTGATTAAAATAAGGCCAAACACGATATAGTTTGAATTATATTTACTTGCTGATACTAATTGAGTACGTACCACAAAGTCTGTATCAACCAGTAAATACAATCCAAATTATATCGTGTTTGGTCTCATTTGAATCAGAAAGATCTCCCAGATACATTGGTAAAAGTTGCATGTAGAAAAATTAATAAATAAAAAAGTTTCATCGTTGAATTAGCATTAGTCACACCGATACTCTGGTTCGGATCGTATTACACCGCGTCGTCGAGCGTCGTTATCGCCACGGAGCATCCCCCCACGTGGAGGGGGGATAGTTCATTTCTCCAGCCAATCTTTTCTTGCATTTTTGTCAGCATAATACAATGTATTGTTCAAAACTTTCTCATCACCATTCAAACATGTGTACATACGAGACTGACTGGTCAATTGTGAACAGTTGGAAAAACGGTTTGCAGAAAATGTTTCGAACAATTGAGTGGATCTGATTTCGGTAAATTTATAGAAGCTCATCTTTTCATCATACTTTTTCTTTTCACTTATAATTCCTTACTGCAACGAAACATATTGCAGCATAACCACATTTCAAGTAATTCAAATGTACAATGAATTTTCTACGCTTGCACTACCAGCAGACTTTCCGTTTAAATTCTTTCAAGTGCAACGCAACAGCTGACAATTTCTTTCCACATTCAGATTAGAATATCAAAATAACAAGCAGCTCCCTCTCGCCTGTCGGTATTACCATTTCTGTGCACCCCTTAAGGGGGTAGACACGGCACGTGACCTCTCCGATTTGGAAGGTCGGTATTACAGCAGCTTTTTCCTGCACAGAAATGGTAATACCGACAGGCGAGAGGGAGCTGCTTGTTATTTTGATATTCTAATCTGAATGTGGAAAGAAATTGTCAGCTGTTGCCACTGACGAGATCACCGACGAGATATAAGAATAGACAAGACATCTTATGGACTTTTGTGGCCCAACGTGACTGTCATACCGACTCAGAAATCCCACGCTGATTTGAGCGTCCTCTGCTCACGGACAGTGATCACTTGAAGAACTATTCTTTACTGAAGTAGCGGGGACGGGATTCATGCGATTGTTGAATATATGTAAATACTTTGGGGGGATCAGGAAAGCTATTTCTCGAGCAACGTTTCGGTAGAAAAATTGAGCTACGATGCCTGGTCGTGCGATGCGCTTCGGCTCGGCTCGAGTTGGGTCGAAACAACATCGCGATGCATTGGGCGATGAAATTGACAGTGTCACGTCAAGCGTCCCGCCTGTGCTGTCCCGCATTCATTGCGCGGCAAAGAACAAAAGAATTCTTTAACGAGGATCGTAGGTCCAGCTAAAAGTTGGTCAGAAACAGTAGAAATCCACTCGGCACGACCCTAGAGTCGTAGGTCCGGCTATAAGTTGGTCAGAAATAGTAGAAGTCCAGTAGGCACGACCCTGGAGTCGTAGGTCCGGCTAAAAGTTGGTCAGAAATAGTAGAAGTCCACTAGGTATGACCCTGGGGTAGTAGACCGCCGGTCGCCGTCGGCGACCGTCGAAAATTTTCGGAAATAGCGAATACCGCCGAGCGCAGCTGACGCGCCGGCGCGTAGCGGAGTGGGGAGGATGGCGGAGTGTGGTCCACCGTCGCGCGGCGCGTGCCCCTTCTTTCTCAATTGGAGTGTCGCAGCGTAAGGTCGTCTACGGTGTTGATGGTTAGCGACATACCTCACTCTACAACGCAATAGCACCTCAGGCTTTACTTTAGCATTGTGTTCGCTTCATTATTAGCCTCTATTAATTAATACGCGTTTAACTAACAATCGTTCTACTATCGCAACAGTACATTAAACTTTATAGATTATAATCTTTCTTGAGTTTCCTTTGCTGAACGAATATGAGATTAACTAGTCGTTTGTTGTAACATCGCGTTAACTAATTTATCAGTTTGAACGGTTCTTCGAATCTTTATTATATTTTATTACACGATTATTCGGATTCGATGCGGTGTTAAGGTTGCGTTTATTTTCTTTGCAATGTCACTTACATACCCAGTTACATATGGCCTTTCGCAACTTTGCATTCCATTCTGATTTTAGCACAGGTTTATCACGTTAATTTCATTCGCGATTGAAACTACAGTCAGTAAATTTCATTAATTCTAAACGAAAAATTGAACGACGTTCATGTTTCGCTGCATATCGGTCGCGATTTCTATTATAGCTTCACTAGTGTTCTTGTTGACACTTTTATTATCTCTGTGCCTTTGCACAAGTACGGTCAAAGTGAATTTTCGATGCAGGATTGCCCGCGTACTTACGTATATGTTGCCATGCCCTTGAAGCAGTTTCGAGTCTTGATTTCTACAAGCAGCTACGAGAATTTATAAATGCGCGATATTGCTTACTTACTAGGATCATGATCACTTTTAAAACTCTGACATAGAACAGTCACAGTACGCTTTTGATAAATCATTTATATTAATCTATAATAATATATCTTGAATAGACAATTAACAATACAGTAGTACTTTATTAAAACACCAAAGCAGTAATTCCTCAACAGACGTACAGAAATAAGAAAGAAACAAATAAAATCACATGTGTATTGCTTTAATTTTTACCTCCTCCCCTCATTTACTAACATGTACAGATTTTCTTTCAGCAAATTTTGATGACCGCGCGCAATGCGGTTGGTAAATTCAGTGCTTGTTTCGTTAAAGTTCTTCTTATTATTTTTTGAGCGCAACCGCTCTTAATAATTATAATTAAATATAAATAGTGGCAAAGATACGCGAAAGTAGAGTCAGTGTTTGCTTCGAAATATTGCTCTCGCGAAAAATAGAGTCACTTTGTTCGTCGATCACAATTATAAAACGCGCGCGACGGTAGTCCTTTATCTTATTCTTTTTTATCGCAATAAGTATTCCGGTATTAGAGTCAACACCTAGGCTGTTCGGCGAGTTCGGGCTTTCATCCATCAACTTGAAGAGTAAGTACTTCTGTATTTCTTTAATCTTGTATTGAAATAATCATTGATAATTAACACATTCCAAAAGTACTGAAAATACATAGATTTTAATGTTGTTGGCTCTTTTTGAATGTTTCAGCAGCTTCCATGGCTTCGATGGCGACGAGCTTGACCGCACACCTGGTGAGTCTGCAACCGGTGAGTGGCATGCTTTAAAGTTCCTCTGGTCACTCAATAATGTCGCAGGACGAAAGGTCTGAACCGACACGAGTGACTGGTTGTAATTACGTAGTTTTTTCTGGCAAGCAATGTGACCATAGGTATATGGAAATATACTCATGAGTAGTAACTTTTTTACTGTTTTATATTATATGAGGATAGGTTTTCTTGTACAACGCGTTTTTAAATAGCTTCATAATTTTAAAACAGATCATATTTAGTATAAAATATATCACTATATATCTTTTTATAATAGAGTATTTAATTGAATACCTATGAAACGATATTTAAATAGTTATTAATTATTGAATGAATATAAAGTAACGTCCAGTATTCTACGTGCATTAGTTTGTAGTGGAGAAGTCGAATACCATTCGACTTCGTTTACTTGTCAATTGCAATGACTGCACAGTTCGAATAAATTGCATAATTATTGCTGTTAGTAAGAGTGTAGTATTTCATCTTTTTCTACTTTGATAATATATAAAGTGAAGGTACTCATTTACCTTATCAATTTGTTGGAACTATCGAATAATTTTATTATTCGATATCCATATTAGTCTTTAGCGTTTAAAGATATCGATACGTTCATTGTTTCTGTACAAAATGTTAATTAAACCTGAATGTACAAGAAGACAATACGCGAACGGGTAGTTTTCGAAATCAAGGCAATCAACTTTTAAAGTAATCTTGCGTTTTAGAATCAATGCTTTGATAACGGGAACGCCCGAGGTTGTTTCAATTTAATTCAAAGTATATTAAAGTAGAGTCGTTGAATAATTTCTCTATTACCGTAGAGTCTTTGAATAATTTTTCTAATAAAGTAGAGTCACTGCATAATTTTTCTAATATAGTAGAGTCATTGCACAATTTTTCTAATAAAGTAGAGTCATTTAATTTTCTCTTCAATAAAATAGAATCATATATAGATCTGTTGTACATATATATGTATTTTAGCCCGTTAGAAAATCAGTATGTCCTTATCATCTTTTTAGACAAGGATTTTCAGGTTTAACCCTTTCCGTGTTCACTGCCCGGATCCCACTCACGTGCCCCGGTGCTACTTGGGTGGGAAAACGGTGGTAGAGCACGATGATATTTTTTAGTTTATAAGCCATAAAATGATTTATTGTTGGCGACTGACAGTGCGTTGGTGTATCGTGCACGACGTAATATCCGCATTGTGTGTGTGGTTAGGCTGTGGATTTGCGTCGTTCCGTATTAAAATGTAGCTATTATGACCAAGATAAGATGTCCATCAATTTAAAACAGAGACATCATTTTTAGTATTATTTGCTTCAATAATTCCTACTATACTTGGGCACGAAGTTTTTGTCATTTAAGATGACAGAGACCAAATGCCAAAAAGAATTGAATATACATATCAATTGCTATCAAGTACCTCTTGTATCGGTGCTATTTAATTATTTTATTAAATATCTATTAAATATCTCAACCGCGACGTGGTTTTTTCCACGTGAACGCAGAGATCCCAGCCACTGTCAGTCGATTTCAGAAAAATGGTACGTACATTAGAGTGTGCAAGTTGTGTGACAGCACTTGGGTGTCGGGGGTGTCCCGGGACGCCTCCCTAGTGTAGGCTTTTGCGCCCAAGTGTTTGACTGAGAACCGTGGAGTGTCGTGTGTTGGTGTGTTTGTTTGCCATTTTTTAAATATAGGTCCAGGTAGGATAGGTAGCATACTTTCTGGTGTGATTGATAGACATAAGTAGGTAGGGCCGGGCAGGTTGACACAGTCTCCGATCGGGTAGGCACTATTTCGCGTGTTCAACCTGTTTCAGGAAATCTGATTTGAAAAGTCGACGGTGAAGCTGTGGCGCGAACGAAAATGCGTTCGCCTCTGGCTTTGCCTATCGATTTTTCGAATCCTTCGCGGTCGTGGTCGCGATTTAGGCTCCGAAACGAAACGCGTTACATTATGCTCGAGGCTGCACGTGTGAACGAAGAACGATTACAATTTTAATCGTAATCTATGTGATTTTCCGTAATCACAATTTTACGATTTTATTTGATCGCCATTCGGCCACGTGTGTTCCATTTAGCTCCGCGATTCAAACTCTTTATTTCACCTTTATAAGTTTTTCCTTGGTTTCCGATTAGAGTCTCGAGCCTAGTTTAAGTTTCAGCTGACCCTTGGGTCCGACGAAATGGAGAGGCTATATGCCGAAGAGGCCCGACAAACTGTCACTCAAGAGGGCAACTACTAATGGCTCCCCATTCTTTTTAAGAATGGGGAATCATTCTGTGTTACTACTTTGTCACTGTGCTTGCATTTTCATTTGTAGAATTTTTATTTGTACTTGACCGATGCACATTCCGGCCCAACGATACAGCCCTCCCAAAAATATCGCGTTGCTTTAGAGTTGCGAAAAACTTGCGCTCGGGTCGAGTTGGAGTTGCGTTGAATGCCACTTATTGCTATTCTTATTGTTAGTTAAATTGTAGTATTTTATAATACACTTTACATTTGAGCTTCTAGTGTTGCGGAAATTGTTTTCGCGTATTGGAACTTTCAGTTCATTTTTCAGAGGATCTTCAATTTGCTTAATTTTGGATAGTACATATAATTTACTGTTTGCTTTCTATTAGTCTTAATAAATAGTGTTGCGAAATGATTGTATCGCGAGTTCCAGTTAGCGTTGCGTTGATTAAAGATCGCGTTTTTAAGTAGAGTGGCGACTACTAGTCCCCATCTGCTTCCAATTGGAAGCCTGTTCCTGAACCAGGAACTTTTTCTTTTCAGCGTTTTATATTTGCCTTTCTTTTTATTTTATTTTTCTTAATAATTATACTATCTGAAATGTCTGTTGATGGAAGTACTGCTAAAAATTTGCATACATATTAGTAAATTACTGTGTGAACGAAATGAAAAGAAATGAAAAAGAAAATAAATGAAAGAGAAAGGAAAGAAAAAAGAAAAGAAAAGAAAAGAAAAGAAAGAAGAAGAAAAGAAAAAGAGCAAAGTAAAAA